>JAVQMG010000126.1:28090833-29457500 GCA_032878915.1 Castanopsis chinensis
AGGTTGTATCTGTTTTTATATACAATAGCAGAGCATCATTCCCGCTCAAAATAACAAACTAACTAACTTCTATTCACACGTGCAGCTAACTAACTTCTGTTCCTATCACACGTATCATTAACTAACTTCTTCTACACGTGTTTTATTTATGCTACAAGTCGTTTTGTCCTTGAATGACTTGGTCTTTTGCCGTTTACTCTCTGCCTTACTTTCTTCAGTATGTTCAACACTTTTTATATATAAACTTTTACTTTCTAGTCACGATTCCTTTAACACGATTGCAATTAGTTTTAAGGCCACTCCATAATAAGATAACCAACCTTAAACGAAAAGAAGAATAACCAAACTTTTCTTATAAATTAGCAGTAAGTTTTCTTATAAATAGCAGGGCCAAAATGGAGATATACCCCTTGTTGGGCTTTGTGGAGCCTAGTTATGTTTGATCTATTTGACGTCTCGACTCGACCCAAATAATATTGCGTGGTTTTTAATGGGAGATTTTCTAAGGCTTAGTCCATAGAGGAGAGGCTTGGGCCGACAGGCCAAAGCTGGAGCGCAAGATGTAGAAAACACTGTTTTTGTAATTAGGGTTTGTTGTCGTCATTGTGCGTGAGAGAGAAAAAAAGACTATAGCTGCACTTTGTATTTTTTCCCTTGATAATATTGAAATCCCTGCAACTCCGTGGACGTAAGTAAATTACCGAATCATGTAAATACTGTCTTGTGCATGTGATCATTTTTCTTTAGCATGTGTTTTCTTTATTTTTGTTTCTTACAAGTTCAGGAATTCGTGGAAATTCCCTACACCTCTTTCGGTGAAAAGTTCAAGCAAAATGGCCTAATTTTGAAACTATTTAGTGATATACCCCTGTTTTGAAAATTGAGTTTCAATGTAAAACTTGATTTTTAGAAAATCGAGTTATAGGCAAATTAAGCTTAAAAAAAAAAAAAAAATTGCGGATAACAAGTTCCACTTGAAAATTTTCAAAAAACTCGAATTCTATGAACTCGAGTTCTACATTGAAACTCGATTTTGATAAAATTGAGTTTCAAAACAAGGGCATCTCACTATATAGTTTCAGAAAGGAGGTATTTTGCTGGAACTTTTTGCCGAAGGGGGTATATCCTCCTTTTGTCCTAAATAGCAGTACCTATCATCTCCAAAAAGAAAAGAAAAAAGAAAAGCTGTAGATTGGTGTGAATGCGTAGGTTAATAATGAAAATTGATATCCACATATTGTATGCACAAGACGAGTGAATGTAATCTCTTTTTTGTTAAAGATTTCTTAAAATGACTTCGGATTGAAGCAAAGAGCTCATCTTTTTACCTTCTAGTCCTTTTTTTATATAGACTTTTACTTTCTAGTCATGATTCCATTAACTCGACTGCAACTAGTTTTAAAGCCACTCCATAATAAGATAACCAACCATAAAAGAAAAGAAGAATAGCCAAACTTTTCTTATAAATAGCAGTATATATCTATCTTCTCAAGAAAGAAAATAAAAAAGAAAAACAGTAGCTTAGTGTGAATGCGCAAATTAATAATGAAAATTGATATTTGAAAAAAGAAAAAAGAAAAAAGAAAAAAGAAATTTTCCCAAATATAAAAATCGAAATTGAATAATAAGATAGTTAACAAAAGAAAAAAATATCTTAATTAAGTTTTCTGATGAGAGTAATCGTGTAAGACCTAATTTTGTCAAACTAACAATTATGGCAGATTGCTAAGATTAATTAAACTTCTATTTAAATTTTAATTTCTATATAGCCTTAGTAATTGAAAAAGTAATTTAATTTTTTTTTGAAAATATGATAATTGAGTTTCTCCTATAATAGAATTAATTTAATATCTTTGACGTAATGAGGCTCCCCTTTGCCAAGAAATTAGAAAAGAGCCCTAAAGCTCTCCATTACATAAACGAAAGTTCCTAAAACTGTACAAAATGTCTCATAAAACATAGAATAACAATTGATTTTTTTTTAAGCAAAAAAAAATATAGATATATTTTGCATGCATTCCTCCCCCCACTTCCAAGGCCTTTATATTGAGCCAATAAAAATTCAACCAAATTGAAATCCTAAACTATTTCATTAAAAATAAAAAATAAAAAGAAGTCATGATTGTGCCAAATAATATCAATTAGGTCATAAGAAAATTAAGAGGATTAACTATTATAAACAGTAAAAATTTGCTATAAAACGTAAATATAAAAATTAATTAGAACTAATTTTGTATCTAAAAAAAAAGGTTTTTAAAAAAAAAAAAATTATTATAGAAAGTTGTATAAAGAATATTTAATTTATATGTAAATATTTCTTTTAAAAAATTGATATTTAAATATTAAAAAATCTAGTTAAATTTATCACCTTAGATTTCAAAAAAAAGTTGAGTCGAACTTGCAGATTTATAGTATGTTGAAATTTTTTTTAAGTCCTCACAAATTTTATTTAAATGTGTAAAATAATGTGACAAAACATAAAGAAATAAATAATAAAATATTTAGAAAAGAGAGAGAATACATCCATTTTTTTAGAAGAATCTACATCCATCACTTGATGCAACAAATTAAAATTTTTATTACATAATATACAAAATATTATAATTTCATGCCCGCGGTCAACATCTTTTTCATATGATTCCAAATGAAGGGGAAACAGAGTCTTTTCTTTTCAATACTTGGTCTTAAAATATTAATACATAGCCTATATATATATATGTCATTGCCTTCATATGCAACGCCACCTTTAGAGAACAGTTGGCGTTTGTTACATCACAGCAAATAATGGAGTGGTTGCACTTCTTACACGCACTTGATAAGGCTCTCAAAAGAAAGAACCTGCTATGAGTTTTCATCATCATTTCCCTCAACTCGCGTAGGGCCTCGTTGAATTTCTCCACCGAACAATAACATCAACATGGGCAGTGAAATTTTCCATGAATTCAAGAGGCAAGCTTCCTATTTCTTCACGGAGAAGATTAAAACTGCCCGATTGGTGCTGACAGATGTTACACCTGCAGAATTGTAAGCTTTTTTTTAGTCTATCATTTTGATTCATTACTTTTTTTCTTTTGAAATATGGGATTCATATTTGTTTTTGATATGGTTTTTCTGGTGGGATTTGTAGAATGACAGAAGAAGCTACAAATGGAAATAATATACGGCCACCAGACATACGTACTATGGGAGTTATATCTCGGGCTGCCTTTGAAGTCGATGATTATTGGAGAATTGTGGAAATTCTACACAAGAGGTCTCTAAGTTTCTCTAGGTTTGATTTGATTGACACTTTCTTTTTCATTCGAAGTATGGCAGTTAATTTTTTTTCTCCTTCTCTTTTGTTGCAAATTCAGGTTGTTTAAATTTGATAGAAAAAATTGGCGAGATTTTTACAAGGCTCTAATTCTATTGGAACACCTTCTAACCCATGGACCACGGAGAGTTGCTGAGGAGTTTCAGTGTGATAAAGATGTTATTAAGGAAATTGCAAACTTTCAGTATATCGACGAGAGAGGGTTGGCATGCATATATAGATTACTTTATTTGAGTATAAAGTTCACGGATTAAGATATTCCAGAGTATTTTAGATAACCCTATTATTGATTTTCTAAAATTCTATCCATCCATCTTTAAACTAATGAATTAAATTTTTTTTCAACTTCATTTTGACTATTACTAATTCATTATCTATAGAAAATATTGATGCATAATAAAATCTAATACACTCATCAAAATGGATGTATGAGAAATTAGAAACTCCAGTCAATGTTTTAATGAGCTTTTCTATTTTTCACATGAAGCAGATTCAACTGGGGATTGAAGGTTAAAGACTCATCTGAGAGGGTATTGAAGCTTCTTGAAAGTGAGACACTTCTCAAGGAAGAGAGAGCTAGAGCTCGAAAGCTAACACATGGGATTGAAGGGTTTGGGAGCTTCAGTCAACGGTCCTCTTCAAAAGATACAATCATGAAAGACTCATCTTTTCAAAGATTTGGGAGATCTAATTCTCACTGTAATGATGATCAAAATTCCGAAAATGAGCCATTGGTCTCAAACAAAAGTCTCATCAAGCAAGGGACTAGAACAGCACAGCAAACTCATGAGGGTATCAACTCGGTGCCCAAGGAGCCAAAAAATGAATCGAACCCCTGGTTTGGGAGATCTAATTCTCACTGTAACGATCATCAAAATCCCGAAAATGAGTCATTGGTCTCAAGCAAAAGCCTCATCAAGCAAGGGACTAGAACAGCACAGCAAACTCATGAGGATATCAACTCAGTGCTCAAGGAGCCAGAAAATGAAACAGACCCATGGGTTTCCCAAGGAATAAGACTTCGGATAACTGTCCAAAGCAATAGTCTATTTGCTTGATTGGGAGCCGTAGAAGGTCAACAATTTAAGTGGTCTATCCACTCTATAGTCTATATTCCCTATGTCAAACAGTTGCTCTTAGACTACCCAGTTGTCTTTTTGAATTTTGATGCTTAATTGGTTAGAATATGTACCCACGCTAATCTAGGGTGTTCCCAAAAACCTCCTTAAGGTTTCAAGCCTGTTACTTTGTTAGCTAAACCGTTGGGTTGTATCATAAACAAATGTCTTTCTTTTTCTTTTTTCTTTTTTATCAAAAAATAAAATAGTAATTATGTGAAAATATTCTATACAAAATTAAAACCGTATGCAATAAGAAGAATCAAAATTTGAAAGAAAGAAAGATCAAGGTTCGAAAAAGAGGAATTATTGAATCTTGTTTTATTGATCAAACTGATTCAGGTAGTGGAAAACTCGAGAAATAGTGCAGTTTTACTTTTACCACTAACCAAATACAAAGTAAATTACTAAGCGGGGACAGCTCAACTATTATGCCATTTATATATTAATGAATTGGATTTTATTGTGTCATCAACCTTTAAACAAAAGTTAACCATTACCTATAATTATAGAGGATTTTAATCGAAATTTCACATTCATTAACATCATCCAATAGTCACTGTTCAAATGATTTTTTAAAATGATTTTTTGATAGACACTAGCATGGAAGTTAAGACTTTCCCTACAAACATATGGGACATGTAATTCTTACAATATTGATAATCAGAATTATGAAAATAAGTTATCAGCCTTAAAGCAAGAGCACAGAATATCTACTAAGTTCCTTCAAGAAAAATATTCAAACACTAGAGGTGGATACGCCAAATCATCCGTTTGTGACAATAAAAAGCAAACTACTACATTCTCATTTAATGAGATTATGAGAATCCGGATGTAGGTCAGAGAATTTGTGACAATAAAAAGCAGACTACGATATTTTCATTTAATGAGATTATGAGAATCGGAATGCAAGTTAAAGAATTTGGTAGCAGTTAACAGTGTTATATTACTTTAATAGGAGTATAATGAATAATTAGTGGTGTTCTATACTCGATATCATGGTTTTGAAACCCCAATAGTTCATTAAACCGTAAAAATGAGAGGTTCAACGTTTTTAAAGTTGAACCAAGGTTGAATCGGAGTCGAATTGTGATGATATCATAATTAATTTAATAATTAATTAAAGCCTAAATATACACATTAAATTTATAAAACTAGCAAAATTGACTAATATAACCATATAAGTGAGGGAAATTTAATGGTTAAGAGATGGATAATTTAATTAAGTAAAATAAAATTGTGTTAAGTTGTTTTATAAAAAATAAAAAATAATTGCTAAGGGATTGGATCACACGGTTCTTGCCACCGGTTAGTGCGGTCCAACACCAATTTTAGGGGTTCATGGAATTAATAAAAAATCCGGTTCTTTATGATTAAAAAACCGGCTTTCATCCCGGTTTCCAGTTTTTACGATCCGACCTCCCAGTTCGGTCCGGGTTTGAAAATAGTGCTCTATAATCTCCATGTTTTACATTTTGGAAAAAAAAAATTTGGAATGCTTGATGAATAGCTATTTGCTTACAGAGGCTTTCCAAAGTTTCAGAGTTATCAAACTTTAATAAAAGCATTATATCTTTAGGTAAAACCTCAAACAAAATAATGGCTGTTGAGGTACAAATTTTCGGGCCCTAATTTCTTTAGCCCACTTTCAAAAATACCCACACAAGCCAGAGAATTATTTTGAAGCCCACATAAATATTTCCCACATATTACTCAAATATTCTCCATGTTATTGGGCTCCCACAAATTACTTTGAACCCTCTCACAAATATTACCCATTATATTCCACATATTATCCAACTTGTGTTTTCACAAAAATACCCATCACTTTGCTACCAACATTGGGCAACAAAATTATACTTCCTCCACAAAAAGCCTAAAATCATTTAACTTGTGAGCAAGACCCAAAAAGCCCAACAAAACCCTTTACTAAGCCTGTTGCTACACAACACCTTTACTAAGCTTGTTGCTACACGGTACCTTTACTAAGCCCGTTGCTACATGGCACCTTACTAAGCCCGTTGTTACACGGCACCTTTACTAAGCCAGTTGCTACACAGCACTCTTACAAAGCCCGTTGTTACACGACACTTTTACTAAGTCTGTTACTACCCGGCACTCTTACTAAGTCTGTTACTACACGACACTCTTACTAAGTCTGTTGCTACACGGAAATATTTTTACAAAAGTCTCAAACCTTTTTACAAAGCCCAAATATTAATTTGGCACATATTTTAACAAAGCCCAAATACTAATTTGGTAAACTATTTAACAAAGCCCAAATACTAATTTGGCAAACTATTTTACAAAACCCAAATATTAATTTGGCACCTATTTTAACAAAGCACAAATACTAATTTGGCAAACTATTTAACAAAGCTCAAATACTAATTTGACAACTATTTTACAAAGCCCAATATTAATTTGGCACCTATTTTAAAAAAGCCCAAATACTAATTTGACAAACTATTTAACAAAGCCCAAATACTAATTTGGCAACTATTTCACAAAGGCCAAATATTAATTTGACACCTATTTTAACAAAGTCCAAATACTAATTTGGCAAATTATTTTACAAAATCCAAATATTAATTTGCCACCTTTTTTAACACAGCTGAAATACTAATTTGACAAATTATTTTACAGAACTCAAATTCTAATTTGGCAATTATTTTACAAAACCCAAATATTAATTTGGCACCTATTTTAACAAAGCTCAAATACTAATTTGGCAAACTATTTTACAAAGTCCAAATATTAATTTGGCATCTATTTTAATAAAGCCCAAATACTAATTTGACAAACTATTTAACAAAACCCAAATATTAATTTGGCCCTATTTTACAAAGACCAAACATTAATTTGGCATCTATTTTAACAAAGCCCAATATCATTTTGGCAACTATTTCTAAAAGTCCAAATATTAATTTGGTACTATTTTACAAAGTCCAAATGTTATTTTGGCAACTATTTCTAAAAGCCAAATATCATTTTGGCATTTATTTTACAAAGCCTAAAATATTAATTTGGCACTATTTCATAAAGCCCAAATATTATTTTGGCGTCAACTATTTCATAAAGTCCAAATACTATTTTAGCACATATTTACAAAACTCAAATATTATCGTAACACTTGTTTGACATATACTAAATCCCTCACTCATGGGAAATATAAATACTTATCTTTCAAGTAATATTTCTCTTACAAAATTTATAAAAGCCCATGTATATCACCCATGGCAAAACTCTTCATTTTGTAGGGATAACCAAGCCTAAAGAATCTCAACTACAAAGCCCAACTGAGCCAACTCAGCTTATACACAAATCCCAGCAGCTGAAACTCACGTGAGCTAATCAGCCAAAACTCAGTACAATTCAACAACTGGAGTTTACTGCCATCAGGTTCCAACTTGTCCATTTAGGTTAGAAGAGGACATGTGTCCATCAGGGGTTGAACCCTTTATTCACAAGCTGAAATTCCATCATTTCTCATGTGATATAAAGCTGAAGGTGACATTATAAAAAGCTGAAAAGCTTCAGCCAGTTGTCCCTTCTTTCTTCTCCAGCCCATTCAGTCAAGAAATAAGAGCAGCCATGACCAGGCCATTAAGGCTCTTGAAACAACTTGAAATCAGCTTATTTTCATGCTAAAAAAGTGTATTTTCTAGTTTATGGACCAAATACATGAACCCCTAATGGAGAAACTTAGGGAAATATGGTTTGGAGGGCACTAAGGGAATCCCGGTAGAGTTCCCAGCAAAGGCTCCAAGATTGACACCTGGCTTGGGGTGATATAATCTGTCCTAGGGAGCTCTGAATCTAGTAGCAACATAATCAAGATCATTAGCCTAATGCATACTTTAATCCCATCAGCCAAGGCCAATCAGCATTCAATACTATGTTAGAATCCCAGCTGTTATTTCCCAAAATAGCAAGATGCTTCCAAAAGTTGAGCTTACCACTCTTAGCTAAAATCCTAAGAACGATTCTCTAAGGATTTTCTGAAGATTAAGAAAGATTTGGCAGAAGTTATTTGCTAAATACCCCCTAAAACCTAACTATAATTGGAACTCTCCATTAATACTTCAGGGGGGAACGAGAACACATTAAGAAAGACACTCATAGAGAAGAACTCTCACTCAACCCTTCTATTTAGCTTTCTCTAAACTCCAGCAAAGTTCTGAGTCACTAAGCTCTTAGCTTCAAGCATAGAAACTGAGTTCTTCAGCTTTTAGCTCAAAAACACCCCCTCATACTTCCACTTAAAAACACTCAGCTATCCCCAACAGAAAGTCCTAGCAGTCTTGCTGTACACTTTCACTCATTACTCATACTACTCACAAATGACTCTCTCTACTCATTATATATACTACATCTACGAGCATGCCTTGGCACCATAATAATCTTTCTATGCTAGTGCCTAGCTGGGATCTCTCTCTCTTTCTTCATCTCACACTAAGCTTTCCTCATTATTTGTTATTATAGAACCCATGATATTTACTTATTCATTTACTATTCATGGTTATGATGTAACTATTATTATAGAATTTTTCCCCCATACTGTTGTATTAGATGACTTTTTTCTAGAGTTAACAGATGATGAGTCTGAAAATGTGGATGTTTCTCGTAACCTGTGAAATACTTAACAGCTGGAAGTTTATTTTGTTTTACTTTACTGTTAGGTTACTTTTCTGCATAAACATTTTACGGCTGGGCTATTTTTTACAGTATGCTTTTTAAACACGCTGACGTGTCTACTGTAGGGATTGTTTATAGGTCATTCTTGTAAGTCTCAATCTAGGCCCAAGGTATAAAAATACAGTGAACTATTTGGATCTTCGCCGATAGCCTTTGGGCTGTGCATTGAGTCCATCGTCGAGTTTTGATTTAGGCCTCCGACCTAACATAAATTTCATTTGTCAGAAATGAAACTTTTTCGCCCTCGACAATGGCAAAAGCATATTTGATTGTTTTTTTTAGTAATTATGCTTTTTTTTTCTTAACCAGTTAATCTCACACCATTTCCATAGCTTCCAAGTCCACGCATTAAGATTTGGACCCTAAATCCTTTGCTAGTTTGGGCCTATCTTTTAAAGCTCATATTTGGGCCAACAAACTCAGCCTCTTACGGATGAGGCCTCCAAAACCAGCTGGGCCTGGGTTTACTTTTTAGTGTTTGTGGGAATATATGCACCTCAAAACACCATGGTGTTCCCAAAAATCTACTCAAGGTTTTAGCGTAATTAGCTACATCGTCTGACTCGTAAGAGAATCTCTCTTTTGTTTATCTGAACAGATTTTATCAAGAGCAAAACGATGCAAGTAGTTGAAAAATCGAGGAACAAAATAAATTGGCCCTTTGCTACAACGGGCAATTGGTGTCAGAAAATTAAAATGAAAGAATCATTTATCGGACCATTCAAGTATTCCCTTGATCTTACTTAAGTCAAAACAACAAATATTGACCATTGCTACTAATTTTGTAAATTCTGAATGGCGTCATTTTATATCTCGCTCAAATTTGCAGTCTGCAATAATTGGAACCAATATAGGGTTGGCTTCTCTTAATTTGAAGTAGTAATTGAATAATATTTCTGTTTTGATTTTTTTTTTTTTTTCATTTAAAAATCTATTTTTCTTTCTTTTTGTGATGGAAAATTCCTACTAGTTATGTTTTTGATTTCAAATTCTGCTAAAATTTCCTTACCTATCGGTATTGTTGCCAATTCACTTAATTTCTTGTGACATTATTGGTTTTAAAACACTGTACTTCTATTTTAGGAGACTTCTTCCATTTGGGGGCCTTAAGCTATTGCCTAAATGGCCTAATGGTGGAGCCACCCGGCCTAGATTTTAATATTCCAAAAATACCCTCTTGCCCTCATTCAAAAAAGAAAAAAAAGATAAAAGAAAAAAAGCTGGAATGGAAGAGTCAAAAACTTTTCAAAATATATAATAAATAAGAAATGGACAAATTTTTCAAATTCAACTCCTCGCCTTCCAAAAAAAGTCATCACTCCAACATGATAATAACATAAAATGATAACAAAGGTAGAACAAAGAGTTGCAGGCAGCACTTTGTTCTGAGAAAATAAAACAGAACTTTGTTTCTTCAAAGATCCTATTCTCGAACATTTAGAAGCATTTCCTATGCACAATTGATGGCCCGGATTCATCATACTCTGCCTTTGCGATCCACATCTGCACTCATAAGAGAAGCAAAATCCTCTCATCAGTAACCATACAAAAGGAACTGAACAAGTTGAGATACAAGAATCAAAACATACCTGCTGGAAGGTGCTAAGTGATGCCAAGATAGATCCTCCAATCCAGACACTGTACTTCCTCTCGGGTGGAGCCACCACCTTGATCTTCATACTGCTTGGGGCCAGAGCAGAGATTTCCTTGCTCATTCTATCAGCAATACCTGGGAACATGGTTGAACCACCTGAGAGGACAATGTTTCCATACAGGTCCTTCCTGATATCAACATCACACTTCATGATGGAGTTATATGTGGTCTCGTGAATGCCTGCTGCTTCCATTCCGATCATGGATGGTTGGAACAGAACCTCAGGGCATCTGAACCGCTCAGCACCAATGGTGATGACCTGTCCATCTGGTAACTCATAGCTCTTCTCAACTGAAGAGCTGGTCTTGGAGGTCTCAATCTCCTGCTCGTAGTCAAGGGCAATGTAAGCCAGCTTTTCCTTCATGTCCCTCACAATTTCCCGTTCAGCTGTGGTGGTGAAAGAATACCCACGCTCGGTAAGAATTTTCATCAAGTGATCTGTGAGGTCACGGCCAGCCAGGTCTAGACGAAGAATGGCATGTGGGAGGGCATACCCCTCGTATATGGGAACTGTATGACTGACACCATCACCAGAGTCCAACACAATTCCTGCATGGCAAAGGAGAAATAACAATGAAGGGGAAGAGATAGATCACAACAATTTCCTGGAATTTCCTTTAGATACGAAGTGTAATCACAAACCATGTAACATAAACAACATTATAGCCTCTTTATATGTTGAGATGCAATAAAACATGCAAAACAAATTAAATTTGGGTATTTAAAGAATGGCATGCCAGTGTCAATGAGGTATTCCAATTAAAACCCTTGCAAACAAAACGATTGATCAGTTGCTTACCAGTTGTACGACCACTTGCATACAAGGAAAGAACAGCTTGAATGGCTACATACATAGCAGGAGTGTTAAAGGTCTCAAACATGATTTGGGTCATCTTCTCACGATTAGCTTTAGGGTTAAGAGGAGCCTCAGTTAGAAGAACAGGGTGCTCTTCTGGGGCAACACGAAGCTCATTGTAGAAGGTGTGATGCCAAATCTTTTCCATATCATCCCAGTTGCTCACAATGCCATGCTCAATTGGGTATTTGAGAGTTAAAATACCTCTCTTGGACTGAGCTTCGTCACCAACATATGCATCTTTCTGGCCCATTCCAACCATCACACCAGTGTGACGGGGGCGGCCTACAATACTAGGGAACACAGCTCGTGGGGCATCATCTCCGGCAAATCCAGCCTACAATATAATATTACTTCTGATATTCAATAATGAGAAAAAAAAAAATAGTTGAGCAGTACCTCAACTGAACAGTCAATAATAGCTTTGCATATTAAAAACTAAGCCAAACATCATAACACAGATAGGTCTCATCTAATACCTTAACCATTCCTGTCCCATTGTCGCACACGAGTGGCTGAATGTCCTCTGCATCTGCCATATTGTATTACCTGCTTGATAAACTACAACCAGTCAAAAAAAGACACCATCTTTATTATTCGGAATAAGAACCACATGCTGGGATTTGCCTTCCTTCTTTTCACCTTATTTCATATCTTTTAGCTAGAATATCATATTCATAAATACACACACACCATAGATAAGCACCTGGGGTTCTACCATAAGCATCCACATCATTGGTTTTTTTCTATCAAGATTGTACTAGATTTACATCGTAGCGTGATTCAACATAGCACAGACACAAACTACTATAATTCTATAGGGAATATCTCCACAACTACCAAATCAAAAAGAGGAAAAGAATGTCAAAACCATTCATGACCCAACAAATACAAACTCGCGTCCCCCTATATATATATATATATATATATAACCATAACCCCATCACTTCCTATTAGCAACATTGATCCAAAACAAATTGCATTTTGGATTATTCTAGACTATCAAGCAACGACAATTTGAATTTCCCAATAAACGTAACACAACACAGCTCATTGCAATAAAAGAAAATAAAATAAAAAAATCCTACATATCAACAACAGAATGAATCAAACAGTTTCAGAATAAGACTGAAATAAAAAGAACCACATAACATAAACAACACAGTAAATCCCCTCTAAAACTTCATAACAAGGAAGAAAGAGACACACCCAAATCAAAAAAGATCAAATAATTGAGATCTGCAAAAGCGACCCTTTATTTGATTATTTATGTTAAGACACACTTATCATAGTTTAATAGGCTTTACTTCAATTTCTAGACTCCTTTTAATTACAACAATGCAACATGCACCCTCCTCTACTCTCATTTTCGTTTCACAATGTCCTCAAAAAACACATAAACAAAACAAAAAAAAACCTAGCCAGCATTATTTCATTTCTTGTTAAACTTTCACAACAATTTTCATTGTTTCCTCTGCATTTTACACAAGAATGAACAACATTTTAGATCCAACACAACTATCAAAAATAACACAATTAATAATCACAGAAATTAAATCATACATTGCCAAATTCCCAAAAAAATAAAAAATCGAAATGGCTTAGATCTGAACGAAAACGAAACAGATCGATGAGAAAGCGAGAAAGAGAGAAGGGAAACTGACCTGTGGGAATGTGATTGGAAAACGAAAGCAATCTAGAGAGAGAGAGAGAGAGAGAGAGAGAGAGAGAGAGAGAGTGGCGAAATGGGAAAGAAAAGAGAGAGAGAGGAATTAAAAGAGGGAAGAGATGCGGTTTGGACCGTTAGATATTTGGGGTTGGAGTAAGGCGTGGGTGTGGTCTGTCTGTCTGTCTACTGTCTGGTACAGTCTGGATTTTTTTTTAATCCAAGCGAAGAACGCGTCCATTGGGCTCGCCTTTAAGGCCTTCCTTTTTTTCCCTATTTATGCTCTTCTTTTTTATTCCTTCCTCTCCGTTTCTTTCTTTCTTTCTTTCTTTCATCTTTCAATTCAAACAATCAATCAGTTATTATATGTAGTTATATACTACTAACTTTCTTTGATTCAAATTTATATAAACAATACTCAATTTTATTATTATTATTATTATTATAAAGGATTAGAAATTTCTTAATTATAATAAATGATTGTAATTAAAATTCTTAATTTAATAAATTGGTGTGAAGTTGTGAATTAAACAAATGTGGACTAAAGGCTACAATAGAAATAAAAGGGGTTAAATTAAAAAAAAAAAATTTAAAGGATTGAATTGAAAACATGTTAAAATTAAATAATTTCAGTACAATTAATTGAAAATGATTAATAGATGAGAAATCTTATATACCTGAGCTCAAGTTTATCATTTAAAAGAAAGAAAAAAAAACTTTGACCCATAAATTCATTATTATTCTCACTCCTTAATGTCAATTAAAATAAAAAAGAATATTATTTTAAATTATGATTTCTTTCTAATTCTTAGGTGAGAGATTTTCTTTTTTCATGGTGAAAAATGCACTAATTCTCATTCTACTCTACTCTTCTTCTTTTTTCTTCTTTTTTTTTTTTACTATGAGATTGGGGCTCTGCTTAATTTTTTGGCACAAATAAAAATTTCTCTAGAAATAGCCAATATTAATGTGTATTAGTACAAACCAAAAAAAGCATTAAAAAAAAAATTCATTGTGGCAAAGCCCATAGCAAAATAAAACTTTTCCCCATACTTTCAATAAATAAGTAATCAGTAAAATGCATTCGAATGTAACGTATATACATTTGACAAATTTTTGGTGTCTTAGTTTAATGATAAAGAACTATCATCAGAGCAGACGCCATAAGTTAAAAAATTTTCAAACAAAAAAAAAAAAAAATTGACAAATTGATATCTAGAATAAATCGAATGAAATAATGATAGTACAAACTACAAACTACAAAGTCAATGCTTTTTCATTACTCATTAGTCCGTTGTAAAATTTTTCCTTTTTCTTGTTAAACATTGTTCTAAGGGAAATAGTTTTATGAAACGCCATTATTATTATTATTTAAAAAAAAAAATTAGGATACTTGTATCCTAGCAAATGCTTTTGGGTTGCAGAAAAAACTATGTCCGAAAAGGGGAAATTTTTTTTTTCTACCTCAAAAAAGGATGGATTAGTACAGTTAGTAGATCAGATTTTCTTGGTTAAGTAGGAAAAGAATTTGAGTGGATGAAGTTCATAAATCATAAGTCCAAGCTCCAATCTCATTCCAAAAGGAATAATCTTTTTTATGCACATTTTTTAAAACGTTATTTTGTGCCATGTATAAAATAAATAAATAAATAAAATTCTTTACTACAAATAATAATAACATTAAAAACTTAGATCCTCACATTATGGAATGGCAACCATGATGGGTTCTAGACATTTTCTGTGTTTAATAAAATAATGAGCTTTAAAGAGATTTTTTTTTTGCTGAAAGCTTTAAAGAGATTATGATCCAATTGAATACTTCCTCAAACATAAAATATGCTTTGAAATTGCTGAGGCAACTTCTTCCAACAAAGAATAGTTGTCCGCCACTCCACCACTCCAGCCTTTTGTCTCATGGATTTGCCAATCCAAGTCCTTATTAAATCATTACTCATGTAAAAGCCGAAAGGTACAGCCCATTCTTAGTGTAAAGAGCCAACACTTTTCGTCTATTGCCAGGACCATTTGAGATCCAATTTTTCTACTTAAAGCTATCTAATATTGTAGAGAGGAAAATTGAAGCTATAGCAAGGTTCTAAGAGCATTTCAGCATTAAAAAATGCAAAATAGAAAAAGGTTTTACTTTTACGTATTCAATCTCCAAAAATCACATGTATCAGTGAAGTTAAAAATATGTAAATTTACAAAATTACTACAGTAATTGTGTAAATATACATTGATACTATTCACTTTGTATATAGTTTTTTCTTTCTTTACATATCTCGAGGTTGAAGGACGAGAATGGATATTGGTTATTATGTGTGAAAAAAGATAAACAATTTAAAAAAATAGAAAAAAAATTAATATTTTAATGTAATGTAATGTAAAATAGATAATCTGATGTTGGTATTTTGAAAAGTAAATACATAAAATAGAAAGAATAGGTTTTTTTTTTTTTTTCTTTTTTTTTTTTGAGAATCAAATAAAAAAAATAAGTTTTTAGGTTAAAATAGTCGAATTTTTTTTCATGAGCTAACGTGATAAGTTTGCTTTTGTTTACCTTCTTTCTAGCAAATGAATTATAAACTTAGAGAAGCTCCTCTTACCTAACAAATTGTACCTAAATTTTGTCCATCCTCTTAATTCTGATCTCACCAGGATTACCTTAGCTATTCAATCGGAAAGGTGGATTGTCAGTTGTCGCTATGCCATAAAAATAGCAGTCAACTCTAGGCTCTGTATAGATTGTCATCGTCAAACGGTTAGTTCTAATTGTTTTAGTTGCCAACGACCACTTTGTTTCATTGCTCCATTTATCCACAAAATTGGGAACATTTAAAGTCATGGCATCCAATAACAGCTTTCTTTTGAGGTATAAACCACAGAAATTACAGTTTGATGTTAAATGATTATCAGCCATCATTAAATTCAATGCCACTTCCTAACAAGAAATGGTGGATTGAATGGTCTGACCAAATTGTAACAAAATGTTAAAATTCTCGAAATCTTGCTTTGTGTAAGAGCCATGATTTTCTAATACTTTTCATATCTAGAGGTCATTAAAAAAAAACCCAAAGAAATATAAAAAATAGTCAAGAAGCCAATCTGATAAAAAGCTAGATCACCAACATTAGCTGTATTTCTTCCCAAATAACATGACAAAAGAGAGGAAACATAAATTGGGGGGGAAAAACAAAACAATAAGAAAAGAATAAAAGACGATTATCCTCAGGTAGTTCAAGTGGGGAGTAAGCTGTCTATAAAAATGTCAAGTTCATATCTGACACCTATTAAGCTCCAACCATCTTGAATTCTTGCTGTTGAATCCGATTCTTGGTACCAAAGAGAGCAACAAGATACAAGATAAGAGCCATGCTTACAGGAATGGGGGAAATATTACCCATCTGCGTGGATACTTCGGTCTTCCATCCTTCCCATCAAATAGCTGCAGATGACAAGGTTAAGAAGCAATATTAACAAGAAATACAAATGAAATGAAATTTCTGAGTCTATAAATTTTTTTTTTTTTTTTTATTAGTAATAAAGCTTTATTGAAATCAAAAAGAGTATAAAATTGAAATTATGTTTACAAATGAAGCTGATAGGATACGCATCAAAAATATTCAGAACTGAAAAAACACTGAGAAACTTGTTGATGATGTGTATAAATTTTGAGGTGCCCACAACCGGACATTTTTTAGGATTCCCTGCCATCTATTTTTGATTGATAAACTTTTGTTAGGTAACACTTGAGGTCTTTCTTTTATTCAGTAACTAGGCTTGCCCCTATTTTTTATGGGGATGGGTAAATACTTTCATGTTACACAGTGCATCTCTCCCTCTTTGCAGAGGGAGTAAACATCTGTGGTTAGAAGCCCAGGAGTTAGGCTTGCTTTCTGTCTTTTTTGTTTTTTAAGAGGGAAGCAATCTAGGATTGTCAATAAAGCATAACAAGATCCTACTCAGATTAAAAAATAGTAACAAAACAGGTTATTCCATTGAATTTGATAAAGCTCAACAAATATCGGATCAAACTTGCTCCAAATTAAGTCTTATAAGCATCCCACCAATTACACTTGCATATCCCCTTCCCCACCCTGCCCACCAAAAAAAACACATACATCTACATATTAAAAAATGTATCTATATGCGTATACCAGATTCATGGTCCAAACATGTCACCCTGAATACATGAACACGTATAAACACTGGTATGTACATGTATCCACTAGTTGCTAGCGTGACAAATGTATGAGAGTAATTTATTTGACATTACAAAGCAATATACCTTCTCAAATATTTTATGTTCCTAACCAATCTATACTTTACAGATGAAAATCTAAAATAACTTACGTAGATCCTAGTCACACCCAATCTAGAAAGGAGTAAATGCAGGTGGACATATCATCAGAGAAAATGCCTCAATTTTTTGAGAAATGCATGAAGTTATATGCAGAAAAGAAATTAAAACAAACATGTTCAGCAAAAAGTAAAGAAAGTTTCATTAAAAAAAGGTAACCTTCTTCAGCCGACGGTGCTTTGCGAGGGCCCAATTGGTCATAATAATAGTAGCAACCACAAGGAAGATATAGCCTGCGACAGTCTGTGTGGCAATATTGAAACCCAACCATTGATAAATCTCTGTTGTGTAGTTTGCACATGTCACAATATTGAATAGAAAACCACGTGGAATTTGATATCCTCCATTCCCATCAGGGCTGCGCAGATTCCTCAGCAAGATATGGCAATAGAAGTTACAGATTTGACAAAGCACTCCAAACCCAAAGCCGATCTTCATTTGGAGGTCACTAACAGGGGTGTAAAGTGGGTGGTTCACATAGTAAGCAATGTAAGAGCCAAAGGTCCAATAATATGCACAATTACGAAACACATTGGAGAGTGGTGAGGTTGCATGGCTGAACCGATGAACAAAAAATGTTTCCATAATTCGTTTAAAGTAGTGGAAACACCAGTAATATAAAGCATATGTCTGAACTGGGTGGATGACTCGCTCCCCTTTGTAGCCAAAGAACTGGTAGACAGGAAAGTAATAAAAGATGGGATAAAGGAGCAAAGGACCCAAGTATTCAAAGAAGAAAAGTGTGCGATAGGAAACTTGTGTGCCTAAGTCCTTGAATACTACAGTCAAGTGGTTTCCATCACAATAATCCTTGAGACTTTTCTTGTAGTTAAGAACAACAGGCTTTTCCTTTGATCCCGGTTTAAGGGGGAGGGTTAACCGCTGTCTTGAAGGATAGAACTTTTTGGCTGTTGATGTAAGATGAAAATCGGGTGAGTTAAATCATATGACATGCAAGTCTGTCAACACATATACGCATGCACTCACACTTCAGTTTTTGGGGGCAGGGGTCAAACTCACAATGAAACAAAGCATATAAGTATTATCTCAGGCAGTAAACCAGTAATAAATTTAAGTCCAATAGTGAATACACCTAATATGATGGACTACAAAAGGCCATGCCTCAATCTTAGACATGCCAGAGGTCCAGAAAATATAAATCAAATCAGACAGGAAGTCCAGTGCTGATTTTGATCTAACAGATCCCATGGACTTAAAATATTATTTTGTTCTTGACAGAAATATTACATCATGAAAAAAAAAAAAAAAAAAAAGGAACTCCAGTGGTAAGTGTCAAGATTTCCTTTCAGTGTGCTTGAATTCACACTGCATACAAATTATTTTTTTTTGATAAGTTTGTTTATCGAATTATAGTTAACACTGCATACAAATTATAGTTCTCTCAAATCTGAAAATAACTTAGTCAAACAAACCCCAACAAGACCTGGTGCTTTAACAGATAATTTTCAAAAGTGATCTGTCATGCCACAAATAATTGAAAATTGAATTAATAGTAAAAATAAAATTCCTGTCAATGTCATGACTCATTATCCTTGGATACTACCATAGTAGAAAATTATTCAATGATTTGGGAGAATCATTTTCAAAAAAGTACGTTACCCTCCACAGACTGATGTGTACATTCTAGTAGAAAAAGTGAACTTCCTTCCTTCTATGGGGGGTGGACGGCTGGCTGGGTGGGGGTGGGGGTGGGGGGAGAGAGAGAAATGCAGTTCAAGAGGCAAATCTGTATCAAAAAATTTATCACTAGAAAGGTTTCACCTATGTGGAATGGTCCGTATGGACAACCAAAGCTCTAATTTAGCTTTAAGCATAAGGATGTTACTAATTCTTACTAGGATAATTTCAAGAAAGAAAATTAGTCCTTAACGACAATAGAGAAGATGTCCTTCACATTTGTGTACAAACAACATCATGTAGAACCCACTTGTCAAATTTGCAGCCGTTTATAGAAGTTTCAGTAATTCCCATAATAAAGAAAATCTCTTTTCATCCTCAAATCCATACTAAAACCAGTATCAACACCTACATCACTACATGTGGAAAATAACACTTTTTGGGCATTTGCCTTTTAAAATTAACCATAACTATTTCGCTAAACATAGATTAACTGACTAACAAAGCATACTTAGCTGTTCAAGGTAAAAATTTGCATGGAAATTCTAATAACAAGGAAAGCAAATCCAGCACTTACTTCGTTGATGAATTGCCTCCTGCAGATCTGCAACCGTAGCCTACAAATTAACAAAAAAAGAAAAACATATACAATCACAATTGGGTTCCATTCAAATACATGCAAAGGAAAACAAAAATCATGAAACTAATATAAACCCAAGAAAAAAAAAAAGAAGACCATTTTCGGGTCTTAATCATTTTACCCTCCGACCAAAAAAAAAAAAAAAAAATCAATCTTTTACTTAAATTAAAACTAACACACCCAGCTGAATTGAGATGATCATTACCACCGATTCACAGAGACACTATGTTAATAAATTACAAAAACAAAGGCAAAAAGAGAAAGAGAAGAACGTACGGAATCACTGAGCACAAGGCCACCCTTGACAACATCTTTACCACTCCGAGAAACTACACTGACCTTCATTTTTTGAGACCAAAAGAGAGTGACCCAATTCACGAAATGGTGCAAAAGACAAACCCTTTTGGTTTGTGAGTGGTTTATTGAAGATCCAGGAGCTGTGACCCAATTGAGGAAATGGGAAACTCGTATGAGATCCCAAGGATGGGTATGGTAGGCTATGAAAGTATTAATTTTTTTGCAGAGTAATTGAGGGGTGGGTTTGGGAGATATAGTAATGGCGTGTAGTTGGGGTAGGAGAGCTAACTGCACAGGCTGATGAACCACAATTTCTCATCTCATCTGTGTTGCCTATTAAGCTATACTATAAGTCTATAACCAGGGTTTAAGTTTTACACTCGTGGGCCAGGTTTTAACTTCTAAGTTCTAACCTCTAACCCCTAACCTCGAACAACTTTGCTTGGGACACGTCAACATAGGCCCCACCTTATTAAATTTGGTCATGAGATGTGAAGGGTGAAGACAAGTGTAGCCTTTAGAGTATTCGGAAAATTATATCCTATCATATTTTATTATTTTAAAAAGTTATTTTATCAATTATAATATATTATTTTACAACATATTCTATATCTTAATTTTTATTTTTTTAATTTACTCATTAAAATAATATATATTATTCATTAAAATAATATAATATATTTTAATACAACTTTCTCTTTCTCTTCTCCTCCATTTCTCAATTTTAGGCTCAATTATTAAATGAGTCTAAGTTTAAATATAATAGTGTGTTTGTGAATAAACTTGTGAATATAAGAGCTCGATTTAATTATATATAATATAACATTTTATATGTATACTTGCTTAAAAATGTATTAATATAGACTTGAAATTGGATTGTATTAATTTGTTAATAAGTTCATGTGATATAAAATTATTATTTGTACTTTATTAATGATATATATATATATATATATATATATAAACAGGCTATTTATAATTAAAATTCATGAAATTGATAAGAAAATGAGCAAAACTTGAGTATAAAATCTTGGTTGGTAATAAGCTTAAACTTGCCTTGTTTTTGAAAAAAAAATTAAATAAACAAGTTTGAACTTTTAATACTCGGCTTGACTTAGCTCGTTTATTGTTCTACTTTCTATATTTGGTTGAGTGTATATAATATAATTCCTTGATTGCTAGGGATGGATTTGAACCTTGAAGTTTTAGTTGAAATTATTAAATATCAATTGAACTACAAAATTCTTGTTAGAAAATCAACATAATTTTGAAAAAAAATATTAATACGCAATTTTGGGATTATGGATGGAAGTTAAAACCCATGTAATTAATTATACATGCAAGTCCATGCCTCAGCCCAATATACAGGTCAAATGACACCTTTTATAGAATACATGTGATCTAAAATAAATATAAAAAAATAATAATAATAACTGGTCGCTAACCCGTGCGATGCACGGGATATCTATTGTGTATGAAGATGTAAATAATTTTGTCTCTTCATCTTTGATTGTACATTAAGATTTCAATCTCAAAGTTTCCTATCCTTGATATGAAAAATTAAATTAAATTACGTAATGAAGAATAGAAATTAAACTTAGATTAAAATTAAAAATAGGCTTCCACATCATCAATTATAAAGAACAAATTAATCAATATTTCAAATAAATTGAAAAACAACTTTAAAATAATCTTTGTATCTTCTTCCTTGTTGCTTCGTAGAAGTCACTGAACAACTCCTTTTGTTTTCCTTGATTACAGATGTTGGTGTGAGTTGTACATTACTTTCAACATCAATGTTTTGAAACTTTGTAGAAGCACCACCTTGTTCACTTGATAAGTTGTTGTTACAATATATAGAAGTTAAATATCAAATTTGTATATAAAACCAAGTTTGAGATAACCAAGAAACTTAAATATGCAATCACATTCCAATTTCAAATTCTTTCTAGAAACATATTACCAATAAATATACAAAAAAACAATATAGAATAAAGGAGAAGACTGGTAAATACCTGACAGTTCTCATCGTGCAGTAGTACTTAGGGTCCTATATAGATAAAGATCCATAGTTCTAAATAACCTAGATAACAAAATGCCAAATCTTTATTAGCAAAACAATAAGAATCCAATTTCCAGCCAACATTTAAGAAACATTAATAACATTAATAGAAGAGAAATAGTGCAGTGCAGAAGTTTGAAACAGTGCAGTGTAGTGCAAATTTTGGTTGTAAAAAAGTGCAGATTTTAAATGTAAAACGCAAATTTTATGCAGGAAAATAGTGCAAAACAAATTTTATTCACTGAGAAATTTAAACAAACACACAGAAAAAAAAAAAAAAAAAGAAAAAAAACAAAGATAACCAACACAACACAAGTCCTCAAGCAAAGCCTAAAGCCTCTTGGCTGGGGATTTCTAACAAAATGGAACAACCTCAACATGCATAAAAAAATTCAACACCTAAAATAACAAAGCAACCATAAGTCAACTCAAATAAGCCTTAATCATAATTGCAGTATGAATTCATAGATATAAAGATACATAAAAAAGGAAACTTCTTCAAACAGAGTGAGGTTCTACTGGATTTTTTGCTCATAATTTTTTTTTTTTTTATTAGTAAGGTTTAGACCCAAGGGGAAGGGGAGATTCAAACTTCTGACCTCACTTCAAGAGGGTTCCCAACAGACTGTGGTATCCTTTGAGATTTACTCATTATCAAAGATCTAATTATAAACTCATCAAATAATTACTTACCTGCAGGCGTTTACAATTACTACAATTATCTCAAACAATCAAAATCAGCATGAGAACAAAAGCATTAAAATTTCAAAACTGGGCTTTTATGTTAAATTATAACAAGTAGATTAGAATTCTTAAATAGCCACAGTTTTCATAAATCAAATATTGTCAAAAGCATAAATAGATAACAAACCAAATCCAATTTATCAAATTGTTTGAAGTTATAGGCAATAAGAACGCAGCCCTGTAATTGATAAGTTGTTGGTAAGAATCAATTCATGGACAGCAAATATTTCATCATTTGATGGGAGACTTCAACTAATCCAAACTTCCCGTAAATGTTGTATTTCTTTTTGGTGTTCATGTTTATTGGACCAGCATTTTTGTTCTACCTACACAGAAAATCAAGCCGATTGAGAGCTAGTTCAACATGTTTCTATGAAAAAGTACTAATTCCTCTGCTTCAGGTGTTAAGTTTTTTTTTTTTTTTTTTTTGGGGGGGGGGGGGGAGTTTCTAATTAGTTTAATGAATAATTTTACCAAGGTACATAAAAACAAATGATCCCCATCAGCCTTTACTGGGTGCCAGCCAATCATTATTTCTCTCATAAACCATGATAAGGCTGCACAACAACAACAATGCATATATAGTAATATTAACATTAAAAATGCCTTTAATCTAAGTATTATACTGATGTCAAAATGGCCTACAATTACATATACCAGATAAAGGTTTTTTAGAGTTATTTTATTCCAAAAACCATAAATGCTAACCTTGAGATCAACATTGATAACATATATTGAAAGAGACAAATATATTGAGGAATGGAACATCAATCTAAATGTAGAAAGAAGCATTATCAATAGCAGTTCCTTTGTCCACGAATTCCTTGCAAAATAAGTCCATCTTCTAAACTTTGGTTGCTTCAAGGGGATTTATTTTGAAATAGAGCAGCTTGAGAGTTGTTGACAACTATAATCAAACACATTGTAGGCAATCCATTAATAAACAACACTCTTAGATAACTACCAGAGGCTTTCTGTGGGTATTTTAATTAAACACTATAGGCTTTTGGGGCTTAAGTTTGAGATAACATTGTAGGCTTTCTCTAATACTCACACTATCTATTTTCCTATACATTTTTTTTTTCTTGGAACCTAAGCCACTGCGTTGGCTTGGATCATTCCCATATTATACTTTTCATACTTTCTTTTTGATAGTAATACAATTTCTGCATTTTCAATCAAATAGTAATAATAATAATAATAATAACAACAACAACAATAAAAATAAAAATCAAAACTGAATTTAACTCCCAACTATTAAAACAAATTAAAATAAAGACTCACTTAAATAGCAAGTTCCATTCAATTACACACCATATGAATTTATTTCTATTTTTTTTTAAAGAGAGTCCACATTGGTTCTTCCATTGACATTATTTAGAAACACCCTACCCTGTGGTGAAGTTTGAGACTTCCCCTAAAGTATTTCAAATTATTACCATTCTTCTACATCTTAGCAAATAATTTTTTGTATCAAATTATAAGTTAGTGTTTTGTTTAAGTAAATAATTTTATTAGAAAAGGAAAAGAGGGAAAAATTAAAAGATGTATACACTCCCATTTCAAAGAATACATATCAGGGGGGGAGGGATAATTCAAAGGGAAATAGAGTTGGAAAAACTCAATAAAAGACAAAAAATGGATGCCGCTTCTCTTATTTCCTTCACAACACATGTTCCTCATAACACATAGTGGCATAGCTCGCCACACCTTGGCGACTCTATGGTGATGAAATCATCGTAAAACTATATACCTAGAGCTTGAGCTCTGACATTAAAAAACTTGAGCTTTCTGACATGTTTGTATCTCTTTGAATTGGGAAACTTGCTGACTTGACTATGTACAAAAGGGTTTTCAATCAATTATATAACTTTAAGTCTAGGAAGAATGTATTTTGAGAAAAATATTCCTCTATTGTCAATTGACCTGACCATATCAATTTGTTTGTTGATTTTTTGCATGAACATAACTCTAATATCTTACCTGCTCAAAAGTTAGAAAAATAATTGCATTGGATGCTCCCATAAGTTATGTCATTTTCCATAAGTTACTGGTTATTACTGAAGTAGACATTTAAGTAAGGTTTTTTTTTCTTTTTCTTTTTTAAATCACATAATGACGAAACCTGTAGGGATGTAAAAGCTTTTATCACATATGTAAGGGTATTACTGAAGCATGGATTTATGTAAGCTTTTATTTTTAAATCAGATAATGAGAAAACCTGTAGAGATGTAAAAGTTTTTATCACATATGCGTACCAAATATTCAATGAAGACAAAAGGGAAGCATGAGAGAAGGATTGTATGTAGTGTTCTGCATAAAAGGGAGGAATTGGTACTTCAGTAGATGTATTAACAATTTGCCTACTTCTACTACTACTTTGGGCTTGGCATTTTCTCAAACACCTTCTATACGTAAAGCAGCAAATAGGTTTAAGTCCCTACCAAGTGAGCAAAAACAACCTTACCATGTGGCTGAGGACCAATCTAAGCAGTAGGAAGTAAACAAACCAAAATTGATGGCCTTTTTGTAAAAGAAGCAAGATGCAAACTAACACCAAAGTTGACATTCGTCACGTGTTAATGTGTGTGTGTGTGTGTGTGTGTTTATCATAGACCACACATTATCAATTTATCATCAATAATAAGATCAAATTCAAAATCCAAGAATCAAGGCCTTCAAAGTAGAAAGGAACCTAAATACCTAACTTCCCCTACAAGAGTAGCTACTTCATTAATTGAGTCAAAGACAACAACCCAAACTATTGCTCTTAATCCTTTCAGGGGCTTTGAGCTTCCAAAGCTTTTTCCAGCTAACATCAGTTTGTGGTTAGCATATCAGTGAGTGGGGTTGCAAGATGGTAGGCAGATTTAACGGAGAATTTTCCATTGGGGTTCGGTAACCATAGAAGCTTGTCTGGTCTCGAGGTGGGAGGATGGGCAGAGAAGAGATTTTGCGATTTGGGGGAAGGAGTAGAGTAGAGAAGAGATGCGTTTTGAGTTTTTGATTTTCAGAGTTGGGGAGAATAGTTATAGGGTTTGATTTTCAGAATTGGGTAGAAATTTAGCTGCAATTTCGAGTTTGAATGAGAAGTTGAAGCGTTACACAATACGCTTTTAGGATTTTAGCTTTTTTTTTTTTTAAGTTGAAAATATATTTTTTCTTTTTTAATAATGTTGACGTATAAAATTGTGGAGAGAGCGGAAGCTTCGGTTTTATATATAATAATAATAATAATAATAAAATAATAATAATAATAAAAAAAAGATTACATGTGATGGCTTTGATGGGAAAAAATTGGGAATTTAATAAAAAGATCATGAAATAAGTGCACACACCAATAAACATACAAACAACAAATAGTAAGGGACAGTAAAGTTTGACTTGGTGGCGAAAAGCTTTGTAGTTCAATTTTATGATTTTTTTTTAATAAGGACATTTAGGATTTAAATGATCATTCTCCTAACAATCGAATTATTATACGAAAAAGAGAGAAGGAAGTGAGTAGAAGAGGTGAAGCTTATGCTAGTCGGATTGTAAGTGTTAGTCAAAATTGTCGAAGCATATTGGAATGGTTAGTATAAGTAGAAATAAGCCATGGTTTAAGAAAAAAAATCTAATACCACAAACTATTACACAACCTTCTTGTCACAACTGTGGTGTGGTAAAGTGAGAGCAATGAAGAAAAAAATGGAGGGTTTATTTGTAAAAAAAAAGACAACCATTTATAGTTTGCCATGTTAGTATTGTAGCAAAAAGTTGTGCAATAATTTGGTAATGGGTACAAAATTTGTCAACTGTGGTATGGTGCAAAATTAACAGCAATGCCTCACCCATAAGAATTTGGTTAGGAATGAACTTTTTTTTTACTAATAACTAGTATGTAACCTATGCTACCGCACGAGAATGAATATAATTTAATAAAACAATGAAAAAAAAATATATTGCATTTTATTATTTAAGTGATACTATTAGTTTTGTTTTGTTTTTTTATTATTATTATTATTAATCATGAGTTTAGTCATATTTAAAAGACTTAGTTTATTCATGTTAATAAATCTTAGCATTATGTAATTTTTTAACAAATATTTTTATCATACAAAATTCTAAAGAAAGAATGCTACATAGACATATATATATATATATATATATATTCAAGGTTGATTCATAGACGGTACATATAGCTATAATTAAGTTGCTTTATCATAAACAATTTTTAACAAAATATTTTAATCAAGTAAATGTGAATCTCATAACATGCATCTCATAACAATATATAACAATAGAATAATGTGAATCTCATTAAAAAAAATTTAATCAATTAAAAGTCACTAAAATTATGAGCATAAAACGTAAAGACAAACAAATAGGATAAGTGCTAATTGTATATATGATCTGCAATATAGCTTGAGTTCATGTCTTCACCAATCGTATATAAGTCTGAGTTTTGATAAGTAAAGATCTAAGAAGATTGTGGTTCAATTTTGAAAAGATTCCCATATTTAATAATTAAAAAAAAAAAACTATACATCCAAAGTCTACCTTTACAGTAAACACTATATATCTCTTTAACACTCCAAAGAAAAAAAAAAAAAAAAAAAAAGAGCCCATCATCAATCCTATAAACCAAAAATTCTTGAGAGAAAGAGATTAAGAACATAGGACGAAAATAAATAGATCTAAATTGAAAATAAAGAGTGAGAGCTAGATTATAAACCCCATAAAACTTGCGAACAAAAAAGTAATAATAATAAAAGAAAATCATATCTAATTAACAATTACCTTGCATATGAAGCCTGCCTTTGTAAAGGAGATATATAATTGATCTGCAAAATAGAGGGAGAGAAAGAGAGATTAGATTGAATTTTGCAGAGATGGAACGAAACCAAAAAAAAAAAAAAAATCTTAATAAAACAGATTTAGTAGAAATTGAATTTTGCAGAGAGAGAGAGAGAAAGAGAGAGGAGGTTCGGATGAATATGAGTAGTAGAGGCGTGTTTTTTTTGAGAAAAAATACATGAAATAAAAAAATTACAATAGAAATCTATGGAAAACCTCTTCTTATATAGGAGAGTTGTATTGGAGATGGGGAGATGAACCTTGAAATATGCAGATGTGGGGAGATGAACTTTGAAATACGCAAGTGTAATGAACCTTGAAATATGCAGATGTGGGGAGATGAACCTTGAAACACGCAGGTGTAATGAACCTTGAAATACGCAGGTGTGGGAAAAAAAAAAAAGAACACATCGAAATTACAATTGATCCACTTAAATTTAGACAAATGGAACCACATGAATCTTGACACATGATACAAAATTAGGATTCTAATTTAGAATTGCAATTAAAGATTCTCTCTGTTTCATCTATTATATATATATATATATATAGATTCGGCACCTCCACAAATTTAATTAGAATTTAAAATTAGAATCCAATTTTATTTCATGTGTCTAAATTTATGTGGGGATCACCATAATTATGCCTTTAAGTTTGTGCCATATGTTCACTTAAGCTTTTTAATCTTTATGCCAAGTGAGTTAATGAGTATAAAATATTAAGAATCTAATATTAATGAACTATAAAATAAAATAAAATAAAATAAACTAATTATATATACTCAATAAAAATTACCACACAACAAATATCACTACACATTCTATTTTATTAAAAATTAAAAAAAATTATTATAAGTAGTATTAAATTTAGGTAAGAATTTTAAAATGTGGCTAATTATATTTACTTTTTTTAAGAATAATTTGACTAATTATTTATATTTTATGATAAAAAATTGTGCTTATTTTTAAATATATCTATATGAATACATTCAGGGACAGAGCTATTGTTGGACCTGGTGGGGGGGGGGGGGGGCAATGGCCTCCCCCAGTTTTTTTTTTTTTTTTAAAAATTTTCTATATATATAATCTATTATTTTTAGCAATTTGTTTCAATAAAATTGCTCTTTGCCCCCCTCAGCAATATTATTGATAATTTTAAAAGCTATAAATATTAGCCCAACAACAAAAACTAAGCCTAAACAATAGCCCAAAACAAATAAACACAAGCAAAAAAAAAAAAAAAAAAACCTCAAAGCGGATTCTAACTAGAAGGGGATTTCTAAGCCAACTTAAGGCAAGACACACAAATAATAAAAGGGAAAAAACAGGAGATTTCTAAGCCACTACCAAAAAAAAAAAAAAAAAAAAAGAAGAAGAAAAGAAAACCTAACTCACGGCAGAAGACCTCAAAATTTAGGACTTGGGTAGTGGCATTGCAGCAGAACAGTAATGTAGCAGAAGTAAAGGCAGAACATTGCACCATGCCTGACAACACTGGCCACCACTAGTCCACTGCAGCAATCAGCACCGCCCAAAGGCCCCAATCCTGGTAACATTTTATCCCTCTCTCATATCTGAATCTCTAATGCTTGGTTAGTTGGTTTACTTGGTTGATTAACTTAGATTTAATCATATGTGTTGACATTGTTGTGAAGAAAATTGAAAGAGAAGCAGAGCTGAGAGACTCCACCACATCCAAAAATAGAAGAAAAGACTAGAAAAAAAGAGTTAAAGAGAGAGAGGTATGCTCTGACTTGACTCCATTTTTGATTTTTCTCTTTCAATCTTTAATAAGGCCAAAGTCATATATATATGGAAAATGTTAACAAGCACCGTGCGGTATGCTCTATCTACTTTACTTTTGTCCTTTGCACATAGAATTGAGTAAGTAATAAAACATTGAAAAAGATTGTGTAATAAACTCCCCAAGTTGATGTCATTTTCAAGTTAAATTCTAAAGTACATGCACAAATAATTACTTTTTTGTTTTAAATTGTAATAATGTAATTATTACTTGAGTTTAACAAAAGTGAACATAAGTTGTATTTGAGATTTACATAATTACTATAAATCATTAAATGAGAATTATAAGTAAAATTTTGATTTAGATAAGAAAAAAAATATACAATAGGACTTATTTACAAACAAAACTATAAATCTCTTAAACATAAAATATAATATGCCATATCTTTACGGATTACGTAAGCGATTGTAATTAAAATTTTATTATTTAGATTAGTATTAAATATTATATATAGAATTACATATTCGTGTTTATCTGTGTATATTTGAAGATATTTGGAAACATGTATATTAGTTATAGATTTTGGGAAATTATTCCTCCCATCGTTAAACCCTCTAGTTACCTTCCAATTTTAGGAAGATGTGAGACGTGATATTTATTTGATTTTTAAATACAATGTGTCTTACATATATATATATATATATATATAAATATATAAGAAATTTGAGAATTCAATTGGAGAGGACATTACACCATAAATTTGCCTCCCCATTTGACCTCTTGACATGGAGTGCAAAATCTCTATTTGAGATTTTTAAAGGTTTTTATGGGCATTTTCACAGTGAAAAGTATATATTAACAATTTCAAATATAAATTATCTTTTCCATTAAAATTTTAAGAGGTCAATTTGCATATAACCAATCCATCCTGAACGATACTGCTTAATTTTTTTTACTTTAGGGTGGAGATTGGGAATTAATCCAATGGATCGGGAATAAACAAAAAAGATAGTAACCCCAAATTATCTTACATGCCGAAACTGCGAGGTTAGATCATGGCTTGAATAAACAAGCTCCGAAAATTGTAAAATTTTCTCAATGCAAATGTTCTTGAACGAAGGAAGCGTATACCCTAACGCCTAATCAGGTGTCACTTTTCTTTAATTCTTCCAGATGAACTCCAATACGAAGGCTCAATTAAAAATTTTCCATATACGGGTTCTATATCCAAACATCTTAAACCCACACTGTGAAAAGCTTCCTTGCAGCAGCCCTAGTAAACATCTTAAACCCACACTGTGATGCAGTGAAGAGCCAACGTCAGGATAAACATTTAAGTGTGTTTTACCCAAGATTATCACACAAGCTTCATTTACAGCAGAAATGAAGTACTGGACTTCTACAGTGGTAGTAAACTGGACCTCAAATATAAAGAATAAATAAACTGAAGCAGAAATACCAAAATAAAAAATTGAAGCAGAAATAACTGAGTGTCACGAATTCCAGGTCCCGCAGTTAAGACAACCACAAGATGGCAACCCTTCATTAAAAAATTACGGTACCATTTCCTCTGTGACATTCAAGTGAAATGATTCAGCAAAGCAAAATCTAAAACAAATTTGGCAAGAAAAGTGCATAAAACATCAAAAGAGCGAGCAGCTTAGCAGACTCAACTGTAGCTAGAGCCTTTTCCTCAAGATGAGCACGAGAACCAAATGCAGCAATTGGGATATCAAATATCTTAATACTCGAATCGCTGGCTGCTGAATCCCCAGTATGATACTCTTTTCTGGCCAAAGCATGAATCTGGTAGGCATAAAAACAGATAATTTGCAGAAGCTTTATTAACATCTCCACATTGAACTAAAATTTTGACGGCTGAAAAGTTTATACAGAAGTACCAGTATACATGAGGGATAATACAAACCTAATTTTCAAGTTTTTCTAGGTCATTTACCTTGGTTGCTCCATCAGCATCCAGCATTAGAAGCAGTTCACCACGTGAATGAAGCATTCCCTGTTTTACAATGCTTTCACAGAGGTAAAGCGCTTCAATCAATTGTCGTCATGCATAAAAGAGGAAAGACGGAAGCTTCTTAACAACATCAGAACACGTCTATAAGTGAATTGTTAAAGTTAGACTCACTTTTCTAATAGCTTCTCCCTTGCCATGATTTCTGCCAAGAAGGATAACCCTCACATTGTCTGCAGTGTATTTCCTTACAAAGTTAAAAGCTGCTTTTTTAGTCCCATCAGAACTTCCATCATCAACAATCACCACCTGCGACAAATTCATCCATTCAAAAGTTAAGCAGCAGCAAAAAAACGTAGTACAAACCCGAGCTAGCAAAACAACTGACATAATTTTATTGAAGGAAAGAAAAATGCATATACAGTAGAATGAGTGGCAGAGACAATGTAAAATATTTTCTTCCACTACCTTTTTATGAGAACTTATGTAAATTAACAAGAAGGCCTACAGAGCAGGAGCAAAAGTAATAGCTGAGAATTAATGGTGCCAGGGGGAAGAGGTGATACTCATAGAAGTGAGAGTTCAAATATTAGGGCCAACGTTTACTCAATTAAACACACTAATGCAATAGAAGTATTAGTTCAACAGGCTTTAATGCCTTGTTATTAGGAACTTGACATAATAGAATTTATGAAAAATTATTAAACCTTATGATGAAGCACACAAGATCTCATTTTGTAAAAAAAATAAATACTGCAGAGCACAAAATGGGAAAACCTGTCTAGCATCTGCTTGTATGATAACCCTCATTACAAATCCGGTAAAGAACTAGAAACACTAATATCCCTATTTGAATTTCTTTTATAAAACATAAATACACCACCAGATACAATCTCAGGGTGCAATAATATAATCATAGGCCATGATAACCAACTCAGATGATTTAGTTAATGGAGGGAACAAAATGATACCTCGTAAGAAAATGACTTATCCTTTGCCGCACGTTGTTCAAGATAACTACAAAGAACAGACATAATTATCAGTACAATTCAAAATGCAACCCTCTCAGTGGTAGCCACCGACAGATATTATTTAACTACTTCATAAGTGCAGCTCTTAGGCAACTAGACACAAATTTATGCAAAGCCCCCCATCTTCATTATGAACTACTACAAAACAATAAATAGTTATGCTACACATAGATAAATTTTTTGTACAAAATAAAAGGATGAAAGCGTCCTTTGTGAGTCAATAAATATGAGTTTGAGCAGGCACAGATCCATAGATCATTCCAGGTGCCAAGTCTCAATTGGTTCAAAATCAAGCTTTCACAAGCTCAACACTGCCCCCCTCCCCCCCCCGCGGGTGGCCCCCAGTGGAAAAAAAGAATTAAGAAGAGAGAGAGTTCACAGAGCTGACTAAGAAAAAGATGATATGATAGTAGACACCTTTTCTGATTGTCATGCTAAAATTCAAGCAAATATGAAAAACACACGGCTTGGTGAAAGAAAAAGTATAGTGCAATTACTTATGATTGTACTTACTTCATAGTTTCCTCAAGTGCTCCAGGAAGTCTATGCTCTTCATTGAATGCAAGTATTACCAAAGATATATACCTCTCTGCCGGATCAGAAACATGAGGGCAAGGAACCTAGAACAAAATCCTTCAGAAATGTCAGAATCACCCAAAATGACTACAGACAGTCCATAAAATCCATACCAACATAACATTGTAGGGTGAACAAACTTATCGCAATAATAACAACAAAGAGTCTAATACAATAACCAACATATTTCTAGAAAAAGACCAAGAGAATTCTAATATTCCTACACAGATACTTTTGAAGTCAACATATTGCTCACTAATAATGGAAACTTGATGTCAGAAGTTTATACATCTGCAAGGCATTTATTAAATTTAGAAACACACATCATATATCCTTTTTGGTAAGTTATCCTTTTCATTATATACTAATGTTAAAGTCTTTCATATGAACTTCAGATATCATGATGGAAGGTGTAGGTCATTAAGGTGCGGGAGGGGGCAGCTTGGACTATGTCTCTATTATATTCTTTTAGAAGCACAGATTCTGTTTCCATGAAGCCTATGGTCCAACCAGAAAACTGTCATCCTCTGAAAAAAGGGTGTTACCTATGCCTTATACTTGAAAATAAAGATATATCAGAGAATGACTACACCAAGAGAGCATAGAGCTAGTTGGAGTTTTTAAAGTTCCAATAAAATTGTGCTTAATTTTAAATATATCTTTTTTTTTTTTTTTTTTTTGGTAAAGAGAGGAATATATTAAAAGAACTAAACAGCCAGAACAGGCTCAATACAAAGTCTATTTAAGTACAAGCCATCAGAATCAGCTTTCAGCAGATCTATAATGTCCACAGGGGGACTACTAAAAACACAAAAGTCCTCTGTTTGATTGGAATCCAGTCTTGCTAAGGCATCAGCACATCGATTCGCTTCTCGGAAGCAATGTTTAATTCGAGTGTGAGGGAGCTGAGAGATAAGGTACCTGCAGTCCTCCACCAGAGCTGAAGTAACATTACTAGCATTCTTGGAGTTATTCAGCAAATCAACTATAGCTTTGGCGTCTATCTCAATCTCAACAGCAGATAAATGAAGATTAAAACATTGCAGTAAACCATCTCTAAGGCCCCATAATTCAGCTGCAAAGCTTGTTGTGACTCCAATCTTCCTAGCGTATCCGCAGACCCAATCTCCTTCACCATTTCTGATAAGGCCACCACTACCTGCTAGGCCTGGGTTGCCCGTTGAGGACCTATCCGAGTTGAGTCTGAACCACCCCACCTTTGGTTTTTCCCTTCTGATTCTTTTCACCACTTGGTTGGTAGTTTCTCTAGGAACCTTTACACAGTGCTCGTACTCCATAGCTTCTCTAAATATATCATGGCCCAAGTTTTGTTGTATGGGCTTGTTGTGAAAAACAACTTGGTTCCTATGCTTCCATATGCGCCATATTGCAAAAAGGAAAGAAGTTCTCCATGAGGGGTGGTCTTTTTGCTTCTTCCAATCAGCCCTTCCATTAGTAATAATCCACTGATGCAAATTACCATTGAAGAAGGAGGTATTGACCTCCTCTGCTTTCAGCTGAGTCCAGAAGCCTTTAACTATTCTACACTCCCTTAGCGCATGGATTATGGATTCCGATTGGGAAAGACAAAGAGGGCAAGTTGGATCCACTTGAACCCCCCTCCTTGTGAGGCACTCCTTAACGCCAATACTATTATGCAAGCACATCCACACAAAAGTTTGAATACGAGGGAGGATATTAGTTTTCCAAACCCATTGGCCAGTAAAAGAAGACTCCCCTTCCCCACCTAAAAATGGCAAGTTTATAGGAACTTTTAAGATCAAACCCTCCATGAGTGGACATACCCCATGTTAATCTGTCCTGACCTCGGGCTGCCAGGGATACAGGGGTGGCTTTTAGCTTAGTGCTGACATTGTCTGGTATAGGAATGGAGATTTTTGACCAATTCCAACCACTTACTGTAACCACCTCCTTGACCTTAAGCTTCTCTTCTTCTAAAGGCAGAGGTCCTTGAACCAGACTTCTAAGAGGTCCATCACTGCACCAGTTGTCAAACCAGAAGCTCAACTCACTATTCCTGCCCACTAACCATCTTGTCCCTTTTTGAAAGGTATCTTTACCTTTTTGCATTGCTGACCATACTCTGGAGCAAGGTAGCTTTGCAGGATTCCTGGTATTCAGTCTTTGCCTATTACAATATTTACTTCTTAAAACCTTACTCCAAAGCGAGTCCTTCTCAGCATGAAATCGCCAATTAAGCTTAGCAAGAAGGGAAAGGTTCCTGCCTTTTGCAGTGTGTAGGCCAAGACCGCCTTCACTTTTAGGCCGGGTGACTTTTTGCCAACCCACCCAATGCATCTTCTTCACCGACTCAAATGAACCCCATAAAAAATTTCTATTCACTCTATCAATGTTATCAAGGAGTTTTCCCGGGAGAGCATTGCATTGCATAATATACGCTGGAATGGTTGAAGAAGATGCCTGGACAAGAATTGTTCTACCAGCAAGGGATAATAGATTGGCCTTCCAACCTGCTAGTTTTTGCTTAACTCTTTCAAGGACAAAGTTAAAGTCCTGGCTGCTGGATCCTTGATGCCTAATAGGAAAACCCAGATACTTACCGAGGTTAGGAGTTGAGCGAAACCCCAAAATGTCACAGAGAGCCTCCCGGGTGTCTCTATCCACATTAGGAGAGAAAAAAACTCTAGATTTGGATTCGCTCACTGATTGGCCCGACCTGGTACAGAACTCATCCAAAGCCTCCCTAACAGCTAAACAGTTGCTGCCATCTGCCCTTGCAAATAAAACAAGGTCGTCCGCAAAAAAAAGATGTGAAAAGGCGATTCCGCTTCTAGAGGATTTTACAGGGATCCACTTCTTATCTCTACACTTCTCCTCTATTAAATGGCCCAAAACTTCCATGCACAGAATAAAGAGATAGGGAGACAAAGGGTCCCCTTGTCGAATTCCTCGAGATGGCCAAAACGGATCAAGGTTGCCCCCATTAAATAAACTGAAGTGGTGGTGGAAGACACACAATTCATGATGAGATCAATCAAATCCCTGTGGATATTTGCTTTCAAAAGAGTTTCCCAGATAAAACTCCATTCAAGCTTATCGTAGGCCTTTTCGAGATCAACTTTAATTGCCATATAGCCCACTCTTCCTTTCTTTTTGCTAATACTATGGATTATCTCTTGCACTATGATTGCATTGTCAACCCCTTTCCTTCCAGGAACAAAAGCTGACTGAACAGGAGAAACAAGCTTATCTAGCATTGGTCTAAGTCTGGCCACTATAATTTTTGCGATCATTTTATACACTGTATTACAGAGGCTGATAGGGCGATAATTCCCAATGGTTTCAGGGCCATGAATTTTTGGGATAAGAGCCACATTTGTTTTGTTGAGGAATTCAGGAATTTTTTTTGTTACGAAGCACTTCTTTATCTCCTCCACAACTGAGCCTCCCACTATCATCCAGAACCGCTGAAAAAAACCGGCATGGAGACCGTCCGGCCCAAGGGCCTTGAAAGCTTCGATAGACCAGAGGGCCGATTTGATTTCTTCCACAGATACCGGATCATACAAACTGTCTCTTTCCATATCAGTAAGGGCTGCTTGCCACAGGGAGATGGGACCCGGTTGAAGTTTTGCTTCAAGGTGGCTAGTGGTGTACAGCTTGGCAAACCCCTCTCGAATGAAGCTCATTATCTCAGTCTCCTCATGAATCCATTCGCCGACACTATTCCTCAAGTACGAGATCCGGTTCCTCCTTCTTCTTACAATAGTGGACACATGAAAGAAAGACATGTTTCTATCACCAGAAATCATCCAATTCACTCTAGATTTCAAGGCCCATAATTCCTGTTCTTGATTCAAAACCTCATTTAACTCTCTTTGCAGAACTTTTTCTAAATCCACCAGTGAGTCTGAAGGCCTTTCAGCTAAAGCTTTCTGGACACCATCTAATCTAGCCATGACACGTCTTTTCTTTGCAAAAATATTGCCAAAATGATCTCGGTTCCAAGCGGTAGCATCTCTGGTAAATTTTTCCACTGCAGCATCAAGACGGTTTGATTGACCCCAAGCATCCCTTACTATATTAGGAAAGGACAGATCATTGAGCCAAAAGCTTTGGAATTTAAAAGGCCTGTTCAGCCTAATGCTAGCCCCCGGCTCGAAATCCAGTAAGATTGGGCAGTGATTTGAATGAACGCGTGTTAGATGAGACACCTTTGCATTTGGATACAGGGTGCACCACCCAGGGTTCGCAAAAAATCTGTCCAATCTTTCTTGGATAAGGTTCCGAAATCCTCGACGGTTAGACCATGTGAATCTTGGTCCTGAGAACCCCAAATCCACCATATTACATGCATCTAAACAATCCTTAAATAGCAGGGACCGATTAGCATTCACCACCCTGCCCCCATATTTCTCATCATCTGCCAAAACTTCGTTAAAATCCCCTGCAATAATCCAAGGACTACTATGCAAACTAGCCACATTAACAAGGTTATTCCACAGCACACAACGCTCATTAAACCTAGGGCTAGCATAGACAGCAGAAAGAATACATTCAGAGTCAGAGGGTCTCACCTTGACTGAGACATGAATTTCTTGCTCTGTGGAGGCAAGTGGTGTCACTGTAACCCTTTCTGAATTCCACAGCAGCCACAGCCCGCCTGCATACCCTCTGGTTTCTGTGTGAATTGCCTCATTGAAAGGAAGCCTAATAATTTGACTAATAATTTATATTTTTATAATAAAAATTATGTTTAATTTTAAATGCAATTATGCATTTACATGAGTTACATGCTACTTAATTTAAAAGGTCCCCCTAAAAAAAAAAAAGTTTAGAAGGTCAACTCTCTAGATAAGCAAGATGATTGAAATCATTACTTTCATTTATTAATTCCATCCTCGAACGTTTATTATTTCAATTAATTTTCTTTTTTCTTCTTTAATTTATTTCTATCCTAATTGGTATTGGGCCAAGCTTGTATAATGTCCAAGAGACCAAATAACTTCTTGAAAATAAGGTCGCAATGGTTGGATCTTTTTTACTCAAATTTTACACATTGCAACAGGCCTCTTATGGTGAAGATTATTGCTCTAGCGGGCATACTTTCTCCTTCAACAATTTTTTTTTTTTTTTTTTTTTGAGGAATCTCCTCTCATTTAGCTTAACTACATTACCATACCTTGCAACCCATGAAATTAATTTTCCCATATGGACTTATGAGCCAAGACTTCACATCATGATGTGGATTTCTGATTTCTCCTGCCCCACAAATGGGGCTCATGAGTCATGAGTCATGTCTCATGTCTCTCTTGCTTCATGAATTGGGTCAAGGCTCATGGTCTATGCTTCTCTTTACTTCATGAAGTGAGCTTTCTTTTCCCATCCAAGTTAACGATAGAAACTTAGAATAATAATGATGTGATTATTAAAATTATCATTTTCTAACCATTTAAGTTTTTGAAAAAATCAGTACGATAAAACACTACTGACCAGCTCTAGGTTACTAGCTACAACAAGGTGCAACAATAACAAACGCACCGTTTTGTAGGAAGTTGCAATGCAAAAGATATATGCTAGCCCCAGCTAGATTGTTGAGTGCAAGTAAACACCAACTTCGCATCATTGCTAATAGTCCCAAAGCAAGCTTCATTGCTAACTACTTCTCATCTACACAGTACACACTAGAGAATCAGGTAACATCACATTTTCCATTTGAATAATGGAATTCCCCCCTTTTTTATGTACCTTTAATTTTTAGATGATTGAGCAGATTTTATTTCAATACATAAACATGTTCACTGATATACACCATTGCACAGAGCTAATAATAAGCTCAAATTCCACTAAACTACAATTCATGGAGACTATAATACAGAATATGATACAAAACTCTATTTCTGATGCAAAAACCTCATTTGGTTTCCACCTTGTTCTTAACTTCCCATCTAATCAACCTGATTAGTCTCAAGCCTGCCATTGTGTATTAGACTACAGCATTTATGTGCTACCAGATGCGATAAACAGCAACCCACAAAGCCTTCAAGCTTTTACCTTGTAAGTCAGAAACTCCATGATGCATAATATCATCCCAACTGAACTTAGGGATTAATACTACACCAGTTCATTATTAGCTGCCAAAATATTCTATAAGAGAAAGAAAACTGGAAAAAACAAATGTTTCCTTTTTCCAAGTTGATTTCTGTACATATAAAATACTGATCTTCAAATGGTAGTCCCCACTACAGCAGCCTTTGCTTTATGGAAAATCCATTTTAAATTGCTGGCCAACCTATGAAAGCATGCTTAGGAATGCAGTTAGTAAACCAAACCAGCTTGCCTCTGGATTTTTTTTTTCTTTTGAATATGGCTCCTGGTTTCAGAGCATGACTACTTACCTGGTTTGGATGGTAACCAAACAGGCCTATCAGTCTCCCCTATCTTTACAAGTTCCTAGCTTACTTTGTATAGATACAAGATCTTCATATGGTAGGTTTCCACAACCAGTCCTAGCCCTTAAAACACTAGATAGTTTGGCATTTAAACTACAAACAGCATCATAAATTACTCAGTGACCATATCTAAAGATACAATACACCATTGGGGTCCCATCAATTTAGCCATAAGAAAACATGGCTACCAAGCCCTACTATGTTAATTTGGATATAACCTTTTATTGAAAGTTGATTAAAAATGGTTGTATTTAGAAAAAGAGATGTTTTAAAAAGCTTTTCATAGACAAAATAGATAAAAAATTAAAAAGAAAAAGCTGTTGCAAAAACAGACTTCTAATTAGACAGTAACCTAAGCTTCAAATCATGCTTCAAGTGCTATCTTGTGGGCTCATAACTAACTAGAAGCTCCTTCATTATCTTTTGCAAATATTTAGTTTCTCTGGTGAAATTACATTGTTATCAAAGTTGCACATATATATTTACGTACTGATTATGATTGTACCCAAGGAATGTCATTGCTAGTACTTCTCATTGCTTCCAGAGCTATCACATGTGAGACTGCACATGCTTAAAATAATTCTAGAGTGCAATGCTTCTTGTTCCCTGATGATATACAGCAATGCAAACTAGAAATGAAAGATGAAATTATAAGCTCAATTTTTCAAAAACAAATATTTTTCTTGCTTGTAGGTAGTACTTTACTAACAATGCCAAGGGAAGTTTTTAGAAAGAAAGTTACAAAGAAAACTCACTTTAGCCACCCAGAGCAGGAGCCTAAGCTGAGCAATTATCAAAAGCCATACCGTTGTGATGGATGCAAGGAGCAGGGTTATGGATCAAGATACAGATGTGAGCTTTGCAACTTTGATCTCCATAAGGAATGCATGTTCCCCTCCGTCACAACTTTCTTTATTTGCCATGTACTGGATACTATTTCTTCTTCACTCCTTCCCTTGGAAAGAGAATCTAAGAAGTGTTTAGGTTCGATGTGTAACTAATATCCTGTAAAATAAATTTGCAATGACACAGATGAACTGGAAATAGAAAAGGACTTAGTTTATCCCTCCAACATTCTTAAATTCTTAATAGACCGCATGAGAAGACCAAGAAAACTGCCAAGAACTGTGCATTAGGTCTGCTGCAATGCATAATGCTCCAACAAAATCGAATTTGTGAAGAAAAATAACTATTATATATAAAGAAATTTACAATCATAAATGGTCTCTCCACACCAATATAACTAAGCCTTAATCCCAACTAATTGGGGTTGGCTACATGGATTGTTTCATGTTAGTCACCCTATATAGAGCCACGTCTCCTATTACCTATCTAAAAATGGCATCCCACTCCCAAAAGGGAAAAGCAGACAAATCTATGAGCCTACCAAATGGATAATACATGTCAAACACATGTTGGTCGAACAAATAAAACAAAAGCAGACATTCTAGTGCTAGCAAACCTATGATAGACCTATATAGCATAATCAAGCAAGTAATTGCAAGAACTTAAATTTATTAAAAAAATTAAACAAAACGCTAACCCTCATTTCACAATATAATTGAAGAGAGAGACAGACATGTCCATCATATGTTATAATGGATGGAGGTAATGATAAAATTTTTAAAATTTGGATTATAGGATAAGTTTCAAGTTATATACACTCATTACTTGTTGCAATGCTCAAAGTGACACAGCCAACCGCATACATATTTAAATTAGTAGAAACAGAAAAAACATAAGCAAGTTATGAAAATAACTTCCTTTTTCCACAAAAACAGTGAATTTGAACAATATTCATGGAATTTAAATGTCCAAATGGATTGGACTTAGCAGATGCACTTTGATTTTGATGAGAGAAATAGTAGAATTATAACAGGTCTCCACCTGCAATAACCACACAAATTTAAAAAACAAACTTTCTTGTATATCAAATATGGTTCTTTTTCTTATAAGCTGAGACATTTACTGTGATCACAACTGGGACTCCACTGTAGAGATTTCTTTTTTTTTTTGGGGGGCAAATCACACTGACACACACCCAGTAGGTCTTGAATCTACAACTTCACCTTCCACTTTGTTGTTATGATGGTAGGAGATGTCATTTGAGTTAGAGCTCATTGGGACATGGTAAAGAATGTAATGTGGGAAAAAAAATAGAAAAGGAAATGTACTGGGTTGCCACAATCTATAAACAGCTATAACAAGTAATGGGTAAAGTAAAGTAAACGAATATCAACATGCTAAAGGGAACACCTGTACCACCAAGTCCTTAACAATAAGATATCTAGCATCAATGTTGACATTCTAGGGTTATTATGGGTCAGACAATATACAGCACTATTTCATATCTGCCAAAGTTTAGGCTGCAGCAAGTAAAATATGTGAACGATCACTAAGGGACACCCCCCCCTTTTTAACTCAAGCAGCATTTGTGCGTGCGCGCACGCACACACACACACATACTCGTAATTTGAAGGACAAAATGGACAATATAGCAGCTAACACATAGCAATGTGGTAAATCTTGTTGGTTAATCCAAGTGGTGGGATTCACATGCAAATTCCTCTCATTTATGTAAAAGAAATATAATGGTCATCATGACAAAATTTGCAAAGATGCACCTAGGAAACTGCTCCAAGTGTTTGTTAGGCAACAACTTTTTCTTTTAACTTTTTAAATTATTTGCTTATGTACAGCTTTTTAAGCCTCAATTTTTCTAGGTAAAACTATATTTTAACCAACTTTCAGCAAAAAGCTACATCCAAATGCACTAGTCTTCTTCCATTTGGTCCTTCCTACTCTCAACCTTGTTCCTCAACTTGTCCAAACAGTCACCTTGTGCCCTTTTCTGTGGTGCCATTTTAATAATTAACTGTAATTTACAACCCCCCCCCCCCCCCCCCCCCCCAACCACTCGTGCACACACACACACACACACACAGATAAACCCTGAGAAACTTTATAAACACAATTCAGCTCACATGAAAATTTTCCATGACATTATATGGAGTAACAAGATTGGACACTTACTTACTCGTAAAACCACCACTTTTAATATACTACATTCCCTTGTTTATTAGTTTTCTTTAAAAATTACTCTATAAGGCTGGATATTCTATTAGATATATATTATAAATAAGAAAATCAAATGAATTCTAAAACAGGGTTCTCCATTATTTCCTTCACAAACAGTATCCAAGTCATTAATGCAAGAGAAACATAAATATTTAAGAACACAAGAAACATCATTCATTCATTTAACAGAATAAAGTATCTTAACAGAATGAAATTTTGACAAACAACTAAACATAACCAATATATAATCCATTATCATTTTTCTAATCAAACTCACTGGGCAAGTTTACAAATATCCTCATACTCAACAGCTTTAAGCACTCTACCAACATAGGCACCCTTCTCTATCTGCACCTTGGCACAAAACTTCTCCGTATCAACCCCCAACAACTTGGCAATCGCGCCGCGATACGCCCCATTCACAATCTTCACGAGTCCCCCAATTTGCGGAATCACAGTCTCGAGCTCCAACTGATCAACTCTCAACACATGCTTACTCTCAAGCATCTCAATTTCCCCAACATACTTATCAATCACTTTCTTCACAACCCCTTTTTGCTTGTAGTAACCCTTCTCGGCCAAAGCTTTGCTCATAACCTTAACAACAATTCCCTCACACAACCAATAGTCCTTCCTATTAATCCTCTCCTTCTTCATCTCCTCCTCCCTCATCATCTCCCCCAAAACCGACTTATTATTAATATTATTTGTCTTCGCCACACTGGCTTTGTTATCGGTTTCCATTTCATCAAACACCAATTTCGAACCCTCTCCTCTCTCTTTCGGCTTCAAATTTGACGAGGCGAGCTTCAAACCGATCTTAACACCAGCTTCGGGTTTCAATTCCCTAACAGGTTCAGCCTCGAGAGACTTCGGGGGCTCGGCGAATAACTCAGCCGCTTTCTCTATCTGTTTCTGAATCTCTCTCTCTTGCTTCTCTTCCTCAGCCAAATCGGCCTTGATTCGCTTATTTTTCAATCTCTCTTTGAACAAAGTCTCCGAATCTCTATCTATATACGTAATGAACCAACCTTTAGGGGTTTCCTCGACCTTACACTTGCCGGTTCGACCGAGATACTTGACGAACTCAGTGAGCGTGGCCCACTCGGTCGAGTTCATGTGGACGTGGTGGCGATCGTTGATGTACTCGTTGTAAACGACGGTGGCGGCGATGCGACTGAACCGGTGGCTACGCTTCATGTGGTCCAAGAAAGTGCGTTCGAACTCTTCGGAGTATCCTTCGACGATTCGGGTCGGGTTTTGACCGAAGACCTCCATCTGACGCTGGTGGCTCTCGCTCATACAGTGGCACTTGAAACCGTTCTCGTCGCGACATTGCTTCTGGCACATCTGGCAGTACCATCGGAGCTTCTGGAGCCCCTTCGCTTTGATCCGATTCGCGATCGCTTTTGGCGTTAGGAACTCGTTCTTCCCCATTGAGATTTGTAGCTGTGTTGTACTGTGATGGATTTGGTTTCTTTGCCTTCAATGGCGGAACTGAAAATCAACGTAGAAACCCTAAAATCCTAATCCAATTTCCCAAATCAGGTTCCAAGAGAAAAAATAAATAAAAAGAAAAAGGTAAAAATGTATACTGTCCCTCTAAACCGTTAAAGAAATCAAAATGGCGTCGTTTTGATTTTTTTAAAAATAAAATTTGGAATTTAAAAAAAATTAAAAAAAAAAACTGATATTAAAAAATAAAAAAACAGAGGAATCATTCCACGCCCAAATCACTCACTGAAAAAGCTCGGACAAATTGGGACATTGTATTGTAACATGGCCATCCCTGAACTATCTGCCCCTCTGTAGTTTTTCTGTTAATGTACTTTCCTTTTCACCAAAATGAAAAAGAAAAAGCTTGTAAATTTCAATTTTTTTTTTTAAGAAAAAAAGTTAAATCTGAAAGGGTAAATTTTACTAACTACCCCTGAGGTTTAGGGTAATACCAAACAGGTCCACAACTTTTCAAAACTAACCAATTTGGTCCTAAGTAAAACTTAATCTCTAATTAGGCTTAACAGACGTTATAACTCTCCATTTTCTCTCCTCTCCTCTCTGGCCCAAACTTCTCCTCTCTCTTCTCACTCTATCTCAGACGTTTCTTCTCTCTTATCCTCTCTGACCCAAAGCTCTCTTCTCTCTCAAATCACCACTATAACCACCGAGACATAATCGGCGAGACCTATAGCAGAAGGTTGCGGAATGGGCTTTTTCCAAAGTTATTAATACCGTTTCGGACCCCGTTTCGGTTTGTCCAGTGGAATGGAATATTTCGGTACCGGCCGATTTCGGCGTACCATTTTAGGGTGTTTCGGGGTTCCTAAAAATTAAATTATATATATTCTTATAAAATTGTCAATTCTAATAAATAAATAATTAAATATGAAATAATACAAATCATTTAGTCTTAAATCTTTTTTAGTCTGAACTCTTAAGTCTTAAACATCAATATAACATCAATTTAACATCATAAAATAAGAAGATTTACAAGACAAAAACTAAACATCAAATGATACAAAACATTTAGTCTTAACTCTTATGTCTCAAACCTCAACACAACATCAAACAATAAGAAGATTTATAACAAGTCTTTACTCATAACATAAGACCATAATAACTAATAAGCTAACCAAGAAGATTTGGAATTTGGAATTTTTTTTTTTTTTTTCAGGCCAAATCTTGTACCGGCCGAAATTCACATCTCGGCCGGAATTGTCCGGAATTGTCCGGAATGAACGGAATGGACTGGAATGGATTGAAATCTGACCCGAGGTGGAACATGGGGTATTCCGGTACCGGTTTGCATAGCGGAACGAAAAATTCCGGCCGTTCCGGCCGGAACGGAACGGAATCAATAACAATGGCTTTTTCTTCTTGATTTTTTTTCCGGTATGTCGCTCCGTGAACAAGGAGTGCCATGCATGAGCTGCCTCTAACTCGCCGATCCGGTCGATGATGTCACTTTTTGCCAGGGATGTGGGCACAGGCAGATGATCGGACTTTCCTTAGCAGCTTCAACGAAGTTCGAATCTCGGCGGTGAATCTTGATTCGAATCGCGGCGATGATCAAACTTTCTTTAGCAGGTGATCAGACTTTTTGATTTGGTATTTTCTGGTGGGTTGGATTTTTTTTTTTAATTGGTGGTGGTGGTTTTTTGTTTGTGGGTCTTATTGATTATGGGTTTGGGTTTGAGAAGAGGTGGGTTTTGTTGAATTTTCTGGTGTTTCTGGGGTGGGAATTATGAACCTTGAGTTTGGGTTTGTGGGTATTTTCTGTGTATGTGAACCGGGGTGCGTGGATTTAGTGGTTTGGCCGTGAGTTTTTGAATTGGTTTGATTTGAGTGGCTGTGAATATAAATCTGTGGTGGTTGGGCTTCTATTTATGGTTTTGGTTTGTGGTGGTGGGCTCTGTGACAATGGTGGTGAGGTGGTGGTTTTGGTATCTCAACGAGTGCATTTGTGGGTTGTGGTGGTTTTTTTTCTTTTGGGTGCGATTTGAGTTTGGACCTGTCGTGAATCGGCGGCGTATGTGAGTTGTGGACCTGTGGTGTTGTGGTTTGGTGGGTGGGTGTCTTGCCATTTGTGTTTTGGTGGTGGTCACGGTGGTGGTTTGAGATAGAGTGAGAAGAGAGAAGAGAAGTCTGGGCCAGAGAGGAGAAGAGAGAAAATGGAGGGTTATAACGTTTGTTAAGTCTAATTAGAGATTCAGTTGTACTTAGGACCAAATTGGTTAGTTTTGAGAAGTTGTGGACCTGTTTGGTATTACCCCAAACCTCAAGGGTAGTTAGTGAAATTTACCCAATCTGAAATATCAACAAAATTGTGTCAAATTTCTCATGACCGATATAAAATGAAACGAGATTTGGAGAAGTCAGTCATAGATAGATAGGCAAGGAAATTAAAAGAGATGAGAAGGCAGGGTTACGTTACATAATCAGGGATTGAAAGAGACGAGAAACCTGGTGGTGGAGGCGTCTTCGAGTAGCAGAGAAAGCAAAATGGAGACCGTTGGCCATGTGTGTATCGTAGAGAGCTCTCCTTGTAGGATCAGACCAGGTCTCGTAGGCCTCCTAAACCGTTTGGTGTACTCTTCGACCCAGAGACGGACCTGGCCTTGGGCTGAGGGGGCCATCTCCCCCCCCCCCTATTTTGGGAAAAAAAAAATCTTAGTATGTGTATACATAAAGAAAATTTTCAATTTGCCCCAAAATATGCAATTTGGGCCCCCTCTCTCCAAAAAAAAATTATAAATGGGCTCGTGAAATTCAAAAGTATATGTTTTATTCTATCTCTTTTGACCAATTGCCTAAAGAATAATTACAATAACTTTCGGATAATAACAAAAAAAGAATATAACACAATTTTGGTCCAATGAAACCCAATTGCCCAAAAAATAGTATGAAATTACCTATAGACAAAGAAATTCAATTGCCCCAAAAATAACATGATTTATTTGTAGACAAATTAATATTGACAACAAAAGTAAAGCACAAATTTGGCATTGTTAAATGTATGATTTTTAGTTCACATTGTGTGAATTGTGAAATGCTTAATGTTATTTTTTTTTTAAGTTACTTTTTAAAAAGTTTTTAGTTGTGTATGCTGTAATAAATTGTTTGATAATTTGTTTGATAATGTTACTTTTTAAGAAACGAGAGAAATTTGTCAATCTTATATCAAAATATTATTTAAATGGTTAGGTAGATGTAAGATAAATTCCTTATAATTACTTATTGTTGCCTCTTTTTTTAAGATCATGGAAAAATAATGTTCAATTTTGATTTTTTTTATTAAGAAAAATTCAAAATAATTTAGAAGCTCATATTGAAAATGCAGTATTGTCAGCGTCTAGTTTGATGTTCAATTTCTAAAATCCATCAAATAAATTTTTGAAAAATCATCATATATAATCTAAAATAATCTAGAATTACCACGAATATATTATGATGTTAATTAACACAATGCAAAGCCTGTTTGGATAGGAATTTATGCAGAACAAACGTGCGTTTTCAAAAAAAAAAGCAAAACAATATGTGTTTGGTCTCAAGTTTTCAGCAAAAGACGTTTTCCAAAACTCAAAGAAATTATGTTTTAAAATCGTTCCTCCAACAAGCTTTTTATGAAAACGCTAGTTTTAATACAAATGTTTTAGGGATCTCAACACCTAAAATACCCTCAAGTATTTACTTAATAACAAATTTATCAGCCTGTAAAGTTCTTACCTATGTTTGATCTGACTTTCCAATGACTGCAACTTCTTGGCACAAGCTATTTTGTTGGAAAGAAGATCATGTGACACACACTAGAAGCTGCGAGAATGAGCTCAACGGTGAACTCTGCAAACTATTTGGTTGAGAAGAGACCCACGGCTCTTTCTCTCTCCCTCTATTTGGTCTCTTCACCTTTTAGACTTTTTACTTCTCTATTTTGTGGTTGATATTGATCAGCAACATATATAATACTATTACTTTTTCTTAGCTGTCATTAACTATGTAGAGGGTAAGGGTCGTCAATGGGCCGGGTCGGGCCGGCCCGGCCCATTTTCACTTGGCCCATGGGCACAATGGGCTAGGCATAATGGGCTATTAACTAATTAACGGGCCGGGTCGGGCTGGGCCGAAAGAGTAAACCTCAGCCCATGACCCTGCCCATGGGCAATGCCCATTTTGTCTTTAGCGAGCTGGGCTATCAGGTTGGGCCTAATGGGCTACTCATGGGCTTGTGTTAGTATATTATTTTATTATTTTTATAAGGAAAGAATCAATTTTTTATAAGGGAATAATCAATCTATTTTTTTAAAGGAAAGAATTAAAGAATTTAATACTTAATTACAAATTTTTTTACATTCAAATCTATTTAATTTTTTGTTTTGTTGATGGAAACCTATTTAATTTTAATTAAGGCTTTAAATAGTTTTTTATTTTATCTTTAATAAAAAAAATGTCAAATGGTTAATTCAAATTTGCTAGACGACTAGAAAAATATATATTTAATAAACTAAGTTTTGCACAATTACTTTGAGTATCTTAGTGGTTAAGGGCTTAAGAAATTGCTCTATAATATCTCAAGATCAATCCTTCATACACTTCTTATATATTTTTGTTATGAATTATAAGTTATTGGGCTGGGCCAACGAGCTGGGCAACGGGTTGGGCTACTGGGCTAGCCCATCGGGTACCCATGGGCATAAAAACTAGCCCATGGCCTAACCTACTGGGCTAGTGGGCTGCCCATGAGCCTTAAAAACAACGGGCTGGGCTGCCCATTAGCCCGGTGGGCCATCGGGTTTCTGGGCCGGGCTATGGGCCGTGGGCTATTTGATGACCCTTAGTAGAGGGGATTAAAAAAATAAAAATAAAAAGCTTTGAAGTGAGGGTACTAGGTAACTGTGTTAACATGTTTAACATGGACTGCATTTAAAAAGATAGTATATCCTTAACATCAAAATTAAGTCTTTTTTTGTAGTTCTCTAAAAAAAAAACCATTTTTGGTAATTTGCATCCACAACAAAAAATACAAAAAAAGTCATTTTTCAGTAATTTGCATCCACAACAAAAAAATTTATAGTATTCAAACCGCAATTTTTCCAAGTTTTACCAAACATTTAATTGTGGTTTTCAAAATCATGTTTTCAAAACGCGCATTTTAAAAACGCTATTTTTTAAAAACGTAGTTTTCAAAACAGCCTATTTAAACAAACCCGCAATTGAGCAAGCTTATGTTAAGTTTGGTCTATATTGAATCTTTTTTTTTTTTTATATATACTTTGGCCTCCCTCATTTCCAAATCCTGGTTTCGTCCTTGCTTCGACCCGACCCGAGGAAGAGACATCCGGGTGGTACTTTCAGGCGAGCTACTTGTAGGCTTGCGTGATGTTGAACAAGGATCCAGATTTGGGTATGCCAAGGAGTTCGTAGAAGCTCAGGCTGGCCGAGGAACCCTCTTTTGTCACTAACCCATTGTTCATGGAGGCTAAGGCTGAGGCTCTCAGAGACCACTTTATGAGTAGTGTTGGTGATGACTTTGTTGATATGGTTGTTGGGAGGAAGCAGAAGCGAGACTCGCTTCCACTTCCGCTTCCAATTCCACAATTTTACAAGCTTTTTTAGTGAGTGATTTGGGTGTGGAATGATTCCTCCATTTTTTTTTAATATCAATTTTTGTTTAAATTCCTAAATTTATTATTAAAAAAAAAAAGCCAAAACGACATTGTTTTGGCTCAATTAACAGCATGCCATAATTGAAATTTAAGGGAGTACTAAATTGATAACAATTGAAAGTTAGAAGATTGAAATGACAAAACTGAAAGTTAAATGTCTGAAATGAAAAAGACTGAAAATTAGAGGATCAGTTTTACATTTTTGCCAAATAAAAATAGAAAGATAAAGAGGGAAGGAACGAATCCTATGGTTTTTGGAATCATATGGTACGTTGGGCATATAGTCGAAGATGGTAGGCTATTCGGAATTTTATCAGTTTGGTCTTTTCTAAGTGGATAACTTGCACAACCCAACCTCTTTGGGCTTTTTCAAGTATAATATAAAGTTTTTTTTTTTGGAGAATGAAGTGCAATATATATTTAAAGGACAAAATTTAGGAACAATACTTTAGGTGTTGTTCCCTAGGTTCTCCACTTAAGATTGAGCTACGTGGTCACTTAACAAAAAAATACACTTTCATCTATAAGAAAAATCCACATGGCAAAATTTTAAAAGAAAAATTTAAAGAACAATACTTCAGTACTTTACCTAAGTCTTACCCATGTTTAAACTTAAACTTAAAGTACACTTTTAGCGTTAATTAAGGTTATTTTAATTTAACATTTTTAACCAATTAGAATTTATTTTATGAAATAGTTAATCAAGCTACCAATAGAAATGAATAATGAAACCAATATTGAAAAATTGTTAAAAAAATTGTAAGGACTAAAATTGACCCTCAGCCCACAAGAAATGAGTGCTGGCATAAGTCACAACAATAAATTTGTTAAAGAGTGGATTTTACAGATGAAGACTTAATGGATCAAGTGTGTGCCACAGTAGATTAAACTAGTGTTATAATGATTGAGAAGTAAAACTTGAAGATAAAAGTATTCCTCGATCAATTTCGAAGAAGGTTTGTTCTTAGATATATACCAACTTTTTCTAAATACACAGATGTTCTAAGTACACAAAGTTCTTTTCCTTTCTTTTCTCCTAGATCGGATACCCCCTTTGTCAAGGAGTCTCTCCCCTTATATATTCTTTCCCCTTGCTTCCATCATAGCCTTCCACTTGTTGATCAAATAAGTGATCTCTTTGATACTTGTCCCATCAGAACCTTCTTAAATCCTCTGTGTGTAGCTATAAGGCCGAATATCATTGTTCAGGCATCACTTCCACATAAATGCAGCCAGTTGATTAAGTGTAGAGCATTTAATGTGGTGGTAGCAGTATTCTTCTCAAATATTTTTTAGTTCACTGTTGACTCCTTTCTTTGAAGCTTATCCTCCGAAGCAATGTTGCCTCTTGCACGGTATTTGCTAGGTGGTTGGGCTCCAAACTCTCACACCGTTTTTCGAGGGAGTTTGGCTCCTTGGGAGACATCACTTGTTCATTGTTATCGGCCATTGTCCTCGGCCCATTAACCCACTTGCCCTTCTTACTGCTTGACCATCCTCAGATTTCTTGACATCTTCGAGCATGGCCCACGGCCTAATACCCCTACTCAGTTCTCTTATATTCACAAAAATAATGGGCCAAAATGAAATTTTTTGAAATGCAATGTAAAAATGAAAAAAACCTCATATTTTAAGGGGGAAAAATATTCTTTAATCTTTAAAATTTCTTGAAGATGGTGGTGGTGATGAAGTGGATGTGTAGGTTTTTTAAAAAAAAAAAATTATATTATAGGTAATTAAAATAAGATACATAGTTTTATGATTTAATTAAATAGTGGATATGTGACATGTTTATGTTTATTGAGCATAGAGTGGAACATAAAAAGTGGTAAGAAAGAGCTGGATTCATCATTCAAGTCAAAAATTGTTCAAATATTACAAAGTTTTAATATGCTCAAAAGATAAGAGGTTGATCATATGTTGCTCATATTTTTTGTACCATAAATGATATTTGGGAGTAAGTCATGTTTAATGGAAAGTAGAGTTTTGAATCTTCAAAGCATATACATATTCTAATTAAAATTGGAACGATACTCAATTTGAATTTGAAATAAGTGAAATATAATGGTTTAAAGTTAACATTGTTGTTGGTTATCCCCAATATGTTCTTATATAGTCCAGCATATAGAACACATAATAGCACTTAAATTGATGATGTAATGGGCTTGATTGACAAAATTCACTATATTTGTTTGATCTAGATTAATTTTCAATCTATCCAACGGTTTCGACACTTCTTTGATCAATTGAAGAGCCGTCGAAATTCCAAAGGCTTGCCTTTCTTTAAACTGAACTTAGATCTTCATCTTGGACTTGAAAAAAACCACTTTGGACTTAATAAAACTGTTTTTTTTTTTCATGAGTTGCCAACACACTTAATCTATTAAACCTAACATTAGTATCAACATCTAAAACCCTAAGACTTCTATATAATTTAATATTGATGCATTTAATTAGTATCAACATATAACTCCTTGACAGAAATCTACTGCAGGGGTTATTTATTCCACATAAGGCAGAGTTAATCGCAAGTATTCCTATATGTATGAATAAGGTAGAGGACGAGGTGATTTGGCCGTTTACTCCTTCAGGTTGCTATACAGTGAAGTCTGGTTCAAAGTTCTTAGCAACAGAGTAGTGTAGAAGTCAACATCTAAGCCATGCTCCCAACAATAATGTATTGTGAAAGATGATATGGGGCCTATCTATCCCAAGTAAGGGTAATTTCCTCTGGTGCGCCTGCCTGAATGCCATTCCTACCAAATACAACCTGAGATGGAGACATATATTGAATGAGGACACATGCGAACTTTGCAAGGTGGAGGTGGAAGACACATATCATGCATTATAGAGTTGTACTTAGCTTAATTACACAGATATGGGATTCCATCCCTTCCCTTGATTTCAGGCAAGCAAAAACCTTCCTGTTGGGGACATATTTTGTAATTGGCATATTTTTTGACAAAACGCACTTTACTTGTATTTGGGTAAATCTAAGTAGGTTCAAGATGATCATTACAAGTGGTTAAATTGAAGACATGAAGATTACTCAAGAACTGCTCAAGAAAAGTGCAAACTTGCAAGTCTCGATACCTCCTCGACAGAATCTCGATCTGCCGAGATTCATTAAAGCTCGACAGATGTCCCGATCGATCGAGCTTATGGGTTTCAGATTATAGCCAGCAATGTTTTTATTCTAAAAGGCTAATTGTTTATGAGTTTGTATAATTCTTATTGGACTAGGAAAATCCAAGGTTTGTGTAAACCTATTTGGAATAGGAGAGCCCATTAAGCTCCTATTTAAAGGAGGTGGAAAAAGAAAAACCTAACCCTAGAAAGCTTCATAAGGTTTTCTTTTTGAAACCCTAGCCTCCTCCTACAGAAGAAAGAGTTCTTGCTGCGTTTCTTGTACGCCTTTGGGTTTTGTAACCAAGCATAGTCTCTTGCACCAATATTGAAGATCTTATTGGTGTTTTTATGTGAAGCTGCTGCAAATCAACTACAACAATCAAAGGGTTGCTGTGGAGTTAGTCACGTATTGGGATTCGTGCAAAGGAGTAAGCCGCGTACTGGGATCCGCGCATCAAATTGGTTAGTCACGTACTTGGGAGCCGTGCATTGAAAGGAGAAACTATCACTACAGAACAAGTCCAATTGGGTATTGGGGTAAGAGTTCAACTGTAGGTTGGTAAGGTACTGGGATCCCTTGCTTGTAACTGCTTGTTGTGATAATAGTGGAGTTTCAGGAGTGGTGACCTTAAATCACCCGGTGGGGTTTTTGCCGTAAGGGTTTTCTCCATTCGTGAACAAATCACCGTGTTATTTATTTTCCGCTGCATATCTTAGTTTCGGTGATTTGTTTGTGCTACCACGTGATATTGCATGTTAATCTGATTAATTAATAACTGGGCTAATTAATTAATCTAAGTTATCACAAGGGGTCAACGCGTTTGTGGCCTGACACTTCCCATCAATCAGAGAAGTGCTTGCTTTCACACATGAGGAGCAAAAGAATGTAGAGTTAATGGCTATGGTTATGTGGACTATTTGGCACCGTCGAAACCAGGTTCGTACCTTATCCAAAGAGTACCCATTGTCTCAAGTATTCCATGCTGCTTCAGAGGCTCTAGCCATATTCCACCAAGCTATCTCGGACGCCCCTAAACAGATCCATCACAATCGCCCAGCCCCGGTTAGGTGGTCTCTTCCTTCATTAGGAAGGGTCAAGGTAAATTTTGACGGTGCGGTTTTCAAAGACATGGGGAAGGCGGGCTTAGGAGTAATTATCCGAGACTGTAATTGGAAAGCAATAGCATTATTGTCCGAACAAGCAAGCATGTCTTTTTCTCCAGACATTGCAGAAGCAATGGCTGCAGCCAGAGCATTGTCCTTTGCACAAGACCTTGGGTACACTTCATTCATATTAAAAGGTGATTCGACCAACATAATGACCACCCTAAGTTCAAATGAGACGTCCTTATCCACATATGGTCACCTACTTAGTTCAGCAAAAGCCACGTTAGGGGCAGACAGTTGTGTTTCTTTCTCCCATGTCCGTCGTTCAGGCAACAGTATAGCTCATAACCTAGCTAAACATGCTAGACATGTTAGAGGTTTCTCAATGTGGACGAAGGATGTTCCTCCACACTTGATTTATGTAATTCTCGCTGACCAAAGCTAATTTTTTTTCAATAAAGTTTGATGTCTTCCTTCTCAAAAAAAAAAAAAAAAAAGAAAACATATAACTCCCTAATAAGGTTTTTTTTTTTTTAGAGAGTTTCAACTTTTGGTGTCCACTCCTATTGATAATTCTTTATCATCAGACTAAGACACCAATCAAATTTTGGTGTAGACGGGAATTGAACCCCGGATCTCTTATACAACCATCAAAGACTTTACTAGTTGAGCTAAACTAAAACCCATCCCTAATAGCTTGCTTATAAATAAAAAATAAGAAATAAAAAAACTTAACACCTAAATTATACAAATTTTGAGTACCTAGTTAAGGCCATGAGCCTCGTATCTTAGCTAACACCTATTTGTGTACATGTATTTAATGGGGAATCATCCAAACCTGAACAAATCTAATCTCTTGAAACTTCAATGGTGTTGGTTAGGGTTAGACTCCTACAACGACTTACTACTGATTTTTCTAAGTAAGTTAATTCAAATCTCAATCACAATGGATAACACAACAAAAAATTAAAAAAAAAAAAATAATATACACACATATAGAGACATGAAGGTATAATTAGGTTTCACTCATTATTTTGGTTATTTACCTCTCATTGACGGGAGAGAGAGGGTGAAGGTATGTGAGAATACAAAGAATTCACCCTAAATTTACAAGAGCCTCTACCTTTGTTCTACCATGATTAGGGTTTATTTTTCGTTAATATAAATGGTTACAAATCAATGGTTAAATGACTATTTTCACATTTGGAAAAATACTAATATGAAAAATTACTAGGAAGCAAGTCAATTTTAATTCCCTCGCTTGCCATTTTCATACTTTGCTCAACCAAGATATTCACAACAACTTCAACTTTCATCTTTTCTTTCCCCTATTGACTCGATTGAATGCAACTCACAAGAAAAAAGATGCATGGAAATTGATGCATATACACATTTGAAACTTTTGATATGAAATTTTGCTAACACTAATATAATCCTAATAAATGGAAATAGGCATAGCCTTTGCAGTAAGAATAACATGTTTAAGGCTCCCAAAACTGGGAAAAATAGGAATTTGCCCTTAATTTACAAACAATACAACAAAATACCCATATTTTAAAACTATTTAACAAAATGCCCTTACTTTTGAAACTCGACTTTAACAAAATTGAGTTTTGTGTAAAACTCGATATCCTAAAACTTGAGTTTTTTATGTATATTTTTAAGTGAGACCCGACATAAACAATGTTGAGTTCCACTTAAATTTTCGAAAAAAATTTAATGGCAATATATGCATAGAACTCGACATTGCTAATGTCGAGTTCCATTTGTAAATTAAGGGCATTTTGTTGCATAATTTGTAAATTAGAGGCATATACTCATTTTTCCCTTAAAACTTCATAGCTTGGGTTTTAATTAAAGATTTAGGATCTAGAATACTCTGAAACCAAAAAAGGATTATAATAATGTGATGATTACCTTAACATGAATAGACCTAGAACACACAACTGTTTTGGGAAAAATGGGCTTTTGCTCTTATTTTTTTTAAAATCCAACGAATCGTCCCTATTATGAAACTATTACGCACTGTGTCCTTATTTTGAAACTCGATTTTCTGAAAATTGATTTTCAATGTAACCCGATTTTCTAAAAATCGAGTTTCAATGTAACTCGATTTTATGATTTTCGAGTTTTAGGTAAGTTTTTCCCTAGAACTCAATTTCAGTAAAATCGAGTTCCAGCTGGATTTTTTAAATTTGGGAAAAGTCATAAGTGCTTCTCCGACGTTGCAAAAACTTACCTAAAACTCGGTAATCATAAAATTGAGTTCTATGGAAAACTCAATTTTCTAAAAATCAAGTTTCAAAATAGGAATACAATGCTTAATAGTTTCAAAATAGAAATATTGTGCTAGATATTTTAAAAAATAAGGGCAGAAGCCCATTTTCCTTAACTGTTTCTCAAGAAAAAAGAAAAAATAGAACTTTTAACTTATAGAAATTTAAAGTGTGATAATGAAGCCACCAAATTATTTAATTAAATTTTGCTCAACAAAAAATTATTTAATTAAATAAGGAAGAAGCCACCAAAATTGATAGAGCTAGAATAGGTAAACTCATTATTATTATTATTATTATTATTATTTGATGGGGTGTGATAAAATACAACTCCAAAGTTGTCCATGGAGATCGTCCAGGACGAGCAAGGTGCTTAAGACGAGCTAAACTGCCTTGATATGCTCAAGATGAGGTAAGGTGTCTTGATGTGCTCAAGACGAGGTAAGGTGTCTTGATGTGCTCAAGACGAGGTAAGCTGCCTTGAAAGCCTCAGGACGAGCAATTATGGACGACACGAGGGCACTTTGAAAATTTATGAATGTGTAAAACGTCTCCGTAACATACGTGTAAACCCCAGTGACTGTTGCGCACAGAGGGTAACTCCTAAGCAGTTGAGGAAGTTATATTCGAATACAAACCTCCTCAAATCAAGGGGAGGTTACAAATCCAATAACCGCTCTTAAGACACTATATAAATGCTGGTTCAGACCAAGAAAAGGTACGTGAAATAATTCCTAAAAAGTTGGAACTCAAAAATAATTGAGAGAAAAACTGACTTTGTCATCGGAGGGTTATTGGTTGGCAACCCCGGTCACCTTTGATAAGTTTTCGTTCTTTTTCAGGCTATCAAGATCAAGCGTTAGCCCTCTCTAATCCGAAGCATCCAGCTTACTGATTTTCTTCGCATCATCAGTTGGCGTCGTCTGTGGGGAGGGTTTGAAGAGAATAATTTTCGTTTTCTTTTCGTTCAATCATTTGTTTTTCCAAACAAAAGGCTGAATGGTTCGGACAAGATTAAGGGCTACCAGCCCAGGCCACCAGGAGAGTAGGGATGCCTCTAGTCATCCCTACTATGATCGTCAGTTAGCGCCCGTCATGCAACCGCCTTCCATTCAACAAATGCCGTTCATGGCTGTTGCTATGGCGGAACTGACCCGTCAAAATCAACAGTTGAACAGGGAGATCAACTTAAGGAGGCAATACCATGAAGGGCATACACAGGGACAACCCCAGGGTCAAGAGGGTAGAGGAGAAAAAGTTGAGTCCGAGGATCAAACAAAGGGTACTACTTCTAGAAGGGTGCCACATTTGGAGAGAGAAATGGACCAGATGAGAAAAGCCATGGAAGGAATGAAGGAAAATATGAGGCGGGCGAACCCCGTGGAAGATTTGGTTCACCGAACGGACTCCCCATTCACGGCTTCCATCAACTGCCATCTTTACCCCCTAAGTTCAAAATGCCTTCCTTGGATTCATACGATGGAAATCGTGACCCATGTGATCACATTGCTACTTTTAAGACTACCATGCACCTTCAAGGAGTTCCAAATGAGATTATGTGCAGAGCATTTCCTACCACACTTAAGGGACCAGCGAGGGTGTGGTTCAGCAAGATACCTCTAAATTCTGTCGGGTCGTTCGAGGAGTTGAGTAAGATGTTTGCTAATAATTTCATCGGAGGACAACGCCACAAGCGTTCCTCTTCCAGTTTGTTAACCATTGAGCAAGGGGAGAATGAGAGTTTACGGTCCTTCATCACTCGTTTCAACAGGGAGGCCTTAACGGTGGACGAAATGGATGATAAGTTGCTGTTGGCCGTTTTCCATAATGGAGTCAATTCTGACTTGTTTATTCATAAACTGTATGAGCAGAGCCTCAGACTATGGCTGAACTCGTCCATTCAGCCCAGAACTTTATGAACACTGAGGACGCAATAATAGCCAAGAAGAGGAAAAGGTCAGAACGCTCGGAAGCAGGTCATCCACGATATTCAGACCAAGGTCCTCGTCCCAAGAAGGCTCGAGTGGATGAGAAAAGGGATAGAGATGGTAAAAAGGCAGGTTCGTCATCAAGAAGTCAGCAGTACACTCCCCTGAATACCCCGCTAGAGTAGGTCCTTATGCAAATCAAGGATGATCCGTCCTTGAAGTGGCCGGAGAAAATGAAGGGAGATCTTAACAAGTGCAACAGGAACAAGTATTGCCGCTTTCACAGGGACCATGGGCACGACACGGACGAGTGTTTTGATTTGAAGTAGCAGGTAGAGAACCTCATCAGGCAGGGAAAGTTGAGAAATTTCCTTGGACGAGACCACAAGGACGAGAAGTTGAAGGCCAAGGTGGAAGAGTCCTTACGACCCCCGCTAGGAGAAATAAGAGTTATTATAGGAGGAACCTCAGCAGTGCAGTCATCTAAATCGAGGAAGACATACCTGAAGGTAGTTCAAAACGTCCAGCTGTCAAGACGATCTCCCAAGACGAGGGAAGCTGACGAGGGAAGCTGACGAGCAAGCCATCACGTTCACAGACGAGGATGCCGAAAGAATTCATTACCCTCATGATGACGCGATTGTCATTACCCTACTCATCGCCGACTATACGACCAGAAGGGTGTTGGTAGATAATGGAAGCTCGGCGGACATTCTGTATTACCCTGCTTTCCAATAAATGAGGCTAGGGTGAGATCAGCTTCATCCAGTGAGCTCGCCCTTGGTAGGATTTCGGGGAATGAAAGTACAACCGGTGGGCACTGTCACACTGATAGTAGTGATTGGAACATACCCGCAGCAGATAACTAAAGAGGTAAACTTCCTCATAATTGATTGTTCATCATCATATAATGCTATTATTGGAAGGCCTACTTTGAATAGCTGGAAGGCAGTAACCTCTACCTACCATTTGTCCGTCAAGTTCCCAACTGAACATGGCGTGAGTCAAGTGCAAGGAGATCAGTTAGCTGCTAGAGAGTGCTACCTAGCTATGTTGGCGATGGACGAGCATGTACAGACAATGAGTATAGACGAAGGAAGAATCACAGCGGAGCCTGTTAAAGTGTTAGAAGAGGTTCCCTTAGACGATAGTAGAACCGAGAAGTTCACTAGAATAGGGGCGAGCATGGAAGAAGAGGCGAAGAATGCACTGGTCCAGTTTTTGAAGAAAAGCCTTGATATCTTTGCGTGGAGTCATGAAGATATACCGGGTATTGATCCAAGTGTCATTACCCACTGTTTGAATGTATGTCCCTTCTCCAAACCCGTGCGTCAAAAGAAGAGGGTATTTGCTCCTGAGCGAGACAACGCCATTAAAGAAGAAGTACAAAAGTTGATTACGGCGGAGTTCATTAGGGAAGTTTACTACCTGGACTGGTTGGTGAATGTAGTCATGGTAAAGAAGGCCAATGGCAAGTGGCAAATGTGTGTGGACTTTACCGACTTAAACAAGGCTTGCCCAAAAGACAGTTATCCGCTGCCACGCATTGACCAGCTGGTAGACTCGACGGCTAGTCACAGGTTGCTGAGCTTCATGGACGCCTTCTCAGGCTACAACCAAATAAGGATGGACGAGGCAAACCAAGAGAAGACTTCATTCATCACCAGCTAAGGATTGTTTTGCTACAAGGTAATGCCTTTTGGTTTGAAGAACGCGGGGGCGACTTACTAGAGGCTAGTGAACCAAATGTTTCGTCCTCAAATTGGAAGAAATGTAGAGGTCTACGTTGATGATATGCTGGTAAAGAGTTTGGACAAGGGAAAACATCTGGACGACCTTCAAGAGACCTTTGACACGCTTCGACGATACAACATAAAACTTAATCCAAGCAAGTGTGCCTTCGGAGTTTTATCAGGGAAGTTCTTGGGGTTCATGGTTTCACATAGAGGCATTGAGGCAAATCCAGATAAGATCCAAGCAATACTCAACATGGAACCGCCGAAAAACATCAAAGAAGTCCAGTCCCTTACAGACGAGTCGCCGCCCTCAATAGGTTTGTTTCGAAAGCTACTGACAAGTGTTTACCGTTCTTTAAAGTCCTTAGGAAGGCGTTTGAATGGACGGACGAGTGTCAAAGGGCCTTCCAAGATTTGAAGACTTACCTCACAAAGGTACCGTTACTAAGTCCATCCTACCTGGTGAAAAGCTGTATTTGTATTTGGCGGTATCCTTGCATGCCATAAGTTCCGCGGTGGTTAGGGAAGAAGAACGAGTGTAGAAACCGGTATACTATACCAGCCGGGCACTTAGAGGAGCGGAGGGGACGGTACCCTGGAGAAGTTAGCCTTCGCCTTGGTCACGGCTTCAAGGAAGCTGAGGCACTACTTTCAAGCTCATGTCATCATTGTCTTAACAGATCATCCCCTAAAGAAAGCAATGAACAAATTGGAAGCCGCAGGACGGCTAGTCCAGTGGGCAGTGGAGCTTAGCGAATTTGATGTCAGGTACCAGCCAAGGAATGCGGTAAAGGCGCAGGCGCTGGCGGACTTCATTGCGGAGTTCACACCAAGCCAAGACGAGCTAGGCAAGGACGAAGGAACAAGAAGGTGGGTTATCAACGTGGATGGATCATCTACGATGTATGCAGGAAGGATTGGAATCATACTTAAGTCCCTAGAGGGTGACAAGTTGGAGTATGCAGCTCGTCTACAGTACTAGACCACTAACAATGAAGCTGAATATGAAGCACTACTCAAAAGGCTGGAGTTGGCTAAGTCCTTGGGAGCGGAGTCAGAAATAGTCAGAGGAGATTCTTAGCTAATTATCAACCAGGTGAATGGAATGTGCGATGCCAAGGAAGATCGAATGAAGAGATATCTCAGCAAAGTGAGGAAGCTTGTGCAAAAATTTTCAGAAGTGAGTTTTGTTCAACTCCCGAGAGAGCAAAACATGGAAGCAGATGCGTTGGCGAGAGTAGCATCGGCAGGTGGAGTTATGGATGAGTATGACAAAGTCCAATACATGCCAAGGATAGACCTCTCGGAAATATAGCAAATTGGAGGGGAAGAAAATTGGATGAATCCAATTGTAATCTATCTAAAGGATGGGAAGCTTCCAGAAGACAAGAACGAAACTAGGAAACTGAGGGTCAGGGCTGCAAAGTATGTCCTTATAGATGAAGTGCTTTACAAGCGAGGCTTATCTCAGCTCTACCTAAGGTGCCTAGCTCCGGACGAAGCTAATTATGTTTTGAGGGAGGTTCATGAAGGAGCATGTGGGAATCACTCGGGGGCAAGATCACTCGTCCATAAGATCATTCGTGCCGGCTACTACTGGCCCACAGTTCAAGCAGATGCTAAGGCTTGTGTCAAGGTGTGCGATCAATGTCAGTGCTACAACAACGTCCCTAGGCAGCCGTCGGAGTACCAAACCCCGATGATGGCCCTGTGGCCTTTTGCGCAATGGGGACTAGATATCCTAGGTCCTTTCCCCCTAGGAACCAGACAAATGAAGTTTTTGGTAGTAGGAATTGACTATTTTATAAAGTGGGTGGAGGCTGAACCCATTGCAAAGATTACACAGCAAAACGTTAAGAATTTTGTGTGGAAGAATATTCTGTGTAGGTTCAGAGTACCGAGGGTACTGGTATCGGACAATGGACGACAGTTTGACAACGCACCATTCATGGACTTTTGTGAGCACTTTGGAATCAAAAATCACTACTCCTCACCCTCCCACCCACAAGCAAATGGACAAGCAGAAGTAGCAAATCGATCTTTGCTGAAAATCATCAAAACTCGACTCGAGGGGGCAAAGGGAATATGGCCAGACGAGCTACCGGGCGTTCTTTGGGCCTATAGGACGACTGTGAGAACCCCGACAAGAGAAACCCCCTTTAAATTAGCCTATGGAAGTGAAGCGGTCATACCGGCAGAAGGTCATATGGCTAACCATCGAGTGATGAAGTATCAAGAGAAAGAAAACGAAGAATTACTCTGTCTTGACCTCGATCTCATTGATGAGGTAAGGATGGATGCGGAGCAAAGGACAGTAAGATACAAGAATCTTATGGCCAGGCAGTATGATGCCATGGTGAAACCTAGGCGGTTCAGCGTAGGGGACTTCGTTCTCAAAAGAGTATCCTTGGCAACTAGGAACCCAGCTCATGGAAAATTGGGACCCAATTGGGAAGGACCATGCATGGTAGTCAACTGCAAGAGGCAGAGGTCGTATTACTTGGAAACTCTGGACGGACGAAAGTTGGAGCATCCTTGGAATGTGGAGCACCTGAGAAGGTACTATCAGTAATGGGCTTGAACGAAGTCAATCAAGGACGAGGATACTGCTATGGACGACGCTACTATGTTCGCATTTATTAAATATCTACTATTGTGTTCTTACTACTGCTATGGTATGTAGTAAGAATAAATGTGCACTAGTTCTTAAACTCTTGCACCGTCTACGGACAAATTTGTGAAAGACGAGGTTATGTATTTTAAGTATTTTCCTAAGTACTTTCATAAGACACTAGCTTCTAAGCAGATGCCATATTCGTGAACAATGCTTATATAATGATATGGTTTGGATTTTCTATGTATTTTATACGTAAAATCTAACTCCCATGGTAAAACCCACGAGGGGGGCAAAACCTTAAGACGAATGAAAAATCCTTAGACGCAGGGATGTAACGTTCACAAGCTTTCCTCAAGACGAGGATAAAGTGTAAAATAAGCAAAGACACAAAAAATTATAAGTCCATGGATGAGCATCTGACCAAGACACAGGCGCTCTAGGATGAGTCAAAGGCTAGAAAACGTCCTTGACAAAAGGCCAAAGCCAAGTTCATGGACGAGGCGAAAGCCAAGCCTATAGACGAGGCAAATAGGCCAAACCTATGGACAAAGGAAATGTTTGAGAAGGCTATCGTCAATTCGTCTATAGAAAAACAAATGGATGAACCAATAACATCATCCATAAGCAAAGTATAAGGACGACCCTTTAATACTTAAGAAATATGCAAATTTCGATCACAACAAAGACAAAGAAGGCAAACACATCCATACAATAACAAATAGTGAATAAAGATAAATATTCATTGAAGTTTTAAAAAGGGTAGACGACCACCGTCCAAAAACCCTTATAAATTAAGCCTTAAAGGCAATTATTAATAAACTCGTCTATAACACTATAGACGAGATAATTGTACTCCAATACATTTCAATAAAAAAAAAAGAAGCAAATCAAATTACATCAAAGCAAAGACATCTCAAACAGGTGGAGTGTTGGCATTGGGCTCATCTTGAGGTGGTAAGGTGGTAGCGTCATCCTCCACATTAATATCTTCAGAGCTGGTTTGGACGAGGGAGCTTGTAGACGCTCCACCAAGGTTGAGCTTGATAGAACTGAAGTCCACTTCGGGGAATTTGTCCATGGCGTCCATCCTAAAATCCTCGAAGCCAGCTGCATAGTTGGCATCCATTGAATTAGTGAATTCTTTGGACGCCTTGAACTCTGCGACGGCGTCTCCTCTAGCTTTTTCCAGAAGGGCATCAAGCTCGTCATTCCTCTTTTGAAGGAAGTCAAGACGAGCATCCTTCTCATGGACTTCATTCTCCAGCTCAATGACGCGGTTTCGTAAGTTCCCCGCATCGTCCTTGGCCTTGGCTGCTACCTCCGCCCACCTCTTGGACTCGTCCCTTCCTTTTTGGACCGTCTTCTCCAACAACACCCTCGTCTTGTCTAGTTTAGTCGCCTGCCTAGACGCGGCGATGAACTTCGACATTGCCTGCATAGATTAAAGCTTAGTTACAATGCATGGATAAGTTAATAGCAAGACGAGACAAACATAAACCTACATACCTTGAAAAGGTTGTGGACACCAGAACACTTAAAATTCTTCAACGACATGTTGTAGCATGCCGTTACGTCCTCGTCTGTCACGACCCTCTCAAACTTCTCCCAAGCCAGGTCCTCATTCTCAAGGAGATTGTGAGGAACATGGAGAGAAGGTTGAGACGAGGTAGGAGCTTCAACTCTAGACGGGATGGGTGAAGGAGGAAAGTCTGGATCAACATCCAAGATTTGAACAGGATGGCTGGGAGGGACGAGAAGAGAGCCAGGTTGATCCTTAGCTTGGACGTCTTGAGGCTTGGACGACTTGTGCCTGGCCTTCTTATCCTTGTGCCTACTTGGGAGGTTTCCCAAGTTTACGCCTAAAGAGAGGCTCTTCCTTTTCTCGCCAGAAGCTGGATAAGGATTGGACTTCACTCCAGGCCTAGTTTCCTCGTCCACCGCGTCCTTGCCTTTGTTTTGTTTCATTGTCGCCATTCCTGCAAGTAAAGACGTCAGTAAAAAAAAAAAGAGGAGAAAAACAAGGCAAAACTTACGTCTTCTGACAGTAACTTCGTGGGCAATAGCCTCGTCTAAAGGGTCAGGACCTAAACCCCAAGTGGCAAGATGCCGTAAGGTGACGTAAAAATGAAAGGTCTTGTCGCTGTAAAGACGAGCTTTTTGGACTCGTTCCAAATGGAACCTATCCAAATGGGGTCGTCTAACACCTTCAAAACAAAATGAAACAAAAAGCACGTTAGACGGCCATAATTAAAGACGAGTGTAACAAATACAATGACAAATACATACCTTCAGGACGAAGGTTCCCTATCTCTCCTGTATAGGGAGGGAATGGATCCTTGTCAATGTCACTAGGACGTCTAGCCCAGAAACCAGAGACGAAGAAAAATTCCATCTTCCAGTTTCTGCCTGATGTGATTAAGGACTTAATCAATCTACAATCATTCCCTCTAGCAGTAAATTGATAAAAACTAAGGGACTGGTTAATTTCGGAGGGTTTATAACAGAAGAGGAACTCGTCCACGGTAAGAGGACGGTTCCCCTAAAAAACCTCCCTCCACAAAATTTGCATGGCTACTATCAACCTCCATGCATTGGGGTTAAATTGACATATACTTAAACCTAATCTGGAAAGCAGCTCCCTGGCTAAGGCATTGAGGGGCAACCTCAAACCCCCTAGGAGGTAAGCCTCGTAAATGCCAACACCAAAACGGGGTTGACAACACCACTTGTCGCGAACAGGTAACCTAGGGTTTAAACTATCAGAGATTTGGTACCTCGTTTTGAGAAGATCCAACTTCCTCTCGTCTGTCTTAGAACCAATCCCTATAGCACAAGTGTAAACTACCTCCTTCTCCTCGTCTTGAGCAAAAGACGAGGGAGCACTTGTACCAGCCCTAGAACCAGATTTGACCCTCGTCCTATGCTGTTCCCTAAATACCTCTAAAGGAACCCCAAGGACACCAGACGTATACTTGTCTGTGGTATTCTCATCACTACTGTTATAGCTACTCCTAGAACTATCACTAGAACCACTAAAACTACTTGGGTCTTGGTACTCGTCTATGGCTTTGACAGTACTATCGCTAGATGAGGAAAGGACTACCTCAGACATTTTTAAGGAAGAAACTTAAAACCTGAAGACGAAGATTGAAGAAAATACCTGGAACTAGACGAGAGAAGACTATTGACGCAAGAAACTTCTAGACGAGGCGCTAAGACGAGGGAGGTCAAGGAAGAAAGTTTGAGAAAATGAGGAGGGTAGCGGAGGAATTCTGCTATTTATAGGCATTGACCCCAGTACACGAAGCGACGCGCCACAACCAGCCAAAAAGCAACAAATGGCACGTTCCTCAAAAAACGAGCTAACATGATAGCTCTCCAGTCAGATCATGACAAGTGGCACCTACAACAGCTGACATAAGGACGCCTATCCAAATAATGGCACTAGTGGATGTGAGTCCTAGACGACCCATGGGCAAGAGGGCAACTGATGGGGTGTGATAAAATACAACTCCAAAGTTGTCCATGGAGATCGTCCAGGACGAGTAAGGTGCTTAAGACGAGGTAAACTGCCTTGATGTGCTCAAGACGAGGTAAGCTGTCTTGATGTGCTCAAGACGAGGTAAGCTGTCTTGATGTGCTTAAGACGATGTAAGCTGCCTTGATGTGCTCAAGACGAGATAAGCTGTCTTGAAGGCCTCATGACGAGCAATTATGGATGACATGAGGACACTTTGAAAATTTATGAATGTGTAAAACGTCTCCGTATCATACGTGTAAACCCCAGTGACCGTTGCGCACAGAGGGTAACTCCTAAGCAGTTGAGGAAGTTATATTCGAACACAAACCTCCTCAAATCAAGGGGAGGTTACAAATCCAATAACCGCTCTTAAGACACTATATAAATACTGGTTCAGATCAAGAAAAGGTACGTGAAATAATTCCTAAAAAATTGGAACTCAAAAATAATTGAGAGAAAAACTGACTTTGTCATCGGAGGGTTATTAGCCGGCAACCCCGGTCACCTTTGATAAGTTTTCGTTCTTTTTCAGGCTATCATGATCAAGCGTTAGCCCTCTCTAATCCGAAACATCCAGCCTATTGATTTTCTTCGCATTATTATTATTATTATTATTATTTATTTATTTTAAATTTTCAAATATTAATACATATTTTTTAATTTTATTATAGTAAGCTTACATGGTTGAATTCGAATTGCCTTGCAGTTGCACGGCTCAAATTTCAAAGAATGATTCTCCTTCTATTTTAAAGGGAAATAATGCAATATCTTTCAAATACAGATATTTCCCTATTTTAACTTAGCAAAAATTTACTCATAAGGATACCCCCGAAAAAAAAAAAAAAAAAAAAAAACCGAAACCCTACATACATAAGACTATTCGACTATGCACGCTGTACATCTCTCTCTCTCTCTCTCTCTCTCTCTCTCTCTCTCTTTTTGTTTGAAAGCTGAATCACTTTCAGTGACTGTTGAGAAAGAGTCTTCTGTATTCATGGCTGGCAAAGGAGACAGCCCGAAAGTCGGTATCGATCTGGGGACGCTGTATCCATGCGTGGGACTGTCAAAAACCCCTACCTATTTTGCCTTCACTGGCAATGAGTGCTTGATTGGTGATGCTGCCAATAACCAAGTAGCCAGAAACACTACCAACTCCATCTTTGATAACCTAAATCTCCATACTTTTTATTAGTTTTTTTTTTCTATTTATTTTTGTCTGCAGCATCCAACTCTCCAAGTTGACAAAATTGACAAACCTCAGTTTTTCGTGGGTTCCATTAAAAAAAAAAAAAAAAAATTTATGATCCCAACATACATAACCTTTGTTTATGGTTTAAAAAAAAATTTAATTTTGAGGATTGATTTTGATGAATTAAAATATAATTTAGAAATATTATGTGAATTAATAATTTACTACTGTACTGTATTAAAAAGGTTAAGTAGTTACTTATTTTTTTAATAGCTTGAAAGGCCAATTTCTTGAAATGTATGAAAGAGTTTCTGTATGTGTTTGTTTGGGTTGGGAATTTTTTCTAATATGATTTATATTCATTATAGGTTTACATTGTACTAACAACGTAAATTTAAATGTTTTTTACTACTACTATACTACTGCATGGGAAAAGCGAAATGAAATAATGGTTAGATTTGTGTTCTTCTTTGATATTTTTATTACTTGCATATGATAACAACTTGCATGTTGGGACAATTTGTGGTTTTTGGCATTTCCTCCAGCATCCAGGGGTGTTGGAAAGTTAATAGTTTGTTTTGATCTTGATATCGATATATCTTGAATGTTTCTGTGACAGAGAAGACCACTGGTGTGAAAGGGAAAATCATTATTACCAATGATAAGTGGAGACTGTTAAATGAAGAGGTTAAGAGAATGGTCCAGAAGGCAAAGAGTTACAAGGTTAAAGATGATGATCACATGAAGAAGGTTATGGCAAAGTTATAAATCGACCAAAATTTCAACATTTAATTGACAGAAAGATCGTATGTGAGATTGAAATTTTGACCATGTAGCACCAGTTGAGAGATGGCAACTTTTTATCCAGAAAAAAAGATAGTAATTGTTTTTGTTTTTGTTCTTGTTATGATTTCGATGCTAACTGGTTATCCAAAAAAAAAAATAGAGATGGTAATTGTTTTTTTCCAGCTATGAATTAATTCTTTTACTTATTATTCAGAAAATTCAAAACCCTCTAATTAATTATACCACAAATTTATAATGTAATTGACATATATATCTAATGGAGAATCATCCAGACTTGAAGCAATCCACTCCCTTGAAGCTTCAATGATGTTGGTTAGGTTTAAAAGGCATCCCTAAAATGACTTACTGTCAATTTTTCAAAGTCAAGTTAATTGATTGTTTAAACAAGTTAATTCAAATCTCAATCATAATGGATAGCACAACTAACTATTAAATCACTACGCGCACACATAGATACATGATGTGATTTCGCTCTTTTATATAAAATTCATTTTTCATCATCTCTTTTTTCTTTTCAACCAAACAAAAGAGTTTTCTATCTCTCTACTTTTTCATCTTTCCAACTAAACACACATGAGGAAAAACTAAGAGCCCGTTTGGTAGAAGAGTTTGAGTAATGTTGTTTGGGTATTTTTAATATACATATGAGTAAAAAAGTGTATGGAAATGTGTATAATATTGTTTAAAATGTAAAAATGTATGTTAGAACCTACCTTCCAAACAGGGTCTAAATCTTTTCTATCTTCCAACTTTTCTATCTTTTCACTATTTTCTATTCTCTTATTTTTTCACCTCTCCAACCAAACGGGTCTAGTGTAGGATCCATTACTTTCTCCGGCCCCCACCTGTGGAAGGGAGTAGCTTGTCAAAAATAGAAAAGAGAATAACCTTTCATTGCCAAAGGACAATTGTGTCTCTTACATACTACTTTCTTCTGATTCGTTTTGCTTTGCCAAACGTATTAAGGACCAACAGACCATCAACTTTTGAGCTCTAAATAATACTCCCTCCGTCTCATTTTGTTTGTCCTATTTGAAAAGTCAAACTTTTTAAGAGAACATCATTTATTATTTTGTTCGATTTACAAAAATGTATAAATTTACAAAATTTTCCTTAAATATATTTATCAGCTTTTTAAAAAAAAGAGTTATTCTTAATGAGGCAACTAAAATGGTGCCTAGTTAGATTGGTTTTTTTAAATATTTGTTAGTTTTCTTTTCAAATAGTTTTGATAATAAAGTAGGGATATAATAGGAATATTAGTAAATTAATTAATTTTATTTTTAGAAACAGGACAACATTTTGGGGTATCTCAAAATGAAATAGAGGACAAACAAACTGGAACAGAAGGAGTATAAAATAGTAAAAATGCCTTTTTTTTTTTTTGGTAATAAAAGCTGCAATATTAAACTAAAGTAGAGCATTTAGTGATAGTGATAAAAAATTAAAAAACTAGTTTATCTATTTTATCAACTCAATTTGGGACATCTTCTAAAAAAAATATTTAATTTACAATACATCTAACATCAAAATTTTTTTTATTTTTTTATTACTTCATTAAATATTTTTTCTTTATTCTATCTTTTATCTCTCTTCCTCTTTGATTCTTTACTGTAAACTTGTAAAGGTAACATTTTACTGTACATGATAAGCAAATTTTTTTTTAAAGATATATTCGACTACCATTTTGGCTTTCTTTTTAGTATTTGGGATGCTAAAACCATTGTGAGTGCGCACATTCTCTCAGATAATCTGCCCATACAATCAAAATACAACAATAGCTTATATCTGAAGGGGAACACGAACATCAAAAAGCATAAAATCTGATTATCAAAAAATAAAAAAGCGCATAAAATCCAGTGCTGCACAGCTTCAGCTTTGGCAAGTCGACAATTTGCACACTCATTAGCTTCCCTGAAGCAATGCCTAATCTTTACTCTAAAAGTGGCTCATAGTCTACTTTTATCTACTTTAGTTTCGGTTTACAAAAGTATTTGGGCTTCTCGTTCCCGATGACGATGTCGAAACAAGGAGATGGTCCGGCGATTGGGATTGACCTGGGAACAACGTACTCATGCGTGGCAGTGTGGCAACATGAAAGAGTAGAGATAATAGTGAATGATCAGGGTAACAGGATCACTCCCTCCTATGTTGCTTTCACTCCTAAGGAGCGCTTGGTCGGTGAGGCCGCCAAGAACCAGGTCGCCAGGAACCCCACCAACTCTGTATTCGGTAATCTTGATCAAAGTTTTTTTTTTTTTTTTTTTTAAAATGTAATTCTTAAGTACTTATTGTTCTACTCCCATTAATAATAAGATTATTCGTGAATATAACTTTGATCACATCCACTGTTAGCTCACGACATTGAATAATAATTCCAAATAATTTTTTAATTAAATTGTGATCGTGTCAAACAGTACTAGCTAAAGCTGCATATTAATTTTTAATTTTACTTTTCTTATTTCGTTTTTATTAGGTCTATATGAGCTATAAATTCCTAAAGAAATGAAAATTTTTATTTTCTGCTCTTTTAGGCTTTACTGTTGTCAAATCATTTATTAATTCCTTAAAAGGTATTGTCACGTAGATGCGAAGCGATTGATTGGTAGGAGATTCAGCGATCCCTTAGTTCAAGAAGATATCAAGCTTTGGCCTTTCAAGGTCGTTGGTGGTCTTGGTGACAAGCCTATGATCGTTGTCAACTATAAGGGCGAAGAGAAGCACTTTTCTGTGGAGGAAATCTCATCTATGGTCCTTACAATGATGCGTAAGATTGCCGAAACCTACCTGGGCACAACTGTGAAGAATGCGGTTATTACTGTCCCCGCCTACTTCAATGACTCCCAGCGTAAGGCTACAAAGGAGGCTGGAGGCATTGCAGGCCTGAATGTCCTGCGTATAATTAATGAACCAACTGCTGCAGCCATTGCTTATGGTCTAGACAAGATTGCAGATAGCATTGGCAAGAGTAATGTCCTTATTTTTGATTTGGGTGGTGGCACTGCGGATGTCTCGCTACTTACCATTGAAAAGGGTGTCTTTGAAGTGAAGGCCGTTGCTGGAGACACTCACCTTGGAGGTGAGGACTTTGATAACCGAATGGTAAAGCACTTTGTTGGAAAATTTAAGAGGCAACACAAGGTGGACATTAGTGGGAATTCCAGAGCTCTTACGAGGTTGAGAACTGCTTGTGAGAAAGCAAAGAGGATTCTTTCTTCTGCAATTGAGACTAGCATTGAAGTTGATTCTTTACACGATGGTATTGATTTCTTTTCAACTATTACCCGTGCCAAATTTGCAGAGCTCAACATGGATTTGTTCTGGAAGTGCATCGCTATTGTGGAGAAGTGCTTGGCTGATGCTAATATGGATAAGAGCTGTGTCCATGTTGTTGTCCTTTCAGGTGGTTCTTCCCGAATTCCCAAGGTGCAGCAGTTGTTGCAAGATTTCTTTGATGGAAAGGAGCTTTGCAAGAGCATTAATCCAGATGAGGCTGTAGCTTATGGAGCAGCTGTTCAAGCTGCAATCTTGACTGGTATGAAAAATGAGAAACTTCAAGACATCGTACTCTTCGATGTCACCCCTCTGTCCCTTGGTATTAGGGTTGATATAATGGAAATGAATATTGTGATTCCAAGGAATACTGCCATTCCCACCAAGAAGGAGGGGATCTACGCCACACGTGGTGACAACCAAACTTCTATGTTGTTCTCTGTTTACGAGGGTGAGAGAGCTAGAACTTGTGACAACAACTTATTGGGACAATTTGAGCTTTCTGGCATTCCTTTAGCACCCAGGGGTGTTACTAAGGCAAAAGTTTGTTTTGATATTGACACTAACGGTATCCTGAATGTTTCTGCTAAGGAGATGACCACTGGTGTAATGAGGAATATCACCATCACTAATGATAAGGCAAGACTGTCCAGTGAAGAGATCAACAGAATGGTCCAGGATGCAGAGACATACAAGGCTGAAGATGATGAACACAGGAAGAAGGTCAAGGCTAAGGATGCTTTTGAGAACTATACCTACAACATGAGGAATGCTATCAATAATGAGAAGATTGGCGCCAAGCTTGCCCCTAAAAGTAAGAAAAAAATTAAAGATGCTATTGAACAGGTGATTGAGTGGTTAGATGGCCTCCAGCTCGTGGATTCAGAAGAGTATGAGGGCAAGCTGAAAAAGCTTGAGAGCATCTGCAATCCCATCATTTAAAGAATTTATAGATAAAAATAAAATTGGGCAGCACCTCTCAACAGTGCAACACATGTTAGGCCACAAATCGTGTTACTAGTGTGACTATTTCGGCTTTATTTGTCTATTATATTCTTGCTAATTTGTCCTTGGTTGAAAATTTTTGACTTAATTTTTGGTTTGTCATTTTTTTGTCCACTGACATGGTTGAGCCTCAACCTGTCTAGCTCGAATGGGGATTAATTCCAGTAAAAGCCCCAGTTTGTTTGAATTTTAGAGTCTTAGATTGGATTAAGAAGCCATATGAATTGATAAATGGTCAGCTCTGACTCTGCTCATGGAGAGGATAAATTGCCCTTGTTACGAAGCCTTTGTGAATCGTAACCTGACCCTGAATTTATATAAAGAAAAAAAAATCCAGATTCAAGGATATGAGAATTTTCTTTTTGTTGGTTTTGAGAGAAATAGTGGAGAGCAACAGATCCTCAATCAATCCAGATACCAACACTGGGATTTTTTATATTCTACGGGAAGTCTAAGTGAGGATCATAAGCTTGTTTTGCCATAAAAGTCGAGGAAGGCAGCCTTAAAGTTTTCCCTCCCCACGTTTTCCTCTACAAGTCAACTTGAATATGCAGTTGCAATTGATATAAGTTAATAAAAGCGAACTGTGCCTCCAAAGACAGTTCGTCATGTACAATTTTGTGAAAATAAAAGATGCAATTTTTTTTTTTTTAATTACTGAAGAACAGAGGAATTGATGTCGGAACATCCTTATGCAGGTGCCGTTAGGTTTTAATTTGGTAAATGCCTTGTGACAAATTAAGGGTTGTATTTCATTGTATGTAAGTAGTGAAAAAGTCTTTTACAATTTTTTTTGAAGAAATTGAAGACAAGCAAGCTCGCTCAAGTAAGTTCTAGATTGCTCAAGTGATTATTATTTGAGAAATAGAAATTTCGTGACTCGAAGACTATAATTGAGTTTTTACAATATAAATCACATGTTGTGCAACCTTTAAAAAAATAGTGGTCATACTAAGACCGATACCAGGGACAAGGTTTTCAAATCCGAACCGGATCAGACCGGGAGGTTGGACCGTGAAAACTGGAACCAAACGAAAAATTGGTTTTTTGAGCATAGAGAACCGGGCATATGTGGCAATTCTGTGAACCCTAAAACCGTGGTTGAATCCCTAAAACCGGGGTTGGACCGCACAGTCCAACCCCTTAGCAATTTTTTTTTTTAAAACAACTTAACACAATTTTATTCTACTTAATTAATTAAATTATCCATCTCTTGTGTGGTCCAACCCCTTAGCAATTTTTTTTTTTTAAAAACAACTTAAAACAATTTTATTCTACTTAATTAATTAAATTATCCATCTCTTACAAGGAATAAAACAAAATTAAAATTAAAATTAAAATCCTTCAAAGATATTCAATTTTACTTCAAAAATTAATCATAAAATTTAATGTTTTCATGGTTATTATTTTATTTTATTTTATTTTATTAACTTTCTTATTTAATTATTAAATATATGCTTGAAAATCATTAAATTTCCCTCACATATATAGATATTTTAGTCAATTTTGCTAGTTTTATAAATTTAATATCTATATTTAGGCTTTAATTAATTATTAAATTAATTATGATATCATCACGGTTCGACCTCGGTTCGACTTCAAAAACCTTGAACCTCTTCTTTTTACGGTTCAATGAACGGTCCGGGTCTGAAAACCTTGACTAGGGATAGAACTAGAAGTTTGTTTCAAGACCAAATATATTAATAAAACAATTTTGATCATATAAGAATAGGAAATATACAAAAATTCAAAAAACAAGAAATATATGAAATTTTAAACTACTAGTTTTTTCAAGTATTAGCAAAATAGAAACAAAATAAAAGCCACAAATAATTATTTCTTAATATATTTCAACTCAATCATATGATATATTCAAATAGAACTCTTTTTTTTTTCATGAAAATCATATATGATTATTTTTGTACAAACTTTGCAACAATTTCAATTTTTGAAGACAAGCAAGCTTGCTCAAGTATGTTTTAGATTGTCGACTGCTTGAGCAATCATTATTCGAGAAACAGAAATTTCATGTGACACTCATGGTCGCTTGAGCAAGTTTTTCAAATTTTGTCTTTTTAGTACAACTTGAAGACTATGCCTCCGTTTGGATAGAGATGAAAAATTAAAATTATTTTACTATTTAGTTTATTGTTGCTATTATTCATGGGCTCTATTGCATTTTTTGGTACTATTCATGGGTCTCATTGTACTATTTCAACTAACTTTTACTTTATTTACAGTATTTTCAGCAATAAGTTTTTAGGTTTTAGCAAAATAAGTAGTATTCAAAAAAATTCTATATATATATATATATATATATATTTTTTTTTTTAACACTTATATAAATGGTGCCACATGACCTTTTAAAAAAGGGTTTAGTTTACCTCCAGTACTTTTTCAATTGGATGTCTCATTTTATTTTAAATACACAATGACAAGTGATAGTGAGTTTTAATCTTCACATTTTATTTATTTAGTGAGTAATGTGACAGTTTCTCATTAAAACAAAAAGAGATTCCAATTAAAAATTTATTGGATGTAAGCCAAACCTTTACAAAAATGGTGGTCATACTAAGACCTATGTCCAGAGACAAAATTAGGGGCACGTTTGGTAGATTGTAACAATAATTACATAGGAATAAGAATATGTATTACAAGAAATTCAAGATACTTTAATGTAATACTTATAACTATTAATTTGTTTGGTGACAACACAATAATAGGACTCTAAAGAAAATGGAATGAAAGCATTTTAAATCAAACTTAATATATATTTTAGGAAATATCTTACTCATATAATTATATTTCTTAAAAAGTAACACTTTTTAAATTTGAAAGAGAGGTTAGTTATTTTTTTATAATTTTTATTTCCATAATTGTTATGTGCATATGAGAAGTTTCTTTATTTGGAAATATATTAGTTTTATAAATCGATATACCTACTACGGCATAACTATTACAACCCTTTTAGAGATGAATAATTACTCCTCATTTTAAAGAATAGCTATTCATAAGAAATGATTATTTTCGGTAATAGAAATATAACCAAATTACTAAATAGCTAAATCATAGGAAATATTATTACATTACATGGTCTATTATAGTCTAGCAAACGTACCCTAAAAATTTGTCTTAGGGGCCAATATATGAATAAAACAATTTTGATATTTAAGAATAAGAAATATACAAAAATTCAAAAAACAAGTAATATATAAAAATCTAAATATTTATTCACCATTAGCAAATATAAACAAATGAAAGCCGTAAATAACTATTTCTTAGTACATTTCAACTAAATCATATGATATATTAAAATGGAACTAAATGTTTTTCCCTTCAAAATCATTTATGATTATTGTACCGGCAATACCCTCCTCCACGTCCATGTGTCTATAGAAGCCCATTGCATCGACGCCACGTATAGATCCTCACACTGATCAGACGCCCGAGCTCATTTCAGGCAAGTTTCGGTGCTTACTAAAAAGGTGAAGTCACACCACCTCCGAGGAATACGCCCCTCAGGCAGGTGGAACTCGGAGTGCACAGCATCACTAGGGAACACCCCTGCCTAGCATCAAATCTACCAGTGGAGCCAGTTCCAATGCTATTGCTACCATCTCCCATTCAACATCAAACTTCCACTCAAGAGTAATGGTATTGGACCTCCCTCCCGTTGCCAAGGGAATGGCTTTGCCAGGTATCAGATCTAACAGTGAAGCTAGTTCCAATGCCACCATTACCTTCTCACACTTGCAATTAAGCATCCACTTAGAAAAAACAGTATTGTACCTCCACCTCCACGGACCAAGAAAACGATTATTGCCATCCCACTAACTTTGACTATAAATAAGCAAGGGAGATTTAGTTGGAGGGGTTGGCAATTGGGGAGAGGAAAGACGAGGGAGAGGAGAAGCTCTTAAGAAAGAGAGGGAGAGTGATTGTAAGAACAGAGGGAGCTTGGGTACCTGGGTTGCCGAACATAGGACCGCCCATTGTAGGAAATCCAAAAGCCCATAATACAAATAGATTGTGAGCCCAAATACCTTTCAGGCCCATTAGCCATATCTAGGTGCACACAATTGGTGTTGTCTGTAGGAATCTCCTACGTTGCTGTGGTTCTATTGAGGCAGACGCAGGAAAATGTCAAGGAATGGACCTGGAAGTTATGCTGAATGTGGCTCTAGGGGGTTGTTACGGGGGTCCACATGGTGAGAAAAGAGGCAGAAAAGGCAAGATGACAGGCGGCATGAGGAAGTAGAGGAGTTCGAGCTCGGAGATAGGTCATTTCAAACTCTCTGAACAGCATCTTATGCCTCAGGCCGCGACCGCCTCGATAGAAGGGACCAGGAGCTTGAGCGAAGGGATCGAGAGCTTGAGCACCTGCGGGGAATAATGAGAGACTTGGAGATGTAAGCGAGGGGCAGACGCAGGAGAAGGAACCATGATGAGCGAAGAGAAAGATCGATAAGTATAGGGGACCGTTGTGCGGCAGGGTCCCATTAATCTGGGTTTCATCGGCACCACGAACGTTCATAGGAGTATGCGAATCGTGATTCGACCTCCCGAGACAAGGGACGACCACAAAATATGGCCATGGACGCAATGAGCCGGGTACTACGCCAAGCAGCCCGATCACCATTTTCAAGGGACATTGAGAGCGCACCTATGCCGAGTAGATTCACGTGGCCGCCGTTCAATTCCTACACTGGAAAGACAGACCCGGTAGAACATGTAAGCCACTACATCCAAATGATGTCTTTTCATGCCCAAAATAATGCATTGATGTGCAAAGTCTTCCCGTTAAGCTTTGGTCCTACTGCTTTGAGATGGTTCAACAGGTTAAAGAAATGCTCGATCCACAGTTTTTCAGAATTAATCCAAGAATTTGGTGTACGATTCGTGACTTGCAGCCGGGTCCCATAGCCTGTGGACGCTTTATTATCAATGAAAATGGGGGCTAGTGACACCCTTCGCAGCTATGCTAACCGGTACTAGGAGTTGTATAACGAGATTGGCGGGGGTAATGAAAAGATTGCAGGGAGAACTTTTCATATGGGGTTACCTGATGAGTCCAGGCTGAGGGAATCGTTGACGAGAAGGCCTCCCGAGAATATGAGACAATTGATGAGCCGAATCGAGGATTATAAACAGCTAGAAGACAATTGGTTACAGAACAAGGGAAAAACCCCGATCATAAATTATCCTCGGGATATTGGTTTCTAGCCTAGACCCCAGAAGGATCTGAGGATTCAAGAGCCTAGGACAGGAGCGGGAGGAGTGAACGTAGCGTTTAAGGAACCAGTGCATAGGATTGTCGATCGAATAAAAAATGAGCTGTACTTTAAGTGGCCCAACAAGATGGCAGGTGACCTGTTGAGGAGAAACTAGAATTTGTACTGTACGTACCACAAGGACAAGGGGCACACCACCGAGTAGTGCAGGGTATTGAAAGACTATTTGGAACAGTCGGTGAAGGTTGGGCATCTGAAAGAGTTTGTGGTAGCAACAAGGGATCGTGAGGCAGGGTAGGCTAATCAGCCGCACGGGAATCCTCTCCCACCCCCTTTGGGAGTAATAGAAGTCATCCATGTAGTTCCAAGGGGCGTTTCAACTTCCGGGACGAGGGGAGTATTGACCGTGGAACCGGCAGAAAATCCTGCGAACGAGCATTCTCCTGGGAAAAAGATGAGATACACAAAGCAACCCATTGCATTTGATGATGATGATATGGATGGCACCATTCAACTGAACGGTGATGCTTTGGTCGTCACGGCTTGTGTAAAGGGGTTCGTAGTAAAAAGGATAATGATAGATCAAGGGAGCGGTGTGGATGTAATGTACCCCGACTTGTACAGAGGGCTCGGGTTGAAGAAAGAAGATTTGTCCAAGTATGATCCACCTTTGATGGGGTTTGAAGGCCGTATAGTGATCCCAGAGGGGAAGATTTCACTCCCCGTCAGCATGGGGGGAAAGAAGGTAAGTGTGACATTAATTGTGGTTGCCTCTTTCTTACCATACACTGTAATCCTCGGAAGGCCATGAATTCATGACATGGGAGCCGTACCTTCCACCCTGCACATGAAGTTCAAATTCCACGTCGAGGACTGAATCATGGTGATAAGGGGCAGTTAGCAGGTAGACAGACGATGTCTAGTGGCTGCAATCACCAGAGAAGCCAGACAAAGGGAGACCATTGGGGAAACCCCCCTGTAGCAATTACAGCAACCTCGGGAAGGAGTAAGGGCCAGCTGTGCTGAGGACTTGGTGAAAGTAAAAATTTTGCCGGATTGTGAGAGGAGTTTCATGATAGGGGCTAGCTTAAAGGACAAGGAGAAGGTGGAGTTGTTGCTTTTTCTTATACAAAGCATGGACGTATTCGCTTGGAGTCCCTTTGAGGTGCCCGGGGTTGACCTAGAGTTTATAGTCCACAAGCTTAACGTGGACCCTTTATGCCCTCCTAAGAAGCAGAGGCCAAGGAGATCGGTTAAAGAGCATGTTGAAGCCGTCAGACAAGAGGTCGGGAAGTTGAAAGAAGCAGGGGCCATAAAGGAAGCGTTCTTCCCAGAATGACTAGCAAATACTGTGGTAGTAAGGAAGAAGAACGGTAAGTGGAAGGTCTGTATTGACTTTACCGATCTAAATCGAGCATGCCCAAAGGATCCATTCCCAATGCCAAAAATTGATCAATTGGTAGACGTGGCCTATGGGCACCCAAGGATGAGTTTTTTGGATGCGTTTCAGGGTTACTACCAAATTGCCCTAACTACCGAGGATCAGGAAAAAACTGCGTTCATATCACCAGATGCTAATTATCATTACACGGTGATGCCGTTTGGATTGAAAAATGCGGGAGCCACTTACCAACGAATGATGACAAGGATATTTAGGGATAAAATTGGGTGTACGGTCGAGGTGTACATTGACGACATGATGATAAAAAGCAAGCAAGAAGGGCATCATATTGATGATCTTAAAGAAGTGTTTGAAATACTCGACGACATCGGTTACGGCTCAATGCCGATAAGTGCAATTTTGGGGTAGGGACTGGCAAGTTCCTGGGCTATTTAATCACCAAACGGGGAATCGAAATAAACCCCGATCAAATTGAAGCCGTGAAGCGTTCATAACCTCCGAACAATCCAAAAGAGGTTCAAAAATTGACTGGTATGTTGGCTGCCCTTAACCGATTTATCTCCAAATTCGCCAACAGGTGCCGACCATTTTATCGGCTGTTGAAGAAATGAAAAGGGTTCTAGTGGGATGAGGAGTATGATAGAGCTTTCCAGGAACTAAAGGAATATCTGGGGCAGGCTCCAATATTAACGGCCCCGGAACTCGGAGAAGATTTATATATGTACCTTTCGATATCTGAGCATGCCACCAGCACAGTGCTATTGAAGGATGATGGTATACAATTGCCAATTTACTACATAAGCAAGACATTGGTTAACGCCGAAACAAGGTATTTGCCGTTGGAAAAATTGGTGTTGGTGCGTATGGAGAAACATTGTAACAAGATTCGACGTACCAGAGTATCTTATGTCGGATAATAGTTTACAGTTCGAAAGCAAAGCTTTCCGAGAGTTTTGCAATAATCTCGGGATCAGAAACCGGTATTCAACGTCGGCATACCCACAAAGCAACGGCAGGGTAAAAGCTACCAACAAGGCCATCGTAAATGGATTGAAGAAGAGGTTGGGGGGCGCAAAAGGTAGGTGGGCCGAGGAACTGCCAAGCGTCCTATGGGCTTACTAGACAACTTCGATGAGGTCTATAGGAGAAACACCATTCTCTCTAACTTACGAGACAGAGGCTGTCATCCCTGCAGAAGTGAACCTGTGTAGCACCTGGGTTGCGGGATTCACTCCAGCCGAGAATGAGAAGCTGATGTGCAAGCAGCTGAACTTATTAGAAGAACACCGTTAAGTAGCTACGATCCGGCTGGCAGAATATCAGCAAAAGCTTGCATAGAGGTATGATAGGAGCGTGGGAAAAAGGGAATTTGCCGCGGGAGATCTGGTACTTTATAAGGTCATGGGGAATAAACGTGACGTCAATGTAAGGAAGCTGGCCCCGACCTGGAAGGGGCCCTACAGAGTAACTGCCATTGCAGGTGCAAGAGCATACTACTTAGAAGACTTGGAAGAAAAACCTCTTCACCAGCCGTGGAACGTTCACAACTTAAAAAGGTTTTAGCCCTGACCAGATGTATTTCAGGGTGTAAATGGGATGTAATTTTTCAATACATGTATTACATATTAATATGACGAGATTTATTCTTGCAGGTGTATTTAACTCCAATACTGTTTATTGATTGTTGCTGGTCAACAAATACGGCTAGAGCTTTAATTTCCTAAGGAAAGAAACATGTCCTTGGTTCGATTCCTATCATCGAGTAGGTGGAAACCTTAGGACATCATTTCCTAAGGACAGAAACTTGTCCTCGGTTCGATTCCTATCACCAAGCAGGTGGAAATCTTAGGACATCATTTCCTAAGGATAGAAACCTGTCCTCGGTTCGATTCCTATCATCGAGCAGGTGGAAACCTTAGGACATCATTTTCTAAAGACAGAAACCTTTCCTTGGTTTGATTCCTATTACTGAACAGGTAGAAATATTAAGACATCATTTTCTAAGGATAGAAACCTATCCTCGGTTTGATTCCTATCACCGAATAGGTGGAAACCTTAAGACATCATTTTCTAAGAACAGAAACCTATCCTCGGTTCAATTCTCACCACCGAGTAGGTGGAAACCTTAAGACATCATTTTCTAAGGACAGAGACTTGCCCTTGGTTCGACTTTCGTCACCAAACAAGTACGAGCCTTAAACTATCGATCTCTAAGAGCAGAAACTTGTCTTAGGTTTGACCTTCTGAACCGAGCAATGAAAACCTAAAACAAAAGATCCCAAGGGCAGAAAAGTTGCTCCTAGGCATCGTAAGTGAGAAAGTAAGGTATGATGAGTGGGTTAGCCCTAACTATGTGCAAAGTTAGCAGTTATCAAACAATTAACACAAATTTATATCTGAATGGTATTAATTAAAACCCAACCAAGACATAGAGTAATTTTTCGATCGCCACAGCCCGACGATTTAGGCTCATCAAGCGCCAAAAAGAAAGAAGAAAAAGAAGAAGAGAGAGCTAGTTTTTCAAATGGCAGGGTCGGTCAGAGTGGAGGAAGTAACAGATTGCTCGGCTTCATTTCTAGCTGTCTGAATTATTGGAGGGGTCTGATCTCAAACAGCTTCATTCCCAGTACGGATATTGCTAGTAACTTTCGGGTCGGCTGTTTCCACATGAGCATCGATATCCCGTACGAGATCCCTCATACTCAGAGTTTCCTCTTTATTCATGGAATTAGCTCCACTCTGAACAGGGGGAGGAGGGGACGGGTAGGGGATTTGCTTCGGATTCCACAGTGGGGAGTTCTCAGCCACTCCCATGGCTTGAAGAGCAGCTAACCATCCTTCCCCAAACTATGGCACCGAGTTTGGTGAACAATCGGTTCCATAGAGTCTTCAGCTGTCGAGAAGCTTGCATTATACCACTTATCCTCGCATACTTCGAGGGATTCCTTTAGATCAGCAATTTGATCAACTTGGGCCAGGTTCAGGTTATTCGCCATTGCTAGCTTGAGCTTTATCTCACCTAGGTCCTTTTCCATGATGGCCAGCTTGTTTTTGGCAGCCAATCGAGCCTTCTTGGCATCTATTGCTTTCCTTTCTGACGCTGCAACAACTTCTCCCTTCTCTTGGGCAGTGACCTCAGCAACGGCTTTCAGTGCCTTCTCCCAATCAATGACCTCGACTGCTTCCTTTAATCTCCCATCCATAACGCTAGTCAGCTGCGTGGCCTGAAAACATTGCAGTAACAAAATGGTTAAGCCGGGAATATGGCTACCTGTAACAACGTACGAAATAGAGGGAATAGGAGATTACAGCGATGGTATGCCGTTGCAATTGTCACGACCCAAACTCGATGCCCGGATTCGTGACCATGACTAGCATGCTAATAACAAGTTTAAAATTGACATTAACAAGAACCAACATAACTTTTACAAAAGCTTTTCCAAAATCTTTCCTTTTTCTTTTCATTCTTGTTTCTTTACTTAAATGATATTACTTTTCAATGGACATTCAGAGCATCTACATTGTACTTCAAAGAATAACATAATCCACCAGTTACTTAAATTCTAAACTTCACATAATAAATCTCTTAATACTTTAAGGTACACAACTTTCATTAAATCCTAAAATACACAATACTACAGAATTAAACATCAAACTACTAATTTGGGGTCTATACTTTTAAAACTAAAACTAGCTCCTTCCAAAACTCGACTAAGGCTCTCTCTGCTCCAAAATAAAACCTGTTGACTGAAAGGGTGAAAGGGTGAGCTACACAGCTTAGTAAAGGTAAGATACATAAGAATTTAATAAGAATGCATGTAAATCAAATCATTTCTTTTTATAAATGATCAGATAGGAGAACATCTTTTTATGCATAGTATTTTATACTATTTATAATAATAACTTATACGTTCTTCGTAGGAAAATAATTGTTCTCTTTTTTCTTATCAGATTAATATTACCAAAACTTTTCGGATTGAATTTTTTTGTTTCTTATAAAGTCACCAAATATAATATTGATTGTTTAGAAATCACATACATATATATATATATATGTGTGTGTGTGTGTGTGTGTGTGTGTATTCTTTTTGCAAAATAATCATTTTAACTTAAATCAGATAATTTGGTAAGTTTATCTTGAACTAGAAACATTTTAACAAATAAGAAGACTTTTCTTTATAAACTTCTTCTTGTAAAATATTATAACTTTCATAGTCATAAAACTTAACGTTTTATAAAGAACGGATATCTGATAATTTTTTTAACGTAAACTTGTACTTTCATCAAAAGCTATATCTTTACAGAATGCTAAAACCTTTTCATCAGATTCTTTATCTTTAAAACACAACAAAACTTCAGAAACTTTTATCTTTAAAGAACAGCTTTTCTTTTCATCATAAACGTCTTTTCATGAGAGTTTTTAACTTTTCATAATGCATTTAAACAATTCATTCTCTTATGATTATTAAAATAATATAGCTGTTCATAAGATATTAATTAGTCCATATCTAATAAATCTGTACTAATTTGGGAGGCTTCTAGCACCACTATGCTAGGCATCCAGCATTCTCCACAATGCCAGGTATTCTCGGGATCACATCATAATACATATCTTTCAACCATAGGGGTAGATTGACTTCCTCCACAAGTTGGCCGTAACCAACAAGGGCATGTATAGCAGAGCCAGTCCCACTTTTAATGGCCAATCATATAACATTTTCCATGGAAAGCCAGTAATTAACCCCTACTGACAGAGTTCAGATCATCAGAGAACATAACCCAAAAACATTTTATACTTATATATCATACTGAAGTTCATAGTTTGGATAACATTTCATAATAAAAGCATTTCCATTATTTTCTTTAAACATCATGTTCATGAAATTAGTGATGGCATCAATATGCTTAAATCATATACATAAGGTTTCGAGAGTTCACGAACACATCTTTGTCTGAAACATGATTATATGCCATATCTCTAATAAAAAACTTTTTAATGCATCATATACTTTAAAATAACCTCATAACTTACCAAATGCTCATATAACTTATCTCTTACCTGAAAGCAGAGGAGCCGAGAGTTTATAGTCGAAGGAGCTTAGACTTGGGTACTGGTAACACCTAAACCAAAAATCAAAGCTTATAACTATCAATTACTCCTTATCATAAACTTACGTATTCATCTCAAAGCCTATCTCTTAAAATCAAGGAAAACCTAATCCCACCTCAACGAGGTTCCCACAAACACAAAATACATTCATCAAACAACATGATGTACTAAATCATAGAGAAACCAACATTCTCACATTAATCTCATATCTCTAGAAGAGTCCAATTCATTTCGAAAGATTCCTTGAGATTAGGGCAATAATGAATGCCTAAACATAAACTCTTTTAAGCGTAGTCATGTAACCATATACACTCACATGGCAAATATACAGCCCATTAAACAAGACAGCTTCATAAAGAAAATGATAATTGGATGGTTTAGAACCCCTCCTTTGAGTACCAAATGTTGAACCAAGTTACAAAAAATTTATCTATGATCTAGACATACTGAATGATGAGCATAATAAATTATAGCTCAAATCATTTACCCTAACTTTAGAATTAAATCCTCAAAATTAGGCATGTCTTTTACTGTTCACTGTTTTATTCCAGCAGCATATGCCTCATTTGTAAAATACGAATGGGCTATCTAAAAAGCCTCCAATCCTCATGAAATTTTACAGAGCAACTACTCTAGATGTCTAGTAAATACCATATAAATTTCATAGTCACCATCAAAACACAATTTAATAAAAATCATACAATACAAAATACTCAAAACTGTCCTAACAAAATTTCATGCAACTTAGAAATTACACCATTTTTTTTATATTGATCCAAATGCTATGAGACCACTTCCATTACAACTATATGTGTCTTAGATTTCATAGGAATTTTCCCTAGCATCCAAATTCACTGTATACAATTTAATACATAATTTACCATGTGTAAACACAGAATCTTTCACAGTGACAGCTTTGCAACATTTTCTTATAAATTCACAAAAAATTATCAAACGATGGTATTTTCCTATGAAATTTAATACACACATACTAGAAATATTATATAATAATCTCCAATAAACCTTTTACCCATAGCTGTCCTAGAAAAATACATAATTTATAATAACCAAATAGGTTAACAGTGAGTGAAATTCTTAACAAGTTCATGAACTAACACTCAACCAACTTCAATTACTAAATCAACTACACATTCAGCACCTCAAATAGCAATTCCATAAAGTTTATCTAGCTATTTTAAATTTTTAACACTTACCCTAAGCATGGTTCTTGGAGTGATTGAGCTAGAATCACTCTAGCTTCAAGTTGGAAACAAGAGCTTGAGAAGAGTTGAAAGAAACCTCTTGTTGCTGCTGGATCATAGGTGTGAAAGGGAGAGGAGAGTTGAGAGCTTTACTTTCTTTTGGTGTTGATCCGTGGGTATAAAAAAGGGGGAAGTTTCTTGAATCTTCTAGTTGGTTGAGTAAGTCAAAGAAGAGATAATGTGCTACCAATAAGAACAAAGGAGGAAGAAAACAAAAGAGCAAAGAAAGGACCAAGGAAATTTTTGATTTGTGTGGATCCGTGGGAATAGAGAAGGCTTCTTGGATGGTCTAATGTCTTGAGAAAAGTCAAAGAAGAATAAGGTGGAGTTTATCCATTGCATGGCCAACCAAGTCTTGGTCTTTGGGTTTGTCAACATGCATTAAACTTTGACATTATGTGTTGAATTTCCATTGGTTGCATGTGTGGGTGGAATTCTACTATATTATCTCATGCATCCTACTTAATTAAAACAACAACTATGTATCTAATAACTTAAACCACTTAATATAATTTGTATATACTTAGTATGTATATATATATATACTATACAAATAGCTATTCAATTATTTATACTCTTTACAAATCTTATTCAAAGGCATTATAAAATAATATGTTTATTAAATACTCTTCTAATAATTATAAAAAGGAAGTGGCATAAAATAATAATTAATTATCAAACACATAGTTTAACTATAAAGTTTGGTCGAGGTGTTACAGCAGCCGTCTAGCAAGTGTCTCATTATCACCGTAAGAATAAACGTGAACATCCTCCGTCAGCAGGAGGCCTTGTGCCAAGCTTTGAGCTACCCGCCTCCCTTTTCCTTTGTCCCATAGCCGAACGCTGGCGGTTGCCGGTAAAGGCTTATCACCCAACAAAAAAATGTGCTGCCAACCGACCTCGGGTTGAAAAGAAGACGCCATGTTGGTCCCGACCTGAGCCGCTGGTGGAGTAACGACCGGCATCTCCTGGATCCTCGGCACGCCCCGGGGCGGGGTCTTTGGTAAGGCGTCACCTGGGACAGGAGTATTCTTCTCGGCAGCTCGTTTTCTCTTTCTAGTTTCACCAACGGGAAGAGCCTGACCTGCCCGTTGGGGGGATCGAAGTTAAGCCACAAGGCCGACCTTGGGTATGAACCGAGCAAGGGTCATCGCTCTCTGCTTCACCATTTTTTCCGCTTGGCCGAATTTAGCGCTCGAAGTACCTACTGGTCCGAAAGTTTCTTTCTCGGCTGCTGGGACAATGGTTTTTGGCTGTTTGATAGCTTTGTGTCTCTTTCGATTTTAAGAAACACACTTGGCAAACTCGTTCCTTACAGGCACAATGTTGTCTGCGGTGGTATAACAGGGGCCAAGGTCACGCGCTTCGCCAATGGTAAATGAGGGAGGAAGGAATTTTTTATGCCGAACATTTATGTATGACAAAAGTGTACTGTTTACTAAAAGCGTCTGGCTGAAGTTTTGCCAAGTGGTGTACACTGGGTTAACGCCGAGAATCAAATGAGATGCCCATAGTTGCCCGTCGTCGTGCACGAAAATCTTCGACCTCAGGACAAAGTCGAGATTGCGCTTGTGGATGACTCGGGAGTTCGACAGGAACCTTTTTGATTTTGCAGCAAATTCGAGAATAAATCGATCAGTTAATTGCACAAATAATAAAAAGATACAAGAATAGGGCGAGTGGAGATTCTCGGTACCGACCAACTTCACGTGGTGAAAGTGGGCAAAGTAGCTCACTGGCCAGCTAGTTGCCATACACCCGAACGAATTCTCTAGCCAAGTTTTTATTTGAGTTGGGCAAACAAGAGATAAACCGGGCTCGCATATCTTTAGTTTTTAAGTAATAATCACTCGAAAAATTGCCGCACAATTTATACATAAAATTAATGTTATGATAGTTCAGTTGCAGCCCGAACAACTGATTCAATCGGCTGCACAACTGACAACACTATAAAAATTAAAGGGAAACTGGTTGAGGCACAGACCGTAGAACCCTAGGGTGCTTATGATGAGAGGGTCTACAGGAAACCTAACCCTACCCTCAAGTATGGACGTCAATAGAAAAAATGTTGCGTTCGAATCAGCAGCCATTGCAAGTTCAATATCGCCCACATTGCAATACGCAATGTCGACATCCCCTGGGACACCGAAGGTCTCTCTAAAACTAGCCAAGGCAGCCCCAGGGGTGAGAAGATGAGAATACCCCATTCTTAAAGTAGGAAACAGAGAAGAATCGAAAAAGAGAGAGAGGTAGAGAAAACTTACGTTGGGCTCTAAGGAGTGAGGAACTGGAGGAGTGTTTATGCGTAAAAGAGGGATGCTTGGTAAAGAGGAAATTCAAAGTGAAAAGGATGCAAAAAGTGAAATGTGAACCCATCAGGGGCTATATATATAGGAATCAAGGCATTTAATGAGGCGTGAAGCAGGAAAAAACCTTCCAAATTCCTTTTGGGTAAACCCCCCACGCGTGTGGACGCGATTTACAAACTGTTAGACGCTCGTAAACCGTCAGACGATTCGCCAACTGTTGGACGGTTTACCAACTACCAAGTCTTAATAACAGATGTGACAACCTGACAAGGCGCTGCTTTTAAAGTGGCCCACAGTAGTCACTCTGACCATGCGTAAAGGGCATTCGGTATCTTTAGGGAGCCTTCATCGTGATTTGGCCAGAGTCCTTGATTCATTACCAAGAGTCTAGCATGAATCAAGGGAGGGCTATTGTACGGGCAATACCCTCCTCCAATTCCATGTGTCTATAAAAGCCCATTGCACCGACGCCACGTGTAGATCCTCACACTGATCAGACGCCCGAGCTCATTTCAGGCAAGTTTTGATGCTTACCAAAAGCCCGAGGCTTAGGAATGAAATCATTAACGGCATGATCAACAAAGGTGAAGTCACACCACCTCCGAGGAATACGCCCCCCGGGCAGGTGGAACTCAGAGTGCATGGCATTACTAGGGAACACCCTGCCTAGCATCAAATCTATTAGTGGAGCCAGTTCCAATGCCACTGCTATCATCTCCTATTCAACACCAAACTTCCACTCAAGAGTAAGGATATTGGACCTCCTTCCCGTTGCTTAGGGAATGGCTTTGCCGAGTATTAGATCTAACAGTGGAGTTAGTTCTAATGCCACCATTACCTTCTTCCATTCGTAATTAAGCACCCACTTAGAAGAAACAGTATTGGACCTTTACCTCCATTGACCAAGAGAACGATCATTGCCATCCCACTAACTTTGACTATAAATAAGAAAGGGAGATTCAGTTAGGGGGTTAGCAATTGGGAAGAGGGAAGACGAGGGAGAGGAGAAGCTCTTGAGAAAGAGAGGGAGAGTGATTGTAAAAACAAAGGGAACTTGGGTATTTGGATTGCAGAACATAGGACCGCCCATTGTAGGAAATCCAAAAGCCCACAATACAAATAGATTGTGAGTCCAAATACCTTTCAGGCCCATCAACCATATCTGGGTGCACACGATTATTTTTGTATAAATTTTGCAACAAATTTTGTACGAAGTTAAACATCTTTGGTTTTATTATAGAATAATTTTTATAAAGCTTCTGTTCTAATAATTTGTCAAAATATTTTTTTTTCATCATTACTATAAGTGTAGGACCTGTTACTATCTCGGCCCCCCACTCGTGGAAGTGAACTTCGATGTTAAGGTTTAAGGGATATAGCTTGTCCTAAAAAAAAAAAAAAAAAAAAAAACCTTTCAATATAGCCAAAGAGACAATAGTACCTTTTAGGGCTTGTTTGGATAAGTTGTTTTAAAAAGTGCATTTTCAAAAAATAGCGTTTTTAAAACGGGCATTTTGGAAACTCAGTTTTTAAAGCTATATTTGAGTGTTTGGTAAAACAAGTTGTTCTAAAATTGTTGTTTTGAGAAAATTACAAAAAAAGACATGACAGTCTATGCTGTAATGATAATAATATGAGTGATAATATATATATTTAATTTTATAATTAATAATAATTAATAATAATAATAATAATAATAATAATAATAATAATAATAATAATAATAATAATATGGTTCCATTTAATAGTGTAATTTATTTTTGTTGTTATAATAATAAAAAATTACACAAGGACACCTAATTTTTATCTTTCCCAATGTGTATCTCCTACTACTTCAAGCTACTCCTTCACTTGCTGGGGAGCTAGACAAAAATCCTCTACTGCCAATCACATGGTCCCCATCTAACCTTAGTAATTTCTAAAAAAATCATTCAATTGCATCCAAGTTTCTCTAGACTCATCTTCTTTGTGTCACCTACAACCTCATCACATACCAAAGTAATTTTTGCATGCCCAGAATATTCAATTAATGAAAAAAGCTAGAGAGAAGAATTTTCATCAAAGCCGAGTAGAATTATATAGTGGCAAGGCCTAGAGGTGATAGATGATAGCAAGGTAGCAGACAAGACTTTAGCATTTGTGAGGTTATTTTAGGAATTTCAAGCTTCAACAGACTATGATAGTTACGTTTTTTACCTGGTTTTTTAGAAAGCTATCCACCGTTGTGTTTCACAAATGTGGATTTTCAAAGTTTTTAAAAACGTAATTTTTCAAAAAACGTAATGCCAAACACATAGGGCTCATTTGGTACATGTGTTTAAAAATTGAAAACTTTTATTTAAAAATTTTTGTGAAAATACACGTAGATAAAAAAATGTATAAAAATACATAAAATATTATTTAAAAACTAAAAATTATTGTTTGAAAATAGTAACCAAACACCTCCGTAGCTTTCAGCGGTTTTGATAAAAAAACGCTAGTTTTCATTTAGAAAACGCTTCATTTAGAAAACGCCCCACCAAACGGAGCTTAGTGGTTTTGATAAAAACGTCTGTTTCAGCTAGTTTTTTTTTTTTTTTTTTTCCCATTTAGAAAACGCTTCATGAACAGTAACTTTAAAGTGTTTTTTACACGTTAAAAAATTATTTTGCCCACCAGTTTTCAGTTTCAGCTGCACGGAGCCTTACTCTTACATACTTCTTTCTTTTGTTTCGTTTTGCTTTACTAAAGTAAAAGTATTTAGGACTTCAACCTTTCAGCTCTGATAGTGCCTCATACAGTCTCTACTTTTATCTACTTTAATTTCGGTTTGCAAAAGTCTTTGGGCTTCTCGTTCCCGACGACAATGTCGAACCAAGGAGATGGTCCGGCGATCGGGATTGACCTGGGAACAACGTACTCGTGCGTGGCAGTGTGGCAACATGAACGAGTAGAGATAATAGTGAATGATCAGGGTAACAGGACCACTCCCTCCTATGTTGCTTTCACTCCTACGGAGCGCTTGGCTGGTGATGCCGCCAAGAACCAGGTCTCCAGGAACCCCACCAACTCTGTATTCGGTAATCTTCATCAAAGATTTTTTAAAATTTTTTTTTTTTTTGTTTTTTAAATGTTATTCATAAGCACTTCTTGTTCTACTCCCATTAATAATAAGGTTGCTCGTAAATAGAACTTTGATGATCACATCCATTCTTAGCTCACGGCATTGAATAATAATTCCAAATAAAACTATTTTTATTTTTATTTTTATTAAATTGTGATTGGGTCAAATAGTACTAGCTAAAGCTGCAAATTAATTGTTAATTTTTTTTCTTTTCTTATTTGTATTTTACTAGGCCTATATGAGCTAGAAAATGTTCTCTTTCGTTCCTTAAATTCACAAGAAATGAAAATTTTATTTTCTGCTCTTTATGCTTTATTGTTGTCAAATCATTCTTTAATTCCTTAAAAAGGTATTGTCATGTAGATGCGAAGCGATTAATTGGTAGGAGATTCAGCGATCCATTAGTTCAGGAAGATATCAAGCTTTGGCCTTTCAAGGTCCTTTGTGGTCTTGGTGACAAGCCTATGATCGTTGTCAACTATAAGGGTGAAGAGAAGCACTTTTCTGCGGAGGAAATCTCATCTATGGTCCTTAGAATGATGCGTGAGATTGCCGAAGCCTACCTGGGCACAACTGTGAAGAATGCGGTTGTTACCGTCCCTGCCTACTTCAATGACTCCCAGCGTAAGGCTACAAATGATGCTGGAGGCATTGCAGGTTTGAATGTCCTGCGTATAATCAATGAACCAACTGCTGCAGCGATTGCTTATGGTCTAGACAAGATTGCAGATAGCATTGGCAAGAGTAATGTCCTTATTTTTGATTTGGGTGGTGGCACTGCAGATGTCTCGCTACTTACCATTGAAAAGGGCATCTTTGAAGTGAAGGCCGTTGCTGGAGACACTCACCTTGGAGGTGAGGACTTTGATAACCGAATGCTAAAGCACTTTGTTGAAATATTTAAGAGGCAACACAAGGTGGACATGAGTGGGAATTCTAGAGCTCTTAGGAGGTTGAGAACTGCTTGTGAGAAAGCAAAGAGGATTCTTTCTTCTGCAATTGATACTACCATTGAAGTTGACTCTTTATATAATGGTATTGATTTCTTTTCAACTATTACCCGTGCCAAATTTGCAGAACTCAATATGGATTTATTCAGGAAGTGCATCACTATTGTGGAGAAGTGTTTGACTGATGCTAAGATGGATAAGAGCTGCATCGATGTTGTTGTTCTTTCGGGTGGTTCTTCCCGAATTCCCAAGGTGCAGCAGTTGTTGCAAGACTTCTTTGATGGAAAGGAGCTTTGCAAGAGCATTAATCCAGATGAAGCTGTAGCTTATGGAGCAGCTGTTCAAGCTGCAATCTTGACTGGTATGAAAAATGAGAAACTGCAAGACATTGTGCTCATGGATGTCACCCCTCTGTCCCTTGGTATAAAGGCTAATCAAACAGAGATGGATATTGTGATTCCAAGGAATACTGCCACTCCAACTGCAAAGGAATGCTACTACACCACTGGAGTTGACAACCAAACTTCTCTGTTGTTCTCTGTTTATGAGGGTGAAAGAGCAAGAGCCTGTGATAACAACTTGTTGGGAGAATTTTATCTTCCTGATATTCCTCCAGCACCGAGGGGTGTCCCTAGCATAAAAGTTTGTTTTAATATTGACATTAATGGTATCTTGAATGTTTCTGCCAAGGAGATGACCACTGGTGCAATAAGGAATATAACCATCACTAATAATGAGTCAAGACTATCCAGTGAAGAGATTGACAGAATGGTCCAGGATGCAGAGATATACAAGGCCGGCGATGATGAACACAGGAAGAAGGTCAAGGCTAGGGATGCTTTGGAGAACTATACCTACAGCATGAGGAATACTATCAATGATGAGAAGATTTCTACCATGCTTGTCCCTGCTAGTAAGAAAAAAATTAAAGATGCTATTGAACAAGTGATTGAATGGTTAGATGGCCTCCAACTCGTGGATTCAGAAGAGTATGCAGACAAGCTGGAAAAGCTCGAGAGAATCTGCAATCCCATCATTGAGAGAATTTATAGATAAAAACCAAATAAATTGAGCAGCACCTCTCAATGGTGCAACATATATAAGGGTGCAAACCGTATTGCTAGTGTGACTATTTTGACTTTATATTTCCATACCTTTAAATTAATTATTTTCTTGGTTGAAGTTAGTAATTTGTCCTTGGTTGGATTTATTACTCAATTTATGGTTTGTCATTTTTATGTCCACTGATAAGGTTGACCCTCAACCTGTCTAGCTTGGATGTGGATTTATCCTCATAAAAGCCCCAGCTTGTTTGGATTTTAGAGTCTTAGATTAGATTAAGAAGCCATAAGAATTGGTAAAGGGCTCTGATGTATATATAGGTATATACAAGTATATGCTGTAATAATGATATAAGGTTGGAGAGTATTCATTTGTAAAATGAATAAAGTGAAAATTTAAGTTCTGGAATTTTTTAAGTGCAATTGGAAATTCAGTATGTTCAATTGGTCAAAACTTTTGTTCAACTCATCGAAGTGGTGAAGGAAATTATCCTAGAGTCTTTACTTGTTTCGATTGGTACTCAATTCCTGTTCGATCGATCAAAAGGAGCTTTCGATCGATGCACTATTCATCTCAATCGATCGCGATTTGTGAAAAATGAATTTCTGCAAAATTTTCTGATAACTGTTCTAAACATTTGAAATGATTTCAAGCCTAGTGAATGGTTTTATGAAACATTTTAGTTCTCCGCACGTATCTTTTGAAGGGTTATAATCCTATGAGTATAAATAGAGGTTTATCTCCCAAAATAGTAAGTTACAAAGAAACACAAGAAATCTTGTAGGTATTATCCAAAATTGCTATTTGTAGAACCTAATAAACTTAGTTGTGTCCTAGCGACAAGTTTGTAGAAACCCTTTTGCAACTTGCAGATGGGGACAAATATTGTCCAAGGATAACATTTAATTGTGCTTCCAAGTCAATGACTAATTTCTATTTACTTGATGTTTTTATTTTGTTCTTTTTATTATTACTCCTTGATTTGGTGAAATCCCCAACAAGCTCTGCCTCTGCTCATGGAGAGGATAAATTGTCCTTGTTACGTAGCCATTGTTAAATGTAACCTGACCCTGAATTTATATAAAGAAAAAAAAATCCAGATTCAAGGATATGAGAGTTTTCTTTTTTGATTGAGAGAAATAGTGGAGAGCAACGGATCTTGAATCAATCCAAATGCTAACACTGGGATTTCTATATTCTACGAGAAAGTCTAAGTGAGGATCATAAGCTTTGTTTTGCCATAAAAGACGAGGAAGGCAACCTTAAAATTTACCCTCCCCACGTTTTCCTTTACAACTCCACTTGAATATGCAGTTGTAATTGATATAAGTTAATAAAAGCAAAATGTGCCTCCAAAGAAAGTATGAGAAAATTAATTGGTGAAATCTGATTTGCTCAGCTTCATTCATTGAATAAAATCCCTATATAAGAGGTTAAGCAAATGTTTCAGCTCGTAAGCAACTTAACAGACTCATACAAGTGTGAACATTAATTAACAAATCTAACAAACTATGACACGTGCTTGACTAAACTACCTAACGCTATTTACAAAAGCTACAGATCGTTTAATGCACAAATATCAACTAAACTACATTGTCGTTTAGACAGACTTGGATTCATCTTGGAGTCCTTTATCTCTGTGGCTTGAGGCTTGATCCCTTGATGACTTAGCTGTTAATCCTTCACCAATAGACCCTTCAAGTTCTGCACTATCTGCTCCTGCACTGTGTGACTGTCTAAGCTGCTCTGGTGTTGCAGCTTGACTTGCTGCACTCTTTTGCCTTTGATAGACAGTTCGTCATGTACCATTTTGTGAAAATAAAAGATGCAATTTTTTTTTTTTTTTTACTGAAGAACAGAGGAATTGATGTCAGAACATCCTTATGCAGGTGCCGTTAGGTTTTAATTTGGTAAACGCCTTGTGACAAATTAAGGGTTGTATTTCAATGTATGTAAGTAGTGTGATAGTCTTTTACAATGTTTTTTTGAAGAAATTGAAGACAAGCAAGCTCGCTCAAGTAAGTTCTAGATTGCTCAAGCGATTATTATTCGTGAAACAGAAATTTCGTGTGACACTCTTGGCCATTCGCTCGAGCAAGTTTCTCAGGTTTTGTTTTCTTAGTGCAACTCGAAGACTATATTTGAGTTTTTACAATATAAATCATATGTTGTGCGACCTTTAAAAAAGGTGGTGGCCATGCTGAGACCTATACTAGGGATAGAACTAGGAAATTGTCTTAGGACCAAATATATTAATAAAACAATTTTGATCATGTAAGAATAGGAAATATACAAAAAGTTCAAAAAAAAAAAAAAAAAGTAATACATGAAATTTTAAACTAATAATTTTTTCAAGTATTAGCAAAATATAAACAAAATAAAAGCCACAAATAACTATTTCTTAATACATTTCAACTCAATCGTATGATATATTAAAATAGAACTCAATTTGTTTTTCTTGAAAATCATTTATGATTATTTTCGTACAAATTTTGCAACAATTTCAATTTTTGAAGACAAGCAAGCTAGCTCAAGTATGTTCTAGATTGCTCAATTTCTCGAGCAATCATTATTCGAGAAACAGAAATTTCATGTGACACTCTTGATCGCTTGAGCAAGTTTCTCTAATATATTAGAATAGAACTCAATTTTTTTTTTCCTTGAAAATCATTTATGATTACTTTTTGTAAAAATTTTGCAACAATTTCGATTTTTGAAGACAAGCAAGCTCACTCAAGTAAGTTCTAGATTGCTCGACTACTCAAGCAATCGTTATTCGAGAAACAAAAATTTCATGTGACACTGATGGTCGCTTGAGCAAGTTTCTTTGATTTTTTTTTTTCTTAGTACAACTTGAAGACTATATTTGATTTTTTTTTATTTTTTTATTTTATAGTTTACACTTATATAAATGGCATGCTGCACGACCTTTAAAAAAAAAAATAGTGGTCATTCTGAGACCTATGCCCAGAGACAAAACTAGGAATTTGTCTTAGGGACCAATATATGAATAAAACAATTTTGATCTTTAAGAATAAGAAATATACAAAAATGCAAAAAACAAGTAATACATAAAAATCTAAATATCTATTCACCATTAGCAAATATAAACAAATGAAAGCCACAAATAACTATTTCTTAATACATTTCAACTAAATCATATAATATGTTAAAATGGAACTCAATGTTTTCCCTTCAAAATCTTTTATGATTATTTTTGTACAAATTTTACAACAATTCCTTTTAAACAAATATATATATTTTCATTTATATATAGAATACAAGAGTCCACTAGAATATCGTCTTCTATTTTGTTGAGAAAACTAATTTTGATTATATTCATGATCGAAAATAACCATTCCTTAGTTGCAAATAAAAATTGGAAAAGTAACTATAGCCACTTTATTTTTAGTTGGTAGGCTATTGGTTTTTTAGTCCATACTCACCACTTATAATGGCCAATCACATAACATTTTTTTTTTGTGAAAAAACCAATAATTTAACCCCTACTGACTAATTTTAGTACTGACTAATTTTAGATTATACTAGAGGACATTACCCAAAAACTGCATCATACTAAAATTCATACCTTTATATAACATTTCATAAGCAAGACAAATCCATTATTTTCTTTGAACATCGTGTTCATGAAATGAGTAATATTAACTTCAATATGCTTAAATATATACATAAGAGGTTTCAGAAGCTTATGAACATACCTTTGTTTGAAGCATGATTATATGCCACATCTCCAATCATAGTGTGATCAAGTAATTAAATCCATATTAATTAACCAATTTGAAAACCTAGGCGATTAAATCTGTATTAATTACCTTAAGTTGAAAACTTTGGAAATCAGATCGCTATTGATTAACAAGTTGAAATCAAATCCATATTGATTTCAAGAGTTAGATCATTTTAGATATACACCACTATAAGTTTCTTTAAGATCTTCTCCCCTCTCTCTGTGTGTATATGTTAAAATATTTAGTATTTTCAAAAGAAAAAACAGTGGTTTAATCCCATATTGGAAAATAAGTATGATTTAAAAAGGTTTAAAACTTGTGCTGTATATTCAAGAGTTAGGCCCTTTTGAATATATACCACTGTAAGTTTCTTTAAGATCTTCTCCCCTCTCCCCGTGTGTGTGTTAAAATATTTAGTATTTAAAAAAAAAAAATAAAGGTTGAAATCAAATCTGTAATAATTGTTGAAATCAAATATATATTGATATTGGCACAATTAAATATATTTAATAATTTTTCTAAAAACAATGGTCAAAGTATATTATGCTCAAAATGGTGAAATTTCATTTTCAATAATGATTTTTCATAATTTTTCTGAATTCTTGCAAATAAAAGTTATTTATTAACAAAAAAAATATAATCAATTCTAAAAAGATTCATGTCTATCTCAAAGATCAAGAGTTGAATTAAGAATAATAAGCTCACTATATGTGCGTTCACTAAAACAATGATCTAATCCTTGCATCTTAGAATTCATTAGGGATGACAATTTATATCTGACCCACGGATACCTGGCCCAACCCAATAAATTATAGGGTTGGGTATGGGTTTAAAAAAAAAACCCGAAGCGGGTTAGGGTCGGGTCCAGTTTTATCCATACTCGGCCCGAACCGTTTAAGGGTAAAATACCAAAATACCCCCATATATATATATATATATATTTCTATACTATTATTTAATGGGCTCTCCCTGTTTGAATTTCTCATTTTTTAGTTCAAAATTGCCCCTATAATCCTATGTTTAAGTAGAGACAAAACTAAAGGACAATTTGGTAAAAAAACAACTCTAACTCCTATGAAAACATTGCCTAAAAAATAGGACAACTTTCCTGTTAATTTTCAAATTACTTTATCCACTTATAAATTTGATTTTCAAAATAAAAATTATATATATAAAATAAAATAAAATAAACACAATTTTTTTTATAGAAAATAGAACCGCTAAAAACGCGCTTTGCGCGTATGATGAGGCTAGTGTGTATATATATATATATATATAAGTTAAAAAAAAAAAAAAAAAACCCTAATCCCCTAATCCCATTTCACTTAGCCGCAACCCTCACATCACTCTCCCCTCCCACTCGGCTACTCTCACTTTCCCCACATCACTCTCCTCTCCCTAACCTCTGATCTCTGTCACCACTGGCCATCACTTGCACCTCCGATCAGGTTGTTCTCTCTTTCTCTCAATCTTAGCTCACACAGTCTCACACTCTCACTCACTCTCAAGCACTGCCACCTAAGCTCTCAACCTCTCACCGTCATTCCAAGCATTCACCACCACCGGTCCAAGCTCTCACTCACTCTCAATCTTATCGCCGGCCCAAGCTTTCACCGCCGATCTGTTCTCTACTTCTCTTCAATTTTTTTTTTTCTTAATATTGTATTCAGTTTGAGTCTCTGAGAATATGAGATGTTTGTTTCAATTTTTTTGTTTGGTGTTTTCTACTTAAACTATGGACTTCAACAGATGGGTTTTGCTACTTCTAGTTATTGTAGTTTAAAGACTTGAAATTTTGAGACTTTGTCGTGTAACTGTAATATATTGTGGAAGAAATTGTGTATATTGTGTTTTGTGTTTGTTGTAAATGCAGTGCCTAAACGGAGATGGGAGACAAAAAAAAAAATTGTTTATATGGGCTTGAATTTGCATGTCATTGGGCTTGAATCTAAGCAAAAATGAATTTGGGCTTCATTCAAAATTTTTTTGGTTGGGCCATGATTTGGGCCGTGAATAGGGCCAAATATGGTAGGGCTAAATGGGGCCCGGCGGGGCGGGTCTGGACTCCACATAAAAAATCCGTTTATTAAACAGGCCATGTATGAAAAAACCCGGTCCGAACCCAACCCGTTGCCATTCCTAGAATTCATTGCAACATAAAAAAAATATATATAATTAATGAATATGTTTAATTGTAAAGTTATCTTGCTGTTGGGGGAAAAAAAACACTTTAGGTAGAGTTGGATAGCACTTCAAAATTCAACTCTTGAATTTCCAACTTTTTAATTATAGGTGCCAAAGAAGCCAAAAACCAAAATGTCATACAAAAATATATAGTTCAAATATATAAGTCATTTGCATTTTTTATGAGCAGAGATTGTTTTTATAAGGGATTTTTTTTTTTTTTTGGTGGGGTCAACAGCCACATATTGCGTTATGTGACCTCTTTAATTTTTAGGTTTTTGGGGAATAAATTTTCAATTTGCAAGGAGGGAAGAGTATGAATTTTTTTAACCAAAATTTTCAAGTAGTTTATATTATTACATGGCCTTCTCTTGCTAGATTCATCCCTGCCTATACCAAAGAAGATTTAAGAGCCTTCTCTCTTGAGCCAAATCGAAATACCCTTGTGTACTGTTCATCTTGTGATCCAGATGATTGAGTATTTGAAAACTTTGCTTGAAACCGTTGAATTTGTTTCTTGTGAGTTTGCTCTTACAAATCTCTAAGGAGTTCCTTGCATTCCTAAATTCTGATGTTGTGGGTGAGATTCATTCGTGAAAAAGATTCATAAGAAGAATTTCGAAGGAAGTGCAAATGTTGGTTTTATGAGTAGTTTACTTCTCTTTTTTTTTTTTTTGGGTGGATTTTCTAATGGGACTGGATCTCCCTAAGTGATTTTTCCGTTAAAAAGGGTTTTTATTGGTTTTTCGCTTCATTATCAATGTGTGTGCCTATTTATTGCTTTATGATTATTATCAAATTTGGTAGTTGATAACCATGGTTGAAATAATGTTTTGTGCTACTTATTTGAAATATAACATAACTTGATTGATTGACTTTTTTTTTTGAGAAATAATTATAACATGCTGCTAACCCCGCAGCTCGAAACATTTCCCTTCTAGACCCCCAAGCACTTTATATATGGGAATGTGTCAATTCAGCTACAAGACCTTTGGCAACTTGATTGATTGACTTATCAATGAAAAGTGCAATAAAACAACGGAGAAAAAGGCAAACAAAACAATACTAATATATATATATATATATATATATATATATATATATATAAAATAGGTGAAGCAGAGAGAAAGTCCAATTGGAATTCTAAATTAGAATTCTAATCTATTGCTGTGCCACCTGTCAATGTAAATATGAAATTGGAGTCTAATTTGTAATTTCGATGTGCTTTTTTTTTTCCACACCCTTGAATTTTTAGGTTCACCTCCCTTTTCTACACCTACGTATTTTCAAGTTCACCTTCATTTCTTTCAGGTTCACCTCCCTTTTTCACACCCACGTATTTTCAGGTTCACCTCCATTTTTCACATGGAATTTCAAAAGAATCTCTTGGTATCAATAATGCATGTATTTGGGTATTTTTGTATCTTATATAAGAAGAGGTTCTCCAAATATTCCGATTGTACTTGTCTTTACTATTTTCATGGTCTAGGTTTATGCTCTGCAAAACGAATTATAACCATTCCTAAGGTTTGATTACTGCTTTCTTTCATCTACCTATACTGTTGTTCCTTTTTGTGTAAATTTTTTATTGTTTAATTATATAATTTTGTGGTTTTCCTATGATTGATGTTGTATGTTTATTATCTTTCATCTGCCTATACTTTCTTTCATTTTTGTCAATAATTTTTATTGTTTAATTATAGAATTGTTTTGTTTTCCTATCATTGATGTTGCATATTTCTTTTCTTTTTCATAACACGATATCAGCACGAGTCTCTACCCAATTTCGAAAGGAAGTTGTAATCCCATTATTCTTCAAATATCAAAGATTATTTATGTAATTTTCTCAACTCACTGTAAGTTTTCATTTAAGGAATTAGTATTTATCCTATTTGTTTGTCTTCATGTTTTATGCTCATAATTTTAGTGATTTTTAATTGATAATTTTTTTTATGAGATTCATGTTATATATTGTTATGAGATGCACGTTATGAGATTCACATTTAATTAATTAAAATATTTTGTTAAAAATGGTTTGTGATAAAGCAACTTAATCATAGTTATATGTATTGTGAATGAATCAACTTTGAATATATATGTCTATGTAGCATTCTTTCATTAGAATTTTATATGATAAAAATATTTGTTAAAAAATTACATAATACTAAGTTTTATTAAACATGAATAAACTAAGTCTTTTAAACATAACTAAACTCATGATTAATAAATAAATAAATAAATAAAACAAAACCAACAGTATCACTTAAATAATAAAATACAATATATTTATTGGTTTATTAAATTATATCCATTCTCGTGCAGTAGCATGTGTTACATACTAATTGAAATTTAATATATTAGTAAATGAGAAAATTTATATTATAGTATTATTAGACGTGTATTATGATTGTATTTGTATATGAAAGTATGTATTCTATTATTTTAAGAAAATTTGATTTGGTAAAATTCTAATGTAGGATTTAAATATAGAATTAAATGTAAAATTAAATTAAAATATATTCTAAAATAATGAGGTGTAAAATTAGGAGATCTGAAAAGTTTATTCGTTGAAATATTATATTATTGTGAGGTCAAACAAAAGTTAAACATCTTCGGCCTTCGGCCTTATAGTATTTATAGATTATTCTTTTCTATTCAAATTTCTTTTAATCATTTGGCAAAATATTTTTCATCATTAATTTATATTTTTTGAAAAATCAAGAACCATATTTTTTTTAATAAAAAAATTATTGCTTGGAATTAAATAGGTAGAGTTAATTTTGAAAATGAAAAAAAGGGAACATCTGTACTTTTTTTTTTTTTTTTGATAAGGTAACATCAGTATTTTCGAGGAGTTGAGCTAACCGGTAAAGTCTATATTGTTTGTGGCATAAAGCATTTCGAAATCAATTGGTATAAGAATTTTTTCCCAAAAAAAAATCAATTGCATTATCTAGAAAGTGGAAACATCAAACACGGAGTCAGTTACTAAAACATATTTGGGTACAAAAAGAGAGCCTCCATTGCATCATCGTTTTGGTTTACAACAGAAAGCCTCCACCTTCCCCACCCCCTAGAAGGATATTGGACCTTCTTCAACAATTTCATTGCCGAAGTGTAGTCTCATAGTATTCATTCATCTACTTCGTTTTGGTTTACTACCCCACACAAAAACCGTGCTCTCTATAGCACCCCTCACCTCTCACCTCTCCCATAGTCCCACTCTCCCTAACCTAACCCAAGCTTACTAACTACACCAAAATATGAGCTCTCTATAATATCCCTGCTCCTTGTTGTCCTACGAAACCACCCTTTCATCCTTCCCCCTTTCCCTTTTCCCCAGAAAACAACCTCTCATGGAAGTCTCAGATCTAGTTAACCGCACCAAGAATTGCTCCTTCAAAGACATCCACCTTGAGCTCCCTTCAAACCAAAACCCATCCTTAAAATCAGACCTGACCCTAATCGGAAAAATCATCTCTTCCAAGTCTATCAGATTGAGCATTGTAAGAGATGTTGTCCAAAAAGCATGGAAGCCTATTTTCCCCTTAGAAGTGTCTCGAATGGAAAATGACCTGTTTCTATTCTATTTCCAACATGAAGCAGATGCCAACAAAGTCTTCCACAGAAGACCATGGTCCATTAGAGAAGGCCATCTTGTGCTTAAAAGATGGAATCCTAACTTGTCCTGGCGAGAAATAGAGTTCAACTCATCCACCATTTGGGTCCAAATCCATGGCCTTCCTTCTCTGTGGCAATCTAAAGAAAACCTTAGAAACATTGGAGCAAAAGTGGGCAAAGTCATCGAGCTAGACTTCACCGGCGGCGGAGGTGGAGATTGGAGAAGATTTACTAGAATTAGGATCGAGGTTGATTACACCAAACCTCTCCTACCGGGAGTTTTTCTCCCTTGCCCAAACTTAAATGATTTATGGATTAGTATAAAGTATGAAAAAATCTCTGAGATATGCTAAAACTATGGCATAATCGGGCATGAAGAGAAGCACTGTCAAGGGGAAACTTTTTTCCTCCAAAACCCCCACGGCGTCACTTTCTTTGCAGCTGGTTCATGGCTCAAACTAGAAAACGACCACATTCCCACCGGCGCGTACCGGAAATCAAACAATCCTCAATCGGAGATGGAGGCAGAGCTGAGCTGTCCATCCTACCTTCACGTGTCTGGTACCGCTGACACTGTCCAACTTGTCCAAGACGCTCTTCGGCTTAGTAACTAGCCTCCACTACCTCTAGATAGTGTACCCCAAGCCTTGTCTCCACTACCTTTGAACAATGTACCACATTCTAACACCTGGACCGAATCCTGCCAAAATTTGAAAACTGTGGGACTGACATGCCATGACATAGGCCCCAGTCATGAACCATCTAAATCTGCTGACCTTGGGCCCACCCATAATGCTCTCGACACTAAAGCCCACTCACCCCAAGCCCAATCCTCCTACCTCACTATCTCTGATACCCCAAACACACCTAAGCATACCACGAACCTTGCCTCATTAATTTCACCTCCTCTTTCTCCATAGCAGTCAAATCTCACCGATCAAACAAATCCGCCCCCAGATGCCTATGGCCTATCCATTCGACCACCACCACAAAAAAGAAAAATCACAAATGATGAACTATCCCTCTTCACCAAAAAAATCAGACAAGCTTTTGACTCTCCTGAACCAAACTACTCCACCAAAATCCTTGGTGAACCTTAGAAAGCTAAAGCACGCAACAACAACCATAGTCTGAGTTCCAGTACTACCCACCAAGACAATGAATCAAGTTCTAACTCTGATTAAACGGCCGAGGAGGCGGGCCTTACCATGCCCTCACCATCCCCATGAAGGCCCTAAGTTGGAACTGTTAAGGCATTCGCAACGCTTGGACAGTCCGAGCCTTAAAGGCTCAAATAAGAGGTACTTTGCCCGATGTTGTTTTTCTTTGTGAGACAAAAGCATCTGATAAGCGTATGAAAGAAGTGATGAACTCGTTGGGGTTTAGTTATAGGCAAGTCATAGAAGCAAAAGGCTTCGCTGGGGGCCTCTATATGATGTGGCGTGCAAACGATCTTGTGGAAGTGTTAGAGTATAATAAAAACTTGATTGCTATTCAAGTGTCTGATAATTTGTGCAAGTGGGTGCTAGTGGGTTTCTACGGACCTACCTATCCAGCAAAGAAGGCCAAAGCTTGGGGGAATCTGTCAGCCCTTCTTAAATCTCTCTCATGTCCTTGGATTTGTATTCGTGATTTCAACTGCACTTTAAGTCAAGATGAAAGATTTGGGGGTAGCAGAGGGAGCTCCTCCACTATAAACCACCTCAAAGACCTGATTTTCAAGTGTGGTGTAATTGATTTGGGGTCATCAGGCAACAAGTTCACTTGGGCAAAAGGCAAATGGGGGAGAGCCACTGTGAAACAAAGATTAGATAGGGGAATCGCCAACATATCCTGGAGGTTAGCTTTTCCTAATGCAAACATAGCCCACCTTGGTGCCGTTAATTCTGACCACACTCCGCTGCTCCTAGATACATGTCTGTCAGATTCCTTCGCTCATAGACCTTTCCGTTTCATAACAGCTTGGATTAGAGACCTAAACTGCTACTCAATAGTCAAGAATGCTTGGTCGAAAAAATGTCCAAGGATCAGAGTTCACCAAGCTGTGCAAAAAACATGAGGCAACTCGTAAGGCACTCCGTAAATGGAACAGAGAGGTTTTTGGGCATTGCCAGTCTAAGATTAATGATCTCCTCCAAAAAATCATTGAAGTCCAAGGCATGAATCCATTTGAGCTCATAGGAAACATTGAGTCTTGCCTCCAATCTAAATTGTCTGAATGGCTTGCGCATAGTGAAAGTCTTTGGAGGCAAAAATCTAGAGAGCTTTGGCTCAAGGTAGGAGATAAAAACTCTTCCTTCTTCCATCTGTTAACTATCATTCACAGAAGGCATAACAATATTGATGCTATTAAGGCTGATGATGGGACATGGATTACTAGTTCAAGAAACATCAGATAGCTATTCCTTGACAAATTCAGAGACCTTTTTTCAGAAGAAAAAGAGGATTTTCTTGACCACCTTAAGGGGCTCATTCATACTGCCATATCAGAAGATGACAATGAACACATTCGTGGTATCCCCACTCCTGATGAAATCAAGGCAACTCTTTTCCAGATGCAGGATCTCAAAGCCCCGGGCCCGGATGGTTTCCCAGTGGCATTCTACAAAGCCTATTGGCCCATAGTGGGAGAAAGCCTCATCTAGGCTACCACTTCTTTCTTCCGGAATGGCTCTATGCCAAAAGAGATAAATAGCTCCCTCATCGTTCCCATCCCGAAGGTACCTTCCCCTCAAACCTTTAGTAATTACCGTCTCATTAGTCTATGCAATGTGGTTTACAAGATTATTTCCAAGATTTTAGTGTCCAGGATCAGACCCCTCCTACCTAAGTTGATCTCCCCCACCAAATCTGCGTTCATCCCGGATAGGTGGATCACAAAGAACCAAGTTTTGGTTCAAGAACTAATACACAGTTTCAAAACTAGGAAGATTAAGTCAGGGTAGATGGCAATTAAGCTTGACCTCCAAAAGGCCTATGACAGAGTTAACTGGTCCTTCTTAAAAACTATTCTATCAAATTTTGGCTTCTGTGATGTTTTTGTAAGCTGGATTCTGGCATGTGTTACCTCAGTATCCTTCAAAGTGCTAGTGAATGATGGAAAATTAGCATAATTCAGACCAGCTAGAGGTCTAAGACAGGGTGACCCCCTCTCGCCTATCCTCTTCATAATCACCCAGGAGATCCTATCAAGAATGATTGAGCACCAGCTAGCCATCAAAAACCTGGAGGGGGTCAAAGCAAGTATTAATGGCCCGGATATCATGCATGTCATGTATGCGGATGAAATAGTTTTGTTTTCCAAAGCCACCAGGAGGAATGCCTTAACCCTTGTAGAGTGCATTGATAAATATTGCAAGTGGTCCAGCCAATGCCTAAATAGAGCTAAATCTGGAGTTTTCTTCTCAAAGCTTACACCCCACCAGTCCCAAAGATCATCAAGCACATTCTCGAGATGAAAAACTCAAGCAGGATGTTGCCTACCTAGGTACACCCCTTTTCCTCTCAAAAGCCCCCTCCAAGGATTTCAAATACCTGGCTAATAGGCTTGAAACCAAACTTACAGGCTGGAGAAGTAAAACTTTGTCTAAGGCAAGAAGAACCACTCTAATAAAGTCAGTTGCACAAGCCATTCCCAAATATGTTATGTCATTTTTCAACATTCCCTCAAGTGTCTGTGATAAGCTTGATGCCCTATCCCGTAGGTTTTGGTGGAAACCAAAATCACAAAATGGTCCTTTCCTAGCCTTAACAGCCTGGGATAATTTGTGCAAACCTATTTGCAAAGGTGGTCTTGGGTTTCGAAAAGCCAAGGATTTCAACGAAGCTCTCCTAGCTAAATTAGTTTGGATGATAGTGTCAAAGAGGGATAGTCTATGTATGTCCATTTTAAGGGCTAAGTATAAGGTCCGCCATAGTTGGTTGCGTGATGACCCCCCCTCAAAAGCCTCCCCGGTTTGGAGAGCCATAGAAGATGTAAAGAAGCTGATTGTTAAAGGGGCATGCTACCTAGTTAGAGATGGTACTACCATTAATGTGTGGCCTGATCCTTGGGTGCCATGGCTTCACAACTTCATCCCAAAACCTCTGTAGGCAGCCTATGCAGAATACCCATTGATGGTATCCATGCTCATCGACAACACCACCAAGCATTGGAAAGTTGGCTTAATCAATGAGATATTTGAGCCAACTTCGGCACAAGCTATCCTTTCTATCCCTATTCCTCATTGGCCTAGAGCAGACAAACTGATTTGGATCCCAGACGACAAGGGATCCTTCTCTGTGAAGTCAGTGTACAAAACTAATCACAACTTTAATGTCACAAGCTCCCTAAGTGAGGCTCAATGGAATGGTCTATGGAATATCAAAACTACGGAAAGGATTAAAATTCTACTATGGAGGATGGCTACCAACTCCCTACCAACTAGAGACATCTTGCACCAAAGGCTCGAAGCTATTAACTCCTCTTGTGCCTTGTGTGGTAATAAGCGTGAATCCATATGCCACCTATTCTTCACCTGCTCAATCGCGAGAGTAATCTGGTTTGAAACTGTTTGGGGGTTTAGAATTGATTCTCAACATGTCATGTGCAGTTGCGATTTAATCAAACTCATCCTCGACCCCCCTCATCTCACCACTACAGACGTTGAAACCTGGTGTGTATCTTCAGCCATGGCATTCGTGGTAAATGGAATTTGGAACTTAAGAAATAGAATTGTGTTTCAAGGGGAAAAGGTTGACATCTGTACAACCTGCTCACATATCCAGAGGAGAATTTCAGAATTCCTTACTGTAAGCCAATCCACCACCCAAGTTCTTCACCCATCACCGCATCAGAGTTGGAAGCCTCCCTCCCCTGGTTTCATCAAGCTGAATGTTAATGCTGCTGTCAACCTGGTTAGAATCGCCTTAGCAGTTGCAGCGAGAAACTTTTCAGGTGAAGTAATCAAAGTGTGGGCTAAAGCCTTACCATAGATGTAGCCCCCTCCAGGCAGAAGCAAGCGCAATCCTTTGGGCTATCAATCTGGCTTCTAGTGAAGGATGGAATCAAGTAGTCATTGAGAGTGATTCCAAGGTGTGCATGGATTCTCTGTCCGACAAACCATCTGTGCCTAATTGGTCCATCAGCAATGTTATTGTCAATATTCTTAATTCTGCTTTATCTCTCCTTTGTTGCTATTTTGTATGGGCCCGTAGGTCTTGTAATTCTGCAGCCCACATTGCTGCAAAGTTAGCTCTAACTCTAGCTGCACCTTTATGTTTAAATAAAGATAATCTACCTGAGGTTTTATTCTCTGCTTGTGTGGTAGACTCCTCCAATGTAGCCTCTATTTTTTCAGCTGAATGATATTGAAGCTTAGCAAAAAAAAAAGTCTTTGAACTTCTTTGTCCATTGGGGCCAAAAAAAAAAAAAAAAAGAGAGAGTCGTTGAAGTTCTGTTCTGAAAAAGAGGTCTTGGAACTTGTTGTAACAATGGCCAACAAAAAAGGAGAGGGCCCAGCGATTGGGATCGATCTGGGTACAACGAATTCATGTGTGGCAGTGTGGCAAAATGAAAGGGTAGAGATATTAGTGAATGATAAGGGTAACAAGACCACTCCCTCCTATGTTGCTTTCACTCCTATGGAGCGCTTGGTAGGTGTCGTTGCCAAGAACCAGGTTGCCAAGAACCCCACCAACTCTTTCTTTGGTAATTTTTTCCTTTCAAATTAAAAAAAAAAAAAGGGATTAATAGAAAGTTTCATTTTTTTGAAGTTTTTTCAATTTTATTTTTTACTTAAAATCTTAGCTTTCACTTTCCAATATCAATATATGTTATTTGCTGGTTGACATATTTTATGGGTATTGTTTTGAAATAAAGATTTATTTGTTTATTTACTTAAAATCTTAACGAATTATACTCTCACATACACCCACATAATTGCTAACAATTTCATAAAATGAGTTTTTTTTTTTTTAAATAAAAAAATATATAATTTAATAGGTATAATTGGGAAAGGAAATTTTGAATTTTAGATGTTATAAACACATCATAAAATACCAACTAGTTGAATATCTGATCTTATTATTTGCACTTGCGTAGCGTGGAGCGAATGTGAAGACATTGGTATGTCTATTTTATTTTATTTATTATTTTTTTAGAACCCTGATGATATGGATTATTGGGTAACAAGTTTTGTGGAAAGCAAAATTTTTTTGGATGTATGTCGGGCTATATGTAATCATTGTTAAATTTTGTTCTTAATGCTCATCACTTTAATTCCTTTAAAAATTTTCATAAAGGAAAAAAAATCACATGTATTTTTTAGGGTTTCAACTTATAGTGTTCGTTTATAATAATAGTTCTTTATCATCAAACCAATATACTAATCGGTTTTTTGTGTAGGTGAGGATTGTACCTCAATCAGACCAATTGAGCTAATTATAACTTACAAAAAAAAAAATTTACTTTAAGAATGTTTGATACTAGCATTCACCTATCAAAAAAAAAAAAAAAAACTAGCATTCAAATATTCTTACTTTTTTTTTAAAGCATTTAAATATCATAATGTCATCTATTGAATTCTATCTAGGGTTCAATGTCGGAGAATAAGAATTCACAACTTCAACAATAAAAATCATTTAAAAAACCAAAAATCTTTTTTCCATTTTCGTATCAATTATGAATCATTTGCTTTAGTAACTGTAATTATCAAGGTTTTAATTAAAGTTTTTTTTATAAATTTCAAACTTGTTTTAAAAACAAGTTATCAAAAGCAGCTCTAATCAAATTTAAAATTTTAACGTGAGATCACAAAGTTATCAAAAGCAGCTTTTAAGTACATGTTGCAATGGTTGATATATATCTAAAGTTTGGCGTTATTTTAATTTTGCTCCCCTAAAGTTTCAATATTTTGATTTGCTCTCCTAACTTCAGGTATCATCATTTGGATTTGCTTTCCATCAATGTGTTATGCCTTATAAAAAAAACTCCTTCCCCGAGGAGAGGGCTCATAATGACCTTCGGTTAGCTGTTGAGCATGAAATCAATTAAAACAATTTCAAAGATAGAGGGTGTATGACAGTTCCAAACCTATAGGGTTGAAACCAATACAAATTCAAACATAGAAGGTGTAAGATACAAACATAGGGGCCAACATTGCGGCGCCAGTCTTATACGCTTAAGACAGATAGGCACAAACACAAAGTTGGAAGGGAAAGACTACTCATGATACTTGATGTTATGGAAGCATATTGAAATTTTGGAACTTTAGAGAGTAAAATCAAAATAACCCCAAATTTGGGTGTAATTTATAATTTAATCTTGATTTTTCCTTTGTTCTCTCTCTTTTATACTATCCTATTAACATCATGAGTTACTGAATGTTCGCTTCCATCTTAAATTCACGAATAAAAAGTATACTCGCAAAATAAAAAAAACTCAATATATAATGCTTCTTGTGCATTAAGATTGTATTATTCATCTACTATTTGATATATCTGTTTCTTAAAAGGGAAATTATTTTGTAGATGCAAAGCGGTTGATTGGTAGAAGATTCAGTGATCCCTTGGTTCAGAGTGATATCAACCTTTGGCCATTCAAGGTCATTGAAGGTCCTAGTGATAAGCCTATGATTGTGGTCAACTATAAAGGCGAAGAGAAGCACTTTTCTGCCGAGGAATCTCATCTATGGTTCTAATAAAGATGCGTGAAATAGCCGAAGCCTACCTAGGCAAAACTGTGAAAAATGCGGTTGTTACTGTCCCCGCCTACTTCAATGACTCCCAGCGTAGGGCTACAAAGGATGCCGGAAGCATTGCAGGCCTAAATGTCCTGCGTATAATCAATGAACCAACTGTTGCAGCCCTTGCTTATGGTCTAGACAAGATTGCAAATAGCATTGGCAAGGGTAATGTGTTGATTTTTGATTTGGGTGGTGGCACTATAGATGTTTCACTACTTACCATTGAAGAGGGTATCTTTGAAGTGAAGGCTGTTGCTGGAGACACTCACCTTGGAGGTGAGGACTTTGATAACCGAATGGTGAATCACTTTGTTGAAATATTTAAGAGGCAACACAAGGTGGACATTAGTAGGAATTCCAAAGCTCTTAGGAGGTTAAGAACTGCTTGTGAGAAAGCAAAGAGGAGTCTTTCTTTTGCAATTGAGACTTGCATTGAAGTCAACTCTTTATATAATGGTATTGATTTTTTTTTCAAATATTACCTGTGCCAAATTTGCAGAATTCAATATGGATTTATTCAGGAAGTGCATCAATATTGTGGAGAAGTGTTTGACTGATGCTAAGATGGATAAGAGCTGCATCCATGATGTTGTTCTTTCAGGTGGTTCTTCCCGAATTCCCAAGGTGCAGCAGTTGTTGCAAGACTTCTTTGATGGGAAAGAACTTTGCAAGAGCATTAATCCCGATGACGCTGTAGCTTATGGAGCAGCTGTTCAAGCTTCAATCTTAACTGGTATGAGAAAGGAGAAACTTCAAGACATCATTTTCTTGGATGTCAACCCTCTCTCCCTTGGTGTATCAGTTCACAGAACAGAGATGTCTGTTTTGATTCCAAGAAATACTGCTATTCCCACCAGGAAGGAGGGGTTCTTCACCACCACGGTTGACAATCAAACTTCTGTACCTGAGTTTGTTTACGAGGGTGAAAGAGCTAGAGTCGAGAACAACAACTTCTTGGGAGGATTTATACTTTCTGGCATTCCTCCAACATCTAGGGGTGTTGCTCGGATAAAAGTTTTTTTTGAAATTGATGCTAATGGCATCTTAAATGTTTTTGCTGAGGAGATGACCACTGGTGTGAGGAGGCAGATGACTATCACCAATGACAAGGCAGGGCTGTCCGCTGAAGAGATTGAGAGGATTGTCCAAGACGCAAAGAGATTTAAGGCTGAAGATGATGATCACAGGAAGAAGATTAAGGCTAAGGAAGCTGTAGAGAACTTTGCCTACAACATAAGGAATACTATTAATGATGAGAAGATTGGTTCCGAGCTTGACCCTGCATTTAAGAAAAAGATTGAAGATGCTATTAAAGAGGTGATTCAATGGTTAGATGATCTCCAGCTCATAGATTCACAATTGTATTGTTAGGACATATGTAGTTAAAGTTGTTGTCATATGTCACTATTTTATGTAATTGGCTTATCCTTTGACAAAATGCACTTTACTTGTAATTGGGTAGATTTAGGATGTGTTTAACGCTTCAAGAAACAGTGTTTCAAGACTAAGTGTTGAAGTCATCAAGTCTGTCCAAGAAACAAGCTGAAAAGTGCAAGTTACTAAAGCTCAACACCTGGTCTCGACACATGCATCTATCGAGCTTTAGAAGCTGTTTCAGCCCCGAGGCTCGACAGCTTCTCAACAGATTCTCGACACCTTTATCTGTCGAGATTTAAAAAAAAAAAACAGATTTTCAGTTCTGTTTTAATTCCAATCCGTGAATGTGCCTTTGAGATTTCTTTTCTCATAACCCTAGACATATAAAAGGATTGTTTTAAGGGCCGTCAAAGTGATGCAAGTTGTACAAGCATTGAGTAATTCTTGTTCATGTAATTTGCGATAAAAAAGACAAAGTTCATGCCCTAGTTTATCTTTTGTGAAGAAGTTGCTGTGTAATATGCACCGTAGGGTTTTGTAACCAAGCATCTTCATGATCTTCATCGTTCGATGATTTGAAGAACTTTGCAGCCAACAACTCTTTCTCTAGTTGGTGAATTGAAGTCGCGTACTGAGATCCACGTAGTTGGTTAGTCACGTACTGGGGACCCGTGCATTAAAAGGAGAAACTGTCACTACAGAACAAGTCTAATTGGGTATTGGGGTAAGGATTCAACTGTAGGTTGGTAAGGTACTCGGATTCCTTGCTTGTAATAGCTTGTTGTGATAATAGTAGAGTTTTGGGAGTGGTGACCTTAAATCACCCGGTGGGGTTTTTGCCGTCAGGTTTTCCCCATTCGTAAACAAATCACCGTGTCTTTTATTTTCTGCTGCATACTTCAGTTTTGGTGATTTGTTTGTGCTGCCACGTGAATTTGCATGTTAATTTGATTAATTAATAACTCGGCTAATTAATCAATTTAATTAATCACAAGGGGTTAACGCGTTTGTGGCCTATCAAGTGGTATCAGAGAAGGCACACTCTGATTAGGATTTAATCCTTGTGTGTGATCCATTGACCCTTGTTGTAAAGGATAGAGATCAGTCTCTTACTTGAAGAGATCTGTGTTGTCAAATACATCTTGTTTTTCTAATCATTGTTTCTTTGAGTGTCTCAGAAAACACAAGTTTAAAAGTTATTTGATTTCCTCTATGATGATTATTGGAAAGGATCTCAGTTTATACAAGCAGAAACTAGACTGTCTCAAAATCAAAATGTGTAAAGGATTTTGTTTGAACAGAGCTAAAATTAAAGGCCTAGCTCGGAAAAAGCAGATGAGAGAAAATATCATTCCCACTAATTTGTCATCTAAGCACGAAGTGTGTTTTATGATAAAGTCCGCCTTTAAAGCGATGGACACGTGCTTGTGGTACCTTGACAGTGGTTGCTCAAGACACATGATTGGAGACCGATCCCTCTTCAAAGTCTTCGAGTCTAAAAAAGGAGAAAATGTCACTTTTGGTGATGGAAGCAAATCACAGATAAAAGGGAAAGGAATTATCTCTCTACCTGGACTACCAGACATCACAAATGTTCTCTATGTGGACGGCCTAAGAGTGAATCTTTTGAGTATAAGTGAGATATGTGATCAAGACTTCATGGTGCTATTCTCCAAAGGAAAGTGTCTTGTTATGGATGAGTCTGGAAAGAAACTCATAAGTGGTGTTCGTACTCTAGACAACTGTTATGGATTGGTACCTGATGCTGATATTGTATGCAATAGTATTCGGTTGCCAAATGAAGATTTGTGGCACCAGCTAATGGGACATACTAGTTACAAACATCTCTCTATTATATCTAAGCATGAATCGGTTTTAGGGATGCCAAAACTGAGTAAACTGAACAATGTTGTGTGTGGACCATGTCAACTTGGGAAACAGACGAAAGCTAAGCATCCAAGCATTCAGACATCAGCTACATCTAGACCATTGGAGCTATTGCATTTAGATCTCATGGGTCCTACGAGAACCGAATCCCTTGGAGGTAAGAGATACATCATGGTTGTAGTAGATGACTTCACTAGGTACACTTGGGTCATCCTTTTACGATCTAAGTCTGATGTTCCTGAACACATTGAAGCACTGTATATAAGACTGCAAAATGAAAAGAGCCTGAAAATTGACCGAATTTGAAATGATCATGGTAAAGAATTCGAGAACTCGTACATGGAGTCATTCTGCACAAGATCTGGTATATCTCAAGAATTCTCTGCTCCTATTACTCCTCAACAGAATGGTGTAGTAGAAAGAAAAAATAGGGTTATCTAGGAGATGGCTAGAGCCATGTTGCATAGTAAGGATGTGGCTAGAAATTTGTGGGGAGAAGCAGTCAACACTGCATGTCATACGGTGAACAGAATGTACTTCAAGACCCGGCACCAAAAAGACTCTATATGAGTTGCAGAAAGGAAGAAAGCCAAATGTGAAGTATTTTAGAATTTTTGGAAGTACTTGTTTCATCCTAAAGGATATAGAGAATGTGAGAAAGTTTGATTTCAGAAGTGATGAAGGAATATTTCTGGGATACTCTTCTACAAGCAAGGCTTATCGGGTATATAACAAAAGAACTATGAAGGTCATGAAAACAGTGAATGTTGTTATTAATGAGTCTTCAGATGTTAGTTCATAGAAAATTGATAAGGAACTCCCTAAAGAAATCCTTCCTCCTAAACCTAGGAGAGTTCCAGGACTCATGGAACAAGAACCCACATCCCCAAGTACTCCTGGTACTCCAAGTGTTGTAGAAGAGTCAGCAGACATGCCTACTTCACCAGATTCTGAATGTCATGAAGACAAAGGACCCTCCTCCAGAATCAAATTAAATCATCCTCCAGAAACTATTGTGGGAAATATAAATGAACTCACCTTGCAGAAATGCACAGTTGATAAGTGTGTTACTAACTTTGTGTCATACTCTTATTATTTGTCACAAGTTGAACCCACTAAAGTTGAGGAAGCTCTTCAGGATGAAAGTTGGGTTGAAGCAATGCATGATGAACTGCTTCAGTTTCAGAGGAATGATGTGTAGACTTTAGTTCCTAGACCAGAGGGCGAGCATGTCATCAGCACAAAATGGATATTCCGAAATAAGACTGATGAGGAGGGCAATGTAATCCGCAGCAAGGCTCGGCTTGTAGCTCAAGGATACACTCAAATGGAGGGAATAGACTATGATGAAACATTTGCCCTAGTTGCTCGCATGGAGTCCATTAGAATTCTTCTCGCCTTAGCTTGTCACTTGAATTTCAAGCTTTACCAAATGGATGTGAAAACAACTTGCTTGAATAGATTACTTAAAGAGGATGTCTATGTGGCTCAACCTAAAGCATTCATTGATCCACACTTTTTGGATTCATGTGCTGTATCTCAAGAAGTCCCTCTATGGATTAAAGCAAGCACTCAAAGCTTGGTATGATCGATTGACTCAATACTTGATATCCCATGGGTTCACAAGAGGAAAGGTTGATCAGACTCTTTTCATCAAAAGAAAAGCTGGTGAGCTGGTGGTTGCTCAAGTCTATGTTGATGATATCATCTTTGGATCAACTAAGGATGAACTTGCTCAAGACTTCTCAAAACTCATGCAAGCAGAGTTTGAGATGAGCATGATTGGAGAGCTATCTCACTTTCTTGGACTACAGATTCGTCAACAAGATTCAGGTATATTCATCTCTCAATCTAAATATGCTAAGAATCTTATGAAAAAGTTTGGATTAGAATCTGCTAGTTCTGTTAAAACCCCCATGAGCCCAAATGTTAAACTCACTGTTGACATGTTAGGTAAAAGTGTAGACTCTTCACTTTATAGAAGCATGATAGGTAGTCTTATTTACCTTACTACTAGTAGACCTGACATTAGTTATAGTGTAGGAGTGTGTGTGCTTGATATCAGGTAAATCCCAAAGAGTCACATATGACTGCCCTAAAAAGAATCATAAAGTATGTCAAGACTACTGCCAATTTTGGTGTGTGGTATGGCAAAGACACAAATAATGTCTTAGCTAGATATTCTAACGCTGATTGGGCTGGGAATGCTGATGATAGAAAAAGTACTTCAGGGGGTTGTTTTTATGTGGGTAATAATCTGGTCTCTTGGATGAGCAAAAAGCAAAAATCTATCTCTTTATCCACTGCTGAAGCTGAGTACATTGCTACTGGTAACTGTTGCACCCAACTCCTGTGGATGCAAAAACTCCTTCATGATTATGGTATTTGTCAAGAACATCTCACCATCTACTGCGACAATATCAGTGCCATCAATATCTCTAAGAATCCTGTTCAACATTCTCGAACTAAGCACATAGAGATCTGACATCACTTCATTAGGGAGCTTGTCGAAGATGGTATTGTCACCCTTGAGTTTATTCACACTGATGACCAAAAAGCTGATTTGTTCACCAAACCTTTGGATAGCAAACGTTTTGAATTCCTTTGTCAAAACATCAGTGTCATCTCCATGGATTGATCTCCTTCTATCTTTCTTCCACCTCATGCATTTGCATCTGGTTTTATGTATTGTTTTACTTTCTTTAACTTGTTTTTGTTTGTGTGTTTTCAGTTTTTGTGTTTTATTTTTGCTTTTTTGAAAAAAAAAATTGAAAAATTGAAAAATACAAAAACAATGTGTGTTTGTGTACATTGGTTCTTGTGAACCTTAAAATGGCCATTGAAACAGAGTTTTCTAAACTTTGTATCACCTGTAACTTAGATGAGCATCTTTATGCACAACTAAGCAAGTGAGTTTTGTAGCTCTTTGTTTGTGATGAGTAAGGTTAAGTGATCTCTTTTACTTAACACTCGTATCACTCTTTTTGACAGATAGGACTAGAAAATCCTAAAAGAAAGGCATAAATAACCATCTCACCACTGTTACTCGCCAATCATGATATGACATCCGTATGCTTCGGCATAGCAAAAGTGCAATGTCAATGACATCCGTATGCTTCGGCATAGCAAAAGTGCAATGTCAAAAACTTAACATAATTGGGTATTTCTTTTCTCTCTCTTGTATGCCCATGCATGATATGCTTAATAAAAGAAAATATGCAAAGAAATAAAAGTAAAAAGAATAAAATGCTTTGAAATATGGTTGCAAGCGTGTTTTTAGGACATATGGGAGTTATAGGATGTACCTCGAAAGTGATAGTCCCCATCAAACAGTTATAATTGTGTGTTAGTTAAAGTGATTTTCTCATATTTCAAATCGTCATAATATTGAGACACTAATGCAATCTTGCGATGTTTTCACACACAACACGCAATATTCTTTGCTATTCTTGATACATGTGCAGGTACAATGTGATTTGACCATCATAAGGTTTACATGCGTTAATGTATGCTCACTAAACTGTCTTAACTCATTTTTGAAATATAAAATTGGTTAGACCTGTTTAGTGTGTGTATACGTGTTTTGGGATCCATGTGCTTTAAATTTTTATTGAGAGTTGTTTTTGAGAGCATAATATGTTGCTTGGATCTTTGGTTGAGTTGCATGCGTAATTGCATTCATGTCAGTGTTTTTCCCCCCTTGAAAAACTGTTTTAAGGCATCTCGACACCTCCTCGATACCTTCTCGACACCTAGTTGTTTGTCGAGCTTCTTTGTCTTTTTCTAAACGCAGTCTCGACACATTCTCGACACCTGGTGGATCGATCGAGAAACTTTTTGTCTGCTCGATAGATTCTCGACAGCTTCTGGATTGATCGAGAATCTCTAATGCTTGATCCTTCTCTCTCGACACACGTCCTCGATAGCTGTATTTGTCAAAGTGCATTTTCTCAACACCTACCTCGATAACTGTCTCGACATCTCTCGATACCTGCATTTGTCGAGAATTACTGAAGGGCTATTTAAGGATTCTGTCGCAATTTTCTCTCATTTCGCTTAATCTCTCTCTCTCGATAGTTGGTGTTTTCTCTCCTAAAACCTCTCTCACTCTCTCCAAACCTCTTCCTAAGGATTCTTTAAATGTTTTTCTAGATCTTCTTCACTTGGTAAGCTTCTATCCTTCCATTCTTCATGCATTTCATGTTGTAAAAACCTAGGTTTTGAGGTTTTTGAAAATTTTTGGGGTTTTTTCAAAATTGTTGCAAGTTTCATGAAATTTTTGGGTTGGTTTTATAGATTTGATCTTTAAAACTACATGCATTGCATCACATTAGCATTCTAATTGTATTTTCATGCATTTAGATGTGTGCAAACTTGTTGTGTGCTGTTAGGTTTGGATTGGGCTGAGCCCATGATGTTTCTATATTGCATGTCACCTGTTCATGCATTTTCCATGCATACGTTCTATCTTTTCGATATTTCTCTTCATATATTGAACTGTTTGGGACTTTTCTGTGTGTTTATCTTCTTCTCCATCTCTCTATGTTTGCGTTAGTAGTGTCTATGGCACCTAAGCGTAAATCCACTCCATCCTAGAACCCTTTGCGTTCTAAGGGATCTTCTTCCTCTGATTTCACTCCTTTATCTATCCGGTACCGTGATGAGAAAGCCCAAAAGGACTTCTCGGAGAACTTCTCTAAACAAGGTGTTCATTCGGAACGCCACGTTGTTCTAGCAGACTTTGCCGACACTAACCTACCCAATGTCATTCACAGTCGGGCTTGAGAGTCACTGTGTGACGTCCTGGTCACTTGTCCTCTCGTGTTGATACAGGAGTTTTACTCCAACATCCACGGGACTGATTCGTCAGTGCCTCTCTTCTATTCTAGCATTTGAGGTACGCGCTTTGCTGTTACTCCGGAGCTGGTCTTCGAGGTTCTTCACGTTCCGAGGGTAGATCATCCTAATTACCTCGGATGTGAGCGTCTATGGACTGTGTCCAAAGACGAGATGATCTCACCATTCTGTGAGTGCCCTTTCTCTTGGGGAGATCATCAGTACACACCATGTCGACCTTTTGCTAAAGGTCCTCGTTTCCTTAACATGGTGATGACTTTTGTTTTGCACCCACTTTCTCACTACAACTCTATCATAGAGCCTCGTGCTCGGTTTTTGTTGTCTCTCTTAGAACATGTCACTATAGACTTCCCTTCACACTTCATCTTTTCTATCATAGATGTCTATAGAGATACAGCTACCCGTGATAAGCTCATTTTTCCTTCTGCTATCACGAGGATTCTTCGCCGTTTTTCCATCCCATTCCCTTCGTCCGATCCGTTTCATGTCATGTCTGCCATAGACGCCGCTATTGTAAAACGTAGCGAGGCATAGTTCAGATCGAGATAGTCAAATCCTGCTGCTCCTCCCTCCTGTCCGACTACATCCAGATATACTCGAGCGACATCTACTCCTTCTTCCTCAAGCGACGTCACTCTTGGAGACATCATGGCGCAGCTTCAGCGCATGGATGCTCGCCTTGATACACTATCTACCGAGTTGTATCAGGTGAACGTTCGTGTTGGTCGCATCGCCAGGCAACAGGCGACCTTGGGCAACTTTGCTCATGAGGGTTCTCCTCCGCCACCTCATGTTTCTTCTGAGACTGAGGCTGATGATGATGGTGATGACGATGATCCTTCTAATGATGATGATGGTGATGGAGATGCGAGCTCTTCTGATGAGATGTCTACTTGACACTCTAACCTTTGTCACTCGTGACAAAAAGGGGGAGTAGTTTTGGTATGTGAGAGTAGTCATACTTAAGGGGAGAGCTAGTATAGGACATTTTGATAAGGGGAGTGTTAATATGAGGGATGTAGTGAGGATCACATGTATTTATTTTCTTTTCTATCTTTTTTGAGATACATTGATCATGTATTGACATACATTGTACTTATTTCTTGATATATATGATGATGTATGTTTATTCATCTATCTCTCCATGTATTGTTTCTTTTCTGTCTTTATACACATGTTTCTTTTACTTGTATGCAATCTATTATTTTTGCTTTACACAAAGATGCCTTAATGTGTTTTGTTTAAAAGTGTTTCAGAAATACAGGTTGTCAAAGTCTACTTGCCATAAACTCTTTTCTTGCAAAGTTTTTCAAGAGTTTATGTAGGATAGATTTTATTGTATTCAACAAGTGAATATGAGTTAAAGTGTTTTATGACTTCTCTCATATCTTCATTTGTTTGCTATGGTTTTGTCATGGATTGCCAAAGGGGGAGATTGTTAAGACATATGTAGTTCAAGTTGTTGACATATGTCACTATTTTATGTAATTGGCTTATCTTTTGACAAAATGCACTTTACTTGTAATTAGGTAGATTTAGGATGTGTTTAATACTTCAAGAAACAGTGTTTCAAGACTAAGTGTTGAAGTCATCAAGTCTGTCCAAGAAACAAGCTGGAAAGTGCAAGTTACTAAAGCTCGAGACTTGGTCTCGACACATGCATCTATCGAGCTTTAGAAGCTGTTTCAGCTCCAAGGCTCAACAGCTTCTCGACAGATCCTCGACACCTCTATCTGTCGAGATTTAAAAAAAAAAAACAGATTTTCAGTTCTGTTTTAATTCCAATCCATGAATGTGTCTTTAAGACTTCTTTTCTCCTAACCCTAGACATATAAAATGATTGTTTTAAGGGCCGTCAAAGTGATGCAAGTTGCACAAATATTGAGTAATTCTTGTTCATGTAATTTGTGATAAAAAAGACAAAGTTCATGCCCTAGTTCATCTTTTGTGAAGAAGTTGCTGTGTAATGTGCACCGTAGGGTTTTGTAACCAAGCATCTTCCTGATCTTCCTCGTTGGATGATTTGAAGAACTTTGCAGCCAACAACTCTTTCTCTAGTTGGTGAATTGAAGTCGCGTACTGAGATTCGTGCAGTTGGTTAGTCACGTAGTTGAGAGCCGTGCATTAAAAGGAAAAACTGTCACTACAGAACAAGTCCAATTGGGTATTGGGGTAAGGGTTCAACTGTAGGTTGGTAAGGTACTCGGATTACTTGCTTGTAATCTCTTGTTGTGATAATAGTGGAGTTTCGAGAGTGGTGACCTTAAATCATCCTATAGGGTTTTTGTCGTCAGGTTTTTCCCATTCGTAAACAAATCACCGTGTCTTTTATTTTCCACTGCATACTTTAGTTTTGGTGATTTGTTTGTGCTGCTACATGAATTTGCATGTTAATTTGATTAATTAATAACTTGGCTAATTAATCAATTTAATTAATCACAAGGGGTCAACGCGTTTGTAGCCTATCATGTATCATGACAAGCTGAAATGGTTTCAGAGCATTTGCAGTCCCATCAACATTTCTGGAAAGAAATAATAAATCTGTGCCAAACCCTTTCAACAAAATGATGATGGTCAATATAGTCCACCGTAGCACCTTACCATTTTAATAAGTTACTTTATTGTATATATTTTGGATTTTAAAGTTTAAAATTATAAAGCCTTTCTAATATTATATAAAAAGAATAAATTAAGTTGGCCTAAACTCAAAAGAGATCCCAAAAATTAGAAATTTAATGAAAAGTAATCATAAATGAACTTTGGGATTTAAAAGAATATTGAATTACATCTTGATGTGTTTAAGTTGAAATGTGCTAAGTGATGGGACTGATGAGATAAAACACCGACGAGGAAACCAATACAGACGAGGAGAAGGATAGGTGAGTATACACGAAGGTAGCAGGATCATTCAATGCCACCAATAATGCCCCAGACTGGCAAAACCAGTTGTACAATCCGTTGGAGATGAATTAAAACCCCATTATTTAGCAAGTAGCGTTACTAAAAGAGGCATTAAAGCCATAATAACTGCCACAACGGCTAGGGGCTGGAGAAGCATATATAAAGCCCCTACAAACATGAGTCGAGGGTAAGAAAAGATACAATAGCATACTCATTTTTTCTCCATTTTTTTGATAAAGTCTTCCTAGAACTGACTTGAGCGTCGGAGGTGTTTTGGCAGGCACCACACCGGTGACCGCACTGGAAAATCTTCCCCACCATCCTTAACACCTGCAAGAAGGAAAGAAAGAAGGTTTGGTTCCGTCTGAACTTATTTATTCTTGACTGAAGAATTCTTACTTCATCAGTTTAGCGCCGTTTGTAGGAACGCTTTTTCATATTTATATTTGGAGAAGTGGTTTCCACCAACTTCTACATTCAGATGGAATCCAATCAAGATCCCGCAGCTTTGGCTCAGCAAATCCAAGCTCTTGTGGCCACAGTCGAGGAACTTACCAGACAAAATCAGGAAATGAAGGTACAACTTCAACAGGTTCAATAGGAAGAAAGCCAATCCATGGGCAACTCGGAGGATGAGGGGGACAGCCATCAAAGAACTAATACTCAAAGACCGCTCACTCCAGACGAGCAAAATTCAGGTTTTCTTTGAGAGATAAGGAAAGAGATGGACAAGCTAAGGAATGTCATCAAGGAGAAAATAGACCGGAGCGTGAATAGAATGATAAGGGCCACAGATTTGCCTTTCACTACAGCAGTTGTCAAACATCCAGTGCCATCTAAATTTTGTTTACCTCAGCTCAAGCCGTTCGACGGATTGAAGGACCCTCAAGATCACCTCAACACATTCAAAACGACGTTGGGTCTTCAGCTGCCCCCTGACGAGATACTATGTTGCTCCTTCCCCACTACTCTTAAAGAAGCAGCTAGGGAATGGTTCACCAAGTTGCCAACATTGGCCATTGACAACTTCAAGCAGCTGAGCAGTGCCTTCCTACGTCACTTTATTGGGGGGCAGCATCCAAGGAGGCCAGCAGATTACTTACTCACCATTAAACAGGGAGAGAAGGAAACATTGAGGTCGTACGTGAAAAGCTTCACTCGGGAGACCCTAGAGGTAGACGAGGCGGATGACAAAGTGCAGCTAACGACTTTCAAGGCGGGGTTGAGATCCAAGGAGCTTGTAGCTTTACTTGCGAAGAATCCTCCAAAGACGATGGTAGAGATGCTCTTAAAGGCATAGAAGTACATGAACGTTGAAGATGCATTAGCAGCCATAGAGGACTTGGAGAGGCGTGGAAGTGTAGGAAGGAAGGACAACGAACGTAGGGGGCAAAAGAGGGAACGTCAAGATCATCGAGCTGTTGATGGAAACATAAGAAGAGATGATAAAAGTCCTTGAACGATAAGTTTTACACCTCTAGTCATGCCTGTTGACAAAATTTAAGCGCAGATTAAGGATTAGCACTATCTCAAATGGCCAAGACCATTGCATTCGTCACCCAACGTTCGTGACAAGAATAAATACTGCCGATTTCATGAAGATCATGGCCATTACACGAAAGATTGTCAGGACCTTAAGAAGTAAATAGAAGAGTTGATACGGAAAGGGAAGCTGCAAGAATATGTGAAGAAGGGAGAATATAGTAAGTCCAGAGACAGCAATAAGAACCAACAAGAATCCTTGTCCAGAAAAGACATTTGTCATCCCCAACCAGCACAAGATGTGATCGGGGAGATAGCGACGATTGCAAGGGGGCCCTTCACTGGAGGGTCATTTAGGTCCCTCAAGAAGGCATACCAAAGACAAGTGAATAGCGTCAATATGATGCCGCTGATTAAGCAAAGACGAACAAATCAGGATATGTCTTTCAACGAAGCGGATGCCAGAAGAGTAAGACAGCCACACAATGACCCTTTGGTCGTAACGTTGACCATAGAGAGATTCAACACCAAGAGGATCCTCGTGGACAATGGCAGTTCTGTAGACATTATCTGTCTTCCTACTTTTCAACAGCTGAAGCTAGATCCAAAAAGGCTGTGCCCATTTGACTCCCTACTTGTTAGTTTCAGTGGAGATTAGGTATATCCCAAAGGCATGGTGACATTAATAGTAATAGTTGGGACCTACCCGAGGCAATTGACTCGTCAATTAGACTTCTTAGTGGTGGACTGTCCTTCATCCTACAACGCCATTATCGGAAGGCCCACACTCAACAAATTAAAGGTAGCCATGTCTACTTATTGCTTGAAGGTGAAATTCCCAACGAATAATGGGGTTGGCGAAGTAAGAGGAGATCAAGTCTTAGCTCAAGAATGCTATCAGGCCGTTTTAGCTGCAAAAGAAAACCATGCATGGACGATAGAAGAGAAGGAAGAAGATAAGGAAGAAGCCTTGAAAATAGTAGAGTTAGCTAAAGGGGAGACAACCAATACGACGAGGATAGGGACGAAGCTAAGTCTTGAGATGAGAGCCAAACTCATCCAATTACTTAAAGAAAACTTAGATGTCTTCGCGTAGAGTCACGAGGACATGCTTGGCATATCTCTCAAAGTTATTCAGCATGAGTTAAGAGTGAACCCCGAGAGAAAGCCTGTCCAGCAGAGACACAGAGCCTTTGCCCTAGAACGAGACCAAGCAGTTACAGACGAAGTTTATAAGCTATTGGCAACAGGCTTCATCCGAGAAGTATATTATCCTGATTGGCTCGTGAACATCGTCCTAGTAAAGAAGGCAAATGGGAAGTGGAGAATGTGCGTGGACTTCACGGACTTGAACAAGGCATGCTCGAAGGATAGTTTCCCTCTACCAAGGATAGACCAACTTGTGGACTCTACAGCTGGACATAAATTGCTGACGTTCATAGACACTTTCTCAGAATACAACTAGATAAAAATGGCCGAAAAAGATCAGGAGAAAACTACTTTCATCACTATCCAAGGACTCTACTGCTATAAGGTAATGTCTTTCGGTTTGAAGAATACAAGAGCCACTTATCAAAGGTTAATGAACAAGATGTTCAGAAAACAGATTGGCAGGAATATGGAGGTATACGTGGATGACATACTCGTCAAGAGTAAAGAAGAGCTTTCCCATCTGAACGACTTGAAGGAGACATTTGCTACCCTCAAACAGTACCAGATGAAGCTGAATCCAAGCAAGTGTGTCTTTGGTGTAGCCTCAGGGAAATTCTTAGGATTCATAGTGTCCTAGAGAGGAATAAAAGCAAACTCGGAGAAGGTGCAAGCCATAATCAATATGGAATCACCCAGAATTGTTAAATAAGTCCAGAAGTTGACGGGAAGAATCGCGGCACTGAACAAGTTCGTCTTTAGAGTGACAGATAAATGCCAGCCCTTTTTCAAAACCTTGAAGCAGGCTTTCGAATGGACTGACAAATGTGAGGTAGCATTCTAAGAACTCAAGCGTTACCTAAGTAATCCACCCCTCTTAAGCCCGGCCAAAGAAGGGGTAAATCTACACCTGTATTTGGCGGTATCAGTCACGACCATGAGTGCAGCCCTGATTCGAGAAGAAGGTAAGAAACAGCTCTCAATTTATTACGTCAGCCAAGCCTTCCAAGGAGCTGAGTTCAAGTACCCGAGGATCGAAAAGAAGGTAATAGCAGCCTCGCGCAAACTAAGACAATACTTTCAGGCGAATCCTATCCTGGTAATGACGGACCAGCCTATCAAAAAGTCCATGAACAAACCTGAAGCGGCTGGAAGGATGATCTAGTGGACAATTGAACTCAGCCAATTTGACATAGAGTATCACCCTAGGATAGCCGTTAAGGTATAAGTTCTGGAAGACTTCGTCGTTGAATTCACTTTTGCAAACAATGATGATCCCACTAGCGATGTTAAATGGTGGACGATACAGACTGACGGTTCGTCAGCCCAGAGAAAGGGCAGAGTAAAGGTAGTCATAACCACTCTTGACGAAGAAGTGCTCAGGTACGAAGTTCAGCTGCAGTTCCCAGCCACTAAAAACAAGGTTGAGTGCGAGAGAATATTGACAGGGCTGAGACTTGGAAGGATCCTTGGAGCCAAGAACCTGCTGGTGCAAAGTGATTTGAAACTAGTGACCGGCCAGATAAAGGGAGAGTACAAGGCAAAAGAGGAAAGAATGCAAAAATACCTCAAGCTGACAAGGCGTCTGACTCAGGAGTCGGTAAAGTGAAATTTGAGCAGATCCCTAGAGGCCAAAACATGATAGCAGATGAGGTCTGGAAGATAGCATCGTCAGAAGAAGGATCATCAAGTAGCGGATTGGCAATAGAGGTCCAGAAGCACCCCAGCATTGAAGAAGTCCCAACGTTCCCGATCCAAGGTACAAACAACTAGATTACTTGTATTATGTCTTTTTTGCAGGATGGGCACCTCCCTCAAGACGGCAAGGAGGCTAGGAAGGTCAAGAAAAGAGTAGCCAGATTTACGATCCTAAATGACACCCTATACAAGAGAGGTTTCTCTATGCCTTACTTGAAATGTGTCGATGAAGAAGAAACCAAATACATCCTGAGGGAAGTCCATGAAGGAATTTGTGGGGGCCATGCTGGTCCTAGATCCTTGGTAAGCAAGATCATTCGAACAAGTTATTTCTGGCCAACAATGCAGGTAGACGCAGTTGAACTCGTTAAGAAATGTGACAAGTGTCAGAGGTTCGGGAACTCCAACGACTTCCGACAGAGTGACTGACGATGATATCATCCCCATGGCCATTCGCATAATGAGGAATCGACATCGTCGGCCCATTGCCCCTAGGTAAAGGACAGGTAAAGTTCCTACTAGTTGCAATTGATTACTTCACAAAGTAGGTTAAAGCAGAGGCAATAGCAATAATCACCGAAGCATGAATCTGGAGCTTCGTCTGGAAGAATATAGTTTGCAGGTTCGGGATCCCAATAACGATCATATCAGATAATGGTCGATAATTCGACAGCCAAGGCTTTAAGGACTTCTGTTCAGGCCTAGGCATCAAAAACCAGTTCTCATTCCCAAGACATCTGTAGGCCAATGGTTAGGCGGAAGTGACGAATCGGACATTGTTGAAGATCATTAAAGCCAAGCTGGATAATGCAAAGGGTGCTTGGCCAGACGAACTTCCTAATATCTTGTGGGCCTACAAAACCACGACAAGAATCCCGACCGGGGAAACCCCTTTTAGGTTCACTTATGGCACTGAAGCTGTAATCCCAATCGAGATAGGAGTCACCAACACCAGGCGAGAAGTATTCCACGAAGAAAGCAACGACGACCAACTCTGAATCAACCTGGACTGCCTGGATGAAGTAAGAGACAAAGCTTCCCACAAAATGACAAAGTACCGGCAGAAGATGGAAGAGTACTACAACAAGAGGGTAAAGCTCAGACGACTTGAAATAGGTGACCTCGTCTTACGCAAGGTCAATATGACTACAAGAGATTCTGCCCAAGGAAAGCTTGGCCCCACGTGGGAGGAACCCTACCAAGTCGTTCACTATTCCAAACAAGGGAGTTACCACTTAGAAACCTTAGATGGGCAGAAACTCCCACGACCATGGAACATTGAACACTTGAAGAAGTACCACCAATAGATATAACCAGTAAATGTATTCATACTTAAATTAATAAAGGAATTATTCAATTAATATCTCTGTGTCCAAAGGTTTAGTCAGTTGTAAGTAAAAAAAAAAAAAAAACAATCTCAAAAAGGGCAAAGTAACAAGATTTCGCCTCGACGGATGTAAGTTACTGACGAAGCCAAGAGATAACCAATCTCAAAAAGGGCTAAGTAACAAGATTCCGTCTCAACGGATGTAAGTGACTGACGAAGCCAAGAGATCACCAATCTCAAAAAGGGCTAAGTAACAAGATTCCGCCTCGACGGATGTAAGTTACTGACGAAGCCAAAAGAAAACCAATCCCAAAAAGGGCCAAGTAACAAGATTTCGCCTCGAAAGTTACCGACGAAGCAAAAAGAACCAATCTCAAGAAATGGTTGGGTAACAAGATTCCGCTTAGACGAATGTAAGTTACCAACGAAGTACCTAAAAGGAGCTATGAATTTCTAAGTAACAAGCGCAAACTACTAACACATCAAAAAGCAAATAGGTGTGCAAATCACAGAAACAAGCAAGTACATAGCCATGAATTTAATTAAAGCCCAAAAACAACGGGCAGATTCCACTGTTTTTACAACTAAAGACCTATCAACGCTGGGCCAAGCTGATGTTCTTAAAATAGAAGTTGTCACGAAATTAGAACTACAAAAAAAAAAAAAAAAAAAAAAAAAAAAAAAAACAAAGAGAAGAAAATTTTCAAGGCTCAACAATCAACAGCAGGGGCAGCATCGTCAAGGGCATCATCAACGTGGGCATTCTCTAGAACGTAAGCCTGGACAGCAAAGGATTGAGCAGCCTCGTCAACAGTCATCTCCTGGTCAACCTCCTCAAGATCCAGACTCTCTAGGTCCACTCCAAAAGGATGCTTGACGAGGTACCTCCTTAAGAGTTCGAAGCCCTTGAAATACCAGTTGAACAGGACCATATTATACTTATCTGTGATCTGGAAGGCTTCAACGGACCTAGTAGCGATGGTCTTCAGCTTCTCCTTGGAGGCCAGGAGTTACTCATCCTTCTCGAGGGTCAGCTGGCGCTCAGCTCTAAGGTCGTCATTTAAACTCTTCACCTTTTCTTTCAGGTAGGTGGCTTCACCCATGGATTCAATCAGGTCCTTTTTTAAAGTGGAGTTCTCCGCCAAGGCCTCCATCCTCGACGTAAGGGAAGCTGCCTTGGCCTCTTGAGTTAAGTACTCGGAGGTGATATGGAGACTTTCCCCTAATACCTAAAACAAAAACCAAAATCGTCAGTAGACTGAAGAAGAAAAAGGAACCGAATGTTGCATACCTAAATATCTCACCTGAACAAGCTTCTGGACATGGCGACTCACGACGCTGTTAAAAAGCACTCCAGAAAAGGCCTTCAAATTTTCAGTAGCCACGGCCCTATGAGCCCTATCTACTGCCAGCCTCTCGTCATCCCAGATAGTGGATGAACGAGGAACAACCTTCTCCTTTTCCCTCTTGGACAAATGCAGCCTCTTGGAGGCATGAGTGGAGAGTTCCTCGATTGAAGTTGAGGGAGAAGCTGTCCTCGTCACCTCTACGCCGGAAGTGACAGGAGTGACATGAACGGCTGGAGAGACGGAGGAACCTTGTGACTCGCACCGTTTTCCTCCCCAAGTTGTATAGCGGTTCGCCCTTCTTCGACCTCATTTTGGCATACATGTCCTTGTTAAACTTCGTCGTCATCTCTGCAAGAGAAAAACATGTTTATAGGGAGGGAAAAAGAAAAGGGAAAAATCATTGCACACGAGTCTAACACTTACTTTTTTTTCCTTCAATTTCAATATTCCGGAGGACGAAGGAAGAGGGTTTTGGTCCAAGACAATAGAAAGCAAGAGTCCTGGGATCTATAAGGTCATCCCAATTCTTAATCGTCTGTGCGTATTCGACGGCTTTCTGCACCCTCTCCCTATACCTGCTCTTAAGTTTTGGTCGTCTCTTAACTGCACGGAACAAGAAGCAAATGAATCAGTTGCAATAACAATGAACGCAAAAGAACTGAAATGACGAGGAGAGATATTGACGCACCTAAAGTCGGGGTTCCCCACTGACGATGTAACCTCGAGAGATCACCCCAAGTCTTACTCGAGGGGGTCTTAAACTCATCCCCAGACACAAAAAAAAAAAAAAAAAAAAAAAAAAAAAAAAAAAAATCTAGACTTCCAATACCTAAAAGACGATGGTAAACCTTTGACGATCCTAGTTTTCCTCTCCTAGGGCACCAGTTCATAGTACCCGTGCTCTTTAGATGCTTTTAAGCAATATAAGTGGACTAGCTCGTCAACCTTGAGCATGTGCCCGTCCACAGCTGCCAGCCATATCCCCATACAGCTAATCACGATTCTCCAAGAGTTAGGCATAAGTTGCCCAGGAGCGATACCAAAATGGTCTAACAACTCCATCAGGAAGGGATGAATAGGAAACCTCAATCCATAGATGAAGGTCGCCTCGTAAAAGCATACCTCCCCTGGGAAGAAGTTACAAGCTCGATCATCCCCGCCGGGCAGACGAAGCCTCAGTCGCTTTGAGAATTGGAATCTATCCCGAAATCTCCCTAGCCTCTCAACTTCTAGACTACACTCCTCCTCAAGGGCGTAAAAAGCCCTAACTTCTCGAAGGGTCGAAATAGCAATATCCCCCCTGGCTAGATCATTAGATGATAATCCAATCTCAAGTTCACTAGATCTAACCTCAGACATTGTACCTCGCGCTCTTTCTTGACTTTTAAACCAGTCAATTGACTGACGAAGCAAAGGCAATAGGTCAGCCAATACAACACCCAAACAATTACCCTCAAAAACAAAACCTTCAAGGTGTGGGGAACTACCTAAAAACCCCCTTAAGCGCACAAACAAGAAAGAAATTGATGGGCAAACTATCCTAACCTTAGAGCTACTAACCATGGAAATCTAGGAACTATGTGAAAAGAACAATACGAGCTAAAACCCCCTTTAAAAAAAATAAGAAAAAAAAAAAGATGAAGAAATCAGAAGCTACGAAAGGAAAAGGGGAAAAGCAGAGCCAGAAAGAAAGAAGGTAATTAACTTGAAAATGGCAGAAAGGGGAAGCACCACTGCACGGCGCACCAGTCCGAAGAAGGAGTTATAGGGTGGAATTCTAGCAAAGAAAGGAAAGGAGACTTAGAGCAGTAAAAGCCTTTTTGAGAAAAGTGAAGAACAAGTAGAAGGGATTAAAACCAAGATATAGAAAAACTGAAAAACAGCAGGAAAAACAAAGAGTTATATGATGATGACATTAACTTCACCAACTGAAATGCGCCACGTGGCCACGATTAGTGTGGCACCACCACTACGCATTTAATGCAGCACAAAATTCGAAGAGTCGCCTACCAACCTTTCATCTTCCATGGTCGTCATGACATGTCATGACGACCAAAGAATCCGGGGGCAATTGATGGGACTGACGAGATAAAACACCGACGAGGAAAGCAATGCCGACGAGGAAACCAATACAGACGAGGCGAAGGATAGTCGAGTACACACAAAGGTAGCAGAATCATTCAATGCCGCCAATAATGCCCCAGACTAGTAAAACCAGTTGTACAATCCGTTAGAGATGAATTAAAACCCCATTATTTAGCAGGAAGTGTTACTAAAAAAGGCATTAAAGTCACAATAACTGCCACAATAGCTAGGGGCTAGAGAAGCATATATAAAGTCCCCACAAACACGAGTCGGGGGTAAGAAAGATACAATAGCATACTTATTTTTTCACCATTTTTTTGATAAAGTCTTCTTAGAACTGACTTGAGCGTCGGAGGTGTTTTGGCAGGCACCACACCGGCGACCGCATTGGGAAATCTTCCCCACCATCCTTGACACCTGCAAGAAGGAAAGAAAAAAAGTTTGGTTCCGTCTGAACTCATTTATTCTTGACTGATGAATTCTTGCTTCATCACTAAGAACAAAATATCCTATCATATCTTTTATTTTATTTATATTTTGTCAACAATGGATAGACGCTAATTTTTCTTTTCAAATATCAAGTATCAATTCTTAAACAATGATTTTTTTTCATGATTTGGCCCCCTTAGGATAAACTCTTTGCTCCATTCCTACAACAAAAATTTATCCTTCATGGAGGAAGTGTGCGCAAGCTTGGAGATTTGTTTCTATTGCTTTAGCTTGGTTCTATGAAATTCCTCATAGATTGCAATGCCAAGTTGTCCAACCTTTTGCGTATATGATCTCTATGCAAGATTTGGATGTGATTCATAATTCATTGGACTCCTCCAATGCAAAAGAAGGTTTAAGTTAATTGGTGTCTACTGGATAATCACGGTTTGCTATTCTCAGGGTAAAGGAAGCATATCAAGGACTCTATAGATACTGTGCCTCTATGCCTTTATATATAGCGCATGATGTATAAAGCTTTCTATCTTTTAATTATTTTTTTGTTCAAAAAAATGTCTCAAACTACTAATTCATCTAGTTCAAAAGTCTCTGATTTGTTCCAAAAAATGAAGACTTTGAATTTGTTCCGCAAAAGAATGTCAAACCAAGGAGAGGGTCTGGTGATAGGGATCGATCTGGGAACGACGTACTCGTGTGTGGCAGTGTGGCAAAATGAAAGAGTAGAGATAATAGTGAATGATCAAGGTAACGGGACTACTCCTTCCTATGTTGCTTTCACTCCTGCCCCAAAGCTTGGTCAGTGATGCCGCCATGAACCAGGTTGCCAAGAACCCCACCAACTCTGTTTTCGGTAACCTTCAAAGAACCTTTTTTTTTTTTTTTTTAATTCTAAAAAACTTGGTTTTTTACTTACCAACAACATCAATGTATGTTCTTGGTAGTCATATTATATATTGCTTTTGTCTAAGCCTGTCTTCTTGGCTCTTGCTTTTACATGGTTTATTATTTTGCAACTGTTAGAACTACTTATTTTGGACTGTATTTAATCATAGTTAAAGTTTTATGTTCTAAATTCTCATTCACAAAGAAAATAATCTTAATTTCTACAAAGAAAATAATCTTAATAGAAACAAAATTTTAATTTCTATTTGGTATAATTTCTACAAAGAAAATAATCTTAATAGATTATCAAAAACAAAATTTTATCCTAATATTGGTTCAATTAATCATTTTTAAGTTTTATTAATTTTTTTAGTTTAAGTTTTTTTGGTGTTTTGAATTGTTCCTATATTACATTTATGATAGTTCCTATAATAAGTAAAAATATAATTACGAAATACATTACTCGTTATTAGATTAGTTTAAAATGTAAAAAAATTTATTAAAACCACCATAAAAATAATTATCACGCACAACGCGGGTTCGCGACTAGTTCCTTTAATTCACAAATAAAATATTATTGTCAACCAAAAAAAAAATTAATATCTAATTTTTGCTTCCTGGGCTTTATTGTTGTCTTATAATTTTTTTCATTTTCTTTTTGAACTATTTCTAAAAATGTATTATATTGCAGATGCAAAGTGGTTGATTGGTAGGACATTCTCTGGTCCCTTGGTTTAGAGTGATATCAACCTTTGGCCATTTCTGGTTATTGAAGGTCCTAGTGATAAGCCTATGATCGTGGTCAACTATAAGGGCAAAGATAAGCATTTTTCTGCTGAGGAAATCTCATCTATGGTCCTTAGGAAGATGCATTAGATGGCCGAAGCCTACCTGGGCACAACTATGAAGAATGCGGTTGTTACTGTCCCTGCTTACTTCAATGATTTCCAACGTAAGGCCACAATGGATGCTGGATGCATTGCAGGCTGGAATGCCCTGTGTATAATCAATGAACCAACTGCCGCAGCCATTGCATACGGTCTTGAGAAGTCTGGCTGCGTTGGCAAGAAAAATGTGTTGATTTTTTATTTGGGTGGCGGTACTGCGATGTCTCGCTACTTACTATTGAGAATGGTGTCTTTGAAGTGAAGGTAGTTGTTGGAGACACTCACCTTGGACGTGAGGACTTTGATATCAGAATGGTAAAACACTTTGTTGCAACATTTAAGAGGAAACACAAGGTGGACATTAGTGATAGCCCCAAAGCTCTTAAGAGGCTAAGAACTGCTTGTGAGAAATCAAAGCGGATTCTTTCTTCTACAATTGAGACTAATATTGAAGTCTGTTAGTATATAGCTTAGACTAGTTTAGCCCATTGGGCTTAGCCTAGTATATTATACTTGTAATTCACTCATATTACTTGCACTGCACACATACCTAGCCTATATAAGGCTCTCTATTGTACATTGTTATACATACTTCTATACACAAACTATTCAGTCTTTCTCTCTCACTTTATATTATTAACATGGTATCAGAGCCATTTTTCTGACTTTCTGGTTCCTGTGGATATCTCCGGCATTCTTCCACTGCCCTCGCCTTCATCCAATGATCACTGCTAGAAGCGATTCATCGCCGTCACGCCCATAGCCCCTAGAATACTCAGATTTCGTCAGTTTCATTGATAGTCTGCCAAAGTCAAGGCATAGATTGACAGATCTTCCGATCCCGAGCAAAACCCAATAAAGCGTCGCCAGAAACCACTTCCCACGCGCCCCCACGCGTTGGCTGAAGTTTCTGCCTCACGAGCATGCGCTACACGCGCCTCCACGTGCTGCCACGCTCCGCCAGCCACTCACATGCACCTCACGCGCCAGGACCGTGTCGTCATGCGCCTCCTCGCGCCACACGCGCCTGCTCCGTTTCATGAACTGCCACGTCAGCACAGAGTCCTTGACTTTGACCAGATCGTTGACCGTTGATCGCGACCGTTGACCGTTGACTTTGACCACAGTCAAAATTTTTCACCAGGACCTGTCTTGCTCAGTTTTTCGCATAAATTCTATTTTTGGGCTCCGTTTTTGCATTTGAGGTCTATAAATCCCTTTTTTTTTTTTGTCATTTTCCTCATTATGGCTCAACAAAATGATTGAGATATCATACGTCTTATCACCATTATGTTGGATGGTCCCACTAGCTATCATGCATGGTCTCAGAATATAACTGTCTTCCTGAAGGGTCGTAAATTGTGGAGATATGTGACTGGTTCAATTCCTAAGCCAGTACCAAACCTTAAATCCAAAGCCACAGCTGCTGAATATGCCTCTAAGACTGCTGTTCCAACAGATGATTATGAAAAACACTTGGAGGAATGGGAGAGTATTCAGAGTAAGATCTTGTCTTGGTTTATCAATACCTCTATTCCCTCCATTCATAATCTTCTTCCTTGTCTTAAGACTGCTGAAGTTGCTTGGAAATTTCTGGCTGATCGCTATAATTGTACTAATGATTCAAGCTTGGAATTCCACATTGAATCAAAGCTTTATCAAATACACCAAGAAACAAGTCAGTCTATTTCTGATTATTATTCTCAGACTTCTACTATGTGGGAACAACTTTCTGCTGTAGATCCTCCACTAGTGTGTTCTAAGGACATTGAGCTCTTTGTCAAATATCGGAATTGCTATAAATTTATACACTTTATGATGGGTTTACATGAGGATTTTGAGCCTACTAGGGCTTCTCTACTTAGCCGGTCTCCTACTCCTTCTCTTGATGCTGTAGTCAAGGAGCTTATTTTTTAGGAGAACCGTCGACCTACTCATCACATGTCATCATTTGATCATGTATTGGCTACACTATCTCCACAGCCTCCCATTGCTGCATTCACTGCTCCTCCACGAATAAACTATGGGTGTCCCACCTCTCAGTCTTCCAAAAGTACTCACTGTGAGTTTTGCCGTGCCAAAGGCCATGATATCTCAGTTTGTCGCAAACTGCAGAAATTTGTGCAAGAGCAAAATAAAGCTTCTCTTCCTCGAGCAACTGTTGTATGTCCCTTAGATCCATCAGTTCCTACAAGTCCATCTTTAGCTTCCTCGCTTACTACGGTTGATATTGAGGCAGTTGTTCAACAGGTTTTATCTCGCATTTCCACTGCTCTTTCTGTCACCTCAGGTAAACAACCTTGATTTTTTGATATTGCATGCTCAAGAATATAATAATAAATCTATCCTATCCTTTTTAAATAGTCACGGTACCCTTCCTCGACGATCTTGTCCTTACACCTCTCAACAAAATGGTCGTGCAGAACGAAAACATCGTCACATTCTTGATGTTGTCTGCACCCTTCTCATTTCTGCCTCTCTTTCTGAGCGCTTTTGGGGTGAGGCTGCACTCATTGTTGTGTACACCATTAATCGTATTCCTTCACCAACTACACACAACAAATCACCATTCGAGCTTCTCTTTGGTCAAACTCCTGACTACTCCTCTCTTCGAAGTTTTGGTTGTGCTTGCTGTGTCTCTCTTCCTCCTCATGAACGAACAAAGCTCTAGCCTCGTGCTCATCTCTGTTGTTTCCTTGGTTATGGTGTATCTCAAAAGGGGTTTCGCTGCTATGATCCTATTTCTCACCGCCTTTGTGTCTCCCATCATGTTGAGTTTTGGTAACATCGTCCTTTCACGAGTCTTCAGCAATTTCCTGCGTCCTCTTCCTCAGAGTCTCCCATTTTTACTGATCTTTTCCTCCCCCTCTATCCTGAACTTGTGGAGGATTCTTTAACGTTGGCTGCCTTTCCAGATGACTCATCTTCGGTTTTGTCTTCGGCATATGACCCGCCTGTCTTGGATCCTGTGGTACCACCCTCTCCTGAGTCTTCTATTGGTCCTGAGCTTCGTCGTTCCACTCGGGTAAGCATTCCTCCCCCTTATCTCAGTGATTATCACTGCTCTTTTGCTCTTGCCACCCTCTATGAACCTCACACCTATCGTGAGGCTCATACTGACCCTCTTTGGTAGCAAGCTATGAATGAAGAACTAAATTCCTTTCATAAGAATCACACTTGGGATATGGTTAACTTGCCTCCTGGTCAGTCTGTAGTAGGTTGTAGGTGGGTTTACAAGATCAAGACCAAGGCTGATGGATCTATTGAACGGTACAAGGCTCACCTCGTTGCCAAGGGCTTTACTCAAGAGTATGGCATTGACTATGAGGAAACATTTGCTCCTGTTGCTCGACTTACATCTGTCCAGTGTCTCATTGCTATGGCTGCTGTTCGCAGCTGGCCTCTTTATCAAATGGATGTGAAGAATGCTTTCCTCAATGGAGATCTCCAAGAAGAAATGTACATGCAGCCACCCCCTGGCTATCCACACTCAGGCCGTCAATTTTGCCGCCTTTGCCGTGCTCTTTATAGCCTCAAGCAGGCTCCTCGAGCTTGGTTTGAAAAGTTTAGCTCAGTTGTTGCTCAGCAGGGTTTCACTTCTAGTCCTAATGACACTACTCTTTTTGTCCGAAGATCCTCTGCTGGTATTACTCTTATTTTTCTTTATGTTGATGATATGATTATTATTGGAGATGATTTTGTAGGTATTTGCTCTCTTCAGCACTTTCTTAGTCAGCATTTTGAGATGAAAGACCTGGGCACTCTCAGCTATTTTCTTGGGCTTAAGGTTACCTCATCTTCTGATGGATACTATCTCTCCTAAGCTAAATATGCTTCTGACCTTCTCTCTAAAGCCGATATCAGCGAGAACAAGACTGTTTCCACTCCCTTGGAATACAATATAAAGCTCACACCCTTAGATGGTGAACCTATATCAGATGCTACTAGCTATTGGCAATTGGTTGGCAGTCTGATCTATCTCACTGTTACTCGTCTGGATATTTCACATGCCGTGGGTATGGTTAGTAAGTTCATGGATGCCCCTCGTTTTGTCCATTATGTTGCCATTCTTCGGATTCTCCGTTATGTCAAGGGCACACTTTATCATGGGCTCCATTACTCCTCTCAATCTTCTCTTGAGCTTCATGCTTATTCAAATGCAGACTGGGCAAGTGATCCGACTGATCGATGTTCTATCACAAGTTTTTGTTTCTTGTTGAGTACTTCTCTTGTCTCGTGGCGTAGCAAGAAGCAGGATGTGGTTTCCCGTTCCAGTACTGAGGCTGAGTACTGTGCCCTTGACGACACCACCTGTGAGCTTATCTGGCTTCGTTGGCTTTTGGCTGACATGGATGCTCCACAGCCCACTGCCACTCCTCTTTATTGTGACAATCGTAGTGCTATCTACATTGCTCATAATGATGTCTTCCATGAACGCATCAAGCAAATTGAGATCGACTGCCACATCACTAGCTAGCATCTCAAGAAAGGAAATCTCAAGTTGTTCTCCATCTCCTCTACTGACCAGCCTGCTGATATCTTCACCAAGACTCATTCGCCTGATCGTCTTCGAGATCTTATATCCAAACTCCAGTTGGCTTCCTCCTTACCACCTCGAGTTTGAGGGGGGATGTTAGTATATAGCTTAGACTAGTTTAGCCCATTGGGCTTAGTCTAGTATACTGTACTTGTAGTTCACTCATATTACTTGTACTGCACACATACCTAGCCTATATAAGGCTCTCTAATGTACATTGTTATACATACTTCTATACACAAACTTTTCAGTCTTTCTCTCTCACTTTATATTATTAACAAAGTCGATTCTTTGTATAAAGGTATTGATTTCTCTTCAACTATTACCTGCGCCAAATTTGAGGAACTCAACATGGATTTGTTCAAGAAGTGTATTGATATTGTGAAGAAGTGCTTGACCAAATCTAAGATGGACAAGAATTGTGTCCATGATGTTGTTGTTTCGAGTGGTTCTTCCAGAATTCCTAAGGTGCAGCAGTTGTTGCAGGACTTCTTTAAAGGGAAGGATATTTGTAAAGGCATTAATCCTGATAAGGCTGTGGCTTATGGAGCCGCTGTTCAAGTTGCTATCTCGACTGGTAAAGATACTGAGAAACTTCAAGATATCGTGCTCTTAGATGTCACCCCTTTGTCTCTTGGCATATTAACTGATCCTAGGAAAGATATGTCTGTTTTGCTTCCAAGGAATTCTGCCATTCCTGCCAAAAAGGAGGGAAACTTCACCACCTTACATGACAACCAAACTTCTAGCACCATCTCAGTTTACGAGGGTGAGAGAGCAAAAGCTACGGATAACAACTTCTTTGGGAGATTTGAGCTTTGTGGTATTCCTCCAGCACCTAGGGGTGTAGCTAAGGTAAAAGTTTGCTTCGATATTGATGCTAATGGTATCTTGAATGTTTCTACTAAGGCGATTACCACTGGTTCGATGAGTAAGATCACCATCACTAAAGATAAGTTAAGTCTATCCAGTGAAGTGATTGAGAGGATGGTGAAGAATGCAGAGACGTGCAAGGCTAATAATGATGAACACGGGAAGGAGTCTAATGATAGGAAAGCTTTGGTGGACTATGCTTGCAAGGCGAGGAATACTATCAATGATGAGAAGATTGGTGCCAAGCTTGACCCTGAATGTAATAAAAAGATTAAAGATGCTATTGAATAGGTATTTCAGTGGTTAGATGACCATGAGCTCGTGGATTTAAGACTGTATGAAGACAAGCTAAAATGGCTCCAGAGCGTTTGCGATCCCATCAGTATTTGAGGCACCCCCCCCCCCCCCCCAAGTTGATATTCTAGTGTTTTACTACATTTGTGTTCATTCTAGTGTTTTCTTGTTAGTTATTTGGTCTTTGTTAGGCAATCTATATATTACTATAAGCTGAAGTGTAGCGTTTAATGTTGCTACGCTCTCGTTGAGCCACATCAACCGCCATGTCATTTTTAATTATTTTTTCCTAAATTTTTCCTATAATTTTAAAATACTTTTACTAAATTTTTTCCTAATTTTAAAATACTATTAAAAAGAAAATAATTTTCAACCATATCTTCAACATAAAGCCCAATCTTTATTGCTTTAATTAATTATGTTAACCATAAAACCCAAAAATGAATATTACGTTGTTGTTCACCATTAAGCCCAAATCCAACCCTTTATTCTTTTAAACACCAGCCCTTTCTTCTTCTTCTTCTTCAGACCTTCAGCATGACTAACACCAACCTCTCTCTCTTCCAAAGACAGATTCAATACTTCAGACCTTCGGCTTTCTAACTCCAACCTCTCTCTTCCCTTCTTCGCCTTTTGCTTTCCTTATTTAAGTGAATCACTACTTCATACCTCATGACTATCTCCCGTCCTTTTGCTCTTTTATCTTTCACAATTTTAAAACTCCTCATTTAATTGACTAAGAAACAGCATATTTAAAGACGAGCTCAGAAATATTGATAGAATGTGGATGATTCACTTCAGGTATTTCACCTTTGTTCATGTTTTGTTTGTGAGTGTTTCTTTTGAATGATTTGCTTAGATTGATGGGTTTGGAGCCTTGTAGTGGGTTTTGCTAATTTCAATTATTGGATGCATTGCTCTCTCTCTTTTGTGTTTCATTAATTCAAACAACACTCTGTTTCCAATCCATATCCTTTTGCGAGAGGCAAACTGGCCTGACCATAGGCCCAAGTTCAAGGACCGTCAACTTTAATGGCAAGGAGTTGTTAGCTGCCTCCTTTGTACGAGCCATCAAGGTATACTTAAATTTTATTTTCTATGTATATTTAAAATCTTTAGGGTTAATTCTTCTATATTTTCCTGTTTGGGTATTAAGTTTATGGTCTGCAATTTTTTTTGTATTTTTAGTTGTTGCCATTGGCTGTAGAGAAAAGATCAGAAATTAGGGTACGAAAAATTACCCCAATCTGTGATTTTTTTTATTAGGTTTATATCAAGTTGAGGTTATACAACTTCAAGGGGATCAGAGAAAGAATGTTTCCACCTTCCTTGTTTAGGCTGGCATTGTGAAGCAGGAACATATCAAGATTCACTGTTTTTGAATAGCTACAGCCTGCAGGTCAATCTTTATATGTGGTATACATTATTCTTGCCACGCTATAATGGATAGTTTATGATTTGAACCTTAGATTGTAGCCATAATACATGTGACTTTGTTATATGTACGTCTATTTTCTGTGTTAATTTGGTAGTTTTGCAATTTGTTGAGTTGTATGGGAGGATCATTATGGATTATATCGAAGCTTAATAATAATTTCCTGTTTTATATAGATGATTTTGCATTGATTGGATGTATTTAATTGATTTAATTGTCATGTAATTAGGTATTGCTACATTTAGCTATGATAAATTGATAATAGAGTAGATAAACTAACAGAAAAGGCCAAGAGTTATTCAAATAAGAGATGAACACCTTAATAACTTCTTCCTTCGTTGTAGATGCTTGCATTTTTTTTTTCATGTTTTTAGCTGTACATCATTAAGCAAGGGTTACATATGATCCTTTATTCATTGTTTATTTTTTTCCTTTTTTTTTTTTTTGCTATTAAGCATAACTTAATTACTGCATTTGAAGTTTTTTTCGTCCTTCGTTCTTTCTTATTTATTATTATTTTTTTGTTTGCTTCAAAAGAATGTACTACTATATATGTAGTATGTTAGTTGTAGAAGTTAAATATTATGTTATGCTTGGTTAAATGAGATTTTTACTTTCTTTTTTTTTTTTTTTTCAATTTTTATAATTTTTAGCTATAAGTTCCGCAGGTCTTGAGTTTCTTTGGGATTTTGTGCACGATAAATTTCTCTCTCTTCCTCTTAAATTTGCTTATTTTATAGAGTTTACCCAAAAAGGTTTTTTTTTTTTTTTTTTTTTTTTTTAAGGAAAGGATTTTGATTTTGTTAATTTTTAAATTTTGAGCAAGTTATTGGAGTTTTAGTTCATAATATTGAAATTAGAATAGTGCTTCAAATTTGGTAAATTTTGGGGAATGTAATAGTGTGAAAATTTTATAAACTTTTACTGCCTAGGAATCCAACTTGTGTCTAACAAGAAGGCCATGAACAACTTAAGTCCAACATGAAAGCCATGCATGTATTTGTTTCAATTCTTTTCCCTCCCCTAATATAGCCTTTCCGTTTGATTTGTTAGTTGAAATTGAAATAACACAATTTTCTTATTGCAGATGAAATTGTTTATGGGCTTTTATTTTATGTATAGTTTTCAATGCAACTAACATCAATTCAATACACAAACATGAAGGTGGAAATGAGAGTTCTTGATGCTCTTTTTTAAAGCTCTCTTTGATTTATTAATTTCCATTGCTTACTGTTTCAATGTTAAGGATTCTGTGACAAACTTATTTTTTATTTGTACTATTGTTTTACTTGAGGGGAAAATTTGATGTGTTTTCTATGTTTGTGTATTGTAGTTCGTATTGATTTGCTAAATGTGAATGGTGATGTGGGGGGACTTAGATGAAGATAATGACCTACCTATCTTCTATCTCAAGGTTTTTGTTTTTCCTTTATACTAAGCTGTAACTGTGTAATAGTTTCTTTGAAATCTTATATAGAATCTATTTATAGTCATAGGTTCAACATTATATATTCAAAGAAATTCCTATTAATTATTTTTTACTGGGTTATTCAATCAAACATGCATCCCAAAATTTTTTTTAAATGGAAATAATTCAATTGATGATTATTTACCCTTTTGTATTTCTAGACTAGAGATGAATGTTTACATTGAATTGTGTACGTGATGGTGAACTCCCACACATAGAGTGGAAGAAAACCATAAACTGGAGTTCTATGGAGTTTTTGAAAACTTGCCTCAAGTTATGATTAGGAGTTCTATGAGCATGGTGGAAAAATTGAATCAAAAGGAAAGAGCAACCATTTTGGATTAGCACATGTTGACAAGTTTGGGGTTTGATGATATCATGGAAGTTTCAGTGAAAGTCTTCTCTCAGTTGCTAAGCTGTCGTATATGTAAATTAGGTTACTTATAGAAGGAAAAATAATTGTAAATTAGGCTAGATCTTGAAAGTTCTTGCTGAATGCTATAGTTACTAAAAGCTATGTTTAGCTACTAAACTACTTGATATGTTCCTTAAAATTTTGGGATATAAGTTAATAAGAAATGTCTTTTACATTATGCTTTCAAATACAATTTTTATTCAACTTTGATGTTGGTTTTTATTCCCTTTTAGATTTTATAGAGAAGTAGGAACACATAATTTGTATTTTAATTTTCTGTGTTTTGTGTATGCATATCCACATTCCCTCACACAATATATACACTATTAACTTATATAGTTGCATGGCTAGATAGTTTAGCAAATACCTGTTACTCTTAAATGAGGTTTTGCATTTTAATAAAATTTAATGAATTCAAAGTGGAAATTTGTTAGATAGCACCGATTGTGTTTTCAACCAATTGAATATCAAGAAACATTTGACATTTTTTTTTAGTTTATATAACATGCCTCATTAAATAGATCAATCTTCAAATATAAGTAGCATGTAACTTTGCAATATGAACTAAACATTAGACTTGTGAATTTCTTTTCCAACTACAAAATGTACCAATACTGAGAAACACTATTTGAATGGAGATTTAATTGGAAAATAATTGTGTCTCCTGAAGGAGGAGTAAAGATTCATAAATTTACTTTTGTAAGTCTGGAATGAAGTATTTTTAAAGGTTATGATTATGGATTCATCAAACTTGCAACATTTAACCATTTAAATTTGCTTTTTAAGTACATGAATATTTGGAATTAATCTGATAGCTTTCATCAATCTAGAGGAAGATGAATTAGGAAAAAAAAAATGTATTTCTTGAACATTTTTCTAAATTTTTTCGTGCATCACAGGGGTTAGCGACTAGTTGCTGGAAATTTTGAAGACATTTCCACTGATAAGGATTTAGCTTTAACCCGTAGCTTGGTGTCGTTGAATTCTGTTTCAGTATACATATCTAATTTAATTATTATTTTTATTGTTTAAAAAATAAACCTAATTTTATAAGGATTTATTTGGTATTGGGTTGCTTTATAGATAAATAAAAAATAAATAAAAAATAATGTGTGGGCTTCAATTAATTTAAACAAACATAGTTTATCACTATTTGTTACTTTGAAAATCAAATTGAAAAAAAATATATTTGACTAGTCACGTAAAACACTGGATTTTTTATAACTTGTATGGTAACTTTATAAAAAAAAAATCAACTAAAAGTTAAAAAGATTTCATTTTATATTATATAAACATTAATGTATAAATAGATATAAATAAAAATATAGATTAGAAAAGTAATTTTTTTTTTCTTTTACCAATTTTTAGTGGCCTTGTTCCCTTGAAATCCAAAAAGGTTTTTTTTTTTTTTTTCTTCTTCTCCGAAAGCAAAATTTCCTGTCTTCTAAACGGAAAGGAAAACAAGCTGAAATGGTGTTGAAGCTCAATTTCAGGAAAGCTTATAATCATGTCTAGTGTTAAAAGCCATTATATTCAGCCAAAAAAAAAAGTTCTGTTTATAAATTTCAAGCTTGTATTCAAATTGAAGATTTTAACGTGAGATCAAAACGAGTAAAATCAAGGCACAAGCCGCACAACACAACCCAAAATCTTCTTAAATCTTGAGGAACCGACAAAAAAAGACTCTAGATTTCATCAAACACCAATTTCGATCTTTTTTTTTTTTTTTTAGTAAACACTATATCTTATTTAAACGTACACAAAAATAATAATATTAGTATTTAACATATACGAAAATAATATTATTAATGTTTTAAATTGAATTTATAATATATTACATAACCATAATACAACTACAAAATAGTCTAACCTTTGTAAGTGTAGATTGGAGTTATACATTTCGATCTCTCTTTTCTGCTTCAAATTCAACAAGGTAAAAACTTAAAAATGATTTTGGCACCATCTTTGGGTTTTTTAAAATAAAATGAATTAGCTTCGGCTTTAACTCTTTCACAGGTTCAGCCTATGAAGACTTAGGAGGCTCGGTAGACATCTCAGTGTTGGGCCTGTAGTCGAAGATGGTCACCTTGTTAGGCCGAATTGGAGGTCCGAAATGTTTGGGATTTTGTGATTGAAAATTTGAAAGTGATAATCACTGACCAAGAGAAAAATGGTACAAACTAAATTATGGGCTTATGCAAATCCATAAATATAGGGATACAAAATTTTTTTTCCATTGCAATTATTATATAATTGGTGCATAAAAAAAAAAAAGGAAATCAAGGTAAATTTATATATGTAAGTGATGATATTCTTATAACAACTTATTACTTTTAATATATTGTCAAAAATATTATGAAAAAAAAAAAAATTATCCTTAGTACTGCTAGAAATAACATAATGTAAATCATTAACCAGTACAAAATGTACAATACATGAAAAAGTTGGACGAAATAATTTATATATGATATTGGTATATAAAAGCCAAATTAGAGAATTTATAGAAAAGAATATATCTAATTTAATTATAATTTTAAAAATAAACCAGATTTATTTGGTATTGGGTTGCTTTATTTTTTTAAAAAAAGTGTCGATTTTAATTAGTTAAAAAAAACATGATTTAGCACTATTTGCAATTCTAAAATTCATATTAAATGTATATTTGACTAACGATGTGAAAAAAAGGATTTTAAAAACTTATATGGTAACTTTAAAATTATTTAACAAAAACAAAAGGATTTAACATTACATACTTACATTATATAAAAATAAATAAAAAATTCCTCCAAAAAAAAAACATTATATAAAAATTTATGTAAGTATAGTCGTATAGATATAAACATAGATATTTCTCAAAAAAAAAAAAAAAAGATATAAACATAGATTAGAAAAATAAATGTTTGTTTTCCATTTTTTTAAGTGGTCTTGTTGGCTGCCGCCTTGAATTTTGCCCCTTTGATTTAGTAAAATTACATGTTAGCCCTCTGCAGAAAGAAAAATAAGACAAAATTTCAAGACTTATTAAGAGCATCCACAGCTGGAATTCCAATTCTATTCTATTTTACCATCTCAAAAAGCCACTTTATTATTAATACCATATCATTTTACAATACCTCCAACAACCCAACTTCTATTTTCTTATCCTACTCATTAAAATAATATTTCTATACAATAAAATAATATTTCATCAATTACCATCATTTACAATACACCACACTATTTCCCATGAACATCACCCACGGTCAGTAAAAAAATCACCACCACCACCGCCGCCGCCACCACCACAACAGTCACAAATCCACCACCACCAGGGAAAAAAAAAAAAAAAAAAAAAAAAACCAGCGCCATACCCAGACCCACGGCCAAAACCCATCACTGAGAGAGCCACCAACCTCTCTTTCTCCCTCAACCTCTAGCACCGGCCAAAACCCATACCCACCAGCCAAACCCACGGCCAAAACCCACGCCGATCGCCAATCGCCGATCGCCACCAACCTCTCTTTCTCCCTCAACCTCTAGCACCGGCCAAAACCCATACCCACCAGCCAAACCCACGGCCAAAACCCACGCCGATCGCCGATCCACCTCAATCGCCGCCAACCTCTCTTTCTCCCTCAACCTCTAGCACCGGCCAAAACCCATACCCACCAACCAAACCCACGGCCAAAACCCATGACGATCGCCGATCGCCGATCCACCTCAATCGCCACCAACCCACGACAACAGAGTGGAAGATGAAACCCAGCCACTGATCCATGAGTCCCACGCCACATCTCCACCATGGAGGCTTGATTCAAGGGAAGATAGAGAGGAAAAAAAGAAGAAAAAAAGATGATCACGATGGATGATGCGTGGAGCTCCGTTGGTGCTTACCCATACGTTGATCATGGTAGAGCTCCGTTGATTGTAGAGAAGAGGGAGGGAGAAAGAGAGGAAAGTGAGTGAGAGACAGAAAGACAGAGAGAGATGGGAGGCCGGGTGATGAGAGAGAAAAGCAAGAGTAAAATATTAGTTTTTTTTTTTAGGATTGTGCTACAGTGCAATTCTACCTTTGAGATTGCACTGTAGCACTATTGTAAATTTTTTTACAATAGTTGGTGTTTACACTTCCAGCTGTGGGAGGTTTTTATGAGAAAAATGCTAAATGAAGCTTAGATATGGCATTTGCAAGTCCAGTTGTGGATGCTCTTAGAGCTTTCGTATTTAGTATTGCAAATGTTATATGTAAGAGAATTTTGGCATTAATGTACCAAACAAGCCCAGCATCTGGACTTGTAAAAACTAACTGTTGCAAAAAAATTTGTAATAGTGCTATAGTGCAATTCTAAAGGTAGAATTGCATTGTAGCTCAATTCTAAAAATTTAAAAAAAAAAATTAATATTTTATTCACTTTATCAATTCCTCTCTCTCTCAAGGTTTTGGATTTTTGTTTTTATTTGGGTTTCGGGATATATTATTTTAATGTGTTGTATTATAAAATAAAAGTTGAGATACTGAGAGTATTGTAAAATGATATAGTATAATTGATAAAGTAACTTTTTCAGATAGTAAAATATGATAAAATAGAATTTTGGAATGTGAATACTCTAATCATGTCAAGTGCAACTTCTTAAAAGCCATTATGCACAAATTGAAATTTTCTGCCTAGTTTGGAGCCCCTCTCAGCTCTCAAGTACTTTGTACTCTATAGTGTCTATCGTCCTTTATGATGCTTCTTCCATTCTTCTAGGGGTGGGGGGTATTGGACAAGGAGATTCCACTTGGATGCATTCTCCAAGGACTTGTATCCAGTAAAAGAGAATCTTTTTTTTTTTTTTTTTTTTGTGTTGAAAATAAATTCCTCTTGTATTATTTATCTTTTATAATATATAATATTTCAAATTTAAATATTATTGATAAATGAATTTAAAAGGAAATTACAAATACGTAACAAAGACCATTACAACTTAATTTAATTATGCATTGATAGAGCATTCACAATGGTAAATGTAAATTTTTTACATTTTAACATCTCAAAAACTTATTCTATCTATTTTATCAATCTATTTCATGACTCTCACTACATCAATTCTCTTATTTTTCACATCTAAGCCAAACATTGTTTATTTATTTATTAATTTCTTTCTCACTTCCTCCATCTTCCTCTTTGCCACAAAAACCCAACAAACACACACAATTAGCCATAAAAACATAACAGCACCAGCCACTGCCACCACTACTACTAGGCTCAAAACGACATTAAACCCAACAACTCACAATGCAACCGGCCACAAAAGCTATCACCACTACTCCCACAACCGGCCACAAAACTCATTATCACTACAAAAGAGAGAGCAAAGAGAGAAAAAATTTTGAGTTTGAGGAAAAAAGAAGAAAAAAAAAATTATAGAAGAAAGAGAGAGAACAGGTTGTAGAGCTAAACAGAGAAAGAAATAGAAGAAGAGAGAGAATTGGAAAAAAAAAATTATAACTTTCTAGCTATAGTAAGCTATCATTTTTTATAGTTTACTATAGTTTGAATGCTAAATTTTTTAACTTTTGCACCATTAATGTAGCATGCATTTTGTTATTTATGGTGCTAGAAATAGCTTTTTAGCAAATTAAGGTATCACTATGAACAATTTTATATTAGCATTTATATTATTCTTCAAATTTTTACGTTTAAATGTAAATTAAATTGTTTGTTGTGTGAATGTTTTTCTTAACAGCAATGTTTGTTGTGTAATCATCATAGAAATTAAGAAGAAAAAGAATTAAAATTAACAAATCACCCATATGTAAATGCACACATTTTAAATGTAAGACCTGTTTATATTCAAGACCCTTTTTTTTTTTTTTTTTTTTCACTTAAGTGAAAAGGAGGAAACTTCGAGGTCAAGGAATATAGCTTGTCAATAAATAAATAAATAAATAAATAAAAAAGTGTTAAGGAGATTGTACCGTCTTTAACCTTTCATGGTCAAAAGTGTCTCATAAAGACTGCTTTCTTCTGTTTCTTTTTGCTTTTTCTAAAAGCATCCGCCTATTAACAGACTAATTTAGGGCTTTCAACCTTTCAGTTCTGAAGTGCGTCATAGTCTATTTTCATCTACTTTAGTTTCGATTAACAAAAGTGTTTTGGGCTTCTATTCCCGACGACAATGTCCGACCATGGAGAGGGTGCGGCGATAGGGATCGATCTGGGAACGACGTACTCGTGCGTGGCAGTGTGGCAACATGATCATGTAGTGATAATAGTAAATGATCAGGGAATGAGGACGACGCCATCTTATGTTGCTTTCACTCACATCGAGCGCTTGGTCGGTGATGCGGCGAAGAACCAGGCCGCCAGGAACCCGGCCAACTCCATCTTCGGTAATCTGCAAAGTTTTTTTTTTTTTTTTAAGTGTTATACTCCCCATTAATAATAATCAGGTTATTCGTGAAAATAACTTTGATCACATATATTGTTAGCTCATCGCATGAAAATAATAATTCCACATATGACATTAAAAAAAAATTCCACATGTAAAAATTTTTATTTTATTTTATTTTTTTTGTTAAATTGTGATTGGGTCAAATTGAAAAAATTAGTCTTTCGGACTCTTTTTCGAGAAACAAAATAAATAAATTTTGTCTACGTCAAATTGACAACTATATTACATCACATAATAATTCATAATTTGTCATATAATGATTCATAATTTGTCATAAAGGACTAAGGGAGTGAATTTGTACCGCAAAATTTTGGAATTATTGCTTGGTGGTTGTTGTCACATTTAGTAGCGAAGCCATAATTTCAATTTAAGGGGGGGATAAGATTAAAAGTCAATATTAAAAACGAAGTTAATCTAAAATAAACTTTCATCTGAAGCATAGAGATAACTAGGATCCTAATACTAAACAAATTCTAATTTTAGGTTTAATAATTTCTAATTAAATTAGGAAAGATTGTTTTAACAAATTCTCTAATTTAACTTGTTATTTATTAAAAGTACTTATTTAATTTATTTTCGAGAATGTAGTACTTATTAATTGAATGTCTCATGTATAACTATCAAACTTCTCTGTGCATTAATTGATCAGATTAGTGAATAATTTAAAGCAAAAATAGAACTTATTTTGCGTTCGTTTCTAGTTATTCCTTTTACAAAATTAGTTTGCACTAAAATATTAGCCAAAAGATGCAGGGTTATTCGACTTAATCATTGTAATGTGTTTGGATGAGCTTATTATTATTTGCCTTTCATTTTATTTGAAATTAAATAACATAAAAATATATCTATAATTCTGTTTTAATAAAAATATAACTTTACTTTTTCTTCGAATGATAAATATATTACTATGCTTTACCTAATCAAATAAGTCAAAAAAACCCAGGTAAAAAACGAACTTAACCGAATATCACAACGTTTTATAGCATTCATATTCACCATTTTATAGGCGACAATCTCATCCAAATTCTACCACACAGCACACATGGTGTTAAAAGCTATCAATTACGGACAGTTTTGGCTTTATTAATTGTAGTTAATATGATCTTAATCAAAGTTCTCTGTTATAAATTTCAGGCATATGGTATCGATTTAAATTAAAAATTTTTAGGGTCATCAGCAAGAGCTTAAATTGAAAATTTTTTGTTGAAAGTACTATAAAAGTTACTTGAAATAATACAATAAGATCCATGAATAATATCAAAAAGTGCAGTGGGACTCATAAATAGTAACAAAAATAAGCTGAATAGTAAAATAAATAGACTTTTTTATTTGAAGCCAAACGCATACTAAACTGCCAATTTTGGATGTTTTCTAATTCTACTTAAATATATATACCTATGGACAAGAAATGAATAATTTATCTCTGCTCCTTATGCTTTATTTTTGTCAAATCATTTTTTAATTCCTTAAAATGGTATTGTCATGTAGATGCCAAGCGATTGATTGGTAGGAGATTCAGCGATCCCTTGGTTCAAAGTGATATCAATCTTTGGCCATTCAAGATTATTGAAGGTCCTGGTGATAAGCCTATTATCATTGTCGATTATAAGGGCGAAGAGAAGCACTTTTCTGCTGAGGAAATCTCATCTATGGTCCTTAGAATGATGCGTGAGATTGCCGAAGCCTACCTGGGCACAACTGTGAAGAATGCAGTTGTTACTGTCCCTGCCTACTTCAATGACTCACAACGTAAGGCAACAAGGGATGCTGGAGGCATTGCAGGCCTGAATGTCCTGCGTATAATTAATGAACCAACTGCTGCTGCCATTGCTTATGGTCTTGATAGGATGGCAAGTAGCATTGGCAAAAGAAATGTATTGATTTTTGATTTGGGTGGTGGCACTACAGATGTCTCACTAATTACCATTGAGAAGGGTGTCTTTGAAGTAAAGGCAGTTGCTGGAGACACTCACCTTGGAGGTGAGGACTTTGATAACAGAATGGTAAAGCACTTCGTTAATATATTTAAGAGGCAGCACAAGGTGGACATTAGTGTAAACTCCAAAGCTCTTAGGAGGTTAAGAACCGCTTGTGAGAAAGCAAAAATAATTCTTTCTTCTGCAATGGAGACTACTATTGAAGTTGATTATTTACATAATGGTATTGATTTCTCTTCAACTATTACCCGTGCCAAATTTGCGGAACTCAATATGGATTTATTCAGGAAGTGTATCCATATCGTGGAAAAGTGTTTGACTGATGCTAAGATGGACAAGAGCCGTGTCCATGATGTTGTTGTTACAGGTGGTTCTTCCAGAATTCCCAAGGTGCAGCAGTTGTTGCGGGACTTCTTTAATGGAAAGGAGCTTTGTAAGAGCATTAATCCAGATGAGGCTGTGGCTTATGGAGCTGCTGTTCAAGCTGCAATCTTGACTGGAATGGGTAATGAGAAACTTCAAGACATCAAGCTCTTAGATGTCACTCCTCTGTCCCTCGGTGTAGAGGTTCGTGGATCAGATATGTCTATTGTGATTCCAAGGAATACTGCCATTCCCACCAAGAAGGGGGCGATATACTGCACGAATGATGACAACCAAACTTCTATGTTGATTTCTGTTTACGAGGGTGAGAGAGCCAGAACTTGTGACAACAACTTATTGGGACAATTTCGGCTTTCTGGCATTCCTCCAGCACCTAGGGGTGTTACTGAGGCAAATGTTTGTTTTGATATTGACACTAATGGTATCTTGAATGTTTTTGCTAAGGAGATGACCACCGGTGTGATGAGTAAGATCACTATTACTAATGAGAAGGCAAGACTGTCCAGTGAAGAGATTGACAGAATGGTCCAGGATGCAGAGATATACAAGGCTGAAGATGATGAACACAGAAAGAAGGTTGAGGCTAAGGTAACTTTGGAGAACTATGCCTACGATATGAGGAACACTATCAATGATACGAAAATTGGTGCCAAGCTTGGCCTTGTACGTAAGAAAAAGATTAATGATGCTATTGAACAGGTGATTCAGTGGTTAGATGGCCTCCAGCTCGTGGATTCAGAAGAGTATGAGGACAAGCTGGAAACGCTTGAGAGCATCTGCAACCCCATCATTCAGAGGATTTGTGGACAAAATCAAAAACTTTAAGCAGCACCTCTCAAAAGTACAACTCATGTAAGGGTGCAAACCATTTCACCAGTGTGACTATTTAGAATTTATTTTTCCAACCCTTCTAAGTCTTTTTATTTTCTTGCTAGTAATTTGTCCTCTGTTTGGAAATTTATGACCCTAAATTTTTGGAGTTGTCATTTTATGCCAACTGATAAGGTTTAGCTTCAACCTGTCTAGCTCGGAAGTTGATTTACCCTGGTAAAAGCCACTGTTTGTTTGCATTTTAGAGTCTTAGATTAGATTAGTAAGCAATATGAATTGATAAAGGGTTGGCCTCGACTCTGTTCATGGAGGATAAATTGCCCTGTTACGTAACCTTTCTGAAATGTAACCTGACCCCTGAATTTATATAAAGAAAAAAGAAATCCAGATTCAAGGATAAGAGAATTTTTATATTTTGGTTGTGAGAGAAATAGTGGACAGCAAAGGATCCTGAATCAATCCAGATACCAACACTGGAATTTGTATATTCCACTGGAAAGTCGAAGTGAGGATCTTAAGCTTGTCTAGCCATAAAAGATAAAGAGGAAGGTAACCTTAAAATTAATTTCCCATCCCCACGTTTTCCTTTTCAACTCCACTTGAATATTCAGTAGTAATTGGTTTAAGTTAATAAAAGCAGCCTGTGCCTACAATGACAGTTCGTCATGTGCCATTTTGTGAAAATAAAAGATGCAACTTATTACTTTTAACATATTGTGAGAAAGGTTATTGAAATAGTTATCCTTGCTATTAGAAACAATAGACCTAGTCATTAAACCGTGTAACACATCAAAAAGTTAGACAAAAAAATTATATATAAAATATTTTAATTAATAAGTACATAAATAAAAGGTGAAATTAGAGAATTTATAGAAAAGAACATATCTAATTTAATTATTATTTTTAAAAAATTAATTAAAAAGGATATATTTTGTTTTGACCTGCTTAATTTATTTAAAAAATGTGTGGTTTTAATTAGTTTAAGGAAGCATAGTATAGCATTATATATTCATAACTATTAAAAATATATGTTTGACTAATCATGTGAAAAGCTTATAACTGTTGATTTTCAAAAACTCATATGGTAACTTTAAAAAATATCCAAAAAAAAAAAAAAATTTTCATATTATATTATATATAAATATTAATATTAATATAGATATAGATTAGAAAGTAAATGTTTTGATTTTTTTAAATTATTTTTTGGTGGTCTTGTCAACTTGAAATCCTATAAAGTTTATTTTTTATTTCCTTCCACAAGCAAAATTACATTTTTTTTAAAAAAATATTTGTTCCATATTATTTGAGAGGGTATGTTTTGTGCAGTATAATTTTTCATATCCTCTTTTAAAATTACACGCCTTCTAAATAGAAAGGAAAACAAAGAGAAATGATGTAGAAGCTGAATCTAAATTTTTAAGGCTTATAATGACGTCAAGTTTGACCTGATAAACCTGATTTTAGAGTATATCCTAACTACCTTCTTCGTTATCCTCCTCAATATATAGATTGTTAGTAAGAGTCTTTTGTCCAAATATTGCAAAAAATTAAGTTTTTTATGGTTATAGGTACTGTTGAAAGTTATTTAGGGAAATGAGAAGAGAGAGTGAATTTTGGCAACAATGTTGCCGAAATTCTAAGAAAAATAGGAGAGAGAAAGAGGGAAAAGGCAGAGAGAGAAAATCTATAATTTCGGTAACGCTGTTACCGAAATTCTGTTGCCCGTGCGCGACTTCTGCTGCCCGTGCGCGAGTGACTGAAAGAAGGGAGAAAGAAATAAATAAGGAATTTCGGTAACGGTGTTGCCGAAAATGGAAGAAAAAAAATTGGGGAATTTCGGTAATGGTAATACCGAAATTGGGAAAAAAAAAAAAAAAGAATAATTTCAGTGCTGGCAGCACCGAAATTGAAAAAAAAAAAAAAAAAAAAAAAGAAAGACAATTTAGGTGCTGGCAGCACCTAAATTGAAAAAAAATAAAAATAAAAAAAGGGATAATTTCGGTGCTGCCAGCACCGAAATTATCCTTCTTTTTTTTTTTTTCAATTTAGGTGCTGCCAGCACCTAAATTGTCTTTCTTTCTTCTTTTCTTTTCTTTTTTTTTTTTTTTTTTTTCAATTTCGGTGCTGCCAGCACCGAAATTATTCTCTTTTTTTTTTTTTTTTTTTCCAATTTTGGTGCTGGTAGCACCTAAATTATCCTCTTTTTTTTTTTTTTTTTTCCCAATTTCGGTATTACCATTACCGAAATTCTCCAATTTTTTTCTTCCATTTTCGGCAACACCGTTCCCAAAATTCCTCATTTATTTCTTTCCCCCTTCTTTCAGTGACTCGCGCACGGGCAGCAGAAGTCGCGCACGGACAGCAGAATTTCGGTAAGAGCGTTACCGAAATTCTAGATTTTCTCTCTCTGCCTTTTCCCTCTTTCTCTCTCCTACTTTTTCTTAGAATTTCGGCAACACTGTTGCCGAAATTTACTCTCTCTCCTCATTCTCCTAAATAACTTTCAACAGTACCTATAACCATAAAAAACTTAATTTTTTGCAATATTTGGACAAAAGACTCTTGTTAGTAAGCCTCATTCGTTCCTCTAGGGGAATTCGATAATGGGGGTACCGAAAACCAACGGAGGAGGTCCCCATCTTAATCAATTTTATTTTATTTTATTTTATTTTTTGTTGATAATAAAATCTTCTACTATTGGTTTTTTACTATACATACAATTTCAAATTAAAATCTTATTAAGATATATAAATTTAAAATGACATTACAAATACGTAACAAAAACCGTTATAGCTTAAATAAATTATGCATTAAAATGTTAGAAATTTATATTATTCGTCAAATTTTTATGTTAAATGTAAATTAAAATTTAAAAGAATTTAAATTAAAAATGTTTATTGTGTGTGAATTTTTTCAACAGTGACATAAAAATTATTAAGAAAAAAATAATAGAAAAACATAGGGTAAATTGCACTTATCTCCCCTAAGATTTTTCATTATTACACTCAGTTTTCCTCTAGTACAGAATAAGAAACTCATCTCCCTCAAATACAAATTATTTACATAGATCTCCCTTGAATGATTGAAAAAATAAGAATTAAAAACCTTTGAAAAATCTTGAATTTTCTATATTATCATCCACTTAGAGTACTAGCATCAAGTATGCTAAATGCTAAATTTTTAGCATTTAGCACACCATACACAAAAAAACCCACCTAAATCTTTCAAGTGCTAAAAACTTTGGTATTGATTTACAATACCGCTCTAGTTATAGAATGCTTACAGAAAAAATTGTAAAAAAAAAAAAATCATTATTTTATTATACCTCTCTCTCTCTCTCTCTCTCTCTCTCTCTCTCTCTCTCTCTCTCTCTCTCTCTCTCTCTCGGGGTTGTGACTTTTTTTTTTTTTTTTTTGGGAGTTATTGTAGTGGGTTGATTTTGGTGGGTTGCGATGGTTGTGGGTTGATTTTGGTGGATGTGTTTACGACGGCTGACGATGGTTTGGTAGATTTTGGGTGGTGGTGGGTGTTTATAGTAGTGGTGGGGGTAGGCTAGGAGGTGTTATATGAGTTTTGTATTTACTGTGTTTTTAAAATAGGTGAAAAACTCATTTTAGTCCTTACATTTTCACGCGATTTCCACTTTGGTCCCTAATTTTTTTTTTTCACCGCTTTTAGTCCATATCCTGGAAAACTCCTCTTGTTTTAGTCCCTAATGTTACATCAAAGACACTTGCTGAGCTGGCAAACGGAAAAAATTAAAAATATTAAAATAATATTTACTGTGGCCACGTGACTTTCCACGTCAGCCTCTAAATTAAAAAAAAAAATAATTTATTAATTTTAATTGAACAAAACAATTAAAAGCAAAAATAAAAACTAAAAAAAATTAAATTCAAGAAAAGCAACAAGAACACCAAGAACAACAACAAATTCAAGAACAACAACAAATTTAAAACCAAAAAATTAAATTCAAGAACAACAACAGATTATATTTCAAACCTCCACACCACCAAAACACTCCGGAATCCACCATACCCATGGCTACATTACACCCAATCAAAACAATCACAGCCAAACCCACACCCAAACCCAGAAATTTGAATCTAAAACCTCCACAAACACATAATCAAGAACATAAACAAATACAAGGCCAACACCCCACCATCAAACCCAAACCACCGTCGAACTAAGACCAAAAAAGGCACAAAAACCACCATCAAACCCAGACCATCGTCGAACCAGACCAGTCAACACTGCACTCACCATCGGAAACCGCCACATCCACAAAACCCACTGACCCACATCCACGAAACCCACTGACCCATGCCATCGTCGATCATGCAAAGACAAATAGGGGGCTCAGAGAAGACAGATTAGGGCACAATGAAGACAGATCAGGGCATGGCAAGGTAGATCGAAGCACTACGAAGACTGATCTAGGCACGATGAGGGAGATCGAGCATGGCGAGGAGGGAGATCAAGCACGGAAAAGGTAAATCGGAGCACTACGAAGACTGATTTAGGCACGGCGAGGGAGATCGAGCATGGTGAGGAGGGAGATCGAGCACAACGAAGGTAGACTTGAGCACGGCAAACGCAGATTTGGACGGAGGCGAAAGGGGTGGCAATCGGATCGGTTTGGATTGGGTTTTGGAAAGGTGGAACCACCACTCGATTGAGAAACAACGTGTTTTAGGTGGCAGTTTTCGGTGGACAGCCTTAGCCGATGGTAAGAGTGAGTGAGGGTGAGAGTTTTTTTTTTTTTTTTTTTTTTTTTTTTTATACAGAGTGAGTGAGTGTGGGGTTTGAATTTGTTGTTCTTGGGTTTGATTTTTATTTCTGCTTTTAATTTTTTTATTCAGCTAAAATGTATAAATTAATTTTTTTTAAAAATTTTAAAGGCTAACATGGAAAGCCACGTGGCCATAGTAAGTATTATTTTAATATTTTTAATTTTTTCCGTTTGTTAACTCAGCAAGTTCCGTCTCTGATGTAACGTCAGGGACTAAAACAAGAGGCGTTTTTCAGGATAGGGACTAAAAGCAGCAAAAAAAAAAGTTAGGGATCAAAGTGAAAATTGCGTGAAAATATAAAGACTAAAATAGGTTTTTCGCCTTTAAAATATTATATGAGTTTTTTTAATTAATGTATTGTATATATTGTTTTAATGTGTTGAAGGGAAGAATAGAAGATCTAATGTATGGTGTAATGTTAAATAAAATAAAGCCTATTTTTTTGTAATTTTTTAAAACATCTTTCCATCATCTAGAAAAGATTAGTGTATATATTTTTAAAAACATGATTATCTTATTGAGAGAGAGAGAGAGAGAGAGAGAGAGAGAGAGAGAGAGAGAGAGAGAGAGAGAGAGAGAGAGGTCAATGCAATTAATAAATTGTTTGTATATACTAACCTTATCACATTGTTTGTATATACTAACCTTATCACACGCGCTTCATGCGTGTAATAGATGATTTTTTTTTTTTTTTTTAGTATCATAGTTTTTCATTCATTTCAATTTAAAGTTTACACGTTTTTTTCATTAATATTACATATTTAAAATTTATAAGTGGATAAAATAATTTAAAAATTAATAGGAGAATGACCATATCTTTTAGAAAATATTTTATTAAGAGTTAGATTTGCATTTTTATCAAATTATTCTTTAATTTTATCTTTACTTAAATTTATGTATGTAAGAGTATTTTTGAATCAAAAAAATAAGAATCCCGAATAAGAGTAACACCTTAGTGTTATAGATACAGATGCACACCTAAATTGTAGGACCCATTACATTTTAGACTTCCTTTTTCCTTTTCTTCTTCTTTTTAGGAGTATTTTTTCCCCAGTGGGTGGAAATGAAATAAACTTCGAGGCTAAGGCATATATATACTACTTTGATTAAAAAAAAAAAAAAAAAGGCATATATATAGTACCATCTTTAACCTTTCATTGCCAAAGTGGCTCATACACTGTGAATCTACTTTCTTCTACTTTATTCTCAAAAAAAGAACTTTCTTCTACGTATTAGTTTCGGTTTACAAAAGTCGTTTAGCTTCTTGTCCCGACGACAATGGCCAACCGTAGAGAGGGCCTGGCGATTGGGATAGATCTTGGTACAACGTATTCGTGCGTGGCAGTGTGGCAAAATGAAAGAGTAGAGATAATAGTGAATGATCAAGGTAACAGGACCACTCCCTCCTTTGTTGCTTTCACTCCAGCGGAGCGCTTGGTCGGTGATCCAGCCAAGAACCAGGTTGCCAGGAACGCCACCAACTCTGTCTTTGGTAATCTCTTCACTCTTTACAATGAACTCCCCCTTCTCCCCTTTTTATAAAATAGATGAATAAAAAGATTTTCTTTTTATGAAGAAAGAAAAAAAAAAAAAAAATCATTTTTTTAATTCTTAAAAACATGTTTTTCACTTACCAATATCGAACTATGCTCTTGAAAGCCTCTAAGCTAGTCTGACTGTAGGCTACTTTTATTTTATCTTATTTTAAATTTGTACATTTGTTGCCTGTAAAATGCCGTGGAGATAGTATTTCTCTTTTTAAAATTTTTAGTAGTTATTGGGTATATGTGGGATGTTTGTTATGAAAATGCTATAAATATGACACTTCTCTTAAAAAGAAAGTGGGTTTCAAAGGTTAATAAGGGAAAACAATTCTGCTCTTATTTTTTGGACTCGCGTAGTGCAAGCGTGAAAAGATGCTGGTATGGATTAATATTGGGTAACGAGTTTTGTGGAAAGAAAAAGATATACAGTTTGTGTTCACTGTTAAATTTTGTTCTTAATTCTCACCACTTGAATTTTGTTACTCAAAAAAAAAAGAAATAAACACTTTAAGAATTTTCATTAAAAAAAATTACTTTCAGAAAGCTTAATAGCATTCATATATCATGATGTCATTTCTTCAAGGTTCATAGTCAGTGGATAACTATATAGGAAACTTTTCTCCATCTCGGCATCAATTATGAACTTATTGCTTTAGTATTTGTAATTATCAAGATTTTAATTAAAGCTTTGTTTATAAATTTCAAACTTCTATTATCAGCTCTAATCAAATTGAAGATTTTAACGTGAGATCACAATGTTATCAAAAGCAACTTCATGTGCCAATGGTTGATTTCTGACTAAATTGTAGATTAACGCTCCGTCTGTAAAGATAATTTTTCACATTTTTTAGTGTTTGGTAGTATAGAAAAAATTAGGCAACGGAAAATTAGGCAACGGAAAACTATCTTTAATCGCTGTCTCACTTTTTCTCTTTTTCCTTTTCTTTTTCTTTCCTTACACCCTTAGTGTCACTCACTCTAGTCTCTCTTTTTCCATAGATCTCTCTCCCTCAATCTCTCTTCATATTTCTCTTCCCCTTTATAACACAATTCTTTGAGTAGATTTTTTTTTCCTCATTGCTCAGTAATTATTTCATTCCTCTCTACCAACTTGCAAAAGAGAACATATTTGCAACGATAGTTATTCATTCTTCTCTACCAAAATTCTAATTCTTTACTTTGAATTTCAAACTTGATTTTATTTTTTTCTCTAAGAAACTTTTGGTTTGATGGATTCCATGTATAAGTTTTTTTTTGCACATAAAAGTGCTAAAAAAATAAAAAAAGAAAAAAGAATGAATGAATGAAGTAAAAGATGAAAATTTTAAACATAGTGCCTATATGGCTCTAAATTGCTTTTACATAGGATAATCTTTTTTGTTGATAGATACATTGTGCAGATACTATATAGTGATGATATATTATGTAGATACATTACATAAATACATAATTTTGAGTATTATTAAAAACTACTGGTTGACCATAGTAGACAATTAGTGTATCAGCAAAAAGAGTAGACAATGAAAAGTTATTGTTATTTTGTATTTATTAAAGATATATTCTCCTGTTAATTTTATGTATATAGACAAATGGTTGATATATATATGTGTGTGTGTGTGTGTGTGGACGTTTTTATCCATATATATGAGCAAGATGAGTGGTAAAGATCATAAAAATTTGACAACTAATTTTTATTGTATCTATTGTCAAAATTTTAGTATGAAAACCAAATTCATTCTTGGTTTTTTTTTTTTTTTTTTTTTTTTTTTTTTTTGATTACATTAGTTAGTTTACATAATACACATGTTTTAAATTATACAAGAAATATAAACAAATAAAAATGAAAATTTGCATATCAAACACCAAAAAATATTCTCAAGCTCATTTTCAAGGTCGTTACCAAACACTGAAAAATGATATAGTTTTCTAGAAAATGATATTTGAAAAATGAACTATTTTCTAGAAAATGTTGATGCTGAAACAAACATAGCGTACATTCCTATGATTTGGGGTAATTTTAATTTTGCCTTCTAAAAAGTTTCAATATATTGATAAGCTCTCCTAACCTTAGGCATCGTTTGGATTTACTCTCTTCTGTTAATGTGTCATGCTTAGTGGTAAGTTATTAACTACCAAATTAATTAAATTAGCTCCAATTATAGAGGATGCAATAACAATACAATTTCAAAACATAGAGTATTGTTGGGGTGCCAATCTAATACCTAAGGGACAGTTGGGCAGGCTGCATTGACGGAAGTGAACAAATACCAATGATACTTGACATTAGGGGAGCATATAAAAAATTTGAAAGTTTAGAAGGCAAAACCAAATTATCCCAAATTTTACGGGTGTAATTTGTAATTTAATCTTGAATATTTTTTCTCCCTCTTTTATACTATCTTATTTGTTGAGATTTGTCATTGCATAAACTTTGTCAAAATATATTTGACACTAAAAAAGAAAATATTTCATCAAATACTTTGCGATCAATCTCATCACACTAGAATAGAATACTCAAAGAAGTTTTATTGATGCTTGTAGCGGTAATCACACACTTTCCTATACACACCACTTATTTGCTATCTCGGTACTTATTCTTTTGACACTTCGATACTATCCGTAACTAGTCCTATATATAGATTACAAAGGAGACAAGAAAACAAAGCATTAAATGCTACCACTTAAAAGCAAATGAAAAAAAAAAAACAAAAAAAACAAAAACAAAAACTCCACTAGTTCTACATTCACACGTTGAAGCCAAAGAGTCAAACCTTTCAATTCACCAATTAAAGACAGAAAAGTTTCCTCGTCAGCTAAAGACATGAAACACTTTACTGCCGGCCTAATGCTCAAGAGACAAGAGTAAGTGATGACTCTACATTATTAGGCTAAGGAGCTACAAAAATGTCCGCTTCCATTACTCGAATTCACAAAAAAAAAAAAAAAAACCTTGTAAAACAAAATTCAATACATATCTTATTGCTTCTTGTGCTTCATTATTGTCTAATAGTTTTCCCATCTACTATCTGAGGTATCTATTTCTTAGAAGGCTAATTACTTGCAGATGCAAAGCGATTGATTGGTAGGAGATTTAGTGATCCTTTGGTCCAGAGCGATATCAACCTTTGGTCATTCAAGGTTATTGAAGGCCCTAGTGATAAGCCTATGATTGTGGTCAATTATAAGGGCGAAGAGAAGCACTTTGCTGCTGAGGAAATCTCATCAATGGTCCTAAAAAAGATGCGTGAGATAGCTGAAGCCTACCTGGGCACAACTGTGAAGAATGTGGTTGTTACTGTCCCCGCCTACTTCAATGACTCCCAGCGTAAGGCTACAAAGGATGCTGGAGGCATTGCAGGCCTGAATGTCCTGCGTATAATTAATGAACCGACTGCTGCAGCCATTGCTTACGGTCTGGACAAGATTGCAGATAGCATTGGCAAGAGAAATGTGTTGATTTTTGATTTGGGTGGTGGTACTGCTGATGTCTCACTACTTACCATTGAGAAAGGTGTCTTTGAAGTGAAGGCCGTTGCTGGAGACACTCACCTTGGAGGTGAGGACTTTGATAACAGAATGGTAAAGCACTTTGTTGAAATATTTAAGAGGCAACACAAGGTGGACATTAGTGTAAACTCCAGAGCTCTTAGGAGGTTAAGAACTGCTTGTGAGAAAGCAAAGAGGATTCTTTCTTCTACAATTGAGACAATCATTGAAGTCGATTCTTTATATAATGGTATTGATTTCTTTTCAACTATTACTCGTGCCAAATTTGCAGAACTCAATATGGATTTGTTCAGGAAGTCTATTGATATTGTGGAGAAATGCTTGACTGATGCTAACATGGACAAGAGTTGTGTCCATGATGTCGTTGTTACGGGTGGTTCTTCCAGAATTCCTAAGGTGCAGCAGTTGTTGCAGGACTTTTTCGATGGGAAGGAGCTTTGTAAGAGCATTAATCCAGATGAGGCTGTGGCCTATGGAGCCGCTGTTCAAGCCGCTATCTTGACTGGTATAGGTAATGGGAAACTTAAAGATATCGTGCTCTTAGATGTCACCCCTTTGTCTCTTGGCATATCTATTAATTATACAGACGATATGTCTGTTTTGATTCCAAGGAATTCTGCCATTCCTGCCAAAAAGGAGGGCAACTACACAACTATATGTGACAACCAAACTTCTATGGCCATCTCTGTGTACGAGGGTGAGAGAGCAAGAAATACAGATAACAACTTCTTGGGGGGATTTACGCTTGATGGTATTCCTCCAGCACCCAGGTGTGTTGCTAACGTAAAAGTTTGCTTTGATATTGATGCCAATGGTATCTTGAATGTGTCTGCTGAGGAGATTTCCACTGGTGTGATGAGGAAGATCACTATCACTAATGATAAGGCAAAACTATCCAGTGAAGAGATCCACAGGATGGTCCAGGATGCAGAGACGTACAAGGCTGAAGACGATGAACACAGGAAGAAGGCCAAGGCTAAGGAAGCTTTGGAGAACTATGCCTACGACATGAGGAATAATATCAATAATGAGAAGATTGGTTCCAAGCTTGCCCCTGCAGCTAAGGAAAATATTCAAGATGCTATTGAAGAAGTGATTCAATGGTTAGATGACCTCCAGCTCGTGGATTCAGAACTGTATCATGACAAGCTAAAATGGCTCGAGAACATTTGCAATCCCATCACGATTTATGGAAAGCAATAGAATTTTTGATGATGGTTATAGAGTTCGTTGTTGCAACCTATCATTTCAATTATGGATGTAATTGTTCAAACTTCAAACTATGTTACCACTTTCCAGTGTTACTATTTTGAGTCTTGACTACAAATTTCATCTTCTTCTTCTTCTTTTCGGTTCTATTGTTTTCTTGTTAGTTATTTGTCCTCATTGGCAACGGTTGGAAATTTTGAAGACTTGTCCACTGATAAGGATTTAGCTTCAAGCCTTCAACACAAAGTTTGGTCGTTGAATTCAGTTTCAGTACAGTCACGCCATCTAATTTGGAAGGTGTGAAGCGTGAACAGGTAAAAATAAAATGAAACTGGGAAAAGTAGAGAAGTACTGCCTAGAAAAGCCCAATTGAAATCAAATAAAACACCAACAATTTTTTGGGCCCTGTTTAATTAAAATCAAGCCATAACAAAACCCAAACAGAGTAGGTAAAATCCTCCTGAATCGTTCGGAACTAACAAAAGAAAATTGCTTATCAAAAAAAAAAAAAAAAAAAAGAAAAAAAAAAGAAAAAAAACGAAAGAAAATTATGTGGATTTCATCTAACACCAATTTCCACGAGGCAAGCTTATTAAATTGATTTTGGCACCAGCTTTGGGTTTTACTTGCTCATTTTTGGGGATAAATCTGGTGCCACAAAAAATGGCACACAAAAGGCCACAACTCGCCACCATTTTTGGAGGATCAGTGAGCATCTCAGCTTTCCAACTATAGTCAAAGATGGTCACGTCGTCAGGCCCAATTAGGTGTCCCAAATATTATCTTTTTGTGAGTGCAAGTGAAAATCACTAACCTAGAGAGTAATTGTACAAACTGCAAGATACTTTTTTGGGCTTTTGAAAATAGTATAAGTTTAAGATCACAAGATTTTTCACAATTGCAACTATTATGATTGGTGCATAATAAAAATAAAGTATATATCTCATAAAAAAAAAAAAAATACTTATGTGAAGTATATAGTTGTTGATGCTCATTTTGGAAAGCCCAATAAGAAGAAGAAGTCCAACAACGTAGGCAGAAAACGTGGGCAGAAGAGAGTTAGTAATCGGATAAGAAGGCCATTAAGCTCAAGCGGCAGGAATAATGGATCATAGGTCCATAAAACAAACAAATGGGCCTCGAGGAAGCAAACGGGCTTAAAAAGGTTTGGAAAGAGAGAAGTAGCAAACTCATAGGCAGTATATGATGTAGAAAAGTGAGAATGAGCCACAACAGCCACAGCAAGCCCGAAGTAATGCAAGTAAAGAAAGTAAGGGACAATGGAGAGTACATAAGCCCCAAGGATGAAGGATAGAATAATTGGGAAAGCTTAAGGAGTTAGTAAAAGCCCATAGGAAAAGTAGAAAGGGCCAAGGATGTCCAAGGAAAGCAAATAGGCCAAGGATGTCCAAAAGGAAATAAATGGGACACAGGAGTCCGCAAGTAAAGTAGTAAAAGGCCTAATGAGTTCACTAGGTCATCAAAAAAAGAAATAAGCAGCAGATCCAAAGAGGCCCAGCAGTTTTGGGTCAAATAACATCACGACAGGAATATCAGAATAATGTGGCAGGAAATGATAGCAAGATCGCAAGAAGAAACAAAAGAGTGGCTTGAGGGAGGGAAAACCCATAATCAAGCAAAGCCCATCGTCTAAAGGAGCAAGCCATAAAGAATGAGAAAACAGAAAACAGCTCACGCCATAAGAAGTTAAGGACGGACGACATAATGTGCAAAAGGGCCTCTAGGCCACAGTAAAAGCACGAGCAACTGGCAGATTTTAGACGAGTATAGAAGTGAAACACGTGCAAGATCCAGACACCACCAACCTATACCCAGCCAATACAAGTAGTGGTGGGTCATGGGTCAGAGGTAAGAAGGCATGGTCTGGCCGTGGGGAGAGGGGAAAACCTATTTTGAGGTTCTTGCTTAGGTTCTTTTAGGAGAAGTGTCCTACTGGGATGACATACCACCCAAAAGAAAAAAGGAGGAGTTGGAACCACTAGGTACATGTCATGAGGGACAGAGAGAGAAAGCACCTACGCCGTGGCAGGTAAGAATGTCACGGCAAGCAAACAAACAAACAAAATAGTTCTCTTCGTCTGGTGATGTGAAGTGGTGCGGTCAGTACAGATAAGTGGTGCTGACTAGACGACTGACCAATCAGTAATAGTTGACAAGGACACCCACACCAGACAAAGACGGTTAAAGGCTAAAATAGAAAAAGTCAGTCAGGGCAGGCATTATAAAAAGGACCCTTGCCGCGCACAGGAGAAGAGGAACAAAGTAATAGTAAACTTCAAGGAGAGAATCACAACAACTAAGTAAGCATTGAGAAAGAGAACGAAAAGAAAAGAAAAAAAAGAATTAGAGAGAACAAGAAAACAAAAACAGAGAGAATAGAAGGGCAAGCATGCACCAGATAGGTTGATTCCCTCTCTCTCTCTTAAGCACATGCTCTCTGCTAAAGGCAAAGGATTCCTTTTGGCATAAGTTATTTAGGCCTATTACCTCAAAGCAGTTAATTTCTTCTTGGAGAGATTATTCGCATTGAGGAAATGACTTCCTTCTTGACTTAGACCCTGTAACATGGCCTGACACGGCAAACTGACATTTCTCTTTGATTCAATAAGCTTATTACTATTTCTTCCATATTCATTTCTGCTATTTTATAAAATAAGTATTCCTTGTCATGACCCATTATTTACTTTTGTCTAAATAGTGAACGAATCTCTTTTATTATCTTTATTATATTTGTCTATTGTGATTACCATAGCAGCTTTGCCTGCCATGGGTATGTGATCAAAAATCTTGGCAAACAGTGCATAGTTTGTGCACAAGCTGGACCAAGATAGGTTGCAATTGGATCGATCCCAACTCTCAGATCCAGAACACTTTGGGCCTAATACGGCAGGAGGCATTCCAGTCCAACGTTACAAAAAAGGCCCACCACAATAGTAATTTTATGTGAAGGTGATGTCATTCTAATCATAAAAAATTTTATTTTAATATAGTATATGCAATAATTTTTTTTTATGTATCATATTAGTAGAAATTTCAATCATGACCCCCCTGGCTTCCGAATTTTTTATATTTGTTGTATATGCAATAAAGTGGTTTTCTATAGTATATTAGTAGAAATTTAAACCATTGGTCCATTGCCCTTGGGGCTCCCAATTTTTTTTAAAATAGTATTCATATTGAGCTCTTCTATGGTCTATGGTCTCTCCCCAAAAACAAGAGAAGATTTTTTTTTTTTTTTGAAGTTAACAAATTCCTAAACTCAGTGTTGTTAACAAATTCCTAAACTCTAGTGTTGCTACCATGTTCAAGGCGTTAATCACCTTAAGAAATGCAGCCAATTTGTCCAAAGGCCACTAGTACGTCAAGGTCCTCAATGCTACTTGTGATACTGGCTAGAGCAAGGGCTCTTGCCCCCTTTTCTCCACTCTCTTTTGACCTAATTTTGAAAAAGAAGAAAGTTTTTGATTGATATTATTTGCAATTCTGTTTTCTTGACTAGAAAAAATGCTTGAATTTTGGGATTGGAAAATATATACATTATTTCCCTTTTCTTTATTTTTCTTAGTTAATTACTAATTTCATTGATAAAATCAAAAGTACAAAAAATAAAGAAAGTAGAGTCAAATAATATGTTTGTATGTTTGGTTTAGTAAAACATAATGCTGAGTAATTTCAATAGAGTTGAATTAAAAGTGTTATTTTCATGTCAAACTATTTTGTTTTTGCGTTTTTTCCAAAGTATATTTTTATTCTCTCACCATCATAGTCTTATTATTATTATTTTTCCATATTTTTTTTCCTGTTTTTTTCTTATAACATATATTTATTATTTCTTTATTGGGTTCAGAAGTAGGTGGTAAATAGGATATGACAACAAAACTTTGTTTGTATAAGATAATTTAGTGTATCCCATACCTTTAAATTGAGAGAAATTTCCAAAAGAATATCATGAATGAATTTTTGGATTTAAAGAATATTGAGCTACATCTTGATGTGATTAACTTGAAATGTCCTAAGAACAAAGTATCGTATCATTTATTTTATTTTATTTATATATTGTTAACAATGGATATATAAACGCTAATTTTACTGTTCATGTATGTATTCAGCCAAAAAAAAAAAAAAAAAAACTCTTCATTTATTAATTTAGTCTTGAATTTTTGTTTCTTCAAAAAAAAATAAAAAGAGTCTTGAATAATTCTAATTCTTAAACAGTGATTTTTTAAAATTTTTATTATTAGTATTTTTTTCTTTCATGATTTGGCCGCCTTGGGATAAACTCTTGGCTTTTTCCTCAAAAAAACAAAGATAAACTCTTGGCTCGATCCGTTCCCGCAACGAAAATTTATCCTTCAAGGAGGAAGTTTGGGTGAACTAGAGGATCTTGTTTCTGTTGCTTTAGCTTGGTTCTCTGAATTTCCTAATAGATTGCAATGCCAAGTTGTCCAACCTGTTGCGTATATGATCTCTTTGCAAGATTTGGATGTGATTAATTGGAATCCTCCAATGTAAAAGAAGTTTTGAGTTAATTGGTGTCTTCTGGATAATCACGGTTTGCTATTTTTGATAGCAAAGGAAGCAAATTTAGTTGAAACAACTGTAGCTAATTAATATCTCAACAAATGTGATTGACGAGTTTCAACTATCTTATAAATGAATATCTAACGTACCTCTTTTATAATTAGCGATATCAATCACTCCCAACGTCGCAGTACTCATTCTCTACTTCAACAGTCTCTGAACTTCTGAACCAAAAAATGGAGTCTTTGAACTCATGTTTCCGCAATATAATGTCAAAGTCGAACCAAGAAGAGGGTCCGGCGATAGGGATCGATCTGGGAACAACGTACTCGTGTGTGGCAGTGTGGCAAAATGAAAGAGTAGAGATAATAGTGAATGATCAGGGAAACAGGACTACTCCCTCCTATGTTGCTTTCACTCCTACCCAACGCTTGGTTGGTGATGCCGCCACGAACCAGGTTGCTTGTAACCCCACCAACTCTGTCTACGGTAATCTTCAAACAACTTTTTTTTTTTTTTTTGATAGATGAATATAGAGATTTTTTCCCCTCAAAAACTTGATTTTACTCACCAAGATCAATGTATATTTTGGAGGTCATAGTATATATTTCTTTTTCTTTTTTTGCTGAATATTATATATAGCTTTTGTCCAAGCCTGTCTTCTTGGCTCTTTCTTTGACATGGATTATTATTTTGGTTGCGGTTAGAAAGAGTATAGTGGTTGTTGTTTTGCTGCTTATTTCGGACTGTATGTGATCACATATAAAGTTTTATGTTCTAAATTCTCATTCACCAAACACGCAATCCATCTACTTTGATTTTTATTGCTCGTGTCTGATATATTCCTTTAAAGAAAAATATAAAATTAAATTTAAATATGGTTTTTCCCCATAGTTCACGCAAATAAATAAATAAATAAATTCTCCAGTTGTTGAATCACTTTAATAGTGTTTAATAGCGTTCATAATTTAATTTCAATGGTAAAAATCATGTAACGAACTCATAACTTAATAAAAAAAAATTTAAATAGGTTTTTAACAAAACAAAAAATTAAATAGATTTGAATGTAAAAAAATTTGTAATTAAGTATTAAATTCTTTAATTCTTTCCTTTTTTTTTTTTATTTATTTATTTATTTTTTTTTTTTGGAGAATCATTACTTCGGCCCAGCCCGACCCGGCTCGTTAATTAGTTAATAGCCCATTACGCCCAGCCTATTGTTCCATTATATGCATTAATTGTGAACTCTTTTCGCTTTAGTGAGTGTAATTATCAAGTGTCCATTTAAAATTTTCAACTTTGTAATATCGGCTCTAATCAAATCTAACGATTTTAACGTGAAATCACAATTTTATCAAGATAGAGCATCTTCATGTGCCACTTATTGATTTTTTTTCTCCCTTTTTATACTGTTTAATTAGTTTTATGATATCAACTACAAAATTTCCTATTTCATTCCTCTAATTCACGAATTAAATATACTAGTCAACAAAAAATCAATATTTAATTTTTGCTTGTTGTTGTCCCCCCCTTTTTTTTATCATTTCTATTTGAAGTAATTCTTTAGAGGGCATTGTATTGCAGATGCAAAGAGGTTGATTGGTAGAAGATTCTCTGATCCCTTGGTTCAGAACGACATCAACCTTTGGCCATTTAAGGTCATTAAAGGACCTAGTGATAAGCCTATGATTGTGGTCAACTATAAGGGCAAAGAGAAGCGTTTTGCTGCTGAGGAAATCTCATCTATGATCCTGAAAAAGATGAAAGAGATGGCCGAAGCCTACCTAGGTACAACTGTGAAGAATGCGGTTGTTACTGTCCCTGCTTACTTCAATGACTCCCAGTATAAGGCTACAAAGGATGCTGGAGGCATTGCAGGCCTCAATTTCCTGCGTATAATCAATGAACCAACTGCCGCAGCCATTGCATATGGTATAGAAAAGATGGCAGGCAACACTGTCAAAAGAAATGTGTTGATTTTTGATTTGGGTGGTGGTACTGCTGATGTCTCACTACTTACTATTGAGAATGGTGTCTTCAAAGTGAAGGCTGTCGCTGGAGACACTCACCTTGGAGGTGAGGACTTTGCTAACAGAATGGTAAAGTACTTTATTGAAATATTTAAGAGGCAACACAAGGTGGACATTAGTGATAACTCCAAAGCTCTTAGGAGGCTAAGAACTGCTTGTGAGAAAGCAAAGAGGCTTCTTTCTTCTGCAATTGAGACAAACATTGAAGTCGATTCTTTGTATAAAGGTATTGATTTCTTTTCAACTATCACCCGTGCCAAATTTGAGGAACTCAACATGGACTTGTTCAAGAAGTGTATCGACATTGTGGAGAAGTGCCTGACTGACGCTAAGATGGACAAGAGTTGTGTCCATGATGTTGTTGTTTCGGGTGGTTCTTCCAGAATTCCTAAGGTGCAGCAGTTGTTGCAGGACTTCTTCAATGGGAAGGAGCTTTGTAAGAGCATTAATCCAGATGAGGCTGTGGCTTATGGAGCTGCTGTTCAAGCTGCTATCTTGACTGGCACAGGTAATGAGAAACTTCAAGATATCGTGCTCTTAGATGTCACTCCTTTATCTCTTGGCATATCAGTTCGTCATACAAGTGATATGTTTGTTTTGATTCCAAGGAATTCTTCCTTTCCTGTCAAAAAGGAGAGAAACGTCATCACTATATGTGACAACCAGACTTCTATGAGAATCTCAGTTTACGAGGGTGAGAGAGCAAGAAATAGGGATAACATCTTCTTGGGGGAATTTGTACTTCATGGTATTCCTCCAGCACCGAGGGGTGTAGCTAATGCAAACGTTTGCTTTGATATTGATGCTAATGGCATCTTGAGTGTTTCTGCCAAGGAGACTACCACTGGTTCGATGAGGAAGATCACTATCACTAAATATAAGTCAAGACTGTCCAGTGAAATGATTAACAGGAGGGTCAAGGATGCGGAGATGTACAAGGCTAAGGATGATAAACACAGAAAGAAGGTTAACGCTAAGGAAGCATTGGAGAACTTTGCGTACAAGATGAGGAATATCATCAATGATGAGAAGATTGGTGCCAAGCTTGACCCTGCAAGTAAGAAAAAGATTAAAGATTCTATTGAACTGGTGATTCAGTGGTCAGGTAGCTTCCTGCACCAGCTCCAGGATTCAGAACTTTATGAAGACAAGCTGAAATGGCTCCAGAGCGTTTGCAAAACCATCAGTAGTTGAGGCCGCACCAAAAATGAAGATATTCTTTAGAGTCCGCAGCAGTACCGTCGTATCTTTATTTATTTTTTACTACGTTTGTGTTCGTTCTAGCGTGTTCTTGTTAGTTATTTGGTCTTTGTTAGGAAATTGTTGAGAATTTTGAAGACATGTCCACTGATAAGGATTTAGTTTCAGGCCTTCGGCCCGTAGCTTTGGTGTCGTTGAATTCTGTTTCATTATATTATTGTTTAAAAAATAAAACTACTTTAGTATTGGGCTGCTTTATTTATTTATTTTATTTTTTAAAGTGCGGGCTTTAATTAGTTTTTTTTTTTGGAGAAAGGGCTTTAATTAGTTTAAACAAACGTACTTTAGCACTATATGAAACTTTAAAAATCAAATTGAAAATATATATCAGATTAGTCATGTGAAAAACTATGGATTTTTGAAAACTTATATGGTAACTTAAAAAACATAAAAGTAAGAAAAAATTCATTTTATATCATACATAAATATTGAAGTAGATATAGATATAGATTAGATTTTTTTTTTTACCCTTTTTTGGTGGCCTTGTCCCCTTGGAATCCTACAATTTTTTTTTTTTTCCTTTTTTTGAGGATGCTAAATTACATGTCTTCTAAACGGAAAGGCAAACAGGCGAAATGGGGTTGAAGTTGGATAACCTGATTTTTGAATATGTCTCAACTACTTTGTATTCTATCCATCTCAATGGTTTGGTAGTAAGCTTCATTGGTTCCTCTTAAAAAATTTGACAAGGGGATCCCATTTCTCCATTTCTCTTTCTTGCACAATACAAAATCTTCCAAATGATCTCAAAGGACTAGTAGCCAGTTGAGGAGTCCTTGTCTTAATAATTTATTTTTTTTCTTGATAATAAAATCCTCTTCTATTATTTTTATTTATTTATATAATATCTCAAATTCAAATCTTATTAATATATGAATTTAAAGTGAAATCACAAACACCTAACAAAAACCATTACAACTTAAATCAGCTATGCATTGTTACATTAGAAATTTATATTATTCTTCAAATTTTTATGCTTAAACATAAATTATTATTATTATTTTTTTTTTTGGTCTATACATTTTTTAACACAATGTTATTTACTATGTACTAGCACCAGTATCAAGTACGTTAAATTCTAATTTTTAGCATTAAGTATACCAGACACAAAAAATCACATTCATAAGAGCATTACCATTAGGTGTGTCAAATGCCAAATATTTGGCATTTGACACACCAAACACCAATATTCATACCTTATGAGATGTTCCAAATCTCAAACTTTTTGCAACATGCTACAATGCGCTTTCATTTATGAAAGCGAACTATAGCATGTTGCAAAATATTTTATCATTTGTTTATTTCTTCTCTCTCTCTCTCTCTCTCTCTCTCAGACTCTTTGTGAGTGTTTGGATAGAGCTGATTCTCACGTTGCGTTTCCTCTTCTGCGTTTTCCTTTTTTTTTTTTTTTTTTCAATGTGCATGAACAGTAACTGGTACTGTTCATGCACTTTTTCACTGTAGCAACACTGTGCGGAGACAAAAATCACTGTTTGGCACTATTCACGCACTGTTCATACACTGTTCATGTACTTTTTTAGCAATTTTTTTATAAAAAATGGATCCCGCAGTACTATTCACACATTAAAAAATTATTTTGCTACAGTGTTTTCAGTTTCAGATTTCAGTTCAGCAAAAATAAGCTCTATCCAAACAGACCCTTTATCTCATTTCTTCTTCTTCTTCTTCTCTCTCTCTCTCTCTCTCTCTCTCTACTTTATCATTTGTTTTGAGTTAATATATTATTTAATGTGTTTTATATATATATATATATATTAGTTTAATGTTTAGAATAAAAGAATAGAACATGCTATGAATGGTGTATTGTAAAATGATGTGATAAAATAATAAAGTAGGTTTTTTGATGTGTTAAAATGACATAATTTTAACATGCCTGATGGAAATGCTCTAAGATATGTTAAATGACAAATTTATTTGGTATTTGCTACAGTAACATTCTAATAATAGCATTGTACGGATAAATACTGTATAAATATTTAGTTACTTTTTTATTCAAAAATTTTTCTCTTTATGACCGCTGGGAATTTGGGGATTAAATTATAATATTCAAACATTCTCTCTCCTCAATCTAAACTTTGGGAACAACAAAAAAGAAAAGAACTAAAAATAAATAAATAAAGAATATTTAAATAAAATTATAAAAGAATGAATATGCGATGCAGAATGTATTGTAGAGGGGTGTGTTAAAATAGATAAAACAGTTTTTCAATATGTCAAAATAGTATTTATTTAGAATGTCTGACACTTAAATGATTTAATCTTCATAAAAATTAGTGTGTAATCTCGTGCATATGCACGGATACATTTAAAAACAATCATAATTTTATATATAATTGAGAAACCATTAGATATTGCAGTGCAATGTAACATCACAGCGAACCAAATGCCCCTTAATTGAATTAAGTAAAAAATTAGGTAGAACACATAGCGCAAAATGGAGACTCTAATTGAATTAATTGAATTCGGTTTTTACACCTAATAATTCACTTGCCATAAAAAGTAAAAAATTAGGCAGAACACATAGCGCAAAATTAAACATTCAATTAAAATTCAATTTAGAATCTAATTGAATTAAGACTCTTTGATTTTTGCACTTAATAATTTACTTGACACATTAATTTAAAAATTAGGTGTGACATGTAGCACAAAATTAGACTTCAATTTAGACTTTGATTAGATTTTCTCTCAATTTTGACTCTGTGTGTGTGTGTGTGTGTGTGTGTAGATTAAAGTTGCATTTGGTATTAGTTGAAAAATACAATTTTTTTTTTACTATTTAGCCTATTATTGCTACTATTTAGCTTATTTTTACTACATTTATAAATTTTATTACGCTTTTTAATATTATTCATGAATCTCAGTATATTATTTCAATTAACTTTCAACTTTATCTACAATAATTTCAATAAAAGTCAGTTTCATTTAAAGAAACTCTTTCTGATCTGACTCCAAAATAAAAAAGGTATAGAAAAAACATGTCACTAGGATATGTATATAGGGGTGTCAATGTTCGACCCAATTCGTGAACATGACATGAACCCAACGCAGGTTTTTACGGGTTAGAGTTGTGCCTTAATGGGTTTGAGTCATAAACAGGTCAACCCGAAAGCGACACGATAAGAAACGTGTCATAAGTGGGTCAACTCGAATAACCCCACAATAGACATGTTTGACACATCAATTTCTCAAAATGACCTACTTAACAGAACATATTTAACTCATATAACAAATAATATTCATTTTTATTTTAGATTTGTCAAATACCTTTTATATTGAACATATATTTTAAATTTAAAAAAAAAAAGTGAGTAATTACAAAAACTTACAATGGATATAATTGAAAATTGAAAATTTACAAACCCTAGATCTCTAAACCCTACAAACCCTAAATCTCTAAACCTTTTTATAAATAACTAATTTTATTTTATTTTTTAATTTTAACTATACTACTCACTCTACTATCTTATAGTCTCATTCTCAATTCTCAAACTCAAAGTTTCAAACCAGTTATTGCTCTCTCTCTCTCTCTCTCTAGATGATAATCATAGTCATAGTCAAGATTAGTCTACTATTTGCTCCAATTCTTTCAATATTGATACTTAGCATTTAGTGAGTTCCAAGGGTATTATATTTTTGTTGAACTATGTTATTTTGAATTTGGATTGAAGTGTATGCACTTCTTTTAAAGTGTAAAGAACTTATTTCTAAATGAATTTTATATTTTTGTTGAACTATATTATTTTGAATGTGGGTTGAAAACTTGAAGTGTATGCACTGCTATTGGGATGTAAAAAAAATTATTTCTAGATGGATGTTACATTAAATATTATGCAGGTGGAAATGAATTGTGTTACATTTATGTCAACTTAACACAACTTGTTTATTAAGTGTATCAAATAGGTTGGGTCAGGTCAACCCGCCTTATTAATAGGTCGGGTTAGAGTTGAAAGATCATGACACGATTATTAAATAGGTCGGGTTAAGATTGAGTCATTTAGTCGAATACCCCTGCCTTGACACAACGTAAACCCGACATACTAACCCGAATTAATACTCCTAATGTATATTATAAGTGTAGTAGGACCCATTACTTTTCCTCCCTATAAGGAAACTTCGAGGTTAAGTTTTATAGCATGTCAAAAAAATAAAAGATACTTCTTTCTTCTGTTTCATTTTGCTTTACTAAAGGTGTACTTTTAGCTCTGAAGTGCCTTATAGTCTACTACTTTTATCAACTTTGGTTTCAGTTTACAAAAGTGTTTGGTCTTCTCATTCCCGACGACTATGTCGAACCAAAGAGAGGGTCCGGCTATAGGGATTGATCTGGATACAACGTATTCATGTGTGGCTGTGTGGCAAAATGAAAGAGTAGAGATAATAGTGAATGATCAAGGTAACAGGACCACTCCCTCTTACGTTGCTTTCACTTTTCTAGAGCATTTAGTAGGTCATGCCGCTAAGAACCAGGTCGCCAGGAACCCCACCAACTCTGTCTTAGGTAATCTTCCAAGTTTTTTTGTTTTTGTTTTTTGGGTTAATGTTATTCTTAAGCACTTATTGTTCTACTCCCATTAATTGCCTTGAATAATAATTCTAACTATAATCATTTTTATTTTTATTAAATTGTGATTGGGTCAAAAGAGAAAGATAGTCTTTCTAACCTTTTTCTTTTAATAACAGTTTAAAAAAAAAAATACACGAAGATTTTTTAAAAAAAAACCTCAAATCAACTGTAGATTCTATTACATCCACAGAGATTCCATTAAGAAAGGGGATTTGAACTCTTATATGCTTCAGTTATAAACACTAAGGTCTAATGGAATGACATTTTAAGTAACAATTTTCAGTTTTAAACGATATTATACGTATTTTCACGCACTTTTTTGGCTCATGTGCACTTTTTCGCCCATGCACACTTGAAGTCAGTTGAGTTACTGCTTGCGAATTGGACCTATTAATCACTGTTTAATTTTGATCTTTAATTTTTAATTAATACTCACCATTTAAATTACTTTAAGAATGTTCAATAGCACTCATATTTCATATATCATGACGTCATCTATTCAGGATTCTACATTGGAGGGTAAGAATTCACAACTTCAACAGTAAATTAAAAACTAATAACTTATTTCCATTTCCGAATCAATTATGAATTCTTTGCTTTAGTAATTGTAATTTTCAAGATTTTAATTAAAGTTCTATATATAAATTTCAAACTTGTATTGTCAGGTCTAATTAAAATTAAGATTTTTACTTGAGATTACAATGTTGTCAATAGATGCTTAATGTGCCATATTTTGATTTCCCCCCCCCCCCCCCCCTCTCTTAATACCGCCTTATTAAGCTCATGAATAAAAAATATATTTGTAAGAAAAAAAAAAAGTCAATATGTAATCTTGCTGCTTCTTGTGCTCCATTGTGGTGACAGTTTCTCTCTGCTATTAGAGGTATCCATTTCATAATAGGGTATTACATTGCAGATGCAAAGCGGTTGATTGGTCGGCGATTCTCTGATCCCTTGGTTCAGAGCGATATCAAACTTTGGCCATTCAAGGTCAATGAAAGTTCTGGTGATAAGCCTATGATTGTGGTCAACTATAAGGGTGAAGAGAAGCACTTTGGTGCGGAGGAAATCTCATCTATGGTCCTAAAAAAGATGCGTGAGACAGCCGAAGCCTACCTGGGTACAACTGTGATGCAGTTGTTACTGTCCCCGCCTACTTCAATGACTCCCAGCGTAAGGCTACAAAGGATATTGGAGGCATTGCAAGCATGAATGTCCTGCGTATAATCAATGAACCAACTGCTGCAGCCATTGCTTATGGTCTAGACAAGATTGCAGAAAGTATTGGCAAGAGAAATGTGTTGATTTTTGATTTGGGTGGTGGTATTGCAGATGTCTCATTACTTACCATTGACTCATTGAGAAAGGTGTTTTTGAAGTGAAGGCCGTAGCTGGAGACACTCACCTTGGAGGTGAGGACTTCGATAACAAAATGGTAAATCACTTTGTTGAAATATTTAAGAGGCAGCACAAAGTTGACATTGGTGTGAATTCCAGAGCTCTATGGAGGTTAAGAACAGCTTGTGAGAAAGCAAAGTGGATCCTTTCTTGTGCAAATGAGAATAACATTGATGTCGATTCTTTATATAATGATATTGATTTCTTTTCAACTATTACCCGTGCCAAATTTGCGTAACTCAACATGGATTTGTTCAGGAAGTGTATCAATATTGTGGAGATGCTTGAGTGATGCTAAGATGGATAAGAGTTGTGTCGATGTTGTTGTTCTTTCTGAGTTTCTGGTGGTTCTTCCTGAATTCCCAAGGTGCAGCAGTTGTTGCAAGACTTCTTTGATGGGAAGGAGCTTTGCAAGAGCATTAATCCAGATGAGGCTGTAGCTTATGGAGCAGCTATTCAAGCTGCAATCTTGACTGGTATGAAAAATGAGAAACTTCAAGACATTGTGCTCTTAGATGTCACCTCTCTGTCCCTTGGTGTAGAGGTTCTTGGTGTAGAGGTTCTTGGAGGGGAGATGTCTATTATAATTCCAAGGAATACAGCCACTCCCATCAAGAAGGTGAGGAACTACACCACTGTTGATGACAACCAAACTTCCATATTGTTCTATGTTTATGAGGGAGAAAGAACAAGAACTTGTCACAACAACTTGTTCGGACTATTTACGCTTCCTGGTATTCCTCCAGCACCTAGGGGTGTTGCTAGCATCAACGTTTGTTTTAATATTGACACTAATGGTATCTTGAGTGTTTATGCTAAGGAGATGACTATTGGTGTGATGAGGAATATCATTATCACAAGTGATGGGTCAAGACTGTCTAGTAAAGAGATTGACAGGATGGTCAGGGATGCAGAAACATACAAGGTCGAAGATGATGAATACAAGAAGAAGGTTAAGGCTAAGACAGCTTTGGAGAACGATGCCTACAACATGAGGAATACTATCAATGATGAGAAGATTGGTGCCAAGCTCGCCCCTGCAACTATGAAAAATATTAAAGATGCTGTTGAACAGGCCATTCAATGGTTAGATGACCTCCAGCTCGTGGATTCAGTACTGTATGACGGCAAGCTAAAGTGGCTAAAGAACATTTGCAATCCCATTAGGAGTTATGGAAAACAATAATAAATTTGAGCCAGACCCTTTCAACAAAATGATGACAGCTATCAGAGTCCATCGTAGCACCTTATCATTTCAACTGATGTAGTAGTTCGATTAATGCTACCACTTACCAGTGTTACTATTTTGTCTTTGACTACATATTTTTTTGCGTTCTAGTGTTTCCTTGTTGGTTATTTGTCATTTTCAGGCAATAGTTAGAAATTTTGTTGACGTTTCCACTGATAAGGATTTAGGTTCAGGCCTTTAACCCATAGTTTGGTGTCGTTGAATTCTGTTTCAGTATATAGCTACACAATCGAATTTGAAAGGAGTGAAGTGTGAACCGGTAAAAATAAAGTAAAACTGGGTAAAGTAGAGAAGTACTACCTAGAAAAGCTCAACTGAAGCAAAATAAAACACCAACAAATTTTGAGCCTTGTTCAGCGAGTAAAATCAAGGCACAACGAAGCACAAAAAGGGTGTAAAATCTACCTAAATCTTGCAGAAACAAAAAAAAAAAAAAAAAAATATATATATATATATATATGTGGATTTCATTAAACACCAATCTCTTTAAACTGATTTTGACACAAGCTTTGCGTTTATTTATTGCTTTACTGGTTTGGCCTCTTAGAGCACTCATTTCAGTCAATGTATAATAGCATATAAGGTAAATTTTGGACATCCAACTCTAAAAATCACCCAAATCAGTCTACATACACCATTATTATTCACATGCAAATTTTTTTAATACTTCTTTACCCATAGTCAACTAATGAACAAATAGCTCGCTGAAAACCGCTGCTCACCCTCTCTGTCTCAGTCTCAAATCTGACGAGATCCCCATTAGATTTGGTGAGATCTTGACCAAATTTGACCAAATTCGGCAACTCACCTCACCGTTGCTCCATCAATTTTGACTAAATCTAATTGTCATCCACTACAGCCCAATTCGACTTGACTCGTGGTTATTGGAGGTCAGAGGTGGGTCTGTAATTGGAGGTTTAGGGTGTGTTTGTTTGGAGGTGAAATAAGGAGGACGAAAAAATTTGGAGAGAAAATGAATTTGAGTGTTTCGGTTGGGAGGAGAGGAAAGAAAACTTTTGTGTGGGACCTAGACATTTTCCACCTCAGCCCACAAAAACTTTCTTTCCAAAATAGAGAGAAAACGTTGAGACCTTATGTGTGACAAAAAAACCCTAACTTTTTATTGCTCTCACCTACCCCTCTCACTTTTCCATGTCATGTGACTTATCAACTTTATTGCCTCTTCATCCTTATCTCTCAGCATCTTCATAGCAACGTGAACTCTAGGTTCTCTTTTTTTTTTTTTTTTTTTTTTTTTTTTTGGCCTTGCCGATTTTTTAGTGTAAAGGGTCATTATATTAGTGAAAAGGCTAGTGGATAAAGTTTTTTTTTTTTTTTGGAAAATGTCTTCCCAATATACGCATAATCAATTTTTGTTAACCATAAATTTAAAATTATAGATAATAATAAAGAAAAGTAATATAAATTTATATGTATTTGTGTGAATTTTTATAGTATTTAATGAGTGTAAATATATATATTTATTTCTTATATATTATATAACAAGGACATAATAGTCAATTTTGTTAGGACATATGTAGTTCAAGTTTGTTAACATATGTCGCTATTTTATGTAATTGGCTTATTCTTAGACAAAACGCACTTTACTTGTAATTGGGTAGATTTAGGATGTGTTTAACACTTCAAGAAACAGTGTTTCAAGACTCAGTGTTGAAGTCATCTAGTCTGTCTAAGAAACAAGCAAGGAAGTGCAAGTTACTAAAGCTTGACACCTGTCTCGACACATGCATCTATCGAGCTTTAAGAAACTGTTTACCCCGAGCCTTGACAGCTTCTCGACAGATCCTCGACACCTCTATCTGTCGAGAATTAAAGAAAACAGATTTTCAGTTCTGTTTCAAATCCAATCTGTGAATGTGTCTTTGAGACTTCTTTTCTCCTAACCCTAGACATATAAAAGGATTGTTTTAAGGGCCGTCAAAAGAGATGCAAGTTGCACAAGTATTGAGCAATCCTTGTTCATGCAATTTGTGATCAAAGACAAAATTCGTGTCCTAGTTCATCCTTTGTGAAGAAGATAGCTGTGTATTGTGCACCATAGGGTTTTGTGACTGAGCATCTTCTTGATCTTCATCGTGCAGATGATTTGAAGAACTTTGCAGCCAACAACTCTCTCTCTAGTTGGTGTTTGAAGTTGCGTACTGGGATTCGCGCATCTGGTTAGTCACGTACTTGGGAGCCGTGCATTGAAAGGAGAAATTGTCACTACAGAATAAGTCCAATTAGGTATTGGGGTAAAGGTTCAAATGTAGGTTGGTAAGGTACTTGTGATTCCTTATTTGTAACCGCTTGTTGTGATAATAGTGGAGTTTCGGGAGTGGTGACCTTAAATCACCCGGTGGGGTTTTTGCCGTCAGGTTTTTTCCATTCATAAACAAATCACCGTGTCATTTATTTTCCGCTGCATAACTTAATTTTGGTGATTTGTTTGTGCTGCCACGTGATATTGCATGTTAATTTGATTAATTAATAACTAGGGTAATTAATCAATCTAATCTATCACAAGGGGTCAACGCATTTGTGGCATGTCAAATTTATGTAAACTACATTTTTCATCCTCCATTTTTTCTCTCAAACTAAACGAAAGAGTTTTCCACCCTCCCACTTTTCCACTCTTCCAACCAAGCACATATGAGGGAAAATCAAATATTTTCTATCCTTTCACTTTTTCATCCTCCCACTAATTTTTCATCCTTCCATTTTTCTACTCCTCCATTCAAACGAATCCTAAGGTTTAGTCTAAAACCAACCCGTACTGACCCATGGAGTTTAGGCCCAATTTTTTTTTTCTTTTACCTGTTTGGGTTGAGCAATAACTTTTTCATTCAACAACAAAAGTAAAGTAAAATTAGTCACATTGGATTCAAGCTTGAAACCTATAATCTTAAACACAACCCATGCTTTTGGCCGCTTATAGTCAACCAACTAGCAAGTTTTTAACTAACATCTTCTGTCAACATCTCAAAGACTCAAACTCTTTGCAGCCTTAAAGTTTCAACTCTAGTTTATCTTCAATTTGGAATATTCAAGTGTGAGTAATGTGTTTAGTAGAGTACTGAAATCATATATGAGATATTAATGACAAGATCGAGTGACAAGCAGTATCCCTATATATTATACTAACTACTTAATTGAACTCTTCTCAAAATGTTATCTCCCCAACAATAGGTATTATATAATTAGCCACACAAAAAAGTTGAAGTAAATTAAAGGTATAATATTTCTTTATGGGATACCTCACACTTGGATGTGTAATTACATCATATTAATTATATATCCATTAGAATCATATAGTTCTAGAGTTTTTTGGGCTGAGTGTGCGTTTCTTATTGATTAAATTATCTACTATTTGTGAGTCATGCACTATTTTTTGTCTCAACTTTATTTCAAATAATTTAGTTTTAAACTTTTTGAAAATAAGTCAACTTTTAGGCTTTTTATCACATTATCCAAATAAGCTATTACAAAATTTATAATAAAAAAAAAAAAAATTCCAATGAATACTATGAACAGGTATAGTTAGAGAGTTCCATGAAGCATTGCATCATGTCTAGAAAGTAGGAGCCAGTAAATAAAACATTTTTGGGAACAGAAAGAGACGAATTGGTATCATTAATAAGGAGCAAGTATTGAAACAACCTTTCAATGGCTAAGTGTCTCATTGTCTTCTTTTAAATACATTGTTTTGGTTCACTAAAAGCTCCCCATTAGGAGCATAAAAGGATACCGTCTTTAACTTTTCATTATATACCCCCTCAAAAAATAAAAAAAATAAAAAACTTTTCATTACATAAAGTGCTCTAGTCTTCGCTCATCTAGCTACTTCATTTTGGTGTACTTTAATCTTTGATCTCCCACTTCCAGACAACAATGGCCAACGACCAAGGAGAGGGACCGGCAATTGGGATCGATCTGGGTACAACGTACTCGTGCGTGGCAGTATGGCAACATGAACGAGTAGAGCTAATAGTGAATGATCAGGGTAACAGGACCACGCCCTCCTATGTTGCTTTTACTCCTGCCGTACGCTTGGTTGGTGATGCTGCCATAAACCAGGTTGCCAGGAACCCAACCAACTCTGTCTTTGGTAATTTTCAAAAATGTTTTTCATAACTTGGTTTTCACTTACCAACATCAATTCATATACTAAAGATATTGCGTCTGTGCCTGTGTACTTTCTTTTACGTGGAAATATTACTTGGTAACTAGTTTTGAGAAATGGAAATTATAGGCCTGTTTGGTTGGTAAGTTTGAGTAAAGTTATTTGGGTGTTTTTGATATATATGTGGTTAAAAAAGTGTGTTGAAATATATGTAAAATTATTTAAAATGTGTAAAAATGTGTTAAAATTAACCTACCAAACACCCCTTTTATATTTGGTTGACTGCGTGGAAAGAGGATTGTGGACATTGTTGTCATTGTTGACTGGCTGTTACTTTGTTTTGGACTGTATGTGATCACTGTTAATGTTTTATGTTCTTAAATCTTAATTCTCATCCACCAACTACTTTGATTTTTATTGTTCGCGTGTTTGATATACTCTTTTAGAGAAAAGGAAACTTATTTTCATGATTTTTTTTTTTTTCTTTTTACAGAATTATTGTGCATTTTCATTTTAGATAGTTCACACTTCACAGCAGAAAACTAAAGGAAGAAAAGAAAAACATTTTAAATTTATAATTTAGGGTGCCGTTACAATTTTTTTCCTCTTAAAAGTTGCTAAACAAAATAAATCTTACAATTTCAATTTTTTTTTTTTAAAAAAAAGAAACTTTAAAGTTATAAATAACAACAAATTAAATTCTAAATTATAACATAGGGTTTCAACAAGTAATGGATTAAAGCATCAACAAATATTTACTCCCCAAGCACAATGCTAGCTATTTCACTTAAATTGGTTGAGGTATGATTTGTTACTATAGGGTTTGAAATAGCACAATGTTATTTCAAACCCTATAGTTTAAGGGTGTAATGAATTAAACTCTTTTTGCTTTAGTAATTATAAATATCTAGATGCAAAGCAATTGATTGGTTCGGTGGTATTGAATAGCCTACCATATGATTGATTGGTGGAAATGAATGCAATTGGTGGCATATGTCAAAGATATTACAAATTTTACTACAAAGGATTCATGTACAAAAGTGTCTTTTTATCTAATAGTTTTTCATTCTTTTCATTTGAGGTATTTATTTGTTAAAAGGATACTATATTGCAATTGCAAAGCGGTTGATTGGAAGGAGATTCAGTGATCCCTTAGTTCAGAGGGATATTAGCCTTTGGCCATTCAAGGTTGTTAAATGTCCTGGTGATAAGCCTATGATTGTTGTCACCTATAAGGGCGAAGAAAAGCACTTCTCTGCAGAGGAAATCTCATCTATGGTCCTAAAAAAGATGCGTGAGATGGCTGAAGCCTACCTGGGCACAATTGTGAAAAATGCAGTTGTTACTGTCCCTGCCTACTTCAATGATTCCCAGCGTATGGCCACAAAGGATGCTGGTGGCATTGCAGGCCTTAATGTTCTGCGAATAATTAACGAACCAACCGCTGCAGCCATTGCTTATGGTCTTAACCAGTCAAGCGGCACTGGGAAGAGAAATGTATTGATTTTTTATTTAGGTGGTGGTACTGCTGATGTCTCACTACTTACCATTGGGAATGACGTCTTTGAAGTGAAAGCTGTTGCTGGAGACACACACCTTGGAGGTGAGGACTTTGATAACAGAATGGTAAAGCACTTCGTTGAAAAATTTAGTGGGAATTCAAGAGCTCTTAGGAGGTTGAGAACTGCTTGTGAGAAAGCAAAGAGGATTCTTTCTTCTACAATTGAGACTACCATTGAAGTTGATTCTTTATGTAATGGCATTGATTTTTTCTCAAATATTACCCGTGCTGGATTTGTGGAACTCAATATTGATTTGTTCAGGAAGTGTATAGAGCCTGTGGAGAAGTGTTTAATTGATGCTAAGGTGGACAAGAATTGGGTCCATGATGTTGTTGTTACAGGTGGTTCTTCCAGAATTCCCAAGGGGCAGCAGTTGTTGCAAGATTTCTTTAACGGGAAAGAGCTTTGCAAGAGCATTAATCTGGATGAGGCTGTAGCTTATGGGGCAGATATTCAAGCTGCAATCTTGACTGGTATGAGAAATGAGAAACTTAAAGACATCGTTCTCTTAGATGTCACCCCACTGTCCCTTGGTGTAGCAATTCGTGGATCACAGATGTCTATTTTGATTCCCAGGAATACTGCCATTCCCACCAGGAAGGAGGATTTCTTCACCACCTTCTCTGACAACCAAACTTCTATATTGCTCTCAGTTTACGAGGGTGAAAGAGCAAGAACTATGGACAATAACTTCTTGGGGGAATTTGAACTTTCCGACATTCCTGAAGCACCCAGGAGTGTTCCTAAGATAAAAGTTTGTTTTGATATTGATGCCAATGGTATCTTAACTGTTTCTGTTGAGGAGAAGACGCCTGGTGTTGGGAGGAAGATGACCATCTCCAATGACAAGGCAAGGTTGTCCAGTGAAGAGATTGAGAGGATGGTCCAGGATGCAGAGATATACAAGGCCGAAGATGAGGAAGATAAGAAGAATGTTAAGGCTATGGTAGCTTTGGAAGACTATGCCTACAACCTAAGGAAAACTATCAATGATAAGAAGATTGGGGCAAAGCTTGTCCCTGCAAGTAAGCAAAAGATGGAAGAAGCTATTGAACGGGTGATTGAGTGGTTAGATGGCCTCCAGATCATGGATTCAGAAGAGTATGAGGACAAGCTGGAAACGCTTGAGAGCATCTGCAATCCCATCATTGCGAGGATTTTATAGACACCAGCAATAAATTTGAGCAGCGCCTCTCTTGTCACAACATATTCCGACTTTATTTTCACAAATCTTTAATTCTACTATTTGCTAGTAATTTGGACTTTGTTGGAAATTCTGATAATATGATTTCTAATTTCTGGTGTTGCCATTTTATATCAATTGATGAGGATGAGCATGAACCTGTCTAGCTCGGTTTTGGAATTATCCTGTTTTAGTTTAGAATTGTGCCATTGAAGTTTTAAGGTATCAATGTAAATGAAACTGGGGTATGATATCGAAACTAACATGCCATTCCGAGAATTGAACCGTTATATATAGTGATGGACATGAGCACAATTTATTCTGTGGACAAGCAGTTAGAGAATGTTCGGAACTCTTATGCAACATAAAAAAATACTGCCAGTTTGTTTGGAGTTTAAAGAGTCTTTAAATTATATGTATAAACCATCCTATAGCCAGTTCCATAGGATAAAAGGGAACAAATTGTTCGAGCTCTTGATAAAGGGTAAGCTTGTATTCGGTAAATTTTTTAATTTTGTGATGGAATTGACATAAAATAATAGACCCTAAATATTTTTCATTTAGGTTGTGAGGAGAAGCAAAGGAGTTTCACGGTACACAACTATCAGCTCCTGAGTCAATCCGAGAATACCATTACCAACAGTAGGCCTTGGGATTTTTCTAAAACCCTAAATGAGGAGATATTAGTTTGTCTTGTATGTCTTGTCCTGCCATACTATACGAGAAGCTGTTAGAGGCGACTTATTAAATTACCTCTCCCCACATTTTCCTTTACCATTCCTCGTGGATATTTACTGCTTGGTCATATCAAAATTAAATTATGTGAGTTGATCAAAGCAACTAGTGCCTCCAATGATAATTCTTCACATACTATTTTGTGGAATTAAAAAATGCAACTTTTCTCTTGAAAGACAGAGGAATCAATGTAGGGACTAGGAACTTCATTACGCAAATATGGAATTCAAAACGCAATTATAGAGTAAAAATTGATGAGCATTAAAGGATTAGCCTCACATGTACAGTGGCTTGAATAATGTTAAAAATGTGTCCATCTGATTTGCACGCATGATCCAGGGAACCCTACATTCCAAATCAATAATGAAACATCCTCAATTCCTTGGCTCACAATCAATAAACTTATATAGCTAGGGGTATGTTTATTAAAAACAAGGTGTTGCACACACTACGTATATATTGTTTTCATGAACTCAAATCATGAATTAAACTCACAATTTCAGTTCGTGAAAACACAGTTATATTGTAACAGACTTTTCCCAACTTTATATGTTAAAATGCTAAATATTGGAGGGACAGCTAGATTATGATATAGTCAAGGAGTTGAATAATTAAATAACTGAGAGAAAAAGAGATGTTTTTAACATAACATAATATTATCTTTAATATATTTGACACTCTTATTTTTGGAGAAATCAATATGATAACTGTGGGGGGTAAAAGCGTTGGAACACCGCATGGGCCTAGGGCCTGGTCCGAGGACGGGGACTCCGCCAAAGGGGCAGTGGGTCGTGGGTAGGGCCTCCTAAAACGGGGGCTCAAACGCCCGCCGACCAGGCTGCCAGCCGAATTTATACTGATCCGAGGAGAATGTCTCCTCGGACTAAGGGACCCTGGTCCGAGGAGCATAGCACGTCGTCCAGGGAAGGACTCCTGAAGCTTAGCGAGTCGTCCCACGCACCAACGGGACGCCGAGGAGGGGGACAAGAGGGACGTGCACTGCACAAAGCTGCTACCACCGCATTAAATGCCTTCCACCTACCCGCCTAGCCGCATTAATAGGGAAATGACTCCTGAGGGGACGGTGGGCAGCTTTATGAGCCTTGGGGAGCGTTTTCAGGGAAAGACAGATGGGAACCAGGGATGGGAAGTATAAATAGAGAGGGATGGACCCTAGGAAGGGGATCCGAATTTTCTCCCAGGAAAGAGGAAGGCACACTCTCTCTCTCCCCTCCTAAAGAACAGAAAGTCACCCAGCACAGAAACTCCTCGGCTCACGTCCGACGAAGGAAATAGACCACCCCATCGGCCAGCAGCCTGCAGGAAGCGGACTTGGGCCTTACCCCATAGCCTTCTAAAGCCCCAAGAAGTATAGGCTTTAAGCCCATTCTCTACAAATTCTATTGTAAAGGCCACTTGGGCCGGCCTGGTCACACATTTAGGCTTAGGGCCAACTTTGTGTCCTTACAATAACCTAACCAAAAAAGTGCAATAGAATAAAAGCAAAATAGTCAAAACAAAAGAAAATAGTGGCAGGAATACAAAACAATAGACAAATTAGCGCAATCGCTCTTGGAGAGTCCATTGTAAACCAACAAATTACTTGGTTCTTTGAGAACGTGGGGAAACATGTTTGCCTTTTCTTTTCTCCTTGTTTTTCTTCACATCAACATAGCTTTCCTCTTCTTTCATATTGGCAATCTGAAATGGCGCAAAGTTATGCACATATGGTAAGATACGACTTGGTAAACGGTCACATGCAACATTGTAGGTCTCTAAATTCCCTTCTGTAAACTCATATCTTATAATAAAACCTGTTTTCCACGCATAAATCACATTGGATTCAGGGTTGAAACCTATTATATTAAACTTAACGCGTGGTTTTTGCACCCTTATATTAGTCGACGAATTAGCAACTCCGTTGCTGACATCTTCTGTCAACATCTCAAACTCCTTGCAACCTTCAACCTTCCACTCAAGTTCCTCCTCATCACTGATAGAGAGAGACCAAACAGGAAACTCATCACTAAAGCCATGGCAATAGCAGAAAAGTTTGTCATTGAATTTCCAGAGTGACTTTCCTAGCGGAGCACGAGGAGCCTCAATCAACTCGTAGCAACTGTGTGATTTACTTTTCTTGTTCAAGTGAAATACAAAAATGTAACCTTCAAGACAATCCCAAAATAGACTGTCATTGCATACAACCTTCGAACCCATCACCGAATAGTGACATAAAGGTGGAAGTCTCTCCTCCAATTCCTTCCACTCACCCGTTTCTGATGAAAAACCAGACAACAAGGAACAATAGTCATCGTCTTTCGAACTAAAAATACAAACTATTTTAAATTGAAGATAACTAAAGTTGGTTGTGTCTGCGAGGAACCCATAATAGACCAGGGTAGATCGTTTGGGATAAGGAAGAATGACATGTTTCTTGGTCAAAGGATTACAAACGAACCATGTACTTTTAAACATTGCCATCCCAGAGTAAACGCAGCTAAGTAATAAAGCATTGCAAGTTTCAACAACCTCGACCACATCGAGGCTATCACTCTTCAAGAAACTGAACAAAGAATCTACAAGACGATCAGCTTCAGGTTTTATGGGAATAAAATTAGGGTCATCGTAACATGACCACTCTCGTTGTGCCACCATTCCCATTCCATTCCAAAACTTTGGTGGAAGAACCCCGCGAAATTAGTTTTGCAATTACCGAAGTGTTTGGCTGCGAAGTCTGGCCTTCTTGTCAAGTTGTTGATGCCTTTCGATACACTCCTGATGTTGCATAGGGATGGCCATACCCATTGGGTAATGGATATTCAACCCTACCCGATCCAAATGTTTCGGGTAATACCCGGTTCTTTATGGGTAGAAGGTAATCGGGTAGGGTTTGGATATTACCCGAATTTTGTGGGTAGGGTATGGATATTACCCAAACCCGACCCGAACTCAAAAAACCTAAAATTTTCTCTCTCAATGCTCTCCGCCTCTCTCCTATAAAAAAAAAAAAAAAAAAGCTCTCTGCCTCTCCTCAAACACACAAACACAATCAGATCAAACCCATTCAAAAAAAAAAATTCGAACAACCCAGATCAATAGTCATGAGAAAGAACACAATTAGAGAGAGAGAACGTAATCAAAGAGAGAGAAGGCAATCAATCTTCAAAATCATGAGAGAGAACAGGATCGGAGCTTTCTGTGATGTACCGGAGCAGAGAGAGAAGGTGATTGGAGCGGGTCATGGTAGATCAAACTCAACTCAGCTTTCTTGTTTACGCGAGCTTGCTGTGACGCCATTGTTGATGGCGGTTACAGTTTCGGCACCTGGTTCTTAAGACACAAAGCCATGGTGTTGAGAGAGAGACAGACAAACATATCACAAAGCTCTCTGCCTTGTACCGCATTTCACAGAAAGCAATTGGTGAAATCGCAAGGCTTTCGCGAGAGAGAGAGAGAGAGAGAGAGAGAGAGAGAGAGAGAGAGAGAGAGAGACGAAGCTATGGGTAATGGGTAAAGAGAGAACATCTGGTTTACAATGGTATCTTTTTTTTTAAAAAAATATTCTATGGATTTTTTTTTCTATTTCAGCAAAATTTTGATAATATATATTCGTGCTTTTTTTTTTTTTTTTTTTTTTAATTTTTTGCTTTGTTGATTATTAGGTGTGTGATATTCTTTGCATTTTTTTAAATGGGTTTTGGGTAGGGTATGAATATCCATGGATAATACATTCGGGTAAGAATTGGGTATGGATATTAATGGGTATTAGTATCCGGGTATCCATGGGCAAACATTTTGGGTAGGGTATGGGTATACCCGATCCATACCCTACCCATGGCCATCCCTAATGTTGCATACGTCTTTTGCTGGCAGGCGCAAGAGTACTTCCAATAAGATTTCCTCTGAGAATTTTGAGAAAAAATCGGTTTGTTCTTGGTTGGTGATCACTGTCTATGGTAAGACTTGAAGATTGTTTTTCGCTTCTTACGGCTTTTTCCTTGCCCTTGCTCTTTCGCTTGCCCATGCTCAGTGCTCTTATGAGAATTTGATTCAAGCGTTTATACGATTGAAAGAAAGATCAAGAAAGATGTATACTGGCAGGAGTCGGTGCGAGTCAGGCCGTAATTGGCTTTTTGTGTTAATTCGAATCCATCACCGCACACCTTGGTGCGATGATCACTCCACAAGTATAAGGGCTTGTAGGGTGTGGGGGGGCAAAGGCCGGGGTTCAAGTCTTCAGAAGGAGCTTCACACACGTATACACTTAAATTAGGTTAGAGTAGAAATTTTATCTCGTAAAAAAAAAAAAAAATCGAATCCAAATCGAAAATGAAACTGACCCACTTTTTTTTTTCCCTCCCTTTTTTATGAAGAAACCAAACTCACTTTAGCAATTGGAATTCGTAAATAGGAGTTCTATACTTATGCTCTGTTAAGGAGCCAGGAATTTGGGCAAGGTTAAAAGTTAATATTGAAAGTAAAAAATTAATTAATATGTTAATGTAATTGTCATATAGAATCTAACATGAAATGTAAACTTTAATTCAATTTTTTACAACTAGCTTAAAAGTACTTTGTTTATATTATATATATACTTTTTTTTTTTTTTCAGAATTCTATTAGGCTTCTAACTCCTATTTTGCTAAGTAGTGGGTTTTTTTTTTAATTATTATTACTAGGTGAGACTCATTATTTTTATATAAGAGTTGTAGCAAGAGTGTAACTTTGTAAGTCTATTAGCATTACAAGTAAGAAAAGCTCTTGTGATAATTGAAAAAAAAGTCAAACAAGCTAGTACACAGTAAGCAGAAAAGTTCTTTGTCCTTTATTTCGAGGAGGTTATTAGAGAAACTATTGAGAGTTAGGGGGGCAATTGCTCCCCCCTCAACTTCCCCTCCCTCCGCCCCTGTTTCTGTTGATTTCACTTATGTTTTCTATAAAAATAATTATTATTAAAGTAAATAGACAAATATATATATATATATATATATATAATATCTACGCCGATTTTTAATAAAAACTAGAAATTTAATTATTAAATAATTTTAAATAACAAGTGATTTTCTTTAATTCACAAACTTTGAGTAATAGAGATTTTTTATTATGCAGAGTAAGAGAGATTTTATTAGTGTAGTATGTCATATTTATTGGAACTTTGAAATAGAGTTTTATTTAGAACAAATTATCTTAATAATTGTTTCTTAACATTTGAAAAAAAAATACAAAAAAAGAAATTCCTGTCAATATTAGGTCAAAATCAAACTGAACCTCTACTATTTTAATTTGAAACTTAAAATTCACGGACTTTGAGAAATAACCAAACCCATTTTGCTATAATTTGTTTAGTTGGAGGGACAAAAAACGCAATATGTTATGTATTTTAGTAAAGAAAAACAATAATAGAAATTTTTTTCTTAAAATAGCTTTTCTTAAAAAAAAAAAAAAGTAAAATTAAGAGGGAATTTGGATAGCATTCACGTTTCAGTGTTTCCGCATTTCACGTTTTCTTCTTCCTCTTCTTTTTTTTTTTTTTTTTTTTTTTTTTCCCGTTTTTGCTGCTGGGGAAGCGCATACTGTACACGTACTGTTCATGTACTTTTTTAACAATTTTTTATTAAGAATGGGTCCTGCAGTATTATTTACCAATTAAAAAATTATTTTACTACAGTGTTTTCAGTTTTCAATTTTCAATTTTCAATTTTCAATTTTCAGCAAAACGTTCTATCCAAACGGACCTTAAGAATGATTTAAAGTTAGTAACGGATAAGACAAGAAAACTACAGTATAAAGCATCATATTCTCTTTTCTGTGTTTGGTAGCCAATAAAATCAAAAGCAAAAGCCATAAATATTCACTATTTGGTGTTTGGTCAGTAAGAAAATCAAAAGAAAAGATCACATCAATTAAGTTGGGATGAGAACACGGTAGGGAAACCCTGTAGGCCAGCGTAGGTTGGGGGCGAGCTGGTTCAGATGTATTTTTCCATCTTTAATAAGGTGTTTTTCAAATTAATAGAGTAAGTGTTTTAAGAGATAGTAATAGAATATAAAAAAAAAAAAATTATAAATAGAATATCTACCAAAAATATTAAATTATTTATAAAAATCATTGAATTAATATATATTAAAATGAAAAATATATAAATATATGTTTGGGCGAAGAAAAATCCGTGCGTACATGTTAGCTAAGAAAATCAAAAGAAAAGGCCATCACTAATGCTAAGATGACAACAACTTTGTTCATGATGTCGTTGTTAGAGGTTGTTTCCAAAGAATTCCAAAAGGCGCAGCAATTATTGTTGGCTTGTTGTAGGACCTAAAGAATTTGGCAAGAGCATTCATCCGAACAAGGCAGTGGCATATCATTATGGAGTGCCTATTCAAGCTGAAATCTTAGCCTGTATGGGTAACGAAAAGCTTCAAGAATTTACACTCTAGGATGTCACTCCTATGTCTCTTGGAGTCGAGATTATTGGAAGTGAGATATTTATTGTGATTCCAAGAAATACCTCCATTCCTACCACCAAGAAGGGCCATTACATGAACAACTATGAGTCGATCCGAGAATACCATTACCAACACTAGCCGGTTCTCACACATAAAAAATCGGTTTCATGATTTGTTCACGGTTAATCCGAGAATACAATTACTAACACTAGCCCTTAGGATTTTTCTAAAAGCCTAAGTGAGGATATTAGTTTGTCTTGTATGTCTTGTCCTGCCATACTGTACAAGAAGTTAAAGGCAACCTATTAGATTACCTCTCCCCATGTTTTCCTTAAACCTTCCTCTTGGATATTTACTTGGTCATATCAAAATTAGATTATATGAGCTGATCAAAGCAACTTGTGCCTCCAATGATAATTCTTCATGTGCTGTTTTGTGGAATTAAAAGATGCAACTTTTCTCTTGAGAGAACAGAGGAATCGGTGCAGAAACTAGGAACATCATTATGCAAATATGGAATTCAAAATGCAAATGCAGAGTAAAAATTGATGAGCATTGAAGGGTTTGCCTGACATGTACGGTGGCTTGAATAATGTTAAAGATGTGCCCATGTGATTGCACCCATGAACTTGGGAACCCTACAGTCTAAATCAACAATGAAACATCCTCAATTCCTTGAACATGAATGAGAAACATTTAAGTAGGCTCACAATCAATAAGCTTAATTATATAGGTGTATTTTACAAACAATGTATTACAGCGTATCTAATGTTTTCATAAACTAAAATCAAGAGTTAAACTCACAATTTCAATTCATGAAAACACAGTTACAATGTAACTTTTACCAACTTTATATGTTAAAAGGCCAAATGTGGGAGGAACAACTAGATATATGATATACTCGAGGGTTGAGTAATTAAATAATTGAGAGAAAAAGAGACGTTTATAATATGACATAATAAATAAGATAACCTAACCATAAAAGTGCAATAAAATAAAAACAGAAAAGGAAATCCAAAAGAAAATAATGGCAGGAATACTAAATAATAGACAACTTGGCGCAATCACTCATGTCTGAAGTCCATTGTAAACCAACAGATCAGTTGGTACTTTGAGAACGTGGGGCAACATGTTTGCCTTTGGTTTTCTTCTTGTTCGTCTCCACATCAACCTAGTGTTTGCATTCCCCTTCTTTCATTTTGGCAATCTGAATCGGCGCAAAGCTATGCACATATGGCAAAATACGATTTGGTCCACGTCCAGCACCCCACAGGATCTTGAAATTCCTTTCTGTAAACTCATATCCTATAATAAAATTACTAGGATTTGGCTTCCACAATTAAATCACTTTAGATTCAGGGTTGAAACGTATTATATTGAACTCAATGTTTGGTTTTGTTTGCACCCATACATTATACAACGAACTAGCAAGTTCGTTGCCGACATCTTCTGTCAACATCTCAAACTCCTCGCAACCTTCAACCTTCCACTCAAGTTCCTCCTCGTCATTGATAGAGAGAGACCAGACAGGAGTCTCATCATCAAACCCCTGGCAATAGCAGAAAAGTTTGTCATTGGATTTCCAAAGTGACCTTCCTAGTGGAGCACGAGGAGTCTCAATCAATTCTGATTTACCTTCCTTGTTTAAGTGACATACAAGAATGTGACTTTCAAGACAATCCCAAAATAGCTTGCTGTTTTATACAACCTTCGAACCCATCATGGTATGGTGGCATAAAGGCGGAAGGCTCTCCTCAAACTCCTTCCACTCACCCGTTTTCGATGGAAAAACCGACAACATAGAACAAGAGTCATCGTCTTTTGGATTAAAAACACAAATTACCTTATATTGAAGATAACCAGATTTGGTTGTGTCTGCATGCAACCCATAGTAGACCAGGTTAGATCGTTTGACAGGATATGGAAGAGTGACATGTTCCGTGGTCAAAGGATTTCAAACGAACCATGTTTTGAACGATTTTATCCCAGTGTAAGTGCAGCAAAGTAATAAACCATTGCAAGAATCAATAAGCTCGACCACATCGTTGCTGTTGTTCCCCTTCTTTAAGAAATTGAAGAGAGAATCTGGAACACGATCAGATTCAGATTTTATGGCAACAAAATCAGGGTCATGGATAACTTGACCATTAATGAACCGGCTCTCACTGTGCCACCATTCCCTTTGCGTTGAAAAACTCTGGCAGAAGAATCCTGTGAGATTACCAGAAAGAGTTTTGCAATTACGAAGTGTTTGGCTGCGAAGTCTGGCCTTCTTGACAAATTATTGATGCCTTTTGAGACACTCCTAATGTTGCATATATCTTTTGGTGGCAAGCGCTAGACTACTTCCAATAAGATTTCCGCTGGGAATTTTGAGAAAGCATCGGTTTGGTCTTGGTTGGTGATTGAGGGACCCTTTGGTTTAAAACTTATCGTCGCTCAATTTTCATCACTCAATTTTCATCACTCATTACTCATCACTTAAAATACCTCAATTCCCAAAACCCACTGTTTGGCGCATTAACTCATACCAGTTTTCAACTTCAAAAGGTGCGGTTGGGTTTCACAAAAAAAAAAAAATCCTTTTGTCAAACATTGCGACTAGGATGTGGATTTAATTAGAAAAATACCATCGAAAACTGAGTTTTGAAAATTGAAAACACCTAAAATGTGTTTTCAGTTTTCATAACTCATAACTCAAAAATTAGAAAATTGAGTAATGGAAGCAAGGTAGAGAATTGAGTAATGGAAGCAAGGGGTGAAAACTAAGCCAAACAAAAAATTTTGTATGGGTCTCATATGTTTTGATAACTCAATTATGAGTTTTAGATCATATCATTTAAAACTCTCTTAAACCAAACAGGCCCGAGTTTTCATTGTGTACGGTAAGACTTAAAGATTGTTTTTCGTTTCTTATGGCTTTTTGTTTGGCCTTGCCTTTGCCCTTGCCCATGTTCTGTGCTCGTACGAGAATTTGGTTGAAGTGTTTACACGACTGAAAGAAGAACGAGAACTAATGAAGGAAATCATATAGAGGGAAATATATACATATGTAGGGTGCTTGGGTGGCTAGGTCACAGGCAAGAGTCGCCGCAAGTCATTCACTTATGTTTTCTATAAAAATAATAATGATTAAAGTAAATAAAAACATACACACACACATATATACATATATATATATATATAACACCAAATTTTAATTAAAACTACAAATTTGATTATTAAATAATTTTAAATAATAAGTGAGTACAAAGAGTGAAACTCTTTCTCTCTAATAATTCCAACATAAACTCAAACTCATCATTTTTTTGAAAATAAAATTATTTTTGTTTAATTCAAACTTAACAAAGAGTGAAACTCTATCTCTATAATGAGTCCAACTTAAACTTAAACTTAAACTCAAACTCAAACTCAAACTCAAATGTTGATATTATTATTATTATTATTATTATTATTATTATTATTATTATTATTATTTTCTCTCTACTTCACTAATGTGACTTCACTAATGTGATATTTTATGATAGAGTGCAAACTTATAACCATGGATTATTCTTTTGAATATAACCCAATCTTTTTCTTATATTTTTCTATTTTTTAGTCATTTTTTTTTTTGTTTCAATAATTTCTAAGCTGTGAATCATTTGATTATTTAATATTTTTTGTCTTTCAAAAATTTTAATATCTGAATTTTTAAGTTATTTTTTGCAATATCTAAAATTGTCTGACAATTTTTTTTAAATCATTGTACGTTTAAACAATGACTTTTTCTTCAAATTGTAACACAAATTAAAGTCATACAAGATTAAATCATGTAATGATGTAGTTTTCTAATCAATTTAAGATCTTATAAGATTATTTTAGTCTACCTCCCAAATAGGTAGGTTTCTGTGCATAGCTCGGATGAGTGACTAGTTGTCTCTAAAAACATAAGTAACTTAATAATTTGAAAAAAAATACAAACAAAATAAAATCCTGTTAATATTAGATCAAAATCAAACTGAACCTCTACTGTTTTAATTTAAAACTAAAAAAATTCATGGACTTCGAGAAATAACCAAATCCGTTCTTTTGTTATGGCTGGAAAATGCAATTTGTGATTTATTTTAGTAAAGAAAAACAATAATAGAGATTTTGTCTTAAAATATTTTATTTTTAAGTAAAATTAATAATGATTTCAAGTTGGCAACCGAGAAAATAGACAAGAAAAGTACAATATAAAGCCTCATATCCTATTTTCTATGTTTAGTAGCCAATAAAATCAACGGCAAAAGCCACAAATATTCACTATTTGGTGTTTGTCAAGCAAGAAAATCAAAAGAACAAACCACATAAATTAAGTAGGGATGAGAACAAGGCAGGGAAACCCCTGTGGGGTATGTTGGGGGCGAGCCGGTTCAGAGGTATTTTTCCATCTTTAATAAGGTGATTTTGAATTTAATAAGATATAGACGAAAGAAAATTCCATAACAAATTATAAAGCCTCATCACCTCCATCCCGTGTTTGGCAGTGCAAAAATTGGTATATGGTAGCTAAGAAAATCAAAAGAAAATGCCATAACTAATGCTAAGAAAACAAAAACTTTGTTCATGATGTCGTTGTTAAATGTTGTTTCCAGAGAATTCCAAAAGGCGCAGCACCTGTTGGCTTATCATACTACTTATTTAGGAGGAAAGAACTTTGCAAGAGCATTCATCCGAATGAGGCAGTGGCATATCATATATGGGGTGCCTATTCAAGCTGCAATCTTAGCCCATATGGGTAACGAAAAGCTTCAAGTCTTTACACTTTAGGATGTCACCCCTATGTCTCTTAGAGCGGAGATTATTGGAATTGAAATGTCTATTGTGATTCCAAGGAATACCTCCATTCCTAACACCAAGAAGGGCCATTACACTACCAACTATGACAACCAAACTACTATTTTATACTCAAGGATACAAGGGTGAGAGAACAAGAACTCAAGATATCAACTTGTTGTGAGAATTTGAGCTTTTTGGCATTCCTGAAGCACCAAGGGGTGTTGCTCAGATAGATGTCTGCTTTGATACTGAATCCAATGGCATTTTGAATGTTTCAGTTGAGATGACCTCTGGTTTGAGGAGCAAGATCACTTTCACCTGTGACAAGGCAAGGCTGTCCAATGAGGAGATTAAGAGGATGATCAAGGATGCAGAGAAATACAACTTTGAAGATGATGAGAATAGAAAGAAGGTTGAGGCTAAGGAAGCTTTGCTAGTATGTATTCTAGCACTTCGAGCATGTCAATGTCCTTCTCTTACTTTTTGTTAGTATAAAACTATAAATCCTACATATGAATCAACCTATCACTAAAAGGCTGGGAAACAAGAGTGATAAAGGGAAATGTCACAAAGTGGAAAACCTGCCCTCATATCTCTTGAAGATTTGCCCATGTCATAAATAACTAGTGCACATGTAAGTGGTAACTTGAAAGACCCTAACTTCTGCTAACAGGGTCAGTTCCAAAATGATAACAGAAATTAAGCAAGTATGTTTTATTACTTCCTTCAAAAATTAGTTTGCAGAACCAACAATGCAAAAATAGCTCAATCGTGGAAACTATGCAACACAGGAATATTTATCAAAGACATTAACGACCAAGAACAAAGTTCAAGTTGGATTCGGACCATAACAGAAGTCTAAAACAAAGCCTAGACTTTGCAGACTGCGTGGTTCCTTAATGTATACTGCAACAAAGCCAGAAATAGATTTTAAAGAATCCAACTTTGAAAACCACCTTTGCCCATATTTAATTTTGAGCTATTAAAACACTCTCTGGACTAACATTCCCATGAAAGTCTCTTTCTAAAAGAAAATTAAAGCTATCAATAAAATATAATCTACAATAACCCTGTATTAGCAGAAAGTAAGTACTTTTCTCAATGCATTAGATTTAGTTCCAATGAATTGCCAGTTATTTCCATGATTCATTGGCTAGAGCTAAGCACTATAGAAAAGCTTTCTGTGGAAACCAAACTAAAATATACGTAACTTTTTTGCAGTCATTTCTTCGAACGTCTTAAGTGCATACTCAAACATATGGATTGAAACAACTAGCGAAGCGAACATATATGTCTGTTTGGGGATAAAAGTAAAACTAACCTTATTGAACACAGGAACAATTACAATGTTACAGTTCTGGGTATTAAAAAAGAAAATGATCGTAACAATTAAATGAAGCTGAGAAAAAGGCAAAAATTTTAAAACTTGGATTTGGCTTCAAAGATAGGCCACATACATTGTCGTGTTGATCTATCTATCCAGAAACAAAAACTAGCTCCAACATTATGGCTAAAAGACCATACATCATTCTTTCTCAGATTGTTGCTTCAGCTTAGTCTCGTGAACACTCTCCACCGGAGGCAATGTCTACACACAATAGTAGTAGAAAATGACATATCAAACAGGTCATGCAGTCATGGATAACAAGATGAGAGTGTTTCAAACATTTTATCAAACAGGTCATGGGCCTATAAACTATTTGGTAATAACATATTTGACAACGTGCCAAAGATTGAAATGGTTACGAGAGAGAGAGAGAGAGAGGCTTACAAGATTAGGCTTATATATGTTGTGGACAACAGATGCGCCAGCGAGGAGCGAGACGACAACAACAACGCACGACCATGCCAGCGACGGAGTCCCCGTAGGTTGTCTTCCTCCTCCGAATTTCTGATTCATATTCAATGATTCGATCTCACACCCCCTCTCTCTCTCTCTCTCTCTTTCTCTCTCTCTAGTGTAGCGGGAAATATGTGTTTTTTATTTTTAAGGGCTTTCCTCCCAGAGTTACTGGTGAACTTATAAGCAAATCAATTATAAAGTCTGAAAGGCCCAATTTGGGGGACTACTTATGTTGAAGACTTGGATCCTTTTTTCTTTTTTCTTTTTTTAATGTATTGGGCTTTGGTAGTTGGCTATTAATGGGCTTAATTGGATCTAATGCTTACTTCATACCAAGATTTTCTCCCCCCTTTGTTAAAGTCATGTAGCTTTAGAAACCTCCTTATTCAAATTTTCACTCTCCTAATTATTGAATTATAAAAAAAAATGAAGAATTTTTTTTTTTAATAGATACCATAGAATTTTAATATATTGCATTCACTTCAAAGTAATTACAATTTATAATTAGACTAATTGATTTTTAGTATCCGTTTAGATACAAGTTTACGTCCACGTTTTCAGCTCTAACGTGTTTTCAGCTTTTTTTTTTTTTTTTTCCAGCCGCAGTTGTTGAGCAATTCTCCCATAAACAGTGCACTCGTGCACTATTTATGAGATTCACAAACTTCACTTTTCAACAACTTTTTCATTAAAAGTGGATCCCACGGCACTATTCACACATTTAAAAATTAGTTTACTACAATGTTTTTAGTTTTCAATTTTTAGTAATAAGTTATATCCAAACAAACCCTTAGTGTAGACAAAATTCAAATCTCAAATCTCTTATTCGATAACAAAATATTTTACCGCTTGAGCTAAAATGAAAACCAGCAGTAGAAGAGAATTTAAGAGAGAAAAAAAAAAGGATTTTCTCCTGTTAAGTAGTAGAAGTTTAATAAATTTTAAATAATAATAAGAAGAAGAACGAAAAGAAAATGAAAGAAAGTATATCAAGTGGACTACGCTTGGTGTTTCATTGCAATTGGGTATTGCCACATTGATTGAATCTTCAACAGCTAACTTGGCACAAACGTACTTCCAACGGAACTACGTGCCTCATTATTGAACCATCGGGGTTACCGGCCCATCACGAAGAAATCACTAGGGAATTTCGTGACATTTGCGTAGTATTATAATTCCAACTTGCTTGATCTATAAATATGTATCAAGTTTTGAGGCAGTCCTCTCATCAGATCAGACAGACATGAAATTCACAGAGATAGAGCATTGGAGCCACCCACAACACACTTTGAAACTTGTGCCTGCCAAAGAACCTTACCGCTGCAATGGCTGCAAAGAAGTTGGATTTAGACCTTGTTACGAGTGCGAGTACAAAGAGTGCAACTTCCATCTTCATGAGGAGTGTGCAGCACTGCAGCCTGAATCGTCTGACTACCACCCATTTCTCAAAAACTGCGACTTCAAACTTGTTGAAAATGTACAAGGGGAGAGATATTGTGATGCTTGTGGGAAAGATGTGCTAGGGTTCGTGTACCAATGTTCGCACACGAAAGCACATGACCTACACCCATGTTGTATGAAGCTTCAACATACCTTAAATGGTGGTGAGGTGAGGCTGTACCTCAAAAAAAAGCTCTCATCAAAATCAAAGTGCAGAAAATGCGGAAGAAAGGAAATACTAAAAGATTTCAAGGGCTGGTCTTATGAATCCAACTGTGGCCAGCATTGCTATCATGTTGCATGTGTGAAGGAATTAATTCTTGATAATTGGAAGAAGGATTATATTTATGGAAAAAATGATGTGGGTCAGACTAGTGACACGGCGTTACAAATTATGGTTCCGAATAAGGAAGACGGAGTAGAACAAAGTGGAGGAATAAGCAAGAATGGAAAGAAGCTTAATCTATATTGGAGGAAGGCTAAAATTGTTCTCAAGCTCATTATTTCAGCCATCTTTGGAGATCCAATGGGGATAATTGCTGCAATATGTTTTGAATCGTTATTTTCAAGTTAATTTTTCTTTTTTTTCGATGAGTCAAGTTGATTTATTTTGTGTGAAAGAGGATGAAAAGTTCATGTAACAAACTATTTGTTTTTGTACCAATGATGATTGGGAAGGTTTAAACATATAATATTATCGCAAACTTCATTACTTATAGTTTGTTCTTCTACATCTTTGTCTCAAGAGGCATATTATATATATATATATCAGATTTGTAGACAGCATGTGAAAAATTGGAGGAAAAAATGAACTTTTTAAAGCATTTAGATAAGCTAAGCATGTATAAAAATGTTATCAAGTAATGTGAGATTAAGGAAGAATTATATCAGGTGTAATTTGATCCTAACAATTTATAATATATTAACTATGCATCAAAAACTCTTCAACAAATTTTTTGTTTTTTTTTTTTTATTTCTTTTTTGAAAATGTAGATCAACAATTTCATAGTCAAAATTTAGTTTTCGAGAATAGTCACATTATACACAAAAAATGCTAAATTTTTCACATCTCGCTCCCATAACATTTGAGAAAGTACTCAACTAGATTTACCACAACACACAAACACAAGAGAGGCTATGTGAAAATATCGGTGAATCATTGGATGCCAAGATACTTTTCCTTTTGAGAATCTAAAGGGTGTACACAATTATATACATGGGTATTTTGAACATTAACTCTCCTCGTAATAAAGAACAAGCAACACTAAATTACAAGTATTTGAGCCATCTAAAATAAACTACTATTGTCTATTTTGTGAAATGAAATTTTAAATAGGATAGCGCCATTTACATATTTAAATCTCTAACAATTAAATCTTAATCATAAAATGGAAATAATTTATTCCTTTTAATATAGAGAGGATCTTGATTCACAAATAACAAATGTATGAGTCATGCATGGTGGACAAACCCAAACAATTTCTGTCTACTTTTATAGACAAAAGCGTTGCATTAGTTATCACTTATATTCAATCGCGTCTCTGATAAATTTGGAACAACAAAACGCAATGTAAATGCTGCTTGAAAAGTTCATTGCAACTGACGTGTGACCCTACTAGGCATCAACATGTACAGTAACACAAGAAGACAATAAAAAACAACCAGAAGTTTTGGAGCTTCTGTTCTATGATTGGAAAGTTTCTCATGCACTTCCAAGTACCAACAGCAAAAAGCTAATCAATATTGGAACTTCAATATTAATGTACTTTCATACTTCTTGTACGCCAAAGAAAAAAAAATTTATTTTGAATGTTTATATTTTATTTACTTATTTCTAGCCTTACTCAACTAACCCCTACCTTTTAATTAGTCTAGCCCAACTAGTAACTACTCAACTCAAAAACTTAACAAAAACAAATTAAAATAAAAAATCAATATTAGCCCAATATTAGAATATTAGCATTAGGTGTTAAAATACAATTATAAAAATCTTGATTCACAAATAACAAATGTATTGGTGGACAAACCCAAACAATTTCTGTCTACTTTTATAGACAAAACACCAAATAGTAACACAAGAAGACAATAAAAAACAACCAGAAGTTTTGGAGCTTCTGTTCTATGATTGGAAAGTTTCTCATGCACTTCCAAGTTCCAACAGCAAAAAGCTAATCAATATTGGAACTTCAATATTAATGTACTTTCATACTTCTTGTACGCCAAAGAAAAAAAAAATTTATTTTGAATGTTTATATATTATTTATTTATTTCTAGCCTTACTCAACTAACCCCTACCTTTTAATTACTACTCAACTAGTGTCAACCATCTAAAATATTAGAGACATTTCAAATATTATACTGTTAAAGACATTTCAAATATTATATTAAAGTAGCAAAAGTAAATTTTGATTTGTTAAAATAAATTGTTTCTGCAACAGTTGATGTTTTTAAGAAACAATATTATCTTGTATTTTTTTGTCTTTATTGGTAAATAATTGCATCTTAATATATTAAGAAACAATAATTTTATGTATTAATATTAGTTGATAGTTTGTTTTTTTTTTTTTGTTGATAGTTTGTTAGTACTATATAAATACATACTTAGATTTTTTTTCTTCTAATACTTCGGCCCTAGCTTAAAATCCTAGGCCTGCACATGTGTTAAAGGAATTAATATATGACTTTGCCGTGCCAATTGACCCGTCATCATCAATAATTATCGCGAAGTCATCCTCATCGTCATCACTAATGATTATATCATTATATATGCCCTCTTCCCATTTGAATGAATCGTTATAGTATCCAATTATTATTTATTAATCCTATAGTTCAAACCATATATAGTACGAGGCATGCATACATACATACAACTGTCTTCACATGTGCATACATTAATTTGTTCTTGTTCTTCAATTCTTCTTTTTTCTTTTTTGGTCAGAGAATAAGCACAGTTGGACCCATTTTGTGTACATGTGCTTATTGTAGTACCGCTTTGCCTAAAGAGGCATAAAGTAGCATTTGGATGTGTCAAGAATTAATGCATGAAATCTTGGCTGTGTACAGCATCAAATATCATAAGAAATTCAAGTACATAGTAACAAATGTGCATCATAGACAAGCCAGAAAATATTCTCCACACACTACTCTTTTGTCGAAACTCAACAGCATTGCATTTTATTACCACACTATTATAGTTAATTCAACTTGTTAAATATTTTAGAGATTTAGGATTTATATTCTGCTTACATCAAAAAATGATTAGTATTTTAATCTAATAAAAAAAGAGTAATTATAAGAGCGGACCTTATTAATAGAATTCTTTCCTATCTAAAGTAAAAATATAAATAAATAAAACACATGGTTTGGTCAGTTTTTACTTTTTACATATATTCAAAACCGTGTAAGGTTCTTTGAATGATTCATTACAACTTAATTACGTGTAAGCCTACCATGCATGCACCGCCCACAATACAAAAGACCATTAAAAAATGCCTCCTTTCCTTTCATTCTTAGAAGAACTCGTCCCATACTGGATTTCTAGTTTTTACATGGAAAGTACAGAGAAAGTGCATTATTAAAAAATGCCTCCCTTCCTTTCATTCTTAGAAGAACTCATCTCATACTGGATTTCTAGTTTTTACATGGAAACTACTATATTTTTCACATCTCATTCCCATAACATTTGAGAAAGTACTCAACTAGATTCACCACAACACAAAAAAAAAGGCTATGTGAAAAAATCAGTAAATCATTTGATGCCAAGATACTTTTCCTTTTGAGAATCTAGAGGGTGTACACAATTTTATATATATATATATATATGTGTGTGTGTGTGTGTGTGTGTGGGTGGGTGGGTGGGTGGGTGTTATGAACATTAACCCTCCTCATGATAGAGAACAAGCATCACTAAATTTAGAGTATTTGGGCCACCTAAAATAAATTACTATTGGCTATTTTGTGAAATGAAATTTTAAATAGGATAGCGTCATTTACATGTTTAAATCTCTAACAATTAAATCTTAATCATAAAATGGAAATAACTTATTCCTTTTAATATAGAGACGATCTTGATTCACGAATAACAGATGTATAAGTCATGCATGGTGGACAAACAAAAACAATTTCTGTCTACTTTTATAGACAAAAGCGTTGCATTAGTCATTACTTATATTCAATCACGTCTCTAATAAATTTGGAACAACAAAACGCAATGTAAAAGCTGCTTGAATAGTTCATTGCAACTAACGTGTGACACTACCAAACATTGACAGTAACACAAGAATACAATAAAAAAATAGAGGTGTACTAGTGTGACGTAAAGTGGTGTAATTTATGTCACAACTCGATCATGTGGTGAGTTGTAAATAATAAAAAGGTGACGATTGGTCTATGTGAAAAACATCCTTCTACTATTTACAACTCGCCGCGTAAGTTGTACATCTTTATAAGGCATTAGTATAACTCTAAAAACAACTAGATGTTTAGGAGCTTCTATTCTATGATTGGGAAGTTTTTCATGCACTTCCAAGTTCCAACAGCAAAAAGCTAATCAAGAGATTTTTCTTGGAAAGAAATAATTTGCAATTGAAACTTCAATATTACGGTGCGATTGGATACTGTTTATTGCTAATATTAAAAAATTGTAACAAGATAATTTTTAAATATATAAATAATATTATAAAACTTTTTTTTTTTTTAAATTACTTGTAAGTCCCTTCAATAGTGTACAAGACACACAAAAAGGCCAAACGCCAGGCGTGGAAAACGCACACTTTATCCAAACCGGTCCTTCATACTTCTTGTACGTCTATTGAGGTGACCTTTCATGTGGAAAACGTACGTGACTTATTTTATAAGTATTTTTTGATAATGACTTCGGCTCAATTGCCAGTTAATTGTTAAAGGAATATAAGACTCTGCAGTGCCAATTGACCTGTCATCATCAATAATTATCGTGAAGTCATTGTCATCGTCATCACCACTGATGATAGTATATGCCCGCTTCCATTTGAATGAATCGTTATAGTATCTAATTATTATTTATTAAGCATATAGTTCAAACCATAGTATCTAATTATTATTTATTAAGCATATAGTTCAAACCATAGATAGTACTAAGCATGCATACAAACATACATACATACAAGTGTTTTCACATGTGCATACATTAATTTGTTCTTGTTCTTCACTAATTCTTTTTCTTTTTTGGTAAGAGAATAAGCACAGTTGGACCCATTTTGTGTACATGTGCTTATTGTAGTACCGCTTTGCCTAAAGAGGCATAAAATATATAGCATTTAGATGTGCCAAGAATTAATGCATGAAATCTTGGGTGTGTAAGATCAAATATCATAAGAAATTTATTCAAGTACATAATTAATAACAAATGTGCATCATAGACAAACCTAAAGAAATCCTCCACACGCTGCTCTTTGTGCTGAAACTCAAAAGCATTACATTTTATTACCACACGATTCTAGTTGATTCAACTGATTAAAATTTTTAGAGATTTACAATTCATTTCTTACTTATACCAAAAAATAATTGATATTTTAATCTAATAAAAAAGAGTAGTTATGAGAGCAGATCTTATTGATTAGAATTCTTTCCTATCTAAAGTAAAAATATAAATAAATAAACCACATGGTTTGATCAGTTTTTACTTTTACATATATTCAAAACCGTGTAAAGGTTCTTTGAAAAACTCATTGCAACTTAATTACGTGTAAGCGCACCATGCACCGCCCACAATACAAAAGACCATTAAAAAATGCCTCCCTTCCCACGAGAAAGGAACAGCGGGATCTTTCAATCTTAGAAGAACTCGTCTCATACTGGATTTCTAGGTTTTACATGGAACGTACAGAGAAAGAGCATTATTATAAGTTCCTTTAAAGCAAGGCCGGCTGAATGGATAGAGCAAGAGATATGGTTACCTAAGACTCCAAGTAAAAAATAAATGCCCTCAAATTTTAACCAATAGGTTAATTTTTTATAATCAATAAATAAAATAATATTTTTTTAGCAGGTGAAAAACAAATAAAAAATAGAGAAAAATACAATGTTCACAATATTTTTCATAACACTTTTACAACTAATGCTAAGTAGCAGGTTGTTACAGTCTGTTATTGATGGCAAAAAAAAAAAAAAATTATAGTGATATTTTCTAACAGAAAATAAAAAGCAAATTAAAACCTAGGATTTGTTGTAAAAAAATATTATGAATGTTGCACTTTCAAAAAAAAAAAAGAACAATAATAAGAGCTTAGTTATGAAACTTTTACTAGTTCTCATTTAAATCTATCACTAACACTATTGTTTTGTTTACCACTATCAATCTGCCACATCAACAAGTATGAAAAATTTTGTCAAATTTTTTGTCTATAAAATTTCTAAAAAAAGAAAAAATTGTATATAGTTCATGTTTATTAGTAGTAGTTTTGCATCTAAAACAAGATAATCAATTTTCACCTTAGACCCCCAAATACATTAAGCTGCTCTTGCTTTAAGAAGAGTTACAAACTTTTTCACAATTTTACCACAATTTTGCTATGTGGTAACTTGTACTCACATGCGCAGGAGTCAAAGCACTTTTAAAAATTAATCTTGTGTGGTGTAGATAACTTGTAAGAACAAACCATATACACGGATTATGTTCGAATTGAATCTCATTATTTTGATATAAGGTCTCTAATGTACAAGGTCCATCTAACCATAAAAAATTTGGATGAACCCAATATAAAGATTATGTGTATGCTTTATATCGTTATTGGTGGTTAGTCCAATGGTCCATCTATGATCTATACTTAAACTATTACACAGCCCCTGCATTATAGAAGTTTGTGCAAATATGTACACGTTTGTTTCAGCATTTGAAGCCCAATAGTTGCGTTTTCAAAAAAGTCAGCTCAAAAATAGTGTTTGGTTAGTATAAAACACAACTTTTTGGAAAAAGTTACGTTTTATATTTGTGAAGAGAACGCACGTTTGATATTTGGAGCTCTGATGGTCCATTTTGTTAAAAGTTCATGGGCGTTTAATATATTTGTTGGGGGTGAGTTGGCAATTACCAAATTGCCCTTCAATAAAGGGCAAGGTGTCTTCAAAGTCTCACGCACAGTGCCTCTGATTCCTCTCATCTCACCTCATCTCTCTGCTCTACGCAAGCCAGCTCCCTCACGCCTCTCATCTCTCCTCTCAGCTCCACCCTCTTTGTGCTGCTACAAGCCAATCCTTGCACGTAAGTCTCTCTTTTCTTTTGTCGCCCGTTGAAAATCTTCTTCCTCTTCTTCTTCTTTCTTCGTCTTCTTCAACGGGCCTTCCTCTGTAATTTTTTTTTTTTTAATTTTATTTGTCTAATCTTATCTAAGAAATATATTTTGAAGGTAGAGTTTTGATTAACAAAACACCAAGCAACACCGCTCTGCTACCAAAAACCACCAGGTACCAACATTGATCGGAATTTTTTTTTTTTTTTTTACCAATCAAAAAAAAAAATTTCAAATCTTGCATGCTTTGTTCTTGCAACAGATCTATTTGTTCTCTTGCCGAGTACTAAAAAAAATTTGTGGTACATGCTTCGTAATTTTTTATTTTGTAGATGCTCTGTCTTAAGTTATGCGATATGTGATTTGGGTATTTTAGCATGATTTGGGTATTTTAGAAATAAAAAGAATTAGAAAGAAAGAAGAATTTTCAGAAGAAATATAAATATTTTTCATTCTGGTTGTCGTGGTTCATTGAGTATGTGACATTCTAGAATATCACACTTGTTTGGTTGCTGATGTGGTTCGTTAGGTATTGGGTATTTACATTGTGTATTTGGGTATTTACATTCTGGAATATTGGGTATTTGCATTGTTATGGCTCATTGAGTATGTGACATGCAGGGTGTGCGTGGGTTGCTGATGTGGGGTGCGTCTGCTGCACACGCACACCCCATCAGCAGCAGACGCACCCCACATCAGCAGCCCACGCACACCCCATCAGCACCCCACACAAGTTTTTGTGTTTTAATGTTGATTATTAGTTATTTAATTATCTAGGTTTTTAAGGTTGTGGTTGAAAGTCTTTTGCTTGATATGAATTTTCAAGTTTTAGTTAAATTATGGGGTTTTTTTTTTTTTTTTTTATGTTTTCTAGTACTGAGTGGTAGCTTGAGTTTTTTGGGTTGGTTTTTGTGGTTTTTGTTGATTATTAGTTATGTGATTTTCTGGGTTTTGAATGCTTTGGTGTAAGAATTTATTGTTTAGTTTAAGAATTGTAAGCTATACAATTTTTTTTTTTTGGTACTGAATGGTAGATTTTTTTGCAAATTTTATTGTTTATGTGATTTTTTTGGTCTTTAGTAATGAGGAGTGGAAGTGTTTTGCTTCATTTAGAATTGGAATTTAATGTAAAGTTGAATCTAGTTGACTCGTAAATTGTTATTTTGGTATTTGTATGATTTGTTCTCAAGGTTAATAACCTTGGATACTGCAATTGATTTGTTGGATTAAGATTATTTTTAAGATCACTATATGGAATTGTTATGTTTTGGGCAGTCTCATCTTCCTCTTTTCTGGATTCTCACAACTTGTTAAAATTTCAGTGTAAGACTTTTAAGAGGACCTCTTGTATACATATACTTGAAGCACTCCTATTCATCTCTAATAAATTATCATTTACTTAAAAAATAAATAAATAAATAAAAATTAAGGTCCACAGAAGCAGAAGAGTTACTCTTGTAGGTTTGGTAAAGAAACCCAATTTAAATGAAATGGACTGTTATGGTTTGGCATAACTTTAGCCTAGAATTATGGAGGAGATAAGATTGGGTTTCAGACAAAAGTTTTAGTGTGTTCTTCCCACCTTTTATGACAGAAATTTTCTGGCTGTGTTTACTGACTAGTGAGTGTACAAACGGTGCTCTTGTGAGTTGTGACATGATAAGATTCCTCTCTAGCCCTTTTTATTTTAATGCTTAGACTAGGCAGAAATTTTATTTATTTATTTATTTTTTTGTGGATTTATTAGATCATGTTTGTAACTAGTTCACTAAATTGGAATATTATGAATTCTATTTTTCGCATTTCTTATGGTTGGTTAACTTTATAGATAGGTAAAAAGACCACTTCCAACCATGAGGTAAAAAAGGCTAGAGCAGGCTAGAGCAGATTGGGATATTAATCCAACGTGGACAACTACTTTTTGTAACCTTTGTGTGGAACAAATTCAAGCCGGGAATAGAACAAAAGGTGCTGGCTTTAGTACCAAAGGTTGGTTCAATTTGGTGACCAAATTTTGTGATGAGACTGGTCAAAACTATGATAAGGACCAATTAAAAAGTAGGTGGGATGTATTAAAAGGTGATTGGAGAGTGTGGGAATAATTGAGGAATCTTGACACAGGTTTAGGTTGGGATGCAGTGAAGGGAACGATTGCTGCTCCTGATTATTGGTGGGACCTGAAGTTGAAGGTGAATTGAGTATTTTATTAATATGTAGTTATTTGGAGATAATTTTTTTATATTATTGTTATATGAGTGAAATTAAAATTACATTTTGTAGGAATTACCCAAAGCTCAAAAATTTTCAGAGAAAGGTCCACAGAATCTAGAACAACTTGATATAATGTTTAGGGATGTTGCAGCAACTAGGGTAGCTGCATGGACCCCTTCTTCAAATACATTCCCTATAACAATGCTAGAAAAGGGTGCTGATGATTCAGATGGTAGCTCCAAATTTAAGGATAACCAATGTGACATGAGTTTAGACATTGATAGTTTGCAACAAGGATATACTAGTCAATCACGTAGTTCAGGATAAAAGCGAACTAGTTAATCAATACCTCACAGAAGAAAAAGAAGAAGATAGGAGGAGCTGCAATGTTGGACAATCACATTAGTCAATTAATAACTGTATGTCAGAATATGTCTGAAGGTACTTCTTGAGAGTCACTAAGTTCAATTGATAATGTCATGGCGATTGTGAAAGTGCTTCTTGAAGTGGAAAGTACGTTTGTGGTTTAAGCTTTCTATATTTTACTAAAAAGGTCATGTAGGGAGATGTTCCTAACTTTCAAAGACCCAGAGTCACAGCTGGAGTGGCTACAAGGAATGATTTATAACCAAAAGAAGTAACCAACCTTATGTGGTATTAACTATGTTGTATTAACTTTAAACTAAGTTAGCTATGTTGTATTAGTTATGTTGTATTAACTTTAAACTAAGTCAAGTTGTTGGTTATGTACTTGATGTTCTGAATGGGGACCCATTGTTGCATTTTGTTACTTTGTTGATTATTATGTTGATTTATATTAAGTATTAGCAATGGTTGATTATTTGTTACTTTGTTGTGTAGCCTAAACCAACATGGATGATTATAATGGTACTCATGAGAGTGGCTATTTTATGGAACTATTAATAGATGAAGATTACAGAAATTACTGTGATGATCATGATGGTGGTGATTATAACAATGTTGACAATAATAATGATGATGATAACAATGATGATGATGATGGTGAGAGTAGTGACAGTTATGATGACAGTGACAGTGATTCTGATGATGATGATAATAACGACGATTCTAATGATGTGTTTTACCAGCTTGTGGCAGTTACCTGTGAAACAGTTGTGACATGTTTCAATAAGTACATTAATAAGACTCCTTGTTATGATTCTGAACAAACAGGGAGGGCTTGGGTGAGACATTGTATGGAAGGTAATGAGAAATTGTGTTACAATATGTTTAAAATGAAAAAAGGGGTGTTTCAAAATTTGTGTCAAGTTTTACAATGTGACTATGGACTTCAACATTCAAGGAATATAAGGTTTAAAGAGTCAATGGCAATCTGTTTACTAATACTTGCTCATGGAACATGTAACCGAATGGTTCAAGAAATATTTCAGCATTCGGGTGAAACCATAAGTAGACATTTTGAGAAAATAATCACTCTATTCGGTATTCGCTTTACAACTGCATATGTAAAGCCTTCGGATCCAACTTTCAGTGAAGTTCCAACCAAAATACAAGACCATCCAATTTATTGGCCACATTTCAAAGTAAGTGTACTATTGTATATTTGAATAACTGTTATTGTCTATAAGATAATACAATGCATGTGGAACTAAAAACTATTAATGTTTTTATTAGGATTGCATCGGTGCGATTGATGGCACACATGTGATAGCGATTGTACCTACTGAGAAGTCTATTCCATACTTTGGAAGAAAGGGATATCCAACCCAAAATGTGATGTCTGCATGTGACTTTGATATGTTATTCACATTTGTTTTGCCTAGATGGAAAGGTGCAACACATGACACCCACATTTTTCTTGATACTATTTGTAAACAAAGTAACAACTTTCCACAGCCACCACCAAGTTTGTAATTGGTTAATCAATTGTTCATTATAATGACATATTGTGTGTGTTAATACAATTGGATTTTTTTTTCTAGGGAAATATTATGTAGTTGATTTTGGATACCTAATGATGAAAGACTATTTAGCACCATACAAAGGGATATCATACCATCTTCAAGACTTTCAAAGGAGAGGTGAAAGCCCTAGAACTAGACATGAAAAATTTAATCATACTCACTCATCTCTTCATTGTGTGATTGAACGCACTTTTGGTATGTGAAAGAATAAATGGAGAATTATCAGAAATATGTCATCTTTTCCATTCCATATCCAAATACTTACTGTATCTACTACTATAGCTCTTCATAATTTTGTTAGACTAAATGATAGAGATGATAGGGGCTTTATAAACGCTAATCGAGATTCAATTTCTAGAAGAGAACATAATAGTAAAGCAGGTAGCAGTTATGAGCAGAACTCAGGATCTTTAACAGACCCTGCGATGGTGTTTCTTTGTGATTCCATTGCTAATTCTATTTGGGGGAATAATAATTAGTAGTTGTTTTTTTTCCTTTTTTTTTTTTTTTTTTTTTTTATAATATCATGTAGTACAATTTAAACTTGGGTTATTGCTATGTATTTTATCATCATTTTTACATTTTTGTGTTGTACAATTTAAACTTGGGTTATTGATATGTATTTTATATCTTTTTACATTTTTATGTATTACAATTTAAACTTGGATTATTGGTGTATATTTTATCATCTTTTTACATTTTCATTTTGTGCTTTATGATAATGAAAATTATTTAGATTTAATTAATATTAATAAGAAGTCATTAATGGTAATAACAAATAATTATGACACTAAAAAAGAAAAATTATCCAAACATTATTAAAATAATACCAATAATATATATTTATTATTATTATTATTTAGTAAGTATATGAAGTAGTTGATTTAAGTATGAAATAAACTCACATAAAAAATATATGTATATATATATAAATAAAATAAACTCTCTTATATATACATTGTCCTTTTTAGTAATTTGTCCCTCAAACTGCCATTTTTATAAGTACTAGTCAATCACTCAGCTTTTTCAAAAAGCACTTTTTAACAGCTTTTACCAAACACTCAGTTTTTTGAAAATGTACTTTTTCATTATGCACTTTTTAAAAACTCAACTTTTTCATTATGTACTTTTCATTATATGTCATTAACCAACCAAAATTCTTGAAGCAAAAGCTAAATAGGTCATGCCGTTGTTGCGTTGGTAAAACCGTAAAAGCTCTCTTCAATTCATTGTAAGCTTGGATTGGTTAGGGTATAAATTATAAAATTATCTGGATATACTGGTCAGACTCATTATAATAGTATAATAAAATCAGAATAAGTGATAAAAGGTTACTGATCAAGTTCAACGTGCAAGAAATTATTTTGTACATTTAATGTATTAATGGGCTTTAATTGGATTTAATGCTTACTTCGAAGCAAGGTTTTTTTCTTTTTGTTTTTTCAAGAGTTTTATATCTCAACTATTTGATACTTTTCACATCCAGTGTTTAAATCTTTGTTAAATCAACTATTAAATTATAAAAAAAAATGAATTTTTTTTTTTTTTTGTTCTTATAGATATCATAGAATTTTAATATATATCATTCATCTCATGATAATCACTTTTTATCATCAAACTAAAATATCAATTAATTTTGTATGTAAATAAAATTTAAATTTTAAATATTTTACTTAAAAATAAAAAATTTTAGCAATTGAACTAATTGAACTCCACTTATTAAAAATTTAAAAGAACAAAAAATATTTTCTTAAATAGTAAAATTTTAATAAATTTTTACTTAAAATTAAAAATTATAATAAGAAGAAAGAAAAGAAAGTGTATCAAATGGACCCCACTTGGTGTTTCATTGCAGTTGAGTTGGGTATTGGTTGAATCTTCATCAGCTAATTAACTTACCCAAACGTCGAACCGAATTAGAACATTCAACAAGCTATTGAACTATCGGAATCGGAGTCACCGGCCCATGCATTTTCGAGGAAATTTGTAGTGAAGTTCCTGACATCTGCTTGGTGTTATCATTTCAACTTTCTTCATCTATAAATATGCATGTGTCAAGTTTAATTTGAGGCAGTCTCATCGGATCAGACACAGTCATACAGACATGAAATTCACAGAGATAAAGCATCCTAGCCACCCACAACACACTTTGACACTTGTGCCTGCCCAAGAACCTTACAGTTGCGATGGATGCAAGCAAAAAGGGTTCAGACTAGGGGAAAGATCGTGTTACGAGTGCAAGCAGTGCAACTTCCATCTTCACGAGGAGTGTGCAATGCCTGAATCCTCTGCCTTCCACCCATTTTTCAAGACATGCGAATTCAAATTTGTTGAAAATGTACGAGGGGAGAGGCGCTGTGATGCTTGTGGGAAAGATGTGCTAGGGTTTGTGTACCAATGCCAGCACAAGAAAGCATATGACCTACACCCATGTTGTATGAAGCTTGAACGTACCTTGAATGGTGATGGGGTGAAGCTGTACCTTAGAGAAAAGGTCTCATCTAGATTGAAGTGCCTTAAATGTAAAAGCAAGAACGTAGCTGAGGATTTTGAGGGCTGGTCTTATGAATCCGACTGTGGCCAGTATTGCTATCATGTGGCATGTGTGAAGGACTTAATTCTTGAGAATTGGAAGAAGGGTCAGACAAGTGACACGGGGTTGCAAATTATGGTTCCAAATATGGAATACGCAGTAGAACAAAGTGGACGAGGAAAGAATGGAAAGAAGGTTAATAAATATTTGACGAAGGCTATACTTATTCTCAAGCTCATTGTTCCAGCCATCTTTGGAGATCCAATTGGGATTGCTGTAGTATGTTTTGAACAATTATTGTCAAGTTGATTTATTCTTTTTTTTTTTTTTTTTTGTCTTTTTTTCCGATTAGACTAGTTGATTTATTTTGTGTGAATAAAGCAGATTAGAAGTCCATGTAACAAATTATATGTTAACATATAATTTGATAACAAATTATTTTGTGTGAATAAAGAACGTTCTTTGTACCAATGATTGGGAAGGTTTAAACATATTAATTATATTCTCGTAAATATGCTTAATTACTTATGGTTGATCTTCGTTTCTACATCTTTGTCTCAAGAGGCATAATATATGTAGCAGCTTTGTAGACAACATCTCATCTTTGTCTCAAGAGTCAAGAGGCATAATATATGTAGTAGCTTTGTAGACAACAGGTGAAAATTTGGAGGAAAAAATGAACTTTTTGAAGCATTTATTTTTTTGAATTTTTTTTTTCTTTGAAGCATTTAGATGAACTAAGAATGTATAAAAAAGTTATCAAGTAATGTAAAATTAAGGAAAAAGTGTAATTTGTTTTTAACAATTTAACAATGCATCAAAGACTCTTCAACATTTTTTTTAATAGTGTTGAAGAGTCTTTGATTTTAACTATGCATCAAAGACTATTCAACATTTTCTTTTTCAAAAATGTAAATTAACAATACCAGAGTCAAAATTTAGTTTTCGAGAATATAGGTGTTTTACCTACAAAAATTACTATAATTTTCACATCTCACTCACATAACATTTTAGAAAGTATAATCAACTAGATTCATCAAAGTAAAAAAACACGAGGCTATGTGAAAAATTCGGTGAATCATTTGATGCTGAAATACTTTTCCTTATGTGGGTAATTTGAATGTTAACTCTTCTCATCGTAAAGAACAAGCAACACAAATTACTACTGCTTATTTTGTGAAGTTAAATTTAAAATAAAATAGCATCATTTACATGTTTAATTATCTAATAATTAAACCTTAATCATAAAATGAACATAATACATTCCTTTTTATTTTTTAAAATAGAGAGGATTTGATTCACAAATAGCATGTATGAGTCGTGGTGGATAACAATTTGTGTTTACTTTTTCCTAGACAAAAGCACTGCATTAGTTATCACTTATATTCAATGTGTGTTTGGAAAAAAAAAATTTTGCCAACTTATTTAACTATTTAGCTTATTTTTGCTATTATTTATGGTCCATACTACACTTTTTAGTACTATTTGTGAGTCTCACTATATTATTTTAGCTAAGTTTTATCTGTTTTTAGTAAAAAATTTTCAATTTTAATAAAATAAGCAAATTCTAAACAAACCTCTCAATCACGAATCTGATAAATTTGGAAGAACAAAACGCAACGTCGAAAGTTGTTTGAATAGGACAATGCAACTGACGTTTGAGCCCTACCAAGAACCGAAGGTAACACAAGAAGACAATAAAAAAACAACCATAAGTTCTGGAGCTTCTGTTCTATGATTGGAGAATTACTCATGCAGTTCCAAGTTCCAACGGCAAAAAGCTAATCTAGATATTTTTCTCGGAAAGAAATAATTTGCGATTGGAACTTAATATTTATGTACTTTCATATTTCTTGTACGCCTATTGAGGTGACCTCTCATGTGGAAAAAGTGACTTTTTAAATTATTTTTTGATAATGACTTCTATTTTAAGTGTGGGGGTAAAAGTGCCAAAAATTCCATGTAGGCCTAAGGCCTGGCCCGAGGGCGGGGCTCAACCGAAAGGGTCGTGGGTAGGGCCTTCTAAAAATAGAGGCCGAAACGCCCGCCGATTAGGCTGCCGGTAGAATTTGTGCCGGTCCGAGGAGAAAGTCTCCTCGGACTAAGAGACCCTTGTCCGAGGAGCGTAGCACGTTATCCAGGGAATGACTCCTAAAGCTCAGCGAGTCGTCCTCCGCCCCAACGGGACGCCAAGGAGGGGGACAAAAGGTACGTGCACTATGCAAAGCTGCTGCCACCGCATTAAATGCCTTCCACCTACCCGCTTGGCAGCATTAATGGAGAAATGACTTCTGAGGGGACGGTGGACAGTCTTAAGGGCATTGGGGAGCGTTTTCAGGGAAAAGACAGGTGAGCGCTAGAGATAGGGAGTATAAATAGAGAAGGGGAAACCACTGGAAGAGAATGAGGATTTTTCTAAGGGAAAAAGGAAGTCTCTCTCTCTCTCCCTCTTGAAGAACAGAACGCCAGTCAGCATAGAAGTTCCTCGGCTCGCGTTCGACAAGGAAAATAAGCCACTCCATCAGCCAGCCGCGTCCCAGAAGCGGACTTGGACCTCACACCATGGCCTTCTAAAGCGCCAAGAGTTCTAGGCTTTAAGCCCATTCTCTACAAATTCTATTGTAAAGGCCACTTGGGCCGACCCAGTCACTTATTTGGGCTAAAGGCTAACTTTGTGTCCTTACAATTAGCGCCGTCTGTGGGAAGCCTAGACGGAAGGGACTTGAAGTATCATGGAGGGTTCAGGTTCACGTCATGCAGAATCCAGGGGGTCCCATCACGAGGACCAATTTGCACGATTAGAGCAAGAAGGAGGGCGAGAAGCCAGCGTGCGCACTGAGCATACGCGCGGGAGGAGCCACGCTCGCGACGGAAGTAGAACCTCTCGCGAAAAAAGCGTCGAGACCCTACAAAGGAAGGTTGACCATCTGAGGAGGGAGCTGCGCCGGGAGAAACGACGGCGCACGCCATCCCCTTCAGACCAATCCTTAACGGATGCTAGCAGTAACTCCGACAGTGACAGGTCGAGGACCCCCCATTGTGAGTCCTCTTCGCAGGAGGACGAACACTGTCGCCGGCCCAAGGATAAGGGGACGTCCTCTAGAGGCCTAGCCAACAATGCACTGAGTAGGGCGCTCCACCAGATTTCCAAATCACCCTTCACGCGGAGGATTGAGAAGGGAAAACTTCCAAGGCGGTTCACCCAACCAACCTTCACAATCTACAACGGGAGAACGAACCCAGTGGAACACGTGAGCCACTTTAGCCAAAGGATGGCGGTGCACTCGAAGAATGAGACCCTGATGTGCAAGGTCTTCCCTTCCAGCCTGAGACCCGTCGCGATGAGATGGTTCAACGGCCTAAAGGCCAGCTCCGTCAACTCCTTCACGGAGCTCACCAGGGCATTCGGCTCACGGTTCATCACGTGCAACAGAATCCCTCGACCTCTAGACTCGCTATTATCCATGGCCATGAGAGAGGGAGAGACCCTAAGGGCATATACCGACAGATATTGGGAGATGTACAACGAGATCGATGGGGACTTCGATGAGGTTGCCATAAGTACCTTCAAGGTCGGCCTCCCAAACGAACATGACCTGAGGAAGTCACTAACCAGGAGGCCTGTCAAGAGCGTGCGACGTCTCATGGACCGCATTGATGAGTACACGTGGGTGGAGGAGGATCAGTTGCAAGTGAAGGCCAGGATGAAGGTTATCCCCTAGGAAAGGAGGGATTTCAGGTCGGACGGGTACAGCAACAGTAGGCCGAGGAGAGAGTTCGTCAGGCAACCTCGTCGGATGCCAACACAGGTGGTCGGCATCATGTTTCGCGAACCCATACAGCGGGTATTTGAGAAAATCCGCCACAAGCCCTATTTCAGGTGGCCCAGCAAAATGACAGGAGATCCCGTGAAGCGAAACCAGAACCTCCACTGCCAGTACCATCAAGAGCACGGCCATACGACTGAGAACTGTAAGAGCTTACGGTACTACCTAGAACAGCTGACAAAGGAGGGAAAGTTGAGAGAGTTGGTACATCAACACGAAGGGCAGAGAGAGCACCCTGGGCCGTCAAGCCAGAGCCACCACGCCCCGAGGCCTCCTCTGGGAACCATCAACCTTATCCTCGCTGCCCCTGGGAGAACTGGCTCGCTCCCGTCCCGGGTAATGTCTGTGGCACGAGCCCACGTTGAGGGCCCTAGCTCCGAGACGAAGAGGATTAAGGGCAACGAACCCCCCACTCTTGCCTTCTCGGACGCCGATAAGGAAGGGACCATCCAACCCCACGATGATGCCCTGGTCATAATGCTGAGAATCGGAGGCTACGATGTAAAGAGGGTGATGGTGGACCAGGGAAGCGGCGCAGACATCATGTACCCCGACCTGTACAAGGGGCTGAACTTAAGGGAGGAGGACCTCTCGGCCTACGACTCGCCCCTGATAAGCTTCGAGGGAAAGGTGGTGATCCCCAAGAGGCAGATCAGATTGCCTGTACAATCAGGGCCAGCAGTGGTAGAGGTGGATTTCATCGTGGTGGATGCCTACTCCCCGTACACAGCCATTGTGGGGAGACCTTAGCTGCATGCCCTAGGGGCTGTCTCCTCCACCCTCCACGCCAAGGTGAAGTTCCCTTTTGGCGGCCGAGTCGAGGAAATCATTGGGAGTCAGTCCGCGGCGAGGCAGTGCCTGACCGCCGCAATACTACGTAGGCCGAACCCCGAACCCGCTGCTCCAGCAGCTCCGACCTCATAGCAATTAGCCTCTTCTGCCACTGCCGGAACAACAATGGTGGAGGAGCCCACATGTGAGGGGTTAGACAGGGTCCCCGTAGATGATGACCCAGAGAGGTTCTTCCAAATTGGGGCTTAGCTGCCGACCGAAGAAAAGGAGGAGTTGGTCGCGTTCTTGAGAGGGAACCGCGACGTGTTCGCCTGGGATGAGCATGAGATGCCTGGAATATACCCAAGCTTCATATGCCACCATCTGAACGTTAACCCGGCGGTAGTGCCGAAGAAGCAACCTCCTCGGCGCTCTTCCGCGAAACACTCCGAGGCCGTGAAGGAGGAGGTCACCAAGCTCAAGAGGGCTGAAGCTATCAAGGAAGTGTTCTACCCCGAATGGTTGGCGCACACAGTCGTGGTGAAGAAAAAAAACGGGAAATGGAAAGTGTGCGTAGACTTCACAGACCTCAACAAGGCATGTCCCAAGGACCTATTCCCTATGCCACGCATAGATCAACTGGTAGATGCGACGGTCGGCCACCCTCGCATGAGTTTCCTAGACGCCTTTCAGGGGTACCATCAGATACTTTTGGCTTTAGAGGACCAGGAGAAAACCGCCTTTGTGACCCCCACCGGCAACTACCATTACAAGGTGATGCCCTTCGGTCTGAAGAACGCAGGGGCTACCTATTAGAGGATGATGACTCGGATGTTCGAGGCACAGTTGGGAAGAACCATCGAAGTATATGTAGACGACATGGTTGTGAAGAGCAAGGCCGTATCGGACCATGTGGCCGACCTGGATAGCACGTTCCAGACTTTGCGGAAACATAAGTTACGGCTGAATGCCTCTAAATGCTCCTTCGGCGTAGGGTCTGGTAAACTCCTAGGCTACATTCTTACTCACAGGGGTATTGAGGCCAACCTCGAACAGATCTCAGTGATTTGTAACCTACAACCGCCTCGAAACCCGAAGGAGGTCCAGAAGCTAGCTGGAATGACGGCTGCTCTTAGCAGGTTCATCTCTCGAACTGCAGACAGGTGCCGGCCATTCTTCCAGCTGCTGAACAAATGGAAGGGATTCGAATGGATCGGGGAATGCTCGTTGGCGTTCCAGCAGCTGAAGGAATACCTTTCTCGGCCACCCATTATGTCTCGCCCCGATCCAAACGAGGTGCTGTTTGCATACCTAGCCGTGGTTGCCCACGCCGTGAGTCTGGTTCTGATACGGGACGACAACGGCGTACAAAGGCCAATATACTACGTAAGCAAGTCTCTGCAGAAGGCCGAGATCTGGTATCTACCATTGGAAAAGGCGGTCCTGGCCATAGTGCATGCGACCCGCCGGCTCCCCCACTATTTTCAATCTCATACGGTCGTAGTGCTAACCCAACTCCCGCTTAAGTCTGTGCTGCGGAGCGCGAATTACTCCAGTAGGATCGCTAAATGGGGAACTTACCTGGAGGCTTTCGACATCAAGTACTTTCCGCGCACATCTGTGAAGGGGCAAGTCCTGGCCGACCTGGTGGCGGAATTCACTGAGCCTTCCCTAGAGGAGAGCCTTGAGGGATGCAGCTTGGGGGGAAAGCGAGTCGGCGTAATCTCGAACGGCAATCCTCCGGTATGGGAAGCTTATGTGGACGGAGCGTCGAACCAGAGAGGTTCTGGGGCTGGGATAGTCCTGATATCCCCAGACGGGGTCGTCGTTGAAAAGTCTCTGAGGATAGCGTTTCCAGCTACCAACAACGAGGCCGAGTACAAAGCCTTGCTTGTGGGAATGGACATGGTTCGAAAAATGGGGGGTAAGGCAGTGCGGGCGTTCTCAGACTCGCAGCTAGTGGTCGGCCAAGTGGAAGGGAAGTTGGAAGCCAGGGAACCGAGAATGCGTGAGTATTTAGCCTGCGCCAAGCACCTACAGGCCGAGTTCGAATCCTTCACACTATCGCATGTCTCCAGGAGCAGAAACACACACGCGGACTCGTTGGCCACTCTGGCAACCTCGTCGGCACAGGGCCTGCCTCGGGTTATTCTCGTAGAGGATCTGATCAGGCCAGCCGGGCCGAGATGTCAGGCCATCCGGGTCCAACAAGTCGGAACAGGGCCTAGTTGGATGGACCCCATAGTATCGTACCTCAAACACGACACGCTGCCGGAGGACAAGACTGAGGCTGACAAGATCCGCAGGAAAGCCCCTCGGTTTTGGCTATCCGAGGACGAGAAGCTCTATAAACACTCGTTCTCGGGGCCCTACTTGCTGTGTGTACACCCCGATGGGACGGAGCAGCTCTTAGAGGAGTTGCATGAGGGAATTTGCGGCAGCCACATAGGAGGCCAGTTATTAGCTCACAGGGCCCTCACCCAGGGGTACTGATGGCCGAATATGCAGAGGGAATCCCAAGAGTACGCGAGGAAATGCGACCAATGCCAGAGGTTCGCGCCCAATATCCACCAGCCAGGAGGTCTGCTTAACCCGCTGGCCAGCCCTTGGCCGTTTGCCCAGTGGGGATTGGACATAGTGGGACCGTTTTCGAGGGCAGCAGGCAACAAGTGATGGCTGCTCGTCGGGACAGACTATTTTACCAAATGGGTAGAGGCCGAGGCACTCTCGAACATCAGGGACGCGGACGCGAAGAGATTCGTCTGGAAAAACATCATCACCAGATTTGGGGTCCCACGTACTCTCATCTCGGACAATGGACTGCAGTTCGACAGCAAAGCCTTCAGGGAGTATTGTGGGGACTTCAGCATCACGAACAGGTATTCCTCCCCAGCCTACCTGCAGGGGAATGGGCAAGCCAAAGCGACCAACAAGTCGATCGTCAATAGACTCAAGAAAAGGCTTGACGATGCCAAGGGCAGGTGGGTGGACGAGGTACCGCACGTGCTGTGGACTTACCGAACCACGCCGCAGAGATCCACGGGCGAGGCCCCTTTCGCGATGACATATGGCACCGAGGCTGTGATCTCGGTGAAGGTGGGGTTCCCAACGACGAGGACGCAGTCTTTCGCCTCGGCTACCAATGACGACATGCTGCTCAAGGGGCTGGACTTAGTGGAGGAAAGGCGTGAAAGCGCTATGGTTCGGCTGGTCGTCTACCAGCAAAGGCTCAAGCAAGGATACGACTCCCGCGTGCGATCTAGACCTCTCACTCCGGGAGACCTAGTCTTAAAGAAGATTGTCGGAACCGCTAAAGACCCCTCGTGGGGAAAGTTAGGGCCGAACTAGGAGGGACCCTACCGTATTACCTCAGTGGCCGGCATAGGGTCATACTATCTAGCCGACTTGGAAAACAAGCGTGTGAAACGACCATGGAATGTAAATAACCTTCGAAGGTATTACTACTAATGTAAAGCGTGCCTACCTTGTGTTCGGATATCGATATGTTATACTGGTTGTTAATACTTTAATTTCGATTAATTTTCATTAAGTGTTAATGTCAACCTTGGTTAAGCCAGGTCATCGGACCTTCTACCTTGGGAAAATTTAACACGTTTCAATCAATTTTTATTAAGTGTTAATGTCAACCTTGGTTAAGCCAGGTCCTCGGACCTTCTACCTTGGGAAAATTTAACACGTTTCAATCAATTTTCATTAAGTGTTAATGTCAACCTTGGTTAAGCCAGGTCCTCGGACCTTCTACCTTGAGAAAATTTAACACGTTTCAATCAATTTTTATTAAGTGTTAATGTCAACCTTGGTTAAGCCAGGTCCTCGGACCTTCTACCTTGGGAAAATTTAACACGTTTCAATCAATTTTTATTAAGTGTTAATGTCAACCTTGGTTAAGCCAGGTCCTCGGACCTTCTACCTTGGAAAAATTTAACACGTTTCAATCAATTTTTATTAAGTGTTAATGTCAACCTTGGTTAAGCCAGGTCCTCGGACCTTCTACCTTGGGAAAATTTAACACGTTTCAATCAATTTTTATTAAGTGTTGATGTCAACCTTGGTTAAGCCAGGTCCTCGGACCTTCTACCTTGGGAAAATCTAACACGTCTCAATCAATTTTTATTAAGTGTTAATGTCAACCTTGGTTAAGCCAGGTCCTCGGACCTTCTACCTTGGGAAAATTTAACACGTTTCAATCAATTTTTATTAAGTGTTAATGTCAACCTGGGTTAAGCCAGGTCCTCGGACCTTCTACCTTGGGAAAATTTAACACGTTTCAATCAATTTTTATTAAGTGTTAATGTCAACCTGGATTAAGCCAGGTCCTCGGACCTTCTACCTTGGGAAAATTTAACACGTTTCAATCAATTTTTATTAAGTGTTAATGTCAACCTTGGTTAAGCCAGGTCCTCGGACCTTCTACCTTGGGAAAATTTAACACGTTTCAATTAATTTTTATTAAGTGTTAATGTCAACCTTGGGTAAGCCAGGTCCTCGGCTCTTGCACCTTGGGAAAATTTAACACGTCTCAATCAATTTTTATTAAAATGTTGATGTCAACCTTGGTTAAGCCAGGTCCTCGGACCTTCTACCTTGGGAAAACTTAACACAGATCAATTTTTATTAAGTGTTGATATCGATATAGGCTAAGCCAAGTCCTCGAACCTCCTGCAGTCGGAAAATTTTAACATGCAAATTGTTTACACTAAGTGCCAATATCGACCTAGGCTAATCAAAGGTTGAGATACCTTCGCGATGAGGCCGCGCCTGTCCTAATTTCGAGCATGCCCGTGGGCACTAACCTATCACCTCGGATGTTGAACTACTTAGCATTCACACACAGCGCATGGCGCGATAACGCAATCAACAACGCAGTAAACGTAATGCATCAAAGAGTTACGCTATAAGGGTAAAATTACGAAGTTCATGAATAGAAAGCTGTTCAAAACAAAGAAGCAAAAATAATAATAAGGAAAATTATAGACAAAAATACTTAGGGTCTACAAGACGGGAATTCATAAAAGGAAAAGGCCTGCACAAAATGGAGGATGGGGAGGGCCCGAAGTCGCCTATCCCTTGATCTTCAGTGGGGGCTCCTTCACGGGCTTAGACGGAGGCTCCTTGGTCTTGCCGTCCACCTCTGATGCAACCTCGGACAGATCCTGGACTTGTTTTCCTTTGTCCTTTGGCTTGGGTTGGGGCAAGACCTGGCTGGCAGGCTCGACCGATGCCACCACCGCAGCAACGACCCCTTGATTGGGTGGGACCGGGTCCGAGGAGGAAGGAGGCAGAGTAGTGGGTGCATCTTCGATGAATCTGATATCCTCTGGATACCAGACCTTCTCCACAACCCTCAACTCGGAGCCTGCAGGGACTCCCGCAGCATTTAAGGCTTCCGCCCAAACTTGCTGGCAGTGCTCCTGGCACAGCTCGCCCAACTCCTCCGTCAGGTGGTTCTCGGTTGCCTCGACCCCCTCGTGATAAGCGGCCTTGGTGGCGACGTCCGCGGTCTCCCTGACGACGCGAGCCGTTTCCTCTGCTTGCGCAAGCTTTCTTCTGAGGTTCGAGGCCTTCTGCTCCGCTTTGGCCAGGGCCTCGTCCTTCTGATGCAGGAGCTTGCGCTGGGCCTCTGCCTGTGCCGTCACCGTCTTGAGGCTTGTGTCCAGGCTCCTCCTCTGCGATTGCTCCAAGGCCAGCTTGGCACCCAGGTCGGCCTTCTCCGCCTCAACGCGGCCTAGTTTCAGCTCGATCTCGGCTTTTGCTGCTTGCTCGGAGCCGACCTGGGTCTGGTAATGCTCCACCAGGGCATCAGCAGCAAAGGCCTCCTGGATGGCCTGTGAAGAGAGCACCAATGAGAACATGTTATATGCAAGTTAGCACGTATGGGCATAAAGACAACAACAGAAAACTAGATTTTCGGTGCTTACCAGACCCAAGTTTCTTTTAAGGGAAAGAAATAGGTGCGTACGGCCCGTCCTCCCCAGCTCTTCCATGTCCCTGGGCAGAAGTAGGGGCTGCTCTAGCGAGTTGGCAAGGTGGAGGGCGTGACCTCTCTAGAAGTCTCGGATGCTCGCTTGGGTTGGTATGGGAGCCCCGTCCACCTCCAGAGGGGGAAACCAACTAGACTCCCCTCGGCAGACCTCAGCTTGTCCAAGGATTTCCCCGCTCTCAACAGATGAAGCCCGTCCCCCACCCTTGGCCGTTTGCTGCTGTTGCTGCTGCAGCTGCCGCTGATGCTTCTGTTTCTTCTCCCTCTCCTTATCTGCGTCTTCACCCTCACTCCTCCTCTTCTTGGGGATAACGGGGGCAGGAGGGGGCAGGTCAGATAGAGGGGGAAGGGGAGGCGGAGGTAGCTTGGGTAGGGACCCTGAGGCATCTGGCTTTGGGGTCGTAGCCCCCCTCCTTCTGGCAAAGAGTTCTCTTAGGGACATGTCGTCGTCCTCTTCGGATGAATCTTTCGGTCGAGCAAGGATGAGACCCCTAATGCCGGAGTTCCTGTCCGAGTGGCCCTCTTCCTCGTCTAAGATTTCGACCACTTGCTCCCTAGAAAGTCTCTCGGCCTCCTATAAATTGAACCGGTCATTCTCCTCGCCAAGGGAAGAAGTGGAAGTCTCGGGCGCTTCTCGGACAACCTCGCCCCACGGCTGTGCTGCCAAAGGGATGGCTACGACGGCTTGACCGTACAGCAGAGTAGACGGCGCGTCTGGGATGGGTCGTGGAGCGAGGAACTCCGGATAACGAACGTCTATCCGCGCGCGCCTCTTGTGGCTGGCAAGAATGGCGTCCTCGACCTCGCCGAAAGCCTTCGAGATGGGGTCGTACCCCAATATTAGGTGGGCGGCCCTCACTTGCAGGTCTTCGTTCACGAAGACCTCGGATCTCAGAACCTTGTTAAGGTCCGAGACGTTAATGATTCCTAAGTGGGGAGATGTGTGTTGCTTATCTGCAAGGAAGAAAGCAAAAGAATCAAGCTTGGTTAAGCATTCGTAACGAGTCAAACGGAGAAACATCTAGTGACAGTGAAACTACCAAGGGAATCGAAAAGGGGAAACTACGTAAACAAAAAGTCCTAAGTCCTAGGGAATCACACCTGGGTGTCCCTCCCTCACTGGGCAATGGAGGCCGTCATGCCATCTCCCGGAGACGACGAGATAATCGTCCTTCATTCCTTTGTTAGACTTGGGCAGACAGGAGATGAGCCGGACCGCGCTAGACCTCGATTTGAGGTAATAGCATGCGTCTTTCATCCGGTGGCACTCGTACATGTAGACAACGTCGTGCCACATGAGGTGAAGGCCCATTTGCTTGTTCAGAGCATCGACGCAGCCTAGGATCCTAAAGACGTTAGGTGTGTACTGGTCTGGACACAACCTATGGTTGCGAAGGTACTCCCTAGTTACGTCCTTCATGGGGAGTGTCATCCCACCCTCTAGGAAGGCGATTATTGGGATGACGACCTGCCCCGCTCCCCTAGAGTCCGCTACAGCCCCGGGGGGACAGTATTTCAGGCCCACATCTGAAGGGATATGGTACTTGGCCCTAAACCCCTCCATGCCAGAAGGCGTATCGACTAGACACTTAAACCTACCCATGAGGTGCAGGTGGGAGAAGAAGATTCGTGAAGAAAGGGAAGGAAGACTGGCAACCTAAGGGGAAAGAGTTAAGAAGAGGGGAGACTTACGGAGGAAGAAAATGCGAGTACTTTGGGAACTCCTTGAGAGTGAGGAAGTGAGAGATTGAATGGCTTCGTGACAAGTTTGCTTTTGGTGGAAATGGAGGGCGTCGCAGCAATCGAAGCGTTTTATATGATTGGGGAGCGGCGGTTCGTGGGAAACGTCCCGCTTAAATTTTCGGGGGCAAATCCAGGCCGCAGGATCCCCATCTCACCATTGAATGTGCGCGACAGGGAGTTACTCAGCGCAATTAATGCAGGTGTTGCGCGTAACGAAGCATCAGAGACTTGTCCAGAAGGCGTGGGTGGGCTCCGCACGTGCGACGATTTAAAACGTCACGTGGGGGAGAGATACGTCAATCAAAAACCCATGTGCCTCCTAGGATTGGAGTCGAATGACTTTTTGAGGGGCTATTGTGGGGGGTAAAAGCGCCAAAAACTACATGTGGGCCTAAGGCCTGGCCCGAGGCGGGGCTCAACCGAAGGGGTCGTGGGTAGGGCCTCCTAAAAATAGAGGCCGAAACGCCCACCGACTAGGTTGCCGGTAGAATTTGTGCTGGTCCGAGGAGAAAGTCTCCTCGGACTAAGAGACCTTTGTCCGAGGAGCGTAGCACGTTGTCCAGGGAAGGACTCCTAAAGCTCAGCGAGTCGTCCTTCGCCCCAACGGGACGCCGAAGAGGGGGACAAAAGGTACGTGCACTATGCAAAGCTGCTGCCACCGCATTAAATGCCTTCCACCTACCCGCCTGGTCGCATTAATGGGGAAATGACTTCTAAGGGGACGGTGGACAGCCTTAAGGGCATTGGGGAGCATTTTCAGGGAAAAGACTGGTGAGCGCCAGAGATGGGGAGTATAAATAGAGAAGGGGAAACCACTGGAAGAGGATGGGGATTTTTCTAAGGGAAAAAGGAAGTCTCTCTCTCTCTCTCCCTCTTGAAGAACAGAACGCCAATCATCATAGAAGCTCCTCGGCCCGCATCTGACAAGGAAAATAAGCCACTCCATCAGCCAGCCGCGTCCCGGAAGCGGACTTGGACCTCACACCATGGCCTTCTAAAGCGCCAAGAGTTCTAGGCTTTAAGCCCATTCTCTACAAATTCTATTGTAAAGGCCACTTGGGCCGGCCCAGTCACTCATTTGGGCTAAAGGCTAACTTTGTGTCCTTACATTAAGTATTTTCTATTTGAATCCGGCTAACGATCAACTATTAATTTTTGAAAACTATTTATAAGAATTTCAAAAAACAGTGAAAAAAGTTAATTATTTTTTCATTTTCTCATAAAAATATGTTTATAAATATATAGTTTTTTAATATATGTTCTAGGAGCATACAGTATGAGCATATGCGTATTCTAAGGAAACAGCTTCTAATTGGTTTGACTAGTTGGAAATTAAAAATATATATTATATATAATGATAATGAGAAAATATAATGGGATTTTAAAAGCTTCATGGCTGCGTAATAAGAGAGAGTTTAACTAAAAAAAAAATCAGAAACTTTCATTTAAAACTATGACTTCTAATTGGTTTTAACTAATTTGCAATACAAATTAAATTAAATTAAAGATATATTCATTATAATGATGATGCAGAAATTTTGTGGATTTTCGAAAGTTTTCATCTCTATAGGAGAGTCATCCAAAAATACAAAAGGCGTTTGTATATATGTATTTAATAAATGTATAGTTTAAATAAAAGAAAAATAAAATGAAGGAAAATATTTGAAGTGGACTCCACTTGGCATTTTATTGTACTTGTATATATATTGACTAGTCACTAATTTATGCTATGCACAGTAACCTACTTATTTGTGAGGTAGACTGAAATAATTTTATAAAATATTAAATTGATTAAAAAACTACACCATTACATGATTTGCAGTTGTATGACTTCATTTTGCGTTATAATTTTTGAAACAAAACAAAATATATATGACTATATAATAAAGAAATATAAGAGAAAGATAGGTTAAATTCAAAAGAATAATCTATGGCTATAACTATTTAAAAGAATAAAAAAATTCAGAGCCTACAAATGATGTGTGTGTGTGTGTGTGTGACTACACAAATTCAGATGTTGAAACTTCTGGAATCCCAACAAAGATATATAATTAAAGAGTAAGTTATTCAAACAATTCAAAAATATATGACACTTCAAAAGAGAAATATAAGAAAAAGAAAAAAGTACACAAACCAATAAAGCAATAAGTTTTAAATTTTAATGGGTCTAAACTTTAAATGAATCTTATCAGCATGTGACCCACGCTAAAAAAATATTGAGCAGGACTCACGTTGATATGATGAAAGCCATACCTTCTCTTAATATATCGTATATAAGCTTTCTACCCAAAAAAATTGACATATTTTCATATCGTGAGGTGAAGTAAAGACATATGCAGTAGCAGAAACCTTAAATTTCAACTATTGCAAGCTTTTTTATCTTGTAAAAAAGGCTAAAGAGAGTTTGGTGGTTTATGTACAAAAACTACCTTTTAAAAAATACATGAAAAACCATAAAATAAAATAAAAATTAACAAAGTAGAGGAGAAAAAAATAACAGAAGAAGAACTCATACCTTTACTCTGCTTTAAAAAAAATATTTGGGTTTGCATTACTTTTTGTAGTGTTCATGATTAATCTTGCAAATTTAGAGATAAATTATCAACGTTTGAATTTGAGTTTAAGATGGACTTGTTAGAGAGATAGGGTTTCACTTATTGTTAAGTTTGGACTAAATAAAAATAATTTTGTTTAAAAAAATGATAATGATGAGTTTAAGTTTAAGTTGGACTTATTAGAGAGGTATAGTTTCAATTCTTGTTAAGTTTAGACTAAACAAAAAAAAAATATATATATATATATATATATATATATTAAAAATGATAATAATGTGACAAACTCTGAAAAGGTTAATAAAAAGTTAAAGAATTCTGTTATAAATATATATATATATATATATATATATATATAGTGACTACATTTGCTTAATTACCTATATATTGAATGAGCAAATCTATCTACGCACACAAAGACAACCTTTTTTTTAATCATAAATTCATAATAGGCTGTAATATGTTTTGTTGTTTATACCATGTTGACTTAAATCCACCACTAAATCACGTTCACATGAAGTTGATATTAAAATACTTTAAAAAATTGTGAAAATTTTATTATGAACTTTGATATTTTGATAAATATTAATTTATATTAAAATTTCAACAGCTTTCTTTTTAGTCTGCTGAATTAGTCTTCAACAGCCCAACCGTCCAAGCCAAAAATTCCAAATAAAAAAACTCAATTGGCACGCTATATGCAGAAATCATCAGTGAATTTCATGATATTTTCGTATTATATATACTTCAAACTTTCTTAACAATGAAGGAAGAGATTGGTCTTCGGAGAGATTTTTTTAAAATTTTTTTTTTATAAATATAAGTTTCAATAAAGATTTCATCTAAAAGATTAATTATTCGTGTAAGGTCACAAATCACACTGGACCGAAGTTGGACTTTCTGACCAGCACAATGAGTCCTAAACAATGAATTTATAGAGAGTGGGCTTCTAATCTAGGTTTTTGGACGGTAGATAACACAAAAGTTAGGTTAAATCCCAGAGCACATGCGTACTTCTCATACATAGATGAAATATTGTTTTATATATTGGTGCCGAGGACAATCCTTGGTGTTTCCTTACAAGTTCCCTCCGTAGTGTGTTTGTATCTCTCCCCCTTTCTTTCTTCCTCTTTCGCCTTTTATAGGCCTGCATCTTTTTCTCCTTCTTTCCACGTGTGATCCAGATCCTCCTTTTGGATACTTGTCCGATCGTTCCTTCTTACCAAAGTCTCTGGCGGTAAGTGTGAGGTTGAATTTCAATGTTCAGGTGTCACTTCCTCATTAATGTGGCCAGAGAGGTAGGTGTAGAGTCTTCAATGCGGTGGTAGCAGTTTTTTCCTTGATATTTGTCTGTCACTTCCCTTTATTCCTTATTCTCGTTCTCTCAGTTTCTGCATCCAAGGTCTTCAGTACGGACGGCCTTGAACTGCCAGATCACTCATATTGTCCTTGGCAGTATGCTGCCGAGGACTAGGTCATCCTCGGACGTTATGTTTCGTGGTATTTTGCTCATGCATGGCACCTTTCTTTGTCACGTGACTTCATAAACTGGACTTATTATGTTCTCGGACCATTTAATGCTGTTAGATTGGACTTCCCTCCTTGTGAGAGCCTTTGGGCCAGCCCAGTATGTATCTTGGGCCCATTAGCACTACATTAGCCCCTCGAAACCCTTATTTCAACTTTACTGAAAGGAATGAGGGTTTCGATATACGCATGCAGGACAATCCGTTTCTGACGCTTCGGTCTACACAGCGCGCTTCAATTAAATGTTGGCGGCTCTTTGTTCCCCACGTCCAACCATGTGATGCTCATCCAACGGGCTGGCGCATTTCAAGGGGAAACAGGCAGGAGATCATTTGCTTTACGATTTTCAATGGTATAAATATTGACAGTTCAAAGGCTTTCTATTCATTTCAGAAATTGTACAACGAACTTAGCAATCTACACGCGTCTTTACACCTTCTCAGTTCTAAGCCGAGGTGACCTTATTACTTTAAAGTAAGTCCTCCAACTTTTTACTTTCATTACTATTTCTCCATCTCTCTCGTTATTCCTAGTTTCTTCGTCCTCGGCCATATAAAACTTCCTAGCCTCTCTCTAGTATCCCTTCCTTATTTTTAGAAAATGGGTAGATTTGCACCCTTAGTAGATACCCCTGAAAAAATAGAGGAGTTTAAGGCTAGGTACGAGATCCCATCCGGAGTGTCTGTTAAATATTGCAAACAGGGAGCTTGGCATACTGAGAGAAAGGCCGGTGAGATAGTGATTCCCATGATAGCCGTTATAGAAGGGGGAATGAAGATTCTCATGAAACCAATTACTAGGAGTTACCTCAGAGCAATGAGATTATCCCCCACACAGTGTGCCCCAAACATGTTCAGGATCCTTGGTGTCGTAGATGCTTTAAATGAAAAATTAGGATTAGGACTTACCCACCACGAGATAAACTGGGTTTACAACCTCCACCACTTAACGGGACAAGGGTACTACCTAAAATCTAGGCACCCTGAGGTGAGGCTAATTCAATGTCTCCCTAGTTCCAACAAGGGTCTGAACAAAGACTTCCTTATACTGTCTGGGGATTGGCATGACGGTCTCCCCTGTCCGACGATAGAGGGGGAACCAGGTGAATAACTGCACCTCGCTTAGCTACGTATATTTATGCATATATATATATATATATATTTCCTGTTTTGTTCTTGTTATCATTATTTGTTACTTGCTATTTACGTATTTTCTTTCACTTATCCTTTCTTTGAATAATGGCGCAAATAGCCATGCTCTCACTCGCCACGCCCACCTTGTCGATTTCGCCCGCTTGGACAAGATTCTAAAGGCCAAGGTGTTTGTACATTCGGACGACCAGCTTCGAGCGACGCACCTAATTCTTGGGTACACTCCGATTTCATCCGCCTTTTAAGCGCCGAAGTGCGTTATTAAAGAGAAGGATCCTCGGCTGCCTAGGATTAGTGTTGCCAAGGTGTAGAGCCTTCAATACGGTGGTAGCAACTTTTTCCTTGATATTTTTCTGTCATTTTCCTTTATCCCTTATTCTCGTTCTCTCAGTTTCTGCATCCAAGGTCTTCAGTACAGACGCCCTTGAACCGCTAGATCACTCATATTGTCCTCGGCAGCATGCTGCCGAGGACTAGGTCATCCTCGGACGTCATGTTTCGTGATGTTCTGCTTATGCATGACACCTTTCTTTGTCACATGACTTCATAAACTAGACTTATTATGTCCTCAGACCTTTTCATGATGTTGGGTTGGACTTCCCTCCTTGTGAGAGCCTTTGGGCCAGCCCAGTATGTATCTTGGGCCCATTGGCACTACAATTCGATAATAGAATTTTTTACTAGTTGAATAGTGTGGTAATAAAATGCAATGATTTTGAGTTTTGACACTAGAGTAGCATGTGGATAATTTTTTCTGGCTTCAAATAAAGATTTAATATAAAAAAGTAATTATTTGGAGAGAGTAATCATATAATAAAGATTTCCCTGTGCTTGTTAAGATTTTTCTTAATAGGTTGTGTTAATAAAAAAGACAAGAAAGTATTTAAAAAGTTGTCAAAAAGAATTAAAAAAAAGTGTTAAAAAAATTGTCAAAAAAAATAAAAAATTACAAAAAAAAAACATTATAACAAACTGTAAAAAATTGCTGCTAACGAGCACCTTACCATGCCCATTAATACAACCCCTAGACTAAAAATATAAATAAATAAACCACATAGTTTGGTCAGTTTGTACTTGTTGCTAATATTCAAAACCGTGTAAAGGTTCTGTGAATAATTTATTGCTACTTAATTACGTGTAAGCCTACCAAGCACCGCCCATAATACAAAAAGACCATTAAAAAATGCCTCCCTTCCCATGGCGAACGAGCAGCGGGATATTTCATTCTTAGAAGTTAGAAGAACTCGTGTCACAATGGATTTCTAGTTTTTACAAGGAAAGTACAGAGAAAATGGGTTATTATATATGATTTCCTTTTAACAAAACTGACTAAATATATCATTCCTTTTTAGTACAAGCTTCGAGTAGTGATGTTCACGTACGTCTTGTTTGTTAAGTATCTTTAGAAGCTCCTGTTCTATTATTTAAAATGATGCACGCAATTACATCAGCATGAAGCTTGAATTTTCTCGGAACAATGGTTAGTGGTTGGAAATATCTATCTTCTTATTAGTGTGTAAACCCAGAATATCATAAATGCATATTTTTTTCTCTCACATAAATAATAGATTTTACTAATTGAATTCATGATAAGACTCACCATTCATATAAGAAGGGAAAGTACATATTTATAACATTTCAGAAGTTTCCAATAATTTTTCATCGAAAAGTACAAAGAAAGTGCATTATTAATCATTTCCTAAACTTTCTTTTCAATGATTCCTTATTTCATGTTTATGTGTGCATTTAGTTCCTGTAGTGCCAATAGGCCTAAGATAAGTATTGGGCCGGCCCAAAAGCTCTAGCGAGGTTGAAAGCCTAACCTAACAGCGTGGATGGTTCGAGGACATGAGAAGACCCGTTTGTGAAGTAGCATGACATAAGAGGGATTTCATGCATGAGCAGAACAACCCGAAGCTTGATGTCTAAGGAAGGCAATGTTCTCGGCCACATCTTGCTGAGGACGAGAAGGGTGATCTGGCAATTCAAGGGCATCCGTACTGAAGACCTTGGACACAAAGACTAAGAAAACAAGAATATGAGATAAAGGGGAGTAACAGACAAATATCAAGGATAAAGCTGCTACCACCGCATTGAAGGCTCTATACCTATCTCTCTAGCTGCATTAATGAGGAAGTGACGCCTGAGCATTGGAATCCAACCTTGCACTTACCGCCAAAGACTTTGGTAGGGAGGGATGATGGGACAAGTACCTAAAAAAGAGCATCTGGTCTACACGTGTAAAAGAAAAGGAGAAAGATGCAGGTCTATAAAAGGCAAAGGAACGAGAAAGAAAAGGGGGGGGGGGGAAACACACACACACACAAGAGAGAAACTGTAAGGAAAATACCAAAGATTGTCCTTGGCAGCAATATATGAGATAATGATTTATCCACGTACAAGAAGTATGCATGTATTCTGTGATTTTACTTAGCTTTTACATTATCCAACGTCTATAAATCTAGATTGGAAACTCACTCTCAATAAATTCATTGTTTTTGGGCTCATTGGGCAAGTTCCGTAAGTGCAACGTAGGTCCTGTACGATTTGTGTCCATACAATTGGTGCCATCTATGGGGATCTTGTGTTTTGGCGCAGATAACTTAATGGCGGGTTCAAGTCCAGACCATGCAGAATCTTTGGGATCTCAGCACAAATATCCTTTTCAACATCTAGAGCAGATGGGAGATCGGGAGGGCAGTGTGCACACAGGGCGAACTGCCAGCAATCATTCACGGGGCGGAAGCAGGATCTTTCACGAAGGTGGCACTAAGGCCATGCAAAGGGAAATTGACCAGCTGAAGAGGAAGCTGCGTCATGCCAAACGGAAACGGACGCCTTCTATATCTGATCCCTTCTTGAACGACTTCTAGAGCAGTGGCTATAAGCCCAGGTCAAGAACCCCTCCTAGTGAAACTTTCTCATGCCAAGGGGAAAGTCTTCATGACAGAATGAGCAAGAGGCCTCCTCGCAGGGGCTTGGGCAACGATGCCATGGGAAAGGCGTTGCACCAACTTTCCAAATTACCTTTCACACGTCGAATCGAGAAAGGAAAGCTTCCTCGCCGTTTCACACAGCCAAACTTCACCATTTACAACGGCAGAACGGACCCAGTGGAGCACATGAGTCATTTTAACCAACGCATGGCGGTCTATTCAAAGAACGAAACCTTGATGTGCAAAGTATTCCCCTCAAGCTTAGGGTCTGTTGCGATGAGATGGTTTAATGGCTTGAAGGCAGATTCCATTAATTCCTACATGGAACTCACAATGGCATTCGGGTCTCGTTTTGTTACGTGTAGTAGAGTACCTCTGCCTCTGGACTCGTTACTATCCATGACCATGAGAGAGGGCGAAACCTTGAAAACTTATTCGGATAGATACTAAAAAGCGTTCAATGAGATTGGCGGTGATTTTGATGAAGTGGCAGTTAACACTTTCAAGGTCGACCTTCCAATTGAGCACGATTTAAGAAAATCTTTGGCCAAGAAACCAGTAAAAACTGTTCGTCGGCTTATGGATCGTATTGACGAGTATAAGCGAGTTGAGGAGGATCAGCAGCAGAGCAAGGGGAAAATGAAAATTATCCCTCAGGAGAGGAGGGATTTCAAGACAGATAGATATAACAACAAGTGGCCACGGAGGGATTTTGCTAGCCAGTTTAGGTCGGCTCCTCCTCAGATAGTAAATATGGTGTTTTGCAAGCCAGTGCAGCAGGTATTGGAGAAGATTTGTCATGAACCATATTTTAGGTGGCCCAATAAAATGATAGGAGACCCTATGAAACGTAATCAGAACCTCCATTGCAATTATCATCAGGATAAGGGTCACACCACGGAGAACTGCAGGGCCTTATGGAATTATCTGGATCAGTTGGTTAAAGAGGGGAAGTTGAGGCAATTTATGAATCGGCCTAATGGACAAGGCACACAATCTGGTTCTGTGAATCAAGGTAGTAACACTTCAAGACCTCCATTGGGCATAATCAATGTCATTTTTGCTGCTCCAGGTTGGACTGGATCTTGCCCTACTAGAGTAATGTCAGTGTCGCGTCATCCCGTTGAAGACCTCAACTTTGAGCCGAAGAGGATTAAAGGGAATCCTCCGCCCATTTTGGGGTTTTTCGAGGAGGATAAGGTTGGCACTATCCAACTGCACGATGACGCATTAGTTATCATGCTAAGGATAGGGGGTTATGACGTAAAAAGAGTGATGGTTGACCAAGGGAGTGGAGCCAATATTATGTACCCGGACTTGTTTAAGGGGTTTAATTTGAAACTTGAGGATCTTACGGCTTACGACTCACCATTGATAAGTTTTAAAGGGAAGGCCGTCATTCAAAAGGGACTGATCCGGTTACCTGTGCAATCAGAATTAGTAGTGATGGATGTAGACTTTATTGTAGTAGATGCTTACTCTCCTTATACGGCCATAGTGGCAAGGCCATGGCTACACGCCCTAGGGGCTATGTCATCAACCCTACATGTTAAGGTGAAATTCCCGTATGGGGATGTAGTGGAAGAGATAGTTGGTAGCCGGTCCATGGCCAGACAATGCATAATGGCAGCAATTATGCGTCAGGACAGGCAGGAGTCCCTGTCCTCGGACGAAAGAAATTTGTAGCAGTTAACTTCCTCCACCAAGCCAAAGGTGGCCGAGGTTGTGGAGCCTGGATGTGAAAGCTTGGAGAAGGTGCTTATTGCTGGTGATATGGAGAAGTTCTTCCAAGTAGGAAGTTAATTGCTACTTCAAGAAAGGGAGGAGCTAGTTAAGTTTTTGAAGCAGAACCTTGATGTATTTGCGTGGGACGCCTATGAAGCCCCAGGGGTTGATCCAAATTTTATCTGTCATCACTTGAACGTAAATTCGGTGGCAGTGCCGAAGAGGCAACCACCTTGGTGCTCATCCCAGGAGCATGCCAATGCTGTTGAGAAGGAGGTACTAAAACTCAAAAAGGTGAGCGCTATTAAAGAGGTGTTTTACCCAGAATGGTTGGCGCACACAGTGGTAGTGAAGAAGAAGAATGGAAAGTGGAGAGTATGTATGGACTTTACAGACTTGAATAAGGCTTGTCCTAAAGATTCGTTTCCAATGCCTCGCATAGATCAGTTGGTGGATGCTACAGTAAGGCATCCTCAGATGAGCTTTCTAGATGCTTTCCAAGGTTATCACCAAATACCTTTAGCTCTAGAAGACTAGGAGAAAATAGCCTTTGTCACTCCCACAGGGAACTACCACTACAAGGTGATGCCCTTCGGCTTGAAGAATGCCGGAGATACTTATCAGAGAATGATGATGCGGATGTTTGAACCCCAACTGGGAAAGACAATTGAAGTATATGTAAATGATATAGTGGTCAAGAGTAAAACTATCTCTGCTCATATACCAAACCTGAATAACACCTTTCAGACGCTGAGAAAGCATAAGCTACGTCTTAATGCATCTAAATGTTCCATTGAAGTTGGATCTGGTAAATTCTTGGGCTATATGGTGACACATAGGGGAATCGAGGTCAACCCTGCCCAAGTCAAAGCAATTAATAACCTGCAACCACCTCGGAATCTGAAAGAAGTACAAAGATTGACCGAAATGACCGCTGCACTCAATAGATTTATCTCACGGTCTGCTGATTGGTGCAGGCCCTTCTTCCAGTGGTTGAATAGGTGGAAGGGATTTGAGTGGACAGAGAAATGTGCCGTTGCCTTTCAGCAGCTTAAGGAGTATCTTTCGTGGCCCCCTATCATGTCTCGGCCCGAAGTTGACAAAGTTCTATTTGCATATATAGCGGTGGTGAATCATGCTGTTAGTTTGGTGCTAGTAAGGGTCGACGGGACTATACAGAAGCCAGTCTACTATTTGAGTAAGTCCTTACATGAAGCCGAGGTGAGTTATCCACCATTGGAGAAAACAATCCTAGCCGTAGTACATGGTACACATAAGCTCCCCCATTATTTTCAATCTCATACTGTGGTAGTCCTGACTCAACTTCCTCTTAAAACTGTCCTCCAAGGTGCGGACTATACAAGTAGAATTGCTAAGTGGGGAACCATTTTGGGCGCTTTTGACATCAAGTACATGCCTTGCACATCAGTGAAGGGTCAGGTATTAGCCGATTTAGTCCCGGAATTTACTGAGCCCGCAATAGAAGATAGTGCCCAGAGCCTGGACATTGATGAAAAATCAGTTGGTACGCTTACGTGCAAAGAACCTCTGGTGTGAACTGTTTATGTTGATGGGGCTGCAAATCAAAGGGGATCCGATGTAGGGTTGGTAATTATGACCCCAGAGGGTCTTACATTGAAAAAATATTTGAGGTTGGGATTCTCGGCCACTAACAATGAGGCTGAGTATGAGGCTTTAGTAAAAAGGATGGACATGGTTCAAAAAATGGGCAGAAAGGCTGTGCAAATGTTCTCGGACTCGCAACTAATTGTAGGCCAGGTAGAAGGAAATGTGGAGGCTAGAGATCCGAGGATGCAAGAATACCTAGCTCAAGTCAGAACTTTGCAACCCAAATTCGAGTCCTTTACTTTGTCACATACTCCTAGGAGTAACAATACACACGCGGACTCATTAGCAACTCTTGCCACGTCCTCGGCCCAAGGTTTACCTATGATCATCCTTGTTGAAGACTTATGTAAGCCCGCTGGAACAAGTGGAGGTATTATCCAAGTTCATTAGATCAGGGTGGGGCCTAGTTGGATGGACCCCCTCGTATCTTTCCTTAAAGACACTGTCCTGCCAGAAGAAAAAACCGAAGCGGACAGGTGCGTAGAAAGGCATCTCGGTTTTGGTTGTCCGAGGACCATAAACCATACAAACGATCCTTTTCTGGGCCATATTTGCTGTGCATACATCCGGAAGCAACAGAGCTGCTATTGGAGGAGTTACACGAAGGGATTTGTGGAAGTCACACGGGGGGAAGGTCTTTGGCTCACAGAGCTTTAACCCAAGGATATTGGTGGCCCAACATGCAACGAGAAGCTCAAAATTATGCAAAGAAGTATGATCAATGTCAAAGGTTTGCACCAAACATTCATCAGCCTGGTGGCGTGCTTAATCCTTTGACAAGTCCTTGGCCTTTTGCACAATGGGGTCTGGACATAGTGGGATCCTTCCTAAAGGCGCCTGGAAACAGGAAGTGGTTAATAATGGGCACCGACTATTTCACCAAATGGGTAGAAGCCGAGCCCCTATCGAATATTAGGGATGTGGATGCAAAGAAGTTTGTGTGGAAGAATATTGTCACCTGGTTTGGAGTTCCCCATACTCTCATCTCGGATAATGGTTTGCAGTTTGACAGTATGGCTTTCAGACGATATTGCTGTGACCTCGGCATAACCAACAGGTACTCTACTCCAGCTTATCCACAAGGGAATGGGCAAGCCGAGGCGGTCAATAAAGTTATAGTCAACGAGCTTAAGAAGAGGCTAGATGACGCCAAAGGTAGATGGGTGGAGGAATTGCCTCATGTTTTGTGGACATATTGGACCACGCCCCGCAAATCCACGGAAGAGACGCCATTCTCGATGACTTATGGCGCCGAGGCTGTGATCCCTTTAGAAACTAGTTTCCCGACAATGAGAACAAATTCCTTCGCTCCGGACAGTAATGACAGATTACTAGAAAGGAGCCTAGATCTGGTTGAAGAGCAGAGAGAAATGGCCATGATCTAATTGGCTTACTATCAACAAAAATTGAAGCAGGGGTATGATTCACACATGAACTCAAGGCCACTTGCTCCTGGAGAATTAGTGTTGAGGAAAGTTGTGGGTAACACCAAAAATCCAACATGGGGGAAGTTGAGACCAAACTGGGAAGGACCATATCGCATCACTTCAGTGGCTGGCATAGGGGCTTACTATCTTGTAGACTTAGATGAAAAGGTTGTGCCGCATCCTTGGAATGTAAGTAATTTGTAACGATATTACTATTAATAAAAGGCATTTCAGCCACTTTAATTTTATTGCTATTATGTCATACTTAATGTTATGTTCAGTAACGTCAATATAAATTGTTAAACAAAAACAGGGTTACGTCGGGTCTTCGGACCCTTTACCTTGGTCTAAAACAAAAACAAGGTTACGCTGGGTCCTCAGATCCTCTACCTTGGTCTAAAAACAAAAACAGGGTTACGCTGGGTCCTTGAATCCTCTTCCTTTGTCTAAAATAAAATCGAGGTTACGTCGGATCCCTAGATCCTCTACCTTGAGAAATAAATGTTTTAATGCTAGTTGTTAAACAAAAACTAGGTTGCGTAGACTCCTCGGAGTACATGTATACGTCCTACAGAGATGAGTACTTTAGTAAGTACCTTAAATGTGGATTTCATTAAACTTCAAATATGAAACATATCAAAGAAGTTAGTGTTTCTTGTCTTGACATCTTGTTATGAAGATAGTTCTTAAGCAGGTCTTAACCGAATTGGTTTTACACGAATATCTTGCTTTTAAGTGCCTTATTCATCACCAGAATTGAGTGAAAACTTGTGGTCATCACCTAAAGCATTTGCAAGTATATGAGTTTCGTAAATTTCCTTTATCCTTATTTGGTTATTGATATGGAATTATTAACGCATGCCATGAATTCAAGCTGTTATTTTGTCATACTACATGAATAACAATAAAGGAACCTGTCAACACCAAGTATAACACAAAGTAATGATTCAAATTGGAAATTCTTCTCATTAAGTGAAAGATCTTTCAGTACATCGACGACCAAATTGGTAAATTACAAGAGAAGGAAAGTAAGCGCTGAAACTAATTAACTGTAATGAACAAAAAAAAAAAAAAAAAAAAAAAAAGAAGAAGAAGAAAGAAAGAAAAGACAAAAAAAAAAAAAAAAAAAAACAACAACAACAAAAAACAAAGCAACGGAGATAGGAGCCATCACGGCTTGGGCTGGACTTGGTTTTTGGGGTCGGTAGGAGCTGTTGTTGAGGCCGAGAACCCTCTAGCCTCCTCTTTGCCTTTGTGGCCCCCCTTTGGTACAATGGGCAGAGTCGCCAAGACTATTTCCAAAGTTTCGCCTGCCTTAGGTTTGGGGGGCAGCTCTCTCGGTGCGACTGGAAGCTGTGCATCTTCAGGATGAGCTCATTCACCTTGCATTGGAAGTGAATGCTCAAAAATAGTGGTGTCAGTAGCAGTTTCTTCCGGTTGTATCCCAGCTACACAAGAGCTAGCGTCATCCTCGGCTTGAACAGAGGTGGCTACTCGGATGGCCGGAGGGATGTAGGCATTTTCTACCTTCCATAAAAGAGAGGAAGCATCAACCCGAGCTTGGGAAAGGGCTTCCTTCCATACCTGGAGGCAGTAATCCCTACAAACCTCCGGTACTTGGGCTTTAAAGGTGTCAGTAGTTTCTGCCACCCCCACTTCATAGCCACTCTATTTAGCCTGGTCAACCATCTCCTCAGCCTCTTGCGCCTTAATAGCCTCCTGTTTAGCCTCTTCAGATTTCTTGAGGTCCTGCTTGAAGCCTTCGATCAACTTTTTGGCTGCAGCAAAACTCTCGTCGGCCTGCCTAAGTTACAATCTCAGTAGTTTTTAGCTGAGCCTCCATCCCAGATCTCTCACTTTCTGCCTTAGTCAGTTTGGCAGTGACTTCTTGTAGCTTTTTCTCCTTCAGCTCGAGAATCCTTTGGGTGTGATCGAGCCTTAGCTCCCCGGCCCTAAGGGATTTGTAGGAGTTAGCCGCAATTTCCTCAGCCTTGTGAGCAGACTGAACAACCTGCAGAGAAAAAGTGAAAAGATAGTGACACACAAGTGTAAGTCTGATAAACAAGAAAAATGCATAGAAAAGAAATTACAGAGTTTAAACCGAAACTCTTACCATTGCAAGTTCTTTCTTTAACATCATGAAGACGTTTTGGTCCCTCATCCTCCTAAGCTCACCTATGTCCTCGGGTATCAGTAGTGCTTGTTCCACAGCGTCTGCAATGCACGCGGCAATGCCCTCATCGGAGCCCCTGATAGACGAATCCACAGTGACTGGTTGATCATCCACATTCATTTGGGGAGCCCAAATGGGTGCATGCAGGGTTGTGTGGGACTCGGCCAGTCTGTCTGACCTCGTATGAGGGAGACGAGGTTACTTTCCACCCCTTTCCTGCTCTACCTCCTTGGTAGAAAGGTCTTTGCCACCTTCAACCATATCCTTCCCCTTCTATTGATCTCTCTTTCTTTTGTGATCACTGGGGTCAACATGTTGAGATTAGGTTGAAGGAAGAGGAGGGAGTTTTAGCGGAGGAACCCACTCAGTGCCCTTATCTTTGGTCTTCACCTGGGGCACTTTAGGAAGCTCCTGGGCTCCAACTTGAGCTTCTAGCACATCCTTAAGACTGGGTTTAGACCTACGTTGACTACCCATAGTCAAGAATTATTGGTCAGCGTCCGAGGAGGTTAGTAAAGGCGTGTCGAGGAGCCGATCAAAAACTTTGAATTCTTCTTCTGAATCTGAGAGTTCAACGATCTCTTCTTTTTCTTCTTCTTCTTCTTCTTCCTCTTCTTCTTCCTTTATAATTGGCTGAGAAGAAGAGCCTTCACCCAATGTGGGTTGAGCCGAGGAAGCAGCAAGAGAAAGGCCTTCGGAGACAATCTGCACAGGCTCTGTGATGAGATTACCTCGAGGAACAGGAGCACCCGCGGGAAGCAAGAAACCTTCAACTGCGACGCTAATCCTAGGCAACTGAGGATCTTTCTCCTTAATCACGCACTTTGGTGCTTGAAAGGTAGATGAGATTGGATTGTACCCAAGGATTAGGTGCACCACACGAAGTTGATCGTTCGAGTGGACGAACAACTCGGCTTTCAAAATCTTATCTAGGCGAGCAAAATTGACCAAATGGGCGTGGCAAGTAAGCGCGTGGTGATCTGCACAATTATTCAAAGAAGGGATAAGCAAAAGAAATAGATGAACAATAGATAATGTATCACAATAACGAGAACGAAACAAAGAAAATATGTATATACATATACAGTTAAGCGGTGTGCAAGTATTCACCTAGTTCCTCCTTTCTCGTCGGACAGGGGAGACCATCATGCCACCCCCCAGACAGTATTAAGAAGTCTTTGTTTAAACCTTTGTTGGAATAGGGGAGGCACTGGATTAGCCTAACCTCAGCGTGCCTAGACTTCTAGTAATAACCTTGCTCCGTTAAATGGTGAAGGTTGTAAACCCAATTCACATCATGGTGGGTAAGTCCTAATCCCAGTTTTTCGTTTAGAACGTCTATGGCACCTAGAATCCTAAACATGTTTGGGGCACATTGTGTGGGGGATAATCTAGCCGTTCTGAGATAATCCCTAGTAATTGGTCTCATGGGAATTCTCATTACTCCTTCTATGAAGGCTATCATGGGAATCACTACTTCACCGGCCTTTCTCTTAATATGCCACCCCCTCATCTTGCAATATTTAACGGACACTCCGGGTGAGATTTCATACCTAGTTTTAAACTCTTCTATCTTTTTAGGACTATCTACTAGGGGCGCGAACCTACCCATCTTCTAAGAGGGAAGAGAAAATACGGTGAAGGGGTCGAGGAATCTAAATGGCCGAGGACAATGAAATTAAGAATTATAAGAAAGAAAAAGTATCAATAATGAAAAACAGAAAGCTGGAAACTTACTTTAAAGTAATAAGGTCACCTCGGCTTAGAATTGGAAAAGTGTAAGGACGCGTGTAGATTGCGGGGAGGGCAGGGTTCGTTGTACAAGCTTTGAAATAAGCAGATAACTCTTAAACTGGCAGTATTTATATCGCAAAAATCATAAAGCGGGAAATCTCCCGCCTATCTCCCTACGCAGCGCTCGTCCGTTAGATGGATATCACGTGGTTGAACGTGGGGAGCAAAGAGCCGCCAGCATTTCATGGGAATGTGTTCTGCAATGAAACGTCAGAAGCGGATTGTTTAAAGGGCGTGTATCGAAATCCTCATTTCTCCTAGAGAAGTAGAAATAAGGATCTCGAGGGGCTATTGTAGTGCTAATGGGCCCAAGATAAGTATTGGGTCGGCCCAAAAGCTCTAGCGAGGTTGAAAGCCTAGCCTAACAGCGTGGATGGTCCGAGGACATGAGAAGACCTGTTTGTGAAGTAGCATAACATAAAAGGGATTCCATGCATGAGCAAAACAACCCGAAGCTTGACGTCTGAGGAGGGCAACGTTCACGGCCACATCCTGCTGAGGACGAGAAGGGTGATCTGGCAGTTCAAGGGCATCCGTATTGAAGACCTTGGACACAAAGACTAAGAAAACAAGAATAGGAGATAAATGGGAGTAACAGAAAAATATCAAGGATAAAGCTGCTACCATCGCATTGAAGGCTCTATACCTACCTCTCTAGCCGCATTAATGAGGAAGTGACGCCTGAACATTGGAATCCAACCTTGCACTTACCGCCAAAGACTTTGGTAGGGAGAGATGATGGGACAAGTACCTAAAAAAGAGCATCTGGTATACACGTGTAAAAGAAGAGGAGAAAGATGCAGGTCTATAAAAGGCAAAGGAAGGAGAAAGAAAAGGGGGGGGGGAAGACACACACACACACACACACACAAGAGAAAAATTGTAAGGAAAATACCAAAGATTGTCCTCGGTAGCAATATATGAGATAATGATTTATCCACGTACAAGGAGTATGCATGTATTCTGTGATTTTACTTAGCTTTTACATTGTTTTTGGGCTCATTGGGCAGGTTCCGTAAGTGCAACATAGGTCTTGTACGATTTGTGTCCATACAGTTCCAAATTAAAAAGCCATATTATTTTACTATTCAGTTTATTTTTAATATTATTTATAGACCTCATTGCACTTTTTGGTACTATTTATAGATCCCATTATATTATTTCAGCTAACTTTCAACAAAATGTTTTCAAATTTAACAAAATAAGCGTATTCCAAACAAATTCTATGTCTACGTACAGACGGTGCTGGAATATTTTTCATTGTGTGCCTACATTAAGAATTTCATAATTAAAAGCTAACAAAAATGGTGCAACTAATTTTAAGCAAATTGATCTTATAACCATAATTTTTAGGTACTCCCAGAATATAAAGAATGGTACTCCTTTCTCATACATTCATGGTGAGATCTACACATTAAATTTATGATAAATTCCACCATAAATATGATAGGAGGAAGCAGTGTTTATTCATATTCCTGAAATATCTAATAATTTTCTATCATAAACTGACTATAAATTTGACTATGTTTACTGATGGCATAGATTGGGTAATGTATGGGACCACAAATTTAAGAATGTACCATGAAGTTTTAACTCAATTGATTGGAAATTTCTACCAAAAAAACAAACCTACATTTTTGTTGTTGTGTGCCGAGACGAACTTAGGTGGGACCCAAGGGGGCTTAGTCCCCTCTTGGGTCCAAATTTTTTTATTTATTTTTAATAGTTATTATATATTTTATTTGTGTAGTTGCCCTCCTCTAAAACCCTAAATCCATTTTCTCCCCTATCAGCCTAGTTAGCTTAACCTAAATAGCAACTATCCAACCTAAAAAATATTAACAAAAACAATAAAAACATTTACAATGGTGATTGTATTTTGGAGAAGCTAAAGCTAAATTTTTTGCAACTATAATAAACTAGTATTTTATACTAGTTAACTGTAGCAAGTTGTTAAAAATAAAATACAATATTTTATTAAAATAAAATACAATTAAAAAACTCAAATTCTCTCTCTTCCATTATTATTTTAATGAGTTGTTTATATTATTTTAAATGAAGTAATAGAAAAGATAGAACATTTTATATTGATTGTATTATAAAGTGGGGTGGTAAAATAGATAAAGCAGTTTTTTGAAGTGCTTAAAGCTAAAACAAGCTAAAACTTTTAGCACCACCACTGTGAATGCTCTAACTTTGTTGATACCTCATTTTGTAACCCGTATTTAACCTCACCTAGAGGGTAAAATGGTGATTTTGTCTTGGAAATATGCATCCTGATTCTAGTCATTAGATCATTAATCTCATTTCACCAAAATGATCTTGTTGTTGTAAAGATCAAATTGACCAGTCATAAGCCCTAATCGGACCATCAGGTTGAAAGTTATCATCAAATCAAGTTTTAATGACTAAGATGCACTATCACAAATTGAGTTTGATCATATGTGATTATGAACAATTGATTTCAATTGGTTATATGTATAATCAACTTAAGATCAATGATGTGTCATAATTTAATTGGTTAGGACTACATTTTATGGTAGGGTTGCACACACCTAATTAACTAGATAGTTAAACATTAATCATTCAATGAGTAATTTGTACAATTATCTTTTAATTGGGGTAAATTTGGAACTAATTATGTCTGAAATGGAAGTGATTAGAGCCTATTAATGTTAATTAGAAACTAATTTGGGACCAATTAATGTTAATTGTGCTGAAACCATTTTCTAAAAAATGACCTCTACTCACTATTTCATCGATATCTCTCAGAATACTTTGAATCTATGAATGACGTTAATTTTTCCAGAAACTAGACATCCGGGCTTCAATTTGAGCACAAAAACGAAACAATTCCGTTCAGAATTAAGTCAGATATGATTTTTCGAAATTAGTTCTACAGGCTGTTACAGCAACTACGAGAAAACTGAATTTTGACTTGCTCCTCACTCCCACAAATCTCTACATTTAATACTCCAGATTTCCCCCAAGGCTAAAATGAGGTTTAGGTTCATGATTCTTTGTTAACCCTTATTAATGACCTTCCATTCATATTTCCTCCACCGCTACTATAAACCCCCATCTCCTTTATTCTAGGAGACACACAAAACCCCCTCTTTTTTCCTCTCTTGAGTTCTAGGAAGTTGAGTAGTCTTGTCATATCTTGGTCTTCTTGAGACTCAAGTTATTGAGTGAGACTTACTCTTCCTCTTCCTCTCCTAACTCTTTTTTTCCTCCACCCTTAGGACCTCCCTCAAGAGTCTCCTTGTCCACCATATGGATCTTGCATGAAGGTATAATCCATTTCCCTAATTGTTTTTTTGTGTTGCCATGATTCGAGTTTAAGATGAAAGCATGATAATAATCATTTAAATTCCTTTGAATATGTTTGAATGTTCTTAATTTTTCTTATATGTTCTTCACATGTTCTTGGTTTTTCTTCACGTGTTCATACATAACACTAGTTTCGATCTTCAATCCACATAAAAAATATGAAAAACATGTTTATTTCATAATTCTTTCAAATCCTTGAATCTAGGACATTACCATACACATACATTCACTAGAATTTATTTTTCAATCCAAATGCAATGCTTAATAAATTGAATTAGGGTTCATCACATGCACACACACATTAAATTCAACATGCAAATTGATTGACATATTGGATAATATTATATGAATGTTAGCCACCATAGTCTAGAAGACTAGTTTCACCGGGCAAGATGGGTGCCTAACACATTCCCACCTTGTAACATAGCCTCCGAACTTAGATCAAGGGTTAGTAGATCAAATACTTGTCCATGTAATTTTCAATTTTTAGATTGTAACTAGGAAACAAAGCCATGTACTTTATCTTAGATTGTATCTAGGACCAAAGCCATGTAATTTTCCTATGACCAATATAAATTCAATTGAAAATTAAAAAATAAGGAATTTTTCAATTTTGGTTTTCTTATTCTTCTAATAATTAAATAAGTGGCGACTCCATTGTAAAACCCTTAATCTAAAGGGGAAAATATAACTCGTCAAACCTCTATTTTGAGAGGCAATAACATGACTCCACTCATTCACGTGGGTTTATCCCAACACTCTATAAAACGGTTCGAGGGTGCGGTCTCTCACAAACTTCAAAAAAAAATCCTAGCAAGCCTACTATTAAAAAAAAAATTTATTTGGTTTTTGTTTTTGTTTTTGTTTTTGTCTTTATTGGTACATGATTGCATCTTAATGTATTTACAAACAACAATTTTGTGTATTTTTAATTTTTTTAATACTATATAGATGTCTATTTGAATTTTTTTTTTTCTTTATACTCCAGCCCTCGCTAGCTTAAAATCTTAGGTCGGTGTGTTTTAACCTTATAAATAAAGGAGTTCAAAGTAAGACTGTAATCGGTTTGGTTCGGTCAGTTTTTTTTATTTGGCCAACCGAAACCAAATTCTTCAGTTCGCAAAGTTCTCAACCGAAATAGTTGGAACTCAATCGGTTTCGGTTTGTTTTGGTTTTGGTCAGTGTTTGGTTTTTGCACCTTGAGTTTGGGTCAGTTGGGCCTTTGGTTTTTTTTTTTTTTTTTTCAAAAATTTTCTATTTGGACTTTATTAAAAAAAAAAAAAAAAAGTATTCAAGCCAGTTGTTTTATGACCCTTTTTGGGCCTTTTATGCTCTTTGTAATTAAGCATTTTTTAGAAACCCGTTTTAGGCCTTTTTTAGGAACTAGATTTGGGCCTTCTCTATTTTGGCCAATGGCAATCTTTGGGCCTTTTTTAGCAATCTGTTTTGGCCCTTTTGGCCCAGATTCGGGTCTTTCTTATTTTGGCCATTTTTGGGCCTTTTTACACATTCATAAAGCATTTTACAAACAAGAAAAAATCACAACCTACTTTGCATTTTACATTTTTCATAACCTACTTTTGCTCAAAAACATAAATCCAGAAATACACATTATAGCAGATTCATCAAGAAAAAAAAAAATCACAACCTATTACGGATTCAAAAATCCAAAAATACAACACACATAGCAGATTCATAAATCACAACCTGTCAAAGATTCATAACCTGCTTTAGAGCTTCTATTATTCTCATTTAAATACACGTATCACATATTCATAAATCCAAAAATAACCTGTCAACACTACATTTGCACAAGCACAACCTATCAACACAGATTCATAAATCCAAAAATAATCTAGAACAAAAATTGCTCTAGTGCTCAAACTAATCTGTAATTTGTTACAAGCACCCATCAAATACAAACAAGAGCAAAAATTAACTTGTACAAGTCAAAATAAAATAACTAGTGTAGATTTCATTATTTCATTAGTAATATCTCAATGTCCATATATTGTCCATATGTCAATACCTACATAATAGGATTATAGCCAAAGACTCAAAATAAATTGGCCATATGTCAATTTCAATGCCAACATATAATGTCCATATTTAATATTTGGCCAAAGAATCAAAATAAATTGGCCGTATGTCATTGCCTATTGCCTAATATCATATATTATCTATGTAAAGGCCACTGTCAAAGCTCAAAATAAAATCCCATATCTATATGTAGGCCACTGTCTACTAGTGTCTAACGAAGTTAACAAAACCATGTGTCATCATCAATACCATCCATCCAAACTCCAAAGAGCAAAGAGCGATCTTCAACCATCAACTTTAATAAGTGTTGGTGTGGACATGTCTAGCTTCGATGTTAATGAAGCATCACTCACAAGTTCTACAAACAAAAAATGAAAAAAAAAAAAACATAAAAGTCACTTGTAGAATAAAATAATAAATATGCCAAGAATCCAAGACCATGGTTTTAAAAATCGGACCAGCTGGTTCAACTGGTTCAACCAAAAATCAGCTTTCAATCCGGTTCGGTTATGGCATAAAACCGAAAATGACCTAAAAATTGGTAGATTGGCTATTCTTGAGAGAGAAAATGACTAAATGTTGATGCTTGGCGTTGAAATTAGCATCTTGGAGTAGTATCTATAGACTTTTGAGAACCGAAAATCGGTACGATCAAACCAGTTTTGCAAGATTGCTGAAGCAGATCTACAATGGATAGTTTTTTTGCAGCATTAAAAAATCCAGAATTTAAATTTTTTTATTCTCTAATTAAAGATTCTGCTAATGGTGAGGATAGATTTTTGCAATAAAGTCTTTTTTCTTAAGATTGGCTATTCTTCTTTTTTTTTTTTCTTCCCCAAATCGGTCTCTCAGTTTCTCCGCCTCCATTCTTTCCTTTTCTTCTTTCTTTCTTCTTCTTTTTCTTCTTTCTCCCTCTATCTTGGTGCTTGTTCGCGTAAAATAATCTGCAAGCACACAAAATCGTAACAAGTAGTAAAGTGTTTTTAGAAAACGAATGTCGAACCCACAGGAATTAACTATGTTATTGAATACCGAAATTCACTAAATCAATTACTATTTGGAAAATTGAAAATAAATAGAATGTTCTACTATCTGAATTAAAGTAAACTATTTAATAAAAAAAAAAATCTACGAATAATAGATTAACAAAATGCAAAAATCTAAAAGTGTGAAAATATGATAAGAATGGATCTAGAGCAGTTGATTTCACCTAACAAATCCCACACAATTTAATCTTCCTAATTATTAAATTCTAATAATCTCCCGTTGATGATTAAAAATTCCTTAAGTATTCAATATCTTCTCTCGAATAATATCAAAAATATGTTCAACTAACAATTCCATATCTCTATGTGAATTTAATTAATTGGAGACTCATTACGTACTTTGAATTTTCTGAAAAATCACATTAATCACGGTAAAGCATCTCTACTTTCGCTCAACTAATGATGTTTAATTCTAGAATTAAAATAACAAATCACCTCTCGGTCTCTTTGTAATTCAATTGATCAGACCATAATTTGTAAAGAAAATAGTAAGCATTAAGAATAAGAATTAAACACTCAATCATGGAAACATTAAAAATAAAATAACTCAGAAAATAAATTGTGTGTTCATTGCTAGACTACATCAATGCTCTCGAAAATAAATTTAGTTCATGATAAAGTTGAAAAGAAAACAAATAAAACTTATGTCTTTCATCTGAATTAGTTGATCAACTTGAAGCTCTCGCCTTTGTCCTCAGATCCTCCTCTTCATTATGACTCCCAAAACAAGTTCTTCTATGCAGCACCTCCTTTTCCTCTCCAAGTTGTTTTTTTTTTTTTTTTTTTTTTTTTTTTTTTTTTTTTTCTAAAGAGACTTTAAATAGGTCAAGGAGTCCTATTCCCGTTCGGAGAAAATCCCAGATTTTTAGGTTTCATTTAACCGACGATTTTGGCCCATTTAACGCCAGAATTTGGACTTTTGATAAACTACAAAGTTGTAGCCCTTTAAGTTAAATTTGCAGCCCAACTTGAATCATCTCGATTGGATATCTGAGCCGAAAGTTATGTCAAAAATACTACTGATGCGCAGGCTGGATTCCTAATTCGAATTGGACTTAGATTTGGTGCAAATTTCCTTTGATTCCTTACTCCACTTGGACTGGAATTTAATTGGCTTAGCCCCACTTTGCATGTAAAGCTCTTGTTACCTGCAACACAAAGATATTATATAATTAGTAACAAAATAACATAAAAGTAAGGCTAAATATGTAGATTTGTGAGTACTTTATTGTATATATTTCATGCACATCAGTGCTTAACCTTCTTGAACTCTCTTTATCTCTTGATTTTGCTCAAACCCATACCCATATGCCTCAAGCTCCTTTCTCAAATCAATGGGTCTCTCTCTTTGTCATTTTTTTTGTGGGTTTCTATGCATATGGTGTTGCCGACTTGCCGCGGTGAGGTGGAGGGCGTGGGTGTATGGGGATCAGTGTGGTGGAGGTCTGAGTTTGTGAATCAACGTGGTAGAGGGTGTGGGTTTGTGGTGATCGGCATCTGTGGTGGAGTTTTGGTGATGGCATATATCAGAGTTTAGGTCAGTCAGTGATGGGTTGCATGATTGTTCGGTGGTTGGATTGGTAATAGTTGGTGGTTAGACTGAAGTTTGGTGGTGGGTTTCAGTGGCTGAGAGTGGAGTTTGGTGGTGGGTTTCGGTGATGGCACAGATCAAATTTTGGTGGTAGGATTCGTCCACAGATTGGAGTTTGGTGATGGGTTTCATTCTTAGATCGAAGAGGAATGGCGCCGAACTATGCTTTGGTATTAGGGGGCAATGGCCCCCCCAACTTTTTTGGAAATTTGATTTGTGCATATGTATAGACACAAGTTTAATATTTGACTCCATAATATATACACTTAGCCCCCCTCCAAAATATTTACAAATTACCCCTTGAAACATCCAAAAAATAAAAATCGACTAACCGTCCTCTTTGCCCAATTGCCCCAAGAATAATTGAAAAACTTTTAGACAAAACCTTAAAACCAGAAAAAACAAACCACAGTCCTCTTTTTGCGATGTGTTGTGTGAGGAAGAGACTCTAGCTGCTTTGCCCCTTTTTTTTTTAATTTTATGAAACCCAGTCTTCGTCTCTCAACTCTTGCTTCTCTTTTTGCTTGTATGCAGTGATAAAGTATATAGAACTAGTAATGACGAGGGTAGTAACTGATATTTCTCAATTTTCAAGTATAAAGGCGTGGCCTTTAATATTTAGACCAAAAAAGAAAAGAATTTTTTTTTAATAAAAACAAACTTGTGGCCATCGTTAGAGGATTAGAATACTGGGTAGTGCTGTAGAGACTAATAAGAAGAGGTAAAAAAAGAAAAGAAAAAAAAAATTGTTTGTTTGACTTCTTTTGGTCTTAGGACAATAGAAAAGTTATTTATTTAATGTTTTGTAATGAATTGTTTTTTTTTTTTTTTTTGAGAAACTTTGTAATATATTGTTAATATTAATATTGTTGTGACTTTATTATCAATAAATTATTAACATTAAATTTGTTATGTTTTGTGGACATGTTTATTTGGGTTTATGTTTGGGATTAATTTTGTGGGGAATGTTGTGGATTTGGGTGTCCCTAGCATTATTCAAAGAAAAGTTATAAATAATTCATAAACTAATAATGATGATTTAATGTTGCTAACCTTTAGTGTTGATGTCCTAATTTTTGAAATTCCTAAAATAAAATCTTGAGAAATCACCAACAATGAAATTGGTATTTCTTTTTTTTTTTAGAGAGTTTTAACCTATGGCATCCGTTTCTAATGATAGCTCTTTATCATCAGACCAAGACACCAATCAGTTTTTGGTATAAGCGATGATTGAACCCCAGATCTCTTATACAACCATCAAAGACTTTACCAGTTGAGTTAACTGGAACCCACATGAAATTAGTATTAGTTTATATATTGTTGTGTGATTTTGGATTGCATTTGTAAATATGAGATTATGATGTTAATGAACATGACAGAATTCGATAAGCTTACATTAAGCTTGCCACCCCTAGGTTTGATGTTTGGCTCCGTCCCTGGGTGGGGTAGTTTGCTCTGATGGGTTTGTGTGGGTAGTGGATGGGTTTATTGTTTTGGATTTGTGGTGGATAGTTTATGGTTTTGTGGCAGATTCTGGTGGATTTGTAGTTGTGATTTGAGAACAATCACGGGTTAGAGTTCTTTGTGGTTGTGATTTATGTTCTTAAGTTCTTTGATCTGGGTTGGAGTTCTTCTTTTCTTCATGTTCTTCCTGAGTGTTTTTTTTTTTTTTTTTCATTTAGTTAAAATTAATATATTAATTTTTTTAATTGAAATGCTGATGTGGCAATTTTTTAAATATATTTTTTAATTATTATTTTACTGCGCCGTCAGCACATCAGCATTTTTTGTTAGTTGGGTGACGTTAAGGATTTAAATGTCACGCGTTAATTGATTTAAGTACTAAAAGTGGTAAAATGAAAATGTAAGGACCAAAATGAAAAAAAGTCAAATGTAGGGGCTAAAAGTGCATTTACGCTGAAGAACCGATGACAGTATTTTAGAGATAAACAACAGATATAACTTCCTAAGAGAGAGATAAAGAGAGAAAGAGAGAGGGAGACATGGATTCTTTAGAAGAGTGAAGATTGGAAAAATAGTCTTTGAAAGCCTAAAGGTAAGTAAAGTGGGGAATGAGAGTGTAGTGTACTCATCAGTGTTAGTGGAGTACCAAATTTATGAGGTGTATGTGTTTCCATGTATACCATGTATTAGATTAAAAAAAAAAAAAAATTAAAGAAAGAGTAAACGTGTGGCTAGGAGTGGTGGAGTGGGAAAGTGGATTGGTAAAGAAGAAATAAGTTAGTGACTTGTCTTGTCATTTGACTTTGGGGGTTTTTTTTTTAATTTAAATTTTCTTGAATAAATAAATAATTAAAGTTATATTATTGTTTATACACACTAAAAAATGAAGCCTAAATATTAAGGGGATGTTCGGTATATGCACTTAAAAACTGAAAATTGTTGTTTGAAAGTATATGTGAAAATACGTGTGAGTAAAAAAGCGTGTGGAAAAATGTGTAATATTGTTTAAAAAATGAAAATTTTTGTTTGATATGATGTACCAAACACCCCCTAAATAGTTTATTCTTTGTCCACCATAAGTGACAAGAAAAGAAAGGTGGTATGGAAAAAAACACTTTTTTTTTTAATATTTTCATAATATAAATTATTAAAATTCAAAGTTTATATAAAAATTATTTTAATATTTTAATTAAATTATTTATGACGTCACTGGTTCGACCATCGGTCAAACCCCGGTCCGACCAGAAAACCAGTAATTAGCTCCTTTTTTGGTTCTTTCTCCATACCCGTTTTTAAAACATTGTCCAAGACATTCAGTTTTTTTTTTTTTTTTTTAATAAAGAAAGAAGTAGACATGTAGAATGTACAATAAAACAATAAATATGCTAAGAATCCAAGACATTCAGTTTTTTTTTTTTTAATAAAGAAAGAAATAGACATGCAGAATGTACAATAAAACAATAAATATGCCAAGAATAGACATGCGCAGGATTTTTTTTAATAAATAAAGAAATAGACATTAATATTTTTTTAATATAACAAATAATAGCCATACCTTCATCAAGTTTTTCAAACTTCAACATCATCCATGGCAGCTCGAAGGCTAATTGGAGCCAATGAAGAACGAAGGCAGTTTTGACCACAAATGAGGGCTTCCACCATAAGTGGAGACAATGAACTCTGGAAGGGATCAATGACACAACCAGCGGTACTAAAGGCAGATTCTGAGGCCACAGTGGATACCGGAATTTTAAGAACATGTTGTGCAATTCTTGAAAGCAAACGGTATCATGGAGAATTAACCTTCCACCAAGCCAAAATATCAAACTTCTCATCCAAGACATCTTCACAACTCTCTAACAAGTACCCTTCAAGTTCTTCTTAAATCTCATCATCCTCATTGCCTTCACATCAACCACACTAGAATCATCTCCCTCCATTGATCCACTTGGTTTTTGGCCTTGGGCTTGTGCAACAGCACTAGCACTACTACTCCCCACTTGATTTTGAGTATAAGCATTATACAAATCCACCAAAACAACTTTTACTCTTTCTGCCATATTAGTAGCCTTTTGGTTCTCACACAAAGTACCAAAACAATCCTCAAGACACCTTAACTTGTATCGAGGATCAAGAACTAACCCTACATACAACAAGTGATTCATATTATCAAAGTTTCCCCAATACTTTTCAAATTTGTTCTTCATGTAACCAACCATTTTCTCAACAAATAACCATTTTTTTCATACTCCAAGTCAATTGTGTCATAAATTGACATGAGCTCCAAAAAGAAAGAATTGCTTGTGACATAATTAGCACCCAAAATCCACAAGGTTGCATCATAAAAAATTTTAAGAAATTTCGAAAAGATCCTAATCTTTTCCCAATCCACATCATCCATTCCCCAAGCAACCTCATGTCTATCATTTCCTTCTTCCTTTGCCTCCTCTCTAATTGTCCTAAGATAATTTGGATCTTCTTCCTTCAATCTCTCTAAAGCCTTTTGATACTTCCTGGCCTTCTCCATTATCATATAGGTGTAGTTCCACCTAGCGGGCACATCTACGTACAATTGACTTTTAAAGTCAACTTTCTCCTTCTCCGCACATTGCTTAAATGTGCTTTGTCTTTGTGGAGATGATCTCACATATCGTACAGATTTCCTCAACTTCATTATTGTCTCATCCATTTCAGTTAACCCTTCACGAACAATTACGTGTCAGATATGAGCACTGCACCTCAAATGCAGGTATTTATACCCTAAAATTATTGCCTTCTTATGCTTAACCTTTTTTTGAATAAAAGAAATCAGTCCACTATTAGAGGCAGCATTATCAGCTGTAATAGTTAGAATCTTGTCTATCCCTTAATAAAGTAAACACATCTGAACCGCCTTCCTAAGTGTTTCACCCTTGTGATTTTTCACTAAATGTTATGTGTTTTCCAATCACTATCTATAAAATGGGTAGTGAGACACATGTAGTTCAAATTTTGAATGGATGTTCATGTATCTGTGGTAAGGCAAACCCGTTGCTCTCTTAGAGCTTCTTTCAACTTTTGTTTCTCATTTAAAAACACCTTAAAGCAAGTTTTGGCAATTATTGTGCTGCAAGGGATTGGATTGAACCTAGGTTGGGTAACAAACATAAACTTTCTAAAACCAAGACCCTCCACAAACCTAAAAGACAGCTCATCTAGAATAATCATCTCTGCCAATGCTTTCTTACATTCCTCAAACTTAAACACTTAAGGCGCAAGTTTACCACTACTTTCTCCTTCTTCTTTAGGTTTGAATGCTAGGGTTGATTGGTTTTTTTGCTCTTCCCTATAAGGATATTTCAAACATTGTGATTGTGTGTGTGTTTTCATGGTTGTAATGCCATTCAACTTAGGATCACAAGCATAGGTTGTGCCACAGTAGTTACAAGCTACCCTAGGTTTTTTCCCCCCTTCAATAATAGTGAAATGACCCCAAACAAAAGATCTTTTTTTACCATTACCTGTTGTTGGTGGGAGTGGGGGTTTGCCTTTGTCTTCATGCACATTGGTTGCCCCTTGACCCGCTTCATTGTCTTGACCCTCTGGGATTTCTCTTGTCGAATTCATTTACAATATAAAATAAAACAACAGTAAACACAATTAGTTACCAACTATAAAAAGTAAAAAATAAAAAATAAAAATTTAACACCAAAATGAGTCTAGTCTACAATAAGAAAAAAAAAAAATACTATAACAATAAGTCAACAATAACAAAAAAAAAGAATGAAAATGACTCTTCACTCTACTCTAGTATACAATAGCACAACAAGTCAACAAGAAAGAAACAAAAAAAAAAAAAAGTAATGAGAAGGACTCTAGTATAGAGCAACAAGCCGATAATAAACACGTCAATGAGAGAATAATAAACACGTCAACGTCAAGGTAATAATAAACAAATACCCCACAACATGTCAACAAAAATAAACGAAAATATATCAACAATAAATAAATAAAAAAGCAGCTAACCAGCCTAACTTTATATATTAGAACTCGAAGACAATCAGCTAACTCTAATAAAGAAACCAACGAGCACAAGCAGCCAAGCACATGAGTTGTCGATTTTTTCAAAACCTTAACTTTATTTGCATATAAAACTTGAAAAAAATAATCATCTTGATCTTATGTTGTTACTACAAAACAGAGATTCAGTATTTTAAAAACCTTAACTTTATTGATTCAGTATTAAACAAAACCCAAAATACAAAACAGAGAGAGGGTTATCAAGATTTTCAACGAGCACATTAGACAAAGGCAATCAACTAACTTTAATAAAGAAACCAACTAGCACAAGCAACCAAGCACATGGGTTATCGATTTTTTCAAAACCCTAACTTTATTTACACATAAAACTTGAAAAAATAATCATCTTGATCTTATGTTGTTACTACAAAATAGAGATTCACTACTTTCAAAGCCCTAACTTTATTGATTCAATATTAAACAAAACCCAAAACACAAAACAAAGAGAGGGTATCTAGATTTTCAAAAGATACTCACTGTGAGATGAGAAGTCGATGATCAAGCTAGTGTGGGGAGGGCGGTATGTGAAGGCAGCAACAGAGGCAGATTCGGCGTGAGAGGGATTATGGAGTGGAGGCTGTCTGAATGTGAGAGTGGAAAGTGTAAGAGTGAAATGTGTGGGGTATGCAGGGTAGGGTTTTCTAACTTTTGTTTTTATAATCTAATTAGTTTTAGTTTAATTAGATATTTACTTAGTTTAATTATATTTAATTAATCTAATGGGTTTTAAAATGCCAAGTTTAAAAAGATAAAATGAAAAGCTATTAAGATAGGGCTGGATTTGATCACTTATCTGTTTGATCATATAAACAAAAAAAGGCCCAATTGTTTTAAAATAAAATGATGGAGGCCCAAAGCAAAGCATATAACAGAGGTCAAAGGCCCAAAGCTCAAAATTTACAAACTTTATATTATATTTTTAATATAAAATATAATATAATAATATATTTTGGTTCAGTTCGGTCGGTTCGGTGCATTCAAATTTGCCACCGAAAATCGAACCAAAATTTTTGGTTTTTTTTTTTTTTTTATAATAAAACCGAAACCAAACCGAAATTTTTGCAACGATTTGGTCAATTTGAAGCGATTTTTTTGATTCGTCGGTTTTTTGCACACCCCTAGTTTAGAGTCCTCTCTCTCTTATGTTATTTTATAGAGACAACAAAGAGTTATAGAGAAACATAAACACCATAGCTGTTAATCAAATTCCAAGACAAATAGGCCACAGAACTAGGTACTTTAATTTTAAAGCATGAAACAATTACATCTATCAACATCGAATTACGTGAAATCTCTTTCTTAATAAAGGAAACAAATATTTTGATTTTGATTTGTAATTGATTTTTTCAAACTCTATATTTCTTTCTTGCAAAAATTTGTGTCCTTAAACTTGCTGTATATAATCTCTTTGGTGTAGATAAGAACTAGTATGGGGAAAACTCATAATAACCACCCATAACATAAGCTTGAGCTTAAGAACTATCGAAAACCCTACACAGGCAATGGATGCAAGTAACATAGCTTCGGAAAGAGATACAGATTTGAGGAGTGTGACTATGATCTTCACAAAGTTTGCATGTTTAACAAGTCCACCACAGCCCACAAGTTCTTCAAAGACTCCTCTTTCAAATTCTATGATTAACCCCCTAGGATATGCCATAAAAAATATACTACGACACATGCAAAAGATATTGTGATGCATGTGGGAAACACATTGTTGGGGGAGAAATTGATGTCCTTGAATGAAATATGAGGAGGCCAAGCCGAAATTCAATGTTAGGATCTAAGATGATACCCAAATGCTTTTAGTGTAGTGATAAGCCTATCCAAGCAAGAAATAAAGGTTGCACCTTAGCAAGAACAACATTAAGACCCAATAAAACACTTCATTATAGTTAATTAATAGACTAGTGATCTTGTTACAACAAAGCTAGAAAATAAAATTCTCCAACGATAGGGTAAAGTTAAATTTATGGTCTAGCAGTTAGTTATTAAACAAATTTAAGAAGGTGTTCGCTTCAAAAATTCCTTGTGTGTCTTGGTCAAAAGGGTCTAGGGTATTTTCTGCTACTACTACATTAATATGAGGGAAAATTTTCGTTGTTACAAACACATTATATCCATTAATGAAAAAACAAAAAGTAAAGATCAATGGCTCCATGGTAAGAAGAAAGTGGTTATTTGGCATGGTGTGAAGGGGGAGAGAGATTCCAGCTCAGTGCAGCAGATATTGAACTAAGATTCTTGTGAAATGTGTATGTGAGGTATGAGTGGGGTAGTAAAGGCTGTTTTGAGTGAATGGGTATGTAAGCTTGTAATGGGATGGTGGAAATAATGCTAAAATTAAGTCTTTAATGGAGAAGAGGGTTGTTTAGGGTTGATTAGGAAGCATTTATGAACTTAGGATATGCAGAAAAGGGAAAATGAACGTTCGAGGCTAAGTGAGTGTGGGCTAAGAGGGATAATTTATAAGCAAGGGTAAGCTGAACTACAAGCTGAAATATGGCAAAGTAACAAGAATAACAAAATTTTTAGAGGGGTTGGTGTGTGTTTATGGGTCTAATATGATTACCCTTTTATAGTGGAGCTTAAGGGGGGAGGGGGGTGATTGGCAAGAATCTAAAAATGTAGAGCTGCTCAGGAGGCAAAATGGCAAACTGCTCATCCTAGGATTTGGTTATAAATGGTAGATTTTCATTTAGGCCGTCTTGCTTCTTTGGGCAATATGACACATGGGTGAATATTTGGGCAATCTTGCATTAAATGCTAAGATTTCTGAGGTTGTGTTTAGCCAATAGGATTAGGTCAGGTATTAAGGAAGAATCTTGGTGCTACAATTGAGATTTGGACCCTAGGGAGTAGGATTTAACACCCCAAGCCAAGTGTCAAATTTTAAAACCACTTTAAAGGGTTCTGCTAGAGATCCCTTTATGCCCTCCAAACCACATTTTCCTAAAATTTTCCCTTTAGGATTATGGGCTTGGCACATGAACCAATTCTTGAACATTTTTGGCATTTATAGAACTTATTTGTTGAGATTTAAGTAACTTGGTTATGGCTTCCTTCCATTGGAGATAGAGCTTTGAGGAAGATAATGAAATCCCATTATCCATTAAACTTTGGCTGCTAATACAACCTCTGGGCACTACTCACATCAGGGAAAGAGTGGCAAAAAGCTGATGGGATAGCCCTTAGTTCATTCTTAGAGATTTGGTTGTCTCTTGAGGAGATCTCCAATTGAACGTTGGTCAAATATGTTGAAGAAGAAAGGTGGCTGGTTGGTTCAGTCCTTTGCCTTTGTTGGAACTTTGGATTGGGCTTATTCACATGGGCTAAACCCTTTGGCTTGGCTGTGTTTATGTCCCTTTTCACTTGGGCTTATTCTCCTTCTATCACATATTTGGACCTACAAAATGGATATTAATGACACATATTGCCATGGATTTTCATCCCTCATCAGCTCATATTGTTAGTGGATATCTAATGTAGTTTGGGTTTTGATAGATATTTGTAATGGATTTTTGAATGTAATATAATAGCAAAATGCTTTGTAAATAATATTTTTCATTTTGAAATGATGAATTCCATATCATAAGTAATGTTTATGGTTCCCAATAATCATGTCATAATTTAAATGATGAGCTTGTAGGATAAATAATCATCATAGATTTATGAATAGTAACTGTAGAATCAAATAGTCATAATTTCTCATGAATTTGGAAATATATGAGCGTTCAAGCTTCTTTTTTTTTTTTTTTTTTTTTTTTTTTTTTTTTTTTTTTAAATGTGGTTATGGGCATAGGTAATTTAATCATATGGTATTTCCCGAGTATTAACAATATTGGATTTTTTCACTAAATAGTATTAATATGAATCGGTCTTTTTAATGTTGCTAATGAGAATTGAGCTTTTTGATATTGCTAGTGAAAACTGGGTTTTTCGATGTTGCCAGTGAGAATTGAATTTTTAATGTTGCCAATGAGAATTAGCTTTTTTGATATTGCCAGTGAGAATTGGGCCTTTTGATGTTGCCAATGAGAACTGGAATTTTTGATCTTGTTAGTGAGAACTGGGCTTTTTCAATGTTTCCAGTGAGAACTAGGCTTTTTTATGTTGCCAATGAGAATTGGACTTTTTGATATTACCATTGAGAACTGGGTTTTCGATGTTGCTAATGAAAATTTGGCTCTTTGATATTGCTAGCAAGAACTGAGTTTTTAATATTGCTAATGAGAATTGGTTTTTTTGATATTGCCAACGAGAACTGGGTTTTTAATGTTGCTAATGACAATTAGGCTTTTTGATAATTAATTTGCCATGAGATTGAACCATGAGCTTTGATTATGGATTTGAAGTTCATTAATAAAATTGTTTTTCTATGGACTTGAATTATGGGCTTTTCAAATATTACTAAGCATAAGTATTCTTGGGCTTGAAAAAAGAATGAGATTTTAACTCACGCAATAAAATAATTTGGGGATGAGTCTAAATTATAGGCTTTACAAAAATATTGGGTCTTATAACCTTTTATATTTGTAGCCCAATTTAGTGGTGGCATGGAGAATTGTTGTGGGTTAGCATAATAATAGGGCAAAAATATTTGGAGAAGCCCAATGATTTGTTGGTGATATTTGAAAATAAATGGGTGGGATTTAAGTAAAAATAGGTGTTAAAAAAAAATAAAAAAATTGTATACCTACCACACATCAAAGGTTTCTTCTACCATTGCGATGAAAAAGACTAGGATTTGCACCCTTGTTGTCGCAACCTCAAGAACGAAGTCAAAATTGATGGTGTGAAATTCCACCTTGGTGAGACTGTCTCAAGGTGTTCATGGTGCAATAACAGAAAGATTAAAGATAGTTTGTCAAGAATTAAGGTATGGTCATACGTATTATAGCATGTGATACGTATCATTTTCATGTTTACTGTGCAATGGAAATGGTGATTGAGGGACGGAAGAATGGAATGGCTAATAGTAATGATTGTTTGGCTTTGGAGAATTTGGAGTTGCCCATTCAACGTCAATTGAATAGAAACGGTGGGAGAGGTAACGAATACCGGAGAATAGCCAAAGTATTTCTCAAGACTATTGTATGTATTCTTCTTGGTGATCCAACAATAACTCTTGGCAGTCTTCAAGTTGATCTGGTCATCAAATAATATGGTGTTGGCTTCAAATAGATCATAATGGCTTGTATTTGTTTTTTTATCAACTGTTGTGTGCATGTATTTCTTTATGGGTTTTTTTTTTTTTTTTTTTTTTTTTTGACACAATTCAATAGTTGGAAGAGAGAATTTCAACCATAGATGTATTTACTAAAAACAGTGTCAATTATTGTTGTTAATTTATTTTTGTGCAACATATATGAAGATCAAGTTTTTGTGTATAATTTTATCCATTACTTCGTGCATGGGAGAAAATAAGTTTTTGCCTTTTTCAAAAAAACAATCTAGCATTTTGCCCCATTTTCCAAACTAATTAGGGAGATGTCCTTCTTTTGAAACTCGATTTTCTCAAAATTGAGTTAAGCTCTATAATGGCGTTTTTAAGGAGCTTATAGTGATCTTTTAAGGATCTATAGTGACGTTTTTAAACTCGATCATCATGAAATCGAGTAATAGGTTAAAAAAAGAAAAAAAAATTGCATGTAACTTGATTTCATGAAGATCAAATTTAAAAACACCACTATATGTCCTTAAAACGTCACTATAGTACTCCAGATAGATATATATATATATATATATATATATATAACTTGATTTTAAGAAAATCGAGTTTCAAAAGAGAGATATTTTTTTAATTAGTTTGAGAAAGATAACAAAATACTGGATTGTTTTTTTATAAAGGATAAAAGCCAATTTTGTTCTACATGCATACGTTACGTTATTTTCCATGTCGCGGTCAGGGAATATTTTTATTGATAAGATTTTGAGTGCTTTGTTTGATAGAGCTTTTAGTCGTTATTGACCTCTTTTGATGTTGTCATATTGTCGGGCATGATTGTAACTGAAAACGTCCTGATGTTTCATCCAACATCCAAGAAGACAAGAAATAATAAGTATAATTTCATTCATGAAAATCTGGATTCTATTTTTTAAATTTAGTATAATTAATTCATTATACTGGTATTCTAACCAAATTATTTAACAATGTTCATCTCATATAATAATTTTTTTTTTAATTTTTTTAAAAAAGGTTCATCTCACTGCCTCTCTCAACTATGCCTATAGGTTTGTATTTATAGAAAAAAAAATAATAATTGAGTTATTTCTGAATAAAAAATTATTATATACTTAGAAAGCATTGCTCCCTCTTCCCATATAAGTGACGATCTCGCATGTGTATGTGACAATTTCTCTTTCTCAACAGTAGTAGTACTTAGTACTTACGCATACTTCGTCTCACAAAAGTCAAAACCAACTGGCATGTTGATGTTTTTATTTATTTATCTCTTAATTAAAGGGCTAGGCTTTCATTCATACCTATCCCATTGATTAACGTTGTTGGGCCTTAAGATGAACATCATTATAAAATGAGTGGGCCTTGCTATTGAAGTGGCGAACTCTGTAGCGAATGATTGGTATTTAGGACCTTAATCCTCACGGACCTCACACCTGTCCTCCCTGCTTGTTATCAGTAATCAACCTTAGATTCCATTCATGATTTTTTTTTTCTCATTTAGCTTCGGCCCAAATTTACATCAAATTGAGACATTGGGCTTTCTTACCAGGATGGGTACGTTCTGTTTCAACCCAAATGCCATTCTTAGCCAGGTGGTACTGGTTTCCATAACCTTTTTTTTTTTTTTTTTTTTAAGCCAAGAGAGCTATCCGTATTCCCTAACACAAAAATAGGGGAAAAAAAAGATTACGAAAGTATCAATTGAATTCAACTTAAATAAATAAATAAATAAAATCCCTAAGTTGTAGGATAAATTCCTTTTGTACAATACAAGGCTAAAAGGTAAACTACACCCCTAAGATTTAGAAGTCTTTGAATTTTACACCATATGATTTTAGAACTTAGACTTTACTACTTGCACCAACTGTCATTCTTTACATATTTTTCGTTAAGTTTCATAAGAGCTTACCATGCATATTTAATTTTTCTAATAAAATGATGTACCGTCACTTTTCTATCATATAATTTTTTAAAGTAATTAAAATAAATATTCTTAAATCAATGTAAAATCATATATAAAGATGGTATTAATATTAAATAATTAAATTGCACTTCGTGATGATCTGGGTAGATTTAGAGGACTAGGCACATTTTGGAGAATAATTAAGTATTTGAAAAGCTATATACACTCATGTTAGAGGAGAAAAAAATATATTGTTAGATGGATGGACAGACAGTAGTTGAATGACAGACTAACTAGTTGCGATTTTATATTTATAAAATGTCTCCATTTACTTAATGAAAGCTTATTTATATACATGATTCTGTCAAAAAAACAAAAATGTTAACAACTAAAAGTTGGCACTTATGCAGGTGGCACATGTGGGTTCTAGTTAGCTTAACTAGCAAAGTTTCTGATGGTCATATAAGAGATTTGGAGTTCAATCTCTACTTACACAAAAAACTTATTGATGTTTTGGTCTGATAATAAAAAGTTATTATCATAAACGGATGCTATAGGTTGAAACTCTCTTTTAAAAAAAGAAGAAGTAGGCACATTTGCAAAATTCATGTTTTAAATCTATCCAATTAAAACCCAAGATAGATGTTAAGAGTTTTGTAATTTAGAGACACTGTCTAAGGCAGCATTTGGATGGGATGTTTTACTTAGCGTTTGAGCGTTTGCGTCTGGATGGCTGTGGGACCCGCATCTATAGTGCACGAAAGAAACGCTGGAAAACACTAGATGAAAAACTATTACACACATTGTTTCATTAAAAAATAACGCGTCTGTAGCTACACTATTCATGGACTAAAATTGTAGCAAACGCGTTGCACACATTGTTGTGAACAAAAACCCAAATCAGACCTTCACGTCTTATCCATGAAGTCCGCGACCCACGAAGAAAGCTCAACCCCAAAACAGTGCGTTTGGATCCAACGGCTATTTTCTCATTGTACCCTGATTCCTCTCAACCACTTTGGCAGTGATGCCTTCAATTTCCTTCAATTCTCTATTCTCTTCGTCTTTAATGAAGTGCACCTACCCACCAAACAATAACCCATCAAACCTGAGGAAACAGAGCAAACCCATTACAAGGAACAAACGAACCCCTCTGTTCTTCCTTCGCTCCAGCTCAGCTCAGCTTCGCTCCGCTTGGGGCGTTGTTGCCGCCATTGTCGGTCTCTCTATTCATGGGTAAGTTCTGTCTAACTTCTCATACTTTCTGATCTGTTGGTGTGTTCTTATATTGTACAAATGAGGCTTCAATTTTGTGGATTTGTGTTCTACGTTTGGCTGTGCTTTGTGTGTTTTCCATGCCACTAATATGTGGGTTTAATTTTGTGTATTTAGTGTTTTATGTTTGGCTGTGCTTTCCGTCGTCTAATTTTGTGTGCTTTTCTTCCTGACAATAGTATTTTTTTTGGCTTTTCCTAAAATCATTGGTATTTTGTAGTTCAATTTTAGTAATATTTCACAACTCAATTTGAATTAGGGTTTCCTTTGTCTGAACAAGGATCAGGGCTTCTCGAACATTATCCCCATTTCTTATTAACCTTTAACAATTGAATTTGTTTTCAGAGAGTCTAGTGTATTTCCAATGTCTATTGTATTTCCAAAGCTTTTGCCAAGTCTTGACTTTAGTACTCCCTTGATTCTCCCCTCATTAGTAAAGTTGGTAGGTTAGGGAGCAACATTTTTTATATATATTTTTAATTTATTGGAAGACAAGCTTCCAGTTTGAGATGGAGGGGTTGAGAAGTTGCGCTTAGTACCCTGCCAAAGATTTTATTGGCTTTTGTGTTCATGTCTGGCTGTAGAAACAACTTGTACATTGGTGGGAACTTTGGGGGTTATTTTCCCCTCAGGAAGTGGTAATGGTATTTTATTTTTGTTTATAAGCCATATGTTATTTGGTAACATTGGAATCTAAAATCTACTGTGATTATGTTCCTTTCAACACCAGTTCAAAGGTGCAAAAATGGTTAAGGGGAAATCGAAGGACGGTGGTAATGAGGTCAGAATTGGGTGGAAAGATAGTAAGGAAGTACAAGCTTTTTGTGATTTTAGTGCTGCTCAAGTCCTAGATGGCAAGAGGCATCAAGGATTTTTGAGAAGGGAAGGGGTTGATGTAGTGATTGGGCAGTTGGCTGAAATGAGAAAAGTAGTGACTCACGCACAGTTCAAAAACAAATGGGATCATTTGAGAAGATAGTGGAAGAATTGGAGGGAGTGTTTTGACCATGACTCTGGGTTGGGTGTTGATCCTGTAACTAGAAACCTTAAGGCTAGTAATGAGTGGTGGGCCCGAAAACTTCAGGTTAGTTCACTTTACATAATTTGAAAAAACCCAACTGTCCACAATTATATTGTGTTCTAACTACCGGTTGTCCACATGTAGGCATGTCCCAAGGAATTAAACTAAAAAAACAAACATTTGCCAAATGTTCAGTCCATGGAAATCATGTTTGAAGGCACTTGTGCAATGGGGAAAAATGCATTCTGCCCAAGTGGTAAAATGCCAAAGGAATGCATTGAAGGGTTTGGGGACTCTGATAACAGCATAGAATTTGTTGATCCCCAATGTGAACCCTCTACCAATGTTGACCCAATGAAAGTTAAAGGCCCATCATCGTCGAGGGCAACACCGGTAGTCAATAAGGGGAAAGGCTTGGCAAATGGTGTCCCCCTTTTCAGGGGAATTTGCAAAGAAACCAAAAAAAAAGCGCTCAGTTGTGTAAGAGTTGTTCGACTCTTTGAAGAGCATCTCAGATGTTATTGTTGAAAGTAGAAGTATAAGTACTCGTACACCATTTGCTTCTGTAGCAGCTACTGAGATGCAAGCAATTATGGACATGGTGTTGAGCCTTCCTAGGATGCAAGCTGGTGATCGCCTTCATATGTTCAACACCTGTTTGTTTGTTAATAACCTAGACTGTAGGAACATGTTTGTAGCTAATAGAGAGAAGAAGGAGGTCCAACTGATGTGGCTAGAGATGCAATAAACCATGAACCCTCAGTTGCATTTTGCTTTATAGGAAAGGGGCTTATTTGCAACCCAAATGTGCTATCAGCCTTGGTGTTCTATGTGTTGCACTCTTTAGACAAAATAAGTAGTAATTATTTCTTGTTGTACCTATTGCAGTCTTTTATCTTTTTTTTTTTTTTTTTTTGATGGGCACAAATTATATGGCCACCATGTGTATGTAAGACTCTTATTACTACCTAATCTTATGTATGCTTACTTGTTCCTTTTTCTTCTGCTATTGTCTATAATTGTCATCTATGATTAATTGTTCTTTTTTCAACTTGCTAGGTGAAGTGAAACTACTTCTAGAAGACATTTCACAATCTGTACAAATCTGTACACTTGCTGGACTGTCTAATGATTTCCCTCTATATGGGTTGTGTAATGCTACAGATACTAAATATGGTTGCATTTTGTCATTGGATGGGGCATGGGGCATGGTGCATTGAGATCTTAAACCATAGGTGAAATGCTTATCATGTTTTCCTTTTCATACAATGATATCATGATATATGTCCAGTACAAGGTTGAGTTTCTTAATAATAGTTGAGTGTAGGAATTGCATGTGTGGATGGAGTTACTGATTTGAGAGTTTCCTAGACCTGGTGGGTGAAAGCTCTTTTATTCTAATCTTATTGATTGGTGAATTTTGAAACTTTTTTTTTGTGGAAAACAATGTTGTTTCTTTTGATTCAATTGGGTTTTTTTGGGGAATAAATGCCTCCTTTGAGTGATTAAAAAGAGGTTGATTTATAAAAATTGGTGTTATGCATATGGGATCAATGTATTATGTGTTGTAAGTATCTTATGTGAATGATAAACAGTTCATTTTTCTCTTGTAAGGCTCTGTTCATTATGGTGGAACATGTTTGCACTAGAAAAGTAGTATATTCCAGATTCTTACATGTGCTCATTAACAGATTATTTACAACTAAAACTAAGCTACTGGTCATTTAGCAACAACCATAAGTAGAACTACAGTTGTTTTTCTCCTTCTTCTAGTTTGCAGTTCATCTTGTGCTCTAGACCTTTGGTTGGAGGCTTCTCCTTCTTGCTATCACTCTGATATGCATGATGCTAGAGGTCTAAACTACAAATGATATATGTATTGGTTAATAATGGATGAAGGAGTTGATTTTTAATTGGCGAATTTAGTGTTCCCCTACATTTGTAGATATTAAATTATATAAGTTGTAATTAAGATTCATGGAGTAATTTACCATGGAATTTAAGGTGTAACAGCTATTACTGGAGTGATTTACATTATGTACTGTTAAATCAGTTACTTGCATTATTAAACTGTTATGGCCTGTTAAGATAGTGTAATTAGTTGCACAATTAATCAAATATAGGACTCGATTGATTTAAATTGTTGAGTTTGAAAAGATGGCCAATCTTGATACTGTTTTGTACTTGAAGCTACGTTATATGAATTTGGATAACATGCTTGTTGCCAATGTCAATTATTTAAGATACCATATTATGGAATAGGAGAGTGAGCCTTTGTGCCTATTTGTAGAACCCTGTTTGAATGTTGTTGAATACATTAATAGGGTTTTGAAAGGTCAATGCAATATGCTATAGCATGTTTAAGCCTAAGGGCTAAAACTAGTTCAAAGAAACAATTTATTGTAAATGCAGATAGAAAGATATTCATGGTGTTGTAAAACTTCTGATATGCTTTTCATCAATTTAAATGTGGTGGGAGCTAAAGATAGGGTAAATCATTGTATATGATTGGTAATGGTATTTACTAGGTGTAAAAGACTCTTATTGTTTTGAGTGTAGCTGAGATTATATGCTATCTATAGATTGGTGACTTATATCATCCATTGACAAACCCACAATCTTTGAAGGTTTTATCTATTGAAAATGGGAAGTATGCATGAACTGTCCTGTGTGATTAGTGAGTTGTTATCTAACTGATTCTTTGCCATCAAGGGAACACTGTGCACTGAATCATGATATCAGCATCCATACGCTACCTTAATTCCACACACTGTGTTGGGAGACATATTAGCATATACAGATGGACTCAGTGGTGGAAAACTGACTTGCGGTGGCTTAATTGATTAAGGATTTGTGCTTAAAGTACAACTAGTTTTGAACATGTTCATAAAGTACATAAAAATTGTAAGAAACTTCAAAACAATGGAGATTTGAGTGTACTACCACTATGGGACTCCCAAATCTAATCATATTAGCATAAAAATCATTAGCATGTTCCTACTGCCTTTATGCATTGTTCTATGCCTTTATGCATTGTTCTATGACACTCCTAAGGGCTAAGGTGGGGGGGGGGGGGGGCGCTTACTTTTAGGTCTTAAACTTAATTTTTTTTTTTTTGTGTGATTAGTATTAATTGTTCCAAAAATAGGTGGCATTTGGGTGATATAGGAGATAATAAAAAATAAAAAATATAGAATTTAGGGTATACATACTTTGTGTCTTTGATCATTGTCCTTCTGAAGTGTTCAGAGGCATATATATATATCAAAAGCCACGTTGGAAATCCACTAGTGAAGTTCAATATATAACATTATCACTCTAGCTTTTTCCTTGAAGTTTTAGCTCTGATTTCTATCACAATCATGCACTGAAAATCAGAAAATGCCTTTTGTTGGCTTAACAGGTTCCTACTTTCAAAGGTTGGTCTTACTGTGTTGACCTGTGACCTGAGAGCATGGGCTGAAAGTGCCCCAAGAACTTGTGTTACTTCCTCATAAATCATAATGGTTCTCCCTTTGCTTCCATATTGTTTTGTTTACTTTGTGGCTTTACCCCTTTTCCTCAAATATAAATAAATATAGACGAATACTAAACATGTGCTCCTTCTGCTTTTGCCATTAATGCCATGGAAATGACCAAAGCTTGCCAAAGCAATTGTGATAGCAGGATTAACATGCGCACAAGAGCTTCTAGTACCCGTTGAATTGATTAGCATATTGAGCATATGATTACTTTTTTTGAAAACTTTGAAAACTGGAACTTATGTCTACATTGTTGATTTAACAAAGCATTACACTACCCTTTCATAAAATTCCATTCTAGCAACTCCTCATTCCTAAGCTACGCTTGTTTATTAGAGTTTAGCCCTTCTCTTTCTTGTGCTTTCTTTTACTATACACAAGGGATCCAGATTTCAATATTGTTAATTTACTTCAAGAGTGATATTTTTGTATGAACATTGATAAGGGGTAAAAGTTGACTGCACTAGTTCCCAGTTAACAGAAGGATGGATTTGCTAAATGACTCATCCGATTCCGAGCACCAGTGAGTTTCAATACTTTCATGGAAATATGTGAATATACCAGTTGTTACATGAAATTAAATTTGGCAACATATGTAGGGACGCAGACTTCGATATAAGCGACAATATTGTCCTCGCAGCATATATAGCTAGGTGTGTAAGTGTCTACATTTACGTGAACACCTATATGAGCAAAGTACCAACGCATACGAATATACAAACAGGGTATGAATGGGTACAGTATACATTAAATGGAAATGAGAACAATTGTCGCAATGCGTTTAGAATGTCAAACCATATGTTTCGGCAATTGTGTAATACATTACGCACTCAGTATGGATATGACGGTACTAAAAGAGTTTGCTTGGAAGAGTTTGCTTGGAAGAGTCAGTGGCAATGACATTGGTGATACTTGGTAATGCCATGGGTAACAGAATGGTGCAGGATATATTTCAGCATTCGGGGGAGATAGTGCATTGACACGTGGCCATGGTAGTTACATTGTTATCCACCGTTATGGCAACAGACATTATCAAGCCTTCTGATCCTACATTCGAGGACATGCCATCACATATTCGCGGTTCCGATCGATATTGACCACATTTCAAGGTACTTTGTGAATTTGGCATCTTGACTCGATTTTATTCGAATTATGTATATGCTCATACCACGTATTTCATTTCACATGGTAAGGGTTGCATTGGTGCGATTAACGGGGTCCACATCCTCGTGGTCTTACCAGTTGAGGAGCAACACCTATATAGAGGAAGGAAAGGGATCACAACAGTGAATTGCATATGCACTTGTGATTTCGATATGAAATTCTCATTCGCGTGTGTTGGATAAGAAGGGTCAGCGCATAACACAAGGATCTTTTTAAATTGCCTTAATGATGAGAGGGACAACTTCCCAAAACCTCCAAAAGGTTTGAAAATAACATCTTTAATTAGAGTATATCAATATGTATTATGTAATGAAAATGTTAATGTAATTAACGTGTTCGTTTGCAGGAAAATACTATCTGGTTGATTTAGGGTACCCTATGAAGAGAGCGTTCCTTGTACCATATAAGGGGGAGAGGTACCACATCCCCGATTTTCAGCCAGGTGAAGCACTACATCGTCCAGAGGAGAAATTTAATTATCTCCATTCCTAACTTCATACGGTCATAGAACGAACTTTTGGAGTGTGGCAGAATAGATGAAAATTTTTGAAAAGCATGCCAACCTTTCATATAAGCACTCAGAATCGCATCATTGTTGCTACAATGGTTCTACACAATTTTATTAGAGCACATGAAACCAATGACGATGAACGTGGGCATTCTGCACGTGGCAGATATGGAAGTAATGAAGGAGGTCATTATGGTGGAGTAGCACATGTGGTCTCTTACTTGGACTCCGCTGAGATGAGAGAGGTTCGGAAAAATATCACCGCATCGATATGTAGGGACCATTAACAACTGCCACAAACTTTAATGTAACCCCATTTTGTTTTATGGTGATTTTTAGTTTGTAAAGCGAAACTGATGGCTCAAAAAACATGATTGTAATACCATATCATTTATGAATTTCGTCACATGTACAACTCATTAGTATTACACCAGTAGATTCTAAGCTCATACTACATTTCGGAATAAAGTCCAATCGTATCTGAACAAATTACAAACTCAATGGTCTTTTAGATTGGCAAAAGTAATTTGCCAGGAATTTAAAACAAAAATGAAGAAAACAAAATCAAATGAAGTTTGTTTTAAAGTAATTTGCTGGCAAAGTGTACATACATAAATAAATATATTACATATATATCAAACTATATATATCTTACATAATTATATATATATATGTAATATATTTTTATATATATATATATATATATATATATATATATATCAAACTATATAGAACAACAGAATTTACAATCTCCTTTAACGAGGGAATATAGACATTATCTCCATCAAACGTCTCCACATCTGTTTTAAATTCTTACTTGCAATAGTACAACTACGTACATATCAAAAATTGTAACTTGCAATAGTACGATTAACATACAGAACAAATGTAATAATAGAAGTCAGTATTATTACAAACATACACATCCCATTATGGCAAACATATATGTGTGATTTTGACTTCCCCAAACCTAGTAAAAAAGATAAACAATACTAGGAACATGACCCAAGAGGGCACTAGAGCTATTGTCAACTTCGTTGCTTTGTCTACAGAAATCATGCGTGCAGTATTGGCTCTTTCAACCTTTCGTTTTACAATTCGCACCCTTTCCAATGCTGCGTCTATCAAGGCGTGTGCTTGCTTCAACCCTTCATTGGCAACTTCCACCGCATACTCCAATCGCTTGAATTTGGCTATAACTATAGGTGCTGTTGCTGCGCCACATGTACAACAAATGCTAGTGTCTAACCACTTGAAGAACTTGCATGCACGGTCATCATCCTGCACAATACAATACAACACATAAACAGTCTAACAACGAGTTGGTTCTTTAACACACAACAATAGTATGTATACATGTAATACTTGGATATGGTACTTACTGGTGACCAATAGCGACAAGTATAAAACCTCCTGCCAAATGTATGAAGTTTCAAGGACATCCTAATGATGCAGTTCTCAACATCACAAACATGGCCATCAGAACTGGAGAGATAGGTACTCGTTCCTGACATTCGTAGGAACTGGCAGTAGATTTTAACATGTTTGGACCCACAAATGACCAAACCACCGAAGCTATAAATTAGATATCATTGAAATAGAAGAATTCTCAGGAACTAATGCAGCAGTTAGACAATAGTAGATTTTATGTGAAGTGTAATGACAGATAATTGAACCAGTGTTGAAAGAGCATCTCAAAAGTTCCATTTCTTCAGAACTGTATCATACTCAACATGAAAGAGCATCTCAGATTATCAGAAAAGTACTGGTCTTGAAATCCATGAAAAATTATGAATTAATGAATTCCACTACCTCCTATATCCTTTTACACAAAAGCAATTGGCTCAAAGCCTTATAATTAACCCAACTAATAAAATAATATACTCCTAAGTTTCAAGAAAACTCAATATATGAGTTGTTCCTTCACATTTGAATGAAATGTTTGCTTTATTAATCTCTGCAACTTTTCATTCACAATACTATCCACCTTGCTATTGCAACCAATCACCCATCTTTCTAGTGGGACAAAATCAACCTAAAATCAATATATTTACAATTTTTCGCTTGTAAAATACAATGAAGAAGAAGAAATTTAAAAATTCATCTCTTCAAGCCTTGTAATCTACTCCAGAATTTACTCTTTCAAAATTTATAGGCAAATGTTAATTAATAAAATTTTGTAGCTAAATCAAAACCATTAATACATACCATACTTAATCACACTAATTACTATTACATACAATTTAAGTAAAACATCACCTGTTTACTTATCATGTAGCTAACAGGTTCATATGCTTGACATAGTGAAATTAAAACATTATTACAGCTACACATTAACAAAGGCAGCTTTGCAGGGGAGAATCAACAATTATTGATATGGCTGATCAACTAAAAATAGCAAGTACAGTGCTTGATCTGGCACTTGGCAATCTTTTTAGACCACAAATTCACATTCAAAGATCCTAAAAAAAAAAAAAAAAAAAACCTAACTCCTACAAACAAAACAGCCAAAACAAGAAAAATCCAAATAACAAAAAACAAAATAGCAACAAAAAACAAAATGCCACAACCACACAGCAAGTCGAACCATCAACAGAATTTTGGATAACACAGGATAGGAAATAGTGGAAAAAAAGTACAGAACACTCACCTTAGGGAAGTGGGTTTCGAGATTTTTTACAGAAAGGGGTTTTTGAGCTCAGGCTAATTTCGCTTCTAGGTTTCAATGAGTACCATGTGGTTGAAGAGAGGAGTGAAATTGGGGAAGAAGGAGAAATGGGCTTTTGGAAGGACTGGGTTGTCTTTGCCGGCGTCAGACTAGGTCACGTTCCTCGTGGATATCTCTTTTGGGCTCTTCACCGGCGTCGGCGGTCTTCCTCAGGGATCTCTCAGGTGGGCGTGGAAGTCTCTTCTCCAAGGCATGAGAACTGTTATCTATAGGGTGGGTGAGGAGCGAATAGAGAAGAAAAAGAAAAAAAAAAGGATTTTCAGCTCCGCTACAATAAAAAAAAAAAAACGTGACTGCAAATAATTTCAGCTCCGCTACAGTACCGGCATTTTGCTATAGTAACTTTCAGTTTTCAGTTTTCATTTTTCAACTGCATCCAAATGGACCCTAAATCACTCTTACGAAAAGAATATGAATTTAAATTCCACTTTTCCCACTTCCTGTAATATGTGTGTGTGTGTGTGTGAAGATCTTTCAATTTTGTTTGTTCAAATCAGGCCTGACTAGTGACCTGTTACCAAATCTTTTTTCACTAGGTTTGCTCAGTTCGTGTTTGATAACTATTCAAATTTTCATTTTCAAATGCATGTTATTCTTATAATTTGAATTTTAAAATCATTTATCTCATGGCTGATATTCTGACCAAATTATTTTGGTAAGAAGCTCATTTCACCCACTGCCTTCCTCTCTCGTGCATTGTTTTTTTTTTTGTTTGTTTGTTTGTTTGTTTGTTTGTTTGTTTTGTTTTTTCCGAATGGCCAAGCCCTCAATACATGGGATCGAATCAATATTTGTATTCTCCAATCTCTATTTATCTGTGCGTAGTGTGTACACATACAACGTGCTAGCCCAACAAGCATTGATGTTAGTTTTTTAATTTCTTCACTAAAGGAATAGGCTCTTATGGAGTCCTTGGATTTTAGGATTTACGTTATTGGGCCTTAAGACAAGCACAACCACAGATGCCTCTCATAGGAGAATTTCCTAGTTTGTTGATTAGTTATCACTTAGGTTCGTTTAGTTGGAGTGGTGAAAAAGTGAGAGGATAAAAATTATGGGAAGATGAAAAAGTGAGAAGATAGAAAAGATTTTATTTTCTCTCCTCTTTGTTTGGTTGGGAGTGAAAAGTGGAGGGGTGCAAAAAATGAGTTTGAATAAATTTACTCATATACCATTGTTAAATAATGATGTCAAAAGTAAAAAAGTGACAAATAACCACACCAAAAAGTGCAATCACCCAAAAGTTTTTATAAAAATAAAAAACATGTTCCAAAAAAAATCACATCTAGTAAAAATAAAAATAAACTATCACGCCCAAGCCCTAAAAAATCAAAAGAAAAAAAAAGAAAAAAGAGGCAATGTTAATGCCCAAGAAAAAAAAAAAAAAAAAGTGACAACTGGCAACATGATTGCCCTAAAAAAAGAAAAAAGAAAAAAAAAAGGGCAACATTACTAGCAACGTTGTTGCCTAGAAAAAAAAAAAAAAAAAACAAAAAGAGGGGCAAAGTAGCTGCCCAAGGAAGGGAGAAGAAAAAAAAAATGCAACTTAAATTGAGGATATTTGTGTAAAGTGCATCTTTCAGCATTTTTCACTCATTTTCCTCCTAAATTGGAAGGATAAAAAAAGGTGGGTCCAGAGGGAAAATTTCCCCCCTATTTTCTGTCTCTCTTGTTTTCTCTCCTTAACCAAACAGTGGAAAATACCATTTTGCACCCTATTTTCCTCTCTTTATTTTTCATCCTTCATGTGTTCACCCCAACCAAACATACCCTTACCAAACATAAATATTAGATTCCACTCAACATTTCTTATCTAGAATCGGCCTAAATGGACAGCAATTTAACAATGGTTGTTTTACGTCTAATTTGTGAGGAAAAGCATGGGTTTAATGCTGCATTAAACCCGTCATGGCTCACGTTAGAGATACGCTTGTTCACTTTTGATTACATGTCATCATTCTAACGTGTACTAGAAACATTAGACCCAGGCCATGTACTCTAATTTTGATGATCATTTTGTAGGCGAGGGGGTTAATTATATGGTTTTTAAAGATACAAAAGGATTTAATTATGGCGTCCATTCTATGGTGATGTCATATTTAGAGTCGAGTAGTATGTTTAACTTATTTAAGCAATTATTCATGTTCAATTACTGAATCGTAGGACAAAATGAGGATATACTCCTTTCGGCAAAAAGTTCAAGCAAAATATCCAAATTCTGAAATTATATAGTGATATGCCCTTGTTTTGAAACTCGATTTTATCAAAATCAAGTTTCAGTGTAGAACTCGAGTTCATGGAACTCGAGTTTTTAGAAAATTTTCAAGTGGAACGCGAGTTCCACAATTTTTTTTTATAAGTTTAATTTGCCTATAACTTGATTTTCTAAAAATCGAGTTTTACATTGAAACTCGATTTTTAAAAAAATCAAGTTTCAAAACAAGGGCATATTACTAAATAGTTTCAGAAATGGGGCATTTTGCTGGAACTTTTCGTCGAAAGGGGTATATCCCCATTTTGGCCCTAAATCGCATATAGTAAGAGGTGAACTATATTTGTTGGTTGCAAAGTCATCCATTTCAAAGGGAAAAAAATGCAAATGTAATAGACTATCAAAAGGACCTAAAATTTGCATAATCACTAAAATTGGAACTCTTGTTCTATTTTCGCATCAATAGAATATAGCGCATGAAAATTTATTAGTCAGCCAGCAAATTACAATTCGAAATGGTGGAAATTTCACATCTAAGAGAGAAATTACCACTACAAGTCAAGGGGCTAATCATTAATTTAAATGCCCCAATTTTGATAAATCACTAAGAAAATTGCAAATATGCATAAATCAAAATCATAGAAAAGAAATAGAAACTTCGAGCAATAAAATTTGATAGAAATTGCTTTTTCCTTAACAATCAAACTTTCTTTGGAAGCGCATATGAAGATATAACTGATAATATAGCAGTGCACACAAAGGCGAGAAGGAGGAGGCTAGCTGTTGCATATCCCTTCATGTCAAAAGATTTGTCAACCCCAAATGCATCAAATGTTGCCTTCAAATTTTCTGTAGCTCCAAATCCAGCAGCAGCACGTGTGGCTAATAGGTATGATATAGCCTATACACAAGCAATTTTGGGTCAGACTCTCTACTACTCTTTCAATTGAATATCAAGAGAGAAATTTTTTTTTTGAAACCGGAATGGAATTTCATTCATTGAAATAATAAAAAAAAGCTTTGGATTTAACTATGATATCTGCCTAGAGCATACTCAATGTCATCACCATAGGAGAAAAAGCAAAAAATAAAAAAGAGTATACCTTATCACCATAGAAATCAAGTAGAGTGCCGCCATCCCCACTTATTAAGTGATTTCTCATTATAACGTGAAAAATTGATAATGCAATTTGTAAAAGGTGTACTCCAATCCAATGACATTTGTAACAAACATATACCTGCAATAAAAGAATAAAGAAAAAGATTGGTTATGGATCATCAACGAATTAATTAGGGTCAATTAGGTATATTCCTTTTAGTTGTTGCAATTTTATTCTTTGCGAAATTATATGCTTTTTTATGAATAAATTTACTAGAAAAACAAATAAAAAAAATAAAATAATGCTGTCTATAAAATTTTTACAACAAATTTGAAGTAACATGCTATTATTGTTATTATTTTTTTGATGGGAAGTAACATGCTATTATCGGCACGTAAAAAATGTATAAATAATGGGGGCAGACTAAATAAAAAACTTTTGAAAATTTACAGCACTTGCCTATAGGCAATAATATCATTAAACCGTACTGTGGACTCTTGAAATTCGATATTCACTTTAGTTGTGCTAAGAACTTTGAGTGATATTAAAAGGAGAACAAAATTGAAGACTTCCAATAATAAAAGAGTGACAATTCACGTAGCTGAGGACATTCGTGGTGCCTGTAGAGAGGGAAAATTCCTGGCCTATTATAAGCTGACACGTCATGCCACCAAGTCCACTAGGTATGGCTAATTACAAAGCATTATATATTGTTACTGGAAATTTGCTAAATTCCATTAATATAGGAATAGGAAAAGCATGCAAAATGCTAATTACATGTAGGCGTGTGTAAGCGATGATGCAAGCGAGTCGGCACATGTAAGCGATGACACAAGCAGACTAGTCAAGCTGTGACATGTGTCACCAATCAGACTCCGCCATGTGTCGCTCACCTACCTCCAAACTCCTATAAATAGAAGCTTTCCTAAGGCATTTGGAGAGACCAAGACATTTGAGGAAGAACTAGGAAGAGATCTTGAGTTCAGAAATTCAGAAGCTCTGCTAGAATCAAGCCCTGAAGCCTCTAGGAACTTCAAGAACTTCAACTTCGAATACGAAGAACATTCGAAGAGAAATCATCCAAATCATCCTGCTAAATCTCAAAGGTCACTAGAATCAAGCTCAAAAGCCTCCAGAAACCTCAACAAACCACAAATCAGCGAAGCTTTATGAATTCAAGCCTCTAAAGCCCCGAAGAACTTCCACCACAAACCTTCGAATACAAAAAATATTCGAAACTAAATCATCCAAACCACTTGTCTAGATCTTAGAGGTCACTAGAATCAAGCTCAAAAGCCTCCAGAAACCTCAACAAACCACAAATCAGCGAAGCTTTATGAATTCAAGCCTCTAAAGCCCCGAAGAACTTCCACCACAAACCTTCGAATACAAAAAATATTCGAAGCTAAATCATCCAAACCACTTGTCTAGATCGTAGAGGTCACTAGAATCAAGCTCAAAAGCCTCCAGAAACCTTAACAAATCACAAATCAGCGAAACTCTACGGATTCAAGCCTCTAAAGCCCCGAAGAACTTCCACCACAAACCTTCAAATACGAAGAACATTCGAAACTAAATCATCCAAACCACTTGTCTATATCTCAGAGGTCATTGGAATCAAGCTCAAAAGCCTCCAGAAACCTTATAAACCACACATCAGCGAAGCTCTACGGATTCAAGCCTCTAAAGTCCCGAAGAACTTCCACCTCAAACCTTCGAATACGAAGAACATTCGAAGCTAAATCATCCAAACCACTTGTCTAGATCTCAGAGGTCACTGGAATCAAGCTCAAAAGCTTTCAAAAACCTCATAAACCACAAATCAACGAAACTCTACGGATTCAAGCCTCTAAAGCCCCCAAGAACTTCCACCATAAACTTTCGAAGACGAAGAACACACGAAGAACGCGAAAAACAAAGAATTTCTAATAAGCTCATAGCTAGAGATTCATTGTAATTCCGTTTCAAAGATCTTTGATCCACCCTTCAGCCAAATTGAAGGATATCTTGTGTTCGAATCAAAATTACATCACCACAATTCACATCAACAAATCTTTCAAGGAGATCGAATAAGAGGATCACTCTTTCGTAATTACAGAGAATTATACTACACATTCATCAATACAAATTCACATTTGTGAAACTATTTAACTTGTTTGACTTATTTCGAACTGAGAAATTTAGTCGTCCACAAATCCTGGCACGCACGGTGGGACATCTCTGCCTCTCATCTCATTCTCCTTCAAAGAAAAAAAAAATCTTCATCATCTTGCTACCAACCTCAATGGCCTCTAGCAAGAACGTTCAAGCTTCAACAATAGCTACTTCAATTAGACTTGATATGGCTACCACCAACAATTGCATTGGTGCAACCAATTGTTGCCAAGCTAAAGCTCATGATCAACTTCAATCTCAATTAACCAAGGAATCCAAGGTCCAAACAATCATCTCCTTAGACCCTTTTACAAGAAACAAGGTCATCAACAAGGACATCTCCACCTTGGAACACCTCAAGTATGGGGGCAAATCCTCTTCTTCCTTCACAAGAGGTTGGTCACACAATTTGTCTCCAATCAAAGGGAACCCAAAAAATGAGATTTCACGTGCTCACTCCAATTCACTTCCTTCTCCGTCATCTTGGGAAGTTGTGTCAGTCATGATGACTAACACCTCTATCATGGAAGAAAAGATGGCTGAAATGGAGCAAAGGGTCGTCCTTCTCACAAAAGCACTTGAAGATAAGGACCTCCAAATCGCAACGCTAATGAATAAACTTGAAATGAAAGATCTTGGTGAATCAAGCCATGATCCTAAGTTCCCATTTGGCTTCACTTCTACAAAAGGTGACACAGGGAAAGAAAATCAAGACACTCCTCAACGAGAATAATCTACTTCGGTTGCCTCGTTATCAGTTCAACAATTACAAGACATGATAACAAATACCATCCGAGCACAATATGGAGGTTCTTCTTCAAGTTCTCTCACATATTTGAAACCCTACACAAAGCACATCGACAACATGATGATGCCAAATGGGTATCAAACCCCCAAGTTCTTGCAGTTTGATGGCAATGGAAATCCTAAGCAACACGTTGCTCACTTTGTAGAAACTTGTGAGAATGCAGGGACTCAAGGAGACCTCCTTGTAAAGTAGTTTGTACGTTCACTTAAGGGGAATGCCTTTGATTGGTATATAGACTTAGAACCCGAGTCAATCGATAGTTGGGAACAACTTGAAAGAGGGTTTCTTGACCGATTCTATAGCACGTGTCGCACGGTAAGCATGATGGAGCTTACCAATACTAAGCAATGGAAAGACGAGCCCGTTGTTGACTATATCAATCAATGGCGTTCTTTGAGTTTGGATTGCAAGGATAAACTTTCTGAAATTTCTGCTATAGAGGTGTGCATTCAAGGCATGCATTGGGGACTTCTTTACATCCTTCAAGGGATAAAGCCTTGAACATTTGAAGAGTTAGCAACTCGTGCGCATGACATGGAGCTGAGCATTACTAACCATGGGAATTCAAACCCTCCCACATCTGAAATAAGGAGGAATGATAAGAACACAAAAGGCAATCTCAAAGACCCAGTGGTTGTTAACACTGTTGTAGTTAAGGTTCCAAGAAGAGGAGCAAAAGCAAATAAAAAACAGCTTGAAGGATGGCAAAAGAACGAAGTGCGTCGTCTGACCTTTAGGGAGTGTGAGCAAAAAGCATATCCGTTCCCCGATGAAGATGTGCCAAACATCTTAGAACAACTATTGCAATTAAAGCTGATTGAATTGCCAGAATATAAACGACCAGAGGACATGGGGAAAGTTGATGACCCTAACTACTGTAAATATCATCGCATCATTGGCCACCCAATCCAAAAATGTTTCATCTTCAAAGAACAAATCATGAAGCTTACCAAAGAAAACAAGATTGATCTAGACTTTGATGAAGTTGTCGGGTCAAACCACGTGACTGTTGCTTGTGATGTACTTCTAACTCTCAGGCAGGGGGCAAACACCAACAAGGATTACAAATTGGTTGACAATGATGAGATAAAGATCGGCCCATCAATGGAAAGTTCCTCAAACGCTTCTATACTTGAAAATCAAGGACTGCTCCTCGGTAAGAGCTTAAACTGCCCATTGCAGCGCTAAAAGGGTACATGATGTCTTCCCATTACCTTTGAAAGCGTACCAAAAAAAAAATCATCAAAAAAAAAAAAAAAATCAGTTGAACTACATTATGACTTGATCTCTCTCCAGGGTACGTAGGCAGCTTAGTACTTTTCACTAAGTTCAATCACATGAAAAGAAGAAGGATTGCTAAGCTAACTTGAAGAGTTTTCCAATGGTCGTCAATATGCTTTTAAGGTCCCTTTGATTGGCAAGGCATTGTTTAAAGACAATCAACTGCTCAATAGGATGATCAAAAAAATCGTTGTACTCAAAGATGAAGACTAAATGAAGTCTGCATGGCATTCCCCATCTTCTATGGACATTCTCCAATGTTTATAAAGCATGTTTTGCATCATCTCTCCTCTATGGGCATATTTTGACATCTTTGAAGTCTTGACGACATTCTTCTCGCATCTTCAAGGTCTTGATAGGGACTTCTTACATCTTCAAGGTTCTGGTTGGCACCTTTTTGAATCATCAAAGTCTTAATGGGAGCGTCTTCAAACTTCAAGGTTTTGTTGGTCTTTCCTTGCATCTTCAAGGTTTTGATAGGGACTTCTCCCATCTTCAAGGTTTTGGTTGGCACCTCTTTGAATCCTCAAACTCTTGATGGGAGCATCTTCAAACTTCAAGGTTTTGTTGGCCTTTCCTTGCATCTTCAAGGTCTTGATACGGACTCTTGGCATCTTCAACGTCTTGTTGGTATCTCTAAAGTCTTGATGTCTGGCAACAGTGCTAAGCGCTCTCGATGTCTGAGCTATATTGCTTTCGGAAATTAGTGTTGTTGTAATTTTATTATAAAGGTTAATATTGGTACAACTTCAATGCGAATGTGGTGCGAATGAAGTGTTACGTGACTTCATGGTAAAGATGAATGTTGGCACGGCTTCGGTGCAAATGAAGTGTTATTGTGGCCTCATGGCAGCGATAAATATTTGCATGACTTCAACACAAATAAAATATCGAGGCAGCTTTATGGCAAAAGAGGAGTGCTAGTGCATCTTCATTACAAAGGTAAAAAATGGTGTGCCTTCATGGCAAATGCAAGTGTAAATATTTTTTTAGTAGACAAATTAATGATGATGCTTCATAGCAGTTACAAGTGTCTGCGCCGCTTCATGAAAAAGATAAGTGGTGACACAATTTCGATGCAAAGAAGAAAAAAAAAATGGATGCCACTTCATTGTAAAAGCAAGTGTTAATATGGCTTCAGTACAAGGACAAATGTTGGCGTGATTTCATGGTAAAGATTCTTGATGTAGCTACGTTGCAAAGATTCTTGATATGGTTGCATTGCCAATACAAGTGTTGGTGCAACTTAATTGTCAATACTAGAGCCAGTGCGACTTCAAAGATGAGTACTGACGATAGCAATATTGCCTAGCGAATATCCTTATGGAAATAATATTGCAAAGACGGATATTGCTAAAAGATTGTTGATGCATAACAACATGAAGGTATACGTCACTACAAGAATGTTGCTGTCAATAAAATACAAAGCCACCAAATGAAGGCAAACACTTCTATGAGAACGTCAACGTAAAGTTTGTTGCCAAAATCCAAAAACCAAGGAAACTGTGCTGCAAAACAAAACAAGCAACAAAAAAATTTTGTCAGGAAAAAGATCTTATAGCATGAACTTAAAAAAAAAAAAAAAAAAAATGAAAGCAAGAGAAGAAGGCTGAAGGTTGAGCATGCGATGAAGGTAATAACATGCCTTTATATAGAAAAATTATGAGATAACGGACAAAAAAGTGTGAAAACAAATTAAGCTCAAAGTTTAGATTTTGCAAACACAAGTGCACTCAAAGTCAAAGAAGTCTGCATGGGATTTTGAAATGAAAGAGCAGCCAGCCAAAATGGACCAAGAAGGTTACAAGTCCAACAATGCCAGCGGACTTCTCTCTCAAACTCGTGTAAATCCAGACCTTATTTCATAAATATAACACCACAGCAATCTTCTACGGCCCTCGATGAACAAAACCCAGAAAAATCACCAACAACGGAGAGACCACGCGCCGCCACAAGTTCGCGATGACCAACGGCTTAATCCTTCACTTTTGTGCAAATCTGCTCATAAATTCAAAAAAAAGAAACCACCACTCGATCCGGCGGCCTTAGATCTACAGAACCTGAAAATTCCAAACCCAAACGATGAGCCATGCGCCGCCACGCGCCGCCACGCGCCACCAGAAATTCCGGCGATTGCAGCGCCAGTTCCACGCGCCAACAGTTGCCTCCACGCGCTCTCACGCACCGGCGCGCACTCTAACGCGCCCTCATGCGGCTCACATGTGCCTCACGCGCGTTTCACGCGCCCATGCCCTCCTCGCGCGCTGCACGCGCCAAATGCTGGGCCTGACGTCATTAATGACGTCACCATACTCGGTTTGACCCAGATCCAAACCGCCTAAAAAAAAAAAAAAGAAGCCTTGACCATGACCAAAAATCAAAAATTTCAAATTGGACCTATCCTACTCAATTTTTCGAGTACATTCCAATTTTGGGATCCATTTCTTCATTTGAAGCTTGAAAATTATGCAAACAGTCCGATTTTCAAAAAGTTGACTATTGTACAAATCCTGTCAAAAATTTCAATACGGATCTGTCCTACTCAATTTTTCGAGTACATTCCGATTTTGGGGTCCGTTTCTTCCTCTGGAACGCGAAAATTACATGACGATCCAGTTTCTAGGAAATTGACTTTTGCACAAATTTTGACCAAAAGTCAAAATTTTTAAGAAGGACCTGTCTTGCTCAATTTTTCGCGTACGTTCCGATTTTAAGGTCTATTTATTCATTTGAGAATCCAAAATTTCTCAAGTGGCGCGATTCTACAGCTGTTATCTTTGATGTGAACTTTGATGTGAACTTTGACCAAAAATCAAGATGCTTGAGCAAAGCTTGTCCTACTCAGATTTTCACAAAAACCCTGTTTTTGAAATTAGCTTATTTGTTTGGACTTGAAAACCACCAATTTGACTCACTTCTCCAAAGTACTAGCAGTGCCCAAAATTTAAGCTCTCGAGATCAGAATTTAAGATTATCCATTTGGTCTGGCTTCCCTCAAGATTATCCTCAATACTTCATCAAAGCTCCCATTTGAAAGAATAGATGAACTCTCACAAGTGTGTCTTAAACTTGAAATTGCATTGGGTCACTACTCTAGCCTACTATTCTCGTTCGGTACCTACCATTTCTATTCGGTGCCTACCAATCTCCAACCGACCATTCCCATTCGGTGCTTACCGTTCGCATCCACCATTCTTACCAAAAATTTTCGTCCGTCGTTCTAAACTACCCAACTACTGTTCTTCATCTCTCCGCTATAAATAGAAGGATCGGATTCATCAGAGGCTCATCAAGAAAAACACACCAAATCATGAAATGAAGATTTGCTTCTTTCAAGTTTTCAATTCCTTCTTCTCATAGCCGTTTCTCACTATGGCCTCATCATTCTCAATGCCTAGCAACCAAAATTGCTTCATAATCAGTTTGAAATCAACCCTCTCATGGTTTAGTAGAAACCCTTCTCCCGACATCATCATTATTTTAGAGTCCGAACAAATTTTGTTTCCTCACTTAACGACCACATTTGTCCATAAAGTTATTCATAACAAGGTCAGCATCGTGGTTCCATGCTTCCTTGGACTTGGCTGGCCAAGAAATCTAAGTCCAACAGAGACATATGTTCCTAAGATCAGGGCTCTTATAGCTTCTCTTCAACTGTTTGCTCTCCCATCAGAAGCAGCGGTTCGAAGCAAACAACAACTTGGCCGGTTTCTAAAACTAGGATCGCAAGTTTGTTCCACCTTTCGTTTTGTTGTGCTTTCCCAACAAGTCGCATCAGGTCAAGGTGGTAAAAGGTGTTGGGGTATCCTACAAATTGTCTCCCATCCAACACTTACGATAACCTCCAAGGAACCAGCTCATTAGAGATCAGCCTTTGGTGTTGGTAAATGGTCGCCAAAGCCTTATTCCATGTTTCCACCAACATGTGGCTCAAAGGTCATTGTTGTTGGTACCTTAAAACACACTTTCTGGAATTACTCCAACTTAAAACCAACTTGAAGAATTTAAAAAAATATACTTCTGAAATTACTTCAACTTAATGTCCATCAGCATGGTCCAGTTACACAGGCGCATTCAACGACTTGCTGTCGGACCTCATTCAGCATGCAGTCAGTCTCACATCCCAAGGTGTACTTCCCAGAAACATCTATACCAAAGGGATTCCAACATACAGGGCCAGCGCCATGGTGTCATGTGTTTCACCCATTCACTTTGCTTCGTCTCCATCTTGTTCACCATCATCACCAGCAGACCCAAAATCCATTCTGAAATTACCTCAACTTAACCTAAGTGATGCGATAACGCAAGCACATTCAATCACTTTCCCACATGATCTCTTCGTGATCCAAAGTATATCCTTCGGATATAACTTCACCAGCAGATCTTAAAAATGGTAGGCCAACTCCACAGTTCTCATGCTGTACCCATCCAAATCCTTACTTCTTCTCCATCTTCAACACCTTGTGATCACCGCCAACGATCCAAAATACTCATCTGAAATTACTTCAACTTAATCTTTGTCAATATGGTTCAATCTTGTAAGTACGTCCAACTTCTTGCAAATACCTTATAGCTTCACCAACCCCCTTTAAGTATCATGAAACACTCTTTTGAAATTACTTCGACTTAATCTCTACTGAGAAGGTTCAGTTAGGCAAGCACATTCAAATACTCGTAGACCCCTTCTCGGTCTCATCAAGGCCTTTCATGTGGGTGGGTCTACTCTTCTGAAATTACTTCATCCTGCTAAAAGCTCTACCACCTTCAACCATTACATTTGCATCCTGTTAGAAGCTCCACCACCTTCAACCACTATATTTGAATAGTCAAGTACCAAATTCATTCTTTTCGAGACTCATTCACTCCCTACACTCAGAAGTTGTGTGCGCGAACAAGTCTCGAGGGGGCATTTGTAGAGAGGGAAAATTCCCAGCCTATCATAAGCTGACATGTCATGCCACTAAGTCCACCAGGTATGGCTAATTACAAACCATTATATATTGCTACTGGAAATTTGCTAAATTCCATTAAGATAGGAACAGGAAAAGCATGCAAAATGCTAATCACATGTAGGCACGTGTAAGCGATAATGCAAGCGAGTTGGCATGTGTAAGTGATGACCCAGGCGATCCGACGCGTGTAAGCGATGACACAAGCAGACTAGTCAAGCTATGACATGTGTCACCAATCAGACTCTGCCATGTATCGCTCACCTACCTCCAAACTCCTATAAATAGAAGCCTTCCTAAGGCATTTGGAGAGACCAAGACATCTGAGGAAGAACCAGGAAGAGATCTTGAGTTCAGAAATTCAGAAGCTCTACTGGAATCAAGCCCTGAAGCCTCCAAGAATTTCAAAAACTTCAAGAACTTCAACTTCGAATACGAAGAACATTCAAAGAGAAATCATCCAAATCATCCTCCTAGATCTCAAAGGTCATTGGAATCAAGCTCAAAAGCCTCCAGAAACCTCAACAAACCACAAATCAGCGAAGCTCTATGGATTCAAGCCTCTAAAGCCCCAAAGAACTTCCACCACAAACCTTCAAATACGAAGAACATTCGAAGCTAAATCATCCAAACGACTTGTCTAGATCTCAGAGGTCACTGGGATCAAGCTCAAAAGCCTCCAAAAACCTCAATAAACCATAAATCAGCGAAGCTCTACGGATTCAAGCCTCTAAAGTCCCGAAGAACTTCCATCACAAACCTTCGAATACGAAGAACATTCGAAGCAAAATCATCCAAACCACTTGTCTAGATCTTAGAGGTCACTGGAATCAAGCTCAAAAGCCTCTAGAAACCTCATAAACCACAAATCAGCAAAGCTCTACGGATTCAAGCCTCTAAAGCCCTGAAGAACTTCCACCTTAAACCTTCGAATACGAAGAACATTCGAAGCTAAGTCATCCAAACCACTTGTCTAGATCTCAGAGGTCACTAGAATCAAGCTCAAAAGCCTTCAGAAACCTCATAAACCACAAATCAACGAAACTCTACTGATTCAAGCCTCTAAAGCCCCGAAGAACTTCCACCATAAACTTTCGAAGACGAAGACCACAAGAAGAACATAAAGAACGCGAAAAACAAAGAATTTCTAATAAGCTCATAGCCAGAGATTCATTGTAATTCTATTTCAAAGATCTTCGATCCATCCTTCAGCCAAATTGAAGGATATCTTGTGTTCGAATCAAAATTACATCACCACAATTCACATCAACAAATCTTTCAAGGAGATCGAATCAGAGGATCACTCTTTTGTAATTACAGAGAATTGTACCACACATTCATCAATACAAATTCGCATTTGTGAAACTATTTAACTTGTTTGACTTATTTCGAACCAAGAAATTTAGTCATCCACAATGCCATTCTCGACCAAAATTCCTTATGCTGGGATTGGCATATATAGCTTCATCAATTTATAACCAACTCAAGAGTCTTAGCCACTACTCCCTTTGGCCTCATCACCAAGAATTCTGCCAAGGCAACTGGCCTCCATCCAAGTGCCCCCACACAAATGGTTTACTTTGAAATTCTGGCAGAGTTGAGATCATTTACCCAAAACATGCAACATGCATATAAGTTTCAATTAATAAAAATAACTTATTTGTTTTTATCATTTTCTTTAGATAAAGTAACAATAAATGTTTTAACAAAACATACAGCGTGCATTTTAGATAAAGTATCAATAATTGTTTTAACAAAACATGTAACACGCATTTAACTGATCTAAGTTTCAGTTAATAGAGACAACTCTATTTTTTTATCAATTTCTTTATATACATTTATAATGAATGCTTTAACAAAACATGCAACATGCATTTTAAATAAAATAGAGTCAAAATCAAACGAAGAATGGATGGTCATGGTTCAGGACAAATGTGGGTTTAAACATGGTCTATTATATCTGTGTCGAGTAATGGTTCAAGTGGTGGATTGGCAATGTTATGGAAGGAAAATGCCAAACTGGATATCCAAACTTTCTTTATGTCTCATATTGATGCTTAGGTGGATGGAGGATCTGGAGCAAGATGATGGCATTTAATGAGTTTCTATTGGAACCCAGAAACTAGGAGGAGACCAGAATCATGGGCAAAGCTAAAGCATTTGCAACTACTTCTTCATTACCATGGTTAGTCATTGGGGATTTTAATGAGTTTATAGGGATGTCTGAGAAGGAGGGGGGTAGTAACAGACCAAGGCAGCAAATGGCAAATTTTGTTGAAGTGATTGGTTTTATTGGCCCAAAATTTACATGGGTGTATGAAAGGAGTGATGGATCTCAAATTAGAGAACATTTGGATAAAGCTCTTGCTATAACTGATTGGGTGAGTTTATTTCCCATGGCACGTCTGCACCTAACAGACCGAGGCAGCAAATGGCAAATTTTGTTGAAGTGGTTAATTAGTGTGGTCTCAGAGACATTGGTTTTATTGGCCTAAAATTTACATGGTGGTATGAAAGGAGTTATGGATCTCAAATTAGAGAACGTTTGGATAGAGCTCTTGCTACAACTGATTGGGTGAGTTTATTTTCCATGGCACGTCTACACCATCTAACTTCATCAGCCTCAGATCATTCTTCTTTGGTGTTGCGTTTTGTGAGAAAAAGAACTGCCAAAAAAGCAAAAAGGCCTTTTAGATTCGAATCTATGTGGCTTAAGGACTCACAGTGTGAGGAGGTGGTCATGGATGCTAGGTTTGAAGGTTTAGCTTCTCCAACTAATTTCCCGTTGGTTGCTTGTATGAGTTCTTGCAGGTCTTGGCTGGTTGCTTGGAACAAGATGGAGTTCGGGCATGTAGATAGGACGATTGCTGGATTACAAAAACATTTGGAGTGGGTTGAATTGCAACTGAGTTCTCCAAGCACAATCTAGGCTATGAGAAAAACCAGAATTGAACTTAACTGTTGGCATGAGAAGGAGGACACTATGTGGCATCAACGGTCCAAAATTAATTGGTTTCAATCTAGAGATAGGAACACCAGTTTTTTTTTTTATATATATTTATTTATTTATTTATTTTTATGCCAAAGCATCATCAAGGCACAAGAAAAACCACATGGAGGCGTTGTTGGGTGCACAAGGTGCATGGCAGGAGAATGAAGAGTTAATGGGTGAGATTGTGGTGGACTATTATACAAATCTGTTCACTTCCAATAACCCGACAGATTTTGATGAGACACTAGGAGCAGTGCAGCCAAGGGCCACTTCCAGTATGAATTAGAAGCTTACAATGGAGTTTACAGCAGATGAAGTTAATGTGGCATTGATGCAGATGTACCCTCTTAAGGTGCCAGGGCTAGACAGTATGCCTCCTCTATTTTATCAACATTTTTGGCCAAAAATTGGAGAGGTAGTTACACGTACTATCCTTGATTTTCTTAATCTTGGTCTAACCCCGCCTAATTTAATGAAACTCATATTATTCTTATTCCAAAGGTTAAGGAACCAAAGAAGGTGACTGATTATAGGCTTATAAGTTTATGTAATGTGGTGTTTAAAATTGCATCAAAAGCTATTGCAAATAGAATGAAGAAATTTCTTCCAACCATTATTAGTGATACCCAAAGTGCTTTTGTGCATGGAAGGTTAATCACTGATAATGTGTTAGTTGCTTTTGAAGCAATGCACCATATCAACCAAAAGAATGAAGGGAAGATGGGAAATATGGCTTTGAAATTGGATATGAGTAAGGCCTATGATAGGGTGGAATGGATTTGGTTTGAGAAAATAATGAATAGGTTGGGGTTTGATGAGAAATGGAGGAAGTTGGTCATGTAATGTGTCACAACAGTTACTTATTCAGTGAGGATAAATGGGAAATCAAAAGGGCATATTACCCCAACTAGGGATATACATCAGGGTGATCCTTTATCACCATACCTTTTCCTTTTATGTGTTGAAGGTATTTCTTCTCTAATTAAGAAGGCTGTGGATGATGGTGTGATGGAAGGGTTAGTAATTTGCTTGGGGGGGGGGGGGGGGAGGCTAGACTTTATTTTTTTGCTGATAATAGCTTCATTTTTTGCAAGACATCAATTGAAGAGTGTAATTCCCTGCAGAGAATTGTCACTGTATATGAAGAAGCTTCTGGACAGCAACTAAACTGCGCAAAAACCTCTTTTTTTAGTAGCAACACACCAGATGGCATTCAACAGGAGATAAAGACCAAGTTTGGGGCACAAGTGATAAGACAACATAAGAAGTATTTAGGCGGCATTCCATCTTTGGTTGGCAAAAATAAGAGGAACTCTTTTAATGCCATAAGGGAGAAACTTAGTAAGAAACTTATGAGATGGAAAGAGAAGTTGCTATTTAAAGTTGGAAAAGAGGTGCTAATAAAAGCTGTAGCTTAAGCCATTCCAACATATACAATGGGGTGTTTTAAAATATCTAATTCTCTTTGTGATGAAATAACTAGTATGATTCGAAATTTCTGGTGGGGCCAAAAGAAGGATAAAGGAAGATGGCATGGCTTAGTTGGGATAAGTTATGTGATTCAAAGGTAAAGGGTGGCTTGGGCTTTCGCCAAATAAAACAGTTCAATTTGGCTTTACTTGCCAAATAGGGGTGGAGACTTCGAACTCAACATGAGTCACTAGTATATCGTGTGTATAAGGCGAAGTATTTTCCATGCACTGACTTCATTTATGCCTTTCTCGGTACAGATCCATCATACACATGGAGACTCTTAATGGCTGCCCAACATTTGGTGAAAAAGGGGACTCGGTGGAATGTGGGTAATGGTGATTCAATCTGGGTGTGGGGTGATAAGTGGCTTCCATCTCCTTCCAAGTTCAAAGTTACTTCTCCAAGGCAATTTCTACATGATGAAATTAAGGTCAGTGAGCTTATCTTTCACGATTTGGCAGATTGGAAAAATCCAGTCATTGATGCCATTTTCCTACCTCATGAAGTAGAGTTGATTAAACGTATTCCACTGAGTTCACGCCTGCCTGAAGATAAACTTGTGTGGGCTGCTACTTCTAATGGTTTATTTACTGTTAGGAGTACTTACAGGTTGGCAATGGAGGAGTTCTTCTCAAGAAACAGAGGTACCGGCTTAGATTCAAGCATGAATCGCAGATTCCAAAAGATGCTATGGAGGTTGCAGGTACCCCACAAGGTGCGCCACTTTGCTTGGAGAGCCTGCAGAGGTATTTTACCAACAAAGGAGAACCTATCGCAGAGGGGAGTTCTTGGATGTGTGTTGTAATGACTGCATGGAGAAGGTAGAATCTGTGGGCCATTTATTTTGGTCTTGTAATCGGCGAAGTAAGTTTGGCAATGCACAAAGCTTCGGTTTCATTTTGATCAGACTCAAGTTGCCTCTTTCCACAACTTGTTATGGCAGATAATGATGTCAGACTCCCATTAGGAAAAAGACGTTGAATTGGTGGTGACTCTGGCATGAGCACTGTGGTTCAATCGTAACGAGGCTAGGCATGGCGGAAGAAAGAAAAGTGCCGAGGCATTGGTCCATTGGTCTCGCCAATATTTACAGGAGTATCAAGAAGCAAACCTGGTGGTTTTCAGTCCAGTGGTGCCTCCGGTTGTTGGGTGGTCTCCTCCTCCAATGGCGAGATATAGAGTTAACGTTGACGGCGCAGTCTTCGTGGCTTAAAAATCTGCTGGTGTGGGAGTAATGATCAGAGATTCCTATGGGCAAGTTATTGCTGCTCTAAGCAGGAAAATCAATGCTCCTTTGGTTGCTCTAGACGTGGAGGGTAAGGCGTTTGAAGTTGGTCCAGTTGCGCGAGACGTGGGTGTCCAAGACTTCATCCTTGAAGGTGATTCTTTGGTGGTTTACAATGCACACTGTGGCTTCTATTCTCAACCATCCATGATAGCTTCTGTAGTACGGGGTATGTTGATGTCTTGTCGGCCTTTAGATAGAATTGAATTTTCCCATACGAAAAGGCAGGGTAATAGACCTGCCAATTTGTTAGCAAAACACGCAATAGGCATTGTGGATTATTTGACTTAGATGGAAGAGACTTTTTACTTTTTAGAATAAGCTCTTCTCTAGGATGTATATGCTCTCTGATTTTCTTAATAAAAGTTTTAGTCTTCCCATCAAAAATAAATAAATAAACAAGAGTTTTAACAAAAACATGCAACATGCATCTAAGTTTCAATTGATAGAAATAGCTTCTTTTTTTTTTTCTTTTTTTTTTATCAATTTCTTAAAATAAAGTAACAATAAAATGTTTTAACAAAATATGTAACATGCATTTTAGATAAAATATCAATAAGTGTTTTAAAAAAAGATGCAACACACATCTAATTGATCTAATTAAGCTCTAGTTAATAGAGATGACTTATTTGTTTTTATCAATTTCTTTAGATAAAATAATAATAAATGCTTTAGCAAAACATGCAACATGTGTTTTAGATAAAATAACAATAAATGTTTTAACAAATCATGTATCTAAATTTTAGTTGATAGAGACAACAACTTGTTTTTAGCAATTTTTAAATAAAGTAACAATAGGTGTTTTAATAAAACATTCAATATGCATTTTAGATTAAATAACAATAAGTGTTTTAACAAGACATAAAATCTGCATTTTAGATAAAATAACAATAAGAGTTTTTATAATTAAAATTTGGGCTTAGAAGCCATGATTGCACCAAATGGCTTCACTAAATCATAGCAATTTTTTTGATAAGCCATGTTTGTGCCAGTCTTCACCAAATTATAGTAATATTTTGGATAAATTTTTTTTTTAAAAATAGAGACAACAATTTATTTGTCCTTATCAATTTTTTTAAATAAAACAACAATAAGTGTTTTAGCAAAACATGTAACATGCATCTAAGTTTCAATTGATAGAGATAACTTATTTTCTTTTATCAACTTCTTTAGATAAAGTAAACATAAGTGTTTTAGCAAAACATGTAATATGTATTTTAGATCAAATAACAATAAGTGTTTTAACAAAGGGTAAAATTTAGGTATAGTACTTAGGTGCTGTTTTTTAAATTCTCCTCTTAAAATTCAGCCAGATGGCTGTATTTTACTAAAAATGCATTTCCATCATATGAGAAAAAAAACCCTTTTTAATGATTGTATTTCTTCGAAAGTATAACTAAATTCAATTTAGAATTCCTCGTATATCCTTTTATATCATAGATAATAATTGGCTAAATTAGATCTATCGGTCTAAATTCCTATGTAAGTCTATCTTTGTTTAACTTCTTTTTCATTTTTTTAAGTTGAAATTTGGTTTGTTTTTCATTAATGATTTGGAATTTTGGCTTAATTTTTTTTTCAAATGTTTTAATTATTAAATTTATTATTATTTTTATTGTGTAATATTAATATATGTGTTCTTAAAGGATAAAGCACAATATAATTAGAGACGGTACTCAAGTTGTATAAATTAAGGTGTTAACCATTTGAATAAAATCAACACTTAAATAGATGATTTATATATTAATAAGACTTAAAAATGAAATTTCTTTTAGGTGTACAAATATATATATATATATATTTTAATCTTGTTAGGACATATGTGATTTAATGTTAGGAACATATGTTACTATTTTATGTAATTAACCAATTTTTTGACAAAACACACTTTACTTGTAGTTAGGTAGATATAGGATATGTTTAATACTTCAAGAAACCTTATTTCAAGATCAAGTATTGAAGCCATGCAAGTCTGTCCAAGATTCTAGTGTGATAAGTGATCTTCATTAAACCTCGACAGCTAGCATTTATCAAGACTTGAAAAATGTTCTAACCTGTGGCTTGATAGTGACTTGCTATGTTTGTGCACCGTAGGGTTTTGTAACCAATGAGCTTCTTGGTCTTCATCGTGTGATGAACTGAAGAATTTTGCAGCCAACAATACTTCTCTAGTTGGTGATTGAAGTCGTATACTGGGATCTGCATAATTAGTTAGTCACGTATTGGGAGCTGTGCATTGAAATGAGATATTGTCACTATAGAACAAGTCCAATTTGGTATTAGGGTAAAGGTTAAACTGTAGGTTGGTATAAGGTACTCGGATTTCTTTACTTGTAACCATTTGTTTTGATAATAGTGAATTCTCGAGAGTGGTGACCTAAATATCACCCAGTGGGGTTTTTACCGTGTTGGTTTTCCCCATTTGTAAACAAATCACTATGTCAATTTATTTTCCACTGCACTTTAGTTTATTGGTGATTTGTTTGTGCTACCACAGATTTTCATGTTAATTTGATTAATTAATAAATTTGGCTAACTAATAAATTAATTTATCACAATGGGTCAATATATTCTTGGCCTATCAAATCTTAAGTTTGGAAATAATTATTTTAGGATAACCTCATTTATGCAAGTATTAGAAAAGATTTAACTGCTTGAGTTCAAATCATCCTCCTCATTAATAAATAAGGAATTAAAAAAAATTAGAAATGTTTTTGATAGGTCAAGAATGTATTAACCCCTTGTGATTAATTAATTGATTAATTACCAAAGTTTATTAATTAATCAAATTAACATATAATGTACGTGGTAGCACAAACGAATCACCAATTAAAGTATAATACAGCGAAAAATGAAAGTTGACACAATGATTTGTTTACAAATGGAGAAAACCTCCAAGGCATTTTAAGGTCACCATTCCTGAGAATCCATTATTATCAAAACAAGCGATTACAAGTAAAGGAATCCTAGTACCTTTTACTAACGAACAGTTAAACCCTTACGCCAATACCCAATTAAACTTGTTTTGTAGTGACAATCTCTCCTTGTATTGCACTGCTCCCAGTAAGTGACTAACCAAAAGATTCGCGGATCCCAGTACACGACTTAATCACCAACTTGAGAAGGATGTTGGCTGTAAAGTTCTTTTGTTTATCACACGATGAAGATCATGAAGTTACTTGGTCACAAAACCCTACAGTGTATAAACACAATAACTTCTTTAAGGGAAAGAAGAATTAGGGCAAATTCTGTCTCTGGTCACAATTTGCATGAACAAGACTTTACTCAATACTCACATAACCTTTGACACCCCTTAAAATAATCCTTATATATGTTTAGGGTTGTGAGAAAAGAAAGTCCAAACGTACATTCACAAATTGGATGAAAATTAGGACTGAAATCTGTTTTTCATAAATCTCAACAGATACCGTATCTGTCGAGCAGCTGTCAAGCCTCAGGCTGAAACAGCTTTTTAAACCTCGATAGATACTAGCTGTCGAGATTTAAAATTCTGCACTTTAGTATTTGAATCTTAGACAGACTTGCATGGTTTTAAAACTTGAACTTGAAACCTTGTTTCTTGAAACATTAAACACATCCTAGATCTACCCAAATACAAGTAAAGTGTGTTTTATCAAAAGATTAGCCAATTACATAAAATGTTGACATATGTTCTTAACATGAATCACATATGTCTTAACAATCTCCCTCTTTGGCAATCCGTGACAAAACCATAACAAAAAAATGGACATATGAGAGAAGTCATAAACCACTCAAATCATACTCACATGTTAAGTACAGTAAAATCTATTCTAACATAAACGCTTGGAAAACTTTACGAAAAGAGAGTTCATGGCAAGAGAGACTTTGACAACTAGTATTTCTAAAACACTTTAAACAAAACTCATCAAGGCATCATAGTGTGAAGCAGAAAAAAAGATTGCATACAATATAAGAGGCATGTGCATAAAGAAAGAAAAGAAACAACACATGTAAAAATAGGTGAAAGAACTGTAATAACAACCTTAAATGTGTGTGTGTGTGTGTGTGTGTGTGTGTGTGTGTGTGTGTGTGTGTGTGTGTGTATCAACAAATACAAGGTTTGTTATCACAACATGATCACAAGATCTAACGTACATGAACAATATATCTAAAATAGAGAGAAAAGAAAAAGATACATAAAGTTCTCACTACATCCCTCAAAAAAAATATACACTCCCCCTAACAAAAATATCCTAAGTACTAACTCTCCCCCTATGTATATGACTATTCGCATATTCAAAACTACTCTTCTTTTTTGTCACGAGTGACAAAAGGTAAGTACATCAAGTAGACATCTCATTATCACTAGAAAAATAGCACTATCATCCTCAGCATCAGTAGCATCAACATTACCATTATCGTCCTTATCCTCAGAAGCCTCTGAAGTAGGAAAAGGAGAAGCAATGAAGCCACCAATGATAGCCTATCGTCATGCAATATGACCAACACATGTGTTCACTTGACACAACTCATCACTGAGAGTGTCAAGTTGAGCATTCATGAGCACAAGCCGTGCCTTGATGTCCTCAAGAGTCACTCCGTTAGCAAAAGAAAATGGAGCAGAGATGGATGAAGTTGTAGAAGTTAAAGGAATCGCCGTCCTAGGCTGCCTCGAACATAGCTACGCCTCACTTCGTTTAACAGTAGCAGTGTCTATGGCACACATGACATGGGGGTGGTCGAAAACGGGAAAGGAGAGAAAAAAGTGGCAAAGAATCCTCGTGATAGCTGAAGGAAAAATGAGCTTATCATAGATTGCTGTATCCCTATAGACATCAATGAGGGAAAGGATGAAATGAGGGGGGAAGTCTATAGTGAGATGCTCTAGGAAGGAAAGCAAAAACCGAGCACGGGGCTCTGTAATGGAGTTATAGTAAGATAGAGGACGCAAAACAAAAGTCATAGCCATGTTAATGATCCTAAGACCTTTAGCGAAGGCTGAACAAGGAGTGAACTGACGATCACCCCAATCAAAAGGAAGCTCACAAAAAGATGATATAAGCTCATCTTTGGACACAGTCCTCAGACGATCATAGCTAGGGTAGTTAGGATGCACTACCCTAGGGACGTGGAGCACGTCGGATACTATATTCGGTATGACCACAATGCACGTACCTCGAACGCGAGTGACAAAGAGAGGTACTAAATAATCAAATCTGTGCATATTAGAGTAAAACTCCTGTATGATCACGAATGGACAAATGACTGGGACGTCACATAGTGACTCCCAATCCCTACTATGAATGACAGTGGGTAGGTTAGTGTCGGAGAAGTCCGACAAAATGACTTTACATTTTGAATGAATGCCTTGTCTAGAAAAGTTCTCCAAAAAGTCTTGTTGGGCTTTATCATCACAAAACCGAATATGGGAAGGGGTAGGATCAGAAGAGGATGCCCTGGAATGAAGAGGGTTCCAAGACGGAGTAGATTTTCATTTAGGTGCCATAGAGCAACTAATCGAAAGAAGAAGAAAGGGAGAAAGAGAGACACATAGAAAAGCACCAATCACAATCACTATATAAGAATATAGAGAATGTAAGGTACGTATGGATGAAAATGCACGAGTATGTGATATGTAATAGTAAAAACATCATAGGCTCAGCCCAATCCAAACCTACCAGCACACAATCATTGTAACAAGGTAAACACACATCTAAAATACATAAAACATTGTTATAATGCAAATGTGATGCAATGCATGATGTTTTAAAGTCATTTTCACACAAATCATCCCAAAAATTTCATAAAAACTTCATCAATTTTGGAAAACCCCAAAATTTTTTCAAAAACCTTAAAAAGTTAGGTCAAATGCATGAAATGCATGAAGAATGAAGGATTTAGGACCCTTACCAGTGAAGAAATACTTGATCTAGGCCGAAAACCCTTAAGGATGAAGTTTGGAGTGAGAAGAGTGTGTTTGAGAGGTGAAAAGATTGAAAACAATCAAGAGAGATCGAGGAGAAATGAAAAAAAATCGTGCGGATCCTATATATAGAACCTCTTAATTCTCGACAAATCAAGAAGTGTCGAGCTTTAAATGCTTGAAGAGATCCAGCTATCAAGCAGCTATTCAGAGGTGTCCATAGCAAAAAGGGCTCAATGGATTGAGGAGCCATCGAGCATCTATCAAGGAAACAGAAACTTTCTCGATGGATCAAGGAGCTATCGAGATTGCGATTAAAGAGCTTGATAGATAGTTTAGCTGTCGAGAGATGTCGAGATTGCTTTAAAAATAGTTTTCAAGAAGAGAAAAACACAAACATGAATGCAATCAAACATACAACTCAGCCAAGGATCCAAATAATATTTTAATCTCTCAAAACATTTCTCAATCTGTTAGGACATATGTAGTTCAAGTGGTTATTAAGATATGTCGCTATTTTATGTAATTGGCTTATCCTTAGACAAAATGCACTTTATGTTGGGATATTTGTCCTTAAATCCTATTGTATGATGCTATGTATTTTATTATGTAAGACATTATGTATGACTTAATGTTTTGGTTAATAAAGTTGTATTATTATTTGAAAATAATGGTAACATGAATATTGGGACATTATCATATAGTCCATGAGATGCAATAGTATGTGATTTATGTGATTTAGTCACAGAAGATATAAATCACAAGTTCTTTGTAAATTCAGAATTATAGTTCGTAGTCGGTGATGAAATTGGGCATTTCATCTGCGAAGGCTATAACATATCAACTAAGATGATTTGTCTTGATCATGGAAATGGAGATTTCTAGTTGATATGTTGATATGTTTTAAGAGTTAAGACATATTGAACTAGACCGGTGTGAGATTTATTATTCTCCTAAAGACTGTCAATAGAATAATAAACTCACGACTTATATTTGCATGAACTCTTAATCCTGAGAGGATAATGGACCTGATCATGAAGTGTAGGTTGCTTTGATATATCAGGAGTAAGATCTATGGTTAAGGTCAAAATCTCAGTATGTTGGGCAGCCACATTTAGTGTTGATGGAACATATATTCTCAAGATGGAATTCATAGTCTCTTAACGGAGATATAAAATATTCCCTTGAGATAAGTTTAATGTGTTTGTTATTCAGAGAGTTGGGCCTAACCACTTTAGTAAGGAGTTACTAAAGTATATATTTATGGAATTGGATTTCATAAATATATGATGAATAACTTAAAGGATTAAACCGGGTACTCAAGGAATTAAGATGTAGTAATATACAAAGTGGCAGTCTTCTTTCATGACTTTGTATTACTATGAATATTTTATGAAGGGGTTGCATGTATAATAAAGTCTTGGGATATAATTTATTAATAAGGCCTAGAGTGCAACTATATTTATATAGTGGTATTAAATATAGTTAATGGTAACTTTGGACTTGTCAAGAGTTGACAGAAAAGCCCAAGGCCCATTGGAGCTAGTGTCTTATTGGTCCCTTTTGGTCCCACTCCAAGCCACATACTTAAGCCCAGTTGGAAAGGCCCAAAAGGCCAGCCCAATTAGATAATCAGTTAGATACAAAGGGAGAAACATACAGAATTTTCGGTAGAGATTCTAAAGATAATTGAGAGAGTTTGAAAGAACACTCGTGTGAAGTAGTGTAAAGTGTTAGACACTTTTGGACATTCTCCCTTTGGAACTGATTGAGAGACCACACATCTTGGGCGTTAGTGGAATTGGAGTGGAGATTGAAAGTTTTCCCAAGTACTTCTCGTCTTCAAGTTTTGAAATTCTCCGCTCCAAGGTACAATCTCTTGTTCTCTAATTCTGAAACTTAAATAGCCCATGTTAACTTGTATGTATGAAGTAGATCCGTTTACATTATATTTTCTTCCGCTGCGTATTATATTTTTCCAACACTTTACTTGTAATTGGGTAGATTTAGGATGTGTTTAACACTTCAAGAAATAGTGTTTTAAGATTCAGTGTTGAAGTCATCAAGTCTGTCCAAGAAATAAGCAAGGAAGTGCAAGTTACTAAAGCTCAACACCTGTCTCGACACATGCATCTATCGAGCTTTAAAAGCTGTTTTAGCCCGAGCCTCGACAGCTTCTCGATAGATCCTCGACACCTCTATCTGTCGAGAATTAAAGAAAACAGATTTTCAGTTCTGTTTTAAGTCCAATCCATGAATGTGTCTTTGGGACTTCTTTTCTCCTAACCCTAGACATATGAAAGGATTGTTTTAAGGGCCGTCAAGAGGATGCAAGTTGCACAAGCATTGAGAAACTCTTGTTCATGCAATTTGTGATCTAAAAGACAAAGTTCATGCCCTAGTTCATCCTTTATGAAGAAGATTGCTGTGTAATGTGCACCGTAGGATTTTGTAACCAAGTTGTTAGGACATATGTAGTTCAAGTCTGTGAACATATGTCGCTATTTTATGTAATTGGCTTATCCTTAGACAAAATGCACTTTACTTGTAATTGGGTAGATTTAGGATGTGTTTAACACTTCAAGAAACAGTGTTTCAAGATCCAGTGTTGAAATCATCAAAGTCTGTCCAAGACACAAGCAAGGAAGTGCCAGTTTTTAAAGCTCGACACCTACCTCGACACATGCATCTATCGAGCTTTAAAGAAGATGTTTTTCCCGAGCCTCGACAGCTTCTCGACACCTCTCGACACCTCTATCTATCGAGAATTAAAGAAAGTAGATTTTCAGTTCTGTTTCAAGTCCAATCCGTGAGTGTGTCTTTGAGACTTCTTTTCTCCTAACCCTAGGCATATAAAAGGATTATTTTAAGGGCCGTAAAAGCGATGCAAGTTGCACATTCATTCAGAACTTCTTGTTCATGCAATTTGTGATCTGAAAGACAAAGTTCGTGCCCTAGTTCATCTCTGATGATTTGAAGAACTTTGCAGCCAACAACTCTCTCTCTAGTTGGTAATTGAAGTCGCGTACTGGGATCCGCGCATCTGGTTAGTCACGTACTTGGAGCCGTGCATTGAAAGGAGAAACTGTCACTACAGAACAAGTCCAATTGGGTATTGGGGTAAGAGTTCAACTGTAGGTTGGTAAGGTACTGGGATTCCTTGCTTGTAACTGCTTGTTGTGATAATAGTGGAGTTTCGGGAGTGGTGACCTTAAATCACCCGGTGGGGTTTTTGCCGTCAAGTTTTCCCCATTCGTGAACAAATCATTGTGTTATTTATTTTCCTCTGCTTAACTTAGTTTGGTGATTTGTTTGTGCTACCACGTGATATTGCATGTTAATTTGATTAATTAATAATTGGGCTAATTTAATTAATCTAAGTTATCACAAGGGGTCAACGCGTTTGTGGCCTGGCACAAGTATCTTCCTGATATTCATCGTGTGGATGATTCGAAGAACTTTGCAGCCAACAACTCTCTCTCTAGTTGGTGTTTGAAGTTGCATACTGGGATCCGCGCATCTGGTTAGTCACGTACTTGGGAGCTGTGCATTGAAAGGAGAAACTGTCACTACAGAGCAAATCCAATTGGATATTGGGGTAAGGGTTCAACTGTAGGTTGGTAAGGTACTTGGGATTCCTTGCTTGTAATCGCTTGCTGTGATAATAGTAGAGTTTCGGGAGTGGTGACCTTAAATCACCCGGTGGGGTTTTTGCCGTCAGGTTTTCTCCATTCGTAAACAAATCACCGTGTCATTTATTTTTTTGTTACATACTTTAGTTTTGGTGATTTGTTTGTGCTACCATGTGATATTGCATGTTAATTTGATTAATTAATAACTAGGCTAATTAATCAATCTAATTTATCACAAGAGGTTAACGCGTTTGTGGCCTATCAAGTGGTATCAGAGCAAGCACACTCTGAATAGGGTTTAATCTTTGTGTGTGATCCATTGACCCCTACTGTCATGGATAGAGATCAGTCTCTTATTTAAAGAGATCTGTGATATCAAATACATTTTATTTTTCTAATCTCTTTTCCTTGAATGTCTTAGAAAATACAAGTCTAAAAGTTATTTGATTTCCTCCGTGATGATTATTGGAAAGGATCTCAGTTTATACAAGTAGGAACTAGACTGTCTCAAAATCAAAATGTGCAAAGGAGTTTGTCTGAACAGAGTTAAAGTTAAAGGCCTAGCTCGAAAAAAGTAAATGAGAGAAGATACCATTCCCACTAATTTACGAAGTGTGTTTCATGATGAAGTCCGTCTTTAAAGTGATGGACACGTGCTTGTGGTACCTTGACAGTGGTTGCTCAAGACACATGACTGGAGACCGATCCCTCTTCAAAGTCTTCGAGTCTAAGAAAGGTGGAAATGTCACTTTTGGTGATGGGAGCAAATCACAGATAAAAGGGAAAGGAATTATCTCTCTACCTGGACTACCAGACATTGCAAATGTTCTCTATGTAGACGGCCTAAGAATGAACCTTCTGAGTATAAGTCAGATATGTGATCAAGACTTCATGGTGTTATTCTCCAAAGGAAAGTGTCTTGTTATGGATGAGTCTAGAAAGAAACTCATAAGTGGTGTTCGTACTCTAGACAACTGTTATGGATTGGTACCTGATGTGGTATGATAAAATACAACTCCAATTGTCCATGGAGATCGTCCAAAACGGGCAGCGTGCTCAAGACGAGGTAAACTGTCTCTACATGCTCAAGACGAGGTAAACCGTCTCAGCGTGATCAGGACGAGGTAAGCTGTCTCGACATGCTCAAGACGGGGTGAACTGTCTCAGCGTGCTCAAGACGAGGTTAGCTGTCTTGGCGTGATCAAGACGGGGTAAGCTGCCTTGAATACCTTAGGACGAGAAGTGATGGACGACACGTGAACACTTAGAAATTTATGAAAGTCTGAAACATCGCATCATTGTATGAGCAACCTCCAGTGACCGTTACGCATAAAAAGGGTAACTCCTAAACGGTTGAGAAAGTTATATTCGAAAAATGAACCTCCTCAAATCAAGGGGAGGTTACAAATCCGATAACCGCTCTTAAGACACTATATAAGCGTTGGTTCAGACCAAGAAAAGGTACGTGAAATCATTCCTAAAAAATTGGAGCTTGGAAATATTTGAGAGAAAAAACTGACTTTACCATCGGAGGGTTATTGGCCAGCAACCCCGGTTACCCTTGATCTCCTTCTTTCTTTTTCAGGCTACCAAGATCAACCGCGAGCCCTATCAAACCCGAAGCATTCCAGCCTACTGATTTTCCTCGCATCATCATTTGGCGCCGTCTATGGGGAAAAACGTAGAAAATAATTTTCGTTTTCGTTTCACTCTTTTGATCACCCTTTGTTCCTAAACAAAAGGCTGAATGGTTCGGACAAGATCAAGGGCTACTAGCCCAGGCCACCAGGGAAGTAAGGATGCTTCCAGTAATCCTTACCGCGACCGCCAGTCAATTCCTACCCCGCAGCCGTCGTCCCTTCAACAAATGCAGTCCATGGCTGCGGCTATGGCCGAACTGACCCGCCAAAATCAAGAGTTGAACCAGGAGATCAACATCAGGAGGCAGCACCGTGAAGGACATGCAGAAGGACGACCCCAGGGTCAGGAAGGTAGAGGAGAAAATGCTGAGTCTGAGGATCATACAAGGGGTACCGCTTCAAGGAAGGTGCCACATTTGGAGAAAGAGATGGATCAGATGAGAAAAGCCATGGAAGAAATGAAGGAGAATATGAGGCGGACGAACCCCGTGGAGGACTTAGTTCACCGTACGGATTCTCCATTCACGGCTTCCATCAACAGTCATCCCCTACCCCCTAAATTCAAGATGCCTTCCTTAGATTCATACGATGGAAACCGCGATCCGTGTGACCATATTGCTACCTTCAAGACAACCATGCATCTTCAGGGAGTTCCAGATGAGATTATGTGCAGAGCGTTCCCTACCACGCTGAAGGGGCCAGCGAGGGTGTGGTTTAGCAAAATACCCCCGAACTCTGTTGGATCATTCGAAGAATTGACTAAAATGTTCGTTAATAACTTCATTGGAGGACAGCGCCACAAGCGTTCTTCTTCTAGTTTATTAACGATTGAGCAAGGGGAAAATGAGAGTTTGAGATCCTTCATTACCCATTTCAACAGGGAGGCCTTGACAGTGGACGAGATGGACGATAAGTTGTTGTTGGCTGCTTTCCATAATGGGGTTAATTCTAACTTGTTTATTCACAAATTGTACGAGCAAGAACCTCAGACCATGGCTGAACTCGTCCATTCAGCCCAAAATTTCATGAACGCCGAGGACGCAATAATAGCCAAGAAGAGGAAAAGGTCAGAACGCTCGGAAGCCGGGCACCGACATTCAGATTAAGCTCCTCGTCCTAAGAAAGCCCATGTAGGAGAAAAAAGGGATAGGGATGGTAGGAAGGCAAGTTCATCCTCAAGAAGTCAGTACACTTCCCTGAACACCCCGCTAGAGCAGGTTCTTATGCAAATCAAGGATGATCCGTCCTTAAAGTGGCCGGAGAAAATGAAGGGAGACCCTAACAAGCGCAACAAGAACAAGTATTGTCGCTTTCACAGGGACCATGGGCACGACACGGACGAGTGTTTTGATCTAAAGCAGCAGGTAGAGAACCTCATCAGGCAGGGAAAGTTGAGGAATTTCCTTGGGCGAGACCACAAGGACGAGAAGCTGAAAGCCAAGGTGGAAGAGTCCTCACGACCCCCGCTAGGAGAAATAGGAGTTATTGTAGGAGGAACCTCAGCAGTGCAGTCATGTAAATCGAGGAAGACATACTTGAAGGTGGTGCAAAACGTCCAGCTGTCAGGACGATCTCCAAGGACGATGGAAGCTGACGAGCAAGCAATCACGTTCACGGACGAGGATGCTGGAAGAATTCACCAACCCCATGACGATGCAATTGTCATTACCTTACTTATTGCCGACTATACGACCATAAGGGTGTTGGTAGATAATGGAAGCTCGGCGGACATTCTTTATTACCCTGCGTTCCAACAAATGAGGCTAGGACGAGATCAGCTTCGCCCAGTGAGTTCGCCCCTGGTAGGATCCGGAGGAATGAAAGTGCAACCAGTGGGCAGTGTCACACTGCCCGTAGTGATTGGAACGTATCCGCAGCAGATAACCAGAGAGGTAAACTTCCTCGTGGTCGATTGTTCATCGTCATATAACGCTATTATTGGAAGGCCTACTTTGAATAGTTGGAAGGCGGTAACCTCCACCTACCATTTGTCCATCAAGTTCCCAACTGAGCATGGTGTAGGTTAAGTGCAAGGAGATCAGCTGGCTGCCAGGGTATGTTACCTGGCCATGTTGGCTATGGACGAGCATTTACAAACGATGGGCATAGACGATGGAAGAACTACAGCGGAGCCTGTGGAGGTGTTAGAAGATATTCCCTTAGACGATAGTAAGGCTGGGAAGTTTACTAGAATAGGGGCGAGCATGGAAGAAGAAGCGAAGAATGCGTTGGTCCAGTTTTTGAAAAGAAGCATTGACGTCTTCGCATGGAACCATGAAGACATGCCTGGCATTGATCCAAGTGTCATTACCCATCGTCTGAATGTAAGCCCCTCGTCCAAACCCATACGTCAGAAGAAGAGGGTATTTGCTCTTGAGCGAGACAACGCCATCAAAGAAGAAGTACAGAAGTTGATTGCGGCAGAGTTCATTAGAGAAGTGTACTACCCGGACTGGTTGGCGAATGTAGTCATGGTAAAGAAGGCCAGTGGTAAGTGGCGAATGTGTGTAGACTTTACTGACTTAAACAAAGCTTGCCCAAAGGACAGTTATCCGCTCCCACGCATCGATCAGCTGGTAGATTCGACGGCTGGTCACAGGTTGCTAAGCTTCATGGACGCCTTTTCAGGCTACAACCAAATAAAGATGGACGAGGCTGACCAAGAGAAGACTTCATTTGTCACCAGCCAAGGCTTGTTTTGCTACAAGGTAATGCTTTTCGGTCTAAAGAACGCAGGGGCAACTTATCAGAGGTTGGTGAACCAAATGTTTCGTCCTCAAATTGGCAGAAATGTAGAGGTCTATGTTGATGATATGCTGGTGAAAAGTATAGACGAGGGAAAACACTTGGACGACCTTCGAGAGACCTTCGACACACTACGGCGGTACAACATGAAACTTAATCCAAGTAAGTGTGCCTTTGGGGTTTCATCGGGGAAGTTCTTGGGTTTCATGGTTTCACATAGAGGCATTGAAGCAAATCCAGATAAGATCCAAGCGATACTCAACATGGAACCGCCGAAAAACATCAAAGAAGTACAGTCCCTGACTGGACGAGTTGCCGCCCTCAACAGATTTGTGTCGAAAGCTACTGATAAGTGTTTACCGTTCTTTAAAGTCCTCAGGAAAGCGTTCGAATGGACGGACGAGTGTCAAAGGGCTTTCCAAGATCTGAAGACTTACCTCACAAAGGCACCGTTGCTGAGTCCATCTGTACCAGGCAAAGAGCTGTATTTGTATTTGGCGGTATCCCCGCATGCCATAAGTTCCGCTCTGGTCAGGAAAGAAGAACGAGTGCAGAAACCGGTATACTATACTAGTCGGGCACTTAGAGGAGCGGAGGGACGGTATCCGATGATGGAAAAGTTAGCCTTTGCCTTGGTTACAGCTTCAAGGAAGCTGAGACACTACTTCCAAGCTCACATTATTATTGTCTTGACGGATCATCCCCTGAAGAAGGCGATGAGCAAGTTGGAAGCTGCAGGACGGCTAGTCCAATGGGCGGTGGAACTTAGTGAATTTGATGTCAAGTATCAACCAAGAAATGCAGTTAAGGCGCAGGCGTTGGCGGACTTCATCGCGGAGTTTACTCTAAGCCAAGACGAGCTGGTCAAGGACGAGCGAACAAGAAGGTGGGTTATCAACGTGGATGGATCATCTACGATGTATGCTGGAGGGATTGGAGTCATACTCCAGTCCCCAGAGGGTGATAAGTTAGAGTATGCAGCCCACCTACAGTACCAAGCAACCAACAATGAAGCTGAATATGAAACACTTCTCAAAGGGCTGGAATTGGCTAAGTCCTTGGGAGCGGAGTCAGTAATAGTCAGAGGTGATTCTCAGCTAGTAATCAACCAGGTGAATGGAATGTGTGATGCCAAGGAAGAACGAATGAAAAAATACCTCAGCAAAGTGAGAAGGCTCGTACAAAAGTTTTCAGAAGTGAGTTTTATTCAACTCCCGAGGGAAGAAAACATGGAAGCAGATGCGCTGGCGCGAGCAGCGTCGGCAGGTGGAGTCATGGATGAGTATGGCAAAGTCCAATACATGCCGAGCATAGACCTCCCAGAAATACAGCAAATTGGAGGAGAAGAAAATTGGATGAGTCCAATTATACTCTATCTACAAGATGGGAAGCTTCCAGAAGACAAGAACGAAGCTAGGAAACTTAGGGTTAGGGCTGCAAAGTACGTCCTTATAAATGAAGTACTTTACAAGCGAGGCTTATCTCAACCCTACCTGAGGTGCCTAGCTCCAGATGAAGCAAATTATGTTTTGAGGGAGGTTCATGAAGGAGCATGTGGAAATCACTCGGGGGCACGGTCCCTCGTCCATAAGGTCATTCGTGCCGGCTACTATTGGCCCACGGTTCAGGCAGATGCCAAGGCTTATGTCAAGGTGTGCGACCAATGCCAGCGCTACAGCAATGTCCCTAGGCAACCGTCGGAGTATCAGACCCCGATGATGGCCCCATGGCCCTTTGCACAATGGGGACTGGATATCCTAGGTCCTTTCCCTCTGGGTACCAGACAAATGAAGTTTTTGGTCGTAGGGATTGACTATTTTACTAAGTGGGTGGAGGCTGAACCTCTTGCAAAAATCACACAGCAAAACGTTAAAAATTTTGTTTGGAAGAATATTTTGTGTAGGTTCGGAGTACCGAGGGTGCTAGTATCGGACAATGGACGACAGTTTGACAACGCACCATTCAGGGACTTCTGTGAGCATTTTGGAATCAGAAATCATTACTCCTCACCCTCCCACCCACAGGCAAACGGACAAGCAGAGGTAGCAAACCGATCCTTGCTGAAAATCATCAAGACTCGGCTAGAGGGGGCAAAGGGGATATGGCCAGATGAGTTACCAGGTGTTCTTTGGGCCTACAGAACTACTGTGAGAACCCCGACAGGAGAAACCCCCTTCAAGTTAGCTTATGGAAGTGAAGCGGTCATATCAGCGGAAGTTCATATGGCTAACCATCGAGTGATGAAGTATCAAGAGAAGGAAAATGAAGAACTACTTCGTCTTGACCTTGACCTTATTGATGAGGTAAGGATGGATGCGGAGCAGAGGACAGCAAGGTACAAGAACCTTATGGCCAGACAGCATGATGCCATGGTGAAACCCAGGCGCTTCAGCATAGGGGACCTCGTTCTTAAGAGAGTATCCTTGGCGACTAGGAACCCAGCTCATGGAAAATTGGGACCCAATTGGGAAGGACCATACAGGGTAGTAAACTGCAAAAGGCAAGGGTCGTATTACTTAGAAGCTTTGGACGGACGAAAGCTGGAACACCCTTGGAACGTGGAGCACCTGAGAAGGTACTATCAATGAGCTTGGACGAGGTTAATCAAAAATGAAGTTTCTATCATGGACGACCCTACTGCTAGGTTTAATATCTACTAGTGTTCTTACTATTGCTATGGTGTGTACTAAGAATAAAGGTGCATTAGTTCTTAAACATTTGCACCGTCTACAGACAAGTTTGTTAAAGACAAGGTTGTGTATTTTAAGTACTTTCATAATGCACTAGCTTCCAAGCAGGTGCTATGTTTGTGAACAATGCTTATATAATATGGTTTGGATTTTAAGTGTATTTTATGCGTAAAATCTAAGTTCCATTGTCAAACCCCCGAAGGGGGCTAAAATCTAAAGACGAATGAAAAATCCTTGGACGCAGGGATGTAACGTTCGCAGACTTTCCTCAAAACAAGGATAAAGTGCAAAAGCTAAAGAAACAAAAAATTGATACAAGTCCATGGACGAGCATCTGACTAAAACAGATACTCTAGGACGACTCAAAAGCTAGCAAACGTCAAAGGCCAAAGAAAGGCTTACAGACGAGGCAAATAAGCCAAAACCTATGGACGAGGAAAATAGGTCAGACCTATGAACGGAAGGTGATCACCAACTCGTCTATGGGAGAACCAAATGATAGAACAATATCCATAAGCAAAATATATGGACGACCCTTTAATACTTTGGATTATACAAGTTTCTATCACAACAAAAACAAAGTACGTCCATACACAAACAAGTAATGAATAAAAATAAACATTCATTAAATTAAGATAAAAGGTTAGACGTCCATCGTCCAAAAACCCTTACAAATAAAGCCTTAAAGGAAATTGTTAATACACTCGTCTATAACACTCTAGACGAGGCTATTGTACTCAAATACATTTTAATAAAAAAAAAAAAAAAAGAAGAAAAGCGAATTACATCAGAGCATAGATTTTTTCTTAAACGGGTGGAGTATTTGCGTTAGGCTCGTCTTGGGGCGGCAGAGTACTAGCGTCGTCTTCCACGTTGATTTCCTCAGAACTAGTCTGGACGAGGGAGCTTGTGGACGCCCCACCAAGATTGAGCTTTATGGAGCTGAAGTCCACTCCTGGAAATTTCTCAACGGCGTCCATCCTAAAGTCTTCGAAGCCAGCTGCATAGTTGGTGTCCATCGAATCAGTAAATTCTTTGGACGCCTTAAACTCTGCAATGGCATCTCCTTTAGCTTTCTCCAGGAGAACCTCGAACTCTTCATTCCTCTCTAAAAGGAATTCCAGACGAGCGTCCTTCTCAAGGGCCTCAGTCTCCAGCTCGATGACGCGTTTCTTCGAATTCTCCGCCTCGTCCTTGGCCTTGGCTGCCGTCTCTGCCCACCTCTTGGACTCGTCCCTCCCTTTCTGGACGCTTTTCTCTAACAGCACCCTCGTTTTGTCCAGTTCAGTTGCCTGCCTGGACGCTGCAATGAACTTGGACATTGCCTGCATAGCACAAAGCTTCGTTAGAATGCACGCATAAAATAACTACAAGACGAGACAAACATAAAAAGTTACATACCTTGAAAAGGTCATGAACGCCGGAGCGCTCAAAATCCTTCAACGACATGTTGTAGCATGCCGTTATGTCCTCGTCCGTCATAGCCTTCTCAAACTTTTCCCAAGCCAAGTTCTCGTCCTCAAGAAGATTATGAGGAACTTGGAGGGAAGTTTAAGGTGAGGTTAGAACTGTAGACGGGATGGGTGGAGAAAGCTCTTTTTCAACGTCCAAAACTTGGATTGGAGGGCTAGGAGGGACGAGGCCACGTTGATCCTTAGCTTGGACGTCTTGAGACTTGGACGACTTGTGCTTGACTTTCTTCTCCTTGCGCCTACTTGGGAGGTTACCCAAGTCCACACCTAGAGAGAGGCTCTTCCTCTTCTCACCAGAAGCTGGACGAGGGATGGACTTCACCCCCGACCTAGTCTCCTCGTCCATAGCGTCCTTGCCCTTATTTTGTTTCATTGTAGCCATTCCTGCAAGTAAAGACGTCAGTAAAAAAAAAAAAAAAAAAGAAAGAAAAAAGAGACAGAAAAATAAAAGACGAGGGTAAGGACGACTTACGTCTTCTCACAGTAACTTCGTGAGCGATCGCTTCGTCCGAAGGGTCAGGACCTAAACCCCAAGTGGCAAGACGCCTAAGGCTAACCAAAAAATGGAAAGTCCTGTCGCTGTAGAGACGAGCTTTTTGGACTCGTTCCAATCGGAGCCTATCCAAGTGAGGTCGTCTGACACCTTCAAAACAAAACACAAAAAATGTTAGATGACCATTAGCAAGGACGAGTGCAATAAACATTACGAAAAATGCATACCTTCAGGACGAAGGTTCCCTATGTCTCCTGTATAGGGAGGAAATGGATCTTGGGCTATTTCACTAGGACGACCAGCCCAGCAACCAGAGACGAAGAAAAACTCCGTCTTCCAGCTTCTATCTGACGTAACTAGCGACTTAATTAATCTACAATCTGTCCCTCTGGCTGTAAATTGATAAAAGCCAAGGGACTGGTTAATTTCGGAGGGTTTATAGCAATAGAGGAACTCATCCACGGAAAGAGGACGGTTCCCCTCAAACACCTCCCTCCACAAAACTTGCATAGCTACTATTAGACGACATGCATTGGGGTTAAGCTGGCAAATACCTATACTTAACCTAGTGAGCAACTCCCTAGCGAAGGCATTTAGAGGCAACCTCAAACCTCCTAGGAGGTAAGCCTCATAAATACCCACGCCAAAACGGGGTTGACAACACCATTCCCCACGGACGGGAATCCTAGGGTTTAAACTATCAGGGATTTGGTATCTAGCCTTGAGAAGCTCTAATTTTCTCTCGTCTGTTTTAGAACCAACCCCTATAGCACAAGTATAAACGACCTCCTCCTCCTCGTCTTGAGCAGAAGACGAGGGAGCACTTGTGCCAGCCCTAGAACCAGACTTGACCCTCGTCCTATGCTGTTCTATAAACACCTCGGGAGGAACCCCTGGAACACCAGACGTGTACTCGTCTGTAGTGTTCCCATCGCTACTACTACTACTCCCAGAACTATCGCTAGAGCCACTAAAGCTGCTAGGATCTTGGTACTCGTCTATGGCTTTGACTGTATTATCGCTAGACGAGGAAATTACTAACTCGGACATTTTTAATGAAGAAGCTTAAAATCTAAGGACGAGGATTGAAGAAAATACCTGGATCTAGACGAGAAGACTATAGACGTAAGAAGCTTCTAGACGAGGCTCTAAGACGAGGGAGTTCGAAGAAGAAAATTTGAGAAAATGAGGAGGGTAACGGAGGAATTGCACTATTTATAGGCATTGACCCCAGTACACGAAGCGACGCGGCCAGCCAGAAAACGACAAATGGCACGTCCCTCGAAAAACGAGCTGACATGATTGGTCTCCAATTAAATCATGACACGCGGCACCTACGACAGCTGGCATAGGGACACCTGTCCAAACAACGGCATTAGTAGATATAAGGCCTAGACGACCCATGGACAAGGGGGCAACTGATGTGGTATGATAAAATACAACTCCAATTGTCCATGGAGATCGTCTAAAACGGGCAGCGTGCTCAAGACGAGGTAAACTGTCTCTACATGCTCAAGACGAGGTAAACCGTCTCAGCGTGATCAGGACGAGGTAAGCTGTCTCGACATGCTCAAGACGGGGTGAACTGTCTCAGCGTGCTCAAGACGAGGTTAGCTGTCTTGGCGTGATCAAGACGGGGTAAGTTGCCTTAAATACCTTAGGACGAGAAGTGATGGACGACACGTGAACACTTAGAAATTTATGAAAGTCTGAAACATCTCATCATTGTACAAGCAACCTCCAGTGACCGTTACGCATAAAAAGGGTAACTCCTAAACAGTTGAGAAAGTTATATTCGAAAAACGAACCTCCTCAAATCAAGGGGAGGTTACAAATCCGATAACCGCTCTTAAGACACTATATAAGCGTTGGTTCAGACCAAGAAAAGGTACGTGAAATCATTCCTAAAAAATTGGAGCTTGGAAATATTTGAGAGAAAAAACTGACTTTACCATCGGAGGGTTATTGGCCGGCAACCCCGGTCACCCTTGATCTCCTTCTTTCTTTTTCAGGCTACCAAGATCAACCGCGAGCCCTATCAAACCCAAAGCATTCCAGCCTACTGATTTTCCTCGCATCATCAGTACCTGATGCTGATATTGTATGCAATAGTATTCAGTTGCCAAATGAAGATTTGTGGCACTAACGGATGGGACATGCTAGTTACAAACATTTCTTTATTATATCTAAGCATGAATCAGTTCTAGGGATGCCAAAGCTGAGTAGGCTGAACAATGTTGTGTGTGGACCATGTCAACTTGGGAAACAGACGAAAGCTAAGCATCCAAGCACTCAGATATCAGCTACATCTAGACCTTTGGAGCTATTGCATTTAGATCTTATGGGTCCTACGAGAACCGAATCTCTTGGAGGTAAAAGATACATCATGGTTGTAGTAGATGACTTCACAAGGTATACTTGGGTTATTCTTCTACGATCCAAGTCTGATGCTCCTAAGCATATTGAAGCACTGTGTACAAGACTGCAAAATGAGAAGAACCTGAAAATTGACCGAATTCGAATTGATCATTGTAAAGAATTCGAAAACTCATACATGGAGTCATTCTGCACAAGATCAAGTATATCTCAAGAATTCTCTGCTCTTATTACTCCTCAGCAGAATGGTGTAGTAGAAAGAAAGAACAGGGTTATTCAGGAGATGGCTAGAGCCATGTTGCACAGTAAGGATGTGGCTAGAAATTTATGGGGAGAAGCAGTCAACACTGCATGTCATACGGTGAACAGAGTGTACTTCAGACCCGACACCAAAAAGACTCCATATGAGTTTTGGAAAGGAAGAAAGCCAAATGTGAAGTATTTCAGAATTTTTGGAAGTACTTGTTTCATCCTAAAGGATAGAGAGAATGTGGGAAAGTTTGATTCCAGAAGTGATGAAGGGATATTTCTGGGATATTCTTCTACTAGCAAGGCTTATCGGGTATATAACAAAAGAACCATGAAGGTCATGGAAACGGTGAATGTTATTATTGATGAGTCTTCAGATGTTAGTTCTGAGAAAATAGATGAGGAACTTCCTAAAGAAATCCTTCCTCCTGAACCTAGGAGAGCTCCAGAACTCATGGAACAAGAGCCCACATCCCCAAGTACTCCTGGTACTCCAAGTGTTGCAGAAGAGCCAGCAGACATGTCTACATCACCAGATTCTGAATGTCATGACAAAGGACCCTCCTCCAGAATCAAATGAAATCATCCTCCAGAAACTATTGTGGGAAATATGAATGAACTCACATTGTGAAAACGCACAGTTGATAAGTGTGTTACTAACTTTGTGTCATATTCTTGTTATTTGTCACTGGTTGAACTCTCTAAAGTTGAGGAAGCTCTTCAGGATGAAAGCTGGATTGAAGCAATGCATGATGAACTGCTTCAGTTTCAGAGGAATGATGTGTGGACTTTAGTTCCTAGACCGGAGGGCGAGCATGTCATAGGCAGAAAGTGGATATTCCAAAATAAGACTGATGAGGAGGGCAATGTAATCCGCAACAAAGCTCGACTTATAGCTCAAGGATACACTCAGATGGAGGGAATAGACTATGATGAAACATTTTCCCCAGTTGCTCGCATGGAGTCCATTAGAATCCTTCTCGCCTTAGCTTGTCACTTGAAGTTCAAGCTTTACCAGATGGATGTGAAAATAGCTTTCTTGAATGGATTACTTAAAGAGGATGTCTATATGGCTCAACCTAAAGGATTCATTGATCCACACTTTCCTAATCATGTGTTGTACCTCAAAAAGGCCCTCTATGGATTAAAGCAAGCACCTAGAGCTTGGTATGATCGATTGACTCAATACTTGATATCCCATGGGTTCACAAGAGGAAAGGCTGATCAGATTCTCTTCATCAAAAGAAAACCTGGTGAGCTAGTGGTTGCTCAAGTCTATATTGATGATATCATCTTTGGATCAACTAAGAATGAACTTGCTTAAGACTTCTCAAAACTCATGCAAGCAGAGTTCGAGATGAGCATGATTGGAGAGCTATGTCACTTTCTTGGACTACAGATTCGTCAACAAGATTCAGGTATATTTATCTCTCAATCTAAATATGCTAAGAATCTTGTGAAAAAGTTTGGATTGGAATCTGTTAGTTCTGTTAGAACCCCTATGGGCCCAAATGTTAAACCCACTGTTGACATGTTAGGTAAAAGTGTAGACTCTTCACTTTATAGAAACATGATAGGTAGTCTTCTTTACCTTACAGATAGTAGACTTGACATTAGTTACAGTGTAGGAGTGCGTGCTAGATATCAGGCTAATCCCAAAGAGTCACATATGACTACTTTAAAAAGAATCATAAAGTATGTCAAGGCTACTGTCAACTTTGGTGTATGGTATAGCAAAGACACAAATAATGTCTTAGCTGGATATTCTGACGCTGATTGGGCTGAGAATGCTGATGATAGAAAAAGTACTTTAGGGGGTTGTTTTTATGTGGGTAATAATTTGGTCTCTTGAATGAGCAAAAAGCAAAACTCCATCTCGTCATCCACTGCTGAAGTGGAGTACATTGCTGCTGGTAGCTGTTGCACCCAACTCCTATGAATGTAAAAACTCCTTCATGATTATGGTATTTGTCAAGAACATCTCACCATCTACTGTGACAATACCAGTGCCATTAATATCTCTAAGAATCCGGTTCAACATTCTCGAACTAAGCACATAGAGATTCAACATCACTTCATTAGGAAGCTTGTCGAAGATGGTATTCTCACCCTTGAGTTTATTCACACTGATGACCAAAAAGCTGATTTGTTCACCAAACCTCTGGATAGCAAACGTTTTGAATTCCTTCGTCAAAACATCAGTGTCATCTCTATGGATTGATCTCCTTCTATCTTTCTTCTTCCTCATGCATTTGCATCTAGTTTTATGCATTGTTTTGCTTTCTTTAGCTTGTTTTTGTTTGTGTGTTTTCAGTTTTGTGTTTTATTTTTGCTTTTCTGATAAAAATAAAAATAAAAATTTGAAAAATTGAAAAATACAAAAACAGTGTGTGTTTGTGTGCATTGGTTCATGTGAACTTTTAAAATGGCCATTGAAACAAAGTTTTCTAAACTTTGTATCCCCTGTAGCTTAAATGAGTATTTTTCTGCACAACTAAGCAAGTGAGCTTTGTAGTTCTTTGTTTGTGATGAGTAAGGTTAAATGATCTCTTCTTCTTAACACTCGTATCACTCTTTTTGACGGATTGAACTAGAAAATCCTAAGAGAAAGGCATAAATAACCATCTCACCACTGTTACTCGCCAATCATAGTATGACATCTGTATGCTTTGGCATAGCAAAAGTGCAATGTCAATGACATCTGTATGCTTCGACATAGCAAAAGCGCAATGTCAAAAGCTTAACATAATTGGGTATTTCTTTTCTTTCTCTTGTATGCCTATGCATGATATGCTTAATAAAAAAAAATATGCAAAGAAATAAAAAGAAAAAAGATCAAAATGCTTTAAAATATGGTTGCAAGCGTGTTTTTTAGGAGATGTGGGAGTTATAGGATGTACCTCAAAGGTGATAGTCCCCATCAAACAATTATGATTGTATGTGAGTTAAAGTGATTTTCTCATATCTCAAATCTCAAATCATCATAGCTTTGAAACACTTATGCAATCTTGCGATGTTTTCACACACAACATGCAATACTTTTTGCTATTTTTCATACATGTGCAGGTACAATGTGATTTGGCCATCACAAGGTTTACATGTGTTAATGTATGCTCACTAAACTGTCTAAACTTATTTTTGAAATATAAAATTGGTTAGACTTGTTTAGTGTGTGTGTGCATGTTTTGGGATACATGTGCTTTAAAATTCTTGTTAAAAGATGATTTTGAGAGCTTAATATGTTACTTGGATCTTTGGTTGAGTTGCATGCATGATTGCATTCATGTCTGTGTTTTTCCTCTTTTGAAAAATTGTTTTTAAAGGCATCTCGACACCTCCTCGACACCTCTCGACACCTAGCTGTCTGTCGAGCTTCTTAGACTTTTTTCTAAACGCAGTCTTGACACATCCTCAACACCTGGTGGATCAATCGAGAAACTTTCTGTCTGCTCGATAGCTTCTCGACAGCTTCTGGATCGATCGAGGTTCCTTCATGCTTGATCCTTCTTTCTCGACACATGACCTTAATAGCTGAATCTGTCGAAGTGCATTTTCTCGACACCTATCTCGATAGCTGTCTCGATACCTCTCGATACCTGTAGCTGACGAGAATTACTGAAGGTCTATAAATAGATTCTGTCGCGATTTTCAGTCATTTTGCTCGATCTCTCTCACTCGATAGCTCGTGATTTCCCTCCCAAAACCTCTCTCACTCTCTCCAAACCTCTTCCTAAGGCCTTTTCAAGTGTTCTTCTTGATCTTCATCACTTGGTAAGCATCTTTTCACTCATTTTCATGCATTTCATGTTTTTAAAACCCTAGGTTTTGTGTTTTTGAAAATTTTTGGGATTTTTCAAAATTGTTGAGGTTTTCATGAAATTTTTGGGTTGGTTTTATAGATTTGATCTTTAAAACTACATGCATTGCATCACATTAGCATTCTAATTGTATTTTCATGCATTTAGATGTGTGCAATCTGTTGTGTGCTGTTAGATTTGGATTGGGCTAAGCCCATGATATTTTTATGTTGCATGCCACATGTTCATGCATTTCCCATGCATACGTTCTTTCTTTTCAATGTTTTTCTTCCTATATTGAAATGCTTGGGACTTTTCTGTTTGTCTTCTTCTTCTCCCCCCTCTCTATGTTTGCGTTAGTAGTGTCTATGGCACCTAAACGTAAGTCCATTCCATCCCAGAACCCTCTGCATTCTAAGGGATCTTCCTCTTCGGATTCCACTCCACTTTCGATCCGATTCCATGATGAGAAAGCCCATAAGGACTTCTCGGAGAACTTCTCTAAACGAGGTGTTCATTCGGAACGCCACGTTGTCCTGGCAGATTTTGCCGATACTGACCTACCCGATGTCATTCACAGTCGGTCTTGGGAGTCACTGTGTTGTTCAACATGTTCTTCAGTCAGTTGAGTCTGTGCTAACTCAATTGATTGTACCACCTCAATTGATTGCACTACTTCTTGGGATCCAATTACCAATTTTTTTTTGGGAAATTCATATTAGGAAATAATTGATAATATAGCAAGGCAGACGAAGACAAGCAGGAGGAGGCTAGCTGATGCATATGCCGTTGCATAAAATGATTCGCCAACATAAAAGCCAAAAAGATCAAGGTTTGCCTTCAAATCAATTGTTGCTCCAAATCCTGCAGCAGCACCTGTCCGTAGTAGGTATGATATAACCTATGTGAAAGTAACTTTGTATCAACCCCTATTTATTTATTATTATTTTTATTCAAGATAAAAATTCCACTATAGCGTAATTTAAGTATGTATATATATATATATATATGTATATATATATATATATATATGAAACTCTCTTTTAAAGACTTGAACTTTGATCTTTATCCTCTATACCCCACATGAACATTATAAATGAAGTGACCATCATGTTAAGAGTGCGCGGTGATTCGTTTATTTTTCTATTGAATATTAATGATGTTTTCAATGATCAATGGAAATGAAACCTGAAAAATAAAACAAAAAAAAAAAAATGGAATTGATTTATTTTTTAAGCATCACATATCTAAGTATCTAACAGACCAATAACTGAATTTTCACAAATTACATTTTAGTCAAATCAATTGCTTTCCCTTTCCTACTTAATTTTTTGAGCATATTACGAATTGGGGGTTTATTTTTTCTATTTAAGGCTTCCAAATGATCCAAAAGAAAATGTTTTCCCACTTGGAGTCTATATTCATGAATAAATTTTTCACAAAAGTAGTAGGCTACCATTCCCGCTTATCAACCGCTTTCCCATTATTATGTGACAAACCGAGAATGTAATTTGCATGAGAATATAAGCAAATCCAATGACATTCGAACCAAGCATGTACCTGTGGATTTTATAATAATAATAATAATAATAATAATAATAATAATAATAATAATAATAATAATAATAAATAATGAAAAGTTAGTATTACTGCTTATCGCAGTTCTGCATAAACATCATAACAAACAATTACTAGTAATAAATTGGAAATTATACAGCGCTAACCTGTAGGAATTAACATTATCAAAGTGTACATGGAGTAATAGTAAACCGTAATATGCTGTTGTCAGTGGCGGAGCCAGGAATTTGGATTAGGAGGGGCAAGATTAAAAGATAAAATTGAAAGTAAAAATTAATATGAAAAATATTAATCAATATTAATAACAAAGTAAATAACCAACTATATGCTAATGAAATTCTCATACACAATCTAACATAAAATGTAAACTTTAATTTATTTTTTCACACCTAGTTTAATTTACTCAATTGCCCTTGACAATTTTTCATATTTTGAAACCATTGTATGATTTCTTCACACTCAATAGTAGTCTTGAATATATCTTTATCAACATATGTGACTAATCAATCATTTATCCATTGATCTCCCATTCGATTGTGTAATCAATTTTTAATTATATATGTTCATTGCTGAAGACTTTCTTTCAATAGTAGTTGCTGCAACTTGTAAGATCAATGTTGAGGTCACTAACATGTAAAACAATGGATATAAAACATCTTTTTTCATTTCCATTATTATTTTAATATAAGAGTTGTTGGAGTGTAGGTCTATTTATGTGAGAGCATTATTATTGATGGTGCTAAAAAGCCATATTACTATTTTTAACACCATCAATACTAAAAAGCTTGTTGCAATGGTGGAGGAAAAGCTAAAAAATTTGGTTCTTAGGGGGGCAAATAAGACATTTTTGTACAATATAGCAATATTATACTATTATTAGAAATTTTTTGGAAGTTCAGGAGGGGCACATGCCCCCCCTGGACCCCCCCTCCCTCCGCCCCTGGCTGTTGTTGTATCGGTGGTAAGGACTATGAGTGATATTAATAGGAGAACTGAAGCGAAGATTTTCAATGAAAGAATGGCAATTTGAGAAGCTGAGGACGTTGGTTTTGCCATCCTCCACCAAAAAAAAAAACCCACACTCAAAATGCTCTATGCTGGGATTAGCACTGTAACTCTCAATTTATAGCCAATTCAGAGGTTGATCCACCATTGATGATAGGCCAAGAATGTATTGACCCCTTGTGATAAATTAATTGATTAATTAGTCAAGTTTATTAATTAATTAAAGTAACATGTAAACATGTGGTTGCACAAATAAATCACCAATTAACTAAAGTATGCAGCGAAAAATAAATTGACAAGGTGATTGTTTACGAATGAGGAAAACCTAAACGGCAAAAACCCCACCAGGTGATTTTAAGGTCACCACTCCTGAGAATTCACTATTATCACAACAAGCAGTTACAAGTAAAGGAATTCCAGTATATTATACCAACCTACAGTTGAACCCTTACCCCAATACCTAATTGGACTCGTTCTGTAGTGACAATCTCTCCTTTTTAATAATACCTGACTAACCAATTGATGCGTGGATTCTAGTACGCAGCTTACTCCTTTGCATGAATCCCAGTACGTACTAACTCCACAGCAACCCTTTGATTATTGTAGTTGATTTGTAACAACTTCACATAGAAACACCAATAAGATCTTCAATATTGGTGTATGAGATTTTGCTTGGTTACAAAACCCAAAGACGTACAAGAAACACAACAAGAACTCTTTTTTCTATCGGAGGAGGCTAAGGTTTAAAAAAGAAAACCTTATGAAGCGTTCTAGGGTTGGGTTTTTCTTTTTCCACATTCTTTATATAGGAGCTTAATGGGCTCCCCTATTCCAAATATGTTTACACAAACTTTGAGCTTTCCTAGTCCAATAAGAATTATACAGACCTATAAACAAATAGCCTTTTAGAGTAAAAACGTTGTTAGCTATAGTCTAAATTTCGTAAGCTCGATAGATCGAGACATGTGTCGAGCTTTAATGAATCTCGACAGATTGAGCTTCTGTTGATGAGGTATCCTGACTTGCAGATTGCACTTTTCTTGAGCAATTCTTGAGTAATCTTCACGTCTTTAATTTAACCACTTGTAATGATCATCTTGAGCCTACTTAAATTTACCCAAATACAAGTAAAATGCGTTTTGTCAAAAGATATGTCATTTACATAAAAATATGTCCCTAACAATTAACTTAGACCTCATCACTAAGAAAATGGCCCACATTGGAGGTCTTACTTGGAAAAGGAAGTTTACTTTGGAAGCATATGTACTAAACCTGAATTTAGCTCATTGGGTTGACCTAATAATGAATTGATGCGTAAACCGGTTCGAGTCTCTAATTAAAAATTTTAAGTGAACGACATGCATGTTGAATTCACCTTGATGTACACTAGGAACACTTTATATTGCCAAATTCTAATGCAGGCCCTCGATAAAAACCAATTGAAACCGACTTCGAACATAACTACCTCGGTTTGTGGGTCATTTTCACTCCAATATTAATGTTTTTAATGCTATCTTGCTTCCTCAGTTCGGTTTTTGATAACTATTCAAATTTGTAATGTGTTATTCTTATCATTTGAATTTTAACCAAATTATTTTGGTAAGAAGTTCATTTCACACACTGTCTTCCTACATGTACATGGATCTTTTTTTTTTTTCCGCCAATGGCCTAGCGATGAATACATGGATTGAATCAATATATGTAGAATTGTAATCTCCAGCCTCTACTTATCGGTGAGAAGCGTGTTACGCTTACAACGTCTTGTAGGCCCAACAAGCATTGATGTTAGTTTCATAATTTCTTCACTAAAGGGTTGGGCTATTATGGAGACCATGGACGATTAACCTTGTTGGACCTCAAGCTGAGCGCAACCAAAGATGCCCACCATAGGAGAATTTCCTAGCTTGTTGAATTACTAATCATGAATCATAGATTCCATTCAACATTTTTTTTTTCAAATCTAAAATAGGCCCAGATGGACAGCATGCAGTTTGACAATGAGCTGTTTTACGTCTAATTTGTAATTTGTGAGAGAAAGCTTGGGTCCAATACCCCCATTCTATTGCCCTTGTCACTACTTAAGATAGTGACAAGTGTTCACTTTTGAGTTTTGAACATGTGTCATCCTAATAAGTTTAGTGTATTGGAAGTATTAGCCAAATATATTTATGATGACCATTATGTGTATGTTTTGTTTCGACCCAATTGTTTAATCATATTTTTGAATAAAATACAAAAGGATTTAATTATAGCATTCATTCTATGGTGATGTCATATTTAGAGTAAAGTAGTATCTCCTAATTTATCAAAGCAATTGATTATCAAAAAAAAAAAGATTATCAAAAACTTATCAAAGCAATTATTCATGTTCAGTTACTAAATCACATTAGAGTAGAAGGAGAACTATACTTGGTAGTTGCACAATTATTTATGACAGGCCACAAACGCATTGACCTCTTGTGATAAATTAGATTGATTAATAAGCCTAGTTATTAATTAATCAAATTAACATGCAATATTACGTGGTAGCACAAACAAATCACCAAAACTAAGTTATGCAGCGGAAAATAAAAGACACGGTGATTTATTTACGAATGGGGAAAACTTGACGGCAAAAACCTCACCGGGTGATTTAAGGTCACCACTCTCGAAACTCCACTTTTATCACAACAAGCGATTACAAGCAAGGAATCCCAAGTACCTTATCAACTTACAGTTGAACCCTTACCCCAATACCCAATTGGACTTGCTCTGTAGTGACAGTTTCTCCTTTCAATGTATAGCTCCCAAGTACGTGACTAACCAGATGCGCGGATCCCAGTACGCAACTTCAAACACCAACTAGAGAGAGAGTTGTTGGCTGCAAAGTTCTTCAAATCATCAGAGATAAACTAGGGCACGAACTTTTTCTTTCAGATCACAAATTGCATGAACAAGAAGTTCTCAATGCTTGTGTAACTTGCATCCCTTTTGACGGCCCTTAAAACAATCATTTTATATGTCTAGGGTTAGAAGAAAAGAAGTCCCAAAGACACATTCACGGATTGGACTTGAAACAGAACTGAAAATCTGTTTTCTTTAATTCTCGACAGATAGAGATGTCGAGGATCTGTCGAGAAGCTGTCGAGGCTCAGGGCAAAACAGCTTCTTAAAGCTCAATAGATGCATGTGTCGAGATAGGTGTCGAGCTTTAGTAACTTGCTTGTTTCTTGGACAGACTTTGATGACTTCAATACTGAATCTTGAAACACTGTTTCTTGAAGTGTTAAACACATCCTAAATCTACCCAATTACAAGTAAAGTGCGTTTTGTCTAAGGATAAGCCAATTACATAAAATAGCGACATATGTTAACAAACTTGAACTACATATATCCTAACAATCTCCCCCTTTGGCAATCCGTGACAAAACCACAACAAACAAATGAAAATATGAGAGAAGTCATAAAACACTTTAACTCATATTCACTTGTTACATACAATAAAATCTATCCTAACACAAACTCTTGAAAAACTTTGCAAGAAGAGAGTTTATGGCAAGTAGACTTTGACAACCTGTATTTCTGAAACACTTATAAACAAAACACATCAAGGCATTTTTGTGTGAAGCAGAAATAATAGATTGCGTACAAGTAAAGAAACATGTGTATAAAAACAGAAAAGAAACAACACATGGAAAGGTAGGTGAAAGAAAAACATACATCATCATATATATCAAGAAGTAAGTACAATGTATGTCAATACATGATCAATGTATCTCTAAAAAGATAGAAAAGAAAAAGAATACATATGATCCTTACTACATCCCTCAATCCACACTCCCCCTAACAAAAATGTCCTATGCTAGCTCTCCCCCTAAGTATGACTACTCTCATACCAAAACTACTCCCCCTTTTTGTCACGAGTGACAAAGGGTAGAGTGTCATGTAGACGTCTCGTCAGAAGAGCTCGCATCTTTATTATCATCATCCTCAGAAGCATCATCGTCATCACCGTTATCATCAGCCTCAGTCTCAAAGGAAACATGAGGCGACGGAAGAGAAGCCTCTGGAGCAAAGCCGCCCATGGTCGCCTGTCGCCTAGCGATGCGACCAACACGAACGTTCACCTGATACAACTCCGTGGAGAGTGTATCTAGGCGAGCATCCATGCGCTGAAGCTGCGCCACGATGTCTCCTAAGGTGACGTCGCTCGAAGAAGAAGCAGATGTCGCTCGAGCTGATCTGGAGGTAGTCGGATGGGAGGAAGGAGTGGCACCATCGGACTGTCTCGATCGAAACTGTGCCTCGCTACATTTTACGGTAGCGGCGTCTATGGCAGACATGACATGGTAAGGATCGAACGAAAGGAATGGGATGGAAAAACGGCGAAGAATCCTCGTGATAGCGGAAGGGAAATTGAGCTTATCACGAGTGGCCATATCTCTATAGACATCTATGATAGAGAAGATAAAGTGTGAAAAAAAGTATATAGAGAGATCTTCTAGGAGGGACAACAAAAACTGAGCACGAGGCTCTATGATAGAGTTATAGTGAGAAAGTGGGTGCAAAACAAAAGTCATCACCATGTTAAGGAAACGAGGACCTTTAGCAAAAGGTTGACATGGTGTGTACTGATGATCTCCCCAAGAGGAAGGACGCTCACAGAACGCCGAGATCATCTCGTCTTTGGACACAGTCCATAGACGCTTACAGCTAGGGTAATCAAGATGATCCACCCTAGGGACAGCAAAGCGCATACCTCGAACGCAAGAGTAGAAGAGAGGTACTGAAGAATCAATCCCGTGGATATTGGAGTAAAACTCCTGTATCAACATGAGTGGACATGTGACCGGGACGTCACACAGTGACTCCCAAGCCCGACTGTGAATGACATCAGGTAGGTCTGTGTCGGCAAAGTCTGCCAGGACAACGTGGTGTTCCGAATGAACACCTCGTTCAAAAAAGTTCTCTGAGAAGTCCTTATGGGCTTTCTCATCACGGAACCGAATAGAAAGAGGAGTCGAATCCGAAGAAGACAATCCCTTAGAGCGCAAAGGGTTTTGGGATGGAATGGACTTACGTTTAGGTGCCATAGACACTACTAACGCAAACATAGAGAGGGGGGGAGAAGAAGAAACAAACAAAAAAGTCCCAAGCAGTTCAATATTGGAAGATAAATATTGAAAAGAAAGAATGTATGCATGGAAAATGCATGAACATGTGACATGCAACAATAAAAACATCATGGGCTTAGCCCAATCCAAACCTAACAGCACACAATAGATTTGCACACATCTAAATGCATGAAAATACAATTAGAATGCTAATGTGATGCAATGCATGTAGTTTTAAAGATCAAATCTACAAAACCAACCCAAAAATTTCATGAAAACCTCAATAAATTTAAAAAATCCCAAAATTTTTCAAAAACACAAAACCTAGGGTTTTAAACCATGAAATGCATGAAAAATGAGTGATAAGATGCTTACCAAGTGATGAGGATCGAGAAAAACACTTGAGAAAGCCTTAAGAAGAGGTTTGGAGAGAGTGAGAGAGGTTTTGGGAGAGAGAACTCGTGCTATCGAGTGAGAGAGAGATAGAGCAAAATGACTGAAAATTGCGATAGAATCTACTTATAGACCTTCAGTAATTCTCGACAGCTGCAGGTATCGAGAGGTATCGAGATAGCTATCGAGGTAGGTGTCGAGAAAATACACTTCGACAGATGCAGCTATCGAGGTCATGTGTCGAGAAAGAAGGATCAACCATGAAAGAACCTCGATCGATCCAGAAGCTGTTGAGAAGCTATCGAGCAGACAGAAAGTTTCTCGATTGATCCACCAGGTGTCGAGGATGTGTCGAGACTGCATTTAGAAAAAGTCTAAAAAGCTCGACAGACAGCTAGGTGTCAAGAGGTGTTGAGGAGGTGTCGAGATGCCTTTAAAACCAGTTTTTCAAAAGAGGAAAAACACAAATACGAATGCAATCATGCATGCAACTCAACCAAAGATCTAAACAACACATTAAGCTCTCAAAATCATCTCTTAACAAGAAAAATTAAGCACATAAATCCCAAACACGCACACACACACTAAACAAGTCTAACCAATTTTATATCTCAAAAATAAGTTAAGACAGTTTAGTGAGCATACATTAACGCATGTAAACCTTGTGATGGCCAAATCACATTGTACCTGGCACATGTATTAAAAATAGCAAAGAGTATTGCGTGTTGTGTGTGGAAACATCGCAAGATTGCATAAGTGTCTCAATGTTATGATGATTTGATATATGAGAAAATCACTTTAACTCACACACAATCATAACTGTTTGATGGAGACTATCACCTTCGAGGTACATCCTATAACTCCCACATCTCCTAGAAAACATGCTTGCAACCATATTTTAAAGCATTTTTAATCTTTTTGCTTTTATTTCTTTGCATATTTTCTTTTATTAAGCATATCAAGCATGGACATACAAGAGAAAGAAAAGAAATACCCAATTATGTTAAGCTTTTGACATTGCACTTTTGCTATGCCGAAGCATACAGATATCATATTATGATTGGCGAGTAACAGTGGTGAGATGGTTATTTATGCCTTTCTCTTAGGATTTTCTACTTCAACCCGTCAAAAAGAGTGATACGAGTGTTAAGAAGAAGAGATCACTTAACCTTACTCATCACAAACAAAGAGCTACAAAGCTCGCTTGCTTAGTTGTGCAGAAGAATGCTCAACTAAGTTACAGATGATACAAAGTTTAGAAAACTCTGTTTCAATGGCCATTTTAAAAGTTCACATGAACCAATGCACACAAACACACACTGTTTTTGTATTTTTCAATTTTTTAATTTTTTTTTTAATTTTTATCAGAAAAGCAAAAATAAAACACAAAACTGAAAACACACAAACAAAAACAAGCTAAGGAAAGCAAAACAATGCATAAAACTAGACGACTCAACACAGTAAAGAAACACACAAGAATGCAACACAAAAAAAAAAAAAAAAACAGGGGGGAGAGAAGAAGAAGTGACCGCTATCACTTAGATCCCTTTGCCTTCCACACCTTGGAAGAACCTTTCCTTTTAGTCGACCCTTGAACCGGTGAAGAGGGAGAAGAATATGAACCGTTCAAATTCGAAAGGAACATAAGGGCTTTAAGAATGTCTCCAAGAGGAGCGAGAGAAGTCTGAAGCTGATTCTGGCTCCCAGATGCTATCATGCCATTGCTCTATTGAGTGGCTAGCCACTTGTAGCAATTTGGTCGAGTATGACCAGTAACACCACAATGATAACAGAGATGTGGCTTCTTCTATTTGGGCTTTTGAGAGATAGTCTTCTTAGTCCTAGGGTTTCTAGTTTCCCTTTTCTCAACTTTAGGGGGTGCTCTTAGGATAGACTTGCCATTGTCTATGTTCTCACTAGCTAAAACAGTTTTAACATTTTTATCCTCAGTTTTAATATTATTAGCAGGTGGAACAAAAACAGTAGTACTAGCAAAAGGAATATTAGAGAGAGAGAATTCATACCCTAATCCAGTACGATCTGAAGAAGATTTCTAAGCACTTAGCATCTCGTCCAGCTTTGCACTTGACGTCCTCTCCAATTGTGCTCTAACTTGAAACAGCTCCGCTTCAAGCTTCTTGGTCCTCTCAGCCAAGAAATTATTTTCGAACCTTAGTACTCCAATGGTCTGATTTGCTTCATCAACCTTTATGGACAGCTCCTCACGGTCGAGTTCCACATCACTGAGTTTCTTGTTGGCCAGCCTATAGAGTTTCTCATGCTTCTCAAAAAGCTTGTATAGTTTCTCATAGGCAGTGTGGATATCATCTTGATCATCCATAATCTCACACTTGGTATCCACCAATTCCTTCTCTTCATCCACTTCTTCAGTAACCCCATTAGTAGGATTAATAGTGGCAGTGAAGGCATTCAAGATTCTGTCATCTTCATCTTCGGAATCCTCCTCAGGCTCCGTGTCGCTTAAGGTAACAGCAAGTGCCTTGCTCTTCCTTATGCTCTTAAGGTACGTAGGACACTCTTGTTCCATGTGTCCAAAGAGTTGACACCCAAAGCATTTTGGCCCAGTGGGAACAGTGTACTGACCGCCATCCTTGACATCCTTCTTCCCTTTATCCGAATTCTTGAATTGTGAAGAACTGGATTGTCTACGGTCTTTATTGAAGTCTTTTCCATTGGCATTCTTCATGAATTTCTTGAATTGTCTTGTAATATATGACTTCATTTTAGAATCTTCATCATCTGAAGAATCATTTATATCACTGCTCTTGGCCTTTAGAGCCATGCTCTTGCCCTTGTTTGACTTGCCTAACCTAGTCAGCCCTAACTCGTAGGTTTGCAAGTTTCCAACCAGCTCAGTTAGAGGAATTCTGTCAATATCTTTCAATTCCTCGATCGCTGTGATCTTAGCATGGAATCTCTCGGGTAGCGATCTGAGCACTTTCCTTACTATCTTGGGTTCATGAATGATTTCCCCAAGATTGAAAGCTGAGTTCACTATGTTTTTGAGCTTGGCATAGAACTCATCAAATGACTCATCCTCCTCCATCTTAATTTCTTCAAAGCTTGTGGTGAACCTCTGTAGCTTTGAATCTTTGACAGCCTTAGTTCCCTCATAGGTTGTCTCGAGAATGGTCCATGCTTCCTTAGCAGTTTTTGTTGAGGAAATTTTCTTAAACTCCTCATTGGTGACTACACTGAATAGAGCATTCAATGCTCTGCTGTTGAAGTTTGCCGCCTTGATCTTGGTATCATCCCAGTCGGCCGGCACTTCTGTAGGCTTAGTCCAACCTATCTCCACAGCTTGCCACACTTTCTCATCTAAAGACTGCAAGAAAGCTCTCATGCGTGCTTTCCAGTATGCATAGTTAGTGCCATCAAATAATGGAGGTATAATAAGAGATTGACCTCTATCCATGACAGCAGGGGTCAGTGGATCACACATAAGGATTAAACTCTAATCAGAGTGTCCTTGCTCTGATACCACTTGACAGGCCACAAACGCATTGACCCCTTGTGATAAATTAGATTGATTAATTAGCCTAGTTATTAATTAATCAAATTAACATGCAATATCACATGGTAGCACAAAAAAATCACCAAAACTAAGTTATGCAGCGGAAAATAAAAGACACGGTAATTTGTTTACGAATGGGGAAAACCTGACGGCAAAAACCCGACGGCAAAAACCCCACTGGATGATTTAAGGTCACCACTCCCGAAACTCCACTATTATCACAACAAGCGGTTACAAGCAAAGAATCCCAAGTACCTTACCAACCTACAGTTGAACCCTTACCCCAATACCCAATTAGACTTGCTCTGTAGTGATAGTTTCTCCTTTCAATGCACGGCTCCCAAGTACGTGACTAACCAGATGCGCGGATCCCAATACGCGACTTCAAACACCAACTAGAGAGAGAGTTGTTGGCTGCAAAGTTCTTCAAATCATCAGAGATGAACTAAGGCACGAATTTTGTCTTTCAGATCACAAATTGCATGAACAAGAAGTTCTTAATGCTTGTGCAACTTGCATCCCTTTTGACGGCCTTTAAAACAATCCTTTTATATGTCTAGGGTTAGAAGAAAAGAAGTCCCAAAGACACATTCACGGATTGGACTTGAAACAGAACTGAAAATCTGTTTTCTTTAATTCTCGACATATAGAGGTGTCGAGGATCTGTCGAGGCTCGGGGCAAAATAGCTTCTTAAAGCTCGATAGATGCATGTGTTGAGATAGGTGTCGAGCTTTAGTAACTTGCACTTCCTTGCTTGTTTCTTGGACAGACTTTGATGACTTCAACACTGAATCTTGAAACACTGTTTCTTGAAGTGTTAAACACATCCTAAATCTACCCAATTACAAATAAAGTGCGTTTTGTCTAAGGATAAGCCAATTACATAAAATAGCGACATATGTTAACAAACTTGAACTACATATGTCCTAACAATCTATTTCAAGGGGGAAAAAGGAAAGAGAAGAAGAAACACAAATGTAAATTATGTAGTAAACTATGAAAAGGACCTGCATAGTCACTAAAATTGGAATAGTGATAATTAAGTTAGGACATACTACTTGTTCAATCTTGGCATCAATAGAATAGTGCATGAAAATTGTATTAGTCAACCAGCAAACTACAATTCGAAATGGTGGAAATTTCACATCAAAGAGAGAAATTATCACTACATGCCAAGGGGCTAATCATTAATTTAAATGCCCCAACTTTAAAAAACCACAAAGAAAATTGAAAATGTACATAGATCAAAATCATAGAAAAGAAAAGAAACTTCAAGCAATTAGCTTTGATAGAAATCGCTTTCTCCGTAACAATCAAACTTTCTTTGGAACTGCATACGAAGATATAACTGATAATATAGTAGTGCACACGAAGGCGAGGAGGAGGAGGCTAGCTGATGCATATGCCTTCTCATAATAAGATTTGTCAATAACTAGCCCAAATACATCAAATGTTGCCTTCAAATAAAAAATAAAAAAAAAGCCGTGGAAACTAATATCATTTAGACACAAAAGAAATAATTATTTATATGATATATGATAAATATCTTATCACATTTAGCAACAGAACAAAGCAAAAAAAGGTATACCTTATCACCATAGAAGTCAAGTAGAAAAAGTACGTAAATGTTTACTCATTTAATCAGCAAAACCAGATTCTTTGAACTAGGGCACGGCATGCCAAAACCCTAGCCTTCAGGAGAATGTTTAGTGCCTACTCTGGAGGGAGGCAGTTTTAGTTCTCTCATCTTGCATTTTTTTGCTAGTATTGAGGAAAGTGAGTGCTAGTCCTAGAGTGATGGAGAAGTTGTTAGGTTCGTGGAAGAAGTTGCCTCTCTCGGAATAAGAGGGGAGCAAGTTTGTAGTCCGAGAGGAACTAGGATTGGGGGAGCTCCTGTTGGCAGCGAAATTTTATACTAGGCGGGTCTTGAACATGGAGGCCATCGCACAGACCTTTACTTTGCTATGGAAGACCAGAAAGGGATTTGAAATTAGGGATATGGGAGATCACGTGGTTCTGTTTGTTTTTCCTGAGGCATCAGATATTGATAGGGTTCTTCTTGGGGAGCTTTGGACGTTTGACAAACATTTGGTGGCCTTAAAGAGGATGGACATGAACGAAGACACTAGAGAGCTGGATTTCGGTACGACTCACTTCTGGGTACAAGTCCATTACTTACCCTTACAAAGCTTCTCAATGGCAGTAGCGAAAGAGATTGTCTCAATAGCCAAAAGCATGGATACAAGAGCATCCGAGGAAGGGTGTGGAAATGCCTTTAACTTCATATGGATTAGGGTTGCCGTGAATACGTCCAAGCCCCTTTGTCGAAGGCAAAAGATTTCCATGGCTAATGGCAAGGAAGGATTGGTTAGGTTCAAATATAAGAGGTTACCTAACATATGCTACTGGTGCGATAAGTTAATGCATAGTGATAGAGAATGTCCATTGAGGGAACAAAGCAAAGGCACTTTAAAAGGGGGGGACCAGCAGTTTAGGGCCTGGCTACGTGCTTCTACACCAAACCTGTCTCAATGAACAGTGATCCATGTGGCGATGGTGCTCTAAATGAAGACAATGAGGGGGGGGAGGAGGAGGGGAATCGAAACTAGGGAAAGGCGGAGGTGATGATACAGATTAGGGGACAGACTTAGTTGGTGAAGAAGATATGCTTAACCGACATGGGGAGGAATCCGGTGGGTGACCTCCTTATCATCAAGGCTTGCCAGCAATATCTAGAGTGTATTAAAGAGAGTCTTACCAATATGGAAATTAGATCGAATAGTTTGGCTATTTCAAATTTGGTCAAAGATGTGTATAGAGTGGATTTTCAGGAGCAATTGGAGGACATTGATTACGAGTTGACGAAATTTGAAATTTGATCACGTTGAGAGAATTAAGGAAGCGCAGGAAGTTAGCACTTTAGAGGAACTTTCGGGGCAATCAGGGCAGCAGAATATAAGTGGGCTTGAGTCATTGGGCATGAACTTAAGTAAGGACTCGGCCCAAGATGAAGGAAAAACAAAGGCCAGGTGTTGGGTCCACAAAGATACAACTATTAATGAGCCCAAGGACAAAGCTTATCTCTATTAACAAAGAGAACTCACAGGGACGAGGAGGACAAAGACAGGGAGCCTGAGCTGTGTAAGATGAAGGTGGCTAAGGCAAACACAATGACAGCAGTGGTGACTAGTTCCAATCCTGCTAACACCAATAAATCTTTTAGCTTGGAACTGTCGGGGGCTTGGGAACCACTGAGTAGTTGGAGAGCTTGTAGAGATAGTGCAAGCGAAAGGTGTTTTACAGTTCCTAGTTGTGGAAGAGGGGGCGGTTTGGCTTTGTTATGGAGGGATGAAGATGTAGTATGGGTTGATAGTTTTTTCAAACTACCACATTGATACCATTGTGCATGGGGGCTCGGAGAATGCATGGCGCCTAACGGGGTTCTATGGAGAACCCGAGACATCTAGAAGAAGTGAAGGGTGGAATACGATACGCATGTTATGCTCAAAACCGAAACTACCGTGGTGTGTTTTTGGTGACTTTAACGAGCTATTGGAGGTGGGTAATAAGAGTGGAGGGGTGCCACGGTCCCATAATCTCATGCAATCTTTTAGTGAGGTGCCTAGCGATGGTGATTTTGTTGATTTAGGATACTCAGGACCGGACTTTACCTAGCATGGAAAACGGAGGGGCCAGTTGGTTTGGGAGCAATTGGATAGAGGCGTTGCCAATTACAAATGGTTAGATCGGTTTCCCGCAGGCAGAGTTGAACATCTTCATTGCTTCACCTTTGATCACAGACCTTTGCTGCTTTCCTTAGATCCTAATGGGGAAAGGCATAAATGGAAGCGTAAACTGTTTAGGTTTGAAGTGATGTGGAGGTCAAACTCGAAGTGCAGCAACACGGTGTCTAGAGCATGGGCAACGCAAGCCGAGGTACTCCTATGCACATAGCTATTATGAAGCTTAAATGCTGCAAGAAGAAGTTGAAAAAATGGAGTTGACTTCACTTTGGTAACATGAAAAAACAAATAAAGGAAACAAAAAAACTACTGTGGAAGGCAGAAGCTAATTCGGTGAGAGATGGGAACTACCAGGAAGTGGTAACATTGAAGGCAGAGCTTAACAAGTGATATGACAGAGAAGTATAGATGTGGCATCAAAGGTCTAAAGTCCAATGGATCAAGAGTAGAGATAAGAACACCAAGTTCTTCCATGGAACAGCTACTCAAAGGAAGCAAAGGAATTTTATCAAAAGACTTAGGGACAGTGGTGGAGCTTGGCAGACAGAGGAGGGAGTGATTTCTAAGATGCTTGTTGATTTCTATGCTGGCTTTTTCACAACATCCAACCCGCATAATTTAGAAAGTATTTTAGAAGGTGTCTAAAAGGTGGTCACATGGGAGATGAATGCCAAACTTACAACCCTGTACACAGGAGAAGAATTGGAGTTTGCAATAAAGGATATGGCTCCTTTAAAAGCCCCTAGACTGGATGATATGCCCCCACTCTTCTATCAGACTTATTGGTCTGATGTGGGTATGGATATGACTCAAGTTGTTTTATCTTGTCTTAACTCTGGATCTATTTTAAAGTCGATTAATCATACTTTTATTGCTTTGATTCCAAAAGTAAAAAAATCCAGAAAGAGTGTCTAATTTAGACCAATAAGCTTGTGTAATGTGATTTACAAAATTGTAAGTAAAGTTTTCGCCAATAGGTTAAAACCTCTGCTAAATAACATCATCTCAGAAGCCCATTGCTGAGAGGCTGATTACTGTCAACATTTTGATTGCTTTTGAATCTTTGCATCATATGAAGACAAGTTGGAAAGGAAAAACAGGTTTCATGGCTCTAAAGCTTGACATCAGTAAAGCGTATGACAGGGTGGAATGGGTTTTTTTGGAGAAAATCTTGTTAAAGATGGGCTTCCACAGATCTTGGGTATCATTGATTATGGAGTGCATCACTACTGTATCCTATTTCATTTTGGTGAATGGGGAGCCACAAGGAATGATTTCACCAACTCGGGGGATTAGACAAGGGGACCCTTTGTCTGCTTATCTTTTTCTTTTATGTGTAGAGGTCTAAATTCTATCCTCAAAAGGGCTGTAGATAATGGGGATATTCATGGTTTCTTAATTTGTAGAAGAGATCTGAAGCTCACTCACCACTTTTTTGCAGATGACTGCCTTTTATTTTGTAGGTCCATCTTGAAGGTGTGAAATAATAACGTTAGGCCGAGTGGTGAATAAGGAAAAAACTACTCTTTTCTTTAGCAAGAACACGAGTGATGCTACCCAAGAAGCAATCAAGGTGTCTCTAGGCCTTCCGGAAATTCAACATTATGAGAAGTACTTGGGACTACCTTCTCTTGTAGGAAGGAACAAAAAGGCATGCTTTACCCAAATTAAAGAACGCATTTGGTCTAAAATGCAAGGATGGAAGGAAAAGTTGCTCTCACAAGCCGGTAAGGAGGTTATGATAAAGCCAGTCATCCAATCAATTCTAGCATACTCAATGAGTGTTTTTAAGCTTCCAGTTAATCAATGCAAAGATATTGAGGCAATGATCTGGAAATTTTGGTGGGGGCAAGGGAAGGAGAAGAAGATCCATTGGGTGAAATGAAGTACTTTGTGTTCTTCCAAATTTGTGGGTGGTATGGGCTTTCGTGATATCCAAAATTTTAACAAGGCAATGCTTGCAAAGCAAGTTTGGTGGTTGCACCATAAAAGGAATACTTTATTGTACAAGGTCCTAAGTGTTAAATATTTTCCGGAGGGGAGCATTTTGGAGGCCCCTATCTCTTCGAAAGGGTCCTATGCGCGGAGAAGTATTTTACAATCCAGGGAGGTGATTCTAAAAGGAGCTGTTTAGAGGATTGGGGATAGGCGCTCCATTAGTATTTAGGATCATAAATGGCTTGTTGAACCTGGAAGAGGTAAGATAGTATCGCCAAGTACTGATGTAAGTTTAGAGAAGGTCTTTGATCTTTTTTATCTGAACACTACGAAGTGGAATATCGAGCTGTTGGAGAACTCTTTCTATTCCTGGGAAGTGGATGTAATAAGGAGGATTTATGTGAGCAAGTTGAGCCAAGCAGACTCTCTTGTGTGGTCTCTGTCGCCTGAGGATAGCTACTCGGTTAAAACAGCTTATCAGATGCTTGCAACTGAGGTAAATAATTCCTCTCCTTCTTCCTCTGGTGGAGCAGCTGGGAATGTGTGGAAAAGTATCTAGAAGATCAGAACTCTCCAAAAAAATCAAGCATTTCATCTGGAGAGCTGTCAAGGACTCACTACCTACAAAGCAAAATCTGGCACGTCGGCAAATCCCTGTGGATGAGACCTGTTCCCTTTGTGAAGCCAACTTTGACGCAGCATTGTTTAAGCACTACAACTGTGCCGGACTAGGAGTGGTGGTTAGGGACTACACTGGCGCTATGATAGGAGCCCTAAGCCAAAGGATCTTGTTGCCCCAATCAATAGAGCACGCTGAAGCTCTAGCGGCAAACCGAGTTGTATCATTAGCAAGGGACTTGTGTCTGTTCCAAATGATATTTGAAGGGGACTGCCTACGGATAATTACAGCCATAAACTTGACAGAAGCATGCCACACTCTATTCGGTCACATCATAGATGAGATTCAATGTCTTAGTTCTTCTCTAGTTAGTGGTTATTTTGTACTCACTCATAGGGAGGGTAATAACTTAGCCCATGCCCTAGCTAGAAAAGCAGTTCTAACTACAGATACTGATGTTTGGGTAGAAGAGTTACCAAGTGATTTGGAAGGTGTATTCCATTCTGAATTAATCCAATAAAACTCACTTACCTCTTCCTCAAAAAAAATAAAAAATAAAATAAAATATGTAGGGGCACAAAATGGCCTCAAGCCCAAATGTATTACTGGGTTGGCCCAGGTGGCCTTTACAATAGAATTTTTAGAGAGTGGGCTGAAAGCCTAAACTTCTTGGGGCTCTAGGGGGCTATGGAACGTGGGTATGATCCATTGGAGTCAAATTAGGGTATGAGAGAACGCCTTGGCTCCTTCTTGGTCGTGGGCCGAGAACGGGTCTCTGGGCCTTTCTCCCGCCTGTCCTCTTAGTGAGATGCAGCCCTCCTTGTTGTCCCTCTGCAGCCAAAGAAAAGATCCCCCTTTCTAATGGTCCTCCCCTCCTCTATTTATACTCCCCATGCCTAACTCCCACCTGTCTTTTCCCTGAAAATGCTCCCCAATGCCCTTAAGGCTGGTCACCGTCCTCTCAATAGTCATTTCTCCATTAATGAGGCCAGGCGGGTAGGTGAGGAGTCATAAATGCGGTGGCAGTGACTGTATGCAATGCACGTCTCCCTTGTCTCCCCTCTCGGCATCTCATTTGAGAAGTAGGATGACTCGCCGACCCTCAGGGGCCCTCTCCTGGATGCTTTGCCATCATGTTCTGTTCCCGACCTACGTCCGAGGACACTTTCTCCTCGGCTCATCTCCGTCAGGCTGGCAGCGTGGTCGGCTGCCCTTGGAACCCAGAGTTAGATGGCCTTGCTCCCGACACATGACCTCTCCAGTGGAACTCACGTCCTCGGACTAGGCCCCAGGTCCGTATGGTGTTTTGACACTTTTACCCCCACAAAATAAAATAAAATAAAATAAAGAAGAAGAGAAGAAGTCAAGTAGAGCACCGCCATCCCCGCTTATTAGAGGATTTCCCATTATAATGTGAAATATTGAGAATGCAATTTGAAAGAGGGAATGTGCGAATCCAATGACATTTGTCGCAAGCATATACCTGCAATAAAAGAATAAAGAAAAAGTCGGGTATGGATCATCAACTAATTAATTAGAGTCAGTTAGGTATATATGTTTTTTTTTTTTTTTTACCTTTCTATTCTTTGTCAAATTATATGCTTTTTTATGAATAAATTCACTACAAAAACAAACAATAAAAAATATGCAATAATGCTACATCTAAAAATTTTCACAAAAATCTTATATGACGTGCTATATATTAATGATGATGGACCTAGTTTAAATAATAAAAATTAAAAATTAAAAAAAATAAATAAAAAGACATTGAAAGTATACAACACTTACATGTAGGCATAAATATCATTAAAGCGTACTTTGAACATTAGAACTTCGGTATATGCCGTTGCTGTATTGGTGCTAAGAACTATAAGGCCTCGCTCGGGAGGAGGGAATGGAATGAAATGGAAATGAATAAAAAGAATAATTTTTTAATATTCTTCCCTTTCCTTGTTTGGGAGTTTTAATGGAGGGAATGGAAAGTTCATTCCCTCGTTTGGGAGTTTAAGTGGGAGGGAATGGAATAGATAGGAGGGAACACTCATTCCTCTCTATTTCCTTAAAATCTCAAATTTTCATTCCCCCCGAAATTGGGAGGAATGAGAGGGAATGGAATTAGATTTAATGAATTGTTTATCAAAACTTCCAAAATACCCCTATTTATTCAACCATTTATTTTAAAACAGGGGTCTAATAGTAATATTGCAATAAAATGATTCCATTCCATTCCCTTCATGTTACTCCCAAACAAGATTACTTACATTCCGTTCATTTTCATTCTTTTTCATTCTTTTATTTTAAAACATCCAATCAAGGTTACTTAATTCCATTCCATTCTTTTCCCTTATTTAAATTTATTTCATTCCATTCCATTCTTTTCTATTCCCTTATGATTATTTCATTCCATTTCATTCCCTTCCCTTATGAACTTCCAAGTGGGGCCTAAGTGATATGAATAGGAGAACAAAATTTAAGACTTTCAATAAAAGAGTGACAAATTACAATACGCGAAGCTGAGGGTGTTGGTGGTGTCATTCTCAACTCGACCAAAATTCAATTTGCTACTCGACCAAAATTCCTTATGCTAGGATTGGCATATTTAGCTCTCAATTTATATCCAACTCAAGTCTTAGCCACTGCTGAGTTTGGCCTTATGACCATGAATGCTGCCAAGTTCAACTAGCCCCAAGTGCCCCCACACAAAGGGTTTACTTTGAAATTCTGGCAGAGTAACGTACAAGAGCTGAGAGCTGACTTACCGAGAACATTGACCCAAAGATTGTATGCACATTATCACATATGAAAACGGAGATCATTGAGTCATTGATCCAAAAATTGTACGCAAATATCACATATCTAAAAGGAGATCATTGAGTGGTCATTGACCCATGCCCACTTGCGGTATAGACTATAGACGTCTATAATTCTAAGCACCTAGAGCTAGAAATTAGAAATTTCAAAGAATGCTTTCGGTGCAGGGAATGTCTTGGCCACTAGGTCAAGTGTGGAATAAGGGAACATCTATACATGTTGTATTTTCTCAAAAATAATATTTATATATATATATATATATATATAATACATATAAAACTTCTGAAACTTTCACAATTTTCCAGGTTAGCATAATATTTAAATATAATATAAAAATAATTTTTTTTTTAAAACAAAACATAAAAACTGATGCATGGGAAATTCAGCCACTAAGTAGTAATATATAAATCTGTTAAAACCTAAACCTAAACCTGAACGTAAGGACTAAGGCAACGTAGAAAGCAAACATCAAAGTGAGGTTCTCCATGAAATTTTCTTTTTTTCAATCAACAAGTTTTAATGTCTTTGTAATTTTCTCTTTTTAATCAGTGTTTTTCATATTTATGATGACGGGGTTGGCCTCTCTTCACAAAGATATTGATTTTTGTGATTATGTGAGAAGGACTTTGGGTTTGAAATTTTTTATATATTGTTTGTTTTGCTTCTATTTCATAAACACTACCTGCCAAAATCTGTTTTGTATTTTTCAATGACTTCTTTGGATTGCCTTTTCAATGGGTCTATTGAGTGGATTCATAATCTTAATGATTTTCAATAGATTATGCTATTTTACCGTGTTTTCTTTTCTTTTGTAGCATCCAGCTTATCCAAATTTGGACAATTCCACCTTTCTTTGGTGTCTATGATGGTCATGGAGGTTAGCATATGGCTTTTATTTATTTTTCCATATTTTCCTCCCATATCATTACAAATTTCTTCCAATTAAAATTCGGATCTCCTTTTCAATGGGTCTATTGAGTGGACTCATAATCTCAATGATTTTCTATAGATTATGCTATTTTACCATGTTTTCTTTTCTTTTGTAGCATACAGCTTATCCAAATTTGGACAGTTCCACCCTTCTTTGGTTTTTATGATTGTCATGGAGGTTAGCATATGACTTTTATTTATTTTTCCATATTTTCCTCCCATATCATTACAAATTTCTTCCAATTAAAATTCCTTTTTGAATTGAAGTTTCTGTCCTTTTTTGGCTGGTGTTGGCATCTTTTTGGGAATTAATACATTCTTTTGGGCAATATTTAGATTTTATCATGAATCTTAATTCATTTGCTTAGGAATCTAGATTCATGAGGTCTTGGTTGGCTATGTTGAAACACTGAAATTGTTTCGATTCAATAATAGTTAGGAAAAAAATGAGAAAATAAATTCATAAAGTGCTGAATTGTAGGAAAGAGTATTAGCACTCACAAAAGGAACTTGTAATTTTTTCGAATGGTTGGATAAAAAAGCTTGCAATAATTGAAATTATTCTCTCGAATGTAACCCATCTTTTTCTTATATTTCTCTATTGTTTAATCATATATATTTTGTTTTGTTTCAATAATTTCTAAGCAGTGAATTATCTGATTTTTTAATATTTTTTTGTCTTTCAAAAGTTTTAATATTTGAATTTTTGAGTTATTTTTTTTGCAGTATCTGAAACTGTTTGACAAATTTTTTGTAAGTCATTGCACGTTCAAGCAATGACTTCTTCATCAAATTGTAATACAAATTGAAGTCATACAAGAACAAATCATGCAATGGTGTAGTTTCTTAAATTTTTTATAAAATTATTTTAGTCTACCTCACAAATAGGTAAGTTCCTGTGCATAACACGGGTTAGTGACTAATATTAATAACAAAGTCCCACTTCTACTCTAGAAACAAAAGCAACTTAATTAAGAAAATAACAACAAATAAAATCCTAATTCAACTAGGAAAAGGGAAGTAATATAACATATTTAAAACATTATCTTCCACTCAATCAACTAATCTGATCAATTTCCTTGAGTTGGACAAAACACGTTCTAGAGTTTTTAGGACAATCTTCCACGATCTATTAGAACCCCAAATAATCATTTTAAAATGCTATTATTTTCTCCAAAACAAGATGAATCAATATGCTATTTATTAATCTTTTCACACTCATAATAAATCATATTGAATAAATTCTTATTCTTGACATTTTTTTGGGATACATAACGGATATTCTAAAGATGAATTCATGCATACATCTATAAAAGCTAGATTTCCTTCCACACAAAGTTTACCCAACAATACCCTTGCACATAGCTTGTTCAACTCTATTGATTCTTGTTCAAAAAAAAAATCTTCCCAAAAATTATTAAGAATGTTTCCCATTAATCTTTCCAAATCCATACTAAGTTTATCACTAGCAAAATTTGAGAGAAACTCATCACCCCCAATGAAATCATAATGTTGAATGTGTTTAAGTTTAAAGTTCAAAGTTCAAACTATGGGAGATGGAAACTTCATTTATCAATACCCCATCGATCTATGCCTATTGAACTTTGAGAGAAACCCGTCAACCCCAATGAAATCGTGTATCCACACATAATGATTCTTGCACTATTGAATGATTGTAATCAATAAAATCAACAAGCTTTTGTTCTTAAACAGAGGAAGCCTCGTTGTTGGTATTAGGTAACAGGATTACCTTATTTGTATATGACTTTGTCTTCATCAAATCCAATCTTGTCCCATTGACTATTCTCTTCAGGACAGTTGTCATAAATTGATGGATAGGATAATCCTAGTGTATGGCACCAACTCTTTGAATGTATTTATCCTCCTTTTTGACATTGCAATCCACCTCCACCTCAACATAACACAGATTTGGATGACAGTTTTTAGGCCAATTTCCAAAAATTGAGGCAGCAAGCTGCATTAACAACATATCAAACCAGTTCTCCATTCATTGAAAGAATACCTCTAATTTTGTGCATTGTGTGTGCAACAACATACATTTACAATAACAACCTTTCACAAAACCTAAGTTTTACAAGAACACTAGGCTAGTAGAAAAAAAAAATAGATAAAACCTCACAAAATAAACTTCTATAGTTTTATTAATAACAACTTAATATACTACATACATTTTGTGATTTAGCTTCTTTAGTGTAAACTACTTGTAGTTTAGGCAGCAAAAGCTTGCAACTTTGACACTGCTACACTTTCTATTCATCTTAACAATTTTAGTGTAAACTATTGATAAGGGTAATTTTGAAAAGGCATCAAACTTGTTTACAATAGATAAAACCGTCGGGCTCAATGAACACGTCAGCCATACTTTATAGTTAATGAAGAAGGCGATGTCTATGCACTCAAAGCCGATGGCTCTAATCTTGGCTAGGGATGGAAATTGTTACCCGGCCTGGCCCGACCCTAATGGGTTGAGTTTTACCCAACCAGATAAACAATAAGGTTAGGTTTGGGTTTTTAAAATAAAATCCGAAGCAAGTCCGGGTCAGGTCTGGATTTTTTCAAAACCCGGTCCGAACCCAACTCGCTTAAGACTAAAATTACCCAAAAAACCTACTATATATATATATATATATACACACACACACTTATAAACCCTAATCTCTCATTTCACACATATAGCCCAGCTGCCCCATGTTCCTCTCCTTCTCTCTCACAATCCTCTTCCACTCTCACTCACTCTCCTCTCCTCTTACCACCGCAGCCACAACCAAGCCTCACTCACTCTCCTCCCCTCTCACGGTCTCACCACCACAGCCCCAATCAAGCGCAAAAAGCAAGATCCAAGAAAATAAATTATTCACTGACGAATCATACCAAATCCTTGTCGTTGACAAGTCAAAGCTCTCACCAATCGCCGATCCCACACCACTCCGTCAACAGCCATTAACAGAAGCCTGCGATGTCCATTGCTAGCTACGGACTAACATCACATGAAGCTGTTGTTACACCAAGAGCTTTGTTTTATTTTTCTCTATGTAAAGTGAGGGGAATTTGTCTTGTGGTTGGCTATGTTTGCCATTATTGTGAGCCAAATTTGTTAGTTTTTTTTTTTTTTTTTTGGTGTTTTATTGGTGGGATTTTTAGATTTGCTAATTTTTCTTCTGGGTTTGCAAAATTTCTGGGATTTGTTGGATTTTGGGTATGGGTTGGTTTATTAGATCTTGGCATCCATTTGGATGGCAAGAAAATAGCAAAAAAAATGTTGTAATTATTTTTATTTAATTTTTGGATTCATTACATATATATTCAATGATTTCTGTGATTTATGTGTTTGTGATTTTGGGTTTGTAAATCGTGATTTTCTGAGTTTCTGATTCTGTGTGTTTATGATTTTGATTTATGGGCCGAGCATTATAGGACGGGGCCCATGGAGCCCAGCAAGGCAAGTTTGGGTTGAAAATAAAAACTCGTTTATGAAACAGGTCGGGTTCAGGTAATGGGTAGGGCATAAAGAAACCCGACCCATTGGCATTCTAATCTTGGCCCGTCGACTCCTATCAGACGGCATGTGGGCCTAACAATTAGAACATCCAAACAAAAGGGGAAATGGACGAGAGTAAGCTGACGGGGATAAAGAAGCCCTTGACGGATCCAACATGGCTTTGCTTGGACTCTACAAATGACTGTATATGGAAACATCTTGTGCTCCACGAATAACACTAATCAAGAGAATCTCTACAAGGAAAATATCTCATAAGATACGCGCATTAATAAGAATCTTCCCTACAAGGAAAGACCCTCTCTACTAAAGAATGAATGTCAACTCTACACTACTATAAAAACCTCATAGCCCTCACGAACTAAGATACACATAATTCACCTCAGCTCTAGCACTCTAAAGTTATGAAAATTCTCTAACTTGACCTTCGGAGGGTATTTAGTTGGTATCACACTGGTACTCTTCGTAGGGTCTTCTTCTTCTCTTTGTGTTGTGTAGGCCTTGTCTAGGGCATGTGAGGAACATGTAGCTTATTGAAGATTTTCAACATCTTCAGTTAGCGCCGTCTGTGGGAAAAGGAAGTAAGCCATACTTCCGCTTCTCGGACAAAAAGTTACATGGTATTTACTGTTGGGAAATTTAAACCCCGGTTGATAGAATTAACAAGTTTTAAACTCAAGTTGTTAATTAGATTTATTATGCATAAAACTTGTTAAAACAAACAAACATCAATACCATATCAAAACTAAGTGCAGCGAAAAGGTAAATAAGACAAGATATGATGACCCAGGAAAACCAATGAAATCAACCAGTTTTACAGTAAAAAAACCTGGGGGGAAACCTTCCCGAAAAGCAATTCACTATAGTAAAGAGAAGTTTCAGATCTAATGCAAAACCTTTGTCCCTAGACTCTACAATCCCCGTAGATGAACTCACAGCAGAAACCTTCTACTACTTCAAAACCTCTGAAATCTTTAATATATGAACGCCACCCTTTGATGCACGGATCCCAGTACGTGATTAACTCCTTTGCACGAATCCCAATATGTGACTCACTCACCAACTTAAGGAAGAAGAATGTTGGCGGCAAAGTTCTTCACTTCATCAACAATGAAGATCAAGAAGCACTTTGTTACAAAACCCTAAGGCGCAAAGATGCAGTAGCTTCTTTCAGAGAGAGTAAGGCTTCAGTCACCTTTTGCATATGTTCTCCTTGTATTCTCTTGTGTGACGGTCTCTAAAATAAACCTTATATATGTATAGGGTTGTGAGAAAAGAAACCCTACACAAATACAAAAGCCTGGCCCAAAAATCAGATCTGAAAATTCTAATTTCCATAACCTCGATAGATACCTCGATCGATCGAGAAGTTGTCGAGCTTCATTAAACCTCGATAGATAGAGGTATCGAGCAGCTGTCCGCAAGTGTCCAACAGGTGTCCAGCTTTAGTGAACACTTTTTCTTCACTTGTTTCTTAGTCCAATCTTCATGGCTTTAATACTAGACTTGAACAACATATTCTTTGAAATATTAAACACATCCTAGATCTATCCAAATACAAGTAAAGTGCGTTTTGTCAAAGGATTAGTCAACTACATAAAATATGTCCTTAACAATCTCTCTCTTTGGCAATCCGTGACAAAACCACAACAAACAAATGAACATATGAGAGAAGTCATAAATCACTCAACTCATACTCACTTATTGAATACAATAAAATCTACCCTAACACAAACTTTTGAAAAACTTTGCAAGAAGAGAGTTTATGGCAAGTAGATTTTGACAACCTGTATTTCTGAAACGCTTTTAAACAAAACACATCAAGGCATCTTTATGTGAAGCAGAAATAATAGATTGCATACAAATAAAGAAACATGTGTATAAAGATAAAAAGAAACAACACATGTAGAGATAGGTGAAAAAAACATACATCATCACATATATATCAAAGATAAGCACAATGTATGTAAACATGGTCACAAGACCTAGGTACAAGAAGTAGAAGCTAAAAGAAGCTCCTACAACAATAAGGAGATAAACGCTCCCCCTAACAAGATGAAACACAACTCCCCCTTACAAGGGCATGTATTTCTCCCCCTAACTTGTAGAATTTTAAAGAAAGAATCCACAAATTCTTCAAATTCTCCCCCTTTTTTGTCACGATTGACAGAAGGTATAGGAAGCTATAAAGCTTTACCCGAGAAACATAAAGATGATCAAGGATGATCAAGGGAGCACAAAGAAACCATAAAAATGCATGAATGTAATGAAACAAAATACTATAGATGACAAGAGAAGAAACACATGAAAACAAGGAAAAAAAAATGCATGCAAGGATATCTCGATCGATCTAGAGGTGTCGAGAAGCTATCAAGACAACCTCAATGGATCGAGAAGGTGTCGAGGATCTATCGAGCAAACAGAAACTTCCTCGATCGATCCACCTAGCTATCGAGAGGTGTCGAGATTGCGATGAGATGCAACTGAAAATCTCGACAGATAAGCCAAGTATCGAGAGGTGTCGAGATGGCGTAAAAGAGTTTTTCAAGAAGAGAAAAACACAGATGTGAATACAATCAAGCATGCAACGCAACCAAAGATCCAAACAACATATCAACCTCTCAAAAACATCTCTCAACAAGAAAAGTGTCTTGTATTTTGATCCAAAACACACACACACACACACACACACACACTAAACAAGTCTAACCAGTTTTTATTTTAAAAAAAAGTTAAGACAGTTTAGTGAGCATATATCAACGCATGTAAACCTTGTGATGGTCAAATCACATTGTACCTGCACATGTATCAAGAATAGCAAAGAATATTGCGTGTTATGTGTGAAAAACATCGCAAGATTGCATAAGTGTCTCAAAGTTATGACGATTTGAGATATGAGAAAATCACTTTAACTCACACATAATCATAACTGTTTAATGGGGACTATCACCTTCAAGGTACATTCTATAACTTCCAAATCTCCTAGAAAACACCCTTGCAACCATATTTTAAAGCATTTTAATCTTTTTTGCTTTAATTTCTTTTCATAATTTTTTTTATTAAGCATATCATTCATGGGCATACAAGAGAGAGAAAAGACATACCCAATTATGTTAAGCTTTTGACATTGCACTTTTGCTATGCCGAAGCATACGAATGTCATTGACATTGCACTTTTGCTATGCCAAAGCATACAGATGTCATATCATGATTGGCGAGTAACAGTGGTGAGATTGTTATTTATACCTTTCTCTTAGGATTTTCTAGTCCTACCCGTCAAAAAGAGTGATACGAGTGTTAAGTACAAGAGATCACTTAATCTTACTCATCACAAACAAAGAACTACAAAGCTCACTTGCTTAGTTGTACATAAAAATGCTCATCTAAGCTACAAAAGATACAAAGTTTAGAAAACTCTGTTTCAATGGCCATTTTAAGGTTCACAAGAACCAATGTATACAAACACACACTGTTTTCATATTTTTTTGATTTTTTCCCTTTTTTTATTTTGAAAACAAAACAAAATAAAAACTAAACAACCAAACAAAAACAAACAAACAATCATAAAAGCATGAAAGAAAGACGCATATGCATGATAACATGATTTCAAAAGCAGATAAGAAATCAAGCAAAGAGTCTCCTACTTTAGATAGAAGGAATTAAAGCAGAGGACAAACAGAAAAGACAATTAAGTCTTAGGCTCCTTTCTTACCCACACAGCACGAGTCTTTGGTCGTGAAGATAAAAAGACACGTGTCCTAGTATGACTATTAAAGGACATGGAAGAATTAGAATTCTTCTGAAATTGAGTTAAAAAGCTCAAGACTTTTAATAACTCACCAAGAAATTCCATAACAACGGGGGTCAAGGATCACACTCAGGAAATTAATCCAATCAGAGTGTACCCGCTCTGATACCACTTGTTGGGAAATTTAGACCTGGTTGATAGAATTAACAAGTTTTAAACTCATGTTGTTAATTAGATTTATTATGCATAAAAATTGTTAAAACAAACAAACATCAATATCATGTCAAAACTAAGTACAGCGGAAAAGTAAATAAGACAAGATATGATGACCCAGGAAAACTAATGAAACCAACCAGTTTCACAGTAAAAAAACCTGGGAAGAAACCTTCCCGAAAAGCAATTCACTATAGTAAAGAGAAGTTTCAGATCTAGTACAAAACCTTTGTCCCTAGACTCTACAATCCCTGTAGATGACCTCACAGCAGAAACCTTCTACTGCTTCAGAACCTCTGAACTCTTCAATATATGAACGCCACCCTTTGATGCGCGGATCCCAGTATGCAACTAACTCCTTTGTACGAATCCTAATACGTGACTCACTCACCAACTTGAGGAAGAAGAATGTTGGCTGCAAAGTTCTTCACTTCATCAACAATGAAAATCAAGAAACACTTGGTTACAAAACCCTAAGGCGCAAAGACGCAGTAGCTTCTTTCAGAGAGAATAAGGCTTCAGTCACTTTTTGCATATGTTCTCCTTGTATTCTCTTGTGTGACGGCCTCTAAAATAAGCCTTATATGTGTCTAGGGTTGTGAGAAAAGAAACCCTACACAAATACAAAAGCTTGGCCCAAAATCAGATCTGAAAATTCTGATTTCCGTAACCTCGATAAATACCTCGATCGATCGAGAAGCTATTGAGCTTCATTACACCTCGATAGATAGAGGTATCGAGCAGGTGTCCAGCAAGTGTCCAGCTTTAGTGAACACTTTTTCTTCACTTATTTCTTGGTCCAATCTTCATAGCTTTAATACTAGACTTAAACAACATGTTCTTTGAAGTATTAAACACATCCTAGATCTACCCAAATGTAAGTAAAGTACGTTTTGTCAAAGGATTAGCCAACTACATAAAATATGTCCTTAACACTTACTCACCCAATGGCAACCACCGCCAACAATCAATAAGACGAACCATGTACCATCGCCCTCGAGAGACAAGTTCAAATCGTGGCCATCGTAGAACGCCTCACCAAGCAAAATCATGACCTAAAGAAGCAACTACTCCAAAAGAACGCAACGTTTAACACTCATAGGAGGACTAGGAAGGAACCACTACTGAGAGGAGGAACCAAGAGGGGTCGGAAGGCAGCAACGGCCCAACCAGGCAAAAACGACATGATACAAGTCATCCATCTACCGCAAATACAGCTCCACCACCGCAGTTGGTAGCGAAGATGCAGATGATGAAGGAACGGATGGACTTCATGATGAACGTCCTCAGAAGACAGGTATCAAGCGACCTTAACGAGTTGTCCATCGGACGGACTCACCCTTTACTGTGTCTATTACCTCGTTCCTCCTTCCTCCAAAGTTCCACATGCCACAAGTAGAGGCTTACGACGGATCTAAGGATCCCTTAGATCACCTGGAGACTTTCAAGACCTTAATGCGCTTGCAAGGGAGGGCAAACGGGATCATGTGTAGGGTCTTCCCCACTATGCTGATGGGGCCTACAAGAGTTTGGTTTAGCATATTGACACCCAACTCCATTAGTATCTTCAAGGAGTTGAGCACCCAGTTTGTCTCGCACTTTATCGGGAGACACAGGTATAAAAAGTCCACTACCTACCTAATGAACATCAAGCAACGAAAGGACGAAACGCTGAGGTTTTACATTACCTGCTTCAACAAAGTGGCCTTCTCGATTGATGAAGCTAACGATAAGATACTTGTAGCCACATTTACGAATGGATTACGAAATGGTAAGTTTCTATTTTCCTTATACAAAAACGACCTAAAGACTATATTAGATGTACCCTACAGGGCAACTAAATATATGAACGCAGAGGACGTGTTGTTGGCCCGAGAAGAGAAACCTAAAAAGAAGGAAGGACAAGAGGAAGCACGGCAAGACAAAGGGCGAAAGACAACAAGGACTAGAGACCGATGGAAAGATAGGCGCTCTAAACACCCCACGGGGAGGTTCATAAGCTTCACCTCGTTGACCGTCCCGATCGACCAAGTCTTGATGTAGATCAAGAAATCGTTTGAATGGACGATCGATTGTCAGCAAGCATTCAAGGATCTAAAGGCCTACCTATCTTCCCCACCGTTGCTAAGTCCCTCCAAACCAGGGGAAGAACTATTCCTTTACCTGGCAGTATCCCCAACTGCTGTTAGTGCGACCTTGGTCAGAGAAGAGGACAAGGTGCAGAAGCCCGTGTACTACACCAGCCAGGCACTCCATGGTGCGGAGGAAAGGTACCCATCAATGGAGAAGCTCACCTTCGCTTTGGTTACAGCTGCCCGCAAGCTCAAACTGTACTTCCAGGCCTACACGGTGATCGTCCTAACTGACAAGCCCCTACGACTAGCAATGAGCAATCCCGAAGCTGCCAGATGAATGGCACTATGGGCAATAGAGTTGAGTGAATTCGACATACAGTACCGCCCGCATACTGCCATTAAAGGGCAAGTGGTTGCTGTCTTCATTGTGGAGTTCACTAACATGGAAGGCCAGGGGGCAGATAAGTATCCTCAGTGGAATATACACACGGACGGGTCATCCAACAAACAAGCTAGCGGAGCGGGAATTGTACTTCGTTCTTTAGAAGGGGACGAGATTAAATGCATAGTTCGTCTAGACTTCCCAACGACCAACAATGAAGTGGAGTACGAAACTCTAGTGGCAAGATTAGATCTCACCAAAGCAGCCGAGGCGACAAGTGTGGTTATTCATTGTGACTCCTAAGTCGTCGCAAACCAAGTGAACAGTGATTACGAATGTAAGGGTGAGAAGATGAAGAAGTACCTGGAGCAAGTAAAGAAAATGGTGGACGACTTACACACCAAGATTATTCAAATTTCAAGAAGGGAGAACGAGCAAGCCGACCGTCTGGCCAAGGCCACGTCAGCAAAGCACATGATCATCTCTAGCAAGGTACTTTCCTTTGTTCAGTTTTCACCATTAATAGCTGCCATTAATGTGCAGAACGCAGATACAAGAGGCAAATAGACCACACCGTTAGTCTCCTATTTCAAAGACGGCACATTACCAGACGATAAGGAAGCCGCAAGGAAGTTAAGGGTCTAAGTAGCACGATTCGTTCTAATAAAAGACATCTTATACAAGAGAGGCTTCTCCCATCCGTACTTAAGGTGCTTAAGCTCTAAAGAAGTGGACTATGTCATAAGAGAAGTTCATGAATGGATCTGCGAGAACCACTCAAGGTCGCAATCGTTGGTACACAAACTAATTCGAGCTGAATACTACTAGCCTACTATGCAAAAGGATGCCTAGGCTTATGTTAGAGTCTACGACCAATGTCAAAGTTTCAGCAACGTCACCAAACAGCCAACAGAAGAGCTCATCCCAATAATGGCCCCATGGCCTTTTGATCAATGGGGATTGGATATCATGGGACCATTCCCAATAGCGATGAGACAGCTGAAGTTCCTAATAGTCAGCATAGACTACTTCGCCAAATGGGTAGAAGCTGAAGCCTTGGCCACTATCATAGAGAAGAACGTACTAAGCTTCGTCTGGAGGAACATCATCTACAGATACGAAATCCCTAGAGTCTTAGTCTCAAATAACGAGAAGCAGTTTGACAATGACTCGTTCAGAGACTTTTGCTCACAGATGGGGATCAAGAACTACTACTCCTCACCTACCTACCCTCAGGCCAACGGGCAAGTTAAGGTTACGAATCGCTTTGCATGACAACAGGGGTCAATGATAAACTTTTAGATGAAGCGATCTAAACACTAGAGCTAACTTGCTCTAATACCACTTGTACGTTTTTAGACCCCTTAACACAAGTTGTTTAACTCAGTTATTTAGACAAGTGGTTACTTAGATAAATTATTCAGACCTAGTTTAACACAATATCATATCATGTAAATAATGCGGAAAAATAAACAACACAACGATATGATAACCTAGGAAAACCTAACTAGTAAAAAAACCTGAGGAGAATTTAACCTAGCTATCTTCAAGGTAAAAACAGATCCACTATGAAAGAATTAAAGTTTGTATAATAAGACTTAGAACACTAAAATCCTATTACTATATCATATAAAAAACTTACTATCACGACCACGTGACAGCTTCGAGTCCATGGACTACTTCTTTTCTTAATCTGCAGTAACCACAAGTTTACCTACTTGTAACTTTGAGACTTCATTCAAAGGTTTAAGACCTTCCTTAAAGTTCTTTATGCAGCAACTGAAACAACCATCAAGTTCTTGATGTGAATCTTGATCTTGATAGTTTAAAGTGTGTGTGTATGAAGGTAAACACCTCTAAATCTCACAAAGGATTCAACGCACAATACTTCAAAGACTTCTAAAACGTAGCTAGGGTTTTTCCTTATATATGTGAAGTAAAACACTTAACCCGACACGTCATATAGGCTTGGGCTGAATTGAAATTTCTGCAAAAAATTAAACTTGCACGAGATTCGATTGATCGAGTCTAATTTTTTATTGATCGAGCCTTGCAGATTTTGACCAATAAATCTTACAATCACTTGATTCCAATTTTACATAAAAACACACTTTGAGCAAGCCTAAATCTAGACTCTATGTTTTGATCATGGTTTGTCAACATAATACATATTGAAGTTCTAATACATTAGTTCCTAAAGTCTTAGAGCCTAACATCATTGAATTGTACTTCATGATGATGTGTGTAGATTTAGAGGACTACGCACATTTTGGAGCATAATTAAGAGTAAATTATCACTTTTACAAAGCCAAGGGTCACATCAAAGAGAGAAATTATCACTACAAGCCAAGGGGCCAATCGCTAATTTAAATGCCCCCAACTTTAAAAAACCACAAAGAAAATTGCAAATATGCATAAATCAAAATCATAGAAAGAAAAAGAAACTTTAAGCAATAAGATTTGATAGAAATTGCTTTCTCCATAACAATCAAACTTTCTTTGGAACTGCATACGAAGATATAACTGATAATATAGCAGTGCACACGAAGGCAAGGAGGAGGAGGCTAGCTGATGCATATGCCTTGTCATAAAATGATTTGTCAATAACTAGCCCAAATGCATCAAATGTTGCCTTCAAATCTACTGTAACTCCAAATCCTGCAGCAGCACCTGTGGCTAATAGGTACGATATAACCTATACACAAGTAATTTTGGGTCAGACTCTACTGCTCTTTCAATTGAATATATATATATATATATATATATATATAAATAAAAAATAATAATAAAAATAAAATAAAATAAAAAATAAAAACACTTTGGATTATATTAACTATGATATCTGCCTGAGCAAACTCAACGTCATCACAAGGCAAAAAAATAATAATAATTTGAGTTAAAATTCTGCCATGTAACGCTACGCAATTCAACCTCAACTTATTCTAGCAGGGCACTGTTCCTAGTTATCATGTTTTGGACTTGTTAAGACTTTTTCTTTTTGGGCTGAACAAAAAACTGTAAATCCTGACTTTTTAAAAGATCATGCATTTATTCAGCCAATAATAATCCCTAGAGAAACCAAGATTTCCATAACAAGATTGATGAAAAAGAAAATCGTGGAAACTAATATCATTTAGACACAAAAGAAATAGTTATATGATAATAAGAATTCCTTGTCACATTTAGCCAAAAAAAAAACTATACCTTATCACCATAGAAGTCAAGTAGAGCGCCGCCATCCCCACTTATTATGTGATTTCCCATTATAATGTGAAAAATTGAGAATGCAATTTGTAAGAGGGTATATACGACTCCAAACACATTCGTAGCAAGCATATACCTGCAACAAAAGAATAAAGAAAAGGTCCGTTATGTATCATCAACTGATTAATTAGAGTCAATTAGGTATATTCTTTTTAATTTTACCTTTTTTATTTTTTGTGGAATTATATTATATGTTTTTTTATGAATAAATTCACTATAAAAACAAATAGGACAAAGGTTAGCTACAAAATTAGTTGTAGCCTTAAACTACAACCTAAGGCTACAACTAATTTTATAGCTAACCTTTGTCCATAAAAAAATGTACAATAATACTATATCTATAAAATTTTCAAAACAAATCTTAAATTACATTCTATATATTAATGATAATGAACCTAGATTAAATATAAAAAATATATATATATATATACTGAAAGTTTACAACACTTACCTGTAGGCATAAATCCCATTAAAACGTACTTTGAACGTTAGAACTTCGGTATATGCAGTTGCTGTATTGGTGGTAAGAACTATAAGTGATATAAATAGGAGAACAAAATTGAAGAATTTCAATAAAAGTGTGACAATACGCGAAGTTGAGGATGTTGGTGGTGCCATTCTCGACTCGACCAAAACTCAATATTCCACTCGACCAAAATTCCTTATGCTGGGATTGGCATATTTAGCTCTCAATTTATATCCAACTCAAGCCCTAGCCACTGCTGAGTTTGGCCTTATGACCAAGAATGCTGCCAAGTCCAACTAGCCCCAAGTGCCCCCACACAGAATTTACTATGAAATTCTGGCAGAGTAACGTACAAGATCCGAGAGCTGAATTGCCGAGATCATTGACCCAAAAATTGTACGCACATATCACATATCTAAAAGGAGATCGATCATTGAGTCGTCATTGACCCATCCCCACTTGCGGTATAGACGTCTATAATTCCAGCACCTAGAGCTAGAAATTAGAATTTTCAAAGAATGCTGTCGGTGCAATGAATGTTTTGCAATAGGTCAAGTGTGGAATAACGGAACATCTCTACGGGTTGAATTTTCTAAAAAGTAAAAATAATAATATTAATTGCAAAGTCCTACTTCTACTATAGAAAGAAAAACATAATTAAGAAAATAAGAATAAATAAAATCCTAATTCTACTTGGAAAAAGGAAATAACACAGAATATTAAAAAAATTGTCTTCAGCTCAATCAACTAATCTACTCAATTTCCTTGGGTGGAGGAAAACACGTCCTAGAGTTTTTGTGACAATCTTCCACGAACCCCAAATAATTCTCTCCATATCCTATTATCTTCCGCAAGACAAAACAAACCAATATGCTACTTATTTATCTTTTCTCACTCATAATAAATCACATGGAATGAATTCTTATTCTTGACATTTTTTTCCGTGGTGGGATACACAATGGATGCCCTAAAGATGAATCCATGCAGACATCTATAGAAGCTAGATTGCCTTTTGCACAAAGCTTACCCAATAACACTCTTGCACATCGCTTGTTCACCTCTACTGATTCTTGTTTAAATAAATCTTCCCAAAGATGATTAAGAATGTTTTCCATTGATTTTTCCGAATTCATACTAAGTTTATCACTAGCAAAATTTGAGAGAAACTCGTCACCCCAAATGAAATCATAATGTTGAATGTGTTTAAATTCAAGCTATGGGAGATGAAAACTTCGTTCATCAACAACCCATCGGTCTACGCCTATTGAACTTGATAGAAACTCATCAACCCCAATGAAATCATTTATCCATGCATAATGATTCTTGTACTGTTGAATGATTGTAATCAATAAAATAGACAACCTCTTGTTCTTAAACAAAGGAAGCCTCATCAATAGACATGGCAATACAGGTCAGAATTTTTCTGACCCGACCCGACCCGAAAAATACCTGACCCGAACCCGATTTTTTGACCCGAAGTAAAAAACGAGTTGACCCTACCTCCCGATTTTTAGGATACCCGACCCGACCCGAATAACCCGTGACCCGGCCCGTTAAAAAAATTCGCTAAAAAAATATTTACACCTAAATACTTCATATACTCAAATAAAATTATAAACTAATAAAATATTAAATTAATTGTCAATTTGTCATGTCATGACAATTGACAACCACAAGTCACAAGCACTGCCTGCACTGGCTGCACAGGACAGCACGTTACTTACACCATTAGATGAGGTCCATCCGTCCAACATTACACATTTACACAAAGACAAGCTTTATTTTTTTATTTATTTTTTTTTTGAGAAACACAAAGACAAGTTGACTTGAGTCGTTGACAATGACAATGCTTTGGGTAATTGGTTGTATCACAACCGTTCAAATATAAATATATATATATATATATATCTCATGGTCTTTTACATATATCTATTGGCTGTATCACAACCATATATATATATACACATATATATATATATATATATCTTATAGTATCGTTCACGTCTTTTATCTGAGAATGTGGAAACTACGTTGTGTACTAAAAGTTGGCTATATGGATTTGAAGTTAATTTAAAAAAAATTTTATAGTTATAATTATACAATTTTAATTCTTTATTGATTTGCTTTCATGTTACATTAACTTATATTAAAATATAGTATTGTAGATGAAGATGTTGATAAAATTGGCCAACTTGAGTTACAAGTTGCAAATATGAATATTTGCAGTGCTGAATCTGTTACCAATGTTAAGTAGATAGAGATTGAGGTGTAATTTTTATAAAATATTTACTTATTCTTTTTTACTTAATATGTTATGTTTATTTTTAAATCTTTTTTTGTTTAGTTTATTTTTCTAAGTAATCTAACTTTACTATTATTTTAAATGCAACAGGAACATGTGCACTTAAGGAGACCGATAACTTGTTACATTGCTGGCTTACTTGTTTTGTTTGTTTTAAGATCTATCTCTTTTTGAAGATGTAAACTTGTAATTATATGCATTTTGACAGTAAACTATTAACATTGGAGACTTTTCCCATCATGAATTTATGATTATAAATAATTTTTGTTATGCTCAAAACTGTCAGAATTAGAAGGATATTAACAAGTGGCATTAAGTGCAGTTCATTTGCTTAATTGATTTTATTCATTCTCCCAAAAACAGATTTTATTGATTTGTTTTTGTAATTGAAAAAAAAAAAAAAATTGTTTGAAAAATATGGGTCAACCCGACCCAACCCGCAACCCGATTGACCCGTTTAAAAATGACCTGTTTTAACCTGTGACCTGTTTGACCCGCAAACCCGATTGACCCGACTCGAACCCGACCCGACCCGCCCGTTTTGCCATGTCTACTCATCAATGATATCAGGTAACGGGATCACCTTGTTTGTATATGACTTTATCCTCGTCAAATCCAATCTTGTCTCATTGACTATTCCCTTTAGGATAATCATCATAAATCGATGGATAGGATAATCCTAGTGTATGGCACCAACTCTTTCAATGTATTCATCCTCCTCCTCGACATAGCAATCCACCTCCACCTTAACATAAAATGGATTTAGATGACAGTTTTGAGGCCAATCAAATCACTTATCCATTCATTGAAAGAATGCCTCTAATGGTGTGCATCATGTGCAACATCATTGCTTCCATACACATTATCTGTGTCAAAATTCCTTTACAATAAAAAACTTTCACAAAACCTAAGTTTTACAAGAACACTAGGCTAGTAGACAACAAAATAGATAAAACCGCACAAAATAAACTTTTATAGTTTTATTAATAACAACTTAATATATTATACACTTGTCATTTAGCTTCTTTAGTGTAAACTACCTGTAGTTTAGGCAGCAAAAGCTTGCAACTTCAACACTGCTGCACTTTCTATTCATCTTAACAATATATTGAATAGAATCACTATTCTGACAGGTCACAAACATGTTGACCCCTAGTGATAAATTAAATTGATTAATTAGCCAAGTTATTAATTAATCAAGTTAACATGTAATATCACGTGGCAGCACAAACAAATCACCAAAACTAAAGTATGCAGCGGAAAAATAAAAGACACGGTGATTTGTTTACGAATGGGGAAAACCTGACGGCAAAAACCCCACCGGGTGATTTAAGATCACTACTCCCGAAACTCCACTATTATCACAGCAAGCGATTACAAGCAAGGAATCTCAAGTACCTTACTAACCTACAATTGAACCCTTACCCCAATACCCAATTGGACTTGCTCTGTAGTAACAGTTTCTCCTTTCAATGCACGGCTCCCAAGTACGTGACTAACCAATTGCGCGGATCCCAGTACGCGACTTCAATTCACCAACTAGAGAGAGAGAGTTGTTGGCTGCAAAGTTCTTCAAATCATCCACACGATGAAGATCAGGAAGATGCTTGGTTACAAAACCCTACAGTGCACATTACACAGCAACTTCTTCACAAGAAATAAACTAGGGCATGAACTTTGTCTTTCTAATCACAAATTGCATGAACAATGATTGCTCAATACTTGTGCAACTTGCCTCACTTTGACGGCCCTTAAAACAATCATTTTATATGTCTAGGGTTAGGAAAAAAGAAGTCACAAAGACACATTCACTGATTAGAATTAAAACAGAACTGAAAATCTGTTTTCTTTAAATCTCGACAGATTGAGGTGTCGAGGATCTGTCGAGAAGCTGTCGAGGCTCGGGCTAAAATAGCTTCTTAAAGCTCGATAGATGCATGTGTCGAGACAGGTGTCGAGACAGGTGTCGAGCTTTATTAACTTGCACTTCCTTGCTTGTTTCTTGGACAGACTTGATGACTTCAACACTTAATCTTAAAATACTGTTTCTCGAAGCGTTAAACACATCCTAAATCTACCCAATTACAAGTAAAGTGCATTTTGTCTAAGGATAAGCCAATTACATAAGATAGCGACATATGTCAACAACTTGAACTACATATGTCCTAACATATTCAACTAAAAAAAGGGAAATAAAGCCAAATTCATTAAGGAAAAGATAAGTCACATAGAGTATCAAAAACTATCTTCCACTTAATCAACTAATATGCATCACTAGCATATTCAATACAACACCTAAACTTTCTTTGGCAGTGCGTAGGAAGAGAGAATTGACAATATGGCGGTGCATAAGAATGCTGGGAGAAGGAGGTTAGCTGCAGCAAATCCCCTACTTAGATAGTTGTTGAAATGATCGTTTGGTTTATCAATTAAGTGTGACTTTCCATCTATGCTAGCACCAAGTCCTGCTGCTGCTCCACTGAGTAATAAGTATGATATAACCTGCTAAAGCGATTCAAGATTTCAAGGTCAAACTCTAAAATTTAAATATAACAAAGTTGTTACATAGGGCTTTTTTTTTTTCTTTTGCTAAAATAGTAGTTATTATAGGCCATTCTTCGAAAGTTTATTACTAAGAGTAGGAAATTCTTTCAAATTGGTATAGAATTAAACTTTATCCATTGATCAAACAATAAGCTATGACGTTTCCTTTTTCTCTTTTGCAAATATGAAACTTGAAATACGTAATGCCGACTTAAAAAAATTAAAAATGGAACCTATTTTAACACAAAATAAACATAAAAAATCGAATAATTCCATGCCAAAATGAAATTAGTACCATAACAATATGATGATGGTACCTTGTCACCATAAAATTCAAATATAATGAATTTATGGCTCTCCATCATGATTTGGAAGATTACAAATGCAATTGTTTGCAAAATGGTATATCCAATGCCAATGATGCTTGCAGCAAACATGTAGCTGCAATTTAACATGAAAAGTTAAATTGTTAATTTTGTTTTAGTAATCATTCCTGTTTTTTCATTGGACTGTATATTTCAATACCGGCTATTATTTGTGTGCCAATTTAGAATTACTGCTAATATATATGATAATTATAATAATAGTGTTGAACTCTGATTTTTCTAATAAATAAGAACAACTTTGGTTACAACACTCTTCATCTCAAAAAAAAAAGAGTTAAAATACTCTTGATTTTATATGTACATTTATAATACCAAATAAATTTACCTCAGTCTTCATCACATAGTTTTAAACAATACCAAACTATCAATTTAAATTCTAGTAATACACATTCTTAATATCATTATTATAGTATCCCATAAATTTATGCTGGATCAAAGTTTAATATAATAGGACTATAGGAGAGCTTAATAACATTTATTTCAGCTTGTATATAGGCTTTATCGTTTAAAAGTGAAAGAGAGATGCCCCTTGACTGAAATAATTCCAGGATGAAACATTTTTTCTTCTTCTTATTTGAGAAAGAAAATACTTTCAATTAATTGTACGTTATTATAAAATAAAATGAATAAATAAAATAATTTTTTTAGCACAGTAAATAATATCGTTTCATGATAGAATCCGTATATTATTATATTATCATTAAAAGTAAATGGTAGAATAAATTGTCTATGTATAGAGCAAAAAAAAAAAAACACTAATGTTATCAACAACAAAAAAAAAATAATTACTGTAAAAAATAAATTAATAATGGACCATGGTAATCGAATAATAATAATAATAATAATAATAATAATGGACCATGGTAAAGAAAATAGCTAAAGATAATTCTACATAAATACTAGCGCAAAAATGATGATATAAATACTAGTGCAATAAGCCAACGGGGGCTTGGCTCAGCTGGCAAGGTTCGGACGCTTCGTGCAACACACCTAGGTTCGAGTCCCGCTACCAGCAGGTTTTCGTTGGTGAGTAAACTTGGTGGGGGTGTACTCAAATGAGATGACTCTCACACAGAGGGTACAGGATGGTCTGCCTGCGATGTCCTCGCCTTACCTACCCTGAGGCCACTGGCTCCCTGCCCGAGGGTGTAATATGACCATAAAGACCTCCATTTTTTTTGCTCTCTTTAAAAAAATAAAAAAATACTAGTGCAATAATGGTGATGTAAATGAATTTTTCAGTGCTTACTCGTAGCTTTCATACTTCGAGAAGATATAAGTTAGGCCATCTTGTTCATAGGTATTACCATTGTTAAGAAGGATTACGAATGATAGTAATAGGAAAAGTAAAGATATGCCCCTCAACGAAAAAATAGCAATAAGAAATTTTGGTAGAGCCATCTTCGACTAGTTAAAGCTGTTCTATGCTATAAAATTGGGACCAATTGTCCTCACATTTATATATGAGACTCGAGTTGAAGGTTGTGCCCACTTCCCCCTCGATCGTTACCTAGTGTACGTAGTTCACCATGATCACTACGACAAACTCGAGGACTCCCCTAGAAATCATTGAAAAGACAATTATCTGTGGACAAAGCCGGCCCGTGATAAAACCAATTGCTCCTCGAATATTTAATCCCCCCACTTGGTTTGGGGGCCATTTTAATTTTCTCTCTAAAATTTTAAGCTTTTACCGCTCTTGCTTGCATCTCTTTGGACAGTTCCATCTGTGAGAACTCAGGAATCTGTTTAGTTTCTTATTGTCATCAATAACTAGCTTGTAACTACATGCATATACATGGATATACTTAAAAATATACAATAAGATGCATAATATAATTTTTATATATATAATTTAAATACTACTGATAGTCATTTTTATATTTTGTTAACTCTTTAAAAAATTTTGTAAGAATATTATTAGATATAAAATGTAAATTTTTCATGTTTTATTTATTAATATTGTGATGCATTTTTTATTTTTTTTACGATTCATTTATTCTAGACTCTTTGATTTTTGTACTTAATAACTCACTTAAATGAATATTTATAATGTGATCTCACATTTGATTTTAAAATTAAGAAATAAAACTCTTTAAGAATAAATCATTTAGGATATATGACACAAAATTAGAACTTTAATTTGGAATTCTAATCTGAATTTCTCTCAGTTTCACCTATTATTATTATTATTATTATTATTATTATTATTATTATTATTATTATTATTATTATTATTATTATTATTATTATTATTTTATTTTTTTTAGTTATATGATTATGTTTTTTATGTTTTATTATATTAGATTCCTTGTTTTCTACACTAAATTAACTAATTTGACACAAAAATTTAAAAATTTAGATTAGATGAGATATGTAGCACAAAATTAAACTCTAATTGATATTTAATTTTTACATTAAATTAACTCACTGGGCACAAAATTCTAAAATTTAGATTAAATGAAACACATGGCGCAAAATTAGACTCTAATTGAATTCCAATTTGAAATTTAGTTGGATTTTTTCTTTTCTTTACCTTTATTATATACTAGTATGTAACCCATGCTACCGCACGGGAATGGAAATAATTTAATAAAATAATGAAAATAAATATATTGCATTTTAATATTTAAGTGATACTATTGATTTTTTTATTATTATTATTAATCATGAGTTTAGTCATGTTGAGAGATGTTTTTGAGAGCTTAATGTGTTGCTTGGATCTTTGGTTGAGTTGCATGCATGATTGCATTCATGTCTGTGTTTTTCTTCCTCTGAAAAACTGTTTTTAAAGGCATCTCGACACCTCCTCGATACCTCTCGACACATAGCTGTCAGTCGAGCTTCTTAGACTTTTTCTTATCGCAGTCTTGATAGATACCTCGACACCTAGTGGATCGATCGAGAAACTTTCTATCTGCTCGATAGCTTCTCGATAGCTTCTGGATCGAACGAGGTTCCTTCATGGTTGATTCTTCCTTCTCGACACATGACCTCGATAGCTTCATCTGTCAAAGTGCTTTTTCTCGATAGCTTGCTCGATAGCAGTCTCGACACCTCTCGATACCTGCAGCTGTCGAGAATTGCTGAAGGTCTATATATTGTTTCCTCGCAATTTTTTCTGTCACTTCGCTCGACCTCTCTCGCTCGAAAGCACCTGTTTTCTCTTTCAAAACACTTCTCTCTCCCTCCAAACCTCTTCCCAAGGCTTTCTCAAGTATTTTTCTCAATTCTTATCACTTGGTAAGCGTCTTATCTCTCATTTTCATGCATTTCATGTTTTCTAAAACCCTAGGTTTTGTGTTTTTGAAAATTTTTAGGATTTTTCAAAATTTTTGAGGTTTTCATGAAATTGTTGAGTTGGTTTTCGAGATTTGATCTTCAAAACCACATGCATTGCATCACATTAGCATTCTCATTGTATTGTCATGCATTTAGATGTGTGCAAATCTATTGTGTGCTGTTAGGTTTGGATTGGGCTGAGCCCATGATATTTTTATGTTGCATGTCACATGTTCATGCATTTTCCATGCATACGTTCTTTCTTTTCAGTATATTCTACTTATATTGAAACTGTTTGGAACTTTTCTGTGTGTCTCTTCTTCTTCCCCCTCTCTATGTTTGCGTTAGTAGTGTCTATGGCACCTAAATGTAAGTCCATTCCATCCCAGAACCCTCTGCGTTCTATGGGATCGTCTTCTTCCGATACTACTCCTCTTTCTATCCAGTTCCGTGATGAGAAAGCCCATAAGGACTTCTCAGAGAACTTCTCTAAACGAGGTGTTCATTTGGAACGCCGCGTTGTCCTGGCAGACTTTGCCGACACAGACCTTCCCGATGTCATACACAGTCGGGCTTGGGAGTCATTGTGTGACATCCTGGTCACATGTCCACTCGTGTTGATACAAGAGTTTTACTCCAACATACACGGGATCGATTCTTCAGTACCTCTTTTCTACTCTTGCGTTCGAGGTACGCGCTTTGCTGTCACTCCAGAGTTAGTCTCTGAGGTTCTTCATGTCCCTAGGGTGGATCATCCTGATTATCCTAGCTGTGAGCGTCTATGGACTGTGTCCAAAGACGAATTGATCTCGGCGTTCTGTGAGCGTCCTTCCTCTTGGGGAGATCATATGTACACACCATGTCGACCTTTTGCTAAAGGTCCTCGTTTCCTTAACATGGTGATGACGTTTGTGTTGCACCCACTCTCTCACTACAACTCTATCACAGAGCCTCGTGCTCGGTTTTTGTTGTCCCTCCTAGAGGATCTCTCTATAGACTTTCCTTCTCACTTTATCTTTTCCATCATAGATGTCTATAGAGATACGGCCACCCGTGATAAGCTCATTTTCCCTTCTGCTATCACGAGGATTCTTTGCCGTTTTTCCGTCGCATTCCCTTCGTCCGATCCTTACCATGTCATGTCTACCATAAACGCCGTTACCGTAAAACGTAGCGAGGCACAGTTTAGATCGAGACAGTCCAACGGTGCCACTCCTTCCTCCCGTCCGACCACCTCCAGATCCGCTCGAGCATCCGCTTCTTCTTCTTTGAGCAACGTCACATTAGGAGACATCATGGCGCAGCTTCAGCGCATGGATGCTCGCCTAGATACACTCTCCACAGAGTTGTATCAGGTGAACGTTTGTGTTGGTTGCATCGCCAGGCGACAGGCGACCATGGGCGGCTTTGCACCAGAGGCTTCTCCTCCCCCACCTCATGTGTCGACTGAGACTGAGGCTGATGATGATGGTGATGACGATGATGCTTCTAACGATGATGATGATAGAGATGCGAGCTCTTCGGATGAGATGTCTACATGACCTACCCCTTTGTCCCTCGTGACAAAAAGGGGGAGTAGTTTGGCCTGTATGAGAGTAGTCATGCTTAGGGGGAGTGTGAGCATAGGACATTTTTGTTAGGGGGAGTGTGGATTGAGGGATGTAGTGAGGTGATCATATGTATTTTTTTCTTTTTCATCCTTTCAGAGATACATTGATCATGTATTGACATACATTGTATTTATTCTCTTCTTATATATGATGATGTATGTTTTTCTTTCACCTACCTTTGCATGTGTTGTTTCTTTTCTGTCTTTATACACATGTTTCTTTACTTGTATGCAATCTATTATTTCTGTTTCACACAAAGATGCCATGATGTGTTTTGTTTATAAGTGTTTAAGAAATACAGGTTGTCAAAGTCTACTTGCCATAAACTCTCTTCTTGCAAAGTTTTTCAAGAGTTTGTGTTAGGATAGATTTTACTGTATGTAATAAGTGAGTATGAGTTGAGTGATTTATGACTTCTCTCATATCTTCATTTGTCTGTTGTGGTTTTGTCACAGATTGCCAAAGGGGGAGATTGTTAGGACATATGTAGTTCAAGTGGTTGTTACCATATATCGCTATTTTATGTAATTGGCTTATCCTTAGACAAAACGCACTTTACTTGTAATTGGGTAGATCTAGGATGTGTTTAACACTTCAAGAAACAGTGTTTCAAGATCCAGTGTTGAAGCCATCAAAGTCTGTCCAAGAAACAAGCAAGGAAGTGCAAGTTACTAAAGCTCGACACCTACCTCGACACATGCATCTATCGAGCTTTAAGAAGCTGTTTTGCCCCGAGCCTCGACAGCTTCTCGATAGATCCTCGACACCTCTATCTGTCGAGAATTAAAGAAAACAGATTTTCAGTTCTATTTCAAGTCCAATCCGTGAATGTGTCTTTGGGACTTCTTTTCTGCTAACCCTAAACATATAAAAGGATTATTTTAAGGGTCGTCGAGGAGAGGCAAGTTGCACATTCATTCAGAACTTCTTGTTCATGCAATTTGTGATCTGAAAGACAAAGTTCGTGCCCTAGTTCATCTCTGATGATTTGAAGAACTTAGCAACCAACAGTTCTCTCTCTAGTTGGTGTTTGAAGTCGCGTACTGAGATCCGCGCATCTGGTTAGTCACGTACTTGGGAGCCGTGCATTGAAAGGAGAAATTTTCACTACAGAACAAGTCCAATTGGGTATTGGGGTAAGAGTTCAACTGTAGGTTGGTAAGGTACTGGGATTCCTTACTTGTAACTGCTTGTTGTGATAATAGTGGAGTTTTGGGAGTGGTGACCTTAAATCACCCGGTGGGGTTTTTGCCGTCAGGTTTTCTCCATTCGTGAACAAATCACCGTGTCATTTATTTTCCGCTGCATAACTTAGTTTTGGTGATTTGTTTGTGCTGCCACGTGATATTGCATGTTAATTTGATTAATTAATAACTGGGCTAATTAATTAATCTAAGTTATCACAAGTGGTCAATGCGTTTGTGGCCTGTCAATAAGAAACTCAGGAATCTGTTTAGTTTCTTGTTGTTATCAATAATTTGACTTAAAATTAAAATTGTAAGGGAAAAGAAAAGGTTTGACTTAATGACTTCTGGGAGGGCGCGGGAAGGTGAACTTTTACCAAAATCATGTCTTTTTTAAAATAAAATTAAAAAAAAAAGGAGTTTATTGATGGATAAGTATTTGCATTAATCAATGTAAAATAGAAAAAGTGCTTAATTTTACATATTTAGGCCCAAAATCACTTATATCAATCAAGTTTAAAATGTGTAAATTTGCAAAGTAACCATGTCAATTTACACTGTTATTATTCATTTTGCATATAGTTTTTATTCTTTATTTACATATCCTAAAAATGAAGAAATAGAATAAATGATGGTTGTTGTGTGTGAAAAAAGGAAAAAATTTAAAAAAATGAAGAAAAATTAATATTTTAATGAAATATAGTATAAAATAAATAATCTGGTATGGGTGTTTTTCAAAAGTAGTTGTAAAAAATAGAAAAAGTATTCTCTTATGTTAAAATAAATAGAAATTTTTGCACAAGCTAATACAAATACTTTTAGGGAATTTGCTAATGAACTATTTTAGAAAACTTTTTTACAAGGAAAAAAATTTTACATTTTTTTCAATTTCTTATAAAAGTAATATCAAAAATTTTCTAAAACAATTTATTAACAAAAATTCTAAGGGTACTAGTTAACTAACCCTTTTTTAATACAAAAATCATGTCTCTTGGCTAGATTATGAGTTCTTGAATTCTCAAAAAAAATTGCATAGTGGAAGTACTTTTCTTATCGTGGAAATCGTTTTATTCAACGGCATATTTTAAAAGTGATGACCTTCGGCAAATGTTAGAGTTAACCGGCTTTGGCTAAATTTACATTTGCTAGGTAAGTCAGCTCTATAAAAATTACCCATAAAATAGCTTTGTGATTTTTCACAAAATTTAATTTAGTTTTTTTTTTTTTTTTATTGATAATGCAGTAATTGAAATGAGATTTTTGTAGAGTAATTTGAGACGTGATTTTTGTATATTGAGATAGGATTTTTGTAGTTTTTTGAAATACATATAGGTGAAAAAGTGTGTGAAAGTGTGTGTAATAGTGTTTAAAATATAAAAAATGTGAGTTTGAACTAATTAACCAAACAGGGCCTAAAATTTTAAACTTTAGTTATATTAGTTAGAAAAATGAAACATCAGCCATGACTTTACTAAATTGATTTAACACAATGGCTTACTATCGGGAACGCTAATGCCGTTGACTTCGAATCTGGCGCAAAAGAACAGAAGGCACGAGTGATGAGGAGTACAGGAAGTTCATGACTTCATGTAAAGCAGTGAAAAAACAAGGGCTGAGTAAATGTGTAAATAACACCTTCCATCTTAGAGCACTTGCATCAATCTAGCTAAATTTTTTCGTCTATTTTGTATTAAGAATCTACTTTTTTTTTTTTTTACACGGTCACTTTTTAAAAACACTCACATCAATCTATCTATTTTAAATATTTATTCCAACATAATATTCAATTTTTCATTACTTTTAATAAGCCAAAAATATATTGACCTCTTATGATAAATTAACCAATTAATTAACCAAATGAATTAATTAAGTTCAATTGCATACAACAAGCGTGGCAATACAAACAAATCATCAATTAACTAAATATGCAACGAAAATTAAATGACATGATGATTTGTTTATGAATGGGAAAAACTTACACGACAAAAACCCCACCGAGTGATTTTAAGGTCACCACTCCCGAGAATCCACTATTATCAAAACAAGCGGTTACAAGTAAAGGAATCCTAGTGCCTTATACCAACCTACAATTGAACCCTTACCCTAATACCCAATTAGACTTGTTCTATAGTGACAATCTCTCTTTGTATTGTACGGCTCTCAGTACATAACTAACCAATAGATGCGCGGATCCCAGTACGCGACTTTATCACCAACTTGAGAAAAATGTTGGCTGCAAAGTTATTCTGCTCTTTAATGCATAAAGATCACGAAGTTTCTTGGTCACAAAACCCTACAGTGTACAATCACAGCAGCTTCTTCAAGAATTAGGGCAAACTAGGTTTACGGTCACACTTGAGAAATTATGTTCTTATGCAATTATGCTCTTCGCTGTGCAACCTGATACAGCCCTTAAAATAATCCTTATACATATTTAGGGTTGTGAGAAAACAAAGCCCAAACATAAATTCACAGATTGGATAAAAATTAGAACTGGAAATCTGAATTTCATAAACCTCAACAGATACCCTAGCTGTCGAGCAGCTGTTGAGCCTCAAGCTGAAAGGGCTCTTTTAAAGCTCGATAGATGCTAGCTATCGAGTTAGCCGTCGAACTTTAATGAACAACACTTCTTCACTTGTTTCTTGGACAGATTTACATGGTTTTAACACTTGAACTTGAAACCTTATTTCTTGAAGTATTAAACACATCCTAGATCTACCTAATTACAAGTAAAGTGTGTTTTGTCAAAGGATTAGCCAATACATAAAATGTTGACATATGTTCCTAACATCCAATCACATATGTCCTAACAATCTCCTCTTTTGGCAATCCGTGACAAAACCACAACAAACAAATGAACATATGAGAGGAGTCATAAATCACTCAACTCATACTCGTTAAGTGCAATAAAATCTATCCTAACACAAAATCTTAAAAAATTTTGCAAGAAAAGAGTTCATGGTAAGGAAAACTTGAACAACCTGTATTTCTAAAACACTTAAACAAAACTCATTAAGGCATATTTGTGTGAAACAGAAATAAAAGAATGCATACAAATAAATAAGAAACATGTGTATAAAAATAGAAAAGAAATAACACATAGAGAGATAGGTGAAATAACATACATCAACATATATATATATATATATATATATATATATAAACCAAATATAAGTACAATGTATGTCAAATGGTCATAAGACCCATGTACAAGAAGAATGTATCTAAAATAGAAAGAAAAGAAAAAAATACGTCAAAATCCTCACTACATCCCTCAAAAACATGAGCACTCCCCTTAACAAAAATCTCCTATACTAAACCTCCCCTATGAGTATGACTACTCTCATCCCAAAACCACTCCCCCTTTTTGTCACGAGTGACAAAGGGTAAAAGTATCAAGTAGACATCTCATCTTCACAGGAAAAGCTAGCATCTCCATCCCCATCATTATCATTGTCATCGAAGTCATCATTATCCTCGAATGCCTAGGGTGGAGGAGAGGGAGACTCTACGAAGCCACCAAGGCGAGCTTGCTATTGTCAATATGGTCAACACAGGTGTTCACCTGACACAACTCATCACTGAGAGTGTCAAGGCGAGCATCCATGCGCTGAAACTGCACCATGATCACATCAAGAGTCACACCACCCGCAGAAGAAGAGGGAGCGAAGGTGGATGGAACTGAAGGAGTGGGAGGAGCTGTTGGCCCAGACCACCTCAAACATAGCTACACCTCACTCCTTTTAATGGTAGCGGCATCTATGGCACATATGACATGGAAGTAGTCGAAAACAAGAAAGGGAACAGAAAAATGACATAAAATCCTCGTGATAGCATAAGGGAAGATGAGCTTATCACAGGTCATCGTATCCTTATACACATCTATAAAGGAAAGAATGAAATGAGAGGAAAAGTAAATGGTAGATGCTCAATGAAGGATAACAAAAACCGAGCACGGGGCACTGTAATGGAGTTATGATGAGAGAGAGAATGCAAAACAAAGGTCATAAACATGTTAATGAACCTAGGACCTTTAGCAAAGGTCAAAAGGTCGAACAAGAAGTGAACTGACGATCACTCTAATCTGAAGGACGCTCACAAAAAGAGGACATAAGCTCATTTTTAGACACGGTCTTAAGAAAATCACAACCAGGGTATTCAAGATGCACTACCCTAGGGACATAAAGCATATCGGATACAATATCCGGAATGACCACGATGCACATACCTCGAACGCAAGTGACAAATAAAGGTATTGAATAATCAAGTCCATGCATGTTGGAGTAGAACTCCTAGATAGGCACGGATGGACAAGTGATCGGGATGTCACACAATGACTCCCAACCCCTACTATGAATGACAGTGGGCAAGTCAGTGTCAAAGAAGTTCGACAGAATGACTTGGCATTCAGAATGAATGCCTCATCTAGAAAAGTTCTCCAAAAAGTCCTTGTAGGCTTAATCATCATGGAACCAAATATGAGAAGGGGTAGGATCAGAAGAGGTAGATGCCCCCGGAATGAAAAGGGTTCTGAGACGGAGTAGACTTACATTTAGGTGCCATAACGCAACTAACGTAAACAAGAGAGAGCGAAGGAGAAAGAGAAACACGCAGAAAAGCACCAAATATAGTCAATACATAAGAATATAGAGAATGTAAGGTACGTATGCACGAAAATGCATGAGCATGTGAAATGCAATAGTAAAAACATCATGGGCTCAACCCAATCCAAACCTACCAGCACACAATCAGTTCCACAATGTAAACATACATCTAAAATGCATGAAACATCGTCATAATGCACATGTGATGCAATGCATGATTTTTTAAGATCAAATATACAAAACCCATCCAAAAAATTTTGCAAAAACCAATTTGATATTGAAAAACCCCAAAATTTTTAACAAATCCCAAAACCTAGGTCAAAATGCATGAAATGTATGATTTAAGGCTAGAAAATAGATCATACTTGTGAAATATGTAATGAAAAGACCAAAGAATGAGTAGAGAAGATGAAGAGGTTGAATGAGAAAAGTTTATGAGTGTGAGAGAAGTATGTCTATCAAAAGAGATGGAAGAGAATGAGACAGAAATCGCGAATCGCGTATATATAGAAGTCTCATAATTCTCGATAAATTGAGAGGTGTTGAGCTTTAAAAGCTTGGAGAGAAATAGCTATCGAGCAGTTGTCCAGAGGTGTCCACATCAAGAATGAGCTCAACGGATCGATGAGCTATTGAGCAGCTATCAAGGAGACCCAAACTTTCTCGATGGATTGAGGAGCTATCGAGAAGCTATTGAGATTGCGATAAGAAAAGGCTGAAAAAGCTCAATAGATAGCCTAGGTGTCGAGGAGCTGTCGAGATTACTTAAAAATAGTTTTCCAAGAAGAAAAAAACACAGACATGAATGCAATCAAACATGTAACTTAACCAAGAATCCAAACAACATTTTAACCTCTCAAAAACATCTCTCAACAAGGAAAAATGTCATGCATTTAGATCCAAAACACACACACACACACACTAAACAAGTCTAACCAATTTTATATTTCAAAAACAAGTTTAGACAATTTAGTAAGCATACATTAGCACATGTAAACCTTGTGATGACCAAATCACATTTTTCCTACACATCTATTAAAAGTAGCAAAGAATATAGCGTGTTGTGTGTGAAAACATCACAAGATTGCATAAGTGTCTCTATGTTATGACGATTTGAGATATGAGTAGATCAATTTAACTCACACATGATCATAACTGTTTGATGGGAACTATCACCTTCGAGGTACATCTTTTAACTCCCACATCTCCTAGAATACACGCTTGCAATCAGGTTTTAAACCATTTCGATCTTTTTGCTTTTAATTTTTCTTTGCATATTTTTTCTTTTTTTATTAAGCATATTATGCAAGGGTATATAAGAGAGAGAAAAGAAATACCCAATTATGTTTAACTTTTTGACATTGCACGTTTGCTATGCAAAAGCATACTAATGTCATTTCATGATTGACGGGCAACAGTGGTGAGATGGTTATTTATGCATTTCTCATAGGATTTTTTAGTCCTTCCCGTCAAAAAGAGTGATACGAGTGTTAAATACAAAAGATCACTTAACCTTACTCATCACAAACACAAGCCACAAATCTCACTTACTTAATTGTGCATAGAGATACTCATCTAAGTTACAAAAGATACAAAGTTCAGAAAACTTTATTTCATTAGCCATTCAAGGAACACAAGTACCAATGTACACAAACACAAACACAAACACACACTGTTTTTGTATTTTTTTTTTATTTTTATGAATGAAAAAAATAAAAACAAAACTGAAAATCAACCAAACAAAAACATGTCAATTAAAGCAATACATAAAAACTAGACTGTCTCAAAAAAAAACATAACAAAAAGGGGGAAAGAGAGAAAAAGTGACTAAATCATTTGGAGCTCTTTTCCTTCCGCACCTTGGTAGAACCTTTCCTTTGAACAAACTCTTGAACTAGCGGTGAGAGGGAAGAATTGAAACCGTTCAAGTTCGAAAGGAACATGAGAGCTTTGAGGAGATCTCCAAGAGGAGCAAGAGAGGAATGTGAGGGCTCTGGCTTACCAATGAAATCATGTTGTTGCTATGTTAAGTGGCTAACCACTTATAGCAGTTAAGTCGAGTATATCCAACTACACCACAATGATGATAGGGATATTACTTCTTCTCTTTGGACTTTTGAGCATTACTCTTCTTAGTCCTAGGGTTTTTGGTTTCTTTTTTAGTAAGCTTAGGAGGTGCTCCTAAGATATATTTACCCTTATCCATATTCTCACTAGCTATCACAGTTTTAGCATCATTATTCTCAGAATAAATATTTTTAACAGGAGAAACAAAAATAGTAGTACTAGAAGAAGCAATATTAGAAGAAGAAAAATCATACCCTAAACTGGTTCGATCAAAAGCAAATTTTTGCATGCTGAGCATCTCATCAAGTTTTGCACTTGAAGTCCTCTCCAACTGAGCTCTCACTTAGAACAATTCTGTCTCAAGCTTCTTAGTCTTCTCAGCCAAGAAATTGTTCTCAAACCTCAGTGCTCCAATAGTCTGATTTGCTTCATCAAACTTTGTGGAGAGTTATTCTTGTTCAAGCTCCACATCACTGAGCTTCATAGTGGCCAACCTATACAGCTTCTCATGTTTTTTTGAGACTTTGTATAACTTTGTATAACTTTGCATAGGCTGTGTGGATGTCATCTTGCTCATCCATCTTCTCAAATTTTGACTCCACCAAGTTTTCTTCTTCATTCACATCTTCTAGAATCCCTTTAGTAGAATTGACAGTTGATAGGCCACAAACGCGTTGTCCCCTTGTGATTAATTAAATTGATTAATTAGCCGAGTTATTAATTAATCAAGTTAACATACAAATTCACGTGGCAGCACAAACAAATCACCAAAAACTAAAGTATGCAGTGAAAAATAAATGACACAGTGATTTGTTTACGAATGGGGAAAACCTGACGGCAAAAACCCCACTGGGTGATTTAAGGTCACCAATCCCGAAACTCCACTATTATCACAACAAGTGATTACAAGCAAGGAATCCAAGTACCTTACCAACTTACAATTGAACCCTTACCCCAATACCCAATTGGACTTATTCTGTAGTGACAGTTTCTCCTTTTGATGCACGGCTCCAAGTACGTGACTAACCAGTTGCGCGGATCCGAGTACGCGACTTCAATTCACCAACTAGAGAGAGAGTTATTGGCTGTAAAGTTCTTCAAATCATCTACACGATGAAGATCAAGAATATGCTTGGTTACAAAACCCTATGGTGCACAATACACAGCAAATTCTTCACAAGAGATGAACTAGGGCATGTACTTTGTCTTTGATCACAAATTGCATGAACAAGGATTACTCAATGCTTGTGCAACTTGCATCCCTTTAACGGCCCTTAAAACAATCCTTTTATATGTCTAGGGTTAGGAGAAAAGAAGTCCCAAAAACACATTCACGGTTTGGAATTAAAACAAAACTGAAAATCTGTTTTCTTTAGATCTCGATAGATAGAGGTGTCGAGAATCTATCGAGAAGCTGTCGAGCCTCGGTACTTAAACAGCTTCTAAAGCTCGATAGATGCATGTGTCGAGACCAGGTGTTGAGCTTTAGTAGCTTGCACTTTCCAGCTTGTTTCTTAGACAGAATTGATGACTTCAACACTTGATCTTGAAACACGGTTTCTTGAAGCATTAAACACATCCTAAATCTACCCAATTACAAGTAAAGTGCATTTTATCAAAGGATGAGCCAATTACACAAAATAGTGACATATGTCAACAACTTGAACTACATATGTCATAACAACAGTGGCGGTGAAGGAATTTAGGATTCCGTCATCCTCATTTTTGGAATCATCCTCAAGTTCAGTATCACTCAAGGTTGCAGCAAATGCCTTACTTTTCCTAATAGACTTGAGATAGGTAGGGCACTTTTGTTTCATGTGACTGAAACCTTGGCACTTGAAACACTTGGGTCCTGAAGGACTAGTGTACTAACCGTCATCCATAGCTTCCTTCTTCCCTTTGCCTTGACTCTTAGACTATGAAGAACTTGATTGCCTACGGTCCTTGTCGAAGCCCTTTGCATTGGAATTTTTCATAAACTTCTTGAACGACCGTGTGATGTAGGACTTTATTTTAGAATCTTTATCATTGGAATACTCATCAGTGTCACTGCTCTTGGCCTTTAGTGCCATACTCTTGCTCTTGCTTGACTTCCCGAGTCTAGACAAACCCAACTCATAGATTTGCAGATTTCCAACAAGCTTTGTCAAAGGAATCTTGTCAATATCCTTTGATTCTTCAATGGCGATGATCTTAGCATGAAATCTCTCAGGTAGAGATCTGAGTACCTTTCTCACAATCTTGGGTTCTAAAATAGTTTCTCTAAGATTGAATGCTGAGTTCACTATGTCCTTGAGCCTGACATAGAAATTATCAAATGACTCATCCTCCTTCATTTTTTTTTCTTCGAAATTAGTAGTGAGTCTCTGAAGTTTCAAATCCTTGACAGCCATGGTTCCTTCATCGGTTGCCTAAAGAATGGTCCACGCCTCCTTTGCAGTTTTAGTGAAGGAGATCTTCTTGAACTCCTCATTTGTGAGCACACTAAATAAGGCATTCAATGCCTTGCTGTTGAAGTTAGCCGCCTTGATCTTTGCATCATCCCAATTGGCCGGCGCTTCCTTCGGCTTGGTCCAGCCTATCTCCACAGCTTGCCATACCTTCTCATCTAAGAATTACAAGAAAGCTTTCATGTGTACTTTCTAGTATGCATAGTTAGGTCCATCAAATAAAGGAGATGCAATAAGTGACTGTCCTCTATCCATGACAAACAGAGCTCAATGGATCTCACACCAAAATTAAACCCGAATCAGAGTGTGCCTGCTCTAATACCACTTAATAGGCCAAAAATGTATTAACCCCTTGTGATAAATTAACCAATTAATTAACCAAGTGAATTAATTAGGTTTACAAAAAAATCACCAATTAACTAAATATGCAGTGAAAATTAAATGACATGATAATTTGTTTACGAATAGGGTAAACCTATACGACAAAAACCCCACCGGGTGATTTTAAGGTCACCACTCCCAAAAATCCACTATTATCAAAACAAGCAATTACAAGTAAAAGAATCTCAATACCTTATACCAACCTACAGTTGAACCCTTACCCTAATACCCAATTAGACTTGTTCTGTAGTGACAATCTCTCCTTGTATTGCATGACTCTCAGTACGTGACTTACCAATAGACGCGCGGATCCTAGTACGCGACTTTATCACCAACTTGAGAAGGATGTTGGCTGCAAAATTCTTCTGTTCTTCAACACACGAAGATCACGAAGTTGCTTGGTCACAAAACCCTACGATGTACAAACACAGCAACTTCTTCAAGAATTAGGGCAAACAAGGTTTCTGGTCACACTTGAGGAATTATGCTCTTGTGCAATTGTGCTCTTGGTTGTGCAACCTGATATGGCCCTTAAAATGATCCTTATATATGTTTAAGGTTGTGAGAAAAGAAATTCCAAACATACATTCACGGATTGGATGAAAATCTGAATTTAATAAACCTTGACAGATACCCTAACTGTTGAGCAGCTGTCGAGCCTTGAGCTGAAATAGCTCATTTAATCCTCAATAAATGCTAGCTATCGATCTAGCTGTCAAGATTTAATGAATAGCACTTCTTCACTTGTTTCTTGGATAGTCTTGCATGGCTTTAACACTTGAATTTGAAACCTTGTTTCTTGAAGCATTAAACACATCATAGATCTATATAATTACAAGTAAAGTGTATTTTGTCAAAAGATTAGCCAATATATAAAATGTTGACATATGTTCCTAACATCCAATCACATATGTCCTAACAACTTTTTTATTAATTCACCTTCTCTCCCCTTCTCTCACAAGTCACAAACTCTCACAACTACCACTAGGGGTATGTATGGGTCAGATTTGATGGGTAAATGTCAATATTTCTATTCAATCTGCCATTAGCGGGTTAGGAAAATTTCAATCTGCCACCGACCTACCGAATTCTAGATCCGGTGAATTGGTTACAAATTTTGGCTCTTTCAACTCGACATGTTAAATAGGTTGACATTATTCTTTTCATAAACTACATAGTATATATACTTACATACAAGGATAACCAACATTGGTGCTTAAACTAAGCGTATTACAAACTATAAGAAGTTAAGAACCATTAAAATATTACATGTCCACAACAGTAAAACTAACTCTATTATTAGAAACTAAATGACCTTTACCTTCTCAATGTGATGTTACATGCCATTTTGTATTTGTTTATATCTTCAATGGATTAATTTGAGTTTGTAGGTATAGTTGGCTTTACATATAATACCATAAAAATTTTATAATATAATATATATATATATAATGGATCAAAAGAAAAAATATTTTTTAGATTTACAAGAATATATGGACCCCAAATCAAAAAGACAAACAACATACTAAAAAAAATATAGATACAAACATTAAGTAATACAAGACGAAAAAAACAATTACCTTTGTATTTGTTTAGGAGAGTTCGCGGCTGATGGAAGGTGAAGAATTGAAAGGATAAAAAAATAAAAATAATAAAAATAAAAAATAGGATTCAATGTTGACTGAATGTGAAGGCTAGATACATAGTGTATGTAGTATACGACTGAAGTGAGTTTAGGGTTTCAATGTTGACTTTTTATATTTTGTTTAAGGAATTTTTACTAATTAGTTGTAAAAATTGATTAGGTAAATTGATTAACTTCAAATAAAAAATTATACGGTTAAAAATTTTGAACTAACATATATTTTTCTATTTATTCATAGTTAAGCGAGCGGATTGGGTTGTAGCAAGTAGGCAACGTTTCAATCCATTACCCAACCCAATCCGCTATTTTAGGGGTATAACCCACCCAACCCAAACCACCTAACTTAATGACCTGCATGGGGTAGGCGGGTCAGCTGCAGGCCAAATCGGTTGGCAAGTCAAGTAGATATTTTACACACCCATAGCTACCACTGTTCATTGCCATAGCCATCATTGCCACTAGAACCACCACAAGACATACAAATACAACCGCCACCACTACAACCACCATAATACATATGACACCAGACTTGCTAAAGAAAAACTCAAACCATAATAGCTACGCAAACAACAAATCTAGGGAAATCTCAAACCAAATCTACCATACCTATTCAAATTTCTGATTCACAGAATCCACATACATTTGAAATCAAAATCCAAACCAAGCACATGTAAGCAAAACTAAATCTTAACAACCAAATCTAAAACCCCAAACCCTCAAATTAAAAAAAGAGAATCCAAATCCCAAACCAAAGAGAAAATAGAAGGAAAATATAAAAGAAGAAAGTGAATAAACCATTGCTGTAAATTACCGCCGTCACTGGCAGCTCCACATGCAAGCCAGGGTAGTGACAGGACAACCCTGACTTTCAAAAAAATGTATATATACACTTGCTGAAAAAAAATATTATATGCTAAACTAACCTATTGTGACCACCCTAATAAAAATTTTGAACACCCTGATTTGGGAATTACAAAAATTTGGGTTCAACAAAAATAAGAGTAATGTTACATTCACAACATTTTTACAATAATTTCATAACAATTTTTTTTTTTTTTTTTTAGAGAGTTTCAACTTATAGCGTCCTCTCCTGATGATAATTCTTTATCATCAAACCAAGACACCAATCAATTTTTAGTGTAGGCGGAGATTGAACCCCAAATCTTTTATACAACCATTAGAGACTTTACCAGTTGAGCTAGCTGGAACCCACAAATTCAATGTAGTAAGCTGTTACTAATTCTAATTGAACCCAAATACCGATATTATTTTTTTACCAACCAATAACAATTGTTTGCATAAGATTTATTATAAAAATATTATGGACGTAGCATTACTCTAAAATTAATTTCTCCCCCCCCCCCCCAAACATGATTCTTAATCCCTTTTATTTATAAAATTATCAAAAATAAATGCTAGCCCAAAAAACAACAAACATAAATCAAACAAAAATAAGACAAGACCAAACATCAACAAGTGAACAAATTGTTCAATAAAAATCCTTTTATAAAACAAAAAGATAACAATCGCTAATCATTTAAATTTATAGATCATTCAACCTATTCAATAAAATAATCTCTAATTTCATTTTTTCCTTAAAATATAGTACTAAGAAAAATATTGTGGTTGTGACTTCTCTTTGATGGCGATGATAATTATACTCTTTTTAGCTTTGTAATCACAACAATCTTGATCTCCTTAGTGACTTGACTCATAGTTTTAACAAATATTCAAATTATTGCTTTATTAGATTTTGTATAATTTAAATTTCTTAGTGACCACTCTAAAAAAAATTCCTAGAGCCACCACTAATCGCCTTCACTAGCAATTGTGGTCGTTGGGGTTCAGCTGTGGCTAAGCTCAATGCAAAGCAAATAAAGAAAACTATATTGAACAAAGTTAGGTAAGATCAGAGAGGACTTTACAGCAAGGAATGAAGGAAAACCATGATGGTAGCGGCGAGCAGTGGTGAGATCGTCAAGGTCTAGTCATGGAAGCTTTGGGAGAGGGAGATAGAGTGAAAGAGTGAGAGAGGGTTTTTGTTCTGAGATGAGAGAAAGACAGAGAATGAGAGAGAAGGGTTCCAACAAGAAGACAGAGAAAAAAATATTAAAATATTAAATACAAGGCAATAGTAACCATGTATATTTACACGGTTACCGTTAGCAATGGTGTATATTTACACACAATCGCCAGACTAATGTGGGTTGGTTTGAGGGGATATTGTGTAAAATTTACATCTTTTTCTATTATGCACCTACTGATGTGGGTGCTCTTATATATATTGATTAAACTACACAATTATTAACTTACAGTTAAACAAAAATTTCTCAAACCAAACTTATTAAACAAAATAGCATGAATTAATGAGGCTCAGATATGTATACAACATGTTAGAAATGTTGGACAACCAAAAAAATTAACATACCTCGTGTCATTGTTGTTCAAGAAATTTGTATAGAAAAATTTATTGCAAAATAATGACTTATGAAGAAGGAATTCTTCTAATATATGACATACACCTTAAAAACCCATCGACAGAATACTAGTTTTTTCAAAGACTATACAATAGACCTTCTAAAATTCTAACATGGGTTTTCTATTTATATTTCTTCTATCAAGGAGTATCATTAACAGTTAATTGTCAAGTAATTGAATGTTTATTCACCAAGTAACTTTTAAGTGATTGTTCACAAATAAAATCCTAGATGAGTTTTTATTTTTCACTTTTATTACTGTTCTTTTCTCTCTCTTTTTCAGCAAGTTATTATTATTAAATTAAATAGTTCAAATATATGCCGTTTGTTTCAATGTAAAAGTTTTCTGAAAAAAAAAAAAAAAAAAAAAAAAAAAAAAAAAAAAAAAAAAAAAGAGTCATTTTTCAAATAGAGTTATTTTCTTAAAAAAAAAAAATTAGTGGAAAAAGACATCTTAAAAATAAGTCATACTTTTAATAAGGTTTTCCATTGACTAAAGATAATTTTTCTTTGACCTATGATTTCAAATGCTACTAAACACCAAAAAATGTGAAAAACTATCTTCATATAAGGTTTTCCAAAACAAACATATAATTAAATAATTATGATAAACTCTATTTAGGCCGCATTAAATCTTTTAATGGAGAAAATCTTACATCAAAAGCATAGAAAGGAAAAGAAACTTCAAGCAATAAGCTTTGATAGAAATTACTTTCTCCATAACAATCAAACTTTCTTTGGAAGTGCATATGAAGATATAACTGATAATATAGTAGTGCACACGAAGGCAACGACGAAGAGGCTAGTTGATGCATATGCCTTCTCATAAATAGATTTGTTAATAACTAGGCACATTCCATCTACTGTTGCCCCCAAATCTTTTGAAACTCCAAATCCTGCAATAGCATCTATGGCTAATAGGTAAAGATATAACCTATTAAAAAAATTAAAAAATTTGGGTCAGCCTCTACTACTCTTTCAATTGAGAACAGTTTAACTAGTTTTTTGCTGAAAGTGTGCTAAAGTATAGCTGTACTTTGAAAAAATTTGAAAAATTAAGAAAATGCGGAAAAAAGTGAGGTTTTAAAAAACTGTACATAAAAACTAAAAGCTAAAGCCGAGCTTATAAGCTAATGTCAAACAAACACATATACCTAACTATAAAATCTGCTTAGACTTGTGTCATAGGGACGATTTTCACCCCAATTTTTTTGTCTTGTGAGTTTCTTTGTGAGCTTGTAACTTGTTGCCTTGTTTGGCTATTCGTGGAAATCAAATAGGACTCATTTGATGTTGTAAAGTTGTAATTTACAACTATTTTATATTGGTTTTAATTTAGTGCCAAATTTAATTGTAATTTTTTCAATCATATTTTCCTGTATTTATGTGGGTTTTTAATTGTAAAGGATGAGTGCAAGAGAGTGTGAAGACCCAAGCTTAATAGGATGAACAAGTGGATTTCACGAGTGCCTTGCGAGAAGCTTACCAGTGAAAGAACCACGTGTAGAGCACATGATTGGAAGATGAAGAGTCATGCCAGCCTGGAGGTTTATGCGAGTGTCTCACGGGTAAGGCATTCTCGCAAAGTAATCGCGAAACTTTCTATTTGGCAAAAATTTGTGTTTCGCTTTACCAAGTCTTTGCCCACACTATATATACCCTCATTGCCCACCAATTGTAAGGAGTGCTTTTTAAAGAGAAAACCCTAGAAAATACACTTGAGAGTTAGAGATTGTTATACCCACAAGCATCTACATATTTCCTTGTGATTTTCCTCAACTTCTACCTCTCCATCTCTATATTCTTGAGAGGTTGATAACTCAAACACTTACCACACCCATTTTGAGTGTCAAGTGAGATTTTGGTATTGTTGGGAAGCATTGAAAGGAGTCATTCATTGGCGGATGTAATCAGGCTGAATTACTGGATCTAGAAAGCTAGAAAAGACAAGGTTCCGAAAAGCCAGTTGGTAGCAGGAGTTTGGAGGGCTCAAGTACATTGGGTGGACTAGGCTTGAAGGGTCTTTTGTTATTCATGTACTCCAACTTTATTCCCTAGTAGATCGATTTCGATTTGGTGGGTTGCGGAGAACTTTTTCGCTGAGTTCTTTGGTTTCTTCTTCTGTAACACGTCTCAGTGTTATCTTATGTTTGCATCTATCTTCCTTACTCTTTTTAAAGTCTTTCTTTTATTGTTGATATTTGATGAATATGGCTTAGGGTAGTGTTTTCGGTTGTTTGCGCTTTATTACTCTTGTTCCACACATAGTATAAGTTAAAGTAAAAGCTATCTAGCCATAATTTTAAATTGAGGGTCTAAACAAGCTCTTTTGTATTTACAAAAATTTGAGCTTTCAATTGGTATCAGAGTGAGTACACTTATCGGATTTCATTATCCTAGTGTGATCCTAGACCCCAAGTGAGATGGATCGATCTCAATCTCTTAATGCTCCTCCATTCTTTGAGGGGAGTAATTATGCTTTTTGAAAAGTACGTATGCATGCTTTTCTGTTTGCTATTGATGAGACGGTATGGGATTCCGTTGAGAATGGGTATGCAAGACCCACTACCGCCAAATCCGAATGGGATAAGGCTGCTCTTGCTTTGGCAAATGCCAATAGCAAAGCTATTAATGCTATTTTCTGTAGTATTTCTACTGATGAGTTTTACAGGATTTCGCATGCACTACAAAAAAAAAGTTCTATAGCCGCGTTTTCAAAACGTGGCTATAGACCGATTTGGTCTATAGCCACGTTTTTTTAGGCCACGTTTTTTCCAACCGCGGCTATAGGCAGGACCAATGGCTGCGTTTCTATAGCCGTGGCTATAGTCAGGACCAATGGTCACGTTTTTAAAAACGTGGCCATAGAACATACTCTAGCCACGGTTTGTAAACTGCGGCTATAGACCCATTTAACCACGGCTAAAAGTTTTTTTAAAAACAAAAAAAAAATAAATTCTGGATTTTTTTTTTCAAAACAAAAAAAAAATTCTAGGTTTTTTTTTAAAAAACAAAAAACAAATTCTGGTTTTTTTTTCGGCAAAAAATTCAAACAAAAAAATTTTGGGTTTTTTTTTTTAACAAAAAAAAAATTCTGGGTTTTTTTTTTCCTCAAAAAATTCAAAATTCAAACAAAAATATTCAAAATTAAACATAAACCCAGAAAAATTCAAATTAAACACAACATACTCACAATACAAAAACACCCAAAAAATTCAAAATCAAACACAAATCCAAAAAATTCAAAATCAAACACAACATTCTCACAATAGAAACACACCCAAAAAATTCAAAATCAAACACAACATACTAACAATACAAGAACACAAACCCAATTACACATAAGCACAATAGCACAAATTCAAAATTTTCAGCATTTCCTACATATTCTTACCACCTAAACGTAAAATAAAAAAGAAATAAAAAAAAAACTAGATCTGTAGACAAATCAATGGGTTTGAGATGAAGAAAAAAAAGAAAGAAAGAAAAAAAGAAGAAGAAGTAGCTGCAAAGAAACAAAGAAAAAAGAAAAGAGTTGTGCTGGAGTGGAAAAAAAAAAAAAAAAAAAAAAAAAAAAAAAAAAAAACCTGTTGTTAGTTGCAAAAGAAAGGAGCAAAAAAATAAAGAAAGAAAGAAAGAAATTAAGCTACGTACCTGAAGTTGTGTACTTGAAAGAAAGAAACAAAGAAAAAATAAAGAACCTGAAGAGTGTAAGAGGAAGGAAGAAAGAAAAGGAAAAAAAAAAAAAAAGGAAGTTGCGTACCTAAAGGAGTTTGGGTGAAGAATGAAGAAAGAAAAGAAAGAAAAGATGAAGGGGGTAGGTGGGCAGGTGGGCAGGTCAGTGGGAAATAAGGGGGATCACGTGGAAAGATCCCCCACAATTTTATTTTATTTTATTTTTTTTTTTTTTTTTTTTTGTGTGTGTGTGTTACATATAGCTTACGTTTTTTTAAAAAAAAAAAAGCGCAGCCAAAGGGGGACCTATAGCCACGTTTTTAAAAACGCGGCTATAGGCCCTCCTTTAAAAAAAAAAAAAAAAAAAAAAAAAAAAAAAAAAAACCCGTAGTGGGTTCATGAACCCACTACGGGTTTTTTTTTTTTTTTTTTTTTTACCTATAGCCACGTTTTTAAGAAACGTGGCCATAGACCTAACCTATAGCCGCGTTTTTAAACGCGGCTATAGGTCCTCATTTAAATATACATATATATATATATATGGCTGGATCTATAGCCACGTTTTTAAAAACGTGGCTATAGACTATCCTATAACCACGTTTTTAAAAACGCGGCCATAGATCTAGCCTATAGCCGCGTTTTTAAACGCGGCTATAGGTCCTCCTTTAAATATACATATATATATTTAGCTGAATAGACATCTCAAGAAAGAATGTCCAAACTATTTGAGAGGAAAAAGTAAAGTATCTACTACCACCATTCCGAAACGCCACATTTAAAAACGCAGCTATAGGTTAAGTCTATGGCCACGTTTCTTAAAAACGTGGCTATAGGATAGTCTATAGCCGCGTTTTTTAAAAACGTGGCTATAGGTGAAGTTTATAAAAAATGTGGCTATAGGATAGTCTATAGCCGCGTGTTTGGAAACGCGGCTAAAAAAAACGCAGCTATAGACCCACGTGTTTTGTAGTGATGTGAAGTACGCCAATAAGACATGGACCATTCTTGAGACAACCTATGAAGGAACTAAGAAAGGTAAGGACACTAAGCTTCAAATGCTCACTACTCGGTTTGAAGAAGTGAAGATGAGCAATGATCATTCGTTTGATTACTTTTATGGGAGACTTAATGAGATAGTGATTGCCAAGCTCAACCTTGGAGAGAATATGGAAGATGCCAAGGTGGTAAGGAAGATCTTGAGATCTTGAGATCCTTACCTGAAAGCTTCTAAGCTAAGGTCATGACCATAGAGAAGAGTAAAGATTTGGATGAGACAAAGATTCAAGAACTTATTGAATCTCTCCAAACCTATGAGCTAGGACTACCCTTTCACATGTCTAGCAAATCACTTGCTCTCAAAACTATATATGAGAGAATGGGTGATTCCTCAAAAGAAGATGATGTAGAAAAGGAGGTAGTGTTTCTTGCTAAGAACTTCAATAAATTTCTCAAGATGAAAAACAATGGGAAAACATTTGGCAAAGGAAAATTCTCATCCTCAAAAAATGAAAAAAGGAGTTCAAGAAGAAAGATGGGAAAGATGCTTCATCAACCCAAGGAATCGTGTGCTATGAATGTAATGGGCATGGACATCTCAAGAAAGAATGTCCAAACTATTAGAGAGGAAAATGTAAAGTGTTTACTACCACCCTTAGTGATTCTGATTCTATGCGTGGCCAAGACAACTCAAGAAGAATGCCAAAGAGAATCCAAGCTAAAGGAGAAAATGAGGGACAACTCATTGGAGATGTTATGGAGATGTTGAAAAACATTTCATCATGCCTTGCTAGCTTCACCCCGAGGTTTGAGAGTTATGTCGGTTGTACCCCTCTATCTAGGGATCTCACCCAAAACACTCGTACAGTATGGGTGAAGAAAGGTACTCATGCATAATCATTCACTATGCCCATGCATTAATACTTTCAACATTTTAGGGTTATAATTTCATGCATCATGACATATGCAATCTTCTTATGTCATTGCTTCCGATTTTTAGCATGTTTCCTTTACAAGTTTTTGTGTGTTGTTTTTGTTGATCTTACTTTGTTCGTTCTGTTTTTGAGTGTGTTGAAAAATTCAAAAACTCATAAAAATTGAAAAATCTCAAAAAGTTTGATCGCTTGTGTTGTGTATATCACATGTAAGTTTGGCCTTATATCTCCATACTAAAGGCATGGTGCATTAACGAGCTAGCTTGTTATGTATGCACATTTTCTAAATGTGAGCGACAACTAGACATCTACGTTTGATTGTTGTAACTAGATCTTCAAACTTGTCATGAATGATTGATCAATAATCTTGCTTGATCTTGATACATAAGTAGACTTGTGCCTATATATCTTCTCACATTTTTTTTTCTTTTTCAAAAGAGCTCTTCAAATGTCAATCTCCAAAAGGAGAAAGAGCTAAAAAAGTCTTGCTTCACAAACTAGTTTAATTAGGAAAATGTGAAGCAAATATGCATGGTGCCAAAGCCAAAGGCTTATTTGTCAAAAATACATCAAGAGTTTATGGCATCACTTCTCAAAATTTGAGTTGTATTTGATCAAAAGTATGAAAAATGGAAGCCAAATGAAAAGCTTTCAATCAATTGTAAACACATTGATGAAGGGTTATATATGTTCATTTCTACAAGTAAGATAGGTTACTTGACTTCGTACTACTTGTGTATGAATTGATTGAATTGATCATTGAAGCTTCATACCAGACTATGGACTAGTTCATGCTTAACCCACACACACATCACACAAGTTTAATTTTCAACAAATGCTTATGCCATTTGTGTGATTGTATGTGCTCAAATGTGATGTGTGTACTCAATTGCTTGTTAATCAAATCCAAAAATATTTTTGAGTATTTTTTATGTTTTAGAAAGTGTTTTTATGTATTTTGTGTGTTTAGAGTTTTGTCCAAAATTTCTATTTCATTTTTCTCAAAAAACTCTTCCAGAGGTATTTTCAAGTAATTTGCGAGTAAGCACTACCCACAAAAATGAAGAAGGTAAAATTTAGATTTCACTAAAATTCAGACAAAGAGTTTCGCGACTGTCACACGAATAAAATCTGCCCGCGAAATCTGTTATGTGCTTCAGTGGCATTTTTGCAAGTAACTTTGCAAGAAGCTTACCCTGCTTAAAGCGTGTTTCTACAATTTTTAAATGCAAACAGTGACAGTTTTTGAAACATTTTCATTTTGCCTCCTTCAAAACCTATCTCAATCCAAAACACTTTTTCTCTCAAAAACTAACCCAAAACTCAAGATCAATCACTTCTAAAACTCATCTAAGGTATGTTTCAACATCTTTTTACTTTTGAATCCTTAGATTAAGCCTTAGATTCTAGGACTTCTAGGGTTGGGTTTATTTTTGAAAGGGTTGGGGAAAAACTTATTTTTCTTGCAAAATCTTTTGATTTTCTTAATTGAGTTGTGTCCCATTTTGTTTGTTTGTGTTTGTGTTGGCCCCAAATGGTATTTTAACATGTATTTAGGCAAGATTTCATCATGTTCATGCATTGTTTTACATGTTAGTGATTTGTATGCACTCTAAGTGTTTGATGAAATGCCCAAATGGCATTTTGTTGTTGTTTTGGACTCCAATGATGCAAGGATCGCAACTAATTATAGAAAAGAATGGAAATTTGCGGTAGCTGAGTTCGAGGATAGCTTTGCCTCCAGAATAGAGAGAAGATAAGGAAATAGGAAATTGAGATAGAAAGTAGATTGAATCAGTGATTACTTGTCTGAATTGTTATTGCTCATCATCTCAGCCTCTATACAAGATTGCTTCCCTATTTCACTTCATAACTAACACAACTCTGCCCTGGCTAACCAAATAACCCCCAACCTAACTCACAACAGTTACAATAGTTACAAGTAACCTAACAGCAGTTACTATTAACCATAGTTAAGGCCCTAATTAACCAGCATAGTATGACAGCTCATATAACCAGCTAACACAACCAATGATCAGCACCAATCCAATACAATAGGGAACACAATAGCACAGTAGAAGTAAGTGAATACAATAGCACAATAAGATTAAATCCTAACAATTTCCCCTCCCTTTAAGCACCTTGCCCACAAGGTGAGGAAATTTAGCTTGCAAATCATAAAGGATTTCCCAGGTAGCATCTTCCTTGCACTCCCCTTGCCACTGCACAAGAACTTGAGTCACAGTATGACTCCTCAACTGAATGGATTTCCTGTCCAAGATCAGCATAAGTTCTGGAGTAATTACCAAATCTACATTCACAGCAAGTAATGTGGGTCTAAGCACCACCTTGGCACCCAACTTCGCTTTAAGACTAGAAACATGGAACATAGGGTGAATAAGGGAACCAGAAGGTAATTCCAATTTATAAGATACTGCACCAAGTTTTTGGAGGATCTGAAATCGCCCATAAAACCTTGGAGCTAACTTGCCAAGCTTCTTATGGTGGACTGAAGACTGTTTATATGGTTGGAATCGTAGATACACCCAATCCCCTATTGCAAAGGACCTTTCCACCCTCTTTTTATTAGCAAACCACCTCATCCTCTCCTGAGCAGCACTCAAATTCTGCTTAAGCAAGGTCAGTAGCTGTTGTCTGTCTTTAAGCAGCAAGTCCACTACCCCAACCCTTGTAGTGCTAGCTACATAATCAAGAACCCGAGGAGGAGGGTAACCATACAAAGCCTCAAAGGGTGTCATTTTAGCAGAAACATGGTAATTGGTATTAAACCAAAACTCTGCCAAAGGTAACCACTCCACCCAAGTAGTAGGCTTGTCAGCTGCAAAGGCCCTAAGGTAGTGTTCTAAGCTCTTGTTAACCACCTTAGTTTGTCCATCAGTTTAAGGGTCGTAAGAAGAAGACATATTCGAGGTGACCCCTTGTAGTCGCATCAATTCCTTCCAAAAGTGAGAAGTGAAGACTGGATCTCTATCACTAACAATGGTGGAAGGCATTCCATGCAATTTAAACACAAACTGTAGATAGACATGAGCCGTCTTAGCAGCAGTATAAGGACAAGCAAGAGCCATGAAATGAGTGTACTTGGTAAACCTATCCACTACCACCAACACCACTGAATGCATATGTGACCTGGGCAGCCTTTCCATAAAGTCCATGCTGACATCTAACCATGGTTTTTCTAGAATAGGCAAGGGTTGCAGTAACCCGGCTAGAAAGCAGGTCTCATGCTTAAGCTTCTGACAAACATCACATTCTTTCACATACTGTTTCAGATCTTGCCTCAGTCCAAACCAGTAAAAATCCTTTTGAATCCTTTGTAAAGTCTTAAGATAGCCAAAATGGCCCCCCAAAGGGCCGTCATGTACTTGCTGTAGAACCACAGACTTCAAATTCCCATTAGACTCACCCAAATACAACCTGCCTTTATAAAACAATAAGCCATTGCAAAAGGTAAATCCAAGAGGAGCATCAGAACCCGATTGAAGAGCCTTTATGATAGTCTGAATCTTAGGATCAGATGTATAGCTAAGCTTGAGATCAGACAACCAAGAGGGAGTAGGAAATGATATAATGCACAAGGTACCCTCAGAAGGAGTTGAAACATCTAAAATAGCTGACACACTTGGAATAGAAATGGGCAAATCAAATTGAGAAGAAGCAGGAGCATCAGTTTCATCACCTGGTCTTCTTGAGAGTGCAATAGCCACCAAATTTTCTTTACCTTGTTTGTATTCCATAATGAAAGTATAGCCAAGGAGTTTGGTAATCCATCTTTACTATGCTGGGGTGCCTACCCTCTGCTCTAAAAGGTATTTTAAACTTTGATGATCTGTCTTGATAACAAATGGTCTTCCCAGCAAATAGGGTCTCCACTTCCTCACAGCCACCACCAAAGCTAGTAATTCTTTTTCATAAGTAGAGAGTGAGAGTTTAGTACCTTTCAAAGCTTAACTATGGAAGGCAATAGGCCTCTGACTCTACATTAAGACAGCCCTTAAACCCAAACCTGAAGCATCACACTCCACAATGAAAGACTTTGTGAAATCAGGCAAAGCCAACACTGGTGGACTTGAAACAGCCTCCTTAAGCATCTGGAAGGCCTTGGCAGCTTCTAGGGTTCAAACAAAGGAGTCTTTCTTCAATAAGGCAATTAAAGAGGTAGCAATTTTCCCGTAGCCCTTCACAAATTTCCTATAATATCCAGTGAGTCCAAGGAAACCCTTTAAGGCTTTAACATCCCTAGGCACAGGCCATTGCTGCATAGTAGCAGTCTTTTTTGGATCAGTTCTCACTCCCTTACCAGAAATAAGGAGGCCTAAGTACTCTACCTCCTCACATGCAAACACACTCTTAGATTTCTTAGCATATAACTAGTGTTTGGCCAAGGTCTCCAAGACCAATCTGAGATGACCAAGATGAGCAGGCAAGGACTTACTATAGACCAAGATATCATCAAAAAAAACAAGAACAACTTCCTTAAAAAGGGCCTGAAAATTACATTCATCAATGATTGAAAAGTAGAGGATGCATTAGTTAAGCCAAAGGGCATCACTAAGAATTCAGAGTGGCTCTCATGTGTTCTAAAAGCAGTTTTAGGGATGTCTTCCTCTTTCATTTTGATTTGGTGATAACCAGACCCCAAATCCAATTTAGAAAAAACACAAGCCCCTCCCAACTCATCCAACAACTCATCAATGACAGGAATAGGATACTTGTCTTTAATGGTTTCTTGATTCAAAGCTCTATAATCAATACACATCCTCCATGACCCATCAGCCTTCCTTACTAAAAGAACAAGTGAAGCAAATGGGCTGCAACTATGCCTAATTGAACCAATAGACAACAACTTTTGAACTATTTTTTCAATCTCATTTTTCTGATAAAAATGGTACCTATAGGGTCTTTGACATATAGCTTTTGCTCCTTCCTTGAGCTGGATTTGATGTTCATGCCCTCTAATGGGAGGTAAACCAACAGAAGTGGCAAAGACTGACTCAAACCCTAATAGAAGATCAGCCACCTGGGCAGGGAGTTGAGTAACCTGATCTGTAGAATGAGAAACAGTAGGACATGCAATTTGCAAGACCAATCCTCTCTTCACAGGGTCCTTCAAGAACTGGCTGCCTTCTTGAATAAGAGTATCTGCTCCCTTTAACCCATGTAAAATCACTGACTCTTAGTCATGAGAAAAACACATAGTCAGTAGCTTGAAGTCCCATTAAATGACCCCAAGAGTACACAGCCATTGAGTTCCTAACACCAAATCACAACCCCTCATAGGCAGCATATGTAATTGTACCAAGAATTGATGCCCTTGCAAACAAATGGGAACTGCTTCACACAATCCTTGAGTCCTAAGAACATCACCATTAGCCACCTTCACTTCTAAGATCTGAGAAGTATCCACAGGAATGTGCAATTAAGAAAAAATTGAAGTGTCAACAAAGTTGTGTGTGCTACCTGAGTCTACCAAAATTACCAAGGACTTATTCTTAATCTTTCCCATTACCCTCATGGTACCATAAGTAGGAGTACCACCATAAGTAGGAGTATCACTAAGAGCATAAAGGGTGATTCCAGCTTCTTCAACACTGCCCTCTTGATCATGTAAAGAACAATCAATGACAGAACCCTCACAACCTTCTTCTAATTCAGCAATCATCACCCCTAAGCTAACATTAGGCACACACTCCCCACAATCAAGAAGAAATAACACAGCATTTTTGCACTTATGACCAGGACCCCATTTCTCATCACAGTTATAACACAGCCCTTTTTTCTTTCTTTCTTCCATTTGAGCAGGAGATATTCTCTTAATTGGAAATTTATTAGTCTTAGTATCAAACAAAGGAAGAACCTTAGGCGTACCTAAAATTGAGGGTTTACCTTGATCCACCTGCAGTTTTGAAGTCCTCTTACAGCTCCAGTTATATTCTTCTTGAAACTTTGATATTCCAAAGGCCTCATTTAATGATTAAGGATTGAGCATGCGAACAGGGAGTCTGATCTCATCCCTTAAACTACTAAGAAAACAACTCAACTTGTGTGCAGAAGATAAACCCTTGATCCTATTTGACAAGACTTCAAACTGAGCTTTGTATACTGCCACTATAGATGTCTGTCTCAACCTTGTCAACATTTCCATAGGATCATCATATGAAGTTGTACCAAACCTCACTTGCATAGCTTAAACCAGAGACTCCCAGTCATAGAACACCCCTGTTTCCTCACTTTCTTGAAACCATATCAGTGCTTCTCCTTCCATGTGAAACGAAGCTAACATCAACTTCTCTCCACTGGGTGTATTGTAGTCTCTAAAGCATTGATTAGCCTTATACATCCAACTCGCTGGGTCTTCACCAGAGAATCTGGGAAATTCCAACTTCACGGAGAATTAGGGTTTTGATTTTCCCCAATTCTCTGAGATTTCCCAATTCTCTGAGATTAGAAAGATCCACCCTGTTCTAAAGAACCCAATTTCTGCAGAATCATAGTTAATTGCTGACTCATTTCATTCAACGTTCTTGTGTGAATTTCTTGTACAGTTCTCATCTCTTGTATCTCCTTCATGTGATGATCAGTTGCATTTCAAAGTGAAGAAATAGCCTTGTTGGTTGCAGAAGAAGCACGAGTCTCTGCCATGGATGCCAAGGAAAGCCTGCTCTGATACCAATTGCAAGGATCGCAACTAATTATAGAAAAGAATGGAAATTTGTGGTAGCTGAGTTAGAGGATAGCTTTGCCTCCAGAATAGAGAGAAGATAAGGAAATAGGAAATTGAGATAGAAAGTAGATTGAATCAGTGATAACTTGCCTGAATTGTTATTGCTCATCATCTCAACCTTTATACAAGATTGCTTCCCTATTTCACTTCGTAACTAACACAACTCTGCCCTGGATAACCAACTAACCCCCAACCTAGCTCACAGCAGTTACAACAGTTACAATTAACCTAACAGCAATTACTATTAACCATAGTTAAGTCCCTAATTAACTAGCATAGAATAACGGCTCATAAAACCAGCTAACACAACCAATGATCAACACCAATCCAATACAATAGGGGACACAATAGCACAGTAGAAGTAAGTGAATACAATAGCACCGTAAGAGTAAATCCTAACAGATGAGTACAAAATTTTGGAGATTACCATGTTTTTACATTCTTAACATGTTTTAAACATTGGTTGTGTGTTTTACACACTTTGCCCCAAGAGTGCTTGATCATGCTTTGTTCATGCATCACATATGCACACCACATGTACACTTGATGCACACACTTGATGCACACACTTGAACACTTGACTTGTTTTGCACTTCACTCATGCTAGATAAGTTGTACTACATATTTAGCACTTAAAACATGATCTTGTGGCATTAGGTTTTATGCCTTTATGTTCTTTTTAGGACTTTTGGTTTATAGACTAACTTGTATCTAATCAAGTTTGGTTCCTTGTGTTTGTGTCCGGTTTGCAGATGTCTCCTCTTGAGAAATCAACCACAAAGAAGTCCTTAAAATGCCAACTTACTTCCTTGGATGCATTCTGAAACAATGATACAAACATGGCTTATAACGATTACTACAAAAAGGCCCCGATCATCTTGGAAACGACTTTGGAGTAAAGAGTCCTTAGAACACACTTTCATTCCCAATGTGTTCAAAGAAAGGACGTGGACAAAGCTGTTGAACCCAATGGGGAATGTCCATGCAGAAATCATTTGGGAATTCTATGCCAATGCCTTTATGGAAGCGATTGCAGAAACTGTTAGCTGAGTGGGAGAGAGTTCCATGTCACAAGAGAGTCCATTCAAGAGATATTGGAGATTCATCCAACGACTCCACACACATCCCTCCAGTATGATGAAAGAAAGGAAAAACTCGGACCAATTGTGGACGTCCTTGGTGGCATCAATAAGAAGGCCTTGCACACCATTCCATTCACTCCGGAGAGGAGAACCTTGGCCTATATCATGATTTTCAACCTCTACCCGATGAGAAATTTGACTAACTTGTCTGCACCACGTTCCATATTTCTATTTGATCTCTTCACACACAAGGAGATCAACATTTGTAGTCACATCTACTACCTCTTCACCACATGCATCACAAAGAAGAATTCAAGACTGATTTTACCATTTCCAAGCCTTATCATGGCTCTTATCAAAAGGGCAAATGTGAAGATTCCTAGTGGATTTCCAGTAATGCAAAGGGATTATCCAATCAGCGCTCAAACCATGACCCAAAGAAAAGTTCATATCCCCAGACCATCTGTTTGTGTCTCTCAAATCCCAAGAGACAATGTTGCTGAAGAAGGTGGAGACACAGAAGAAGAAATTGAGAATTTCACATCAGTCCCAAAGGACACTGCACAACCCTCTACTCAAGCACGTGCACGGGCACCCGATTTTCTTGATCATCTAATTGCAAGGGTTGAATAGATGTATGGTATGCTAGACTCCCACATGCGACACTCCTCAACTCAATTCACCTACCTAGAAGGCTAGATCATTGCACTCTCGTCTTAAATTGATGACATGATAAGGGACCAACAGTAGCAACAGGAGGACTTAGAGTCAGAATCTGCACAATTCTAGTCTCTTTGTTCATTCCGGTCAAAAAGAGGAGTAGTTTGAGGGGGAGTAGCATAGCTTGAGGGGGAACATAGTTTAGCACATCCTAGAGCACATTGGTTCATTTTGGTGGTTCTATAGTTTATTAGTTTACTTTAAAGTTTTTATAGCTTTTGGATAATTTTTACATTATTTTCGTTTAAAGCTTTTAAGTACTTTAGTTTAAAACTTGTTTATCTTTAGTACTTTTGTGTATCTTGGTTTTTATAGTCATTTTGATGCTTATTGTTCTTTATTCCTCTTAGCTTTAGTTATTTTGATGCATCATGCTTGTTGGACATGCAATCGATTTTAGCATTGCTCTTAATTGCATTGCATGTCCGAATGATCATTTACTGGTTAATGTTCATTGTAGTCATTCTTTAATGACTATTCATGTTTGATCAAGTTATGCTTTATACCTTATATCTCTTTTGGTATCTTGATCACTTTTTACTTGTTCCTATATGTACCTTGTGTTCTACTTGTCATGAGCTTAATGAAAATTTGTTGTATGTGCGAGTGTTTTAGGATACAAGTGTACACGATGCAAATGCTTCACAGCTTCTAGAATTAGGTATGAGTGAGTTTTGCCTATGTTCCCAAACTCACGTATAAGTCTAGAGTCTGTCTAGGGGTTTTGTCACGAAATAGTCAAAGAGGGAGATTGTAAAATTGTAATTTACAACTATTTTATGTTGGCTTTAATTCTGTGCCATATTTTATTGTAATTTCTTCAATCATATTTTTCTGTATTTATGTGGGTTTTTAATTGTAAGAGATGAGTAGATTTTGCGAGAAGCTTACTCGAGAAAGAGCCACGTGTAAAGCACATGACTGGTAGATGAAGAGTCATGCCAGCCTGGAGATTTTCGATAGTGTCTCACGGGTAAGGTCTTCCCGCGAAGTACTTACAAAACTTTCTGTTTGGCAAAAAGTTGTGTTTTGCTTTATTAAGTCTTTACCCACACTATATATACCCTCATTACCCACAAATTATAAGGAGAGCTTTTCAGAGAGAAAACCATAGAAAATACATTTGAGAGTTAGAGATTGTTATACCCATAATCATCTACACATTTTCTTGTGGTTTTCCTCAACTCCTACCTCTCCATCTCTATATCCTTGAGAGGTTGATAGCCCAAACACTTATCATACCCATTCTGAGTGTCAAGTGAGATTTTACTATTAGGAAACATTGGAAGAAGTCATTCATTGGCAGAAGCAATTGAGCTGAATTGCGGGATCCAGAAAGCTAGAGGAGACAAGGTTCCGAGAAGCCAATTGGTAGGAAGAGCTTGGAGAGCTCAAATACATTGGATGGACTAGGCTTGGAGGGTCTTTTGTTATTCATGTACTCCAACTTTATTCTCTAGTGGATCGATTTCGACTTGGAGGGTCGCAGAGAGGTTTTTTGCCGAGTTCTTCAGTTTCCTTTTCAATAACATGTCTCAGTGTCATTTTTTGTTTGCATTTCTCTTCCTTACTCTTTAAGCTTTTCTTTTATTATTGATATTTGATGAATATAGCTTAGGGTAGTGTTTACGGTTATTTGCGCTTTATTACTCTTGTTCTACACATAGTATAAGTGAGTAATAGCTATCAAGTCGTAATTTTAATTTGGGGGTCTAAACAAGCTCTTGTATTTTTACACAAATTTAAGCTTTCAGATGTCATCACTCATTACAACTCATAAGGCAATAAATTTAAGTTGAAATTCTGCCCAAATTAACACCTTGCAAGGCTCAAGACCATGCCAAGCCCAAGCTCCAATTTGAACTAGCCCGTAATTAAAAATGCTATGCAATTCAACCTGAATGTATTCTAGCATAAAGCAACCGAAAGTTTACATTGTTTTCTTGAAAATGGGTCAGAAATTCCACTGATCCTAGTTATCATGTTTTGGACTTGCTAAGTCAAAAAATATATAATTTTCTTTTTGGGCCAAACAAAAAAATATATATCATTACTTTTTCAAAAATCGTTCATCTATTCGGCCAATAATAGGCCCTAGAGAAACTATATGATTGCCATGACAAGATTGAAAAAGAAAACTGCAGAAATTAACATCATTTAACACACAAAAGAATCAAGGGAGATGGATGAAGGGTTAAACTAGATTTATAGGTTGGGCTAACGACATTAAAGCTGAGCTGTGGACATTAAGGGATGGCCTAATCTTATACTTCCAATTAAAAGTCCAAGCTGTTGAAATTGAGCTTGATACTAAATCTGTGATCTACCTTCTGTCAAACAATGAGGTATCTTTGGCTAACTATGCACCTATTATTGATGACTGCAAGAACTTGTTGAACCAACTGCTCCTTTGGAAAATTCAACACTGCTACTGGGAGGCGAATGCTTGTGCTAATGCTCTGGACAAGAAAGTTGTTTCCCTTCAACAAGAATTTTGTATTCTAGACTCTCCGCCGGTAGAGTTGTCTTACCTTTTAATGCACAACCTCTCTGGTCTTTTTTGTATTAGATTATGTAACACCTCTGCCCCTATGGCTAACTCTTAGTTTCTAATATATATCCTTTTAACCCAAAAAATTATTATTATCATTATATGATAATTATACTTCATCACATTTAGCAACAAGGAAAAAAAAAAAAAAAAAGTTTACCTTATCACCATAGAAATCAAGTAGAACACCGCCACTACAAAAAATGAGGGCTATAGTTGCGTTTAAAAAACGCAACTATAGACCAAAAAAACGCAGTTATAGCCTATAACTGTGTTTTGCAACGCGGCTTATCCTGTGAGACAATAGCCCATGCAGGACCTATAGCTGCGTTTTTATAAATGCGGCTATAGACCACCCTATAGCTGCGTTTTAAGCCCCCCCTTTAGCTACATTTATCCACACTCATAACTACGGGACCTATAGCTGCGTTTCCAAAAAAACGCAACTATAAGCCCTGTTTGGGCTGCATTTAAACTGCAGGTATGGGCTAAGACCTATAGCCGCGTTTTGAACACAGCCCAAACCGAGATTATAGCTGCGTTTTTTCGGAAATGTAGCTATAGTTCTAGCAGCTATCAACGAGGAAAAACGCAACTTAAGGATGATAAAAACGCAGCTGCCAGGTGGGCTGTAGCCACGTTTATAAAAACGCAGCTATAGGTCCCAAGTTGTTTGGTGGGAAAACGCAGCTATAGTGGGAAAAAAACGCAGCCCAAAGGGGACTGTAGCCGCGTTTTAGAAAACGCGGCTATAGGTCCTGACTTTGGGTTTTTCTATAGCTGCGTTTTTATAAACGCATCTATAGGCTTTAATTCCCCCCCCCCCCCCCCTTTTCTTCTAAATAAACACATTCATGCATGCCCAAAACAAAACCTGTATACAAGACCTGTAATTCCTTCCCAACACAATATAATACCTATAATTTCCAACACTCAAACACAACCAACAACACAAATTTCCAACACTCAAATGCAACTACAAAACAAACTTCCAATACTTCACAATTCCTAACCAATTGCCACCAATCATATAATTTCCAATACTCAACAATTCCCAATCAATTGCCAGCAATCATATAACACCACCAATTTCCAAAAGATTAATTACATAAGAATTTTTCTTACATACACCAAAACTAAAGTTCCCAAATGGATTTTTTTACATCACAAAATATAACATAAGGATTTTTTACATCACAAAATCCTGGCTACAACCATTATGCAACTTGAACAGTCAATCCAATGCCCATAACTACAGCCAATTACCTATGACAATGAGAACACCAGAAATAAGCTAACGTTTTAAGCTAAAACAAACACACTCTAAACAAATAACTAAGTATTTTGCTCAGTCAGTCTACTAACAAGGGAAACATCCCTTCAATTTATAGAGTCATTATTAGAAATGTGCTTGTTAACATAGTCTTTTTGCTTTTATCCATTTCAAAGCATGGCATCTTAAAACTAGTCTAAGAGTGAGACATAGTTCAGTAGCTGCACTTTGAAAGGTTTAAATCTTTCCATTAGTGCTTAAGAATATCATAGATTCCACTCTCATCAATTTCATATATATACATACATTTACATCATCCATATTCGCTGCTGTTTTATAAATATAACAATAATTTGTGCTTTTCTTAGATTGAAAGCTACCTTGGAATAAGGTCCCTTCATATATGAGCTCACTAGTCATCAAATTTCGATTCTTTCAATACTATGCTACAATAAAATGTGAACTAGACAACATGCCGAGTATACCATATTCTAATTAAAGACATTGATGATTTGATCCTTCCTTTAAGCAATTCTAAATAAATAATGTAAATTGCATTGGGAATTACAGTAGGCGAATTCCTTTTTAGGTCTTTTTTATTCACAAGTGTCTAGGGAGGAGGAAGGTGATAGATTGCAAAGATAGTGGCAAAGTCTGATGTTTTTCTTACTATAAGGCTCTTAGAGGTACTAATGCCTCTAAAGTTCCATATGATGAGTATATGGTGTGTTAAGGCCCCAAAGATATTGGTTCAAGAAACTCAGTGCGAAGACACTTGTCAAGATATTACTTTGCTATGTTTGATGTGGCTAGTATACAAATGAAAATAAAAATCACAGTTTGGAAGATGTGGCTAGTATGGTTGAAATTTTTTTAATTTCATTTAGTCTAATGTGGGACCTTGAAATGCAGAATAAAACCAACAAAGATAGCAATATATCTAATTTTTATATTGCTTTTTTTCCCAATATATATAGTTGTATATGTTATAACGAATAGTTGTATTTGTTTTACCAAATGATTCATAGTTTCATTCCCATGGAGAATCCCCATCAAGCATTGCCACCCTGTATATATTAAAGGCATCGTATTAATATCACATACCAATGCATTGCAAAAAGTAGTGTTTTGCTAAATAACATTTGTTTAGTACTTGAGTCGACGTATCCAAATCACGTACACCTTGGCTAAGTTGGGCGAACATTGCATTCATGTGCATTGTTATTTCAACTATTTGTTGTTGGTGCCTTGCTTCTACTCAAGAGAGTTGTTCTTCGTGCCTTGCTTCTAATTGGGAGAGTTGTTCTTGTACTTGGGCTAGTTGCTCCCTAAGCTGTGTTGAGTTGTTCTCCAACTCCAAAATCCTTTGGGTCGTTTTGCTTAACGACCCAGGAGTCAAGGTAAACTGTGAAGCGTTTATGACACTTCTTCTAGATGGAGTGATTTCAAATCCCACCCCACGTACACGACCAAGGTGCTCTGCACCAAACATTCGAGCATATGCATCGTCTTTCGACCAAAGGACTCCACTACCAGGCTGTCCTTGTAATCGCATGCCGTCTTGACTTAAAAGTTCTTCCATCCTATTCTATACGTTTTCCCATAAGAACCAAATAACATATTACACACCATAAACAATAAAAACCCAAAATACACTAAAATTCTATTCAAATTGTGCTTACAATGTTCTCTTGTGCAAGAGTAGTAACAGCAGACCCATCTCTCCTACGGTATATTTTTAGATACACATCTGCGCGCTCAACCGGAGCCCCGTTGGCTTTCGCCTACATGATGAACAAAATTTCATACAATAAACACAATTGCAATCAGAAGACTTATTTTGTTTATCATTTACATTGACTACACTGTTCATGAATTCTAAGTTTATATCCACTGCCAAGAAAGTAAGAGACTATTTTCAACATTTAGTGTGATTCAAAAGCATAAAATCAGCTTATGTGATACATGCTAACAGTAACACTTGTAATGCATTTCTTACCATGTCATCAGAAATTTGTACAAAACTTTGAGCCCCAGACCTTGGTGTTTCCTTTTGTTTACCTCGACTAACACGGTTCTTGTCACTTAATGTTTGCAACCACATTACTGTCAAAGTGAAACATGGCCAACGTGATTTTAAATTACCACTAAAATGAGATAGACGAATAAAGTAGCAGTACCACAGTTTTCTCATGAAACCAGTAGTTAACCATCTCCGTCCACTGATTCTCCATTACCCCCCGCGGTGTCTTGGCAGCCAATACTTGTTCCTTTGTCATACCACGTTTAATGTGACTCTTCTTCAACTTCGTCCTCCAATTTCTCCTCAGGACCCCAAGTTGATGCATTGCCCATCACTTTTTATTGCATGGTGCGACAGTATCGGCGTCAATTAGATAGCGTTTCTGAAATGCAAAGAAATAGTTAGTAACAACACAAGCATGGACCCTACTGAATATGACATTTAATTAATATAGGGGCTGTAAATGACTGTTACTTATACTTTATTTTCATATTACCTCAACTTCTATCCAACAATCCTGCTTAAATTTTTCACCGACACTTGGCCACCCAGCAGGGACAAGTGGGCATAGTAAGCCATTCTGACAAAAAGTTCCCAACCACCGAACAAACGTTTTACCGTCCGGACCAATCGGTTAGCCTTCATCATTTAAAGGCAATGGGATTTTCCAGGATCCATCCAATGCCCATATGTCAGCTAGCTTTGTAGGACCACACCTTTGAAGCCTATTTTCTGTTGCTGGGCTTTCTTCATAATCATCTGTATATACAAAACCATCGATATTAGGGCTGAATTATCAAATCTCACAACTAATGAAACATATCACACCACAAAAATGAATTACATCCAGTAACTTCATGTGATATTAAGGGATTCGGATTTCATTTAAACAAAACATCAGTACCTTTACGCAAGAGAGATATATAGCTAGATTTTGCATTTAATCATTAATATAGTGGTTTTATGGGACAAAAAATAAAAGATTTAAAGATGGCAAAGAAACCACATCATTATATATTCTTATAGCCAACACATCAACTTAATGATAATGGACTATCAAGTTCATGATAATGGAATGAGATTTGAAAATTTAATTTAAAAGCTCATAGTATATAAAGGACATAATCTATATATCCAAATTGCACTAACTTTGTTGTTTATACTTGATGTTTAACTTTATGTGATGCAGCATTTGGAAAAGCAATCCTTACTTCATTAACATATTGACAATAGGATTTTTTACTGTCTCGAGTTCTGCCTTTAAGCATAAAGGGTATTTTGTTGTTTCACCATCAAAGGTGTACATAGATTTACCAGAATAGCGCCGCTATTTAGTAAAACAACCCAAGATCACTTCATTGCCTTTATGTGACAAATTGTAATTCGTCATGTAAAATTCTTGGGTACTTTTGTGTGAAAGAAGCCTAAATCATGCCCATATGACAAATCTTATACTGCTGAATATAAATAATTGAGTGTTGCAGTAGGCAAGTATCCACATGAAATTATCCAAACAATACCACATTCTCTATGTCTTTAAGGAGGATTTAGCCTTCACAGCACATGTAAATACTATTTCTATGACTAAGTTTATTGGAAAATTTTTTGAGTAAGTTCACTTGCTAGGAATTTTGTTTTATGCATCAGATCAGTTTATATTGTCTACATAATATCAGCCAATTATCAGCATCTATGTTGTGGGCAAGGATGACGTTCCTGCCTAACTTGCTTGTGAGTATTTTATTACTTTCTTTTAGTTAAATATCTAGAATATTATTTAACTAAATTCAACCATTGCAAAATATTTTTACACTACACTCAACTATTAAAAGCATAGTCTGCCTAGAAAAGTTAAAGTAAAAGAAAAGAAAAATCATTTTCATATTTATTTGAAGACATTTTAAGTACCAGGGGCTTGTGTCTCATCATCAAAGGCAACCAGTCTTGCCTCCTGAAAGGCAACCGGTGGCTCCTGAGAAATATGCAGTTCCTCTGCTTGTGCCTCCACCCTTTGTCATTCGTGTGACGATCCTTCGCCAACATAAACAAGCAACATTTGTTGTTTCCTCTTCCCCATACCTGCGTCCAACACCTTCACAACACAAACATATATAAAGATAATTATAGCCAACAACCAATCATATGAACAAATAACATCATGAAGAAATGACAGTTTTAACAACCTACTAGATAATATTAAACTAACAACATGAAGAAATAACAGTTTTCATGTTAAAATGAAGCATAACAGTTATGACATATATACGCAACAACATGAACAAATAACGATTTCATGTGATAATTACTTACGTTAAAACTGTTAGTATTATACTACATGAAGAGGAACAAAATTTTCATGTATATATGCAAGATTCTCCAACTTTGCACATAAGAGACCTTTACTACTTCTACTTACAATTTCAATAATAACTATAACATAATTACACATACAAGCACAGTTCTCGCCCTATTACACTACTCATCATCGCTGTAGTCGACTTCGTTAACATCTTCATCATTGGACTCATCATCAATGAACTCACAATCATCGAAGTTGTCTATTTCATGAAGATTTCTTTCACCAATGATAGAGGCATCAATTGTCATTCCCTCCACATCATCTCGACCCCAACGAAGGTTTTCCCTATCAACATCATTACAAGTTATACTGTATTGAATGTTCTCATAAAACCCATATGTGTCCTCCTTGTCACAATGGGGGCCACTACTGGCGTCAAAAACATCTCTACCTTTATTTTTGACAACAACATACCAATCTTTATGTCTTCTATCTTCAACATAAAAAACTTGTGTAGCTTGAGACGCCAAGACATATAGTTCATCCACCATTTCCTCCCCACTATGTATGGAGTGTGTAAAATTTACCACAAGAAACCCAAACTCATCAGTCTTATATCCCCTCCTATTTTGATCATCAACCCATGTACACTTGAATAACACGTGTTTGATAGTTCCAGAATAATTCAGCTCAATAATATATGTTAACACACCATAGTACGTAATGCCACCTTTAGTGGCGACACTAACTCCACTATTCTGCGTTTTCCTACTCGCCTCAGCATTAGAACTCCTAAATTTTAACCCATTTATGACATAATGCTTCAGCCAATTGACTAAGGTATACGGTCCTTTGGAAAGTGTGATAATTGTATCATTAACTGAAGTTCTTTCCTTATCAACATCAGTCATTAACATCACCTATTATAACCAAACAAACTTATTATAATTCATACAGTAATTGTACTTGTACGAAAGTTACAAGCTTGAGAAGTTGAAGATGTCAAACGTACGTGAGACCTAAACCAATCACAAAACTTCTCCATGTGGTGCTTATGAATAATAGCCTCAGATATACTACGGTTACCCCTTCGAAGTTCGTCGTCCACCATCCTTTTGTGCATCCTGCATGTGATGCCAATTGTGTTAGTGTTAAACAGGCATAGCGTACGTTGGATTGTTGTGCAATGATATTGGTGTTCGTAGTACTTACTCACAAAACTGGTAAATGTTCTCGGAATTGAATAACACATAGCAATGAGCTTGGGTGAACTCCCTATTGTCTAGTGTCGCGCTTGAAACCGCCCCTGTTAACTCCTCCATTATCCTCCTGGGTCAATTGAATATAGTTTCAACTCCTTCCATATACTGTGAACAAAACGTTAAGCATTCCTCCACTATGTATCCTTCAGCAATACACCCTTCTAGAGCAGCCCTATTTCTTACATAAGACTTAAAGTGTGAGAGATACCTATAATGGGCATGAGAAGATTAGTAATTGACACTAGCTATTACAAAGCACACATGAATTCCACTATGTACATGTATTACATACGACTTACCTCTCGATGGGGTACATCCAACGGTACTGAACTGGACCACCAATCTTCGCTTCAGTAGCTAAGTGCATGACCAAATGCACCATCACAATGAAGAAAGATGGAGGAAATATCTTTTCCAATTCACACAACGTGACTACAATCTCTGCCTCATCATTCACAATATCTGAAACCATAAGGGTTTTCGAACAAATTTTCCTGAAGAAACAAGCTAACTTTATCAAAGGCCCAGTAACGTGCGATGGCAAAGATCCTCGTAAAGCTATTGGAAGGAGTTGTTGCATCAAAATATGATTATCATGACTCTTTAAACCAGAAATCTTGCGTTCTTTCAGATTGACATGACGTGAGATGTTGGAAGCATATCCATCAGGCACGTTTACATCCCGCAACACTCGCAAGAATCCATCTTTCTCCGATGGAGTCATATGAAAACACGCAGGTGGTATCGTATACTTATCATCACATTTTCATTGTAGGTGGAGTTCACTCCTTATTCCTATCTCTGCCAAGTCAAGGCATGCCTTGTAATTATCCTTTTTCCAGTCCTTCAAGTTCAGCACCGTGCCAAGTATATTGTCCATCACATTCTTCTCTATATGCATCACATCAAGATTGTGTCGCAACTTGTGATCCTTCCAATAAGGCAAGCTGAAAAATATACTTCCCTTCTTCCAAACACACTAGTTTGCCTCAGCTCTCTTTCTTTTGTTGTGAAGAAGTTGACATTTCTTCCCCAAACAACGTCCAACTAAAGTTTCAGTGTCCACAAGTATGTTTGACGCAACTGGTGCCACAGGAGCCACTCGCGTATCAGTAGATCCATCAAATAATGTATCTTCGTCCCGAAATTCGTGGTCACTATCCAACCATCGCCTATGTCCCATGTAACAGAATTTGTGGCCATGTTTTAAATATCGAGAGTCAGTCTCCGAGGCACAACAAGGACACGCATACTTACCCTTTGTACTCCAACCCAACACATCTGCGTATGCAGGAAAATCATGTACGGTCCACATCAATGCTGCACACAATTGGAATACATTTTTTGAAGATGCATCATGCGCTTCTACTCCAACATCCCATAATTCCTTCAGTTCTTCTACTAAGGGTTGCAAGTACACATCTATCGTAATCCCTGGTAATGTAGGACCAAGAATAACTAGTGATAGAATCAAGGATGACCATTTCATGCACAACCAAGGTGGGAAATTGTAAGGGACTAGCATGACAGGCCAAGTGCTATAAATAGTACTCAGAATTCCGAAGGGGTTGAACCCATTCGTAGCTAATCCAGTCTGACATTACGAGGCTCAGACGAGAACTATAAGTGCATGGTGTCAAACATTTTTCATGCATCCCAGTCAGCAAGATGCCACATTACCCCGTCATCTGTACGGCCATTAACATGCCATTTCATAGAACTAGCCAAGTCGGGTGACAAACAATCGCTGCAATCTTAGCTTTAAAGGGAACCACCGTAGGATCTTTGCAGCTTTCTTCTTTCCCTTACTGGATGAGGCATTTCCCTTACTGGATGAGGCATTATTACCTGTAACGGATGCCTCATTCATTTTCCACCTTGAAACTTTGCAACAAGGACACGCCTCAAGGTTGACATTCTCCTTCCAAAATAGCATACAATCATTGGGACAAGCATGGATCTTCTCATCACCCAAACCTAAATCTCGAACTATCTTCTTAGCCTTATAATGGTCCTTTGGCAGCTTAGCGTCTGAAGGAAGCATATCCATCAAAACTTGAAGCAACATAGTGAATGACTTGTTTGTTCAACCACAAAGAGTCTTCAAATGGAACAACATAACAATGGTTGAGAATATGTTAAATTTCGTACAACCAGCATATAAAGGTTTGTCCACATCATCTATCATTTTGTAAAACTTTTGTGCACCATCATTCAGACCTTCAGCCGATTGTTGCACAGTTTCACCTTGTCCCATTCATTCAGGTGGCATTTCATGTGTGGGGCACAAATCATGCAACATCCCATGAAAGTCACCGTATTGTTCATGGGAGTCTTGCACATGACTACTCCCACATTCGGGGGCCATTGGCACAGCTTCCAATTCCCCATGAAATTTCCAATGTGTGGAACTTCCAAGCATCCCCCTACTCCACAGATGTGCACGTGCCACCCCGGGCGTTACAAAATTCAAGTTCACACATTTGGTACAAGGACATAAGATCTTCCCATCACATGCATGTAAAGATGCAAATTCCACAAAGCTAAGTACACTATCAATATATTCCTTGTCACCCCTCCTCTTCGTCATCCAACTTTTATCCATTGGTTTTTAAAGATTGGACCTTATTTGACCTACAACAACTTTTGGTAATGCAGAGCCAATAAACCTTGAAATTAGATTCATAGGTGCTTTGTTAGGAATAGGTGTCTTGTTACGAACACACATACCCAACTATGCTTACATATGCACAGACATATATATCTCTAACACTACTTCAAGAGTAACCCATGCTTTCAATTTTTCAAATAATAACACTAAATCAAGCATAACTTAATGTGAATTGTTGTGGAATATTTTAAGCATAATTGTGGGAATATTTTAATGTCATATGTAAAGTTCTTTAAGGCCTCACTTATTGTAACTACAGTTGCGTTTTTAAACAAATAAGACAGTCAAAATAAGGTCATCCAAACATAATCTCAGTGATCATTTACCACTTCTTTAAGTAAATGTAAAATGTAAAATATATATATATATATATATCCAACAATCTTGAACTTTAACTAATATAGCAGCGTTTGTAAAAACAAAGCTATAGGTCCCCTCTGTTTGTAATAAGAAACTTATTACAAAGGGACCTATAGCATTTTAAAAAACGCAGCTATACGTGCATCGTTTTAGCTGCATTTATAAGAAACGCAGCTATAGGGCAACTATAGCAAGCTAGTGAAAGGAAGACTCTTTTTATTTTTTGTAATCATATATTACACAAGTGCATTTCCCACAAAGCAAGTAATGAAAAGAAAGCTACCTTATCATCAGCAAGCAGTGGGAGATGAAGAAGAATCGCAGGTGGCTAAGTGTCTTCCTACCTGAAACTCCCATTAAGCAAAAATAAAGAAGTACGGTAAGATATAGAAGATTGGACCACGTGTACACAATGTAGTACAATCATGTACACATATAAGATGTAGAAGAAAGATAAATATTATATTCCACACCAAATATGAGTTTTTTTTTTCATTATAGTTTGTAATAAAAATATGCAACCACATAACTGAAGTCACCGATGACGTCAATTCAAAGCAATAAGTGTTATTTCATTGAAACTCATTTTTAAATACATCATTTTCGGTTAATGAGAAAATTGTGTGCCAATTACATGTGCACGCAAAAGTCCTTAACTTTTGTAACACCACAAAACAATCAGTAAAAAATAAAATCCCAAACCATGGGTGTAAACTCGAAAAGGTAATTTCGTAAAACTTTGTCTTTGTACTCTTGCAAAAACATTGTCTATAGAATAGGGCTACTTCCTCTTGATTTTGAAACTCTATTTGAACTTCATGCTAAATTGTCTTTATTACAATTTCAAACCAAAAACAAATCCTAAATTATAGGATTTTAGTCCATGATTTTATAATTTTATTTTTAAAGAAAAGAAGAAGAAGCAAAACCCATGTTTTGGGTTTTTCTCGTAAAAGGTAGCCTATGTGAATTGTTGGATGGATAAGGTAGCGTATTATTTAGAAGCAGTTTGCTCCATGACATTATAATTTTATGTTTAAAGATAACTTCTTTTAAATTATCATTTTTCTCTATTAGTTTTTTTTTTTTTATTTGAAATTGTTGCAAATCCGTATAATCTCTATATCTCCTCTCTCTCTTCTTCTCTATATATCTCTACGTATTAAGAGAATTTAGAAAAGTAGTTACCCTTTAACTAAAATAACCCTAAAATTTAATAACCACTACCCTAAACAAAAGTAATTAGAACTACATATATTTAAGAAACATTTAATTTAAACTCAAATGCAAATATCTAACATCTAAATTCCACTCCCCACGTTCTATTTATAAAAAACCTCTATAACTTCTTAAGAAAAACTGTTATTAACTTCTTTTATATATTTGAATTTTTATTCCCAACTAATCACAAAAGTTAGACAATGTAGCAAGTGGCCAAAATCCACAAATGGTTGTTCTCCCTTCACTCAGGATCTTCATTAGAGAGGAAACTTTATTCTTAACAGTTATAGTTTGGAAACCAAGGACAACCAGTGCACTGTTTGGGCACTCATCTCTTCCATAACTGAGTCAATAAAGATTGAATGGCAAAACCTACTTGCTTACTGTTTCGCTTGTTCTGTAATTTGTTTAGTCGCTTCTTGAATTTGCTGAAGAAGCATATGTGGCCATGTGGGTTAGTATGCCCAACTTGATCCATTATTTATTTATTTTTAATTTTTGTATCACATTATTTCGCCAAATGCTTAATAGTAGTTTAATTACAACAGAAGGATTTTCATAAGTAGGTTTTTCCCCTTTTTTAAAAAATAAATCTAGGTGTTTATGTGTTTATTTATTTTTGTTCGGTTATTTTCCTTATTATTTACATCTAGACTTTTAGTTGTACAGAATGGACTGGAAACATCTGTGCTGTTATATTTGTGTGAAACATTATTTCTATGGTATTTAGAAATCTATTACTATGTACTAGCCTCTAAGCACGTGCTAACGCACATAGAAAGTCTTCTATTTTCTTCTTTGTAAAGATTAATAATTTTAATTTAGAGTTTTATTTTTCAGTCACAAAAATGCTTAGCCATGTGATGAAATTTATATACATGAAATGCTATTTCACCAATATCATTTCAATGTTATTTTAGTGCCTCTACGCACGCATGTGAGCACATGTTCAAGGCTATAATTTTTTTTTAAGAAACAAGATTCTAGACTCAAACTCACAACTTAGTGTTTTTAATAAAAGACACTTGTCATCTCACCCAACCTCTAAACTTACAAATATTAATTGGAACAAAAACAAAAAAAAAACAAAAAAAGATTCAACCTGCTTACCATGTTCTCATTAGAACCATACATAAGTTTTGGAACCATAGTTAAAGGAAATGTTTTTTTTTTATAGGTAATGACACTTCTATTGAAAAAAGAATTTTTAACATCATGTTCACGATGGTGAACACTTTGAACAATGAAACAAATACAGGAAGATCGAGAGATGAAGGAAATAGAAACTAAAAAATCAAATACAGCAATACAGTTTGTACACCCCCAAAGAAATAAAGTACAAAAAGTAAACATTTTAGATGTTCCACAGCTCTCGCCTTCTCTTCAAAAATGCGGGCATAACGTTCCTGCTAGACTAACCACATTAAACATGCCGGGACCATTGTCCACTCATTTGAAAAACCAGATAGAGAGAAAGAAATTAAGTGGCAGCTATTAAATTAATTGTATCAAAATTCATTTTTTGCTCTCAACATTATTTATCTACCAATAACAACCAAAGCAACCCCAAAACCTACTAAACCCACACCACCATGAACACAACCAAAACCACCATCATTATAAAACTCTTTTGACATTTGGAAGAAATGTAGCTCTTTAAATTAACTAGATGTTATACAAAAGGCCTTCCAATAGGAATTTTATTTTTTGAATACTCATTTGATTTTCCTTGTTTTTGTTCCTATACAAATATATCTCCTGTTGTAGAGTTTTTAATGCTATAAACTAATGAAAGATAATCGCAAACAGCTTATGTACTTAGGACAAATCAAAGAACCCAATATAGTTAGGACAATTCAAACACAAATACACTAAAGGCCCGTTTGGATGGAGGGGAGAAGGAGGGGGAGTAGTTTTGGACCAAATTTACTTTACTCTACTCTACTCTACTCCCCCTCATTTCCCCTCAATCCAAACGGACCATAATGGACAAAATCTAATACAAAGTATGAGATAAACAAAGAGAAAATCAGGCTGTCCTTACCTTTCAGGATGTTCCTCAACTCTTCTTGTAAATTACCCAAGTGTTGTGCTTGGCAAAAAACTAAGCAAATCTATATTTCAACAAAATGATAGGGTTAGAAGTTTTTTCAAATTATAGGAGAGAAAGATGAAAGAGAGACTACAAAAGAAAGGTTTGATCCATCAAAAATAAACATAAATATGTAAACTTGTGAAACTAAAGAGACATTGGAATTTGAAATGCATTCTCAAAGAAAAACTGTAGCAAGGATCTTAGTTGAAAACTAAGTTTTGAACTTTAACTATTAAAATGAAGACACGTGTAGAGATAAGGAGAAGGATAAAAAGAGATAAAAAAAACTGTTAAAAATCGTGTTGAATTGGGAGTATGCAGTCCTCAAATGGACAAGCATCAAGACACATTAATGATATTCGAAGCTTTTGTACAACAAACTCACGATAATTTATTCGTACATTATGTATCTCTGAAAGAGAGTCCCTAAGTTGAATGCTTTCTTACTCTTACAGTCCTTAATGTAACTTCTCATGAGAAAAAATACAATACCATGCAAAAAAGGGAAAAAAAAAACCATAAAAAGAGGCAGTGCACCTTCTCAAGTTGGGTAACTTCATTGGATTTAGCCACACGAAAGTTGAGAGCAGAAATGTTGTGAGACCTACTTGATAAATGGAGGTAAAGAATAAGAAAGACAAATAAAATGAAACAAAAAAGTGGAGGACAGCAACAAAAACTGAGTGTGAACTTAGAAATGGGTCAGGACAAGCCATTTTATAGTCAAAATTCCCACATTTTCCCGTGTCATGTTTCAAGTAGACAAAAAGCACACAGAAGGGAAAATTCCTGACATGTTGGAAAAATGCATTGAGCTTTAATGCACCATTACTATTCTAAAATTCATACAAAAAAAATCCTATAAAAATATTACCTTAATCTACCACAACACTGATGTTCAGTAACTACACCCATGAGAATCATAAGTTAGTGTTCTTTCCATATAACAGTTCAAATTTTCAATATTGTTTATGTTGCCTGTCCCAATTAAATACCATCAAAATTTTGAATACTAACAACTGCAAACAAAGTCCCCAGAAAAGACCTTTAATAATCATTAATAAGCATCATTTCTCATGGTGAGGCTCATATAGACCTAACTTTGACAATGCAAAGACTCCATCTTTGTGGTGTTGCAGGTGTTGGCCACTATTACAAGCTTGTGGCCCATTATAAGTATTTTTAAATCATTAAAATAATTTGTTATATACGAAACTCTATTACCAAAGTTTAAAGAACTTTAAAATACTATTCCAATTATAACCCTATTACTAAAAGTTTCAAGGAAGCTGGAAGAAGCTCAATTATTTATTTTTAAATTATTTAATGATTACCTTCTTTTGCACCAAGTGTATACTGTATAATTTTGATTGTAGTCTATTTTATTTGAGTTCTCATTTCTCCTTAGAAATAAAATCATAATGGAACTATGTTTTCAAAATTCAAACTGCAGTAGACTAAGAGATCTTTTTTTCTTAAGAACCCAAACCTCAATTACAAAACTGATATTAACATTAATACTTGATACATAGTACCATCAATCTCAATTTTTCTTCTCTAATTAGTATACAAATTGATTTCATTTTCTCTTATCATAAGAATTATCTAATTACTTATGAAGATGTAAAAGTAGCAAAATGCTATTTATTTTGTCTCTTGTTTTATAAAAATGCAAAAATTTCATCAATTAAAAGCTCCAAAATATTCTCAATAAAAAGGATAATAAGTTCAATCTAAAACTTATTATCAAAATTTATAATAAATTTAAACCATTACTTATATTATTACATTGCCAACTCTATTAGTATGCCCAAAGGGTTTTATAAAAACAGTATTGAGATTTCCCCCCAACCCTCTTCCAACTTTTGTAATCTCTCATCAAATATATGGTGATATATGCTCTACATAGCATGCACTTATTTTTATGTATACATGGATTATACTTTACACATTTTTTCCAAGCATAGAGAAATATCACATTCTTGGTTAAATGTATTTGTTTTTCACAAAAATTGAAAGGAAGTCTAATGACATACAATATAACTGAAATTGATTCCCAAATTGTTATTACACATAATAAATATTGTACATAGGCTATAAGATAAAGTTTTTTCAATATATTTTAAGATGCACCACGCATCGCGCAGGACATCAACTAGTTCTTGTTAATGGCTCAGCCCACCGATGAGCTCAGCCACCCACCACCACACACACCCAGCAACCACCAATTAACCCAAAAAAAAAAAAAGAACCAACAACCTCATGGACCCATCACCGCTGCACCATTCAGCCACCCACCACCACCTCCAACACAAAACCCACAATCCATGACCACTAAACCCATAAATCCACCAAAAACCACCACCAACAACAACCAAAACAACCCTAAACCCCATTAAACCCATAGCTCCATCAACCCAATTAACAGAAGCATCCATTTCCTCCTAAAATTTAAAAAAGAAGAAAAGAAAAAGCATAACCACAAAAAAAGAAAAAGAAAAAAAAAACAACCCAGTATTCATTTTTACATTCAGTGCACAAATAGATAAAGCTAAACAGAATAAAAATATGAAAAAAAAAAAAAAAAAAAAACAACAACAACAACACAACTACGGTTTTAGGGCGAAACAAGGATGCAGCGATGTGAGCAAGTGGAGGCTATTCCTTGGAGAATCGCGAAGGCTCTGGAAATAGACGAATGTAGAGGTACCGATTAAACTCTAAACCAACCACAAAACATCTTAGTGTGCATAATGCAAAACAATTCTTACTGTTGAAATCTTAGTGTGCATAATGCAAAACATCTCTTAAAATTAAAATTTTGTATCCTCCTCTTAGTAGTATACTCTATAGTTTATAGTCCATTAGTGCAAGTACACATCATATGTTATTTTTTACCCTTACAAAAGAACCAAAATTGAAAATAAAATAAATGCCTAATGGATGAAACGCATGACATGTTACGATTGGTGAAACATAAAATGTGATATCAAGAATGTAATAGAAGATTATTCATTCCATTTCCATCTCAATAAATATTCCATCAGAATTTTTCAATGGGTGTCTACATACTTCTAATATATAAATATAGACAAAACTTTCCCTCTCTTCTTATTCTTGTCAAATACATGTTTAATTCTTCTTTCTTTCTTTCTTTTTTCTTTTTTTTTTTTTAATTTCTAAGCTATAAACAGCAATTTTAATTAAAGTGTCAAACAAACAAATTTAAACCTTCTAAATATGTATAAATATTCAAATATGATAAGGAAATAAAAAAAAAAAAAAAAAAAAGACATGACTGACGTAATTTTGCTAATTACTTTCAAATTTCAATATACATTTTATAAGAAGGTTGACATGCACAGACAAAATCAATTAACAATTAATAGGAAGATTAATGTACTTTGTTCTTACTTAACATATGCCCTTATAAATTCTTAAAAAAATTATGAGCAATTACGTCAATCTAGTATTTTATGGAAATTAATTATACTAATGGCACTAATAATTTCTATACAAGGGAAAGGCAAATCATGATATAAGAGATTTTTCTCTTAAAAAAAAAAATGATTGTTGTACTGAATATGCGCATATAGTAAGTTTATTACCTTTATCCACATGCACTGAACAGTTGACAAAGGCTGTCTTAAAATAAGATTCAACTGTTCAGTTGTATGCACACATAGTATGCTTACTACCTTTATTTAAGTTTTAAAATCTAATGAGAAAAATTAGGAGCACCTTTGGTAAACTGAACGTAGATTACATTAAGAATAGTAATTTTATTACTGGGAATAAAAGATATTGCAATGAAATAACTATAACTATTCATAAGTTTGGTTATTACATATGGAAAGCTTGTAAAAGATGATGTATAAGGAAACTTTATATTTTTGAAAATATATTAATTTTAAAACCAATTATATGCATTAAGGAATAGCTATTACATTCATTTTAAAAAGGAATAGCTATTCTTCAATTTAAAGAATAGTTATTCCAATGTAATAACTAATCCATGTAATAAAGATGTAACCAAATGACTGAATTGATATTACACATGAATAACTATTCCATTACAGGAGTTATTACAGCATACCAAACGTACCCTAGGTGTAGCACCCTCTGCAAAAATAAGTATGACATATGATGTCTTCATTCATTTACTACAAATTAATTTAGCCCATGAATGTTTCTCAAAAAAAAAAAAAATAGCCCATGAATGTTTCTTAAAAAATTAAGTCCAGAAACTTAATAAGCACAAGGGAAAACTTGAAGAAAGAAGAAGCGGTTAAAAATGGTGTCATCTAGATTAGTGAAAACAGGTGTGGGTTGTTTTCTGTTAGTAGTTTAGACTTTAAACACCCCATTAAGCCACGTGTCTTGTATCTATTGCTCTATTCCTTTTTCTGTTAGTTTGTTAGGGCTGTTAGTTGTAATAAAACAGGGCCTGTACATTCTGTTAATTAAGCTTTCTCATTTCTTCATTTTCTAATCAGTAAGATTTAGATTCAGCAAGAAAGCTCTCCTTTCTTTTGCAGGCCATAGGATTCTCCGATAGGGCATTGCAACTATTAAGTAAAGAGTACATATCGGGATTTCTTAATCTGTGCTGTGGGATAGAAAAGCCTGGTAAGCCTTAGTACTAATGTGGCTTCTTCACACAGTACAAGGCCTTGAAGATCCCCCAAAGCCGAATGTCTTTCTTGTAGGTCAGGTTCTTTACTTACCTGAAATTAAAATCCAAATCATAGATGAGAAATAGAAATTTTTTTTTTTTTTTTTGGGAGATAAGTGGATGGAGCCAAAACTTAGAGTTAGGGGAGGAAAAGTACAAATAATATTTTTTTTTTTGAAACTCCAAATAAGTATTCATTTAAAAGAGAAATGCTATGTCCACAATATTTTCACAACTAGATTATTATTAGTTGTTATGAGTAGATAAAAAAAGTAATTTAAGTTGTGGATTCAAATTAGAATCAATAACAACTTATTGCACGTGATTTGTTGTGAAAATGTTGTTAACATGTCATTTTTCCATTTAGAGAGTTAAGATTTTTTAAAAAAGAACTTTCTTTTGGGTGTCTTGTGTGTTGTCAGATGCGTGTGGGTATTCACTTAAACTACATAGAATTGGCTTAAGAATTTTTTATTTTATTTTATTTTTTGTTTGTGTCTTGCGTGGGTTTGTTTTGGGGTGTTGTTTGGGTTTAAGTTTGTTATTGGTAAATTTTGTTATTGAGCTTGTTAAATTTATTTATGATTTTACATGAATAAAATTTTTTATAGCCTTTAAAAAAATCAATAGTATTGTTGAGGGGGGGAAAGTGAAAATTTATTGAAACAAATTGCTAAAATTAATATATACATATATACTAATAAAACTTTGAATTCCAGGTGGGGGGGGGGGGGGGGGCACTACCCCCAAGTCCAAGTATAGTTCCATCACTGGATAAGTCCAAATTACAGATGAGAGAAAGATTACTGTTGGCTTCTTAATATATTGGAACCCAATATTGACAAAGATTTAATCATTATTTGTCTCAGGATGCACCATTTATGGTATCTATCATTCTATCTTGACATTTTCCAGACATGGCCTTGTTATCATCCCAATTACCTAATAGGTTTCAACTACTATAAACGTGAGAGAGAGAGAGAGAGAGAGAGAGAGAGAGAGAGGTGTAATACCAACCCATACATCTATGTGCCACACCACCTGCCAACCAAATTTTTTGTTTCCCGGTGAATGGAACTTCAATATTGGGGAATTTCCACTACTCATCTGTCTATTTAAATCATCTATATATGTATATGGTTTCAACACAATGCTAGTGGGACTATAAGAATTCTATCCGATTAATTGAATATTAGTTAAAACTGCAGTAGCTAGTTCATTTGCATCATGGCCTTCCCTAGGACTTTTCCCTGCCACCTTTATTAAATTAGTGCTTACATCTTTATCTCTTTCTCCATCATTTTTCTCCCTGAAAACATCAATATGATACTAGGTAGTAATACTGTAATAAGCAATAGGGGAAGGTTATATTGGTGGAACTGACACTTTTGGTTTTGATTGAAGTTGTTTCAACTTTATAATCAATTGAAAGTTGCACAGATTGAAAGAGAAGAGTACATACATTAAATTATTAATTATTTAAAATAATTGCAAAAGTTAAGATAAACAAGAGAAGAGGAAGAATTTTTTGAAGGAAAGATAGTAATGCGTAATGCTTTAAGGAGGTTGAGGGAAGACAGGGACATTGGCCCCAGGGTCAAGGTCAGGATTGCCACATTATCAATCTCAGCACTGTTTTCTAGATTGGCTTAACCAGAAGGACAAAGCAAACCAACAAGAAATTTGTAAAATTAAAACTATCAAATGCAAATCCACCTTGCAATTATTTCATAAACTACATCCCTGAGAACAAATACATCGAATAACAGCAGATGCTAAATAAGTAAATATAAATTTGTCACAAAGAGACTAACCTATCAAAGTATATTTTGATATCAAATTTTATTATAGGCATCGTGACCAATTTTGATTTAAGAATAATCCTCATAGCTACAAGTGACAACAAGTAAATCACATGCCTTGGTTAGAGGCTGAGAGCATACAGTCAAACACCAATGTTAGTTACAAATAAAAATACTAATGCTTATAAATGTGAACTCATTATCTAGCATACTGAATTCCGTTCAAGAAAGTCACATTTTTTTTTATTTGTTCAGATTTTCCAGCAACCAAAACAAAGAAAAGAAAAGTTACCAGCGTTTGAAACTAGTAAATAACAAACAAAAAAGTCATCACCTGACGAAGATCTTTTAGAATCACAGAATCCCCAACAACAAACCGCTCATTATCATCATCCAAACTTGACAAAATCAAAAATCAAGAACTTAAATTTACTAAATTGAACAAATGACTCTAAAATCATTGGCATAAACCCATAAACAATTCACTAAATACAATAAACCCATATTTACACTTAGAAGAAAATAGCCACAAAACCCATAAAATTTTCACCGATTCGAAGCCCAAATTTCACAAAAATCAAAACTTACAGTGAGGGAAAAGCTAAGGGAAAGAGAGAGGAGGGCAGATTGGGGTGAAGGAGATCGTGAGAGAGAGAGAAGGGAACGATCGTGAGGGGAAGGAGTGAGGCGGCGGCAGAGGGAGAAGGGGTGGCGACAGTGGCTGGGCCGTGAGAGAGAGAGAGAGACAGAGAAGGAGAGAAAAAGAGAAAGAGAGTGTTTTGTTGTGAGGGAGTGAGTGAGGTGCGGCTCTGCGAGCTACTGCTGCTCGGAGATTTGGGAGAAAAGGGATTCGGAAAGGGTGAAAGTGTTTTGCATTTTTAGGGTTTTTTTTTTTTGGGAATCCTTGTGTTTGAGGAGGTGAGAATCGAGTTCGAGCTGCGGCTCTACGGGCTGCTGCTATTGGTCGGAGATTTAGGAGATTTGGGAAGAAGTGGATTCGGAGAGGGTGATCAATAAGAGCAGTGTTCAGTTCTTTTAGGGGTTTTTTTTGGGGTGGGGGGGGGGGGGGAGGGGGAGGAAACATTGTTTTATATTTATACATCCCCTAAGTCGTGTTTAACTAAACGCAGCTCCAAAGATGCTTAGAGGTGCGTTTAACTAAACGCAGCTCTAAGCATCTGTGGAGCTGCATTTTATAAACCAGATACACTGAATAATTTCATTGAAAATTTATTCAAATGTTTCTATTAGTCTAAAAACAGATGGGTCTTAAGTGAGATTTCATATTTTAAGATGGAGACTTTTTCTTGTCATGGATGACAAAAATGATGATTCCAAAGTATATTTTATTACAAATTTGCTACTACTTAATCAAAAATTTGCACTAAAAAAAAGATGGGCTGTTAGGACATATGTAGTTCAAGTCTGTGAACATATGTCGCTATTTTATGTAATTGGCTTATCCTTAGACTAAACGCACTTTACTTGTAATTGGGTAGATTTAGGATGAGTTTAACACTTCAAGAAACAGTGGTTCAAGATTAAGTGCTGAAGCCGTCAAAGTCTGTCCAAGAAACAAGCAAGGAAGTGCAAGTTTTTAAAGCTCGACACATACCTCGACAGATGCATCTATCGAGCTTTAAAGAAGCTGTTTTGCCCGAGCCTCGACAGCTTCTCGACACCTCTCGACACCTATATCTGTCGAGAATTAAAGAAAACAAATTTCCAAGTCTGTTTCAAGTCTAATCCGTGAGTGTGTCTTTGAGACTTCTTTTCTCCTAACCCTAGACATATAAAAGGATTATTTTAAGGGCCGTCAAGTGGTGGTAGAAGATACAAGTTTTATATTCTTTGAGAACTTGTTGTTCATGCAATTTGTGATCAGAAAGACAAAGTTCGTGCCCTAGTTCATCTCTGATGATTTGAAGAACTTTGCAGCCAACTCTCTCTCTCTCTAGTTGGTGTTTGAAGTCGCGTACTGGGATCCGCGCATCTAGTTAGTCACGTACTTGGGAGCCGTACATTGAAAGGAGAAACTGTCACTACAGAACAAGTCCAATTGGGTATTGGGGTAAGAGTTCAACTGTAGGTTGGTGAGATACTGGGATTCCTTACTTGTAACTGCTTGTTGTGATAATAGTGGAGTTTCGGGAGTGGTGACTTTAAATCACCCGGTGGGGTTTTTGCCGTAAGGGTTTTCTCCATTCGTGAACAAATCACCGTGTTATTTATTTTCCGCTGCATAACTTAGTTTCGGTGATTTGTTTGTGCTGCCACGTGATATTGCATGTTAATTTGATTAATTAAAAACTGGGCTAATTAATTAATCTAAGTTATCACAAGGGGTCAACGCATTTGTGGCCTGTCAAGTGGTATCAGAGCAAGCACACTCTGATTAGAGTTTAATCTTTTGTGTGTGATCCATTCGACCCATGCTGTCATGGATAGAGGACAATCTCTTATTATACCTCCTTTATTTGATGGCACTAACTATGCATACTGGAAAGTATGCATGAGAGCTTTCTTGCAGTCTTTAGATGAGAAAGTGTGGCAAGCTGTGGAGATAGGCTGGACCAAGCCTACAGAAGCGCCGGCCGACTGGGATGATGCTAAGATCAAGACGGCAAACTTCAACAGCAGAGCATTGAATGCCCTATTCAGTGCAGTCACCAATGAGGTGTTCAAGAAAATTTCCTCAACCGAAACTGCTAAGGAAGCATGAACCATCCTCTAGACAACCTATGAGGGCACCAAGGCTGTCAAAAATTCAAAGCTGTAGAGGCTTACCACACGCTTTGAAGAAATTGAGATGGAAGAGGATGAGTCGTTTGATGAGTTCTATGCCAAGTTCAAGGACATAGTAAACTCAGCCTTTAATCTTGGGGAAACTATCCCTGAACCCAAGATAGTAAGGAAGGTGCTCAGATCACTGCCCGAGAGATTCCATGCTAAGATCACGGCGATTGAAGAGTCAAAGGATATTGACAGAATTCCTCTGACTGAGCTGGTTGGAAACTTACAAACCTATGAGTTAAGGCTGACTAGGTTAGGCAAGTCAAGTAAGGGCAAGAGTTTGGCACTTAAGGCCAAGAGCAGTGATACGGATGATTCTTCAGATGATGAAGACTCCAAGATGAAGTCCTATATTACAAGGCAATTCAAGAAGTTTATGAAAAATGCAAATGGAAAAGGCTTCAACAAAGACCGTAGACAATCCAGTTCTTCACAATTTAAGAATTCAGATAAAGCGAAGAAGGATGTCAAAGATGGTGGTCAGTACACTGTTCCCACTGGACCAAAATGCTTTGGGTGTCAAGGCTTTGGACACATGAAACAAGAGTGTCCCACGTACCTCAAGAGCATAGGGAAGAGCAAGGCACTTGCTGTTACCTTAAGCGACACAGAGCCCGAGGACGATTCCGAAGATGAAGACGACGGAATCTTGAATGCCTTCACTGCCACTGTTAATCCTACTGATGGGGTTACTGAAAAAGTGGATGAAGAAGAAGAATTGGTGGATTCCAAGTGTGAAATTATGGATGATCAAGATGATATCCATACCGCCTATGAGAAGCTATACAAGCTTTCTGAGAAGCATGAGAAACTCTATAGGCTGGCCACCAAGAAGCTCAGTGATGTGGAACTCAACCGTGAGGAGCTGTCCACAAAGGTTGATGAAGCGAATCAAACCATTGGAGCACTGAGGTTCGAAAACAATTTCTTGGTTGAAAGGACCAAGAAGCTTGAAGCGGAGCTGTTTCAAGCCAGAGCACAACTGGAGAGGACGTCAAGTGCAAAACTAGACGAGATGCTGAGTGCTCAGAAACATTCTTTAGATCGTACTGGATTGGGGTATGAATTCTCTCTCTCTAATACTCCTACTTCTAGTACTACTGTGTTTGTTCCACTTGCTAATAACATTGAAAATGAAGAAAAGAATGTTAAAACTGAATTAGCTAGTGAGAACGTAGACAAGAGCAAGTCCATCCTAGGAGCACCCCCTAAAATTGAGAAAAGGGAATCTAGAAACCCTAGGACTAAGAAGACTAACTCTCAAAAGGCCAAACAGAAGAAACCGCATCTCTGTTATCATTGTGGTGTTGCCGGTCACACAAGACCTAATTGCTACAAGTGGCATGTCACTCAACAGAGCAATGGCACAATAGCATCTGGGAGCCAGAATCAGCTTCAGTCTTCTCTCACTCCAATTGGAGACATTCTTAAAGCCCTCATGTTCCTTTCGAACTTGAACGGTTTAAACTCTTCTCCCTCATCACCGGTTCAAGAGTCGACCAAAAGGAAAGGTTCTTCCAAGGTGTGGAAGGCAAAGGGATCTAAGTGATCTCAGTCACTTCTTCTTCTCTCTCCCGTTTTTTTGTGTGTGTTGCATTACTTGTGCTTTTCTTTACTATTTTGAGTCAGTCTAGTTTTATGCATTGTTTTGCTTTACATGTTTTTGTTTGTGTGTTTTCAGTTTTGTGTTTTATTTTTACTTCTCTAATAAAAATAAAAATAAAAATTGAAAAATACAAAAACAGTGTGAGTTAGTGTGCATTAGTTCATGTGAACTTTTGAAATGGCCATTGAAACAGAGTTTTCTAAACTTTGTATCACCTGTAGCTTAGATGAGCATTCTTCTGCACAACTAAGCAAGTGAGCTTTGTAGCTCTTTGTTTGTGATGAGTAAGGTTAAGTGATCTCTTCTTCTTAACACTCGTATCACTTTTTTTGACGGGTTGAACTAGAAAATCCCAAGAGAAAGGCATAAATAACCATCTCACCACTGTTACTCGTCAATCATAATATGACATTTGTATGCTTCGGCATAGCAAAAGTGCAATGTCAATGACATCTGTATGCTTCGGCATAGCAAAAGTGCAATGTCAAAAGCTTAACATAATTGGGTATTTCTTTTCTTTCTCTTGTATGCCCATGCATGATATGCTTGTTAAAAGAAAATATGCAAAGATATAAAAAGCAAAAAAATCAAAAATGCTTTAAAATATGATTGCAAGCGTGTTTTCTAGGAAATGTGTGAGTTATAGGATGTACCTCGAAGGTGATAGTCCCCATCAAACGGTTATGATTATGTGTGAGTTAAAGTGATTTTCTCATATCTCAAATCGTCATAACATTGAGACACTTATGCAATCTTGCGATGTTTTCACACACGACACGCAATACTCTTTGCTATTCTTGATACATGTGCAGGTACAATGTGATTTGGCCATCACAAGGTTTACATGCTTTAATGTATGCTCACTAAACTGTCTGGACTTGTTTTTGAAATATAAAATTGGTTAGACTTGTTTAGTGTGTGTGTGCGTGTTTTGAGATACATGTGCATCAAAATTCTTGTTGAGAGATGATTTTGAGAGCTTAATGTGTTGATTGGATCTTTGGTTGAGTTGCATGCATGATTGCATTCATGTCTGTGTTTTTCCTCTTTTGAAAAACTGTTTTTAAAGGCATCTCGACACCTCCTCGATACCTCTCGACACCTCCTCGATACCTCTCGACACATAGCTATCTGTCGAGCTTCTTAGACTCTTTCTTATCGCAGTCTCGACAGATACCTCGACACCTGCTGGATCGATCGAGAAACTTTCTGTCTGCTCGATAGCTTCTCGATAGCTGCTGGATCGATCGAGGTTACTTCTTGTTTGTTTCTTCTTCCTCGATGCCTGATCTCGATAGCTTCATCTGTCCATGTGTATTTCTCGACACATGACCTCGACAGCAGTCTCGACACCTCCCGATAGCATCATCTGTCGAGAATTACTGAGAGGCTATATATAGAGCTTTTGCGATTTTTCTTCTCACTTGCTCAATCTCTCTCGCTCGAAACTTCTGTTCTCTCTCTCAAAATTTCTCCTTTTCCCTCCAAACCTCTTTCCAAGGCGTTTTCAAGTGTTCTTTGCGATCTTCATCTCTTGGTAAGCGTCTTATCCCTCATATTCATGCATTTCATTGTTTTAAAACCCTAGGTTTTGTGTTTTTGAAAATTTTTGGGAGTTTTCAAAATTGTTGGGGTTTTTATGAAATTCTTGGGTTGGTTCGATAGTTTTGATCTTCAAAACCACATGCATTGCATCACATTCGCATTCTAATTGTATTTTCATGCATTTAGATGTGTGCCTATCGAATGTGTGCTGTTAGGTTTGGATTGGGCTGAGCCCATGATGTTCTTATGTTGCATGTCACATGTTCATGCATTTTCCATGCATACGTTCTTTCTTTTCAGTATATTCTTCCTATATTGAACTGTTTGGAACTTTTCTGTGTCTCTTTCTCTTTCCCCCTCTCTATGGTTGCGTTAGTAGTGTCTATGGCACCTAAGCGTAAGTCCATTCCGTCCCAAAACCCTCTGCGTTCTAAGGGACAGTCTTCCTCAGATTCTACTCCTCTTTCTGTCAGATTCCGTGATGAGAAAGCCCATAAGGACTTCTCGGAGAACTTTTCTAAGCGAGGTGTTCATTCGGAACGCCACGTTGTCCTGGCAGACTTCGCCGACACCGACCTTCCCGATGTCATTCACACTCGGGGATGGGAGTCACTGTGTGACATCCCGGTCACATCTCCTCTCGTGTTGATACAGGAGTTTTACTCCAACATCCACGGGATAGATTCTTCAGTACCTCTTTTCTACTCTTGCGTCTGAGGTACGCAACAGGCAAAAGAATTACAAATGTTACGCACAAAAAGACAATGATTTTAAAAGTTAATCATGGAGGTTTTTGTTTTTTTAATAAAACCAAAAACTCAGCCATGGAGTTACTATTAGTAAATCCCCATGCCCGAGACCACTCAAACAATGACCATTGTTAAGGGCCAGTACAGAAACCAAAAACATAACTTAAATGGAAAAAGGAGCAGGATGAAAACACAAGCTTTTTTTAAGGAGGAAAAACAAGGTCCTCACTCACTTAACTCATCCACAAGGCATTGTCAGGATCGTGTTTGAAAGCCGATCGACAGCGAAGATTGAGTGGAAGAGGATGCTGGAAGGGGAGTCGGTGAGGCCGTTGGATGGGTTGGGTTTGGAAGAGGAGGAGTCGGTGAGGCCGAAGAAGAGCTTGGAAATGAGAGGAGGGAAAGTGAGGGAGAAGAAGAGGCGGGGTTGGTCAGGTGAGTGAGAGAAAGCAGGAAGGAGTCGATGGAGGAGCAGGTGGGGAGATGATTTAGGCTAGGGTTGAGAGCGATCTGATTTAGGGATTTTCTTTTCTTTTTTTTCCATTTATACAAGAGGTGGAGCCGCGTTTGCAAAACGCAGCTCCAGACATAAACGCAACTTCAACATGTCTGGAGCTGCGTTTGTTAAACGCAACTCCACACATGTTGAAGCTGCGTTTGGCTAAACGCAGCTCCAACCACCTGTGGAGCTGCGTTTTTCAAACGCAGCTCCAAAAATAATGAAAAAACAAAAAAAAAACAAAAAAAAAAAAAAATCTCTGGAGCCACGTTTCTAAAAATGCGGCTTAATTCTCACCCAGCCAAACGCAGCCTCAACACCAGAAAACGCGGCTTCATAGTGGGTCTATAGCCGCGTTTAGTAAACACAGCTATACGTCCAGAGGTGGAGCTACGTTTTACATAAACGCAGTTCCAAATACCACCCGTAGCTGCGTTCTACAAAAACAGGGCCCAAAAACGCGGCCCAAACTCGCGTTTTTTGTAGTGCGCCATCCTTGCTTATTAAGTGATTTCCCATTATAATGTGAAAAATTGAGAATACAATTTGCAAGAGGGTGTATGCGAATCCAATGACATTCCTAGCAGGCATATACCGGTAGCAATATAAGAACAAAGAAAAAGTGTAGTATTTCCAGTCTCAGCCACAAGAACAGCAACCACATTTTAGTCCTAAGATTTTAGGTCGTTTATGATTTTAGGTGTTGTATTATTTTTTACTATTTTACTCTATGTGAAGTTATACTCTTTATGAATGAATTCAATACCAAAATAAAAATCAGCACTTACCTGTAGGCATAAACATTATTAAAGTGTACTTTGAAGGTTACTGTGGATATTATAATTTCGATATGTGCTGTTGCCGTATCAGTGGTATGGACTATGAGTGATATTAATAGGAGAAAAAAATTGAAGACTTTCAATGAAAGAGTGACAATCAGCGAAGCTGAGGACATTGGTGATGCCATCCTCGACCCTTGCAAAGAAACTTTCGGTGAGATGATTTTACTGATTTTATCTCATACAAATTTTATAATAAATCTTATGATGGAATCTTTTGAAGGAGGCTCTTTCACACAACAAACTAATAGTAGAGTTTCTGCTATCACAAGTCACAACAAACTAGTAACATATCGTATTATCTTAACAAATTAATATTAAAACTTTCACCATCACAAGTCACAACATGCTATACTCATGCAATTAATCTCAAACTAAGTTCATTATCTATACATATCGATCATGATGATTTGTCAATTTGACAAACAATCTCACAACTGCTAAACGCATTAGATTTTAATTCGAATGTGAACTCATATGTGAAATGTAGGTTACTTCGATGTATGCTGGAATGAGATATTGAGTAATCAATATCTCAGTACGTTGGGTAATCTCATATATAAAGCGTTAAGAACACTATTCTTGGTGGCTACATGGCTTAGGTTTGTGCAACAAAAGAAGAGTCCACACTCTTGGCCTATCTTATAGTCCTTGAGGTGAAGATCAAGTGGTACAATCAAAAAATTGGTAAAGCTTTTCTTGTTTTTCAAAATAGGCGCGCCGAGGGTACTCCTCTCTCTCTACAATTTTTAGATTCATGCTTATTTGTGAATATTAAATATATGAAGTAGATCACAGATTTGTTTTCATTGCATATTTCATGCATGTGATGTGATATATTTGATATCCAGACTCTCATATTGGATATTACCACCTTCATAGTTTAGGTAATTTACTGTCCTTAAAGTGGGTTGACAGAGAGGGGTGGATCAAAAGTGAAGGGGGTGATTTGACAAAGGTTGTAGGCTGTGGCAATGGTATTTGGGAAAGGAGAAGGGCGTGGTGGTATGTTGGGTAGTGTAGTGAGCCTGGGGTGTTCTATTGTCTTACCCCCTTTGGCGTAAAAAATGCGTGTTAAACATAGAATAGTTTTGAATTGACAAATATTTTTATTTGGAACAAAAACCCAAAAAAATCAAAAAACGCGTACCCGAAATTTTTTATATCTAAATAAACACAACCTAAAAATAGACACTATTATTACCTACAAGATTTTAGGTTGTTTGAAAATTACTATGTTACATAAGTGTTTATACACTCAATCACAAAATCTCTCTAGAGCTTTCTCAAACTAATTCAAAGTCTCTTTTTGTTAGGACATATGTAGTTCAAGTCTGTGAACATATGTCGCTATTTTATATAATTGGCTTATCCTTAGACAAAACGCACTTTACTTGTAATTGGGTAGATTTAGGATGTGTTAAACACTTCAAGAAACTTGGGTTCAAGATTAAGTGTTGAAGCCGTCAAAGTCTGTCCAAGAAATAAGCAAGGAAGTGCCAGTTTTTAAAGCTCGACACATACCTCGACACATGCATCTATCGAGCCTTAAGAAGCCGTTTTACCCCGAGCCTTGACAGCTTCTCGACACCTCTCGACACCTCTATCTGTCGAGAATTAAAGAAAACAGATTTCCAGTTCTGTTTCAAGTCCAATCCGTGAATGTGTCTTTGGGACTTCTTTTCTCCCAACCCTAGACATATAAAAGGATTATTTTAAGGGCCGTAAAAGTGATGCAAGTTGAACATTCATTCAGAACTTCTTGTTCATGCAATTTGTGATCTGAAAGAAAAAGTTCGTGTCCTAGTTCATCTCTGATGATTTGAAGAACTTTGTAGCCAACAACTCTCTCTCTAGTTGGTGTTTGAAGTCGCGTACTGGGATCCGCGCATCTGGTTAGTCACGTACTTGGGAGCCGTGCATTGAAAGGAAAAACTGTCACTACAGAACAAGTCCAATTGGGTATTGGGGTAAGAGTTCAACTGTAGGTTGGTAAGGTACTTGGGATTCCTTACTTGTAACTGCTTGTTGTGATAATAGTGGAGTTTCGGGAGTGGTGACCTTAAATCACCTGGTGGGGTTTTTGCCGTAAGGTTTTCCCCATTCGTAAACAAATCACCGTGTCATTTAATTTCCGCTGCATTACTTAGTTTAGTGATTTGTTTGTGCTACCACGTGATATTGCATGTTAATTTGATTAATTAATAACTGTGCTAATTTAATTAATCTAAGTTATCACAAAGGGTCAACATGTTTGTGGCCTGTCAAGTGGTATCAGAGCAAGCACACTCTGATTAGGGTTTAATCCATTGTGTGTGATCCATTTGACCCCTGCTGTCATGGATAGAGGACAATCTCTTATTATACCTCCTTTATTTGATGGCACTAACTATGCATACTAGAAAGTACGCATGAGAGCTTTCTTGCAGTCTTTAGATGAGAAGATGTGACAAGCTGTGGAGATAGGCTGGACCAAGCCTACAGAAGCGCCGGCCGACTGGGATGATGCTAAGATCAAGGCGGCAAACTTCAACAGCAAAGCATTGAATGCCCTATTCAGTGCAGTCACCAATGAGGAGTTCAAGAAAATTTCCTCAACTGAAACTGCTAAGAAAGCATGGACCATCCTCCAGACAACCTATGAGGGCACCAAGGCTATCAAAGATTCAAAGCTACAAAGGCTCACCACACGCTTTGAAGAAATTAAGATGGAGGAGGATGAGTCGTTTGATGAGTTCTATGCCAAGCTTAAGGACATAGTAAACTCAGCCTTCAATCTTGGGGAAACCATCCCTGAACCCAAGATAGTAAGGAAAGTGCTTAGATCGTTGCCCGAGAGATTCCATGCTAAGATCACGGCGATCGAAGAATCAAAGGATATTGATAGAATTCCTTTGACTGAGTTGGTTGGAAACTTGCAAACCTATGAGTTAGGGCTGACTAGGTTAGGCAAGTTAAGCAAGGGCAAAAGTTTGGCACTAAAAGCCAAGAACAGTGATACGGATGATTCTTCAGATGATGAAGATTCCAAGATGAAGTCCTACATTACAAGGTAATTCAAGAAATTCATGAAGAATGCAAATGGAAAGGGCTTCAACAAAGACCGTAGACAATCCAGTTCTTCACAACTCAAGAATTCTGATAAAGGGAAGAAGGATGTCAAGGATGGCGATCAGTACACTGTTCCCGCTGGACCAAAATGCTTTGGGTGTCAAGGCTTCGAACACATGAAACAAGAGTGTCCTACGTACCTTAAGAGCATAGGGAAGAGCAAGGCACTTGCTGTTACCTTAAGCGACACGGAGCCCGAGGACGATTCCGAAGATGAAGACGACGGAATCTTGAATGCCTTCACTGCCACTGTGAATCCTACTGAAGGGGTTACTGAAGAAGTGGATGAAGAGAAGGAATTGGTGGAGTCCAAGTGTGAGATTATGGATGATCAAGATGATATCCACACCGCCTATGAGAAACTGTACAAGTTTTCTGAGAAGCATGAGAAACTCTATAGGCTGGCCACCAAGAAGCTCAGTGATGTGGAACTCAACCGTGAGGAGCTGTCCACAAAGGTTGATGAAGCAAATCAGACCATTGGAGCACTGAGGTTCGAAAACAATTTCTTGGTTGAAAGGACCAAGAAGCTTGAAGCGGAGCTGTTTCAAGTCAGAGCACAACTGGAGAGGACGTCAAGTGCAAAGCTGGACGAGATGCTAAGTGCTTAGAGATCTTCTTCAGACCGTACTGGAATGAGGTATGAATTCTCTCTTTCTAATACTCCTACTGCTAGCACTACTGTGTTTGTTCCACCTTCTAATAACATTGAAAATGAAAATAAGAATGTTAAAACTGAATTAGCTAGTAAGAACGTAGACAAGAGCAAGTCCATCCTAGGAGCACCCCCTAAAATTGAGAAAAGGGAATCTAGAAACCCTAGGAATAAGAAGGCTAACTCTCAAAAACCCAAATAGAAGAAGCCACATCTCTGTTATCATTATGGTGTTGCCGGTCACACTCGACCAAATTGCTATAAGTGGCGTGCCACTCAACAGAGCAATGGCATAGTAGCATCTGGGAGCCAGAATCAGCTTCCATCTTCTCTTGCTCCTCTTGGAGACATTTTTAAAGCCATCATGTTTCTTTCAAACTTGAATAGTTCATATTCTTCTCCCTCCTCACCGGTTCAAGAGTCGACCAAAAGGAAAGGTTCTTTCAAGGTGTGGAAGGCAAAGGGATCTAAGTGATTTCAGTCACTTCTTCTTCTCTCTCCTGTTTTTTGTGTTGCATTACTTGTGTGCTTCTTTACTGTTTTGAGTCAGTCTAGTTTTATGCATTGTTTTGCTTTACATGTTTTTGTTTGTGTTTTCAATTTTGTGGTTTATTTTTGCTTTTCTGATAAAAATAAAAATAAAAAATTGAAAAATACAAAAACAGTGTGTGTTTGTGTGCATTAGTTCATATGAACTTTTAAAATGGCCATTGAAACAGAGTTTTCTAAACTTTGTATCACCTGTAGCTTAGATGAGCATTCTTCTGCATAACTAAGCAAGTGAGTTTTGTAGCTCTTTGTTTGTGATGAGTAAGGTTAAGTGATTTCTTCTACTTAACATTCGTATCACTCTTTTTGACGGGTTGAACTAGAAAATCCTAAGAGAAAGGCATAAATAACCATCTCACCACTGTTACTCGCCAATCATAGTATGACATCTGTATGCTTCGGTATAGCAAAAGTGCAATGTCAAAAGCTTAACATAATTGGGTATTTCTTTTTTTTCTCTTGTATGCCCATGCATGATATGCTTGTTAAAAGAAAATATGCAAAGATATAAAAAGCAAAAAGATCAAAAATGCTTTAAAATATGGTTGCATGCGTGTTTTCTAGGAGATGTGGGAGTTATAGGATGTACCCCGAAGGTGATAGTCCCCATCAAACGGTTATGATTGTGTGTGAGTTAAAGTGATTTTCTCATATCTCAAATCATCATAGCATTGAGACACTTATGCAATCTTGCGATGTTTTCACACACAACACGCAATATTCTTTGCTATTCTTGATACATGTGCAGGTACAATGTGATTTGGCCATCACAAGGTTTACATGCGTTAATGTATGCTTACTAAACTGTCTGAACTTGTTTTTGAAATATAAAATTGGTTAGACATGTTTAGTGTGTATGTGCGTGTTTTGAGATACATGTGCATCAAAATTCTTGTTGAGAGATGATTTTGAGAGCTTAATGTGTTGATTGTATCTTTGGTTGACTTGCATGCATGATTGCATTCATGTCTGTGTTTTTCTTCTTCTGAAAAACTGTTTTCAAAGGCATCTCGACACCTCCTCGATACCTCTCGACACATAGCTGTCTGTCGAGCTTCATAAACTCTTTCTTATCGCAGTCTCGATAGATACCTCGACACCTGCTGGATCAATCGAGAAACTTTCTGTCTGCTCGATAGCTTCTCGATAGCTTCTGGATCGATCGAGGTTCCTTCTTGGTTGATTCTTCCTTCTCGACACATGACCTCGATAGCTTCATCTGTCGAAGTGCTTTTTCTCGATAGCTGTCTCGATAGCAGGCTCGACACCTCTCGACACCTACAGCTGTCGAGAATTATTGAAGGTCTATATATGGGTTCTTCGCGATTTCCTTCTCACTTCGCTCGACCTCTCTCGCTCGAAAACTCCTTTTCTCTCTTCCAAAACATTTCTCTCTCCCTCCAAACCTTTTCCCAAGGCTTTCTCAAGTGTTTGTCTCGATTCTCATCACTTGGTAAGCATCTTCTCTCTCATTTTCATGCATTTCATGGTTTTAAAACCCTAGGTTTTGTGTTTTTGAAAATTTTTGGGAGTTTTCAAAATTGTTGGAGTTTTCATGAAATTCTTAGGTTGGTTTTATTGATTTGATCTTCAAAACTACATGCATTGCATCACATTAGCATTCTAATTGTATTTTCATTCATTTAGATGTGTGCCTACCTGTTGTGTGCTGTTAGGTTTGGATTACGCTGAGCCCATGATGTTTTTATGTTGCATGTCACATGTTCATGCATACGTTCTTTCCTTTCAATATTATTTTGCCAATATTGAACTGTTTGGAACTTTTCTGTGCGTCTCTTTTTCTTCCCCCTCTCTATGTTTGTGTTAGTAGTGTCTATGGCACTTAAACGTAAGTCCATTCCATCCCAAAACCCTCTACGTTCTAAGGGATCGTCATCTTCAGATACTACTCCTCTTTCTGTCCGGTTCCGTGATGAGAAAGCCCATAAGGACTTCTCGGAGAACTTCTCTAAACGAGGTGTTCATTCAGAACGCCACGTTATCCTAGCAGACTTTGCCGACACCGACCTTCCCGATGTCATACACAGTCGGGCTTGGGAGTCACTGTGTGACGTCCCGGTCACATGTCCACTCGTGTTGATACAGGAGTTTTACTCCAACATCCACGGGATAGATTCTTCAGTACCTCTTTTCTACTCTTGCGTCTGAGATATGCGCTTTGCTGTCACCCCAGAGTTAGTCTCTGAGGTTCTTCATGTCCCTAGGGTGGATCATCCTGATTACCCTAGCTGTGAGCGTCTCTGGACTGTGTCCAAAGACGAGATGATCTCGGCGTTCTGTGAGCATCCTTCCTCTTGGGGAGATCATATGTACACACCATGTTGACATTTTGCTAAAGGTCCTCGTTTCCTTAACATGGTGATGACTTTTGTTTTGCACCCACTTTCTCACTGCAACTCTATTACAGAGCCTCGTGCTCGGTTTTTGTTGTCCCTCTTAGAGGATCTCTCTATAGACTTTCCTTCACACTTTATCTTTTCCATCATAGATGTCTATAGAGATACGGCCACCCGTGATAAGCTCATTTTCCCTTCCGCTATCACGAGGATTCTGAGCCGTTTTTCCATCCCATTCCCTTCGTCCGATCCTTACCATGTCATGTCTGCCATAGACGCCGCTACCATAAAACATAGCGAGGCACAGTTTCAATCGCGACAATCTGATGGTGCCACTCCTTCCACCCGTCCGACCACCTCCAGATCCGCTCGAGCATCTGCTTCTTCTTCAAGCGACGTCACCTTAGGAGACATCATGGCACAGTTACAGCGCATGGATGCTCGCCTAGATACACTCTCCACGGAGCTGTATCAGGTGAACGTCCGTGTTGGTCGCATCGCCAGGCGACAGGCGACCATGGGCGGCTTCGCACCAAAGGCTTCTCCTCCGCCACCTCATGTGTCGACTGAGACTGAGGCTGATGATGATGGCGATGACGATGATGCTTCTGACGATGATGATGATGGAGATGCGAGCTCTTCGGATGAGATGTCTACTTGACACTCTACCCTTTGTCACTCGTGACAAAAAGGGGGAGTAGTTTTGTATGAGAGTAGTCATGCTTAGGGGGAGTGTTAGCATAGGACATTTTTGTTAGGGGGAGTGTGGATTGAGGGATGTAGTGAGGTGATCATATGTATTTCTTTTTCTTTTCTTGTCTTTTTAGAGATACTTTGATCATGTATTGACATACATTGTATTTATTCTCTTCTTATATATGATGATGTATGTTTTTCTTTCACCTACCTTTACATGTGTTGTTTCTTTTCTATCTTTATACATATGTTTCTTTACTTGTACGCAATCTATTATTTCTGTTTCACACAAAGATGCCTTGATGTGTTTTGTTTATAAGTGTTTCAGAAATACAGGTTGTCAAAGTCTTCTTGCCATAAACTCTCTTCTTGCAAAGTTTTTCAAGAGTTTGTGTTAGGATAGATTTTACTGTATGTAACAAGTGAGTATGAGTTGAGTGATTTATGACTTCTCTCATATCTTCATTTGTATGTTGTGGTTTTGTCACGGATTGCCAAAAGGGGAGATTGTTAGGACATATGTAGTTCAAGTCTGTGAACATATGTCGCTATTTTATGTAATTGGCTTATCCTTAGACAAAACGCATTTTACTTGTAATTGGGTAGATTTAGGATGTGTTAAACACTTCAAGAAACTTGGGTTCAAGATTAAGTGTTGAAGCCGTCAAAGTCTGTCCAAGAAACAAGCAAGGAAGTGCCAGTTTTTAAAGCTCGACACATACCTCGACACATGCATCTATCGAGCCTTAAAAAGCCGTTTTGCCCCAAGCCTCGACAGCTTCTCAACACCTCTCGACACCTCTATCTGTCGAGAATTAAAGAAAACAGATTTCCAATTCTGTTTCAAGTCCAATCCGTGAATGTGTCTTTGGGACTTCTTTTCTCCTAACCCTAGACATATAAAAGGATTATTTTAAGGGCCGTAAAAGTGATGCAAGTTGCACATTCATTCAGAACTTCTTGTTCATGCAATTTGTGATCTGAAAGAAAAAGTTCGTGCCCTAGTTCATCTCTGATAATTTGAAGAACTTTGTAGCCAACAACTCTCTCTCTAGTTGGTGTTTGAAGTCGCGTACTGGGATCCGCGCATCTGGTTAGTCATGTACTTGGGAGCCGTGCATTGAAAGGAGAAATTGTCACTACAGAACAAGTCCAATTGGGTATTGGGGTAAGAGTTTAACTGTAGGTTGGTAAGGTACTTGGGATTCCTTGCTTGTAACTGCTTGTTGTGATAATAGTAGAGTTTCGGGAGTGGTGACTTTAAATCACCCGGTGGGGTTTTTGCCGTAAGGTTTTCTCCATTCGTAAACAAATCACCGTGTCATTTAATTTCCGCTGCATTACTTAGTTTGGTGATTTGTCTGTGCTACCACGTGATATTGCATGTTAATTTGATTAATTAATAACTGGGCTAATTTAATTAATCTAAGTTATCATAAGGGGTCAACGCGTTTGTGGCCTGTCACTTTTCATTAAGGATGTTGGGCCAAAACCACAAGATCCCTTTAGAGTAGAGCATATATACAGTGCTCCAACATTTATTCCTCACTAGAAAAGACAGCTTCCAAAGCAAATCAGAATGGGAAATTTGAATCAAACTCTAAATGAGTAAGAATTGGAGTCAAACTTTAACATTAAGTTGTATGACTTACATTCACGCGTAAAATCTCAATACGGTTCTTTTTAATTTGAGAAGCCTCAATACGGTCCTTAAAAACACATTAGTGAAGAGTCGAGGAATCGTTTATTAAACCATCTATGAATAAAAATAAAATAAACGAATCATGGGGCTAGCTGATGTGGTAAAGCATGGCTCTAATACCAACTAATACAACTTAGGCTTATAGAAGCAGAATATCTAACATACAATGACAACAATTATTCCACAAAATCTAAGTCCTACAAGAAAACAAGGCTAGCTAGTAAGCAAAAGAATAGAGAAAACCTCACAAAGGAAACTTTTATTCATAACATCTTAATTAATCAACCCCTCCTTTACATCGAATAAATTTTCTTTGACAATGCATAGGAAGAGATAATTGACAATATGGCCGTGCATACAAATGCAGGGAGAAGGAGGTCAGCTGCCGCAAATCCCTTACTTAAGTAATTTTTGGAACTGTTGTAATTATCTACATCGTTGTTTATAACAATTAAGCGTGCCCGTAACTCTCTGCTAGCACCAATTCCTGCTGCTGCTGCACTGAGTAATAGGTATGATATAGCCTGCCAAGGCGATTCAATGTCAAACTCTAAAATTAAAAATATAACAAAGTTGTTACAAGGGTTTTTTTTTTTTTGCTAAAATAGTTTTTTATTATTATTATAAGTAATACTACATATACAAACTAATTTACAATATTTTTACAAACTGCTGATATGGCTTTAGTAATTTTCAAATAATTATTAGTAAACATAAATGTGATGTTAGTACTTAGTAGTGGACCTATATTAAAACTAATAAGAATTTGCCACATCAATAGCTTATAAAAATGTTGTAAAATAATTTATGACTATAGCATTATTATTATTATTATTATTATTATTATTATTATTATTATTATTATACCACGAGTGGCCTTATAAATGGTGACTCTTCTAAAGTTTAGTACTAATAGCAGGAGATACTTTCAAATTGGTATAAAAGAAAACTTTATCCTTTGATCAAAGGATAAAGTTATGATGTTTCCTTTTTCTCTTTTGCAAATGTGAAACTTGAAATGCGTAACGCCAACTTAAAAAATAAAAAAATAAAAAATGGAAGCTATTTAAACACAAAATAAGCCTGAAAAACCCAAATATTTCATGCCAAAATGAAATTAATACGATAACAATATGATGATTGTACCTTGTCACCATAAAATTCAAATACAATGTATTTATCGCTCTTCATTATGATTCGGAAGATTACAAATACAATTGTTTGCAAGACGGTATATCCAATGCCGATGATGATTGCACCAAACATATAGCTGCAATTTAACATGAGAATTTAAATTGTTAATTTTTTTTCAGTAACCATTCATATTTTTTCACTAGAATGAATATATCAATACCGGCTATTTTTAGTATGCCAATTTAGAATTACTGCTAATTCTAATTAATATATATATATATATATATAATAGTTACAATAATGAACAATGAGGATATGAATCTAGGTTTTCCTAATAAATAAGAGCAAGTAGTAACATTAAGTTATAACACTCATGAGTTCTAAATAGCTCAACTGGTTAAGTCTCTAATAATTGAATAAGAGATATAGGGTTTAATTCCTACCTACACCAAAAACTGATTGGTGTCTTAACTTGATGATAAAGAGCTATTATCAGAAGCGAACGCCATAGGTTGAAACTTTCTCTCAAAAAAAAAAGTTATAACACTCTTAGTTATATAATTCTAATACCAAATAAATTTACCAAAGTCTTCATCACATTGTTTTTTATTTATTTATTCATTGCATAATTTTAAACAATTTCAAATTATCAATTTGAATTCTAATAATACAACTTTTTAATATCATTATTATGGTATCCTATAAATTTATGATGGATCAAAGCTTAATATCAAAAAAAAAAAAAGTTATAACACTCTTAGTTATATAATTCTAATACCAAATAAATTTACCAAAGTCTTCATCACATTGTTTTTTATTTATTTATTCATCACATAATTTTAAACAATTTCAAATTATCAATTTGAATTCTAATAATACAACTTTTTAATATCATTATTATGGTATCCTATAAATTTGTGATGGATCAAAGCTTAATATAATAGGACTATGGGATCCAAAAGTTCCACTCCTTGACGGAAATATATATGTAATTTAAAGTTATGTTAAAAAAAAAAATTTAAAAGCTAGTTTAGCTAAAGATTTGGCTTGAGTTGCAGGAGTGGAGGTGAGCTTAAGAACATTTATTTCAGCTGGTATAGACTTTTTTTTTTTTTTTTTTTGAGAAATAATTACAACATACTGCTAGGCCTAGACCCCCAAGCACTTTGTACATGGGGAGGTGTCAATTCAGCTACAAGGTCTTTGGCAACTGGTATAGTCTTTTTGGTTTAAGAGTGAAAGAGAAACCCCTTGAGACGATCGACCTTGACCAAAATAATTCCAGGATGAAATACTTTCTTTTTTTTTTCTTTTTTTGAGAAGGTGAATACTTTCAATTAAGTCTATGTCGTTATTATTAAAAAAATAAACAAAATTAAATAAATTAAATGACATCTTTACATGATAGGATCGATATATTATCATTAAAAGCAAATGGTAGAGTATAAAACAAAATTAATAATAATAATTACTGTAAAATTAAACTAAATTAATAATGGACCATGGTAAAGAAAATAGCTAAAGATAATTCTGCATAAATACTAGTGCAGTAATGGTGGTGTAAATGAATTTTTCAGTGCTTACCTGTAGGTTCCCAGAACATCGAAGTAATACTTTTCGCCAGCTTCATAATAGGTATTACCGTTGTTAATAAGGATTACGAATGATAGTACTAGGAAAACTAAGGATATGCCCCTCAACGAAAAAATAGCAATTATATGAGATTTTGGTAGTGCCATCTTCAGCTAATCAAAGTTGTTCTTTTATAGTATATTCCCTTATATCATCCTTCTCTTGTATGTGTGTGTTTATCAAATAAATAATAAATAAAAAAACTGTTCTTCTATGCTATGAAATTGGGACCAAAATATAGTTCTCATATTTATATAGGAGTTTATGGCTGTGCCCTGCACCCACCTCCCCCCTCGATCTTTAAGTGTAATTCACAGTGATCACTAGGTCAAACTCGAAGAGTCCCCTACAATTGTGCAAACCAATGAAAAAGACAATTATTTTTAGTCTAAAGCCGGCATTTGATAACAACTCGAAAAAATAATTACCCCACTTGGTTTCTGCTGCCTTCGTTAGCCTTTTCTTTTTACTATAAAAAATTCAGTTATCTTGCACGAATCTCTTTCGACTGTTTCAAATGCCTGGGCTCAGTTTAGTTTTCTTCTTGTGAGCCGAAATGGTTTGACTTTATTAAAAAAGAAAAGGAGTTTGAATTGGACTTATTAATTTGTGGAAAGGAAACAAGTGAATTTCTACCAAAATCATGGCTATGACTAGATCATGAATTAATGAGTCTATGAATTCTCAAAAATCAAACAGATTCTCAAAACAAGAAGGGAGGATTCTAAAAAAGAGTGACTTATAATTGCATGATTGTTACAATTAGTCATTTTTATTCATCTGCTTTTTCAAAAAGGGAAATGCTAACGAATGCCCTTAGGGCATTGGTTAGCAATCCATTTAAAGAAAGTTTTTATGGAAAAATGAAATAAAACAATTAATGTTTTGACAGCTTTTTTCATTTCCCATAAAAATAATATTAAAACTTTCTTAAAATAGACTGTTAACCAATGCCCTAAGGGCATTCGTTAGCATGACCCTTTAAAAAAAGTGATGGTCAGCGGCAGATGAAAGGCTTAGCCAGGTTTGGGTAAATTTACATTTAATAGCTAAGTCAACTTTATTAGCCACTAGTATTATTTCCGTGCACGACTTGACGAAGATTCATATGTAAATTTTTTTTTTTTTTTAAACTGCTTTTTTAAAAAGTGATGGTCAACAGCAAATGAAAGGCTTAACCAGGTTTGGTTAAATTTACATTTAATAGCTAAGTCAACTTTATTAGCCACTAGTATTATTCCCGTGTAATGCACGACTTAATAAAATTCAAATGTAAACTAACCTTTTTAAAAATTAAAAAAAATAAAATAAAATATATAAAACTGCTTTTTTTTAAAAGTGATGGTCAGTGGCAAATGAAAGGTTTAACCAGGTTTAGGTAAATTTACATTTAATAGCTAAGTCAACTTTATTAGCCACTATATAGTATTATTCCCGAGTAATGCAAGACTTGATAAAGATTCATATGTGAACTAATTTTTTTTTAAAAAAAATTATTAAAAAAATTATATATTAAATAAATAGTAATAATAAATTTAAAAAATTGCTTTAAGTTCTAATTGTTTAGAGTTTGGATTTTATCAGTGTTTATCTACTTTTATATTTGAAAACTCTCTTTGTACTTTATGTTAATTTTTTAATATGAAGTATGGAATGAGTTTGATCATTCCTATTTAAGTTATGTTCAATCTATGCTCTTGCCAAAATACAAACAATAATACACAAAATAGTTTTTCAATACAAATTTTTTTCTTAGTGATAGTCTAATTAAAAAAATCAACACACTCATACATACATACATACATACATACATATATATATATATATATATTGTCCTGTTAATTGATTGCCCTTAATAGGTTAATTAACCATTTTAGAGAAGTTTTGATACTACAAAAAAAACTGTAAAAAAAATTAACAAATGTCCTTAAAACATTTGTTTACAAAATCCATCTTTTTTATCATTCTCAAAAATATAAAAACAAAACAAAATTAAACAAAAAAAAAAAGATTTAATCTTCTTTATAAAAATAGGAAAATGTTAAATCTTCATCACCCATATTATAATAAATCATTTAAAAAAATAAAAGAATAGAGTGAAACTTTATCCACACCTACAAAAATAAATGTAATACAGTAATAGTATGACCTAATCGTTATTTATTTTTTTAGTTATAGAAGACCCAATTGAGCTGGTATTTCATGCGTCAAGCGCATGAGATTAGCCTCTCACGAGCAGGTGGGCCTCACACGTTATAGAAAAGTATGACCCAATTGAGCTGGTATCTCATGCACCCGCTAATATACCAAGTGAGAAGCAATAGTTTAATCAAATGTCCCCGAGCACCCCCTGGGTCCATTTTTTATTTTTTTTAGTTTTTATATATTTTATTTTTGTTGTTGGGTCTCCCTTCTAAAATCTTAGACCCCTTCTACTTAATAAGCCTAGTTAGCCTCACCCAAATAGTAACTATCCAACCTAAAAACTTAATAAAAACAATAAAAATATTGACAATGGTGATTATATTTTAGGACAAAAAAAAAAACTATTTTACCACCGAAGAACCAAAAAATCATGTGTTATTGGAGAAACTATAACTAAATTTTTTGCAACTACAATAAACTAGTATAAATACCAGTTAACTGTATCAAGTTGTTAAAAATAAAATACAATATTTTATTAAAATATTATATCTCTTCCTTCAATTAAAAAACTCAAATTCTCTCTCTTCCTTTATTATTTTAATGAGTTTTTTATATTATTTTAAATGAAGTAATAAAAAAAAGAACATTTGATATTGAGTGTATTGTCAAGTAAGGTGGTAAAATATATAAAGTAGCTAATTGAGGTGCTAAAAGCTAAAAATTTTAGTATCATCACTGTAAATACTCTAACTTCAATCAAAAAAAATCCTAGCCAACCTAGTATTAAAAAAATAAAAAATAAAAACATTACTTTGTTTTTGTTTTTGTTTTTTTCTTTGTCTTTGTTGGTAAATTATTGCATCTTAATATATTTAGAAACAACAATTTTGTGTATTTAAAGCTTTTAAATACTATCTGGATGCTTGTTTCGAGTTTTTTTTTTTTTTTTTTCTTCATACTTTAGCCCCCATTAGCTTAAAAACCTACATCCACCCCTACCGAAGAGATAAGAAGCAATAGTTTTACTTGAGAAAAAAAAATACTCCATATATTAAATACTGTTACTACTTACTACATTTCAATCTAGTCCCGCTGGTGGGTTCTACTTAGCTCTACTAGTAAAGTCTTTGAAAGTTGAATAAGAGGTCTGGAATTTAATTCTCGCCTATACCAAAATCTAATTGGTGTCTTGGTCTCTATAAGTTAAAACTTAAAACCCTCTCAAAAAAAAAATCTAGTCCATCTAAATTGAATTGTTTTAAGGATGAGGTTTGGATCCAGTATCCAATTGCATTAAACTCATTAAGATTATAACACGTGTCCACTTTTAAACATATGTGAGTCCAAAGCACTACATGCATGGTAACTAAGCCTCACCCTTGTTTCAATTTACTTCTTTTCGTTTTTAATTTGCTTCAATGTTCTTTTAAGTTCTAACCATCAAAATTGAAACTTAACCCATCAAATTATTGGCGGCTTCAACATCATAACATAGGCCCAGCCCAAATCGCTCCCTCTGTTGCTCTTTGTCAACCCTCCTAAATATATTTGATCATGAACTTTGATGGATCAATTCACCCGGCGGAAGCTAAAAGCATATGAGCCCATTGGCATCCAATTCTTTCTTAAATTTCAGGCGCAAACCACTGAGGAATAGGCTCAAGTTGTAAAGTAGCAACAAGTCGCGGCAGCAGCTGCCCCAAAACCATGTTTAAGTTCCTAGAGATCCAACTTTGGTTTCACTTGAGCACTTTCGTAAACAAGCTAGGGCCACCTATGGCTATGTGAGGTACTACTGATCCATTTGAGGCTAAAGCATGGATTAAGAAAATAAAGAAGCTCTTCACTACCATAGATAGGCTCGGCCGGTCTAACTAGTAAGCCTGTGAATTAGTACGTAAGTCTCCCGTTGTTTAATTAGGCCACTTATACAATTGAACCTATAAAACTCAATAAATGTTTTATTTTATTTTTATCACAACCTATGCTACTCGAACATGTTGTTTTAAACCCGTCAGTCTGTAGTTTTGAACAAAATCGCCTTTAGGGATTCATTGGACCACTGTTTTCTAAACTTGAATCATAATGAAAACAAAATATTTTATAATGAGGTTGGTGTTAGATTTTTTTTTTTTTTTTTTTTTTAGTAAAAATAGAGTTTGAAGTTTAAACTCATATCATTAATCCATGGGACTAAAGTAGCTAGCAACATAAGTAGGAGTTTGAGATATGCTTTTATTTCTAGAATTTTAAGACATGTAATGTAATAAGATTTTAATTAGAAAAAACTTAGATACAATTTTATCAGATATTTTTATTTTATGTTTCCTAGTATTCTTACTTATGAAACCTCAAGTTTGAATTATATTAGTTGGCTAGTTTTTATACTTGATTTTAATTACTAATTTCAATTTGCTTATTTTTTTAATTTATATATTAATTTTATGATTCCCAAAAAAAATTTATATTTATTTAATTTTTATTTTCATTTAACCCTATACTTCGACTGGTGACTAAATTATTGAACCAATAACCTAACCCTTACATTAGATTAACATCCTTGTCCAAATTTTAATAACTATTGTTAGGACATATGTGATTGAATGTTAGGAACATATGTCACTATTTATGTAATTAGTTAATCCTTTGACAAAACGCACTTTACTTGTAATTGGGTAGATTTAGGATGTGTTTAATACTTCAAGAAATCTTGTTCCAAGACCAAGTGTTAAAGCCATGCAAGTCTGTCCAAGATTCAAGTGTGAAAAGTGATGTTCATTAAAACTCGACAGCTAGCATCTATCGAGCCTTGAAGAGCTGTTCCAACCCGTGGCTTGACAGTAACTCGACAGATAGGGTATCTGTCGAGGTTTTTGAAATTTAGATTTTCGAGTCTGTTTTTCCTCCAATCAATAATTATGTGTTTGGGCTTTCTTTTTTCACAACCCTAAACATATAAAATGATTATTTTAAAAGCTGTATCAAGTTACACAACCAAGAGCACAATTGCACAAGAGCATAATTTATCAAGTGTAACCAGACACCTAGTTCGCCCTAGTTCTTGAGAAGCTGCTGTGTTTTGTATATCATAAGGTTTTGTGACCAAGCAACTTCATGATCTTCCTGTGTTGAAGAACATAAGAACTTTGCAGCCAACCTTCTTCTCTAGTTGGTGATTGAAGTCACGTACTGGAATTCGTGCAATTGGTTAGTCACATACTGGGAACCGTGCATTGAAAATGAGAGATTGTCACTACAGAATAAGTCTAATTGGGTATTGGAGTAATGGTTCAACTATAGGTTGGTATAAGGTATTAGGATTCCTTTACTTGTAACTGCTTATTGTGATAATAGTGAATTCTCGGGAGTGGTGACTTTAAAATCACGTGGTAGAATTTTTGTCGTATTAGTTTTTCCCATTCATAAACAAATCACCGTGTCAATTTATTTTCCGCTGTACTTTAGTTAATTGGTGATTTGTTTGTGCTATCACGCGTTTGCATGTTAATTTGATTAATTAATAGACTTGGCTAATTAATCAATTAATTTATCACAAGGAGTCAATATATTCTTGGCCTATCAACTATGTATGCATCGTATTTTGGGATCAAATTTTAAGAGGAATAATGCTATATACTATATAGCATTATAAGCAGTTTCAAAAAAGTAAATAAAGCATTATAAGTCGAGTCTTTACTCTTTACATATAAATATTATAAGTTGAGTAAAAAAAATTGAAATTAATTCATTTTATAGTTTAAAATACAAATTTTTTAAAATTTTATATAATATAATATCTATCATATTAAATATAAGAAATAAAATTTTTACCGTAAAATAAATTCTCACCATAAAAGAAAAATATAGTGAGCTAATTAGTATTTAACTCTACAAAGTGGATTTGTAAGACAATATGATCTCTGTAATCTAACAAATTAAAGGCTAATCAACTTAAAGATTAAAGTGAGACATGACACAAGTTAGAAAAAGCAAAAAAAAAAAAAATAGGACCCTCTTATTCGTAGGATATAGAGTAATTAATTAGTGTTAAAACTGAAATTTGTGGAAAGAGTCCTCATGGGCCTCTCATCTTACTACACCTTCACAGGAAGAAATTAAAGCCTTTTTTTTTTTTTTTTGAGGGGTTAAAGCCTTTTTTTTATGTTCCTTAATTACATGACAAGAGCTACATCCACATATATAATTTTGCATACTACTTGTCTTCAAAGTTCGTGGGCGAATATAATTATAACACGTATATAATTAACTAATAATTAATTATAGTCTAATTTAATTTGTTTGCTTAGGGTGAGTTTGGTTGAGCTTTTTGAAAAAGTACATAATGAAAAAGTACATAATGAAAAAGTGAAGTTTTCAAAAGTGCATAATGAAAAAGTGTTTTTTCAAAAAGCTGAGTGTTTGGTAAAAACTGTTAAAAAACACTTTTTGAAAAAGTTGAGTGTTTGGTTAGCATTTATAAAAGTAGCAGTTTGAGGGATAAATTACTAAAAAATACAATGTCTATATAAAGAGAATTCTTTGTTTTAATTGCCTCTTTTAATGCAAGTTATGGACACAATATTTTCACAAAAATTTCACAATAAAGTCTATATAACAAGTTGTTAATGATAGGAAAAAACAATTTCACTAATATGTCTAGATGATAACTAATAACAACTTACTATGTAAACTTTATTATGAAATTGTTATAAAAATATTTTCTCAATAGTACTTTTTTTTTTTCTAAAAAAAATAGTATTAACTTAAAAAGTTTAGAAATATAATAAAATGTCACAATATTTTTACAATACTAATTTAAAATTAATCTTTGTAAAATAAAATTTTATTAACACTTATCTTTTAAATGAGTTGTTCTAGTACCCACAATTTTTTCTCTACCACGTACTCTATAACATCACAATTATGAAAAGAAAATTGTAAAATAATTTGTGTTCCTGGTCTCTATATTTTCTACAACGTTGCTTTGCCAAACCCAAAAACTCTTTTCTTTTTTCTTTTTTTTCTCACTTTTTTCTCCTCCACAAGTTCACTTTGTCATTATCTTCTTCTCATCCTTTTCTTTTACTTTCCTCCACACAAAGCCATTTCGTCCTTATCTTTTTTTCTTTTTACTTTCCTTTTCTGAGCCCTCTCTGGAGCTCTTTCTCTCTACTCCATGTCTCCAACACAACAAAGTATGAGCTCTCTCTCGAGCTCCCTCTCTCTACTCCATGTCTCCAAAGATTCCATTTATCAAAAACTCTACCAAATTCAAAAGTTTTTTTTTTTTAGATTAGATATGTACGTAAAAAAAAAAAAAAAAATAGAGAAGAGAAGAGGAAGAAGCATCACAAAAAAAGAAGAAGAAAAAGAAGAAGATGAGATCCCGCAGCACAGCAGCATAGAGGATTTTCGGTTTTTTTTTTTTTTCTGTGGATTTTGGGTTTGATTTTGAGTTAGGTTTAGGATGGGTTTTCCAATGGCGTTTGAGTTGATTTTAAGTTGTTTTGTGTTAATCAAATTAGACAAATAAAATTTAAAAAAAAAAAATACAGAGGAAGAGATGAGAGGCGTGAGTGAGCTGGATGAGAGGCGTTGAAGAAGACGAATAAAGAAGAATGGACAGATTTATTGAAGGGTAATTTGGTAATTGCCCAAGATTGTCCAACGGATACATTAGAACGCACACGGGCTTTTGGCAAAATGGACCTCCAAAGCTCCATAGTGTCTTGCGCGTTTTATGCCGAACCAAACGGGCTTTAGACTTCAGTTTTTTTCAAAACGTGCATTTTCAGCTCTAAAAGCTGAAAGAAACGGGCACTTAGTGGCATCCATCCCATAAGTCGAGTAAGTGCACTCCCAAGTCTCCAAATGCTACCTGTTGGTACGGAGATTCCACAAAAACGTCACAAAGTTACTTTCAAATTAAGACAACATTTTTTTAAAAACCATTTTTTTTTTTTTTATAATTCATATATTGCGTATCCGTTTGGATAGTGCTGAAATGCACTATTCCTGGGTCTGGGGTTTTTTTTTTTTTTTTTTGAGAAAGGCATTTCAGCAAAATTAGTGCACTTCCAGTGGGTCTGTATCCTGTTCACGGGACCCATAAATCTCTTTTTTCAGCAAAATTTTCATTAAAAATAGGTCTCACAACACTATTCACACATTTAAAAATTATTTTTCTACTGTGTTTTCAATTTTCAATTTTCAGCAAAATAAACGGGATCCAAACACACCCTACATGTATTTGAGGTTTTTTTTTTTTTTTTAACCTCCATTCCATTTAAGTATCTATTCTTTTCCTAAATCATAAATATCAATATTATAATAAATTTTATATCCACAATATTTTTACAGTACTTTCACAACAAATATTCTTAAGTGATAGATTATTACTGCCTGTTACAAATGTGTAAAAAAAATTAATAATGAATTTAAAATAGAACTAATAATAATTTACCACTTAGACTTTGTTGTAAAAGTATTATGAATATAACATTTCTCTAATATTATTGTCTAATTAGCTACAAACTCTAGACTCTTGGCAACCAATTTTTATATTTTATCTCTTTTAAATAAAAACAAATAAAATAAACTTGGATATGAGTATGACTCGTTCTGGTTGGAATCAATGGAAAGGAATGTCTAAAATTGAGTGGAGATATATAATATCACTCGCCAAGAATATATATGCTTATTAATGAGGACGTGTGCATTATTTAGATGGAGGAAGTACAGTTTTTGTAATACAATGCGAAACTTGATTGTTATTCTTGAAAGCCATTTACACAAAGCTAGTTGATTCGGTATAACATGGCTTGCTATAATATCAACTAATACAACTTAGACTCATAGAAGCAGAATCAATAAGATACAATAATAACAATTATTCCACAAAATTTAAGTTCTACAAGAACACTAGGATATTAGGCCGAAGAATAGAGAAACCCTCACAAAAGAGAGGTTTATTATTAACAACTTAATAATTACCACCTCCTAAAGAGAATTGATATATTCCAATACAACAACTAAACTTTCTTTGGCAGTTTGTAGGAGAATCTTTCAAATTGGTATAGAAGAAAACTTTGTCCTTTGATCAAACAAAAAGTTATAATGTTTCCTTTTTCTCTTTTGGAAATGTGAAATTTGAAATAGTAATAACGCCAACTAAAAAAAAAAAAAAATGGGAGCTATTTATAAACGAAATAAGCCTAAAAATTCCAACAGTTCCATGCCAAAATGAAATTTGTATGATAACAATTTGATTATTGTACCTTGTTACCATAAAATTCAAATATATCGTATTTATCGCTCTTCGTTATGATTTGGAAGATTACAAATACAATTGTTTGCAAGACGGTATATCCAATGCCGATGATGCTTGCACCAAACATGTAGCTGCAATTTAACATGAAAAATTAAATTGTTAATTTTGTTTTAGCAACCATTCCTATTTTTTCATTGAAATGAATATTTCCATATTGGTTATTTTTTGTGTGTTAGTTTAGAATTACTGCTAATTGATGTATATATTTGAAAATTTGATCATTACAAATTTACAGTAATAAAAAATGGAAATTTGAATCCTAGTTTTCCTAATAAATAAGAGCAAGTTGTAACATTGTGTTACAAGACTCTTGGTTATATATGTATATTTCTAATAACAAATAAATTTACCTAAGTCCTCATCACATAGTTATTTATTTATTTATTCATTGCATACTTTTAAACCTTATCAATTCAAATTTTAATCATAAACCTTCTTATTATCATTATTATAGTATTGCATGCAGTTTTGGTGTTAGCGTGTGAGTGTATTTCCTTATCTCATTCCCCTTCCCCTATATGTGTGTGTGTGTATGTGTGTTTATTAAATCATTATTATAATATTTATGATGGATCAAAGTTTAATATAATAGGACTATGAGATCCCAGATATTTTAGAAATCTTTGTGCAAAAGTGCATATTGCATGTTATCCTACACACAATATTCTCTCTTAAGCAACGGGGGACAATTACACTTTTTTTTTAGAAACAAACATGCACACACAAGGGAGAGAAAAATGGGCTATAACACAAAGGTACACCACAACTCCACTCCCTCTCCTAAAAGTTACCAAGGCTTTTGAGTGGAATTGTGGTGTGACTTTGTGTTAGAACCCTTTCCCTCTGCCTTGTGTGTGTGTTTGTTTCTCAAAATATATATATATATATATATATATATATATATATATATATTTTGCATGTTATCCAAAAGTTCCACTCCTTGGCGGAAATATGTAATTTAGAGTTATTTTTTTAATTAAAAAATAAAAATAAAAAAGAAGCTAGTTTAGCTAAGGGTTTGGCTTGAGTTGCATGAGTGGAGGTGAGCTTAATAACATTTATTTCAGCTTGTATATAACCTTTATCGTTTAAGATTTGAAAGAGATACCCCTTGACCAAAATTATTCTAGGATGAAATACTTTCTTTTTTTTGAGAAAGTAAATACTTTCATTTTTTTTTTTTTTTTTTTTTTTTGAGAATCAAATACTTTCGATTAAGTGTATGTTACTATTAAAAAATAAATAAAATTAAATGATATTTTTTTATATATATACAAGATAGAAATTTTATTCTAGTCTATCTTATTAAATCATTAAGAAAGATAGACTAGAATAAAATTTCTATCTTGTATATATAAAAAAAGATGTCATTTAATTTTAGTCTATCTAAGTATACATATATGTGTGAAACTCCCTTTTAAAGACTTAAACTCCGATTTTTGCCCCCCACATTCCACAAGCATTTACACTTGTGAAATGGCCACTACACCAAGAGTGCATGGCGGTAATAACATATTTTCATGATATGATCAATATATTATCATTAAAAGCAAGTGGTAGAGACAGTAGAGTATAAATCTCCTTTGTATAAAACAAAAATAATAATAACAATAACAATATATAACAGTAAAATTAAAATAAATTAATAGTGGACCGTGGTTGTCAAATTATCCATAAAAATAATAATAATGGACCATGGTAAAGAAAATAGCTAAAGATAATTCTGCATAATTACCAGTGCAATAATGGGGGTGTAAATGAATTTTTCAGTGCTTACCTGTAGCTTTCAACCTTCTCGAATTGATGCTCTTGGCCAGCTTGTGTATAGGTATTACCGTTGTTAATGAGGATTACGAATGATAGTAATGGGAAAAGTAATCATATGCCCCTCAACGAAAGAATAGCAACATGAGATTTCGGTAGTGCCATCTTCGACTAATTAAAGCTGCTCTTCTATGCTATGAAATTGGGACCAATTGTTCTCACATTTATATATATGAGTTGAAGGTTGTGCCCTGCACCCACTTCTCCCTCGCTCTTTAACTGTGATTCACAGTGATCGATATTCACTAGGTCAAACTTGAGGAGTCCCTTACGATTACAAACCAATGAAAAAGACAATTATTTTTAGTTCAGATCCGGCACTTGATAAATAACTCCCCCACTCATTGGTTTCTGCCTTCGTGGGCCATTTTTTTTTTACTATAAAAAATTTAGTTATCTTGCATGAATCTCTTTCGACTGTTTTAAATGCCAGGACTCAGTTTAGTTTTCTTTCTTGTGAGGCGCAATGGTTTCACTTTAAAATATTAATTTAAAATTTTTTTTTTTTTAATTTGGACTTCTATATGTATGAACAAGTGAATTTCCAACCAAAATAATGGCTTTGACTAGATCATGAATGAGTCCACGATAAGGGGAGAATTCTCAGAAATACTGATTTATAATTTCGTGCTGACCTGTATGTTCCAGTTAGTTGTTTTCATTCATCGGCCTGTTTCAAAAGTTATGACCATCACAAATTTTAGGGTTTACTAGCTATGGCTAAATTTACATTTAATAGCTAAGTCATCTTTATTAGTTATTTGAGCAAAGGGTTTTGTAAATTAGTAATATTATCTTTTCTTTTTTTTCTTTTTTTGTTTGGTTAACAAGAGTATTTATTAATGAACCATTTTAAGAATATTTTAATACAACTTTTATGAACATTAGAAATTATAAAAAATAAAAAATAAAAATCTAACAAATACCCTTAAGACATCCATTAAAAGCATTTACATTAAGAGTAGTATAAATTCTTTTAAGCAACTGAAACTACAAAAATCTACTCCATCAAAGATGCTATATGCTAAAAAATTTGACATCTTGCTACAATGAGCTCTCATAAATGAGAGTGCATTGTAGCAACATGTTATCATTTTTTATTAATTTCTTTTTTTCTCTCTCTTTCGTGCTTGTCTCTTTCTCAAGTCTCTTCTCTCTCCTTTCTCACTTCTCTTCTGTCACACCATCTCACCCAAGCTTCTTCCTCTCCCTCCCACCATCTCAGCCAACTCTTTCACCATCTTCTTCCCTAAAAGCTCACAAGAAACACCCAAACATCCCAACAAATTACCCAAAAACTCTACGATAAAAACCTCACAGAGACCCTCAAATTACCCTCTATAAATCATACCAGAAACCCAGAAAGAACCCCACTACAGTCACACAAAAACCCAACCAAAAAACCAGAAAATCAGCACGTACAAATACCCAAAACCTCACTAAAAATGCCCAGAAAATACAAAAAAACAAAACAAAACAAAACAAACAAACAAACACAGAAAAACAGCTTCCAAAACCCTAAAACTCCATCTGTACACAACATCAAAAATAGCCCTAAAACCCATCAACAAACCACTGAAAAACCCTTAGAATCTCATTGCAAATCCACTACTGATATCGTGTGCGTTAGTTAGGTTCTGTGGTGGAACAGAAAGGCTTTGCCTCCTTTGGATCAAAAAGATCGAAGTTTAGGGACAGATAGGTTCAGATTAGATTTGAATCTGAAGATCGAGCAAAGAATGAGGTTGTTGAGTGTTATGGTTGGAGGTGATGAGCTTGAAAAGCTCCAGCCATGGAGGTTTAGAAGGAGAGCTTAGTCTTAGAGAGAGAGCTCAAAGGGATGAGAAGGGTTTTAGGTCAAGAATATGGAGAGAGTGAGACTTAGGGTCAAACCACCGTGGAGTGGTGGCATTGATGTTCAGAGATGGAGCTTGGTGGTCAGCCATGGAGCACAGGTTTGAGAGCAAAAGATCAGAGAGAGGGAGAAGGTTCTAGATCTGTTAGGTTGAGAGAGAGAGAGAGAGAGATAATTAAAAAATGAATAAAAAATATTTAAATAAAGTGGTAAAAAAATAGAATTTTTTATGTTAGATATATTGTAAAGTGGTGTGTTAAATGATATAAAGTTAGTTTTTTAGATGTTAAATGCTAAAATTTTTAAAACCCTTGATGTGAATGCTCTAACAAAATCCATTTTCTTTGTCATTCTTAAAAACAAAACAAAACAAAAGACCTAATATTCTTTATAAAAAGAAACAAAAGTTTAAATTTTCATCTCCCATGTTATAACAATTAAATTATAAAAAAAGAATAAAGTGAAACTTTATCCATACTTGCTAAAATAAATGTAATAGAATGACCTAGTCGTAATTTATTTATTTATTTATTAAAATAGTATGACACAATCATATTTGACAAAAAACATTTCTATTAATATATTCTGTGAGAAGCAATAGTTTATTTGGAAGTCCCCAAAGATATAAGAAGCAATAGTTTTACTTTAAAAAAAAAAAGGGTCATGCTAATAAATGCCCTTAGGGCATTAGTTAATAATCCATTTTAGGAAAGTTTTAACACCACTTTTATGGGAAATGAAAAAAGCTGTCAAAATATTAATTACTTTATTTCATTTTCCCATAAAAACTTTCTTTAAATGAATTGTTAACAAATGCCCTAAGGGCATTCGTTAGCATTTCCCAAAAAAAAATACTCCATATATTAAATACTGTTTCTAAGTTTCAATCTAGTCCCTCTAAATGTGGATTCTAACTAGTTCAACTGATAAAGTCTCTAATGGTTGAATAAAAGATCTAAGGTTTAATCCCTGCATACACTAAAAACCAAGGAAGACGATTTCGTACCGTACCGGCCGGTACCGCCGGAATATTCTGTTCCGGCGCCTGAAACGGTACAGAAACAGAGCTGATTCGTACCGCCCAAAATACCGGGGTGTACCGGTTTGATTCGGCTATTCCGGCAAATTTCGGAGCTTTCCGGCGGTATTTTCGTTCCGGACCGGTACACATATAGCTGGGTTTTTTTTGAAAAAGCTATACTTACAACAACAACATCATTTTCTTCTTCTTCGTTTTAGCCACTTAGATCTTCTTTTTAGCCATTGATCCGCTCCCTTCTTTGTCTGCTCTTTCCTGCTTCATTTGCTCTGCTTGCTGATATTCTTTCTCTACTCTTTTTTTTTTTTTTTCGTTTTGAGAAGCTTCTACCTGAATGTTTTATTATTGCCTTATTGGGATGTATGAGCTGTACCTATTTCTCTTGGTTTGTCCGCCTAAAGCATAAAAAAAGCCTCTTATTTTATTTGCTTTTCCCAAAGCCACGTGACTCTCTTGGTTCTCATCTTTGGCTGATTTTGCTCTTTTAATTACTTTTTATTTTTTATTTAGTCAATTGCTTAGACTATATTGTGAAGCACAAATTACGTTCCAATTAGAGCATTTATTACCTTTTGTTTTGTATGGTTCTTGTAGTCTTATTTTGTGCGTACTGACACCACATTAAAATTTGAAACAAGTTTCAAATTTCAATTATATTATTTATTTCAAATTTTCAACTATTGTCAACTCACTAGTTTTATATTTTTATTAATTAATAGGTTGATATGTGAGTTAGAGATAAATAAGTAAGTGAAATATTATATGCTTATAAACATAGTTCTAGAAATTGTGTGTGTGTGTGTGTGTGTATATATATATATATATAAAAAATAGCGGTAAATCCGAAACGGTACACCGATATTGACCGGTACCCGAAATATATCGTACCACTGGCCAAACCGGTACAGCCTCCGGTACGGTATTGACTTCCTTGCTAAAAACTGTTTGGTGCTTTAATCTTATGATAAAGAGCTATTATCAGGAACGAACGCCATAACTTGAAACTCTCTCTCAAAAAAATAAAAAAATAAAATAAAATCTAGTCCCTCTAAATTGAATTGTATCAATTCACTTCTTTTCGATTTTAATTTGCTTCAATGCTATTCTAACAATCAAAATTGAAACTTAACCATCCCATCAAATTATTAGCGGCTTCAACATCATAACATAGGCCCAGCCCAAATTGCTCGCTCTCTTGCTCTTTGTCAACCCTCCTAAATAAATTTGATGACGAACTTCGATGGATCAACGCACCCGGCCGAAGCTAAAAGCATATGAGCCCATTGGCATCCAATTCTTTCTTAAATTTCGGGCACAAACCACTGAGCAATAGGCCCAAGTTGTAAAGTAGCAACAAGTTGCTGCAGCAGCTGCCCCTAAACCAAGTCTAAGTTTTCGGAGATCCAACTTTGGTTTCACTTGAGCACTTTCGTAAAAAAGCTAGGGCCACCTATGGCTATGTTAGGTACTACTGATCCATTTGAGGCTAAGAAAATAAAAAAGCCCTTCACTACCATAGATTGGCTGGGCCGGTCTAACTAGTAAACCTATGGATTAGTACCTAAGTCAGCCCAATTAGACCACCTATACAATTGAACCGGTAAAACCCAATAATTTTTTTTTTTTTTTAATTGCAACCTACGCAACTTGAACATGTTGTTTTCACCCCGTTAGTTTGTAGTTTTAAACAAAACTACCTTTATAAATTCATTGGAAAGCCGTTTTCTAAACTTGAATCATAATGAAAACAAAATATTTTATAATGAGGTTGATGCTAGATTTTTAAGTAAAGATAGAATTTCAAGTTTAGACTATATCATTAATCCATGGGACTAAGTAGCTAGTTACATAAGTAGGAGTTTGAGAAATACGTTTTATTCCTAGAATCTTAAGATATGTAATGTAATAAGATTTTAATTAACAAACTTTGATACTATTTTATCACTTTTTTTATTTTACATTTACTTGTGAAACCTCAAGTTTGAATTATATTAGTTGGCTAGTTTTTAAACTTAATTTAATTACTAATTTAAGTATGCTTATTTTTTTAATTTACATATTTATTTTGTGGTTTTTAAAAAATATTAATTTAAGTATGCTTATTTTTTTAATTTACATATTTGTTTTGTGATTTTTAAAAAATATTTTTATATTTTGCATTTAACCCTACAATTCGACTAGTAACCCAATTGTTGAACCTATAACCTAACTCTTACATTGGATTAACATACCTATCCAAATTAAATAACATCGTGTTTTGGAATCAAATTTTAAGGGGAAAAAATGCTATATACTATTGTGGGGTGTAGTAGTTTGGTAAAGTAGTGTTGCCACATGTCATGCCATACGCCAAAGAGGCAAGAGCAATTTCGAGGAGATCCCACTCTCTGATGGGGGGGCCACATCAGCGATACGCCACTAGAGGAGGACGTACTGTGGAGAAATGGGCTAAGAGCGAGGGTTAGTCCTAACATTTTGAGGGGATGGTGGCTATCACCCTCATTTACTGCATCCTACCAAACCTCCTAACCACATTTATGTGGAGAAGACTCTTGAACAGTGCTGCCTTGGTTGCCACATCTCACAGAGGTTCTGGGAAGATGCCTAATGAGACTAACACTTAAGTGGTGGCTTACATGATCAACAAATGGAAGGCCCGGATCATCTAAAATGGTCTATATAAGAAAAAAGGTCGACCAGAGAGGAGGGATCAAAAAAATAGCAGAGAAAAACACTGTAGTACAATGACCTGAAATTGTAAATAAGTCCTATAATAATATATTCAAGAACCAGTCTCTTTGGACTGGGCTGAGGAAAATTTTCTTACACAATATTGTTGTTGCCTTTTGTCTTTCCTGGTTTCCTTATTATTTTTTGCCCATATTGAACGTTATCTAACCTATAGAAGCCTAGTCTTATATCTCGCTCTTTACAAATTCATTGTGCTGGACTATTTAGGTCTAGGTCCTCCATTCATTTGGGCTCAAAAGCTAAATCTAGTCCCTACAACTATATAGTTATATGAAGCTTTAGCTGACTAGGTTAAGTCACTTAGGTACAAACCATTAGAAGGTCTTTACTCTTTTCACGTAAATATTATAAGTTTAGCAAAAATAAATATTATAAGTTAAGTAACAATTTTCTTTATTTGAAATTAATTCATTTTATAGTTTAAAATACAATTTGTTTAAAATACAATTTGTTTAAAATTTTATATAATATAATATCTATAATATTAAATATAAAAAATAAAATTTTTACCGTAAAATAAATTCTCTCCATAAAAGACAAATATAGTGAGATAATTAGTATTTAACTCTACAAAGTGGATTTGTAAGACAATATGATCTTTGTAATCTAACAAATTAGAGGCTAATCAACTTAAAGATTAAAGTGAGACATGACACAAGTTAGAAAAAGCAAAAAAAGGTAGGACCCTATTATTCGTAGGATATAGAGTAATTATTAGTGTTAAAACTGAAATTTGTGGAAAGAGTCCTCATGGGCCTCTCATCTTACTACACCTTCACAGGAAGAAATTAAAGCCTTTTTTTTTTTTTTATGTTCCTTAATTACATGACAAGAGCTACATCCACATATATAATTTGCATACTACTGGTCTATCTCAGTCAAAGTTCGTGGGCGAATATAATTATAACACGTGTATATTTAACTAATAATTAATTATAGTCTAATTTAATTTGTTTGGCTAGTGGCATTCAATAAGTTGAGTAAGTGCTAAGGTCCGACACTCCCAATTCTCCAAATGCTGCCTGCCGGCATGGAGAGTTCACGAAAATATCACGAAGTGACTTTGAAATTAAGACAACATTTGTTAAAACCTCTTTTGAAAACATATAATTACTTATTTGGTCATTATTCTATACATCATATTTTAATTTGGTTTATACTTATTCAATATCGTGTCAATTAAGTCTCTGTTATTAATTTTGGATGAAAATTGATGACACGTCTATGGCCAAAATAAAAAATTAGTTTTTATTAATGTTACAATATACTACAATTTTGTTTTGGTCATTTGCTATGTTATTAATTTTCATCCAAGATGTAACGACAGATACTAAATTGGCATGACACTAAAAAGTTAGGAACTAACTTGACACAATTGAAAATGACCAAATTGAAATATAGTGTAAAAAATAGAGACTAAATATATAGTTTACCAATTAATTTATTACAACATGATAGAGAGGTTTTATTTATAAATTTATTTCTTTCTTTTTACCTCCATTCCATTCAAGTATCTCAATATTTTCCTAAATCATAAATTACAATATTATAATAAATGTTATATCTACAATATTTTTGCAATATTTTCACAACAAATATTCTTAAGTGCTAGACTATTATTGTTTGTTACAAGTGTGTAAAAAAATTAATTTTAATAATGAGTTTAAATTAAAACCAATAATAATTTACCACTGTAAGTGCACAGTTTGTACTTGGACCAAAACGTGTAAAGGGGACAGGCCCAAAAGGCCTAAAACAATGAATTTTTGTAGAGAGTTGGCTTAAAACCTATGTTTCTAGACGTCTAAAGAACAAAAGTAATGGGCTAGATCCACAACTCACAAACAAAGAGCTGATTATATGTAAAATCTCTCCTTGGACGCCAGTCAAGGATGATATGCAATGTTTCTATTATTATCAAAGATCAATTACAACTGATAATGGTGTATCTCTCTTTCTTCTTCTTTTTTCTTTTTCCTCTTTTCTCTAATTTCTTTCTCTTCCTTTTATATCATCCTCCTTCTTCCCTCCATCTTCCATGTATGGCTCAGATTATCAATCTAGATACTTGTTCCACCCACCACCCTCTTGAAGTCTTCGAATAATAGCTGTAAGGTTGACCAACACTGTTCAGATGTCATTTCTCCATTAATGCGGCTAGAGAGATAGGTGCAGGGTCTTTAATACTATGATAGCAACTTTATCCAAGATATTTGCTATTTGTTCCTCCTTCCTGTGACCTTCTGAAGCACATCCTCATCCATCAAACCCTCCAGAACCTCCTTCCAAGCATAACAACATATTATATGATTTTTCCTTTAGTTAGCCGAGGATGTATCCCTCCTCAGACCATTCTCGCCAGCCTCTCCCACAACAACTTGCTCGTGGGATTTTAAGTACGGTATTCTTCATTTAGCATTAACCCCTCCTCGAACGAGCTAATACCATCACATCAGGCCCAAGGCTCAAAATCATATTCTGACACATCTACTCTCACAATAGCCCCTCAAAAATTCATTTTTCGAAGGAGAAAAATGAAATTTTGACTTAAAACCACAACCTCCACACGATTCTCAAACCGCTGCACGTGAGAAATCCACTTGCTCCTTCTGAAACGGCTCCTGACGCCTCGAAACCTACAACGCCCTCATTAATTGCTCCAAATAACTCCCTGTCGTCCACGTTCAACGATGAGATGCAAATCCAATGGTCCGAGTTTTTCCCGAAAATTTGAACGGGATAACTCCCATGAACCGTTCTCCCAAACATCCAAAACGTCTAGGAAACCGCGAATTCCGTCATTACCCCAAAAAGCAATCGCATCCTGAAAATATCTATTCCCATTTTCTTCCAAGAAGTTCTCGAAGAATCGCCCACTTATCTCTCGTAAGTTCTCGCTCTCTTAGACTTTTTTCAATCTCGGCTGTAGTCCTCGACTACCAACTTTACCTTTTTCTTTCTAAATCTCCACTCTTACTTCGACCAAATGGGTAGGTTCAAGTGTCTAGTAGATACTGGCTCCGGCATGGAAGGTTTCCGAGCCAAATACCACATTCCTTTGGAAGTGGGTTTAAAGTATCGTCCCCCAGAAGCCGTAGCCGACTCTAGGAAAGAAGGGCAAGTTGTTATCCCCATAATCGTCTTCTTAGAGGATGGGATGACACTTCCCATGAAGAATGTCACCAATGAATACCTGCGTAACCATAGATTATGCCCCGACTAGTGTACACCTAACATGTTTAGAGTTTTAGATTGTGTCGATGCTCTAAATGAGCAAATGGGCCTAAACCTCACATGGCGCGACGTCGTTCATTTGTATGAGTGCCACCAATTTCAAACTGTAGGTTATTACCTCAAGTCCAAGTCTAACGTCATTAGACGTATATCATCCCTCCCTAAGTCTAACAAAGGCATGAGGGATGACTACTTAATCGCCTCCGGGAGATAGTACGATGGTCCTCATTGCCCCTTCAAAGAGGGAAAACCAGGTTTGATTCCTTAGGATTTAGAATCTCTAGTATGAGTTATAGTTCTCTTAACTTCGTCCTTATATTCATCGTACTTTAATATTCTCTTGGCTTAATGTTTATTTTGAATCTAACCATGTGCGGCTTCTCGGGTATCCTCTTTGTAGACAAACAACACACATCGCCCCGTCTGAAGCTAGCATTTTGAAACTTAACAAAGTTTTGAGATCCAAGGTGTTTGTAAACGAAAACTTACAAGTGAGCGATGCTCACCTCATATTGGGGTGCGACCTTCTGTCCAACGTCTACCAGGAGGTCGGTAACACTATCCTCGCGGGTGATAAGAGACGTAGAAGGATAGACGTCTCAAGGCCAAATTTCCTTGCTCCTTTCGACCTACCGGATGACCCACCTGTCATCCTATATGGACACCCACCTAGAGCTACCCTTCTTCCAATGAAACTTGAGACAATAGTTGTCCGAGCAGAATCCACAGCCTCACCCTCATCCCTTGAAGAGGAAATAAATCAATTCCATTTAGAGGAAGCAGAGAGACCTTCAGAAGGCTACATCATCGAGATATCGGATGAAGACAACGACTCTGACAAAAATTTTGGTGTCAAAGGTTTGCTGGTTGCCTAAGTAGGAAATAATTCCGAGGAAGAAGAAGACATGTCGAGTTTAAAAGCATTTTTTGAGAAGAGAGGCCAACAAGCCACTAAGAAAGGCAGTGCTAGCTCTCAACCTCCCAAGCTTCCTCCCCCTCCTCCTCCTCCTGCCCCCATCATTTCCGCCCTCGACCTTAAGAAGAAAAGGAAAAACGATGATGAGAAGGCAGAAACAGGACTGCAAAAGAAGTAGAAGCAATAACAAAAACAAAAGACTGCTAAGGGCAGAACGCGTGACTCCTCTGTAGAAAGCGTAGAGAGCCACGGTTTGGCCAAAGTACGCCGCAAGGAGTCCAACTAGTCTCATGCATTGGAATTGAATGGAGCTCCAATTCCTTACCACTCCAGCATAAGGGAATTCTAGAGAGGACACGCCCATCACCTGGCCAACGCCCTGGAATAGCCCATCTTACTCCCCAAGGACATGGCCACTCTGGAAAATATAAGCCAACCACACCTCTTCCTTTCTCTAAAAAGGGACTTAGCTCTGGTAAGAATTGTCAAATTGTTTCCATCTCGTTAATTTTCATTATCTTTTTACATGAATTGTTCCATACATACTCTTATATTTGTTACCACCATGATACGCTCATTGAACGTCTCCACACAAGCCATTCAACAAGTTTTCGTCACCGAGAAGTGGGTGGAGGACTCTCGAAACCAGGCTAAGGCTGAATTCAAACTTAGAGTTGAGACCGAAAAAGCCTTGGGCCATGCTGAGAAGGAGAAAAACGATCTGGCCTCCAAACTGGCAGCTGAGCAGAGCGAGAGAAATAGTGTCGAGGCTAGACTCAAAAACGCTCAAGCTCAGATAGAAGGGCAACACAAGTTGCTACACCAGAAAGAACAAGAACTATCCGCCACTCAACAAGAAAACTTGGATTTGAAAAAGGAGCTCGCAGTGGCTAGGGAGGCGGCCCGCACAATCAAAGAGACCGTGGAGGCTGCAACCAAAGCTTCCTTTAATGAAGGGGTTGAGGCGACGGAGGCTCAGCTGACTGAAAAAATAACAAAAGTGTGTAGAAAATACTGCCAATAGGTTTGGGCGAAAACCCTAAATGTGGTAGGAGTCCCTGCTACTTCTGAATGGAGGAGAGCCGAGAATATCTAAATTCCCCCAGATATCCGAGTGATTAAAGACCTTCCGCCTTCCTCTACTACCCCTGAGACGGTCCCCCCGGCACAACCATTTCCAGTTCATGATCCTATCCCACCTCCTAAAGCATCTACTGGTGCTGAGAAAGAAGAGGAACAAGGTGAAAAGTCTGAGAAGCGTCGGAGCAAGCCTACCGACCACGATGCCCCTCCACTAATGACAAAGGAAATAGGGAAACAAACTCTGACCCCATTTGAGGCTGAGACTAACAAGAAAGGAGAGAAGGATAAGGTGAAAGAGCCTGAACCAAAGTCCAAAAAAGACCCTCCAGTGAAAGTCAAGGCATAGGCCACTAAGAACTCTTTTTCCAAATAGCTTCTTCTTATAGGAACTTTATTTTAATTGTTCACCTTGCACTTTTTACTTTTATTTCCAATGTAGTCACACATAGCATCAGTGACAAATTTAAGGTTTTGATCTTAAATTCCTTATAAACTTCATTTCTTGAAATATATACTGTTTCACTGTAACATAAATTATATGCGTAGCCTGAATGACTTAATGTTCAGTTATACAGGATAGATTTCTATAATGTCTTAACTAAAAATCAATAATCTGGCATGGATATAATTTCATTTTATTGACATAAAGAGGCCAATAGATAACCTACGTGATGAAACTACTTTATTCATAGTGCAATAGCAAACAGTTGAATGTACAAAAATATACTTGAAACCAAAATAAGAGCAATTTAACTTAAGAGTAGCTTTCATGTCAAACCTGATCACCAAAGTAGGTTATTAAACTCACCAGGATATGCAGCCCAAGAGTTAAAGCAGCCAAAACATTATTTGACTTTTAGAAAAATGAACAGAAGTGTTAATTTCTCCAAAGTAGGTGATCTGAGGACCAGGTATAACTAAGGTTCTGTTTAACACTTAATAAAAATATCAATTTTCACAATGTATGTGATCCGAGGAGCCAGGCATGACCAAGTTTCTATTTGAAACGTAAAACAACATAACGAAATATTAATTTCCCCAAAGTAGGTGATCCGAGGACCAGGCATAACTAAAGTTTTGTTTAACACTTAATGAAAATATCAATTTCCACAAGGTATATGGTCCGAGGAGCCAAGCATGACCAAGTTTCTGTTTGATACATAGAACAACATAATAAAGTATTAATTTCTCCAAAGTAGGTGATCTGAGGACCAGGCATAACTAAGGTTCTGTTTAACACTTAATAAAAATATCAATTTCCACAAGGTATGTGATCCGAGAAGTTAGGCATGACCAAAGTTTCAGTTTGATATATAGAACAATATAATGAAGTATTAATTTCTCCAAACTAGGTGATCCGAGGACCAGACATAACTAAGGTTCTGTTTAACACTTAATAAAAATATCAATTTTCACAAGGTATGTGGTCTGAGAAGTTAGGCATGACCAAGTTTCTGTTTGATACTTAGAAAAATGAAACTAACAATCAATGCAACACAATGATAACCAAACCAAAATGGCAGGAATGCCTTTCATTAATAATAGTACCTTCGCAGGTTATTTAAATTCCAGGGACACTGTACAGCCTTTTCATCTAGGTCGGCAAGATAATACACCCCTATACCAGCTACTGAAGTAATACGATAGGGCTCTTCCCAGTTAGGTCTCAACTTTCCCCATACTTGGTTTTTGGTAGTACCCAAGACCTTTCTCAACACCAAATCTCCAGATGAAAGTGGCCGTAGCTTTACATGGGAATCATACCCTTGCTTGAGCTTATGTTGATAATAAGCAAGCTGAACCATGGCATTTTGTCGTCGTTCCCCAACTAGGTCCAAGCTTTCTTCTAATAACTTGTCATTATTGCTCGGAATGAAAGAGCTCGTTCTCAACATCAAATACCCAATCTCCAAAGGAATCACAGCCTCAACTCCATAAGTCATTGAAAAAGGTGGTTCCCCTGTGGATCTCCTAGGCGTAGTTTGGTACATAAAACATGCGGCAATTCTTCCACCTACCTTTCCTTAGCATCATTCAGTCTTTTCTTGAGCCCACTAACTATTACTTTATTAACCGCCTCGGCTTGTCCATTCCCTTGGGGATAAGCTGATGTGGAATATCTGTTGGTGATACCCAAATCACCACAATACCTTCTAAAGGCCTTACTCTCAAACTACAATCCGTTATCTGAAATAAGTGTATGAGGGATTCAAAACCTAGTAACAATGTTCTTCCAGACGAACTTTTTTTCATCTACGTCTCGGATGTTTGATAATGGCTCAACTTCGACCTATTTAGTAAAGTAATCTGTCCCCACGAGCAACCATCTTCTATTACCTGCAGCCTTTAGGAAAGGTCCTACAATATCCAAACCCCATCGAGCAAAAGGCCAAAGACTGGAGAAAGGGTTCAGGACACCCCCTAGTCGATGAATATTGGGTGTAAACCTTTGGCATTGATCACACTTTTTTGCATATTCCTGTACTTCCCTCTGCATATTAGGCCACCAATACCCTTGGGTAAGAGCTCTATGAGCCAAAGACCTTCCACCTGTGTGGCTCTCACAGATCCCCTCATGCAATTCCTCCAAAAGTAATTCAGTTGCTTCGAGATGTACACATAGCTAATATGGTCCTGAAAAAGAGCATTTGTACAGCTTCTGATCCTTGGACAGCCAGAAACGAGGTGCCTTCCTGCGAATCTTATCTGCTTCCAATTTGTCCTTGGGTAAGATGTCATTCTTAAGGAAGGATACTATAAGATCCATCCAACTAGGCCCTACCCTAATCTGATGAGTCCGAATGGCACGGCCACCCGTTATAGTAGGTTTCAATAAATCTTCAACGAGAATGACTTGAGATAGATTTTGTGGCGAAGACGTCGCAAGGGTAGCTAACAAATCAACATGTGTATTTCCACTCCTAGGTATATGCATCAAGATAAAAGAATCAAATTTAGATTGTAAATACCTGACCTGAGATAAATATTCTTGCATCCTCGAATCTCTAGCCTCTAACTCTCCCTCAACTTGGCCTACCACTAGTTGGGAATCCGAGAACACTTGCACTCTCTTTCCATCCATCTTCTGATCCATATCCATCCCGACTAGTATAGCTTCATATTTCTTTTCATTATTGATGGCAGTGAATCTCAACCTCATGGATTTTTCAAAAGTAATTCCCCCAGGAGATACCAGCACTAGTCCCACTCCAGATCCTCTTTGATTCGCAACTCTATCAACATACAACTTCCACATAGGGAGCTCCTTCCCCGAGATCATGCCAACTGATTTTTCATCAATGTGTATCTCTATAGCACTTTCTTCTAAGGAAGGCTCAGTGAACTCTGCCACCAAATCAGTAAGGACTTGACCCTTTACAGAAATACGAGGCATGTATTTGATATCAAAGGCCCCCAAAATAGTTCCCCATTTGGCTATCCTTCCCGAGTAATTAGCACCTCGTAATACCGCCTTAAGAGGTAGTTGAGTCAAAATAACAACCATATGGGATTGTAAATAATGAAGAAGCTTACGCATAGTATTCACCACAGCCAGAATGGCTTTCTCCAATGGTAAATAGCACACATCGGCTTCTTGTAGAGATTTACTCACATAGTAAACTGGTCTCTATACTCTATTATCATCTCATATCAAAACCAAACTAACAGCATGAACGGCCACAGCTATATATGCAAACAAGATTTCATCAACCTTTGGCCGAGACATGATAGGCGGTCGAGAAAGATATTCTTTAAGCTACTGAAAAGCTAAGGAACACTCCTCGGCCCACACAAATCCCTTCCACTTATTCAGCAATTAAAAGAAATGCCTACATTTATTTGTAGACCGAGAGATAAACGTATTGAAGGCAACAGTCATCCCAGTCAGCTTCTGAACCTTCTTCGGATTCTGAGGTGGGATTCTGAGATGGTTGTAAGCTATTGATCGCCCTGACTTGTACAGGATTAACTTCAATTCCTCTGTGAGTCACCATGTAGCCTAGGAATTTACCCGATCCCACACCGAATAAGCATTTAAAGGCATTAAGGTGCAATTTGTATTTCCTCAACATCTGAAAGGTGTCATTTAAATCCTTTACATGAATGTGCACCATCTTGCTCTTCACCGCCATGTCATCCACGTACACTTCAATCGTCCTCCCCAATTGCGCCTCGAACATTTTGGTCATCATCCTTTAATAAGTAGCCCCTACGTTCTTTAAACCAAAAGGCATTACCTTATAATGATAATTTCCCATAGTAGTAATGAAGGTTGTCTTCTCTTGATCACCTAAAGCCAAAGGTATCTGATAATAACCCTGGAAAGCATCTAAAAAACTCATTCGAGGATGATCAACCGTAGCATCCACCAACTGATCTATACGAGGCATTGGAAATGAATCTTTAGGACAGGCCTTGTTCAAATCCGTGAAGTCCACACACATTCTCTGTTTCCCGTTCTTCTTCTTTACGACTACTGTGTAGGGCAACCACTCTGGATAAAACACCTCCTTGATCGCTCCAACCTTTTTGAGCTTGAGCACCTCCTTCTTGATAGCCTCAGAATGTTCCTTAGAAGAACGCCGAGATGGTTGCTTCCGCGGAACGACGGCTGGATTGACATTTAGGTGATGACAAATGAAACTCGGATAAACCCCAGGGGCCTCATAAACATCCTAAGCAAATACATCTATATTGCTCTTCAAAAATGTAACCAACTCCAACTTCTCCTAGAGTGGCAATTGAACTCCCACCTGAAAGAACTTCTCAGGGTCATCGTCTGTAAGAACTTTCTCTAACTCCTCACATGTAGCTTCTTCTACTACCGTGGCATTGGGCGTTGTCGAAGACTTTAATTACTATGAAGCCCCAGCAACTGAGTCCGAGGAGTCTGGCCCAGGCTGATGCATAATTGCCACCGAAATACACTGTCTAGCCATAGATTGGCTCCCAATAATTTCCTCGACCAATCCCCCAAATAGGAATTTCACCTTAACACGTAAAGTCGAAGAGACGGTACCTAGAGCATGCAGCCAGGGCCTTGCCAATATGGCCGTATAAGGAGAATAAGCGTCCACTACAATGAAATCTACCTCCACAACCTCTGATCCTGATTGCACTGGTAAGCGAATCTGCCCTTCTGGTATAACAGTCTTTCCCTCGAAGCTTATCAATGGTGACTCATAAGCCGTAAAGTCCTCAAGCCTCAAGTTAAGCCCCTTGAACAAGTCAGGATACATAATATCCACACCGCTACCCTCATCAATCATTACCCTTCTCACATCGTAGCCCCCTATCCTCACTGTAACAACCAAAGCATCATCATGTGGTTGGATAGTCCCCACCTTGTCTTTTTCCGAGAAACTCAAAATAAGTGGAGTATTTCCCCTGACCCTCATCTGCTCGGAGTTAGTTCCTCGGCAAGAGCTCGCGACACAGACATCACCTTGGTAGGGCAAGAACTAGTTCTACCGAGAGCGGCAAAAATAACATTAATCGTTCCCAGCGGAGGTCTTGACATACTGTTCCCTTGGTTGATCGAACTCGAATGACCTCCCTGCCCACCAGGCTAACACAAAAGGTGCTTCAACTTCCCCTCCTTAACCAACTGCTCTAAATGACTCCAAAGAGTCTTGCAATTCTCAGTAGTATGACCTTGGTTACTATGATAAATGCAATAAAGGTTTTGATTAGGCTTCATGAGATTCCTATCCATCTTATTGGGCTGTTTGAAGTAAGGCTCATTTCGGACCTTCTCTAACACCTGATGCACCGGTTCTCGAAAGACAGTGTTAACCACCTGTGGAGTAACAGGGCCTGATGACCCAACAAAATCTCTCCGAGGCCTGTTATTATTGTACCTGTCCGACCTGAAATCCCTTCTTTCATGAGGAATAACCTTCACCTTTTCTTTTCCTTGCTGTTCATCTTTCTCAACTCGCTTATATTCATCAATTTGATTCATGATCCAACGTACACTCTTTACAAGCTTTTTGGTCAAAGACTTGTGCAAATCATGCTCAGTAGGGAGGCCAACTTTAAAAGTCCGTACCGCTACATCATTAAAGTCACCATCAATCTCATTGAACATCTCCCAATAATTATCAGAATAAGTTCTGAGGATTTCACCCTCCCTTATGGCCATGGACAATAACAAATCCAAAGGCCGAGGAACCCTACTACAGGTGACGAAGCGGGAGCCAAATGCCCTAGTGAGTTCCATGAAAGAATCAATAGAACCCGCCTTTAACCCATTAAACCACCTCAGCGCAACAGGCCCCAAGCTGGAAGGGAAGACTTTGCACATCAAAGTTTCATTCTTAGAGTATACAGTCATCCTTTGATTAAAATGATTCACATATTCCACAGGGTCAGTTCAACCATTATAAATGGTGAAGGTTGGCTGAGTGAACTGACATGGAAGCTTTCCCTTCTCCAACCTACGCATGAAAGGTGACTTGGAGATTTGACGCAGCGCCCTGCTCATAGTGTCACTTCCCAAGCCCCTAGAAGAAGTCTTTCTATCATCACGATCATGAGGGTACTCCTCTGCAAAGGAGAACGACTCACTGGGAGGAGTCCTTGACCTAGGCATGTAACTGCTACCTTGGGAGTCCTTAGAAGAAAGGTCAGAAGAAGAGGGAGTCTGCCTCTGCCTTTCGCGCCACAACTTCTTCTTCAGATGGTCAATCTCCTTTTGCATGGCCCTCTGATTCTCCTCGCAAGGAACTCTGCTCCCACTTCATGAATGACTCCTACCAATGTGCTCCGTATGCACACTGCCTTCCCTATCTCTTTCCCGCTCAAGATGCAAGGAACGGTCCTCATGCTCGGACCCCATGGACACTACACGTTGTGGACTTGAGCCTACCATGATGTTAGACGTACTCAAACACAAGATTCCCAACAGACGATGCCAATTGTAAGTGCACATTTTGTACCTGAACCCAAACATGTATAGGGGACAGGCCCAAAAGGCCTAAAACAGTGAATTTTTGTAGAGAGTAGACTTAAAACCTAGGTTTCTGGACGCCTAAAGAACAAAGGTAATGGGCTAGATCCGCAACTCACAACTAAAGAGCTGATTATATGTAAAATCTCTCCTCGGAGGCCAACCAAGGATAATATGTAATGCTTCTATTTTTATCAAAGATCAATTACAACTAATAATGGTGTATCTTGACAGGCCACAAACGCGTTGACCCCTTGTGATAATTTAGATTAATTAAATTAGCCCAGTTATTAATTAATCAAATTAACATGCAAATTTACGTGGCAGCACAAACAAATCACCAAACTAAGATATGCAGCGGAAAATAAATAACACGGTGATTTGTTCACGAATGGGGAAAACCCTAAGGCAAAAACCCCACCGGGTGATTTAAGGTCACCACTCCCGAAACTCCACTATTATCACAACAAGCAGTTACAAGTAAGGAATCCCAGTACCTCACCAACCTACAGTTGAACTCTTACCCCAATACCCAATTGGACTTGTTCTGTAGTGACAATTTCTCCTTTTCAATGCACGGCTCCCAGTACGTGACTAACCAATGTGATGCGCGGATCCCAGTACGCGGCTTACTCCTTTTGCACGAATCCAAGTACGTGACTCACTCACCAACTTGAGGAAGAAAGAATGTTGGCTGCAAAGTTCTTCAAATCATCAGAGATGAACTAGGGCACGAACTTTGTCTCACAAATCACAATTTGCATGAATAGAGAAGAAGCAACTTGTGTCTTGTGATTTCTGCTTGTTGCTTACTTTGACGGCCCTTAAAATAATCCTTTTATATGTCTAGGGTTAGGAGAAAAGAAGTCCCAAAGACACACACACGGATTGGACTTGAAACAGACTTGGAATTCTGTTTTCTTTAATTCTCGACAGATAGAGGTGTCGAGAGGTGTCGAGCCAGCTGTCGAGGCTCGGGCAAAACAGCTTCTTTAAATCTCGATAGATGTATCTGTCGAGGTAGGTGTCGAGATTTAAAAACCAGCACTTCCTTGCTTGTATCTTGGACAGACTTTGACGGCTTCAACACTTAATCTTGAACCACTGTTTCTTGAAGTGTTTAACCCATCCTAGTTCTACCCAATTACAAGTAAAGTGCGTTTTGTCTAAGGATAAGCCAACTACATAAAATAATGACATATGTTCACAAGCTTGAACAACTACATATGTCCTAACAATCTCCCCCTTTGGCAATCCGTGACAAAACCACAACATACAAATGAAAATATGAGAGAAGTCATAAATCACTCAACTCATACTCACTTGTTACATACAGTAAAATCTATCCTAACACAAACTCTTGAAAAACTTTGCAAGAAGAGAGTTTATGGCAAGAAGACTTTGACAACCTGTATTTCTGAAACACTTATAAACAAAACACATCAAGGCATCTTTGTGTGAAACAGAAATAATAGATTGCATACAAGTAAAGAAACATGTGTATAAAGACAGAAAAGAAACAACACATGAAAGGTAGGTGAAAGAAACAACATACATCATCATATAGAGAAAGAGAATAAGTACAATGTATGTAAGTACATGATCAATGTATCTCTAAAAGATAAGAAAAGAAAAAAATACATAGATCACCTCACTACATCCCTCAATCCACACTCCCCCTAACAAAAATGTCCTATGTCCTATGCTAACACTCCCCCTAAGTAGGACTACTCTCATACTAAACTACTCCCCCTTTTTGTCACGAGTGACAAAGGGTAGAGTGTCAAGTAGACATCTCATCCGATGAGCTAGCATCTCCATCATCATCATCGTCTGAAGCATCATCATCATCGCCATCATCATCGGCCTCGGTCTCAGTCGACACATGAGGTGGCGGAGGAGAGACCTCTGATGCAAAGCCGCCCATGGTCGCCTGTCGCCTGGCGATGCGACCAACACGGACATTCACCTGATACAACTCGGTGGTGAGTGTATCGAGGCGAGCGTCCATGCGCTGTAACTGCGCCATGACGTCGCTCAAGGTGACGTCGCTAGAGGAGGAAGAAGCAGACGCACGAGCTGATCTGGAGGTGGTCGGACGAGTGGAAGGAGTGGCATCATCCGGCTGTCGCGATCGGAACTGTGCCTCGCTACGTTTTACGGTAGCGGCGTCTATGGCAGACATGACGCGGTAAGGATCGGACGAAGGGAAGGGAACGGAAAAACGACCCAGAATCCTCGTGATAGCGGAAGGGAAAATGAGCTTATCACGGGTGGCCGTATCTCTATAGACATCTATGACGGAACAGATAAAGTGAGAAGGAAAGTCTATAGAGAGATCCTCAAGGAGGGACAACAAGAACCGAGCACGAGGCTCTGTGATCGAGTTGTAGTGAGACAGTGGGTGCAAAACAAAGGTCATCACCATGTTAAGAAATCTAGGACCTTTAGCAAAAGGTCGACATTGTGTGTACATGTGATCTCCCCAAAGGGTAGGACGTTCACAGAACGCCGAGATCATCTCGTCTTTGGACACAGTCCAGAGACGCTCACAGCTAGGGTAATCGGGATGATCCACCCTAGGGACATGGAGAACCTCAGAGACAAGCTCTGGGGTGACACAAAAGTGCGTACCTCTAACGCAAGAATAGAAGGAAGGTACTGAAGAATCTATCCCGTGGATGTTGGAGTAAAACTCCTGAATCAACACGAGAGGAGATGTGACCGGGACGTCACACAGTGACTCCCAACCCCGAGTGTGAATGACATCGGGAAGGTCAGTGTCGGCAAAGTCTGCCAGGACGACGTGGCGTTCCGAATGAACACCGCGTTTAGAAAAGTTCTCCAAGAAGTCCTTATGGGCTTTCTCATCACGGAACCGAACAGACACAGGGGTAGAATCAGAAGAAGACTGCCCCTTAGAACGCACGGGGTTCCTAGGAGGAATAGACTTACGTTTAGGAGCCATAGACGCTACTAACGTAAACATAGAAGAGGGGGAAAGAAGAGACAAACAGAAAAGTCCCAAACAATTCAATATTGGCAGAAAGAAATATTGAAATGAAAAGAACGTATGCATGAAAATGCATGAGCATGTGACATGCAACAATAAACACATCATGGGCTCAGCCCAATCCAAACCTAACAAATGAAATGAGGGATAAAAGGCTTACCAAATGATGAAGAATACAAAGAACCACTTGAGAAAGCCTTGAGAGAGGTTTGGAGGGAGAGGGAAGTGTTTTTGAGAGAGATCCGAGAGATTTCGAGCGAGAGAGATCGAGAGAATAAGCAGAAAAATCGCGAAGGTCCAATATATAGCGCTTCAGTAATTCTCGACAGCTGTAGGTATCGAGAGCTGTCGAGGTAGCTGTCGAGGGAAGCTATCGAGAAATGCACGTGGACAGATGCAGCTATCGAGGTCAGCTATCGAGGTAGAAGAAACAAGCAAGAGGGAACCTCGATCAATCCAGAAGCTATCGAGGAGCTATCGAGCAAACAGAAAGTTTCTCGATCGATCCAGCTGCTATCGAGGTATCTGTCGAGACTGCGATAAGAAAGAGTCTGAGGATCTCGACAGATAGCTATGTATCGAGAGGTATCGAGGAGGTGTCGAGATGCCTTTCAAAGCAGTTTTTAAAAAAAGGAAAAAACACAGACATGAATGCAATCATGCATGCAACTCAACCAAAGATACAACCAACACATTAAGCTCTCAAAAACATCTCTCAACAAGAAATATGATGCACATGTATCTCAAAACACGCACACACACACTAAACAAGTCTAACCAATTTTATTTTTCAAAAACAAGTCAAGACAGTTTAGTGAACATACATTAAAGCATGTAATCCTTGTGATGGCCAAATCACATTGTACCTGCACATGTATCAAGAATAGCAAAGAGTATTGCGTGTTGTGTGTGAAAACATCGCAAGATTGCATAAGTGTCTCAATGTTATGACGATTTGAGATATGAGAAAATCACTTTAACTCACACACAATCATAACTGCTCGATGGGGACTATCACCTTTGAGGTACATCATATAACTCCCACATCTCCTAGAAAACACGCTTGCAACCATATTTTAAAGCATTTTGATCTTTTTGCTTTTAATTTCTTTGCATATTTTCTTTTAACAAGCATATCATACATGGGCATACAAGAGAAAGAAAAGAAATACCCAATGATGTTAAGCTTTTGACACTGCACTTTTACTATGCCGAAGCATACAAGTGTCCTATGACATTGCACTTTTGCTATGCCGAAGCATACAGATGTCATATTATGATTGGCGAGTAACAGTGGTGAGATGGTTATTTATGCCTTTCTCTTAGGATTTTCTAGTTCAACCCGTCAAAAAGAGTGATACGAGTGTTAAGAAGAAGAGATCACTTAACCTTACTCATCACAAACAAAGAGCTACAGAGCTCACTCGCTTAGTTGTGCAGAAGAGTGCTCATCTAAGCTATAGATGATACAAAGTTTAGAAAACTCTGTTTCAATGGCCATTACAAAAGTTCACATGAACTAATGCACACAAACACACACTGTTTTTGTATTTTTCAAATTTTTAATTTTTTTTATTTTTATTTTTATTAGAGAAGCAAAAATAAAACACAAAACTGAAAACACACAAACAAAAACATGTAAAGCAAAACAATGCATAAAACTAGACTGACTCAAAACAGTAAAAAAACACACAAGTAATGCAACACACAAAATAAGAGAGAGAAGAAGAAGTGACTAAAATCACTTGGAACCCTTTGGCTTCCACACCTTGGAAGATCCTTTCCTTTTGGTTGACTCTTGAACTGGTGTAGGGGGAAAAGAATATGAACCGTTCAAGTTCGAAAGGAACATGAGGGCTTTTAGAATATCTCCAAGAGGAGCGAGAGATGACTGAAGCTGATTCTAGCTCCCAGATGCTATTTCGCCATTGCTCTTTTGAGTGGCAAGCCACTTGTAGCAATTTGGTCGAGTGTGACCGGCGAGACCACAATGATAACAGAGATGCGACTTCTTCTGTTTGGCCTTTTGAGAGTTATCCTTCTTATTCCTAGGGTTTCTAGATTCCCTTTTCTCAATTTTAGGGGGTGCTCCTAGGATGGATTTGCCCTTGCCTATGTTCTCACTAGCTAAATCAGTTTTAACATTATTTTCCTCAGTTCTAATGTTATTAGCCGGTGGAACAAAAACAGTAGTACTAGCAGAAGGAGTATTAGAGATAGAGAATTCATACCCCAATCCAGTACGATCTGAAGAGTATCTCTGAGCACTCAGCATCTCGTCCAGTTTAGCACTTGACGTCCTCTCCAGTTGTGCTCTGACTTGAAACAGCTCTGCTTCAAGCTTCTTGGTCCTCTCAGCCAAGAAATTGTTCTCGAACCTCAGTGCTCCAATGGTTTGATTCGCTTGATCAACCTTTGTGGACAGTTCCTCACGGTCAAGTTCCACATCACTGAGTTTCTTGGTGGCCAGCCTATAGAGCTTCTCATGCTTCTCCGAGAGCTTGTATAGCTTCTCATAGGCAGTGTGGATATCATCTTGATCATCCATGATCTCACACTTGGATTCCACCAACTCTTCTTCTTCATCCGCTTTCTCGGTAACCCCATCAGTAGGATTAACAGTGGCAGTGAAGGCATTTAAGATTCCGTCGTCTTCATCTTCGGAATCGTCCTCTGGCTCTGTGTCGCTTAAGGTAACAGCAAGTGCCTTGCTCTTCCCTATGCTCTTTAAGTACGTAGGACACTCTTGTTTCATGTGTCCAAAGCCTTGACACCCAAAGCACTTTGGTCCTGTGGGAACAGTGTACTGACCGCCATCCTTGACATCCTTCTTCATTTTCTCCGGATTCCTGAATTGTGAAGAACTGGACTGTCTACGGTCTTTGTTGAAACCCTTTCCATTGGCATTCTTCATAAACTTCTTGAATTGCCTTGTGATGTAGGATTTCATCTTGGAATCTTCATCATCTGACGAGTCATCCATATCACTGCTTTTAGCCTTCAGTGCCAAACTCTTGCCCTTGGTTGACTTGCCCAATCTGGTCAACCCTAACTCATATGTTTGCAAGTTTCCAACCAGCTCAGTCAAAGGAATTCTGTCAATATCCTTCGACTCTTCGATCGCCGTGATCTTAGCATGGAATCTTTCTGGCAGCGATCTGAGCACCTTCCTTACAATCTTGGGTTCTGGGATGGTTTCCCCAAGATTGAAGGCTGAGTTCACTATGTCCTTGAGCTTGGCATAGAACTCATCAAACGACTCATCCTCCTCCATCTTTATTTCTTCAAAGCGTGTGGTGAGCCTTTGCAGCTTTGAATCTTTGACAGCCTTAGTGCCCTCATAGGTTGTCTGGAGGATGGTCCATGCTTCCTTAGCAGTTTCTGTTGAGGATATTTTCTTAAACTCCTCATTGGTGACTGCACTGAATAAGGCATTCAATGCTCTGCTGTTGAAGTTTGCCGCCTTGATCTTAGCATCATCCCAACTGGCCGGCGCTTCTATAGGCTTGGTCCAGCCTATCTCCACAGCTTGCCACACTTTCTCATCTAAAGACTGCAAGAAAGCTCTCATGCGTACTTTCCAGTATGCATAGTTAGTGCCATCAAATAAAGGAGGTATAATTAGAGATTGTCCTCTATCCATGACAGCAGGGGTCAGTGGATCACACACAATAGATTAAACCCTAATCAGAGTGTGCTTGCTCTGATACCACTTGACAGGCCACAAACGCGTTGACCCCTTGTGATAATTTAGATTAATTAAATTAGCCCAGTTATTAATTAATCAAATTAACATGCAAATTTACGTGGCAGCACAAACAAATCACCAAACTAAGATATGCAGCGGAAAATAAATAACACGGTGATTTGTTCACGAATGGGGAAAACCCTAAGGCAAAAACCCCACCGGGTGATTTAAGGTCACCACTCCCGAAACTCCACTATTATCACAACAAGCAGTTACAAGTAAGGAATCCCAGTACCTCACCAACCTACAGTTGAACTCTTACCCCAATACCCAATTGGACTTGTTCTGTAGTGACAATTTCTCCTTTTCAATGCACGGCTCCCAGTACGTGACTAACCAATGTGATGCGCGGATCCCAGTACGCGGCTTACTCCTTTTGCACGAATCCAAGTACGTGACTCACTCACCAACTTGAGGAAGAAAGAATGTTGGCTGCAAAGTTCTTCAAATCATCAGAGATGAACTAGGGCACGAACTTTGTCTCACAAATCACAATTTGCATGAATAGAGAAGAAGCAACTTGTGTCTTGTGATTTCTGCTTGTTGCTTACTTTGACGGCCCTTAAAATAATCCTTTTATATGTCTAGGGTTAGGAGAAAAGAAGTCCCAAAGACACACACACGGATTGGACTTGAAACAGACTTGGAATTCTGTTTTCTTTAATTCTCGACAGATAGAGGTGTCGAGAGGTGTCGAGCCAGCTGTCGAGGCTCGGGCAAAACAGCTTCTTTAAATCTCGATAGATGTATCTGTCGAGGTAGGTGTCGAGATTTAAAAACCAGCACTTCCTTGCTTGTATCTTGGACAGACTTTGACGGCTTCAACACTTAATCTTGAACCACTGTTTCTTGAAGTGTTTAACCCATCCTAGTTCTACCCAATTACAAGTAAAGTGCGTTTTGTCTAAGAATAAGCCAACTACATAAAATAATGACATATGTTCACAAGCTTGAACAACTACATATGTCCTAACATATCTCTCTTTCTTCTTCTTTTTTTTCCTCTTTTCTCTAATGTCTTTCTCTTCCTTTTATATCATCCTCTTTCTTCCCTCCATCTTTCACGTATGGCTCAGATCATCAATCTAGATACTTGTCTCATCCACCACCCTCTTGAAGTCTTCGAATAATAGCTGTAAGGCTAACCAACACTGTTCAGATATCATTTTCCCATTAATGCGTCCAGCGAGGTAGGTGCAGGATTTTTAATACGGTGGTAGCAACTTTATCCAAGATATTTGCTATTTGTTCCTCCTTCTTGTGACTTTCTTAAACACATCCTCATCCATCAAACCCTCCAGAACCTCCTTCCAAGCATAGCAACGCATTATATGATTTTCCCTTTAGTTAGCCGAGGATGTATCCCTCCTCAAAACCATTCTCGCCAGCCTCTTCCACAACAACTTGCTCGTGGGCTTTTAAGTACGGTATCCTTCATTTAGCATTAACCCCTCCTCGGATGAGCCAATACCATCGGATCAGGCTCAAGGCTCAAAATCACATTCTGACACATCTACTCTCACAACCACTTTAACTTTGTTGTAAAATTATTGTGAACATAATATTTCTCTAAAATTATTGTCTACTTAGCTACAAACTTTAGATTCTTGGTAACCAATAGTTATATTTTATCTCTTCTAGATAAAAACAAATAAAATAAAGGTTTTGGATATGAGTATGACTCGTCATGGATGGAAATCAATGGAATGGGATGTCTAAAATTGAGTGGAGATTTATAACATCACTCTTCAAGAAGATATATGCTTATTAATGATGGCATTCCAAGATTAAAATTGCTTTCCACTTTTAGTTTGTTTGGTTAAGCTTATTTTCCTTAATTTATTTTTTTTAACATATAAGCTATTTAAAGTTGTACTTCGACTTTAAAAATTAAGATTTTTTAAACTTATACATAAGCTTGACAATTTAAGCCTATAAATTTAACCTAAACTAACAGACCCTAGAACTCTACAGACTACTACATATATATGAGACTTACCATAAACATATATCGCTTTAAGACTTAAAAGCACACATTACTTATCGGGAAAGTGGATTAAAATGAACGATCTTTTAGCTAGATATAGATTTTATCCCAATGGCCTCTTTGATTTGATTGCAAATTATGTCTTTTTCAAATCAAAAATTGAAGATGAGATGCCCCAACATTATAAGATGATAACATCCAAGCAATATATTGACTCAATTAATTGAGCCAAAAAATCATCTATGGCTCTTCGAATGTAAAATAATCAAGTTTAAGCAGAACTACATCTCCCTCTCTCTCTCTCTTGTAAAAGCTACATTTGTTTCCTTGTTATTGGATTGGTCTTCTCTCTCACTTTTATAAAGGCTATGTTTCTTAGTTATTGAGGCTGGTCAAACATTTCTCTCTCTCTCTCTCTCTCTCTCTCTCTCTGTGTGCATATGAAGACATGGATGGATATATATTGGAATTAGTGACATGACACAGAACTAGCTAGGAAGTTATAGGCTTGAATGAAAATTAGTGCTTCATTACGCAATCTTCCATTTACATTGTTGTTGCATTAGATGATTAAAATCAACCATGCACCCAATGCAATCTTAGAGATTACATGCGCGCATGAGAAGAGACAAAGCCATGCAATTTCCCAGTGATATACATGCAACATGCCTGTAAGATAATATTATTAATTAAATAATAATTAGTGAAAGGAAAGGGAAAAATGATTTCCACAATGCTTGACCACTATAGACTATAGACACGGAAAAATTGGGTTCCACCTCATCCCTAACAACACTATGTTTGGCATTTTTGTGGTTCGAATTTTCTCTTTATTTTTTCTTCCCCTAAAGTGGGACAAAATGAAGAATGAACTAGTGTTTTCCCCCAAAAAAAGAAGGGGGAAAAACATTAGTGGTTAATTACCTCAACCCTGCTGCTACTTTTATCATCAACAACTGATCACTATTTCTAACATAAGAAATATTTGGTGTACTATAAAGTTACACTTTTTTTATTTATTAAACTATAAAGTTATACTTGGGGTATTGTAAATCTTACAATGAAACAGTTTTTGTTGATGTGAGTGCTGAATTATTAAGATATATGCATCACTTAGATTCACCATAGGAATTTAGATGCACACACATGGAGTAGCAAGCACTGTGAATACCACACATTATATTTATTACATGTAAACCTTATTAATTTATTTGTAATATTAATTGACAAATAAAATTTTTCTTTTTCATTCATGCACAATGTTCTACTTTATACTCTACCAAGTTATCAACTCCAATATATTATGTGTCAATTTATTTTTAATTTAAATTTTAGTTATTTTTTAAATAAAATAAGATTTTTATTAATACGTTTATTATTAATAACAAGAAAATGCTAACAGATGCTTTTAGAACAATAGTTAACAATTCATTTAAAGAAAGTTTTTATAGAAAAAATAATTAATTAATATTTTGATAGTTTTTTCCATTTTTCATAAAAGATATGTCAAAATTTTCTTAAAATAAATTTTTAACCATTATCTAAGGACACCCGTTAGCATAACTATTAATGTTATCATAATTACAATCACTTCATGTACAATACTATCACCCAGTGTAGAGGTCTTAATTAATGATATTGACAGTATCACCATTGCTATTACAATATCATCATCATGATCTTTAATATGAATTCAAGAGACCATGTAAACCTAGTCCATCTATACTTAAAAGGGATTAATTATATATCTTTTATCCCATCCAGACAAACATTATCCCTGGGCATGAATATTAATTGTGAAGTACTTCACCATTAATTAATATTCATGTTTCCAACTGCAACCATATTAATGTTAAAGACTCTTTCCCTATGCGCAGTAGACATTGGAAAGATTAATCACATAAATCAAATAATAACCCTAGGCAAACACCATCAACAACGTGTTTCACACAATGAATTCCAAATCCGAAAAGAAAAGGATATTGAGTCAGAACAAACAGTTGAGCATGATGCTTTACAGTCCGATTATAGTTTTTCCTTTTCTTTTGGTGCATGGAATATATATATATATATATATATATATATTTTCGTAGTCAGGATTCTAGAAAGGATCAAGAATCTACCACGTATATGATTGAGCACATGTGGAAGAACGTGAGGCCAGAGAACCAAGAAGAGCATAGATTGGAATCAAAGGGAGAGAAAGAGAGATTGGAAGGACGTCACAAAAGAGAAAGCTGCCATGGAAACAGAGAGAACATCTTCACGCCTACACATGTGGGCATCAACAACGATACATTACATACACACATAATAAACAGCTTGGAATTCCGCGCTGAGACTTTCTTCTTCTTCTTCTTCTTCTATTTCTCTTTTTCCCAACTTCTTTTACTTCTTTTTATCTCATTCCCAATCGACAATTTCGGGATCCAATCCTATCAGAACTCTCCATGACCAACCAACAAAGAAAACCACCTTCACTGTATAGAGAGAGAGAGAGAGAGAGAGAGAGAGATTTGCTTTTTTGACAATACTGTGACTGCTTTATTCCGTGTTAGTACTTAGTAAACAACTACCCTTGGTTATTGCAAAAGCAAATCCACAGCAGATTCCATTCTCTTAAAAAATAATAATCACATTCGAATTACAATAATGGCATAATAATAATCATAATAAGCAATAATGACAAATTGGACTTAGGTAAAGAACGAATTTTTTTTTGTTCTAGTTAAGCTTTTGACTCCTTTGGTTCGGTCATAGGTTAGCTTCCTTACAAGCGAGAATCCCTATTGGTGTCTTTGCATGGTTTTAAGTGGGATTTTGGCGTTTCTTCAACTACCTCTTTTACATTTCTGCCACTCTCATTTCACATACAACAAACAAGTACGAACTCTCATTTGGTCAAAATTTCTTTTAATTAGATCATCATTCTAGTCTCTTCACACAAAACAACAAAATAATTACCTCTCATAATTCTAATTACAAATTATTACTAAACCCTCACGCACACTTGGCCTAAAAGCATGGAGCACAATGTTATATTTACTCCCAATTGTTTTTCTTGGGAGGGTTAAAAATAACTAACCTCAGGTAAAATCCCTAAAATTATGAGACCGAGACATATATATAGGAACTTGGAATTGCCTCAGAGATGATTAATAAAGAAACTGAGAGTTCTATTGATGGTGGTTAAGCAAGTCATCCATGACCACTTTCATGAGCATGAAAGATCAAGCAAAAAGCAATGAACCATTGAAAGCCAACCATAAAAGGAAATTTTAAAAACTGTATTAGCTTATAATAGAATAATGAAGTAATTAATTGCATGGATAAGTGGTTCAACCCTTTTTCTAAGGGTATTTATCTGCATAATTTGTGTAGGACTATGACATTGGGGAGAGAGAGAGAGAGAGAGAGAGAGGGTTGCAGGGGATGGGAGAGTCTTACACGTCATGAAAGCCAAAGCATGAGGACTGACTTCTTTGCCACTTTTTGGAAGATGGCTTTGATTGGATCTCACTGCCAGATTGGTACTCTATATGCCATGAATTTTTAATACAAATGCTGCTCAAGAATTAAATGAATGAGAGAATCTTCAACAATATGAACCACGAATTTTCAAATTAAATCTTCTCTTCAACATTCTAATTGGGAACAAGAAGTCTTGGTGGCATACTATTATTCAAATTAATTAGTCAAATAAGATCCAAATAGTGGTAGTTATTTGGCTCATTATTCATCTCACAAACAACGAAACTAATAGTTCCTTTTCACAACATAATAGGATGGAGGGTACATCATAGGTTTAAAATCCAATGGATGCCTTGTAACTTACCAATAAAAAAAGTATATATGTACAGAGGAAAAAGAAAAGTCGGGTGTAGAAAAGCCAAACGGACACATTTTCACATATCGTCTCGAGGAAAATTACTTAGTACACCGTGCATTTGATCAAGTTATGGCATTCTAGCCTTTCATGTCAGATACCAGACTCAATGAACACACTCCTACTCCTATAAACATAAGCATAAAATACCAGAAAGAAAGTACACAACAGCAAGAAAATTAAGACAAGAAGCCTACCATTTCTAAGTTGTTTGAGCAGATATCATGGAATAGATCAAGCCTTCCCATTTCAGCTTCTTAGATTCTTTGTATTGGAAACTTGCCAAGTTAGGGTTGTTGAATGAAACTTTAAGACGACGATCAATACTCTTTAGTGGAACCTGTAGTAATTTAACCGGGAAAAATAAAAGGCAAAGATTTGGTGGGGTTTTGGAGGTGAAAACAAAGATCAAAATCACAACATATGGCTGGTGGAAGAAGAAGTGAAACCAGACAGATCAGTCCATGCATTGCTACCACCCCAGTATTGATCATTTCCAGAAGTACCCAAGGGGTTTCTTGACAAGTTCAATCCATGACTTTCTTCCATTTTCACCGAAGCTATCTGAGAAACCCCAGAATCCATTGGCTTAGACCGGAGCTGCCCAGCTATTCCTACATAGCTTGGCGGCTGAACATTTTCACCATCAAATTGGAATAACCCAATTGGAGGTTCCAAATTGGTCAAGAAAGGAAATTGCTGCACTTGTTGCATTCTCCACTGCTCAGAGAGGCCAGTTGATAAACCACCACCACCACCACCACTTGAACTATTACCAATTTGAAATTCAACATCGCCACCACCACTAACGCCACCTGCTGCTGCTACTGGATGCTGAAATCCCCCAAAATTTAAGCCAATGTCCCCAGAACCATAATCACTAAGATGATGCAAAGAGGGCAAAAAGGGCAACTGTGGTGGTGGAGGAGGGGGCATGTGGTTTAACATATCATTATTGTTGCAGCAATTGGAAGAAACTGTACTAGTGGAGCTAGACCCTGCTTGGTGACCTGTTGTAATAGGAGATTTTGATCTATTGCTTTTGCTCCTTTTGTTTCTTCTACAACCGCCCCCAACTGGCACGTTCCTTAGTGCACCTCCTCTAGTCCAATAGCGCCGACAGGTTTTGCAAAAGTGACGAGGCTGGGTGAGGCTATAGTTGTTGAAGTAGCAAAACTTAGTATTTGTTGATTCGCATCGAGGGCATTTGAGGGCTGCCTCAGGCTGCGGAATCTTGGCTAGCCGAGCTCTATCAGTCATGGAACCTGGCCTAATTGAGCTTGAGCCACCACCACCACCACCTCCGCCGCCACTTCCACTTCCAATAGCTGGAAGTGGCGGCGGAGGTGGGAGTTGAGTATTCTCACTTCCACCTCCAGCAGGTTGATGAATATGATTTGGTTGCTGTAAAATTGAAAAGCTAAAAAAAATCAAATACCAGGTATATTCAAGATTTAAAAAAGGATATGGGAATATTTATCTTTTATTTTTAGCTTTTTTGGTGAAGAAGCTAAGGAAAAAGAAAAATTTGGAAGAAAACCCTTACCTGATGCCAGTTAGGTGGATCCAGATAGACTGGAATGGATGAGAAAACCATGGCTCTAAATTAGAGCTTTCTCTTTTTCTAAAGGTTGATGGGGTTTCTTTTGGAGATGTTGGTGGAGAATCACATCAATAAGGGAGTGTAGTTGCAGAGAAAGAGAGAAAGAGAAAGAGATCAGAAGGAGACGGAAAGATAAAGGAGGGGCTTGTTTATTTATTTTGTTCTTTGTTCTCTCATCCCCACTCTCTCTCTCTCTCTCTCTCTCTTTTTGTTTTATTAAAATTTTTAGGGTTTGAAGAGGAAGAATAAGTTTCTTAATCTTTGAAGCTCCTTTTCTTTTTTTTTCCCTTTTTTTAATGCTGTTTTACACTGCCCAAAAAAGATTACTGGCCATGCATGTAAAAGAGAGAGAGAGAGAGAGAGAGAGAGAGAGAGAAACCCTAGTGAAAATTTATTTGAATGACTGAATTATGAGGTGAAAAAAAAAAAACCAATTTGGAATTTAAAAGGAAAAAGTGAATGTTGGTGGAGTGGTCTTGAGTGGAAGTGTCACAATCAAATGTACCTTTATTTCTTAGGTCTGTTCCTGGCAGAGTTCTTATTTTTGCATGGAAAATAATTTGGAATCTCTTTTCTTTTTTGTTGCGCCTTTACGTAGATTATTCAAAGGTAAAGATTTATATACACCTCACAATTTAGCATTTGGGATTAAATTAAATATACTACTTACCTAACATCAAGGGACAAAAAATAGGATGTTACAAGTTTATACCATCTGCAAAGAGTATTTGCCAAAAGTGAGAGAAAAAAGTGATGGAATGTTAGTGCTAGGAGTATTAAGCAAATTATACCTAGTCATTCACTCAACACACTTTGTCGTTTTTATACCCTAAATAGTTCTTCATATGAAAAATGAAAGTCTAATCATAATTATAAAATCAAGTACTGGTGCAAGAAATTAAATATGTAAAAAAAATTTCAAAGTTACTTATTAACATAAAATGAATTGTGCTCTTGTGCTAAACATGGCTCACCTTAATAAGAAAATATCTCTTGTAACAGTTAGACATACCCAATCACTTATGTAATAACACGATAAATAAATGTTACGTGATTCAATTTTATACTCTTTAATTAGAATTTGTCCCACCAAATTTCTATATGGTATTTATTTATTTATTGACGCTTTTTACATGAGAACTCTTATATTACTAACAAGAGATAGTTTCTTTAACTTATAATTCTATCCATGTGTAAATGTATATATGTGCTTTAGCCGGATTGCAAAGTGTCGGCTTCAGAAGTTATGCATTTACGTCCACTTCCACATTTATATTACATGATTTTCCAAATTTGCATAACACTCCCCTCCCCCAAAAAATCCCTACCCTGCTGTCTCTTTCACTAGAATTAATCCCACCTTATTAATGTAACAAGGTGCCAAAAAGAGAAAAATGTTCAGTATATATATTAATTTGTTGGAGACAATACTACCATGCTAATACTGGACTAATATTGTTATACAAACTGAACCTAAAAATAAAACAGACTAGCATCTCAATTCTAACTTTTTTTTGTGGGGTTGCAGGAATGGGGGTTCCAATCACATTTCTTGTTAATTTCATCAAGAAAGTGACTATCATAATGATTTTAATTTCACGAATGTTGCAGTACTAGCGCCGAACTGACAGAAATAGAAATGCCAGTTTGAAAGTTGAATAGGATGGCAATTGGCAATATTCATGGCACGCTGCTGAAAGCCTCTTCGAGGTACGTAAACATGTGTTCAAAGATAAGGATTCAAACAACAAACCCTCCTTATTAATGGATATATCGAGTTAGATTAAATAATTAAATTTATTATTTGTTAAAAAATAAAGTTTGTGCAATAATTAATAATTTATCATGATATTAGAATAAAACGTTATGGATTCAAACTATTACCTTCTATTTGAAAATTTCACTTGTTGAACTTCATTTAATAAGAGCAACTCAGGCCTACACATGAAAAGAAAATAAAAAATTAAATGATTAAATTTATCATTTTTTAAAATTTTAAACTTTTGGAACATTAAATATTTTATCATAATGATAGTTTGAGAAATTTGAATTGGATACCTCTAATTCTTAAGTTGAATAGTAGAGTTTAGAAAATGAGAAATTTAGAAATAACTGAGTATCACAGCTCATAAGAAAAATTAAGTGTGTTTATTTTCAAATAAATATTAATACAAGCTTGAATTACAGGTTCTCTCATAGTCTCAGTCAACATAGGATTCTTGAAAATGAAGTCAATTGAAGTGACCTTATTATTTAAAAGCAAAATACTCTAAAAACTGAGTTTTCTTTTCATAAAAGGCACAGTTAAAAAGTATGTTTACCAAAGTCAATTTAATGTGAAATTCTATTGGTAATTATCTAAAAGATAACTAAATAAATGCTGAGTTTAAATCATTTTTATCTCTCATCTTTTTAGTTTACTTTTATATATATAACTTTTTAAACTTTACTTTTTTTTTTAATTCTATTGGCTTTACACAACAAACATCATATAATTACACAATAATGAAATACACTAAAATTAAATATATATATATATATATATATTCCTTTATACTCGTTTATATTTAATATTTTACATCAATATTCATAATTAATATTAAAATACTTATTGTTTTAAAACATAAAAATAAAAGTAAAAAAATAGTTAAACGAGTATAAGAATATCATTGCCCTAAAAGATAATAAACACAAAGCATATTATAGATAACCCTTTGAAAAATAACCATGTTAGATAAATGCTATGAACTCTATTGTGGATAAGAAGTGAATCATGCATCCTTTTTTTTTTTTTCTTTCTTAGGCAATGTAACAATCATAAAACGATTGAGTCGGACTAGAAAATTCCATGCATGGGTAGGTGATATGAATTCACTACTCATCACTAGGGCTACGAAAAAGAAAGAAGAGATGGCCACTAAATACTATGGCCAAGCCGCCGGATGCATGGTGAACCGATAGAGTGGTCGACATCAGATGCTCGTGGTCGGGGCAGCCCTCTTTACTTTTCCCATATTATGTACCACGTCAGATCACTACTAGGTCCCACACCTTCTTGTCAATTTGCCAACCCACAATCTCTCTCTTTCTCTCTCGGTCGGTGAAAAAAGCAAGTCTCACCCAGGGTCCCCACACGTAGGAAACATGAGGCTAAGATTTTGGCTTCAAGTTTTCATGGACTAAAGACGTGGATCAAGCTCTAGCAATGTGGATCAAATATATATTTTGATCATTGATATATGAGATTGTGACCATTTGATTCCAAAAATGTAATCTGCATAGTGATAGTATATGTTAGCAATATACCATAATAGGATACATTCGATTGATGCTTTATATATTAGTGGATGATGATCTCACTTTTACCCAAAAAATCAAAAACTAAAAGAATGGTATTTATAGGATACATATATTAATTTAAGGTGGGCACATATGTTGTTGTTATTATGGTGCAAGATTTGTGTATGATTGGTTTTGATATGACGTTTCTATATTTCTCAACGCCAAATTATATCATAATTATTTTTTGTTTAAAGTAAGGTGAGAAAAAAGCTTGGTTGGTTCCACTATGATGCACGAAATGGGGGCACTTGCTTTTTCTTGCATCTTGTACGATATATACCTTCAATTTTCCAATAATGCTTGGCCCTATGGCCCATCAAGAGGGTGGCACCAAATTGAAGATTCTTAGTATAGATGTCACCTTTTTCTTTTATGGGTAGTATAGATGTTACTTATACAATCTATTCGTATATGCATAATTGCATATACCTATATGTGGGTTTGGTCATGTCACACCTAAGGCTTTCAAGCACAAGAAATCAAGAGTCTAGTAGAAGCATGCGCATGCTATCCAAATGTGTGAGTGAGAGAGAGAGAGACTAAAATGGTGAGGACTAGCATGAATTTAATGGAGAGAGCTGGAATGCGGTAACCTAAACTCAAAGAGACAGAGAACTACGAAAAGAGACATGGGATCGACAACCCAAAGAATTGACACTTCAAAATCTGATATAAATGGAGACTAATAATAAGAGGATACACGTGCAATGTATGTAAGCATGAATTGACCTCAAAACAATTTTGTGAAGATATTTAGATTATTATTTGAGAAGCAATACATGATAGGACATCTTTGCCAATCACACTCTTTATTAAACACAAGAGATTAATATCTAAGTAATCTTGTTTAACACTGCACACCACCTCCCCAAATGGATGTCCTAACCAAGTTTGGACTCGACAAACGAAGATCATTTTCAGGAGAAAGAAAATCATGGAGCTCTTTTTTTTACCCTTTTTTTTGTAAAGAAAGTCATCATGTTTTATAACTAATTAAAGTGATTACCTCTTTCCAGGAATTGATTTTTTTTTTCGATGAAAAGTAGTATTTGGAATGAAATCATTTTCCGCGTAATAATAATAATTAAAGAAGATCTTCCAGTAGATTCTAGGACATAGTTAAAACTTAAAACAAACATTTCAATGTAGATGGCCAGTAGCGTCAATAAAAAAACAGATGAACACTTTCAACACTGTTGCAATATTTTGCTCCCATTTCATTTTCAATATCCATATCAATGTATGCAGTATATATGGTCCTGTGGATCTAAAACAAAAGGTTGCAGCCTTAATTTGTGGCTTACCATAGTTGAAAATTAGTGCTAGTCATAGACATATTTATTATATGAAAAATATTAAAGATAGCATAAACATTTTCTTAAAAAAAGCTTACAAAATGATGTGTCAATAGATGTGATATTATTTTATATATAATTCAATTGTTAGAGGTAGGAATCTAAACTCCGGATGTTTTTGTTAAAAACGCCAAAAGATGTCAATCAGTTAAGCTACAATATTTTTGGCCAATAAATGTGATTAATATTACATCAATAATATAAAAAAAATTAATTTTTTGAAAGAATTTTTTTTCTTAATAACTTGAGATGCTGAGGAAGGCAGTAGTTATGCCCTAACTCAATCTTTTGAAAAAGTAATTCATTTTTCATAGAAATTTAGTAAAGAAGACAAGTTGTCACAAAGCCTAAGAGCGCAGAGAGAGAAAGAAAAGTAAATGACTGTAGACATTTGTCAATGATAAGGCTGAAAAGAATGATGTCCCAACTCCCAATCTTCCATCTGCAAATTAAGATGTGGTCTAAAGACTCTAAACAAAATATATATATATATATATATATGTATATGTGTGTGTGTGTGATGATGATCTCATTTCCTCTAACCCTAACTAGGCCACAGTTTATTAATCTTTAAAAATTAAAGAGAAAAAATGTAATACCTCCTACGAAAAAGATATCTTGTAATGTATGTGTTTCAAACTAACTTATAAGTTAACTTTTTGCTTTTTAATTTTTATGTACAACTTTTTAAAACTTTTTTTTTTTCTTATTTTATGCTTTAAGTGGAAAAAAAATAACAAAAATCTAAATAAATTATTGTCAAATGAACATAACATACATATATATATATATATACACATACATATATGCTCCATAGTCCGTAGGCACTTCAGATTGAGCATTTTGGGAATCTAATCACCTAACAAAAATTGAATTAAAAAAAAAAGAAAGAAAGACAGCTTGAAAATGAGCAACAAATGCAGATATAATTAAGGCCAAAAAATGCAGGATAGTGATCTTTTACGTGACGTGCATTTGTATACATACACATATTGATTGGCATTCATTTGATACATCATTACTCTTACACCATCTTAGATATTTATAATATATAAACCAACAAATTTTTCTACATGATTAATTCTGCCCCCAATACCATCTTTAAGGTCCGAGCTATATTAATTTTTTATGTTCTTCAGGCTGCAACCTGATCCTTAGTCATGTGCTCTGAATAAGTGAACATTATAGTTAGGGCATTGCATATTTTTTCACTTGCAATAGTATATCAAAACATACCGATACCAATCTCTCACAATGTCTATTTTGTAGCAAATACCTCACATCACACTTGGATGCTACGTAGATGAACGAAATACACTCCGACTTTATATTTGTATACTAGATATGTATCTCTAATTTTGGCCTTTGATCCTTTGCACCGTTTTTGTGTTTCCCTTTGTCATCGCCAGCTAGCTAGGACAGTATTAACTTCTTCTGCATCATGATTTTCTGTAATTGAATAGACATTTGCTGCTATCAGGTTGCTTTCATTACTAGTTTTTTTTTTTTTTAATGCAATGCCTAGAGAACTCTTCGAGCACTTTATTATTCATCCGAGTACATGTAGTTCTCTCATCTACACACATACATTAAGTAATTATATGAAAGATTTCTTTGGGGATGAGCCCAAGAACTCCTCGGATTATTAGAATCATTAAGTAACTCATGCTCTAGCTTGATATTTACATCCTAGGTTCCTTGTCAAATACATATTGAATTGCAATAAAACAATATTGGGTTTGAATCTCTAAACGTTTTAGGACAACTTCACCAAAAATTCTTAAAATCCTTTCTTCTATTTTGAACGAGAGAATTTACTTTTGTCATCATATATATCATCACTAATTTCAATAAAAACTAAAACACTAGCGTTGGTCAATATTTATTTAAATGATGATGTCATAGTAAATCTAATCCATTCATTTTAAAATCAATTGAAAGAAATTTAGAGATTACATGAATTATTTGTCGTCATGAGCCTTGCACATGACCCACCTTGCACCCTCATTTCCCACTTCGATTACTATTGAAATTGATTGACATTCCGAATATGATCTAGCAGTCCAATTCAGAAAATTATATTTTGATTATAATTATAAACTTCAACCGTAATATTTATTACGTGTTAGCGTCCACTTTGATTAGATGTTAAAATGATATTTACCAACTAAGAAAGCTATAGTGTAGATCCAAAAAAGCCTTCCATAACCTAATCCCTAGTTCAAGCTTTGCCAATCAGATTTTTCAACTGATTGATGACAAAATGTCTTTTGAACCAACCTAAATCCGAGTCTTTCGCTCTTTATATGTTATATTAAGTAGGTCTAGCTTGTTTTTTTTTTTTCTTGATATAGACATTTTTGTTTCATAGAACATTGAAGGTGGCATTGCTTTGCATGCACCCTATCTTTTTGAAGTCAAATCTTTTTTAGTTTCGGACATTATTTTACTTCTGTGACACCACATCAGAATTTTACAAAAGAACAGAAAGGTTGATCAAGCCTCATTAGTTACCTGAATGGAAGTCAATCACATTTCAACAAACGCTCTTTTTGGCAACCACCTTATATATATATATAGATGCGGATCAAATTATGTTACACTAGTACTTAATCATTATTTACAAAGTACAAATTCTTAACCATTTTCAAACAAAATTAAAACTTAGATGAGTTCAAAACGCTACAAAGTACAAACTCTTAAGTATTTTCATGCGAAATTCAAACTAGATGAGTTCAAGGACAACCATTTGTGAACCTTATATTGTGTTTCGTTGTAGACAAAAAGGAAAATGTTGTTTATTTTTTTAAAGGGATCATGAATGCAAAGCAACTATTTATGAATGAAAATCTAAGATCTAACCAATTTGTATCTATCTGTATTAGGTGAGAAAACCAGGAAATTTTTGCAAGTTTGGTGGTTTTGGAATCTAATTCCCTGTCTAATCAATCTTGGACAGAATATATCTTTAACCCATTTCCATGCTAAAAGTAGCTCTTCTTGTATGCATACATAGTTGGAAAGGAAAGCTTGGCTTGCAGCTTTTGCCCCCATTATTTAGTTCACATGCTGTTACCTCGCCTTCCCACATTTTTTTCGCAGAAGCGATAACATAAAGAACAAAAAGGATAATATGAGGTCCGGGAATCAAAACCATGCATCCATAGAAACATATATAGCATCAAACAGTAATATATTATTTCTACATTTTAATATGCATTGTTATTCAATATAAGAAATCACCCGAGAGGTCGCTTTTTTTTTGTTTTTTTCATTCTGTATACATGGGCTATTTGCTTTAGTCACGTTTGTGTAAGTAACTTGAGCGCTGTAAATCAAGATCAATTAAGAAGCAGACAAATCTCACTCCTCAATCGTGCTCACGTGCTAATCTCATGTAGATTCTATTAGGAGATTCCAAATTGTTTGTTTAAGTACTGTTGAACGTGCCACTAATTCGATTGCTTAGTTTTATCATAAGCTTTATTTAGACATATATAAAAGATGATGGTCCATTTCAATCTGGCGTAATTCATGGTGGTTTCATTTCACACGGTTGAGTAAATGTGGGACTCATATATCACAGCACATGAGGTCGTTGGGCCATAGTTTGGTTACCAAGTGGTCTCTACAATCATCATGAAACGAGCTTTGGATGGACCCCGTAGAGAACAGCTGCAAAGTGCCAACTCCTACCCTATCCAGAATCCCAGATCGAGCGCTTCCAAATAAAATTGTTAGAAATACTAAATGGCTGTATTGTATTTCTCACCAAAAGAATATACACGAGTACCTTTATATAGGAGGCATATGAGTGCAGTACAAGTAAGAGTGTAGTGCAAGAATGTGTGCTATACAAGTAAACTAGTTGAGCCTAAAGCCTATAACACTATAGACATTAACAGCCCCCCTCAAATTCAAGATGGAAGCTTGATGAAATCTTGAGATTTGATAAGGTTGAGAACATCATTTGAATGAAGTTTGGCTCTGTGACGGTGGCTTGAGAAAAGTAATGGTCTTGCAGTGTTGATGCGACTTCTAACGGTGACATGACTATACCGAAGAGTTTTGACGATAACAGTGGAAAACCAAAGAAGATGAACGCAGCGAAGAAATACTGAGGAAGACAAAGATTGCTCTTAATGTACCATAAGGACAGAAAACCATGACCATAGTAAGGTGGCTTGCGACTCAGATTACTCGTGCAGGCGCATGTGAACTTCGTTGGCTGCGGGACTTCCACGAGTGAGTAGATTGGCGCAAGACGATCTCAGTGGTACCTGTAGAAAATTAATCGGAGTAATTTTCGAGTCGGTGATGAGAAGAGCAGTGGTTTTTGTGGTGTGGGACTCCTCAACAGTGGTGGCTACAGGTCCGAAACCTAAGGACGACAGTTCGGAGACGTCGGAGGTTCAACTGTGAAAGGCTGCAGATGACGGAAGCGATGTTGAGAATGGAGTAACACCAATAAAGACAAGACTGCTAAGAAAATGTCAGAGTAGTGGCTCTGATACCATGTTAAAAATACTGAATGACTGTATTGTATTTCTCACCAAAAGAATATACATGAGTGCCTTTATATAGGAGGCATATGAGTGTAGTACAAGTAAATATAAGTGTAGTACAAGTAAATATAAGTGTAGTACAAGTAAATATGAGTGCAGTACAAGTAAGAGTGTAGTGCAAGAACGTGTGCTATATAAGTAAATTAATTAGGCCTAAAGCCTATAACACTATAGACATTAACAAAAATAATGTACAAAGAGGCGACCAATGTGACTTCATTACCAGCAAGTTACTATAGTAGCATTCTATCTATCCTGATTTACAACCCAAATAGAATACTTTAGTTCCAAAAATGGATTTTGTTTATATATGAGGCTTGATATTTACCCAATTGATGTATGGGGCTTGAAATTAACAATACCCCATCTCACATGATAATCTTATTTCTTCCAATGGATGACCAAAAAATCAACTTAATAACAAGTTTGGGGCTTATCAATGACCCATAAACCCATCCTACCAAATCTAACTTGAAAGATCACGAATGGTTTTGAATGGATGGGTCTGTTAATAGCTGGTCTTACCTACCTTAAAAAATAGGTTGCAAGTCACGTATCAAGTTTATAAGAATCCCAACTGAATACTCCGACCATTCAACCAATGGTCAGATACAAACAATTTGTCAGTTGATAATGGGGGGAGGGGGAGGAAGTGTTTCTTACTTGACAGGATCAGGTCAAGCAACAGGTTGACAACAAACCCAATCTGGCTCAATCCGTGTGCACTACTTAGAAATCAAGTTCTTTTTTTGTGATAATTTAAATAGTTGGAGCACGGTGGGGGTGATGTATGCATTGGAGATATCTAATATATATATAGGTAGTTTCAGGTAAGTTACAAAACTCACAAAAATACTTAATTTTTGGTTAAATCACTTATTCTCTACTTGTTTTCTCCAGTCAAATGACTTATTACCATGGTCTGTCTTGCAAAACTTGTCAATTAGTACAGATTGCATAATGGAATAACACTTTCACACAATTATATTCGTTTTTTCGTTTTTTTTTTTTTTTTTTTTTGGGGGGGGGGGGGGGGTGGTACAAACATGCGCCCACTCAGATATGTATTCAAAACATAAATAAATAAATAAAAATTTCCCACTTATTTTGGAATCATTTCAATCATAAATTGATAAAAACTCTGATTTGTGCATTTAAGAGGAAAGAATTACTTCGAGCCTTTTACATTCGGTCCAAGAAAAAAGGCTAAGCCCGATTTTCGAGCTTACCAGGGAAAATGAGACCTTAAACATGGACTTGCCTTTTTATTTTTGTGATAAAAAACTTGGGCTTGTTCAAAAGCGTAGTTTTTGAACTCACTTCGCTCTTCTCAAGTTCTAAATTTATGTTTTGGGCTTGTTTCGTATCGATAATTCCCACAAGTCATAAATAATGACCAGATTTGTTAGGAGTATAGGCCAGTTAAGGATGGTCTAGGGTAGGGTTTTGGGCCTGATTAAACAACTATTTGGGGCCTGTTATTTTGAATTGCTTAATATCAAGGCCCAATGGCAAAGTGGCCCAATCCATTGCAAACCCTCGTATTGCACTGCGTTACATTCCATGCAAGTAGAATATCATTTACAAATTGTATGAAAAATGCCCCTTCGTAAATTTGAAAGAACATTCTTTTTTTTTAATAATAAAATAATAACCTTGCTTAAAATTCCCTAGCCTCTTATTTATCCGTTTACCTTTAATTTTAATTGATTAGGAAAATATTTCTTTGTTTACCAAAAGAATATAATTGTATATAAAACACCAAAATATGTGTGTGTGTGTGCGTGTGTATATATATATATATATATATATATATTGTGGGCTTTGGGCCCCCAATTAATTCCTACGTGGCCTATATCATGATCCTTCTAATGAAGCTCTAAACTTAGCATAGTGTGTCCTCTCCAAGCCTTAATCCAAGACCCTCTTCCTAATTTCCCTCAATTCCCAAGTGTTTTCTCATGTTTTTCTCTTAGCATCCTCTTTCCCCAATTTTTTCCAACCCCTTTCCCTCTACCTTATTCCCCTTCTTATAGTCTCTTCTTAGAGAGGTCATGATCATTATCTCCCCACATATACACATATTCCTATGTTCATCAGAATCCTAAGGGATCCTCACAAATTTAGAGGATTTCCCTAGAACTTGTTCCAAACGCCGAATAGTGTTCGGGGGTGGCTCCCCACTAGCACTGTTAGTCCTCGGCTACCGATCTCGCCAGGGTCGCATCTCACCCCGAGCATCTTTGTTATTGGTCAACATTTAGCCAACTATTTAGGAGCCTCTCAAGTGTCGTCCCCTTAGCCATAGCCCCTACTTCAGGGTTGGGCTCACTATGATAAGGCGCAAGGCTAATTCCCCCCATGTGTATTAAGCTTAATTCGCCTAATGGGCCTTGAGCTCCATGTTGAGCTTTGTTCAAGTGGGCAGACATGGCCGCCTGGGCCTAGCTCACCCATATGTGTGTGTGTGTGTGTGTGATTTACTTTGTTGGTTTTGGGAAAAAGACCACATACCATCTGGTAATCAGATTTTCTTTATTTATTTTTTCAGCCACTTTAGAACAATTGATTCTCAAAAAAAATAAAAAGCCACTTTAGAGCAATTAAATTTCTAGAGGTATCATATGTAATTTTTGAAACTAAACTTGATAAATATTTATATAACTATAATATATTATAAAATAATTAAATTCAGTAGCGGAGAGTGGGGAGGTGTTAGGGTAGGGGCCATGACCCCTCGTCTCAACATCCCCTTATCGTTAATGTGGAGGGCAAAAAGTTTAGCTAACAATTGTTAACGCGCTACTTCCTACTCATACAATAAATTTTAGAAGTGGGATGTAAGATCGCCTTCTAAGTACCCATGCCTCAATAATTAACGGAGGTTATATGAGTTTATCAAGTAAAAAGTACGTATTGAATTAAGAAAAAGTCTTGAAATGGCTAAGTGCTTGTCCTCGGGTTTGGTTCAGTCCAAGGTTGCTGTTACAATGGTATTCTCTCTTTCTTTTCTCTCAAAAAATCCTCTCGTCTATCTAGTTACTTCTTGGCTTTATATAGTTAGCCAAAATACATCTGGGCTCTACATTTGGAGATTTAAGATTGCACTTCATTGATACTTGTTCCATCATAACCTTATTGGTAGGTTTTACACCAAAGTATAAGCTGTGAGGGTACTATTCACAGTCATTTGCCCATTAATGCGGCTAGCTAAGTGGTTGCAGTACATTTAATGTGAAGGGGATGGTTGCTTTATCTTTCCTTCCTCTTCTCTTTCGTGTTCAATGCCAAGTTACTCATTTTCTCCATCTGTTCGCCATGCTCCCTTCACTCCTGATTCTCGGCCTTCCGAGGTTAGGTAAGATTTCTCGGCACCCTTATCTACTGCTATAGCTCAAACTCTTTATTAGTTTAAATAATTTCTTTCTAAGGACACTTCGCGAAGTTCACCTTCTTAGAAATGCCTTTGCCTATTTCATTAACTATTTTGGATACTCGTCCCCCCACAGTTACCTTACCTAAATCCTTTATACACAAATTCTTAGCAAATTTATATATATGAGCAAAGTTAATAGATACTCTAAGAGCATTGGTTTAGAAACTTTTTAATGGGAAAAAAAAAAACAATCGATTCTTTTTTACAACATTTTATGTTTTTCATGAAAGAAGTATCAAAATTTTCCTTAAAATTCTTATTAACAAATACTTTAAGAACACTTGTTAACTAGATTACACTATCTAAAACTTACATAAAATCATTAATCCATTTTTTTGCTTGATGAAAAGTAATTCCACTTCAAAAAATTTGAGCTATTGTTTTTCTCAGGGAAAATGTATTGGTTTTTTTTTTAAATTATAAGAATAATCCTTTTTTTAGTTTATACCAACATACTAGGCTTTCTAAAACTTCAATGAAATTATTAATTCCTCTTCTTATGATGAGCTCAATATATGAAAATTAAATTTATAAGAATTAAATTAATAGTTTAATATGACAAAATTGTGGCATTTTTACATCCTTATCCTCTTAAAGAACATTAATTTGACCATGAAAATGTATGTAATAGGAAATAAAAAAAATAAAAAAATAAAAACTTTTGATTGAGACCAAACCCAATGCTTGATGGCATGAACTTGATAGTTCTACATTAGCTAAAACAAAGGTCATGAATCGCTTCAACAAAACATAAATACCAATACATCTTACTTAGACCTCGTTTGGGAGGAGGGAATGGAATTGAATTGGAAAAAATGAAAATAATAATCTTAGAATATTATTTCCTTCCCTAGTTTGAGAGTTTTAATGGAGGGAATGGAAAACTCATTCCCTTGTTTGCAAGTTTAAGTGGGAGGAAATAGAATGGGTAGGAGAGAATACTCATTCCTCTCTATTTCTTTAAAACCTCAATTTTTCATTCTCTCAAAAATTAAGAGAAATGTGAGAGAATGAAATTATATTTAATAATTTTTTTACTAAAACTCCCAAAATACTCCTATATATTTACTGCAACTTAAACAATGCTCCCAAGTGTAGAATTGTCGAGAAGTAATAACATGGTAAGTCCGATGTCAAATCCACAGGAAAAAGGGAATTGATTAACAAACCACAAGAGAATAAAACTAAAATAATAGATTTAATTGAACAGATTTTTGATGCTTTAGTAAAAATAATTTAAATTGAGAGAAAATAATAATATATTAAGGCACTAAGGTTTAGGGATACGCACATAACATATCTATCAGTAGTCTTAACAATATTTATTTTATAACTCAATTAAAATACATACGAAGGATGATTTTAGTCAGATGATTTAACAATAGAAACTCAAGAATTAATTGTCTAAGGTAGTTTCATGAAATTGATTGATCTTATAAAAAACAAAACTAGTGAATTAATTCGCAGGGAATACTAAGCATTTAACGTGCCTGGAGTCTATGATAAATCAAAAAATTATACAGAACTAAATAATTTTCTAGATGAGTAAAACAATAAAAATATATATATAAATATAAGCATTAAAACCAATAAATAATTGTTAAGAACATACTAATAAACAGTTGAGTTTCACCTCTTCCCTTAACAAGACTTCTAGCAAGCCATAACACAAATAAAATTCTAAAAACTGTAAAGAAACTTTAATAAAACCTAAATTATGTTCTACAGCAGCTTCCCCTCCTGAATTTTGCCCTTAAGAGCCTTTAAATAGGTCAAGGAATCATATTATATGTTGAATTCCCGTTTGGAAAAAATCTCATGTTTTTAGGCTTCATTTAACCAAAATTTTCAGCCCATTTAACTTCAGAATTAGGACTTTTAGTAAACTACAAAGTTGTAGCACTTTAAGTTAAATTTACAGTCCAACTTGAATCATCTCGATTGGACATTTGAGCTGAAAGTTATGCTCCAAATATTAACTGATATGCAGGCTGGAATCCTAATCAGAATTGGACTTGGATTTGGTGCAGATTTTCTTTAATTCCTTGCTTCAATTGGACTTGAATTTAATTGGGTTAACCTTCTTTGACTTCATTATGACCCTTGTAAAAGTAAAATCTATTAGCTTTTTTCTTTTCACAAATTCACTTATTTAATTTCATTATCCTACAAAAGACAAATTCATGCATTAAAATTCAATTAAACACAAAATTGATTGTTCTGCATTATTCCAAAACCAACTATAAAATGCATGAATTAACTCATAATAAATATGATAATGCTTTCTAATAATGATATAAATATGCAAAATTAAGCTATTATCAATATTCAATCATTTATTTTAAGATAGAGATCTAATAGTAATATTATCATAAAATGATTCAATTTCATTCCTTCCATGTTGCTACCAAATAAGATTACTTTCATTTTCATTCCTTTACTTTAAAAAACATCCAATCAAGATTATTTAATTTCATTACATTCTTTTCCATTCATTTCCCTTACTTAAATACATTCTATTCCATTCATTTCCATTCCCTTATGATCATTCCATTTTATTCCCTTATGAACTCCCAAACAGATCCTTAGTTCAAAGGAGGTTTAGTGTGATTGAAGGGAAAGAGCATTGAGTTTTAGTGCACTTATGAATGTTATGACAAATGATCAAAAGAGATAGTTAGGTAAGAGATGATTTTACAGTGTGGGTTTTTGTAATAGATGCATGATTAGGTATAATTTATAGCTCGCTTTACCTTCTTCTTAAAATAAAAAAATAAAAAAGGTAGAATTTATAGCTGGGATGTTGGGTCTATAAATTCCACCAAAAAAGTTTCAAGAAAAATTTTGGTTTTTTGCTTATAGCTTGGCCAAACTTGGAATTTACAAAAATCATAATTTAAAGCACTACTTTAACCTAATTTTGAAAAATGCAACACCCAAACACATTTGTAGTTAAAAGAAAAGGAAAAAAAAAAAGAAAAAAGAAGAGAAACAATAAATATTTTATTTTTAATTTTGAATTAATTATGGAATAAATTAAACATTTGGTATCTAAGATTTTGAGTAAATTCAATTTTGGTCACTAAAATTTTCAACAAGGAAACAATTGTGTCAGGCCCATCTTAACTAGTGTTAGGACCTAAGGTGAAAACTTTAGGCGGAACTTTTTATTTTATTTATTATATATTAAGTAATATTTGTTTAATTAAGACTATTTTCATTATTATCTTCTAAATATTTTTATTGGTTTTTCTGTTCATTTGTTATATTTTCACCAATTTTTTTTTTTTTTGTGTATTGTTAAATATAAATAACGAATTTATTTATAGATTTCTTTTGACATTTAGTTTGTTTTTCTAGTTTCTCTCCTTTATGTATTTTTTAGTTTGTCATATCTATATGCATATTTTCTTTATAAATGTAAAAAATATTAAAAAATAAATGAAATACGGTTTATGATAGAATATTATAATATAACTAAAGCAAAATTTAAAATTTAAAACAATAGGCCTAATTTATCAAAAGTAATTTGCAACTTAACTAAATGATGTGGTCACTTTATACTTTAAACTTGCACAAATAAAATTTTATTTTATCATATAACTGAATAAATTAGTACTAATAAAAAAAGTATATTTTTTTTATAAGAAAAAAAAGTATATCATTCTTAAAGGATAGCTAATGAATTATACTTAAGCAATAAATATTAAATAAATTACTTGAAATATTAAAAATAAAATCAGCACCAATGGAAGTGGAAATGGGAAAAAACAAATTAATTAAAATTTTTTATAAAAAAAACTTTAATTAAAGAGTCAACTGAGTTGATGTGCTATCTCCCCAACCCACGTGATATTGACTAGAGTCAATAGGCGCTATACCTATTATTATAAACTAGTATGTAACCTATATTACCGCACGAGAATTGATATAATTTAATAAACCAATAAATATATTGCATTTTATTATTTAAGTGATATTGTTGGTTTCGTTTTTTATTTATTTATTAATTATGAGTTTAGCCATGTTTAAAAGACTTAGTTTATTCATGTTTAATAAAACTTAGTATTATGTAATTTTTTAACAAATATTTTATCATACAAAATTCTAATGAAAGAATACTATATAGACATATATATTCAAGATTAATTCATTCTCGGTACATATAAGTATGATTAAATTGCTTTATCACAAACCATTTTTAATAAAATATTTTAATCAATTAAATGTGAATCTCATAACGTGCGTCTCATAACAATATATAACAACAGAATAACATGAATCTCATAAAAAAAATTAAAAACCACTAAAATTATGAGCATGAAACGTAGACAAACAAATAGAATAAATACTAATTTCTTAAAAGAAAACTTACAGTGAGTTGAGAAAACTACATAAATAATCTTTGATATTTGAAGAATAATGTGATTGCAACTTCCTTTCAAAATTAGGTAGAGACTCGTGCTACTAACGTGTTATGAAAAAGAAAAGAAATATGCAACATCAATGATAGGAAAACAAAACAATTTTATATTTAAATAATAAAAATTATTGACAAAAAAGAAAGAAAGTATAGGCAGATAAAAGACAATAAACAAACAGCATCAATCATAGGAAAACCACAAAATTATATAATTAAACAATAAAAATTTACACAAAAAGGAACGACTAGTATGAGTAGATGAAAGAAAGCAGTAATTAAATCTTAAGAATGATTGGAATTCGTTTTGTAGAGCATAAACTAGGACCATGATAATTGTAAAGATAAGTACAATCGGAATATTTGAAGAACCTCTTCTTATATAACATACAAAAATACCCAAATACATGCATCATTAATACCAAAAGATTCTTTTGAAATTCCATGTGAAAAAAGGAGGTGAACCAAAAAAGGGAGGTGAACCTGAAAATACGTGGGTGTGGAAAAAGGAGGTGAACCTGAAAGATAGGGAGGTGAATCTGAAAATACATGGGTGTGGAAAAGGGAAATGAACCTAAAAATACACAGGTGTGAAAAAAAAAAAAAAAAAAAAAAAAGCACATTGGAATTACAAATTAGACTCCAATTTCACATTTACATTGACACGTGGCACAACAATAGATTAGAATTCTAATGGAGTTTCTCTCTGCTTCACCTATTACATATATATATATATATAGATAAATAAATAAAAGTAGGAACCGGTTTTTTGTGTTTCAAATTATCTTGGAGACTTTTTTTTTTTTTTTTTAATACAAGATAGAATTTTTCTTCTAATCTAATCTAAATGTATATATGTATGAAACTCTCTTCTGGAGACTTAAATATCGACCCTTACCCCCCACAAATGCTTATATCTGTAGAGCGACCATCACACCAAAGGTGTGTGGTGGTATGAGGTCTTTTTAATATAAGATGAATTTTATTGGCTAATAAAAAGGGTTTTAAGTTTTTTTTTTTTCTTTGTGGGTTCTAATTAACTCAATTAGTAAAGACTCTAATGATTGAATAAAAGATCTAGGATTCAATCCACCTATACCAAAAACCGATTGGTGTCTTAGTCTAATGATAAAAAACTACCATCAAGAACGAATGCCATAAGTCGAAACTCTAAAAATAAAAAAGATTTTCTTTTCTTTTCTTTTATAATCTAGGTAAAAGGGTAAATAAGTAGTAATTAAAATATAGTATAATATAAGATTGGACATTCTTTTATTTGGGAGCCTTAGACGACTGTCTTAGTCGCTTATATGCTAGAGCGGCCATCACACTAAAAATGTGTGGTGGTATGGGATCTTTTTAATATAAGATGAATTTTATTGGCTAATAAAAGGGGTTTTAAGTTTTTTTTTTTTTTTTTTTTTTTCCCTTTGTGGGTTCTAATTAGCTCAATTGGTAAAGACTCTGATGGTTGAATAAAAGATCTAGGTTTCAATCCACCTATACCAAAAACCAATTAGTATCTTAGTCTAATCATAAAAAACTACCATCAAGAACGAACGTCATAAGTCGAAACTCTAAAAATAAAAAAGACTTTCTTTTCTTTTCTTTTATAATCTAGGTAAAAGGGTAAATAAGTATTAATTAAAATATAGTATAATATAAGATTGGGCATTCTTTTATTTGAGAGCCTTAGATGACTATCTTAGTCACTTATACGCTAGAGCTAACTTGAATTATGTTCCTTTATTAAAATCTAAATATGGGGAAATTCAATTTTTGCCTTTTAAATATGCAAATATATGATTATTTTTATTTGGTTCCTTTAAAAATGGGAGTACCTTAACTTCTTCTTAGTTATTATAGGCATGTAACCAAAAATTTTGTTGGGGGACCAAATTGTTCCCTTCATAAAATCAAAAACCAAAACTAAACCTTTTATATATAACTTTAACTTCAAATTGATCCTAGACCCAAATTTTGAGAAGAAAATTTATAATTTAAGCTATAAATTTATAACTGTGGGGTCAGAAATGTAAATACATGCCTTTAGGCCTTGGGCCTGATCTGAGGATGCTAACCTTATTCGAGGATGACCTGACGACAACAAGGGCACCAAACTTAAAGGCCCACAAGCTCACTGTGGAAGTAAAGGCTAGTGGGATGGTTCGAGGAGAAATGTATCCTCGACTAACCGAGGTGAAGGTCAGAAGGTACAGCAAAATGCCTAGGGAGGAACTCATAAAGCTTAACAAGCAAGATTACACTCCAGAGGAATGCAAAGAGGGAGAACGAGTGAGTAGTACCCCGCAGAAAGCTGTTGCCACCGCATTAAAAGCTTCACAGCTACTTCTCTGGCCACATTAATGAAGAAGTGACATTTGAAAGGATGGTGGTCAGTCTTATAGCCATTGGGGGAAGATTTCAAGAGGGCAATGAATGGGAAAGACATCTGCATTGATGACTCCATGGATGGAAGCACAAGGAAGAAGAATATAACTAGAGAGGGAGAGAAAATGGAAGGGGGGATCAGTGGTAACTTTTTCTGAAAAAGAACAAGTGTATCCAACACAGAAGGTCCTCGGCACATGTCCGAAGAGTGCTCGTGCTACATTAAATCTTTCTTGCTTGTCAATCGTGAACCTAACCCAACGTCTTTGCTTTCCATCTTTCAAAATAGCCTAGGTTTCAAGCCCACTCTCTATAAATTTTATTGTTTGAAGCCATTTGGGCCTGTCTCCTACATGCATTTGGGTCATGCTTGATTTGTGTCTTTACAATTGGTACCGTCTGTGGGAAACCTTGAGTAAAAAGACGTGAAACATCATGGAAGACTCAAGTTCACACCATGCAGAATCCATGGGATCCTAGCATGAGGATCACTTCTCGCAGTTAGAGCGGGAAAGAGATTAAGAAGCTAGTATGCGTACAGAGCATACGCGCGGGAGGAGTCATGCATGGGCCGGAAGTAGAACCTCTCGCGAAAAAAGTGCCAAAACCATGCAGAAGGAGATTGACCATCTAAAAAGGAAGCTGCGTCAGGAGAAACGACGGCGTACTCCCTCTCCTTCAGATCCTTCTTCAGCAGATTCTCGCAGTAGCAGTGGCAGCCCCAAGTCAAGAACTCCTCCTAGTGAATCCTCCTCATACGAGGACGACTACCCTCATGACCCTAAGGGTAAGAAGACCTCTTCCAGGGGCTTGGCCAACGATGCTTTGAGCAAAGGGCTCCACCAAATCTCCAAATCGCCCTTTACTCGTAGAATTAAGAAGGAAAAGCTTCTGAGGCGATTTACCTAACCAACCTTCACTATTTACAATAGGCAGACGGACTCGGTGGAACATGTGAGTCATTTCAATTAGAGAATGGTGGTGCACTCTAAGAACGAGACCTTGATGTGCAAATTCTTTCCCTCCGACTTAGGACCTGTCGCGATGAGATGGTTCAATGGCCTGAAGGCAGGCTTTGTTGATTCCTTTATGGAGCTCACCAGGGTGTTTGGCTCATGTTTGGTTACCTGTAGTAGGGTGCCTCGGCCTTTAGATTCACTGTTATTCATGGCTATGAGAGGAGGAGACTCTCAAGACGTACTCCGACAGGTATTAGGAGATGTTCAACGAGATCGATGGGGACTTCGATGATGTTGCCATAAGTACCTTCAAGGTCGGCCTTCCAAACAAGTACGATCTGAGGAAATCTTTGACCAAAAGGCCTGTCAAAAGCGTGTGTCGGCTTATGGATCGCATCGACGAGTACAAGTGGGTTGAAGAAGATCGGCTACAAGGAAAGGGGAAGGCGAAGGTTATTATCCCTCAAAAGAGGAGGGATTTCAGGTCAGACAAATACAACAACAGTAGCCCGAGGAGAGATTTCGTTGGGCAGTCTAGTCCAACCTCTTCTTAGATGGTCAGCACCGTGTTTTGTGAACCCGTGCAATAGGTGTTTAGGAAAATCCGTCATGAACCATATTTTAGGTGGCCCAACAAGATGGTAGGGGATCCCACGAAGCGTAATCAAAACCTTTATTGCCAATATCATCAGGAGAGAGGTCACACAATAGAGAACTGTAGGAATTTGTGCAATTATCTAGAGCAATTGGTGAAGGAGGAAAAGTTGAAACAATTCTTGTATCGGCCTAACGGGTAGGGAGAGCATCATGGTCCTGCCAATCAGGGCAACAATGTTTCAAGACCCCCTTTGGGGACGATTAATGTCATCCTCGCTGCTCCTAGGAGGACTGGTTCTTGCCCTTCCAAAGTGATATCTGTGGCGCGAGTTCTTGCCGAGAACTCTAGCTCTGAGTCGAAGAGGATTAAGGGTAGCGCACCTCCAATTCTAGGCTTCTCGGACGAGGACAAAGTGGGGACCATCCAACCACACGATGACGCCTTGGTCATCATATTGAGAATAGAAGGCTACGATGTGAAAAGGGTAATGGTTGATCAGGAAAATGGTGCAGACATTATGTATCCTGATCTATTTAAGGGGTTGAATTTGAAAATGGAGGATCTTTCGGCTTATGATTCTCCTCTAATAAGCTTTGAAGGGAAAGCTTTCATCTCGAATGGGCAGATTAGGCTGCTTGTGCAGTCAGGCCCAGCAGTGGTCGAAATAGATTTCATCGTGGTTGACACCTACTCTCCCTACACGGCCATTGTCGAGAGACCGTGGTTGCACGCAATGGGTGCTGTCTCCTCGACTCTCCACGCCAAGGTGAAGTTCCTGTTTGGCGGTCAGGTTAAAGAAATTATTGGGAGTCAGTCGGCGGCAAGACAGTGCCTAACAGCCGTAGTTTTGCGCAGGCTGGAGCTAGAGCCCTCGGCCTCGGCTGCATGTATCCCATAGCAATCAACATCTTCTGCCACAACTGGGGAGATAGTGGCAGAAAAGCTCGCGTGTGAAGAGTTGGATAGAGTTCTTGTAGATAGTGACCCTGAAAGGTTCTTCCAGGTAGGGGCTCAATTGCCAGCCGAGGAAAGGGAAGGGTTAGTCGCGTTCTTGAAAGTAAATCTTGACATGTTTGCATGGGATGCTTATGAGGTTCCTGGGATTGACCCGAACTTCATCTGTCACCACCTGAATGTCAGCCCGACTGCAGTGCCGAAGAGGCAACCACCTTGGCACTCTTCCAAGGAACATTCCGACGCTGTTAAAGAGAAGGTTATTAGACTCAAAAGAGTTAGGGCTATCAAAGAAGTATTCTATCCTGAATGGTTAGTGCACAGAGTAGTGGTGAAGAAAAAAAAAATGAAAAATAGAGGGTATGTGTGGATTTTATGGACCTAAACAAGGCCTGCCCTAAAGACTCTTTCCTAATACCTCGCATAGATCAGCTGGTGGACACTACTGTCGGCCATGCTTGGATGAGTTTTCTGGATGCCTTTCAGGAGTACCATCAAATACCTTTAGCTTCGGAGGATCAGGAGAAGACAGCTTTTGTCACTCCCATTGGCAACTATTATTACAAGGTAATGCCTTTTTCCAGCTGTTAAATAAGTGGAAGGGATTTGAATGGATTGAAGAATGCTTCTTAGCTTTTCAGTAGCTAAAGGAATATCTCTCTCGACCACCCATTATGTCTCGCCCAAACTTAGATGAAATTTTGTTTGCATCTATAGCCGTGGCTATTCATGCTGTCAGCCTGGTTCTGATACGGGATAACAACAGTATACAAAGACCAGTCTATTATGTGAGTAAGTCTTTGCAAGAAGCCGAGATACAGTATTTACCGTTGGAAAAAGAGATTCTAGCTGTGGTGCATGCTACGCGCAGGCTTCTGCACTACTTCCAATCTCATACGGTCGTCGTGTTGACTCAACTCCCCCTTAAGTCCGTGTTACGGAGTGCTGACTACTCCAGCAGAATCTCCAAATGGGGAACTATCTTGGGAGCCTTTGACATCAGGTACACGCCTCATACCCCCGTGAAGGGGTAAGTCCTTACCAACCTAGTGGTGAAGTTTGTTAAGCCTTCAGTGAAAGAGAACCCTAAGGGGTGGGGCATGGATGGAAAATAAGTCGGCATGATCTCGTGCAAGGAATCCCTGATGTGGAAAGTATACGTGGATGGAGCAGCCAACCAGAAGTGGTCTGGTGTAGGGATAGTTCTGATATTCCCGAAGGGAATTGTCTTGGAGAAGTCTTTGAGATTGTCATTCTCAACTACCAACAACAAAGCTAAGTACGAAGCTTTGTTAGTGGGAATGGATATGGTTTAGAAAATGGGTGGAAAGGTGGTACAAGTGTTCTCAGACTCTCAACTGGTGGTCGGCCAGATGGAAGGAAAGTTGAAGGCCAGAGAACCGAGGATGCAAGGGTATTTATCCCACACCAAGTACTTGTAGTCTAAATTTGAATCTTTTGCAGTATTGTATATCTTCAAGAATGGGAACACCCACGTCGACTCGTTGGCCACGCTTGCAACCTCCTCGGCCTAGAGCCTACCCCGGATTATCCTTGTTGAAGACTTAGTTAAACCAACAGGGACAGGAGGTGGTGCCATCCAAATTCACCAGATCAGAATGGGTCCCAGTTGGATGGATCCGATAGTGTCCTTCCTAAAAAATGACGTCTTACCGGAAGAAAAGTCAAAAGTCGACAAGATACGGAGAAAGGCTTCACAGTTTTAGCTATCTGAGAATGAGAAACTATATAAACGCTCTTTCTCTGGACCTTACCTGTTGTGTATACATCCTGAAGCAACAGAGCTGCTCTTGAAAGAATTGCATGAAGGAATATGTGGTAGTCACACGGGAGGAAGGTCATTAGCCCACAGAGCCCTTACCCAGGGATATTGGTGGCCAAACATGCAGAGAGAGGCGCAAGATTATGCGAGAAAGTGCGATCAATGTCAAAGATTTGCTCCCAACATTCATCAGCTTGAGGGTGTCCTTAATCCACTGACTAGTCCTTGGCTGTTTGCTCAGTAGGGCTTGGATATTATGGGGCCCTTCCCTAGGGCAGCGGGGAATAAAAGATGGCTGCTCGTTGGGACGGATTATTTCACCAAGTGGATTGAAGCAGAGCCCCTCTCAAACATTAAAGACGTGGATGCAAAGAAGTTCGTCTAGAAGAACATCATTACCAGGTTTGGGATCCCACACACCTTCATCTCGGATAACGGCCTGCAATTTAACAGTAAGGCCTTTAGAAAGTACTGTGGGGACTTCGATATCACAAACAGATATTCTACCCCAGCCTACCCGCAAGGGAATGGCCAGGCTGAGATGATCAACAAAGTGATAGTTAATAGGCTTAAGAAAAGGCTGAATGATACTAAAGGCAGATGGGTGGAAAAAATGCCACATGTGTTGTGGACTTATCGAACCACACCACGAAGGTCCACAGGAGAAACACCATTTTCGATGACTTATGGAGCTGAAACTGTGATCCTTTTGGAAATGGGGTTTCCGACGATGAGAACGCACTCCTTCAACCCAGATAACAATGATGACTTACTTCAAAAGGGGCTGGACCTGGTTGAAGAAAGGCGAGAAAATGCTATGGTTCGGCTGGCTTACTACCAACAGAAGCTCAAGCAAGGGTATGACTCCCATGTGAAATCCAGGCCCTTTGCCCCTGGTGACCTAGTCTTAAGGAAGGTTGTCGGTACCGCTAGAAACCCTACGTGGGGAAAATTGGGACCTAACTAGGAAGGGCCCTATCGTGTAACTTCTATAGCTGGTATAGGGTCATATTATCTGGCCGACCTAGATGAAAAGGCCGTACAACATCCTTGGAATGTAAATAACCTGCGAAGGTACTACTATTAATGGAAGGCATTTTTGCCATTTGTTCAGTTGTTATTATATTGTGTTAATTATTAATTTCTCAGTCTTCAATATCAAACAAAAACCCAACGTTTTTACTAAGTGTTAATGTCAACCTTAGCTACGCCAGGTCCTCGGACCATCTGCTTTGGGAAAAATTAACATGCAGTCCGTTTTTACCAAGTGTTAATGTCAACCTTAGTTACGCCGGGTCCTCGGGCTATCTGCTTTGGAAAAAATTAACATGCAGTTTGTTTTTACTAAGTGTTAATGTCAACCTTAGCTACGCCGGGTCCTTATTTTTACTAAGTGTTAATGTCAACCTTAACTACGCTGAGTCCTCGAACCATCTGCTTTGGGAAAAATTAACATGCAGTCTATTTTTACTAAGTGTTAATGTCAACCTTAGCTACGCCAGGTCCTCAGACCATCTGCTTTGGAAAAAATTAACATGCAGTTCATTTTTACTAAGTGTTAATGTCAACCTTAGCTACGCCGGGTCCTCAGACCATCTGCTTTGGGAAAAATTAACATGTAGTTCATTTTTACTAAGTGTTAATGTCAACCTTAGCTACGCCGGGTCCTCGAACCATCTGTTTTGGGAAAAATTAACATGCAGTTTGTTTTTACTAAGTGTTAATGTCAACCTTAGCTACGCCGGGTCTTCGGACCATCTGCTTTAGAAAAAATTAACATGTAGTGCATTTTTACAAAGTGTTAATGTCAACCTTAACTACGCCGGGTCCTCAAACCATCTGCTTTGGAAAAAATTAACATACAGTCCATTTTTACTAAGTATTAATGTCAATCTTAGCAACGCCGGATCCTTGGACCATCTGCTTTGGGAAAAATTAACATGCAGTTCGTTTTTACTAAGTGTTAATGTCAACCTTAGCTACATCGGGTCTTCGGATCATCTACTTTGAAAAAAATTAACATGCAGTTCATTTTTACTAAGTGTTAATGTCAACCTTAGCTACGCCGGGTCCTCAGACCATCTGCTTTGGAAAAAATTAACATACAGTCCATTTTTACTAAGTGTTAATGTCAACCTTAGCGACGCCGGGTCCTCGGACCATCTGTTTTAGGAAAAATTAACATGCAGTTCGTTTTTACTAAGTGTTAATGTCAACCTTAGCCTTGCCGGGTCCTCGGACCATCTGTTTTAGGAAAAATTAACATGCAGTGCATTGTTACAAAGTGTTAATGTCAACCTTAACTACGCCGGGTCCTTAGACCATCTGCTTTGGGAAAAATTAACATGCAGTTCGTTTTTATTAAGTGTTAATGTCAACCTTAGCTATGCCGGATCCTCGGACCATTTGCTTTGGGAAAAATTTACTTGCAGTTTGTTTTTACTAAGTGTTAATGTCAACCTTAGCTACGCTGGGTCCTCAAACCATCTGCTTTGGGAAAAATTAACATGCGGTTCATTTTTACTAAGTGTTAATGTCAACCTTAGCTACGCCGGGTTCTTGGACCATCTGCTTTAGGAAAAATTAACATGCAGTTCGTTTTTACTAAGTGTTAATGTCAACTTTTGCCACGCCGGGTCCTCGGACCATCTGCTTTTGAAAAAATTAACATGCAATTCAATTTTTTACTAAGTGTTAAACAGAACCTTAGCTACGCCGAGTCCTTAGACCATCTGCTTTGGTGAAATTAACATGCAGCTCGACTTTTGCTTCATTTTTCCTAAGTATTAAACAGAATCCTAATTGTGCCTGGTTCTTGGACCACCCATTTTTGGGGAAAGATTTACTTCTCAGCTTGTTCCTATAAGAGTTGTGCGGGAATAAATCTATTCTCATGTTTGAGTCTTGCATAGATTCAAGTCCCTAACTAAAATCTTTATCATCCTTGTGCGTTCAATGGGTCTCTGTGGCGTGAAACTTAGTATAATTCTCACGTACGGGTTACTCATTAAAGGAGTAAGTTTATAAAGTGAAGCCTTCCCCATTATTGATTCACATAGTCATGCAGCAGCTAGATAAAGATGATCGTATCTGTTTATATCTTAAACACCTTCATGGTGTGTTTGCAAGAGATACAGACAAGGGAAGTTACATGTAAAAAATGCTCGCAAAGAAGTCAGAAATCGAAATCCTTGTATTAATCATAACTTGGTTACATAGGAAACTACAAAAGGAAAACATATATATATATATAAGGGACAAAGACGATAAAGTGTTTGTATTAAACAAAAATTCAAAAGAGCTCTCAATGGCTTATGTCTTGGCCTTTGATGGAGGATCCTCTTTGGGCTTCACCTCAGCCAAATGGATCTTGGCTTCTACTCCTAGTGGCTCAAGCTTTGCGGACAGAGAAGCAGCTACCTCAAGGGTCAGAGGAGCATTAGCAGGTTCTGCCTCTGGTAGGGCCATGGACTCCTTTCCCTTGTCCTTATCGGTCTTCTCCTCTAGGAGAGTTTCTTGAATTGAACCCATAGAGGCCTGAGGAGGAGCAGGAGCTACCAGGGAGGTGGAAGGAGCTGAAGGAGGGGGAGTATCAAATTTGCGGATATCGGGGGGATACCACATGTTCTCAGACTTTCTTCATTCAAATGTGGTAGAAGCACCTGCCACATTGAAAGCCTCCGACCACACCTGCCTACAGTACTCCCTGCATAAGTCAGCTAGCTCTTCGATCAGACAGGTCTCTGTCTCCTCGACCCCTCTATTGAAAAAAGCAAGTGAGGCAGCATCAGCGGCCTCCTTAACAGCACGAGCCCTGTCCTCGGCCTTTGCTAGCTCCTCCTTCAAGCAGGCAATGTCCTATTGGGCCGCGGTAAGATCCTCCTTATAACCTCGGAGCTACTTACATTGCACCTCGGCTTGAGCTTTGGCTGTTTTGAGTCCAGCATTGGCACTCCTCTTCAGCTGCTCCTCCGTCGTCTGCCTCTTGACAAGCTTTTCCTTCTCCTCCTCAGCTAGGCCAAGAGCTTTCTCCGTCTTAACTCTAACATTGAGCTCAATGTTGGCCTTCTTCCGAGCGTCTTCTACCTATTTTTCAACCACAAAGACCTCTTAGATGGCCTTAACGCATATAGAAAACATATGTAGTATGATGAGCATGTTCCTAAGCTTATATAAGCAAGAAAGGTTGGGTAATACGTACCAAGCCAAGGTCCTTCTTCAGGGAAAGGAAGAGTTGTTACTGCTTCATCTGCTCAAGGGCTTCCATGTCTTTGCGAAGGAGCAGGGGCTGTTCTAGGGCCTCAGCCAGATAAAGGGAGTACCCTTTTTGGAACTCTCTTATGCTGGAATGGTCAGGAATGGGAGTTCTGTCCAACTTCAGCGCAGGGGACTAGAAAGACTCTGCGCGACGCACCTCGGTCTGCCTATGGCTCTCTCCACTCTCCACTAAGGGAGCACGCGTCCAGCCCTTAGCAACCTTTTGTTGTTGTTGTTGTTGTTGTTTTTGTTGTTGTTGCATCAGCTTCTTTTGTTGTGCCACCTCAGCCTCCTCACTCTTCTTCTTCCTCTTCTTCTTGAGGTCAAGGGCAAGAACCTTGGGGTCGGTAGGGGGAGAAGGAGGAGGGGGTAGCTAGAGAGGAGGTTGGGATCCAGTGGCACCCTTCTTGGCCACTTGTGTACCTCGCACATTCATGAGTGACCTCAGACTGGCTAGGTCTTCCTCCTCGGTGCTGTTGTCCACCTTCGAGATTATTAAACCCCTTATCTCGGAACCCTCGGTGGGTTCGTCTTCTGCATCCGAAATGTTGACAATGTCCTCTTCAGGCTTTTCAGCTTCCTCGAGCCTGAATTGGTTTATTTCTTCCTCAAGAGATAGGCGGAAGGATATAGACTCTTCCCGGGCAACAGCTGCTATAGGCCGCACTGAAAGGGGGACTGCTGTAATAGGAGGAACGTACAGAATGATGGATGGATCGTCTGGCAAGTCGTGTGAAGCGAGGAAGTTGGGCTTGGAAACGTCTATCCGATTGTGCCTCCTGTCACCCACAACGACAGCGTTGTCGATCTTTTGGTAGGCGTTTGATAGAGGGTCGTACCCCAGTATGAGATGGGCAGCCCTCACCTATAAGTCCTCATTGACGAAGACCTCGAATCTCAGTACTCTGTTGAGGTCTGAGATGTTGACTTCCCCTAGACGAGGGGATACGTGTTACTTGTTTGCAAAAGAGACATCCAAAGGGCCAAGTATGGTTAGGTTCAAACAAACTTTAAGCAATAATAGCATTAAGTTACGGGGAATTCAAAGGGCGAAGCTAAGGGAACTAAAGCTTAGACCAGAAATCCTAATCCTAGGCAACCACACTTGGTTTCCCCTCTTTAACGAGGCAATGAGGACTGTCGTACCATCTCCCGGAGATGATTAAGTAGTCGCCCTTCATGCCTTTGTTAGATTTGGGGAGACATGATATCAGTCTAACAACGCTAGACTAGGACTTGAGATAATAACCTACGTTTTTCAACTGGTGGCATTCATACAGGAAGGCAACATTGCGCCACGTGAAGTTTAGACCTATCTGCTCGTTTAGAGCGTCGACACAATCTAAGACCCTAAACATATTGGGTGTACATTAGTCGGGGCAAAACCTATGGTTGCGGAGGTACTCGCTAGTGACGTTTTTCATAGGAAAGGTCATCCCACCCTCTAAAAAGACGATAATAGGGATGACAACCTGTCCTTCCTTCTTAGAGTCAGCTACAACTTCAGGGGGGCAATATTTTAAACCCCCTTCTGGAGGAATATGGTATTTGGCTCAGAATCCTTCCATACCGGATTCAGAATCCAACAGACACTTGAACCTACCCATCTAGTCAAGATAATAGCGGAGATTTAGAAAGGAAAGGGGTAGAAGTTAACAGCCAAGGAGAAAGGATCTAGTGAAATGAAAACTTACTGGAGAAAGGTGTACGACTCTTTGTGTGCTTCTGGAGAGAAAATGAAGGTAGATGCTTCCAGGATGCAGTTGCTTTTTGGAGTAATGGCTGACTTCGCAACTCCCCAAACATTTTGAATGTTTGGGAGGCGGAAATTCATAGGGGTTATCCCGCTCAAATTTTTGGGAAAAAACCCGGGCCGTTAGATCTGCATCTCACCGTTGAACGTGGGCAACAGGGAGTTACTTAGAGCAATCAATGAGGGTGTCGTAGGCTTTGAGGCGCTAGGAGCTGTTTCAGAACGGCCAGGTGGACGTTTAGCGTGCAGCAGTTTGAGAGGCACGTGGAAGCTGCGGATTGGGGTCAAAAATTCATTTTTCTCCTCGAACGGGAGTAAAATAAATTTTTGAGGGGCTGTTGTGGGGTCAGAAATGTAAATACATGCTTTTGGGTCTTGGGCTTGATCTGAGGACTCTAACCTTGTTCGAGGATGACCTGGCGATAACAAAGGCACCAAACTTAAAGGCCCACAAGCTCACTGTGGAAGTAAAGGCTAGTGGGATGGTCCGAGGAGAAATGCATCCTCGGCTAACAAAGGTGAAGGTCGGAAGGTACAGCAAGATGCTTAGGGAGGAACCCGTAAAGCTTAACAAGCAAGATTACACTCCAGAGGAATGCAAAGAGGGAGAACGAGTGGGGAGTACCCTACGGAAAGTTGCTGCCACCGCATTAAAGGCTTCACACCTACCTCTCTGGTCGCATTAATGAAGAAGTGACATCTGAGAGGATGGTGGTCTGCATGGATGACTCCATGGATGGAAGCATAAGGAAGAAGAATATAAATAGAAAGGGAAAGAACATGGAGGGGGGGATCAGTGGTAACTTTTTCTGAAAAAGAACAAGTGTATCCAACACAGAAGGTCCTCGGCACATGTTCGAGGAGTGCTCGTGCTACATTAAATCTTCCTTGCTTGCCAATCGTAAACCTAGCCCAATGTCTTTGCTTTCCATCATCCAAAATAGCCTAGGTTTCAAGACCACTCTCTACAAATTTTATTATTTGAAGCCATTTGGGCCTGTCCCCTACATGCATTTAGGTCAGACTTGATTTGTGTCCTTACAATAACTGTCTGTGAGAGACCGCTCCCTCGGCCAGTTTTATTAGGAGTGTTGGGCCAAACCCACATGAATGGGTGGAGTTATGTTATTACCTCTCAAAATGGAGGTTCGACTAGTTATATTTTCCTCTTTGGATTAAGGGTTTTACAATGGAGTCGCCACTTATTTAATTATTAGAAAAATAAAAAAACCAAAATTGAAAAATTCATCATTTTATTAATTTTCAATTGAATTTACATTGGTCATAGGAAAATTACATGGCTTTGGTCCTAGATACAATTTAAGAAAAAGTACATGGCTTTGTTTCCTAATTACAATCTAAAAATTGAAAATTACATGGACAAGCATTTGATATACTAACCCTTGATCTAAGTTCAGAGGCTATGTTACAAGGTGGGAAGGTGTTAGGCACCCACCTTGCTCGGTGAAACCGATCTTCTAGACTATGGTAGCTTACATTCATATCATATCATCCAATATGTCAATCAATTTGCATGTTGAATTTAATGTGTGTGCATGTGATCAACCTTAATTCAACTTATTAATCATTATATTTGGATTTGAAAAATAAATTCTAGTGAATCTGTGTGTATTGTGATATCCTAGATTCAAGGATTTGAAAGAATTATGAAACAAACATGTTTTTCATATTTTTTATGTGAAGTTAAGATTAAAACTAGTATTATGCATGAACATGTGATGAACAACAAGAACATATGAAGAACATATAAGAACATTCAAATATATTCAAGAGAATTTAAATAATTACTATCATGCCTTAATCCTAAATTCTTATCATGGCAATACAAAAAACAAGTTAGGGAAAGAGATTATACCTTCATGCAAGATCCATATGGTGGATGAGGAGACTCTTGAAGGAGGTCCTATGGGTGGAGGAAAAAAAGAGTTAGGAGAGGAAGAGTGAGTCTCACTCAATACCTTGAGTCTCAAGAAGACCAAGATGTGACAAGACTACTCAACTTCCTAGAACTCAAGAGAGAAGAAAAGAGAGGGGGTTTTTTCGTGTCTTGGAATGAAGGAGATGTGGGGTTTATATAGTAGTGGTGGAGGAAATATGAATGGAAGGCCATTAATGAGGGTTGACGAAGAATCATGAACCTAGACCTCATTTTAGCCTTTGGGGAGATTTGGTGCATTAAATGGAAAGATTGGTGGGAGTAAGGAGCAAGCCAAAATTCGGTTTTCTCATAGTTGCTGTAACAGCTTGTAAAGCTAACTTTGAAAAATCATATCTGACACAATTCTGATCGGAATTGGCTCGTTCTTATGCTCAAATTGAAGCCCCGGATGTCTAGTTTCTAGGAAAATTAACCTCATTCACAGATTCAAAATATTCTGAGAGATATCAATGAAATAGTGAGTAGAGGTCATTTCTAAGAAAAATGGTTTCAGCACAATTAACATTAATAGGTCCCAAATTAGTTTCCAATTAACATTAATAGGCTCCAATCACTCCCATTTTAGACCTAACTAGTTCCAAATTTACCCTAATTAAAAGATAATTGCACAAATTACTCATTGAATAATTAATGTTTAACTATTTACTTAATTAGGTGTATGCAACTTTACCATAAAATGTAGTCCTAACCAATCAAAGTATGACACATTATTAATTTCAAATTGATTATAATTATAACCAATTGGAATCAATTGTTCATAATCACATAAGGTCGAACTCAATTTGTGATAGTGCATCTCGGCCATTAAAACTTGCTTTGATGATAACTTTCAATCTGATGGTCCGATTAGGGCTTATAACTAATCGATTTGATCGTTACACCATCAAGATCATTTTGGTGAAATGAGATTATGGATCTAATGACCAAAATCAAGATGCATATTTCCAAGGTGAAATTACCTTTTTACCCTCCAAGTGAGGTTAAATGCGGGTTGCAAAATGATGTGTCAACACTGTTACTTAAAAAAAAAAACTGTAAATTTATAATTCTTTTGAGAATACTTTGATACGTATCCCCCCCCCCAAAACTAGCAAAAGTACCATACCAAAAATTGAAAAACCTAACACCTTTGAAAAAAAAAAACAAAGCATATATTTTTTTTTAAAGGGTACAGTCAATGTATATCGTTAGGATAGTTCACTAAAATATGTATCCTAAAAGCACACGTTATTAAAACCTACTTGTACGACATATGACTAGAAGCCCCCTTCATTGGGCCCCAATTAATGAAGGCCCAAGAATGATATTGCTCTTAGGTTTGTCCCATCATGTTTGGCCCATGAGGCCCAAACATTGTAGCCCACTAATTGTGACACCTCGGGGACCTCATGATCAGCTAGTTTGCCAATGACGTTCAGCTACATCCTGGCAAGTTGGAAGTGCCTTGGGAAAGTGTGCTGCTGACCAAGTTTTGGTAGCTAACACCAGTTCCAATGAAGCAACTCCCATCCTAATGAAATTTATTACTTGTTAGGAATAATTAGTTTAGGCCCACCCGCACGAGTGGGGTCAGAACGTAATCATAATTCCACTGCTTGCCTTAAGCTATAAATAGTGGAAGGAACACTGAAATAGGGGTTGGATAATTTTAGAGCAAAAGAGAGAGATAGAGAGAGAGTAACCGAGCAAGCTACAGAGTGGAGAAAGGGAAAAAGGAAGTTAGAATATGAGGGTACCTTGTTCTTAAGCCTGCCCAAGTACTACCCATAGTAGGATACACAATACCCATTGAACAAATAAATCGTGAGCCCAAAACTTAAGGCCAACTAATTGAGGGGCAATTAGGCTGCGCACTACTTTTAAAAATATAGGAGTTGTGTTAGTAGTTGCCCTTAGGATAATTATTAATAAATCATTTTAGGGAATTTTTTATATCACTTTTATGAGAAATCGAAAAGGCCGTCATTTAAAAAAAAAAAAGTTTCTAAAAAACACAAAAAGGCAGTCAAAACATTAATTGTTTTTTTTAATATAAACCTTTCCTAAAATAGCTCACTAATAAATGCTTATTCGTTAACATTTCCCAAAAATAAACATTTCCATAAAGCCTTAGGGTAATCATTAATAGACAATTTTAGAAGTCTTTTTAGAGAAATGCTAATGGATACATTTAGGGTATTGGTTAACAATCCATTTAAAGAAATTTTTTTTGAAAAAAGAAAAAAAACTATTAATGTTTTGATAGTTTTTTTATTTCCCAAAAAATGGTGTCAAAATTTTCTTAAAATGAATTTATTAACCATTACCTAAAGACACTCGTTAGCATAACCTAAGTGTTGAAAGACTATCAAAATATTAACTATTTTTGCTATTTTTTCACAAAAAATTTTCTTAAAATGATTTAGTAACAAATACTCTTAGGTAACATATCCCATTAATAAATTAAAAAATATGTATAAAGACTAAAGAGTCCTACTCCTACTCACAAAGAAAAAAATCCCCACACGTATCTATAAAATAACCACTACCACAAAGGGAATCAAACCTTGTTGAAATATTTCAGCAACCCTAAAGAATCAATCCGCACCGTCCGTACAAACCAATATCAACGGCTAGGAACTATTTCCTTGAACGGAACTTTCTAGATCCTCTGATGCACAAAAATATTAACCTATATATACCAACCTTAGCTCCCACTTCATTCCTCACAAACCTCAAACCCTAGCCTCTCTCGCTTCTCTCTCTCTCTTTCACGCCGCATTCTGTATCTTTTTTCGAAGCGCTAGGGTTCGCAGCAATGGCCGCAAAAGGTGATGGTCCTGCGATCGGAATCGATCTCGGAACCACCTACTCCTGCGTTGGTGTGTGGCAGCACGATCGCGTTGAGATCATCGCCAACGACCAAGGGAACAGGACGACGCCGTCTTATGTTGCTTTCACTGACACTGAGCGTTTGATCGGTGATGCGGCTAAGAACCAGGTCGCCATGAACCCCATCAACACTGTCTTCGGTAATTTTCTAGTACCACTTTGTTTTTCCTTTTAGATCTGAGTTTTCTTCGCATGGAAGATTTGTTTTTGGCTGTTGTGTTAGATTTGATGTACTGAGATTCAGTTTGTAGAGATTTTTAGTAAGAACATTGTGTTTGTTTAAACTGTGATATGGGTTTTTTTAAGATGAGTAGTATTTGATATTAGAAGGGTTATTTGGAATTTATTTTCTAGAGTTTGTTGGTGGGTTCATGCGTATATTTTTGCTTTTTGTAGTAGTAGTATTGTAACAACAACTCTTTCTTGGCAATCAGATGTGACATGTTTAGCTAAATTAGATGGAAAAGCTTTTAGATTTGTATTGTTTTGGCTACATGTTCAGCTAAATTAGATGGAAAAGCTGTTAGATTTGTATTGTTTTGGCTACATGTTCAGCTAAATTAGATGGAAAAGCTGTTAGATTTATATTGTTTTGTGAATCTAATTATTTAGGATTGTGCACGATGGAGAAGCTGTTAAATTTGAGTAGTTTTCAATGTGAAGTGTTTCTTTTTATATTATTCAAAAAGTTGGGAGTTTTACGGGATAATTACTTAAACATAGATAAAGCTGCTTTTTTGGTAAATAATAAATACAAATATGGCTGTAGTTTTGATTGGAGTTAATTTGTTTTTGTTTTTGTTGTTGTCTCTATATTGGCTTTATCAGATTTGTAAGTTTTGTTTGATTATGTGATATATTTGTCTGTTATTGGATACTTACGTTGTGTTCTCTGGCATTCACAGATGCCAAGCGTCTGATTGGTAGGAGATTCAGTGATGCCTCTGTCCAGAGTGACATGAAGCTATGGCCATTCAAGGTCATTCCAGGACCTGGTGACAAGCCCATGATTGTGGTCAACTACAAGGGTGAGGACAAGCAGTTTGCTGCTGAGGAAATCTCTTCCATGGTCCTTATTAAGATGCGTGAGATTGCTGAGGCCTATCTTGGTGCTACAATTAAGAATGCTGTTGTGACCGTACCTGCCTACTTCAACGACTCTCAGCGTCAGGCTACAAAGGATGCTGGAGTCATTGCTGGTCTCAATGTGATGCGTATCATCAATGAGCCCACTGCTGCAGCCATTGCTTACGGTCTTGACAAGAAGGCAACCAGCGTTGGTGAGAAGAATGTATTGATTTTCGATCTTGGTGGTGGTACTTTTGATGTCTCTCTTCTTACCATTGAAGAGGGTATCTTTGAAGTGAAGGCCACAGCTGGTGACACTCATCTTGGAGGTGAGGACTTTGATAACAGAATGGTGAACCACTTTGTTCAGGAGTTCAAGAGGAAGAACAAGAAGGATATTAGTGGGAACCCCAGAGCCCTTAGGAGGTTGAGGACTGCTTGTGAGAGGGCGAAGAGGACACTGTCATCCACTGCTCAGACCACCATTGAGATTGACTCTTTGTATGAGGGTATTGACTTCTATTCAACCATTACTCGCGCTAGGTTTGAGGAGCTCAATATGGATCTCTTTAGAAAGTGTATGGAGCCTGTTGAGAAGTGTTTGAGGGATGCTAAGATGGACAAGAGCACCATCCATGATGTTGTCCTTGTCGGAGGTTCCACTAGGATTCCGAAGGTGCAGCAGCTGTTGCAGGACTTCTTTAATGGTAAGGAGCTTTGCAAGAGTATTAACCCAGATGAAGCTGTCGCCTATGGTGCTGCTGTCCAGGCTGCTATCTTGACTGGTGAGGGTAACGAGAAGGTTCAGGATCTTCTGCTATTGGATGTCACCCCTCTGTCACTTGGTTTGGAGACTGCTGGAGGTGTGATGACTGTCTTGATTCCAAGGAATACGACCATCCCCACCAAGAAGGAGCAGGTGTTCTCCACCTACTCTGACAACCAACCTGGTGTCTTGATCCAGGTTTATGAGGGTGAGAGGACAAGAACCAGAGATAACAACTTGCTCGGCAAATTTGAGCTTTCTGGAATCCCTCCAGCACCCAGGGGTGTTCCTCAGATTACTGTCTGCTTTGATATTGATGCTAATGGTATTTTGAATGTCTCTGCTGAGGATAAGACCACTGGCCAGAAGAATAAGATCACAATCACAAATGACAAGGGAAGGTTGTCCAAGGATGAAATTGAGAAGATGGTCCAGGAGGCCGAGAAGTACAAGGCTGAGGATGAGGAGCACAAGAAGAAGATTGAGGCCAAGAATGCTTTGGAAAACTATGCTTACAACATGAGGAATACCATTAATGACGAAAAGATTAGCTCGAAGATTGGTGCCGATGAGAAGAAGAAGATTGAAGATGCAATTGATCAAGCTATCCAGTGGCTTGATGGCAACCAGCTCGCAGAGGCAGATGAATTTGAGGACAAGATGAAGGAGCTTGAAAGTATCTGCAACCCCATCATTGCCAAGATGTATCAGGGTGCTGGGCCTGACATGGCTGGTGGCATGGATGATGATGCTCCCCCACCTGCTGGTGGCAGTGGTGCTGGTCCGAAGATCGAGGAGGTCGACTAAATGCATTGTTCTACCTCTTAATTTGATGAAACATCTGGTTCTATTTAGCTTTTATTGAATTTAGTTTTCAAACATTTTAGTATATTAGGATAGCTCTAAATTTTTGTTTCAGCGGATTTTTAATTTGTTTTTCCCATAATCTCTTTATATGGGCTTCTTGGTATACACTGGAAGCAGTGTCATTTTGTTCTGGAATTCTATATTTTGTTTTATCATTTTGATATTATTTATTAGATCTTTTATCAGCCAATGCAACATAGTTTTTAATAATGAACCGGAAAAGAGATTGGTTTTTCATTAATAATTTTAAAATTATAAATTTAAGTAGTGACTAATCCAAACAAATATAAACAATTTTAAATAAGTTTTCATTGCTTGTATAAAATGGGTAAGAAAAGAAGTACTATAAAAATTCATATAAATATTACAGAAATAATAGTAACAATATGATAACATTTATTTAAATTGAAATTAAATAATTTAATTGGAGTTCATTCTAATAAAATGATTGACACGTTTTTCTTGTAAATATTAAATCTCAAATAAAATAGGTATGTTAATATAGGGTCCTTGTTACATTGTTAGGACAATTGTTAATATAGTATTGTAAGAAAATTTTGACATTGTTAGGATAATTGTTTTTTTTTTTTTTTTTGGAATGAAGATAGAAGTTAGGACAATTGTTAATATATTATTTTAAAAAAATTTTGACAATATTTTTATCGAAAAATATAATAAATAGTTAAAACAATTAATTAATTTTTTATATAAGTTTCTTAAAATGGTTTTAAAATTTTAGGGCAATTGGTTACCATTTTCAATAAATATATTATATGTTTGTATTTTTTTTAAAACCATGCTAAATGACTGCCACACGTTTTTAGTCTCTAATTTCCATGCCAAATTTTAAGCACGATTTGAAATAAAGATGTTACGTCTATAACATTTTTATAATAAATTACATGTGGTTAGTTGTTATTAATTCAAATTTGAATTTAACACGAAGATTACTTTTTTTTTCCTAACAATAGTAACTAATAACAACTTACTACTTAAAATTTATTGTAAAAATATTATAAAAATGTTGTTCTTTTTGAAATTTCGTGTGAGTGAGAAAAAATATATAAAAATACGTATGTTTAAAAATTGAAAACATATTTTTAAATACATGTATCAAACTAACTCTTATTTTCCCTCCTCTCTTTGCTCTCATTCTCAAATCTCTCAGCCGTCTCTTTCAAATTTTAAATTTCAAAATCTTAATTTCGAAGAGCCGATTCTGGTTTTATCAGGTGAATTGGTGGTTTTCAGTTATTCTTGTATTTTATGTAATTTCGGGTTTTATATAAGAACAGAACTGGATTAGTGTCAGGTTCCGGTTGAACCGGCCAATTCAGTTTTTAAAACCATGCCTATAGATCTTGTCTTGTATTAAATTGTTTGTATGTTTTGGTTAACTGTGGTTTAAAATTGGTCTTTAAAGAGTTAACTAGAGCAGGCACAGCGACTTGTGTATGTCTTCGGCAAGACGTGTGCAATATTGCATCTGGAGTCTTTTAAGTCTTTGCCCTGCTGTTGACGTTTAGAAATTTGAGAGCCCTCGGCCTTAAGCAACGCAATATAGAAAAGGTTGGAGCTTGGACATTGAGTATACTTTCCTCCCACTTTTCCTTTCGGGTGATGCAATTCATATTTTGCAGTGAGTATTCGTAAAAGTTCTGGTAAAATGTAGACAGGAAGAGGGAAACCTAATGCTGGATTTCCATTTTATTTACCTAAGGTTAGAGTGGGAAACTGTGAACATAGCATATGGCTGCATTGCTTGGAACTTGGAAGAACATTTTTTCTCAGGAAGAAAAATGACACCATTTTTCTTGAGAACAAACTGAATTTTATACGGACAAAGAACAGTCCAGAGAACAATGGAAAGGAGCAAGGATGAAGGCGCAAACAAAAATCATGATGTTATGGATCTTATGATACGAAAAATAGTTATCTTTTCCGTCAGTCCACGCCTATCCGGCAATTGGCCTTGGCAGACGAAAATACAACTAAACTATCAAACCACCTAAGTTCAGAAAACATCAGAATGATAGCAAAGGTGGATACATAAATAGCTTGGATTAAGAACAGTAAGAAAATAATAAATCAATACATAAATGTGATTGAGAGCAATTAAAAAAAAAAAAAATCAAATGGAAATATTCTGTCATACTTTATTTTAGACCACTATAACCTGATATTTTTTTGACAGCCTCTTCTTCCATTTCCACAAGTTGATGGCAGAAATTTTCAACATCACTTGCCTCTTCCTTCAATGTGAACCTGAACTCCTTCCACTGGTACTGGCTAGAGCCATCCTTCAATAGTGGACTGGGGACCTTTCCCAGAACATCAAATCCCTTGCGATCAATGGAGAGCATGTATGCATCCTTCCCATGACAATAAAGACCAGTCAGTTAAGGATTGTATACTTATCCTAAAAAATATATATGAACAATTCCCAAAAGTGGAATTATTTGCTCTAAGCTGGTTGTCCAAGCACTTTGTTATATTAGAGCTAATAGCTGTAAATTTCTGAGAGTATCAGAAGTAAAATATTGAGAAAATTAAATAACTCCAAGCTTCCTATCCTAGACTGCGCAGGCACAATTTCATGGCAGGTTTGAGTGAGGTTTATCAAGAAACAGATTCAAGCGCACATACAGAGCATCATTTGTTTAGGGGGAGGAGTTGATTTACTATGACAACCTCCCGTTCTGTTGTATTGACAACACAGAATCAACTGGATATCTCCTCATAGGGACACTTAAGAAACTATACTCAAGAATAATTCTGCTATTAAATTGCATTCATTCATAAATCTAATCTTTGTAAAAAGGAGCATAAAATGCAATACTAGTATAAATACACATAATGGACTGAAATGAACTTACCAACATAACATATAATAGAAACGTGGTATGGGTTGGTGTCTTACCCTTGCATTTGCATTCAAGAATTCGAAACAAAAAAGCATCAAAGCTCTACGCCTTGCTTCATTTTGATTAATGCCATCAATTAGCTTTGCAGAGAAAGGTGCTACACAAGACAGATTAAACACATAATTAGAGAAGTAGGAATGCACAAAAGAGATAGTACTCTTATACAGATATATGTGTGCCATTGTGTTCAAGATAGTAACTATCTTCTGAATGTACTTGTGATGATGGTCTCACCTAGTGGATCTGCTTTAGATGACTCTATATCTTCCAAATCTACTTCATAAGTGCCTCCATTGCCATCAATAAACATGGAGGATCTGGATAATAAAGATTTTAAAGTCAGATGTAATTAGCATATGAGAGCAGCAAATAAAGCATACAATTTTGAAAGTCAGTTTGCCATATGGTATGATGAAAACATCAAATTGCACAATCATCTAATTCCATATATTTCACTAATCATAGTTTATGTGCTCTATAACAGAGGGTACTACCCTTTGATGGCACATCATGTACACAGGGACATCCATGTATATATCAAAATATATAACATATATAGTATTTATTATGATACTTGAGAATTTAGAGATAAATTGGAGCTAGGTGTTAAACAAACACTGAAAGGCAGTTTGCTTTTGATTATTTTTACATTGGTGGGAGTAAGGGAGCAAATAACGGAGAAATGGGTGTTATGAGAACAAGAAAAAGACTTATAATTCTTTAGGCTATCTTATGTATACATCCTGTTCGGGAGTTAGCCTGTCCAAAAAATAATTGGGAGTGAAGCTACCTACCAATCACCACTCCCAAACCCTGCAAAAGTGGGGAATTTGTGTACTGGGTACAACCCTTATCTTATGTATACATCCTGTGTACATGAGGTAGTTCCTTTGCTTTAATAAATTTATGAACATGAAACAGACATTTTTTATAGAGTGCAAGCTAATTGTGAAGTTAGAACTCCTTTGAAGACTAGTGGTAAAAAGTTTTTAGCATGACAACAATCATTACATTCAGTTGCTCAACAAACTCTAACCAAACAATACAAGACAAAAACAATCCAAAGTGGAAGTGATTTACCTTAAGTTAAACTTATAAACCACATATTTTTCATCCCCTTCCAGTAGCTCTTTAAGACTTTCACTTCGAGATGTACAACTAAGATCAGAAGAACTTAATACACCGGAAACTGTATAACTGCACTTACTAATTGCTTTCTGTTCTGATAATATGACTCCTCTAAGGCTTTCTGCTGCAGACTGAGCCTATAACAAGAAAATCCAAAAAGGTAATCAAGACAACTTTCCTTTCACACTAAGAAAGCCCAAAGAGGCAGCCAGGTCAAAATAGGAAATTTGTAACGATTTTCAAAATTAATAATAATTATAATTTCATTATTCTCACTCAAAGCATACAATAATACAAAATTTTGAAGATTCTTATGTGATGCGCAAGGATTAAATCTACCATGAAATATATAAAATTAGTTTACATTATGTTCTTGTGAAAAGGAATTCTAAACGAACAAAAACTACAACCGATAAATTAATTCACGCACACATCCACACCCCTACATCTACAAACCTGTCCCAATTACTTTTTTCCCATTTCCCATAATTTCATTGTCAAGAAGTTTGTCTGTAATGTAATAATTACGGAAATTTTAATATTCTAACTAAAATATTGATGCTTAATCAATGTTATTGTGATACTTGTGATGCTTAAATAATTCATACTTATATTCTTATGATGCTTTCCTGTTTTAGCATTGCTAAAATTCTGATGCTAGCAACAATTTGAGAATGAAGACTGGGAAGTCACAGTAAACATTAAAATATCATGACTTTTCTAAACTTTAAATTCAAGGTAACATCAACATGAACTGACTTGCCAAGTTGAAAACCGTGATAAAAGAGTTAAACAGCTCAAGCAAAATTATCAGTGCTAGAACCTAAATTAAAAAGGAACAAAACTAGATCATTCTATAAACTCTATTCTTTTCAATGTAGCATATTCGGATATTCTATTAACACTAAAAGTAGTGCAAAGATTACCTTTCCATCTTTAAGAGGCTCTACGTCCCCAGTTAGAGCAACCCGAGCTGGTATCTGCAGGAAATCAATAAATCAACAACATTGCTTCCAATTTAGAACTATTGCTTAACAGATACCCTCGTGTAACAATGTACCATATGGTCCATATCTTGCCCTCATTCGACCAAGTACCATATCATTCCAAACTTTTAATACTCTAGGGAAAAATGAAATGTTTTAGGGGCACAAAAATATAAATTTGACTAGATTAGCTAAACAAAATAAAAGAAGTGATGTAATTATAAAAAAAAAAAAAAAAGGAAGTGAAGCAACTCTAAATCATCACCAACCTTTTTTGCCAATCTAAGTAAGCTTGCCAGTGGGCCTGGGAAGGGACTGGTCACAGCAAATGAACCACGCTCATCAATAATCGTGTTCTACATAAGAAAACAAAACAATTACAGATATCAGACCTTTGCGGGTGCATACAAAACCAAAATGCGCTAAAGAGAGGACCTTACCACATTATGCAAATCCTTTTCAGGCACCCAAATGTATGGCTTCCCTCTTTTGAGTATGTATTTAACCTTTGATGTGTAGATATCCTCCTTGCTAACACAACCATCCATATTAGTAACGTACAACAATAGCTTTGTTTCTTATCAAATAAACTAAATATCCATATTAGTTGCTGAAAATAGAGAAAGAAAAAAAAATGTTATATGCTCTATACAAAACCCTTGTGATGATTTTCAAAATTCATTTCTATTTTTTTTTTTTTTCTATGTTTACCTAATTACCAAACAGAGTCTAAGCCAAAGCTGACAAAGAGGCATTAAGACTGTACTTTGTACCTTCCTTTAGCATCAGCTTTAATGGTATTGAGGTGGCCTTGCCAATTTGCAGCTAGTATATTCTGCAACACATGTTTATGGTTAATAGTAACAGTCTTATTCTAAAGCCACCACATAATAATACAGTCATATACAAAGCTTGAATTCAGAGAAAGATAGGAAAACCTTGCATTTCTCTGCAAAAGTTAAAACCGTAGCCTTTTTGCCCTTCATGACTCTGTGTATGGATTTCGCGACCTCGCACCCCAAGTGCTCGATGAAATTACTCAAAGAATGTGCTGTGCGTGCGAGACTGAGAAAGAGAGAGAGAGCTGGGGTTAAAGTCTATTCTCCTATGGAAAAAAGTGAGTCAAGGTTCTAGGGAGCTGAATAAAACGACATGCCGTTTATTAAAACTAATTGTCATCGGAGTTTGTTAACTCTAACGGCGTTATAATCTGACGTGGCGGCCTAGGTAGCGTTATTCCCACGCAAAGTGGAGCTGAGGGCTGAGCTTTGCTTTGAGAGTGAAAAAGACATCTTTGTCCTTTCAGATCACAAAAAAAAAATCACACTCTCTCAGAGAAGAAGACTCGGTACTCGGAAAAAGGCAAAGAAATGGCGGAGCCGGAGTTGGAACCAATGGAAGAGCCACCGTCTCCTCCTCCTCTAGATTATTATTCAAATCCAGAGTTCGACAAGGATCGGCACGTGGCTTTCCTACAGATGATGTACCAGCTTTTGCCGTGCCAGTATCAGAACCAAGAGATCAACCGCCTCACCCTCGCTTACTTCGTCATCTCCGGCCTCGATCTCCTCTCCTCTATCGATCGCGTACCTCTCTCTCTCTCTCATTTGACTCTGTAATTTCATATATATATTACGTGTTTCAATTTTATAGTTTCACAACTTCTATGAATTTTGAAAACGGTTCAAGCTACTCTCTTTTTGAAAATGAAACTGTTAAATTTTTACTTTAATAAATGGAATTTTGGACTTTGAAGTGTATAATTCAGGGACCATAATAGTAATTTGGCTAATTCAAAATTATGCAATTCTTGTTTTGTTTGCTTAGAGTTTTGTAATTTAGTTTTTTTTTTTTGTTTTATATGAATGTTTTTAGTTTGGTGTTGTTAGGGTTGGATTATGAATTTTGAATTGTATCAAATTCTGATTGGAAAAGGAGATCCAGATTTAGTTATGGGAAATGTGGGGGAAAAGGAAACAGAAGGCAGATACTATTCTAGTTATTGTTTTGACTTTCGAGTGATTATGACTTTTGAGTTATTGGGAATGTTTGTGAATTTTATGTAAATAAAATTGAAATAATTTTGTCTTTTTGGATTTGGATTTGATTTTATGATTTGACTGTATTTATGTGAATTCCTAATGGTGTAAGTGAGTTGAGAGTTTAATGTCTTCCGCTTGAATGTTTCCGTTAAAACATCTTCCCGTAGTGAACTTTCTTTAGGTAAATTAACATAGCATGAAGCATAAAATTCAAATTTTTACTGGTACTTTTCCTTTTTCATTTGCATTATGACTCAAGTGAGAGTTTGAGATGTACTTTTTTTTTCTTCCCTTACTCTATTCACTATGTCATAGTGTGGTTTGTGATGAACACACATTGGTAGGCACATGATTATCTTTGCAACTGTGGTTGAATTAAACCAAGTGTTTTGAAAAAAGATAATTAATTAAGGTTTATTGTATACATATTTTAGGTTGACAAGGACGCAGTCGCCAGTTGGGTTTTATCCTTTCAGGCTCACCCAAAGTCTGAAGATGAACCAAATGATGGTATGGGTTTCTCAAGGTGTTCTCTCCCCAACATATTTGACTTGTTATTGTAGTTATCATGGTTTTATTTATGAAAAAAAAAAGAAAAAAAGAAAAGAAAGAGGGCTTCTTGCTTGGAAAACTGATCTAATTTAATCGGGTTGGAACTTTGAATATTTTATATGTCACCATTCGGGGTTGTCAATTAATGTGCATATATGTTCTCTGTTTTCTCTTCATTTTGTAAGTCATGTAGGAGCATTTTTCTCTCAAGCATGTGTAATCCTTATGCAGGAGTACATAAATGAACGAAATGTCATATATCTGTTGGTTTTCTGCAGGACAATTTTATGGGTTCCATGGTTCTAGAACTTCTCAATTTCCTGGTGAAAGTAGAGGGGTATAACAAAAAAATCACACACTTATATTTTATTCTAATTTCTTGTGCATTTATATGATAAAATGATTTTGCTTATGTAAAAAGCTTATGGAAATGTATATTTCATACTCTTTCTTGGAGTAAACTTTTCTTTTTTATCCAAGGTTTCGAGTCACAATGGTAGTCATTTGGCAAGCACATACTGTGCCCTATCCATACTAAAGATTGTTGGCTATAACCTCTCTAGTATTGACTCTGAGATGATGTTGACATCAATGAGAAACCTTCAACAACCTGATGGGAGGTAAGCTTTAATGTTGTTGGATCTCTTACTTTCTTTTCCTCAAAGCAGTATACTGTCACTTCTTCAAAATCATGTGTAATTTGTTTCTCCATTTCCTTCATATGCAAATTGTGAAAGCAGTTGTTGAAGAGCTCTAGCTCAAGCAGCTCTTCATGTTTCCACACAAGTGGATGGAGGGTGAGATTGTGGATTCAAAAAATCGTTTAAACAAACTAAAACAATGGAAAAAAATAAAAAATAAAAAAGCAAACAAAAAATGAGTAATTTCAACCAGATCATAAAATCAAAACAAGGCTTTATAGGTCTTTGTGATGGGTTTGCCAGTGAGATGATGGAAGCAGCTGCTTTGGGTGGGGATTTGTGGAGTTCACAGCATCGATGAATTAGTGGCAATGAGGCTTCAAAGGTAGTGGTTTTGCATTTGTTGGTGGTGATTGGGATTTGGTTGTTGGGCTTGTTTAGGGTTTGGCCAAAGGGATTTTGTTGACTGGTTGGTTGGGTCACTGGATGTTACAGTTCTCAATGATATATTTGATGACATTAGTTTTGATTTGGGATTTTTGGTTTGGTGATGATTGGAGAGAGAGAGAGTGAGAGAGAGAGAGAGTTAAACAAATTAAAAGAAAAAGGAAAATTTTAATTAAAAAGATTTTTTATTAATATGCTATCTGTGGGAGTACATTGTTTAGCTTGAATTAATTTTACTATGGTTTTCTAACATCCCTTCTGAAAATAAAACCTTAACGTATTGTAAGTTTTTGATCATCCCTTGATGTAGAATAATTCTGAGTCTTCCTTTCTTGGCAGTTTTATTCCCATCCACATTGGGGCAGAGACAGATCTTCGGTTTATGTATTGTGCAGGTAAGGAAATAGATATATTTGGGAAACTCAATATGCTCTTTGATGAAATATTAAAAATAACTCATTGTTGTTTCAGCTGCCATCTGTTTTATGTTGGAGGATTGGAGGGGCATGGATAAGGAGAAAGCAAAGGAGTACATAATAAGTTGCCAGGTAGTGCAATTTCACTGTTCTTGAGCTCTCTTCTTTTATGCAGCCCTCCTGTGGTTTTCAACGTTGCATTCATTCTTGTTTGAACTCCATCTCCCCCTTCCCCATTATCTACCTATCAAAAGCTTGCAAATTATGGCTATTGTGCACACATACTTACATACAATTGATGCTGTGCTTTCAGTCTTATGATGGTGGCTTTGGATTAACACCTGGTTCAGAATCTCATGGTGAGTCTAAATAAATCCAGCATGATTGTTCGTTTATGTTCTCTCAAATTTGTGTGTCTTGAGGGTTCCAAGTTATTGGAAGGAAAAAAAAAAGGAACACGAGGGGGTAAGAAGAGATGGCTGTTCATGTCTTAAAGGTTCAATAAATTTTTATTGGCTTCTCAAATAAATATTGGCTGTGAGGAGGCTGAATAGGTTTTTAAAAAAAAGAGAGGTGTGGGATGGTAAACATGCAGCAATAAGGGCATTGAAATTTCAGGAAAAAAAAAAGGGTCTTGCTCGTACTAGTTGCAGTGTTATAACTGTCCTTATGGACCTTCAATCACAGCAATGATCTAGTACTATGAATTCTGAAGCAGTCAATTAGAAAATTAAAGCTCAGATATATGTTATATCTAGGTTGTTAATTGGTAAACTAAACAACTTGAACTAAGATGATTCTGTCTGGCTTGGAGGAGGAACTTTCCTTATGCTTGTCTGAATTTTTCTTCCTTGCTTCATGTAATATCTTTCACAAATCATCGTTCAAAATCCATTTTATCTGTTACTTTTCCTCATGTCTGATCCTTATTATACAGCAGGAAAAAGTTAAAGCTCTTACAAAAGAATTATATTAGTCAAAGAGCATCTCTTTCATGCATATGGAGTGGAGAAATCATGTCACCGATTCACTGCCCATTTTTTTTAATTTATTTTTCCCCGCTATTCCCATATCATACCATATAACTGCCATGCATGATTCCAAGGTTTTCCATTTTGATTCTTTGGGTCAGCATTCACCAAATTATTTTCAGAGATCTGTAAAGAAGATCTATTTCTTTATGTCTTGTAGCTTAACTATGATCCTTGCGAGGTTGATTCATTTCCACCTTGTTTGAGATGCTTCTCTTTTTCCCCATTTTTTTTTGTTTGCTTTGGGTGGTTGGTGGGGGGTAATGTTAGGTACCATGAGGTTATTTTTGATTCTGAAACTTGGGAGAAGATGAAACTCCATTCAACCAAGTGTTGACCAAGTCTAAGTCAATTACTGCCATTATCAAATTAGATTCCCCCAACTGGCTAGTCTCATAGGGTGTGTGGTCTTCTTTTATTGTTTCCCCCATCTGGAAGGGGGAAGTTCAGGGATTCTTGGTTTAATATAGTCCTTTCTTTACAAGCTTAAAAATTGAATACAAGTTTGGACATGCATAAACTAGCTCTTTGCTATAGTTCTCTTGATCTCCAGAGATGGACTATTTCTGATGATATTTACCAACAGTGTTCATTTTAGTACCACAGGTGGTGCAACTTACTGTGCTGTTGCATCTCTCCGATTAATGGGATTCATTGGAGATGATCCTCTGTCCAATAGTGCAACATCATCTATTGTAAATGTGCCATTGCTGCTTAGTTGGATCTTGCAGGTATTTTTCTCATCTAATTATGGAAACCCCTGAAGGTGATTTTAAATTTAAATACTCAACTGAATGGACAAACATAAACATTATGACTTCAAAATTGCGAAAAGAGTAAACTGCATATGAAAATTGTCTCCATTGTTTTCCTATTTGAATATTTGATCATGTCAATTCGATGTTTAATTTTTTACTTTTAGTAGTTCAAGTCCCTACATTTTATTTTTACCCTTTTTTAAACCAATTAACGCGTGACATTTGGCTGCCAACTAACAGAAAAGGCTAACGGCACAGTAAAATAATAATTAAAAAATCTATTTTATCATTAAAAAATTTGCCATGTCAGCATCTAATTAATTTTATTTAAATAAAAAAATTATAAACAAAATTAAAAACAAAAAACAATTCATCAAAGAACAAGAACTCGTTCATCAGTGTTCTCCTTAAATCAACAAATAAACCCAGCAACAACATTAAACCCAAAATCAAAGAGCAAGCCCAGAATCAAAGAACTTGAACATCAAACCTACAGGAAAAAAATGTGAAGAAGATCTGCAAGCCCAAAGAAAACCCACATAAGAAAATGAATCAAAAATACACAAAAAATCGAAAAAAGCTTAACTACACAGTACCACAAAGAACCCACATAAGAAAATGAATCAAGAACACAAAAAATTGAAAAAAGTGAAACAACACAAACCCAGCAATGTTCTTCTAAATTAAGATCAAAGACATCAAATTAAGATCTAAAACAAAATTAAAAACAAAAAATTACATAAATTAAGATCTAAAACTTGTTCTTCATGTTCTTCTTAAATCAAGAAACAAACCCAGCAAAAACATCAAACCCAGGATCAAAGAGAACCCAGATCGAATATCATGGACATCAAACCCAGCAACAACATCACAACGACCACGATATCAAACCCAGAATCAAAGAGATCCTCCGTCTCCGGCTTTTTCTTTGGATCTGACTTGTTCTTCAATGTCCTCCGTCTCTTTCGGCTTTCTCTTTGGATCTGGGTTTAGAGAAAGAGATCCTCCATCTCCGGATCCGCCGGCGACTCGGGTGGGTTTAACCCTTCCCTCATCTCTATCTCTATCTCTTTTTCTCGTTGGTGGTTTAACCCTTCCCCTCCCTCCATCACCTACCTCATCTCCAGATCCGCCGCGACTCGGGTCGGATCCTTCGTCTTCTCTTAGCCACCTACCACCCCAAAAACCAGTACCTCCTATACCTTGACCTCACTGCTCCACAGTCTGAGCGTGATGGTCTCGCTCCTTCAGTCCAATCTATCCCCATTTTCAAAGCTGCCCAGAACGTCAATGTCGTCGGCAAGGCCGATTTCGCTTACCCAAAGGGCTCCTCGTCGTCAATGTCGTCGGCAAGATGGTATTGTGTTTGGTTGATCATTTTGTTATGTGGGTTTGTATATTGTACTTTGTGTTGTTTCACTTGTGTCGTTTCACTTTTTTCAATTTTCTGTGTGTTCTTGATTCATTTTCTTAAGTGGGTTCTTTGTGGTACTGTGTGGTTAAGCTTTTTTCGATTTTTTGTGTAATTCATTTTCTTATGTGGGTTTTCTTTAGGCTTGCAGATCTTCTTCACATTTTTTTTAATGTTCAAGTTCTTTGATTCTGGGCTTGCTCTTTGATTCTGGGTTTAATGTTGTTGCTGGGTTTATTTGTTGATTTAAGAGAACGAGTTCTTATTCTTTGATAAATTGTTTTTTGTTTTTAATTTTGTTTATAATTTTTTTTATTTAATTAAAATTAATTAGATGCTGACCTGGCAAATTTTTTAATGACAAAATAAATTTTTTAATTATTATTTTACTGTGCCGTTAGCCACGTCAGCATTTTCTGTTACTTGGCTAACGGCAAGGACTTAAATGTCACGCGTTAATTGATTTAGGGACCAAAAATGGTAAAAATAAAATGTAGAGACCAAAATAAAAATCGGGTCAAAATATAGGGACTAAAAGTGCATTTACGCCTTAATTTTAAGTAGTTCAACTACTCCTTTTACTGTATGGCTGTAAAGGTATTTTTACATACTCTTCTTTTCTATATGCTGCAGAGGCAGGCAACAAATGGTGGTTTTCAAGGTAGACCTAACAAAGATAGCGATACATGTTATGCATTTTGGTAAGCCTCACGAAACCATTATGAAGTTCCAGAGGGGTGGTATGGAGTTTTTTGCACATTGACAAGAGCCATTTGCTTGTGCAGGGTTGGAGCGACTTTACAAATCTTAGGGGGCTACAAATTTATTGACGAAAAAGAATTACATCGATTTTTGCTGACTTGTCAGTATGAGGTAATGATGCCTCTCCTTTTACCTAATAGAGTTGGATTCAGCTCAAATATTTAGTTAAAATTTAACTATGGTGTTTTGAGGGTTTCTTGCTCATTGGCCATGTATTTACTTCTAGTTGTGCGCCCAATGCATAGGATTGATATAGTCAGTTGATGAGTCTCATCCATGATACATGGAAAGAAATAAACTGACATACATCTATGGAGACTAAAGCCTGCCATCATGCCTGGCAGTTTCAAAGAATAAAGCCAAATATCTTCACTATCAGTATCAACTGATGGAATTACATGTATGATCTGTAGTGTACAATGGTAAAAAAATGTTTTAAGAATTTTTTGTCAATGAAGTTAAAACCAATGATTAGTCATGCTTGCAATACTAAAAACTTACCCCCCGTCTGAAAATTTACTGATATGAGGATATAATTAAGTATTCTCTTAGATAATCTCTCTTGAAAATCTAGTTCTGTTGCTGAAATTTGTTTCTGCACCAGTATGGCGGTTTCAGTAAGTTCCCAGGGCAATTTCCGGATTTGTACCACTCCTATTATGGAATTACCGCATTCAGCCTCCTGGGAGAATCAGGCATGAGCTCACTGTGTGGTGAGTTGGGCATAACAGATCAGGCTGCTACAGGGGTCTGACTTATTTGTTCTTTTTATTTTGTTGGCTTTGTAACAGTCATCTGGAAATGGTTGCACTGCCAGGCCAAATTGGCAAGCTGTGCTTGGTTATTGAATTCATGTGATTTAATTTGTCCATTTAATGAACATTCCACATAAAATAGATGTAGGTGTTTTGTATCTGTATTACTTACCCATAATAATAATAGCAATCATTAAAATACAAATATTTAATAAAAACCCTTCTACATCTGTATTTTCTAAGACATTCTTTTCCCTCATGTGAAGCATAGAATGGAATTGTTCTGCGATTGACCTTGTCGTGACTCGTGATTGTTATAGTTCTTGCCCGTCCTTCAAACCCTCCCAAAAAAATTCTACCCCACCTCTATGGGGACTAATGTTTTTACTGTTCTTAAGTTGTTTTGGCCTTTCTTTCCAAAAAGCAAAAGCTGTTCTGGTCTTCTGGCTAATGTTTTTGATGCCGCATCCCTGATTTTGTGAGATGCTGTTCATTTTGAGCTTCCATATTGTCTGTATCTAACTCTTGCTTTTCTCCAAGGTTGCTTTGGGCAAGGTTGATCAGGTCATTATATTGTCTGTTTAGGACTTGGAATGTAGTCATACACTATATAAACCAACTTCTCGAAAGTACTAGTGATTACACTAGTAAGCACTCCAATTTTACATCCAAATATAAGGTTTGCCACTTGCAGAACATCCATATACCAGGTTACTTATAAACTATTTCTCCATTAATATTGCAAGTGATTTGAGGAGTGATTCTTTGGTTATAGGCTAGGCATTTGAGTTAGCCATATGCGATGTTTGTCTCTCTTCTTTTCGACTAAGAATTCTTGGTGGGCACCAGTTCACTACCCTGAGCTGTTGGTAATACCTCATGGAGGTCAAGACCCTGGACTCTAAAATCTTTCCTGAAGTGTTACAAGTTATTCGCATAAGCAAGGCTAGAGACATAAATTTTCACAAATTTTTTCGTAATTTATAATTTGTGCAACATCATTTTCACATAGTTCATTAAGCCCATCGCTCATTCCATTTTTATTTACATAATTTACAGAATATCACCTCAACACTTAGTAAATTTTTTTGCATCACTATACATATTGTTTTCTCATATTAATATAAGCAATGCTAAAGCCAACTTTTTATTTTTATCAAAATTTATTCTGATTAGAATGATATCAATTTTATATTATATCAATCATAACATATAATTTCAGCCGTTGTGAAAATTAAAATAATTTTTTTTTGGCTGTGTCATTTCAGGACAGGACAATAACGAAAACAACCTGGTCTGGGTCGGCTTGAGTGACATAGCAAATAAAAAATAAAAGAAATCGAGCAAAATACTCCAAAGAGCAAATAAAAAGTAGTGCATACAATGATTCTCTATGTTGGGCAGCTTTCGGCCTACAAGCACGAGACATTTTCACGGGCAATTGCGTCCTTTGTTGTTTAGGAAAAAGCCCAAAGGCACCTCACAATCTCCTTTATCCAACTTTGTCACTTTGTTTACATGGTGTGTCTTGAAATCCATTTTCATTCATAAACCCTAAACTACCCCTTTGCTTGGCCCACCAAACCTTCTTTCATCTTCGGCTTTCTTTTATGTTTTTGATCAGATGGTCAGAAAATGTTTTTCCCCATCAAATTAAACAACTAAACATGAAACAAAAAAGAGTAAAAGATAACGACATTGCAGCAGTGTTAGTTTTTATACTTTTATTATGTATGTTTCTCTCAACTATTATCACAAAGCGTGCAGAGAAAAACAAAACTGTAGACTACAAAAGTGAGGGATTAGAAAGGACAATAGCTAAAGGCTGAAAATTAAGGGGAAAGAAAGGCATGGCCTTGAAAGAATTTTACAGTGCCCTTTCGACAATAATATCAGTCACAAGAACGATTACAGGCTTTAGACACTGTGGAGACATGGAGATTGAATAAAACAAATAACCCCCACAGGTCTCCCCAACACTTGCATCAGAGTCTCAGACCCGCCTTGAAAATTCAAGATACATTCCACAATGGTTAAGCAAGTTTAACCTATAACGCTATGACACTAACAGCATCCCCAAACACCGCAGAAGAAATAAGATACAATCTTAAAAAAGATTGACAAACATCAAAAAAAAAATCCAAAAAGATACAAAGGTGGGGGGGAGAAGAAAGACAAAACCATTTCATGTTGGTTAATCAAACTCTAATGTAAATTGGGCTCCTTGTTAATCTGTGTTCTGAATGTTGAAGGTGAAGAAGCTAGAGGAAGTACCTGTGAAGTGCTTGAATGATACTGTGGTAAATGGTGATTAATGAGCTCTCTTTCCTTGTTCCTGTCCACAATGATTGTGATGAAAGGCCCATCTTCCTCATCTTTATGAAACTTTGAATGGGAATCTTTATTTATGTTTTCTTGAACAAGCTCATCGCCAATATGAACCTTTTCTTGAGCTGCTTCCATTAGTTTTCTTTCAAGTTTCTCTTCTGCATCCTGCAAGAACTTGAATTTTGGAGGAGGTGATGACTTTATCCTGTTGAACTCTGCATCTGTTGCTGATTCAAATAGAGGGTTGAATCCATTTTGTTTTTGGGGGTTCATAGGAGTAAGAGGGGGAGTGAAAAAAGATGGAGAAGCCAGAGGGGTCAAATATGGAGTCTCCACTGTTAGAAGCAAATCACTCAAGCTTCTACTTCTTGAATTCTTTCCACTCTTGTCACCCTTAGACTTGGCATCTTCAGACTCTAAATCCTCCCTAGTTTCCTCTATAATTGTGAAGAGGAATCTTGGAGGGCCTGAGAGGTTTTCTAGCCTCATAAACTCTGTCTCTATGTCATCCTCTCCAAAGGGTTTGAGCCAAAAATCCTTGTTTGACTGCATATGAAGCTGGGCTTCTGGTTCATGGACAAGGGTGCCTGCGATTCCCACAGAAGCACGAAGTTCCTGGGGATCCAAAGCTGTGTGCCTCAAAGAAGTAGACTTCTTCCAGCAAAACATGTAGAATAGCTCTCTAGCTGGGCTGCTGTAGTCATTTTCAATCCTTCCATTGGCAAACTTCTTCTTCCACCACAATAAGTAGTAAAGCTCAGCAACAAGAGCCAAGAAAAGGCAACCAAAAACTACACTCAGACCAAGTCCTACACTACTCAAAGATTTCATCTTTGCCTTCAAATCACATTAGAGAGCTTCTGATCTTACCTCCAATCACCAAAATAACATGCTCAACTTGCACTGAAATATCTTAGCCAAAAAACCATCATAAGCTGTGTCTATCTGAAAATCCACTTGATTCCACTGCAATACAAAGCCAAGAAAGTGAAGGAAAAGCTTACAGGGGACTTCTGAATAGTCTCAATCTCATCTGAACAGGAGACAAACTCAAGAACCCAGATCCTCTACTTTGACTGGAACAAAGAGGTATCAAACTCTCAGCTTCTCTTTACTAAAAAAGCAGCAATGTATTATTTCCTAACTCTATTGGTAAACGACAAACCAAAAACACTCGCCTGCTAGCCTAAAACATACAAAAAGAAAAAGAAAAAAAAGCTCTCTTTCTCTGACAATCACACTCTTGAATAATGAAACATGATTGTAGAGTAGAACCCTTTTTTTACTTTCGACACAACAAGGGGCTAAACCTACAAGCTGTGGATAATTATATAACATTCTCTAAACCTCACAGGTGCGCTGAAATGGGTTTAACAGAACATAAAATAAAATATAAAGATTCTCTCAATCTTAAAACCACAACAAAAACTGGTAGCTGAACAAACCATCGAGAGTATACCACAAAGGCACAAACTTAATAATCAATTTCCGTCACATTTTTGCAACGGTTAAATTGGCCTGTTTTATTAGTTTTTAACTAAACTTACCACGCATATTTTTTATTATTATTTACATTAACAATTATCATTTTATAAAAATTATTGACTTTTTTTTTAGAAAAAATTATTGACTTTATTGACTCATCACTAGAGTGTGCATTACCAGAGTATGCATTTGGATTAGACTTTCACTAGAGGCACAAGCCACCGGAAAATTACTGAATCAGTTTTATTTTTGCCATTGGGTCCAACAGCAACCCTGATTAGGTATTTTAATTTTTTGGTAGATTATTACATGGCTTAAGACTATTCCTTCCTTCCTATTAGTTATTGAAAGCTTATTTGTTCAAAGTTAGTAAAAAATAGATCATAATTTCTTAAGTTTTTTAGTTTATATACCAAAATTTTGAAGTCTTACTTTTTAAGGTATTACTATACTTTAACTAATTTTTAGTAAATAAATAAAAAATTTTCCATAAAAATCTAGGTCCACACAATTATATCTAAAAATAATTTTGTTAGACAGTACCTAAATATAAATAAGTTATTAAAAAAGAAAAAAAAAATCCAACTCACCTTAGGCAAAAGGTCGGCAAATGCCCTACTGGTTTATGCCTCTGTGGTTGAGCCATCAGAGGGTCGCATCCTTCGAGGAATACTCACATGAGATTACAAATAAAAAGGAAAGTGATGTGTCATTTAATAATCCTATCTTTTACATAAAAATAAATAAGAGAGTAAAGAAAGAAATGAGTTGCCTCTTCTACAAATAAAAAAAAGAAAAGAAAAAAGAAAAGGAAATGGCAATGGCAATGGCAATTTTTTTTTTTTTTTTTTTTTTTGAGAATCAGAATGAATCAACTTGGCAATGGCAATTTAGTACAAAAGAGTATCTATAAATTTAATAAGAATAGTTAACCACTGTTTTAATGGCATTAGTGTATGAAATATTTTTAGAAAATTTTTATAGAAAAAAAATAATTAAATTTTTTTATAACTTTTTATATTTCTCATAAAAGTAAAAGAATAATGCTGGATACAAACTTTTTTACAAACTTTTAATAGTTGGTTAAGACAAAAATCAATAAGAAACTGACCACATCAATAGTTTACAAAATTGCTATAAAATAATTTGTAATTGTAGAATTACTCAAAATAAAATTATTTTTTAAAAATAAATTATTAACAATTGCCTTAAAGGAATAAGAGGGCCCAAAATTTTATTAATCTTTCATCAACTTAGAAATCGTTGTCCAGAATTTCAGCAAAATTTATATGATTCTGTGTTTGACTCGAAGACCAACAACTACCTAAAAAAGATAGTTCTTAATTCAAAGGATTAATTATGTCCGATACTAAGAGGCGTACGGTTATTATAAGAATAGATCTCATTATCTACATTCCAGCTTTCGCCTTCAGTTGGCATAGATAACTACAACACAAATTTCTAAGGAATCCCCTTCATCATCACAGCTGGAATCATAGTGCAATTCCACTGTATAAGAGTAGGAGAGACCCCTATAAACATTAAACAGTAAAAATCCTCGCTTACCAAACAATTCGATAACATGTTTAAACAGTGAGAAAAAATAGTGAGAATCAATATCATTATGTAATGGACTGCTGGACTTGGCTTATCTTAGGGACATGGTATTGTTTTCCAACACAACTTCATTGATAAGGGAATTGTGGTCCTATCTTTTTAAGCAATATTGGTCAAGGATTATTTGAGATCTTAATCATAATGTCTACGACGTATTACGCATTTACCAACAGATTGAGTTAACCATAATAAACCCCACAAAGATTTTTTGTTCATTCCGCTATAGCTAGCTTCATTTTAAAAAAATTTCAAATGATTTATAGTCGTACCACTAATGAGTAATGAAAGAGATTCAGAAGAATTTTATTTGATTATTTGCTAAAAAAGATAGTTAATGGACGACCTAAAAGCATTGAGTTATGAAATATTTTTGATAATTTTTTTATATTTTCTATAAAAGTTGTATCAAAATTTTATTAAGATGGTATATTAACATGAGTTTTATTAAAGATACACATTAACCGAACTCTATTACAATATGTCTTAAAGGCATCCGATAATTAAACCCTTTGATAAATTATCATATATCTCAAAAGTCTGAAATGATAGGTTATAACTTATGCTTATGCATTGAAATATTTAATAGTATTGATGATGAGGTGGTCTTATCTATATAAGTGAGATGATCATCTCGGCTTTTATATTGACTACTAAAAATACACTTCACACCAAAATTAAGAAAATTAAATTAGATATATGATGCAAAATAAAACTAATTTGAATATTGGGCTTCAAATTTAATAATATATATATATATATATAAAATATGATTATTCAATTTTATTCTGTAGGAGAGAATCCAAAGATGCAAGTGGCACTGTAGAATGATACGTGCAATGGAAGAGACTGCCCCCATGTTTACGAGGATTTAGGCCCCTTCCGTTTGGAGTGAAAATAGGGGGATGGAAAACATAGGGTGGAAAATATGGTGGAAAATAGCATTTTTCACTGTTCGTTTGGAGAAAAAAAATAGAAATGATGGAAAACTCAAAAAGAAAATTTTCCTCCTGGGCCCACATATATTTTCCTCCCGGGCCCACATATATTTTCCTCCCAAATTGGGAGGAAAATGTTGGGGAGAAAATTGGTCCTCTCCCCAACATTTTTTTTTTTTCCAACGTTCAAGACCTGAACGTTTTTTTTTTTTTTTTTTTTTTAAAACGTTCAGGACCTTAACATTCTTTTTTTTTTTAACGTGACTTAATCCAATTTTTAATCTAATTTTTACATTATAATAATAAAAATAATAATAATAATTTATATATATGATGTGATAAATTTTATATTATGTAATGAGTACAAATAGATCTCTTACATATTATATAACAAAGGTATAATAGTCAATTTATATAAATTACATTTTCTATCCTTCCATTTTTCTTTCCAACCGAATAAAAAAGTTTTCCACCTTCCCACTTTTCCACCTCTCCAACCGAACACACAAGAGAAAAAACTAAAATATTTTTTATTCTCCCACTTTTTTTATCCTTCCAATTTTTTATCCTCTCATTTTTCCACTCCTTCAACTGAACAAACCTTAACGCCAAGCCTGGGACATACTTTTGATACAAATGATGGCCTGATGGGCCTGAAAGTGCAATGCTGCTTCTTTTTTACTTGATAATAATAATCAAACTCCAATGGCCATGGGCCAGGATTTCCTTCCCTCCATGTTAATGAAATTGTAATACTTATATAAGAGAAAGAGGATATATATCATGCATATGTGCTTCTGGCGTATGCAATAAAAAATAAAATAAAATAAAATAAAGGTAATTTTTTGGCCAAAATTTTTTTCATAGACTCGTACCCAAAAAAAATAACAAAATAACAAACAAAAGAAGAAAACAGACAGAAGAGTTGAACACCAGGCGTGGCGGAGATTTTCAAAAGGGCAACTTGTAAGTTTGGAATTTGGACTGACTTGCCTGGTATAGGCCCAAATTTACATTTAGGCAAAGCCCCACAAGTCAAAATGTACGTAAGTTCTAGGACCTAGACTGCAAGACCTATCTAGGCCACTCTTGTAGTCTTGTGTATGGATTAGGACTTGGAACAATCATAGCTGTAAACCCAAATTGTGTCTCCACATGGCCATCCCCACTATCCAGAAGGAGTTTGAGCCGCGATCAAGATAGTATTAACTTTCATATGAACAATTATTGCAGTTCTTTTTTCCTGATTAACTAGTATTGCAACTTAAACAGTCTTATTTTTAACCTAATTGCAAAGAAAATGTTAATTTTTACAGTTCAAGCCTGGCTGGAATTGTTGTAGCCGAGCTTGTACATCACTTTTTTTTTTTTTTTTAATAAGGTATGTATAGTATCCACCCCCCAAAAGACAGAAAAGGGTGCAACTTTCAAGACTAAGCTTTAAGCAAACAGAGCCCCTTTGGGGACATCTAATAAAAATTGGAACTTTAAAGCAAAGATAATAAAAATAAGACAACATTTCACCATCATGCCCTCCTTGCTAACTAGATTGAACAACGATTTCTTGCAATGTTTCTGACTCTTGTTCCTCAACCTCACTGGATTCTAAATCCAATCCACTCCGAGATATCATCGGCGACGGTGATGGTGTGGCATCAGAGCGACACATAGGGCAACTTGTGTGTGAGTAAAGCCACATATCGATGCATGGTACATGAAAAGAGTGCATGCAACCAGGTAAGCTACGTAACTCATCACCCTCTTCAAATTCACACAAACACACAGCACAAGTGCCATCTTCGCCTCTCAAGCTCGTGCCCTTTCCATACTTATGGCAGGGATGAGGTGAGCTGCTGAATTGTTGTTGAAGCTGCTTGAATTTTCCAGCAATGTTGCAGTCACAAAACTTTGTTGCCTTTGCCGGCTGGACCAACACACTGCTATGCAATGGTACATTGTGACCAAAATTGCTGCTGATCCTGCGGCAAATAGAAGAATGGTCAAGTTGTGGTTGTCAAAAGGGGGATTGTCGTTCGACATGGATTGGTGATTAGCAATGGCTAGAGTGCCAAGGACAGGACTATCAAGCAATGTAGAGGAGACGATAATTGCAAAGATTAAAATTTTCCTTTATTATTTGAGGTTTAGAATATGATTATAGAATGTAACATGATAGTTACAGCTATTTGGGCCTGGTTAACACCCTTCTGCTCTAACATAACTTGGGTCGGATCAGTATAGGACTATAGGCTCATATTTTGTGCCTTTGTGGTAGGACAATCGTTGAATACGAGGCTTGAGTTTGGATCTCATCTATATCAAAAATTAATTAGTATATTTGCTTAATGGTAAACAACAATCAATTATTATATACTTTTCTTGTTTTATACAATAAATATATTGAAGGAAATTATTGATGTGTCTCTTTTATTCATACATCAAGTTGCTATGTGTGAAGCTTACCTATAATAATTCTTGTTTTGCTCTTAATAATTTCAAGATTAGAATTGTCCCATGTGAAACTTATGAAATGTGATTCGAGGTTTAGCCAATAAATCTAACATGATTAGTTGATGTTGTGTAGATAGCACCTCAAGACTCAAATCAATAACAGTAAATAAGCGAAAATTAAATAACAAGCACACACAAAGAACATAAGAATTTACGTGATTCGGCAAACTGCGTACCTTCACAACGATGATGGAGAAATTTTACTATAAAAATAGGGAGATACAATAGTGCACAATAACACTCTCAAGAAACCCAAATCCCAATACACCATAACTCTTTCTCACCTACAAAACAAGAAAACACTGTTCTTCTTCTTATGTGGCTGCCACTAGGTTTTTAGGAATTCTCTAATTCTCTCTGTTTTTTTTTTTTTTTTTTTTGCTGTTCATCTCAAACCTAATATGTGTGTGTGTGTGTGTTATAAGTCAGCTATTACTAGGAATTATATTCCTAGTTGTATTTGGTCATACTTGATCGACATACAAATAGTGGGCTTGTGGGCTTTAGTGGCAATTCAAGCCACCCACGTCAACAAATCTCCACCTTGGCTTGAATTGATCAAGCTACATGAGCAAACTCCTTCATCACCTCCACCTTAGCCCTTAAGGGCTCACAAGCTGTAAACACCAATCAAGTCCAAGCAATGCTTAAACTTGTCTATTGGAACTGGTTTTGTTAACATATCAGGGGCATTCTTACTAGTGAGAATCTTCGACAAAGAAATATCACCAAACAAAACCCATTCTCTAATCTTATGATACCGCACATCAATATGCTTTGTTCTTGCATGATATACCTGACTCTTCGCCAGATGAATTGCACTCTAACTATCACAATGTAGCACCATGCTATCCTGCTAGAAACCAAGCTCATTAACTAGTCCACTAAGCCAAACGGCTTCTTTTCCTGCCTCTGTCATCTTGTAGTGTAGACTTCCAGCAAATTGGGCTACTAGCAAACCTAAACACATAACTTGTCATGGATTTTTAGAATCAAGGTCCCCTGCATAGTCGGAATCCACATAACCCACAGCTTCTATACTAGCTCTTTGATCAAATAGGATACCAAAATCACGAGTGCCTATAAGATATCTAAAGATCCACTTTATTGCATTTCAATGCTCTTTGCCTGGATCTGACTCATACTTGCTAACACACTAATTGCATGAGTAAAATCAAGCCTAATGCACACCATCAAATACATGAGACACCTAACTGCATTCGCATATGGCACTTTAGACATATACTCTGACTCCTCATCTGAATTTGGACACAATTGTGAGGACAATTTGAGGACAATTTGAAATGGGCAGAAAGCGGTGTACTAACAGGTTTTCCATCAAACATACTAAACCTCTCTAACACCTTCTGAGATAATCATAATTTACCAGTCCCTCTATCTTGGTGAATTTCTATCCTAAGGATCTTCTAGGCAGCTCTAAAATCCTTCATGTCAAATTCACTACTCAACAAAGACTTTAACTTCACAATTTCTTGCTTACTCTTTGCAGCTACTAACATATCATTAACATATAGAGCAAGAAATATATAAGAGCCATCAACAAGTACCCTAAAATAAACACAACAGTCATACTCACAGTGCATGTACTCATGTGTAACCATGAATGAATCAAACCATTTGTACCACTGCCTGGGAGACTGCTTCAAGCCATATAATGATCTCTTCAACAAATAAATATAATCTTCCTTGCCAGGTTTTTTGAAGCCTTCGGGCTATTGCATGTAAATCTCTTCTTCTAAATCTCTATGGAGGAATGCAGTCCTCACATCTAGCTGCTCTAACTCCATGTCATGCATTGTTACAAATCCTAGGATTACTCAAATTAAGGTGTGCTTCACAACTAATGAAAAAATCTTATTATAATCGATTCCTTCTCTTTGTGAGTAACCCTTCGTCACTAACTGTGCATTGAATTTTTCACCTTCCTTTTCTGACAATGCTTCTTTCTTGACGGAATATCCACTTGCAACCAATAGCCTTCTTTCTGTTGGGTAATTTCACTAATTCCCAAGTCTTATTCTTCTGTAGTGTCTCCATCTTTTCTAACATTGCTACAAGCCATTTATCATTATTTTTCCAATTTGTAGCCTTCTTGAAAGTGAATGGATCTCCACCGTTGGTTACGAGAGTAAAACTAACCATGTCTTCAAAGCCATATCTCTGTGGTGCTTTGTGAACTCTCTTCTCTCTACCTCTACCAATTGAATAAGGCTCTTCTTGTTGCTGTTGTGGATCAATCTCAACATCACCCTTATCACTGGGTGAACTATTCTAGTCAAACTCCACCTCAACAGTTAATTTCTCTTGTGGACTATCATCACATGTCTCTGCTTCATTCTATTTCAATATAAAGGCTTCATCAAATATAACATCTCTGCTGGTCATCTTTTTCTTTGAGATTGGATCCCAAAGCTTGTAGCCTTTAACACCTTTTTCAAAACCAAGAAATACACATTTTATTGACTTCGAATCCAATTTAGAATGCTCTCCACTTTGCACATGCACATAAGCTGGATAACCAAATATTTTTAGACTCGAATAATTAACTAGTCTACCCGACCAAACCTTTTCTGAAATCTTGAAATTTATGGCTGATAATGAAGATCTATTAATAATGAAGTTTGCTGTGTTAATTGTCTTTGCCCAGAACACCTTAGACAACCCTGCACTCAATCTCATGCACCTGGCTCTTTTTGCTAAGGTTCTGTTCATTCTCTCTACAACCCCATTCTGCTGTGGAGTTCCTTTAACTGTGGAGTGATGAGTAATGCCTTCTAATTCACAAAATCTTATGAATTCTTTATCTCTATACTCTAGTCCATTATTTGTTCTAAGGTATTTTATTTTCCTGCCAGTTTGATTCTCAACCTGTGCTTTCCACTTTTTAAATATGCAAAACACATCAGACTTATGCTTCATAAAATAAATCCATACCTTTCTAGAGTAATCATCAATGAAACTGACAAAATATTGAGCATCGCTATGAGAAGAAACTGATACTAGACCCCAAACATTTGAATAAATGTAGTCAAGAATAGCCTTACTTGTATGAGAGCCTGTCTTGAAACTGACTCTATGCTACTTCCCATATATTGAATACTTGCAAAAGTTTAGCTTGCATGTCTTCACCCCCTTCAATAAATTTCTTTTGTGCAACTCTAACATACCACGTTCACCAATATGACCAAGTCGCATTTGCCATAATTTTGTGTCGTTAGAGCTGGACTCCACCGAAGTGGTGACTGCAACTCTTCCTACAACTGTGTTCCTTATCAATCTATAAAGCATGCTCACTTTCTATCCCTTCATCACCATCAAAGCACCTTTGGTAATCTTCATGATTCCACCCTCTGATAAGTATGAATAGCTCAAATCATCCAATACTCCGAAAGAAATTAAATTCTTTTTAGGATCTGGAACATGTCTGACATTACTAAGAACTCTCATAACTCCATCAAACATCTTGATCTTCACGGTACAAATTCCAATAACCGGGCACGTAGCATCATTACCCATTTGGACCATACCACCATTGTAAGACTTATACGTGTCAAACCAATCTTTTTTTGGAGTCATATGATATGGGCATGCTAAATCTAAAACCCAAGATTTCATTAGAACATTGTTACCTGACAAAACTGAAAGTAAATCTACACTAATTTTACTATCATCTAATGTTTCTTCAGTAACACTAGCTGATTCTAGCGGCTTCTTTCCATTCTTCTTCTCCTCTAAATGCTCTTTCAACTCTTTACACTGATTCTTGTATTTCTTGTGACAATAAAAGCATTTTACATCTTTCTTTGCACGTGATTTAGTCTGTGATCTATTCTTGTTGGAATTCTGTCCTCTTGACCTACTTCTACCCTATTGCTTGGCTTAGTTTTTACAATAAGTCCATCAGCTTGAGAACTATCACCATCTTGCTTCATCTTTATTTATGATTAGAGAGCACTAGTCACCTCTTCGAGTACTATAGTTTCTTTCCCGTACATCAACGTAGTCACTAGATGATCAAAAGAAGTAGGAAGCGACACTAATAAGAGTAATGTTTTATCTTCGTCCTTATAATTCACCCCAAAACTTAACAATTAGGTATTCAACATGTTAAATGTGTTGAGATGTTCCAACAGATCTGAACCTTCCTTCATATGCAAACTATATAGTTGCTTCTACATGTACAACTTGTTCGTCAGATTCTTTCTCATATAAAGACCTTTTAGTTTTTTCCAAACCTCCTTTGCGGTCTTTACTTCTAGGATGTTGTGAATGACCTCATCACTTAGGTTGAGACAAATAGCGCTTGCTACTTTCTCATCCATCTTTACCTATTCTACATCCTTCATCATTTCAGGTTTCTTCTTCTTCCCAAGCAAGGCCTTCTGAACTCCTTGTTGAATTAGGAGATCCTTCATCCGCCTTTGCCAAAGAGAAAAATTTTTCTTATCACAAAACTTCTCTACATCATACTTTGTGCTTGACATCTTTATTATGTTCAAAGGATTGAATACTAACCTGACTCCGATACCACTTGTTGTGCAGATAGCATCTCAGGACTCAAATTAATAACAGTAAATAAGCGAAAATTAAATAACAAGCACATACAAAGAACACAAGAATTTATGTGGTTCGGCAAACTGCCTACCTCCACGGCAATGACAGAGAAATTTCAATATAAAAATAGGGAGATACAATAGTGCATAAGAACATTCTAAAGAAACCCAAATCCCAATACACCCTAATTCTCTCTCACCCAGAAGACAAGAAAACACTATTCTTCTTCTTATGCGGCTGCTGTTAAGTTTTTAGGAATTCTATAATTCTCTCTCTCTCTCTCTCTCTCTCTCTCTCTCTCTCTCTCTCTCTCTTGGCCATTCATCTCAAACCTAATATATATATATGTGTGTGTGTGTGTGTGTGTGTGTGTGTGTGTGTGTTTTATGTCGGCTATTGCTAGGAATTATATTCTTAGGTGTATTCAATCAAACTTGACCAACATACAAATAGTGGGCTTGTGGGCTTCATTGGCAATTTAAGCCACCCACGTCAACAGTCGATTATAAAAAAAATATTACATTATGGTTATAGCCATTGTTTTAAAAACTGGACCGGACCGGTCAATTCAACTGAAAAAATCGATTCAGTCTAGTCCGGTCAATAGGTTAAAAACCGGTCAATAACCGGTCAAAAATTGAAAATTTTGAAAAAATCGGTTTGATGCTCGGTTTGGTTTTTAAAACCATGGTTACAGCTGAGCTAATGAGACACTAGTTGGATCTTCTTGACATCCATGCAGTCCAATACAGTGAATTGATCTAATCAGATTAGCACAGGGCCTATAGACTCATTTTTTTAGCAAAACTTCTAGCCTAGGGATATTTTGAGCTTGTCTACCGTATAATAAAAATGCAATAGTTACAATTAGGAACGAGAAATTTGAATCCAATTTTAGTTTTGAAAATACTAAAATGTTTCAATTGAGTTATAAAACTTTTGGCGGCAAATATATGAAGTTAAACTATGTTGTCAGTGCTAGAAAAATCATTTGTTATTGTAAAATTTTTTGTTGTGATTTATTTTCTAAATAAGTCATTAAACTCTTTTCGTTTTGTGACATCACTATTAATTCACTTGTATTGAAATTTTTAGATATGTGAGATACAAAAATAGAAAAAAAAAATATGCACCAAAGAAAAAAATCATACAAGACAATACTTATATGGTTCAGCAATTTATTTACATCCATAGAGTTGCAAGAATTTCACTATTCTCAGGAAAAAATACAAGATACGGCAATTTAATTTTCTCTCTAAAAAACAATAATATATCCTAATCTCCAAAGTAATAGTTTTTTTATTTAGCGCATAGGATTTACCATGGGTTACAAAACTCCATGAACTAAGCCTAAAAATAAAAGTCTCAATGAAAATTGTAATAATATTAGTTTGGGTCGTATGATAATCCAAATAAAAAATAATTAGGCTCTACAAAGCACAATAATTCTGAGTATATTGTGCTAGAGATATATGCCATATATAACAAACATTTTTGCGAAACACTATATATAACAAACATAGAAAAGGGAGAAGAGATCTTCGTAGCCAACTGTGTATAGAAATGATTATGAATTATGACGTATGAACTATGAAGATTGAAGAAATTGGCATTTGGCAATGGGCGATGATGTCACACGTACGAAGATTAATACGTATAACCACACCGACACTTAGTTCCTCTGCAATCAAATGCCTCTTGTCACCCATTTTATTTATTTATTTGATCGAAAAGAATCACCAGCATGGGCTATCAGCAACTTGTACCATCCAGGATATTATTGTCGATACAACTTTAATCCGATGCATACTTTTCTACGGATATGACTTAGCAGTCTACTGATAGGATGGACTAACCATCCAAAGAGGAAGAAACCTAGGTGCACGGAGCAACGAGAGGTGGGCTCCACACGCGGGTCCCATCATGGGGCACAGCTCTCATGAGAGAGGAAGGGGCATTGTTCTGGATCATGTAAAAATCATCCAAAAAAACTCATCCAAAAATTTTATACGTGATTGTCGGATAAAAAATACTGACATTTAGGGTATGTTTAGAAAGAATTTATGGTTGAAAATTAAAAATTAAAAATTAAAAATATTATAACAAAATAATTTTTAAATGTGTAAATACTATTGTGAGACATATTTTTAATAAAAAATTGTTAAAAAAATACGTAAACAGTATCTACACAGTACACATACAATACACGCCTGCCACTCTTGTCCCCCAGCAGAACCAGAAAAAAAAAAAAAAAAAAACGTGAACGCAGCAAAATTTAAGCTGAACCCAAACAAATACTTAATTTATACCGTTGCATCCATATTATACTTGTGTTATGTTGTTAATGTACACTTATATCGATTATTTCATGTAATAATATTTTTAAAAATTACTTATATTATCGTATCCATGTTCACGCTTCCTAACTTAGAAGTTAAAAGTCAAAAAGAGATATCGAAATATGTTACACGTTCCGCTTTGGTGCCCTTTTCAAAGTTCACTGTTCTTATCAACAATTATCATGGTCCTTATAAAAAAGAATTGCGTGTGTTCCTAAGATTAGTTAGTGGCTTTGTTAATTTCAATCTTGGCACTTCTCACCAGTCACCAGGGAGATTTTTTATTTTATTTTATTTTTTATGAATATCTCACTGGGAGATATTAACACGTAAGAACTGAAATTACATAAGTGGCCACGGAAAATGACTCACTTCTAATATTTTTAGTTTTAGCCCCCCAAATTTTGAGTATATACATATATCTCCAAATGTTGTCATAATTTCTGATACAAACCCTCACTCTTTGATTTTTTACATCATTCTCTCTACCAACTACAATGAGACCTATGGAGATCGAGAACCGCCTCTCTCTCTTTCAGCCAACCAAATTTGGGTTTTTTTTTTTTTTTGATAATTTGTAATTGTTATATGCTTTTGATTTTTGCCAATTTTAAGTGTCTGTTTAGATACAGTTGAAAACTGAAAATTAAAAATACTGTAACAAAATAATTTTTAAATGTGTAAATAGTACCGCGAGTTCTATTTTTAATTAAAAATTGGTTAAAAAGTGCGTGTATTGTTCATGAATAATACCCACTTATTCCTTGTTAAAACCCGTGCATAGCTTTCTCAAAAAAAAAAAACCCGTGCATAGGAAAAAAAAAAAAAAAAGCTGGAAACGCTGAACGCGTCTAGCGTTCAGCTATCCAAACTCAGCATAATTGTCATTGTGCAACTTTTAAATTTTGTTGTGCAATTGATAGTTTGAGTGTGGTGGAAGGTTTGGTCAATTGTGAGGGCTTGACTGTGTGATTAGTTTTTCGTTTTTAATAAAAAAAATGACTTTGAGTAAATAAAACCGAACAAGAAAACAAGTGCCAGACAAATTTATAATTTTTTTTAGAGGAAGTTTAGTTACAAAATTAGTTGTAACTTAAGGTTATAACTTTGCTCAATAAAATAAATATTACTACTTATTTTGAAAATCTAACCAATGAATTACATGTTCTTTATATTCTTAATACACATATCAAAATTTATGTCAATCGGATATTATTTACTATATAATTTATAAATTTCTTTTTTATGCATAATTTTAAAATATAAAATATTGCAATTTAAAAAATTTATTGATGACATAGTTATTGATTTTTAATTTTTTTAGAAATTTTGCAAACATGGAGGATATGAGAATAAAATGTTATTCAATGGTAGATTTGTCAAAATTTACTTCCAATAAAAAAGATATTGAGTAAGGTTGTAATTTAAAGCTATAACATATTTTATAACTAAACTATGTCCAATTTTTTTTTGGATGAGAAAACACAAAAAATAAAGTTTGAGAACAAATTCTCAAATACTAGAAAACCAGTGGTGGAAACGAAATACTCCAAAACAACATACCAAATAGAAAATTGACACAACTACAAGGTCATATTTATAAAATCCCCAAAAAGAAAGAGGCACTAAAAAGTGATGCCACAGCCACAGCCACAGCCACAGCCACACCACTTTCAATAAGCAAAAAGTCCATCTCCATATAATCCTTTGCATCTGGTCGTCCTTTTCTCTTTAGATTTTTTCTTCTATTTGAATCTTATCAATCATACAGGGGGAATATACTTTTACATTATGATAATTGACTCCTCATATAACTTTTTTAATTATCTCTAATCTAGCCAACATGTATTGACTCACAAATATATAATAGTGAATGAAAAAAAAAAATTCTCATCCCCAAAAATAAAAAGTCTTCCTGTCTCAACCACAACCCACAAGTCTAAAAAATCTTCCAAACATTTAAAAAAAAAAAAGCAATCATTATAGTCCCAATTTTTTTTTTTTTTTGAAGACTTTATAGTCCCAATTAAAATTTACCTCACACAACAAAAATGGAAATGACCCAAGTGAATTGGACAAGTTGGTATAGAGAAAAAAAGGCCTAGACTTTGAGTTTTTATTGCAACTTGCAAAAGCTCCAAACACATTCTATTATATAATTTTGGTTCTAAAAATCAGACGCCTCTTTTGACTCCTTCCCTCAGTTTCTCTCTCTCTCTCTCTCTCTCTCTCTGATGGGGAAACTCCGTCACCGTTAGATAACGGCGTGAGTGTTCAAAACGGCGGTCTTAGCTGGTGCGGGTCTGTCTGTCTGTCATCCTCAACCCCAATGTACTCCGTCTATTTAAACTGACTCCGTTACACATTCTCAGTCTTTCTCTTTCTTTCTCTCTCTCTCTCTCTAAAAATGGGGATCGATTGCGAAATTCTCAGTTCTTGTGGATTCGAAGCCTCGCTTTACAGGTAATCTTCGAATATCTCTTTCTTTTTAATTTTTCGATATTTTAATTTATTTTTAGCATTTTTTAGTGTTACAGTTTCGTAGTTGACTCGATCGCTTTGAATCTGTAAAACATTTCTGTTATGTGCGTTTAGTTTTTTTTTTTTTTTTTTTAATTTTTATATAGGGTTCTTGTTATTTCAGGTTGTTTATGTTTTTTTGCTTTGTTTGGTTGTTGAGAAATTTTGAGAGAGGAAAATATATATACTGTTGAAAAATAAAATGTGATTTTTTTTTAATAATATTTAGGATTTTTTTTGGGGGGTTTCAAATCAAAGCTTTTATACATGTATCTGAGCTCAGAGATTATTGGGTTTTTCAAAATTAAACAGCTTGAGACATAAACTATAACACGAAATTAAACCTGGGTTAGGTTTTTCTGGGGTTCGTTAAAAAGATTCAAGCATGAAATTTTGGTGTTTTGCTTACAAATTAATAGTTTTGAACGTGTTGGCATGTTCTGGTTGATGTTTTTTTTTTCAGGTTAATGTGGTTCTAGAAGGTTAAGGTTGTTTGGTTACTGTACTGTGAATTATTGTTTAGTCTTTGTGAGGAAGGCTTATTTGTGGGTTTGATTTATGAAGATATTTAGGAGGTGTTTCTGTTGATCTGTGGATTGAATGATGAGCCAATGGTGTTTGCAGGTGTCGGTTCGATATGTTAAGATGGTTGTGAGGTGATTTGATTGTGGGTGGGTTTGGAGATTAGGCCCCAAGCAAAAAAGTTTGTGGAAATAAAGGATGGGGGAAGCTCTCATCACAACCTTAACGATGGACAATCATCAACTCTCGACACTTTTGTCAATGGATACGGGTTCTTTGTCGCATGATGAATTGGAGAGAGAGATGAATCGGTCTGTTCTCTTTTCACAAGCACCTGATATCAATCTTCCACTGTCTTCTGAGCCTAGCCCACCTCCCCCAGCTTGGAATGATCCATGTGATGTACTGGATGTATGCCTGGGGCCTCAGGTTTATGAGGTTGAGACAACAATTAATGTCCCGAAAGTGGCACGGAAATGCACCAAGCGTCTTGACAGCATTTGGGGTGCCTGGTTTTTCTTTAGTTTTTACTTCAAGCCTGTTTTGAATGAGAAATCAAAGACTAAGATTATTCGGGATAGTAATGGTGTGTCTGGGTACGATAAATCAGACCTACAGCTAGATGCATTTTTGGTTCAGCATGACATGGAGAACATGTACATGTGGGTTTTCAAGGAAAGGCCTGAAAATGCGCTGGGTAAGATGCAGCTAAGGAGTTACATGAATGGTCATTCTCGCCAAGGGGAGCGTCCGTTTCCATTTAGTGTGGACAGGGGTTTTGTTAGATCACACCGTATGCAGAGGAAGCACTATAGGGGTCTGTCTAATCCTCAGTGTGTTCATGGGATTGAAGTTGTTCGGTCCCCCAACCTCAAGGGTCTTGATGAAGAAGAGAGGAAGAGATGGGTGGAGCTTACAGGACGAGATATAAACTTCTCTATCCCACTTGAAGCAAGTGATTTTGGTTCATGGAGAAACCTACAGAACCCAGAATTTGAGCTTGAGCGGCCCCCTCCCATAAAGAACAATATAAATGGCCAACAAAGAAAATTGCTTAATGGTACCAATTTGAATTTGTCCACTCAGTCACCAGACCATGGCAATAGTGATGTCATCGATCTTTCACCAGTATGCAACAAACGTAAGAAGGATTTGTTTTCCCATGGGAATGATGATGATTGTTATTTGCCTAATAATGCACACTTTGACAGAGTTTTGGAAATGAAATTCCACCCAGTCGAGCCAACTTGGTTAAATGAGTTTAGTGGGGTAATGAAGAATGTATATGGGCCTGTTACAGCTGCAAAAACTATATACGAGGATGACGAAGGGTTCTTGATCATTGTTAGCATGCCTTTTGCAGATCTCCAGAGAGTAAAAGTTACCTGGAAGAACACTCACTCACATGGGATTGTAAAGATATCCTGTGCGAGTAAGGCCTGCATGCCATTTATTAAGAGACATGATAGGACATTTAAGCTAACCGATCCAACACCAGAGCACTGCCCTCCAGGGGAATTCATCAGGGAAATTCCCCTTCCAACCCGCATTCCAGAAGATGCTAATCTGGAAGCTTACCGCGATGAGACTGGAACGATGCTTGAGATTATTGTGCCCAAACATCGTGTAGGGCCAGAAGAACATGAGGTCCGTGTATGCCTTCGCCCTGCTCCATGGAGTGAACGAGCATATGTCGACCTGAAAGAAGCATTATTGTGAGGGATGCCAGGATGGTTACGGTGTTTGGTGCATCATTGTTTTCTAACCATATTCCATAAAGGAATTCTATTAAATTAGATCTGCATTTTTTTTCATGTCTCTTCTTTTCTCTCTTTTAGTCTTGTCTATAATTTTTATCAGATTTTTTTTTTAGTTGATCTTATATACAGGTGACTGTATGTTCAATGTTTGACCATCTTAGGCTTTACTGACATGTCTCCTTATTTACTTGACATGCGTTAGATGCCCCTGTGCTTGTTCTAAGCATTTGGTTTTGTTGGTCATTTGACATGTTTTGAATTTGAAATCTTTCTTTATAATTGGCTGGTTATTACTTTTATGATTATGTTTTCGACTAATCATTTTTAGTGCCAATGCTATGCGGCCTTGTGTTCCCCCTGCTTCCTATGTTCAAATATCTGATTAATTTAGTTAGTGGCTAATTATTTTGCGTTGCATAATGATGGATGTCGTAGAATGTGTTATGAAGACCTCTGAGGAACTGTTGAAATTGTATGGTGTTTTTCTTTTTCTTTTAGCTGTTCTCATATCTAGTCACAAAGCTGTAATCATATTAAAAAGATTGTAGTTGAACATACATGGAGGTCCATGAGCAGTGTTAATACAATGTGCAAAGTTCCTGCATTGGTGTAACCTATGGCTTGCCCTCAGAGACTTCATCGATACCACAGTGATTTAGGCCTTTGATGGTGATACTGACTGCCATGATTGTATTGACCTGTCTCTCACTCTTGCGAGTTTGTGAAGGAATGAATGGTGCGACCAAAAAGATTAGTGAATATTCAAACAGATTTGGGTGTTGATTAGATTGCAGTAACAGATTACTTAGGCCGTAGACAAATTATATTTGTTCAAGGGCCTTGACTATCTTACACTCCTATTATACGTCTAATGTCTGTAACACCCAATCAAGTCATGGATTTAGGCGTTGGTGCTAGGAGCTGATGAAACTCGAAACCTAGCACGATTCACGTTGGCAGAACGAATTTAGCAAATCCTTTCTAACACTACCGTTATCAAAGCAAGATTTTCAGGGCCTGGACAAAATTACATTTAGGTATATAGGCATAATGAATTGATTGACTTAACAAAATGCCCGTATCTGAAATCAGTGTAGAACCTGATGAGGACTTTAGATCCTTTACGTGCTCGAAATGGAATGCCAATCGTCCTGCTAACTCCCAAGAAAACAATACGTTAATCCAAAATTTACCAGAACGATAAGAATTTCGTAAGAAGTTTCCTGCTGGAATAATATTCTTGTGCTCTTTTGAGCAAAGAGAGCGAAAGCACCTATTGCTGCTTTCCACCTTGACTAGATAACACTCAAAATTTCCGCCAAATATATAAAATTCATAAACCAATGTGCATCTAAAGTTGAATATATAAAAATAATGAAAATAGAAAGGTAACCAGAACCATTATTGCAATAACGAACCACATTAGATGGATATTCTACTAATTAAGAGAAACTATATATATTGCTTTTTTTTTAAAGGAACCGAATAGTATATAATTTACTCAAAACTACTTCCGATGTGTGGAAGTATCCAAAAACCATGTCCATCAAACGATGGCATCAGCCAAAAGATAAAGCTATTAAAACATCCCAAAAGAAATAAATAAATAAATAAAAACTTCGGCATAGAGGCCTAATAACCATTGACTTAATCAACTTCTTCGATCTTAGGACCAGCACCACTGGCACCAGCGGGAGGAGCATCCTCATCCATGCCGCCACCACCCATGTCAGGGCCAGCACCCTGGTACATCTTGGCAATGATAGGGTTGCATAAGCTTTCGAGCTCCTTCATCTTGTCCTCAAACTCGTCAGCCTCTGCAAGCTGGTTACCGTCCAACCAATTAATGGCCTGATCGATGGCGTCCTCAATCTTCTTCTTGTCCTCCGATGAAAGCTTGGAACCAATCTTCTCGTCCTTGATAGTGTTCCTCATGTTGTAGGCATAGTTCTCCAATGCATTCTTGGCTTCAACCTTCTTCTTGTGCTCCTCATCCTCGGATTTGTACTTCTCAGCCTCCTGAACCATCTTTTCAATTTCTTCCTTAGACAGCCTTCCCTTGTCGTTTGTGATAGTGATCTTGTTCTTCTGCCCTGTGGTCTTGTCCTCAGCGGAGACATTCAAGATACCATTAGCATCGATATCAAAGCAGACGGTAATCTGAGGAACACCCCTGGGTGCTGGAGGAATGCCAGAAAGCTCGAATTTGCCAAGCAGGTTGTTGTCCTTGGTTCTTGCTCTCTCACCTTCGTAAACCTGGATCAAGACACCCGGTTGGTTGTCTGAGTAGGTCGAGAAAACCTGTTCCTTCTTGGTGGGGATTGTGGTATTCCTTGGAATCAATACAGTCATAACACCTCCAGCAGTTTCCAAACCAAGGGACAGAGGAGTAACATCCAGGAGCAAGAGATCCTGCACTTTCTCGTTGCCCTCACCGCTCAAGATGGCAGCCTGAACAGCTGCACCATAGGCAACAGCCTCGTCGGGGTTAATGCTTTTGCAAAGTTCCTTCCCATTGAAGAAATCCTGCAATAGCTGCTGAACCTTTGGAATTCTGGTGGAACCACCAACAAGGACAACATCATGCACAGAGCTCTTGTCCATCTTAGCATCCCTCAAACACTTCTCAACTGGTTCCATGCACTTCCTAAAGAGATCCATGTTGAGTTCCTCAAACCTAGCACGAGTAATTGTTGAATAGAAATCAATACCCTCATACAAAGAATCAATTTCAATGGTAGTCTGAGCAGTCGATGAAAGAGTCCTCTTTGCCCTTTCACAAGCAGTCCTCAATCTCCTAAGAGCTCTGGGGCTTCCACTAATGTCCTTCTTGTTCTTCCTCTTGAACTCCTGAACAAAGTGATTCACCATTCTGTTATCAAAATCCTCTCCTCCAAGGTGAGTGTCACCAGCTGTTGACTTCACTTCAAAGATACCCTCTTCAATGGTAAGCAACGACACATCAAAAGTACCACCACCAAGATCGAAAATCAAAACATTCTTCTCGCCGACGCTGGTCGCCTTCTTGTCGAGACCATAAGCAATGGCCGCAGCAGTGGGCTCATTGATGATACGCATCACATTGAGACCAGCAATGACTCCGGCATCCTTCGTGGCCTGGCGCTGAGAGTCGTTGAAGTAAGCTGGTACAGTCACAACAGCATTCTTTATCGTGGCACCAAGGTAGGCCTCGGCAATCTCGCGCATCTTAATGAGGACCATGGAAGAGATTTCCTCAGCAGAAAACTGCTTCTCCTCAGCTTTGTAGTTGACCACAATCATGGGTTTATCACCTGGCCCAGCAATGATCTTGAAAGGCCAAAGCTTCATGTCATTCTGCACCGACGCATCACTGTATCTCCTCCCAATAAGACGCTTAGCATCTGCAATTTTCGAACAAGCAAATACAACGTAAGCATCCAACAAAAACAGATCTATTTTTATAAGATTATGCGTGTGCATATATGTGTGTGAGCGCACATGTTAAACAATTGTACAAAACTAATTACCACGTTTTTTTAGCCCTCATTTGAAACCTATGGTATTAGGCCAAGACATTCTGTAAGACTCAACCGAGAGCTAAAAATGTGTTCTTTTTGTGTTCCGTGATTAATAGTTTTATAAGACAATATTATATTACTGTCAGAAACTTCGTCGATTAGGCCAAGTCATTCCCAACTATCTAACAAAAACATACAGATATTACCATAAATTATCAGATCTAACAACTTCAAAAACATTCAAATATTACCCAACAAATAGTTTTATATTTAGCACAAAAACAAAATCACACATTTAAATACTAATAAATAAATAATATCATACTCCGACTTGTTGACAAGGAATTTTATTTAATATTTTGGTAATTATATAACTCCGAAGTCAGAAGACCATTCATTACATTAAAGATAATCATTGAACGACCATCGTTATCAGCTATCACTTATCACCTACCTCTGCGAGACTACGACAACCCTGTTTAAAAAAGATCTATCGTCGTTTTCAATTCTCTGCTCATAACTATATACGATGCCCTGATATTATGTGGGTTTTTTTTTTTTTTTAATTAATTTATGGTTAAATTTCATGCTCTTGTATATATTGACGTCAAAAATCAAAGCAAATAATTTTGCAATTGTAACCAAATCAAAACTAGCTCCAACATGCACAGATCTAAGCTAATACATAAAGATTAATGAAAAAAAAACTTTCAAAAAAAAAAAACGTACCGAAGACAGTGTTGGTGGGGTTCATGGCGACCTGGTTCTTAGCAGCGTCACCGATTAAACGCTCCGTATCGGTGAAAGCGACATAAGACGGCGTCGTTCGGTTCCCTTGGTCGTTAGCTATGATCTCGACACGGTCGTGCTGCCAAACTCCGACGCACGAGTAGGTCGTGCCGAGATCGATTCCGATGGCGGGTCCCTCCCCTTTAACAGACATTTTTTTTTTTGGTGTACGGTCAAGATTCAAGATTCAACAATCTGAAAAGAAATCTACGGCTTAAAAAATAGAGCTTTTCTGAAAGAAACAGAGAGCTGTGATAGAATTTGGTGAGTTGTTTGAAATATAGAACTGTGGTGAGAACAAAGGGGGGATTTTTATATGGGACTTTGATTCCAGAAGGTTCGGATGAATGATTCTAAGCCGTTAGATTGGATTATATGGACGGTTTGTATTTGTTTATTTGTGATGACGTGGTAAGCACCCCGTATTTTTGCCACTTCTGGTTGGTTCTGGTTAGTTCTAGAGCTTTCTTTATCCTTCCGTGGGACGGAGAGTTTCCTATTTTTTCCAACTCAAACAATTAATTAATTAATTAAAGGGGGAAAGTAATTCAGATATTATTGACTAGCATAGCACCCAAAGAAAAAAAAAAAAAAAAAAAAAAAAAAAAAAACTATTTCAGGCCCCAAATTTTTTCTTTCATGTATAAACTTTAAAAAGTTTGTATGTTGTCTTTAAACTATTGAAACTTTTATTTTTATTTTTAAATTATTAAAAATATTTTACTTTCGATCTCTAAACTTTATAAAAACATTTGATTTTCATTCATAAACTAAAAAAAAAAAAAACTTTTTTTCATTATTATATTCATCTCTAAACTATCGTCTTTAAATTATTGAAAACAAAATTCTTATTTCATTTATATATTCGTCTCTAAACTAATATGAAAACTATTTACAAAGTTTAAGGAAAAAAAATAATTTAGGAACAAAAAATAATCTTTTGCTTAGATTTAAAAACTAAAATAGTATTTTACCTATAAATTTATGACAACTTTTTTTTTCCTCGTCATATTTTGCTGTTTCTTTCCTAAAACATCTAGTAAGGAGTAGTATTTAATCTTATAAAAGTAAATATGAAACATTAGATTAAAAAAAAAAATCCTCTCTTACTGTTAAAGTGTTACATGAGCTTTTCAAAAATTATGAGTTCTCCAAATAAATAATTTAATTATTAAAACCACAATTAGTATTAAACTATTAAAAGAAAAAAGTAATGACAGAATATTTTTCCTTTTTTTCTCTCATCATCTATTGTTATTTCTTCCTTAAACTTTCTAATACTATTTAATTCAACAAGTAAATTTAAAATATTTTTAACCTTTTGTCCAAGAACCTACCTTCTAACATGCAAATCAGTCCATGTTCAAAAATTAAGTTCCTTTTGTATTGTTACATAAGCTTACTGAAATTCTGGCTTCTTCAAATAATATATATATATATATATATATATATATAGGCAAAACTTAGAAAAAATTCAATTAGATTCTACAATTGAAGTCTAATTTTACGTTATGTATCATAAATTATTTATTTTTAGAGAGAATTTTATTTCTTATTTTTGAGTTAAATGTGGAACCACATCATAAATATCTATCCAAGTAAGTTATTGAGTAAAAAAATCAAAAAGTTTAAAATTAATGAACATAAAAAAAATGAATACTATGACATTTTATTGTGTCTTTAGTATTATTTAGCTTAGATATAACTTTAGGAGGATGTAAGAGAGAAAATTTACTCTGCTTAAATGTCCTTAACCCTTTTCTCAAAAAAAAAAAAAAAAAAATGTCCTTAACCTTTTAATTCTCAATTTTCCCTTAAATTTTTGTTGGCCATAAAATATTTGTTTTTTTTAGTAAAGGTATTTATAGCATAAACATGGAAAACATATAATTTTTTTTTTTGAAAAATGCTTTATGCCAAAAGTCTTTTTCTTGATCTACTTCTATCTTTGTAAGAAACAAACACACCCACACATAAGGAAGAGGTGGTTAATTTATTTGGAAAATCACTATGGATATTCTTGTAATTTGAATTTCATAGATTAAGTAACTAAGAAATTTAATTTTTTATGGTCATGTAATTTGCATGTGATTGTAATTTGCAAGTTTTTATTAAATTTTGAGATAATGATTGCAATTTGCAAGTTGTAATAGTTTATGATGACATAATTCACATGACTCAAGAGTTTGCAGATGATCAACATTGTTTTTGTCTGTTGGCAATCGTCATGAAGCACAATTTCAATTTCATTGTTGTATAGTTCCTAATTTATTTTGAATCAATTTTGTCATTGAAATTTCTATATAAATAAAATATAGTCACTCACCCATCAAATTTTTTTTTAATATAAATAAAATAAAGTACAGTCACCAGACTCAAGGTCTAGCCCTGTTTGAATGGAATAGATAATCACGGTTCAATTCAATTCGACTGTTGTTTTCATTTCCTTTGCTTCTTTTGTTACTTTAAATATGAAGCCGAATAGAATTTTTTTTAAAGCAAAAAGTGATTAATTTTTTAAAAAGTTAAAAGTTAGATTATTAACAAAAAGATTAGGGTAAATTCCACTTACAGCCCTAAGGTTTGGCCTAATGCCAACTAGGTCCATAAGATTTTAAAATTGACCACTTTAGTCCCTAAAAAACAATTTAATCCTTACTCCGTTAGCCTCCGTTACTCTTTTTTTTTTCCTCACCCACCACTTCTCTTCTCTCTCTCTCTCTCTCTCTCTCGTCCAGGTCCTTCACATTGCTTGTTTTACTCTCTCTATTTCAAACCGGTCTTAATTCTCTTTTGTCCCAAAGCTCTTCTTTCTCTTCTCTACATATGGCTTCCTTGTCCCTCTCTCTGACCTATTTGTCTTTGTGGTGGGCTGCGGTGTTGGGTTCTTAGTGGTTTGTGAGTTTTGGTTAGATTTGTGCTAGAAGATTTAGATTTTTTTGTGGGTTGGCTTTGGAACTTTATGGGTTTTAGTTTGGATTGGGGTTGGAGGATATGGGTTTTTGGTTTGGATCAGCAAAGGTGTGTGGCTATCGCCTTTAGAATTTCCCATGTTGATTTATCCTCCATAGCCATTGTCACAAAATGCACATGCCACCATGGTCTCTACCAGGCCATGATCCAGACATTTCCAACCTTCGCACTCAACGGGTCACTCACTGAAAGCAAAGGCCAGAGAGTTGCAATTGCATGCAAGTGGATGAGATCGTGAATCAAAAGAGTGGGAAGCACACCGATCCCAATTCCTTACTTAGTTTCTATGTTACAGCATGTTTCCTATATTGATGGGTGAGTGAATTGAAGAGAAGTGATCTAAGGTTAGAGAGAGAAAGGGATTAAGGAGGAGAGAGTTACCAAGAAGAGAGACAAGCTAACAGAGTGCTAACGATGTTAGCGACAAAGTTGTCTTTAGGGACTAAAATGGTCAATTTTGAAATCTTATGGACTTGGTTGGCATTAGGTCTTATCTCAGGGGAAGTAAGTGGAATTTAGCCAAAAGATTAAGACAAAAAGTAGAAAGTGAAAAACTTTTCATCTTTCCCCAAATACTCTCTTTATCTCAACTCGCAAGGGGCACTTGAGATGTATATATTGGTTTGCCAAATGAAATAAATAAAATTTCACTTTGATTGCAAAGAAAAGGTTAAACTGCTAATTTTAGTCTTCCAACTATTGAGTAAAGTTCAATTTAGACTATCAAACTTTGTCCCTCAACTTTTAAGTGAATTCAGTTTCTTCCTTAGGTCTACTATCATTTAAAATATTAACATGATTATCTAACATTGGTGTTGATAAAAGTTGTTATGAAGTATGTATCTGATTTGTACTAATGTAATGTTGCTAGATCAAGCTATCCCGTTTAATAATTTTAACAAAGATCATACTTAATGATGAAATTGACTTGATTTTGAAGTGAAAGAACAGAAATTGACATTGTTAAATGGTGAGGGACCAAATTGACACACCTAATAAGCAAGGGACCAAATTGAATTTTGACAAATGGTTCAAGGATCTTTTTAGAAAATGACGAAAATGGACAACAAATTTTTCTTCAGCAAGTTGGTGTTTATAGTTCATATTCCAAATTAAAATTTAGAAATATTTATACTCAAAAATAAAAGCCATATATTTATGTGAATGACACGTAGAGTAATTTCTTATGAGCAAGGGACCATATTTGAGAGCTTTGTAATTCAGTTGATAGGTTAGGTACCTTCTAGTGTTTCTAATAGGGATATATAAGCTTTGTGTGGTGGCCCAACCTAAAGAACTCAATGGCCTTTGGGGTTGAGCTCCTAATTTATTTGTTTAGAGTGGGTAAAGAGTTTCCTACCAAAGGTAAATCCTTTTGAGGCTAACCTAACGTCCCAAGTGAAGGAGTTTGAGACCCCACTTGAATCTTATCCCCCTGTGTGTGTTTCCTGTGAAGTCTCGGCTATGTATTGAGCTTCCTTCTTTTTAATTATCTCTCTTTTTTCTTCTCGTGTATCACTCTCTCTCTCCCTAGATTTGTCAATCCCCTCCTCACACCATTTCTTCTCCTTTTTATAGCCTTCCTTTAGTGGATCTGCCATCATGAGGGGCAATTTTCCCAAACATGTGGGCCCTGCCCTAACCCTATCTTGACCTATATTCCTAATCAAATGGGAATCGCTGCACACTTCTGAATTGACTGTATGGGAACTTGAGCCAACCTCCAAATTTATGTTTGGCAAGCAGATATCCCCAAGGCACTATGTCTTATTCTTGGTGATATCTTGTGGTGGTTGGTTCAGACTATGCTATGCTCGTGCCTCTCATCACTTGTTTGGTACGGCTTGGGTGGGCCTGACTTATGTGGACCTTGGCCTTAGGCCGGTAACTGATTTATGGACCGTACACTTTGATTTGTTGAGGATGGAAAAATGGGGGATAAAAAATGGTAGAAGATGAAAAATTTGTAATAGAAAAATTTTAGTTTTCACTTATGTGTGTTTGGCTGGAATGAAAAAGTAGAAAAATGAGAAACTTTTTTGTTTGGTTAAGAAGAAAAATGAAAGAATAAAAAATGTTGTTTGTATCAATTTACTCCTATGCTCCTATTACATAATAAAAATTATAAATAAAGAGACTAATTTTTAGAGGGGAAAAATAAAGTGAACATTAGACAGGAAAAAAAAAAAGAAGAAGAAGAAAGAAACTAGCTTAGAACGAGGAGAAGAGTAAGAGCCTGTTTGGTTTAGGCTTATTTTGAGTGATATCACTGAAAACCGGTATCTCAATGATGAAAAAACATGGAACTCACACCAGTTTGGTTGTTTGGCTTGATTTTCACCTTGGGTTTTCATCACTCAAAAGTCACAAATGGTGGGAGTTTGAAGCCTATAAATTAAGGAAGGACATTAGAAAAGAGGACCTCAATACAACACTTTGTATTAGTTTCCTTAGAATAGCTTAGATAAAAGACTAGGAGTTGTGTAGCAGTTAAATCCTATATTATATTGAAGGATCGAGCTAGACTTCTTACTGATTTTTTATTGTGTTCTTCGAAAGAGATTAATACAAGTAAGTTTTCATTTTTTTTCATCGTTGATTTTATTTCACTCTTGTCTTCCAAGTTCTCTTCACTGAAGCAATTCGGGAAACCACAAAACCAAAAACAGTAAAAGTTTTGACAAACAAGTAGCATCTGTCATACGGTCTGAGATCCTTTGAGCATGCAAAAAATCTCATGCCATGGCCTTCTAGTTTTTAAGATGCCACATAATTACTCAATTACTGTGACTATGTGGCCAGTACATTAGTATTCTAGCTGATCATATCAAAAAGCCTCTTTATAAGATTGACTAAAATAGAAAATACCCTTCTGCAAGCATGACATGATGAAAACATTAGTTCTACATGATATCTGACCAAGTACTTCACCAACAAAAATGAATCTTCACCATATTTTATGCTTGCTGAGCATGATGTAACTTGACAACTTCCCCTCTCAGTTATGTCCAGATGGTGGGTGCTTATTACCAATAGGGTTGGGTCCTGAAGGAACCTTCTTAACATTTTCTCTGACATGAATTCCTGATTTGCTCTTTTAATGAAACCAAAAAAAGTTTTGTATTAGCCATTTCTATCATATACATAATGAAATGAAAGTAAAATAACCATACCTAGATGCCATTAAGAAAAAGTGCTACTCACCCAAGAGAATGACTTGAATTCTGTGGCTGAGCTTTTTCTTGCTTGTGCAGATTTGAGGTTGAAATCAACTATGGAAGCAACAAATAAAGTAAGTATTTACGTTTTTCTTTTTGTTTCTTCTTTCTCAAGCTATCAGTTTAGCATGTATTATGATGTTATAGCAGGGATAGTATAGGGACTTGCCTGATTCTGCAGTGTGCATCCTCATAGCTGTGGAGTGATAACATTGAGAAGCAATAAGGACTAAGGCCAAGAAAAGACATATTTGGATCTGTTTTCTCTTCATCTTTAGCTTGAGCTTATGCACGGTGAGAGCAATTGGGGTACTTAGGATGTGGGGGTTTATATAGGCATGAGAAATATAGAAAACTTGATTAAATTACAGTTAATTATAGCTTTTTTGAAAGTATGGAATGCCATTCTAAAGTGGTCTGGGAATCCAATGCTAAATCAGATTTGAACTGATAAGGCTTGAATGTTGATTTCTTGTCACTGTCCGTTGACCTCGTTTCAATTATCACCTAATAATATAAACCTATCAACGTTGTTGTGCTCCAAACGCCCAACAGAAAGATTCTTTATTACAGCTGTCCGTTTTGGATTAGTCATGCGTAAGTATATGCAGTGTGATTAGTAAAGTCTAACATAGGATAATAATGATGAAAGTGAATGGTTAATATAATATAATTGGACCCAATTTATAGGCTTAAGTGTTTGAATTTTAGCTGTGTATCAACATGTATATGATATGAAACCCTTATGAAGAAACTTCTCAACGGGTTAGTGATTAATTCACTCTGCTAATAATGAAATGAAATGTTTTATAAGCTAGATTAATACATATTCCCAAAACATGTGATAATTTCAAAAGTTGCAATCGATAATATTGAACTCCCTAAGGTGCTATTCTGGAACACCTGCTCTTTAAGAACATTGAATGGAATCAGATTTTTGGTTTTTCATTTTTATGCCTAAAGAAAAATGTAGTCTGCATAGTGTGGCTGATCATTGAGGGATCTCTCAGTAGTATTGAGAATGCTGGTGCTCTTCTGGGGCACCTGCTCTTGAAGAACACTGAATAGAATCAGATTTTTGTTTCTTTTCATTTTATGCCTCAAGGAAACGACAATTTGTAAAGTGCAGACTTTGTATAGGAAAATTGCTGATCATCAAGGCTTGTATTACTTCATAAATGTTACATTCTAGGTTTAGCCGTTTAAGTTGGCAAATTCTTGTACTAAAATGTGTATAAGTACAAAATTGAGATCCAAACACCTAAGATTTTTAGCTTTATAAATGGTTGATAAATAACATGATAAACTATCACTTGTACAAAAAATCAAAACTTATAATTAATGGTAAATTTAATCATTCAATTATATATTGTTCTAGCAAATTTAAACAATCTAATGATCATTCCAAAAATTTAAAGTGGTATATTGAATTTGAAGCATTACTCTATATTCTTATATATATGCTCCCACAATAATAGCTTTCAAAAGTCTAAAAGCCTCGGCAGCTGTTGCAAGTACTGTATTAGCAAGTTCGGTATAGAATTGACATCTGTCAATGAGAAGAAGTTGCCAATAGCGGGAACACCACAGGAGGAGGAAGACTCTTGCTTCATTGAACTCCAATGAGACAATTCATAATGATGCTTTTGGTGCTGTTGATACAAATTTTCTCTCTGGATTGCCATATAGGTTACTTTAGGCTGTTGATTTTTTTCTCATCTAAGCTTTTCCAGGAAAAGTTGATTGGCTGTTTTGGAATCCTATTATGCATGTGGATACGGTTGTCTTCGTATCTTGACCTCTTATTCATAAAGTTAACTAAAAGTCTATAAAAAGTGTCATTTCAATCAAGACTCTTCTACTGGTTTACTGTGTCAATTATTAGAGTGCAAGTGAACATGGATGAAGTCAACAAAAGTCTTCTTCAATATAGTTTCTGGTTGCTCACTAGTGAATCCCCTGTTCTTAACAGCCTCATTCTTGTTTTAAATCTTAGGTATCAGAGATATGGAAGCCATGTGAGGGTGGAAATTATATGCAGTGATGCAGAGCTTATCTATAATTGAGTGAGTAGAAGGATGAAATGGCCCGAAGACTTGAGTCAAATTATACACACCCTTATATCCTTTTTTGAAAAGCTATACCTTCTTTGAGAATTGTAGCTTTAGGATCGGTTTGGTTGAAGAAGTGGAAAAATAAGAGGATAGAATATTTTAATTTTCCTCATTTTTGTTTGGTTAGGAGTGAAAAAAGTAGAAGGGTGGAAAAGGTAAGTTTGTATAAATTTACTCATGTACCCTTGCTAAAAATAATGCTCAATTAAAACAAAAAAAGTGACAACGTCCAATTAAAAAAGGTAGAAGAGGCAACGTCCAAGAAAAAAAAAATGGTTGAAGAAGAGTAATGATACAACAAAGCCATGTGCACATGCATAAGGACATTCTTGTCCGCTAAACAGCTCAATTTTCTCCCTTCAAATTTCTCTCGATTTTGGGGAGAAAACTTTTTGGTAGACTTGAGGAGAAAACACTTAGATCCCACCATTTATTTTCCTTCATTCACATCCAACCAAACACACTTTAAAAAAGTTTTCCTTCTTATTTTTTCTCTAAAGTTTTCCATCTACTCTATTTCACCTCCAAACAAACAAACTTTTAGGAATTAGGAAGTATGATTACCCAATATAGAGTCACATCCATTCGTTAAAGAAATTATGAGAAGTTAAAACTGTGTGAGGGGTGTACAATTGTTACAGTGTAATCACTAGTTACCCCTTATAAGCTTTGATACCCACAAAATCAAATACACTACAGAGTTTTGAATTTATATAGTTTCTTACACTCGCTGCCTCATACATTTGCCATCCTTCTGTCGTTTGTTACATTTAGGTCAAATTATTTCATTATCAATCAAAATTAAAATTACTAATGGCTTTCCAAAGTAATCATGTCCATATAGCTCAATCGGTTCTTGTGGGTGGTAAAATACTATAATTTCAAAGAGGAGACGGAAGCACAACAAGGACGTCAATGATGACCAAATAGTGATGAACATCTTGTAACCTAAAAGACACCCTACTCAAAAGAAGGATCCTATATTTGACCCTAGCCAATCTAGGATTTGGGCAAAGAGGCTTTAATGGTTAAGTCAATAAATCAATGAGTGAATGAGAGAAAAGAAAATGGTGTATTAATAGTGCTAAGGGAGTAAGATTTGCATACCTTACTCGGTAAAAGGGATGTCTTTTTATAGATCTGTGAGGGATTGGTTTTGACAAAGAAACCCATCTCCCAAGACTCACTAGTTATTTTTCCCCTTAGTTCAACTAAGATGACATATATCTAAACAACAACTCCATGGATGGGACGTTGCTTAGTGACATTAAATGTGATGGTTTGTTATGGGACACAATAATGTTAATATGAAGGGAGCTAGAGCTTACTTTTTAAGATGACAATTATGACCAACCAACTAGGAAAACGAATTCGTAGCTTGGTGGTTAATCAACCAAGATGATTACATAGTTCTGTCTTTGGTCAAGCTGAAATTGACTGTTCATAAATCTCATTTATGTTATAATCTTTTTAATGTATCATTACTCCTAGAACAACATGAAATTGTTGTAGTGACCAACGTTGAGTGGATCATGTTGCCATAAATCTGATTCAATGGTGAGAATGTCCACCAATGAAAGTGGAAAAAGCTCATGATCATTTTGAAACTAATACATAATTTGCAAATTTGATAATTGTTTCAATTGTGGACTAAGTTTAATTTATTGATAACTCTCATATATTTGCAACTCTTTTGATGAATTGTCTAAGTTCATAAGAGTTTTGTAAAACAAAACGTCTCATGGAAGATACTTAATTCTCAAACCAAATTCCTCATTTTCAAACAAAAAACAAACAAAAATAAAAGGTTGTTGGGTTATTTGTAATTTTTGTATAATATATTTTCCGTCTTAAATATGTGTTTTCTTTTCTGCATGATTAAGTTGGAGCTTGTTCATCAAAAAAAAAAAAAAAAGGAAAGTTGGAGCTTGGAGGAAATAGTTGTAAAATAGGTATCCCTGCTGACTTTTTATGTTCCTTGATCCCTTGTCAACATTGGCTATATAATTAATTTGGACAACAAATGTCAAACGGGCATTTGGTCTAGTGGTATGATTCTCGCTTAGGGTGCGAGAGGTCCCGAGTTCAATTCTCGGAATGCCCCTCCTCTGCTTTTCAGGCTTTTTGATGTGGGCCAACGCCTATCTTTTTGGGTTCCGTCGGATTACTTTTTCAGCCCACTAATGACTAATTCTTAGCCTTCTCAAGGCCTTTAAGTCAATTCCTTCTGACTTCTGAGCCCGACTAGGATTGCCTTGTTGCCATTTGCCTCTCCAATATCTGTTTTTAGTGTCCAAATTTTTCAAAACTAAAAACTAAACTATCTTCTGGCTCAAACAATTTGCCAAAACTGAATTTGGATTTCTAAACCACAAACGTTTGAGTTCTAAAACCAGAAAGAGGACAAAATAATAGTAGGCTGCATTTGACCTGGTTTTAGTCTCTTAGAAATGTGCACAAATTAAAACTTAAGTTTATGAGACCATGTGATGATATATAAAATTTAAACTTTAGTGTTACGAATTTATTAAGAGTTTTATAACTCAACAATCTTTTAGTACTTCCAACATAGATATTTAAGGGTTCATAAAAAAAAAAAAAAAAGATATTTAAGGATCAAATCCTCATTTTTCCAACAATCGAATTTTTTTTTTTTTTTTTTTTTTTGTAGTGTCATTCATTTGATGCTAGTTTCAGATGCCAAACCCTGCATCTCCAACTTTAAAGTGAAGACAGAAATCCATCTCACTTAAAAGTCTTTGTCAAAAAAAAAAAAGAAAAAAGAAAAAAAAGAGGAATCTTTCAATTTGGCTGATTAGAGATTGAGAAACCAAAGATCAAAGTCCTTGTTAGGAGCCTGGGGACTTGTTAAGAAAAAAAGTGTACACAGGGTACTTTAATGGAGTCTAAAACAGAATGATCACAATAATAATAATAATAATAATAATAATAATAATAATAATAATAATAATAATGAAGCAAAAAAAATATTATTCCGTCAGAGAATCTTATATTGGCTAACACATTTTGTGCTGAGGTCCAATCTGAGGCATCTGAGCTCGGCTCATTGTATGCTAGAGAAGTAAAATACTAAAATCTTTAGGAAAATTATTACTACCCAAAGTGCAAGTTGTTCATAGTTATACACAATCCAATGGAGAGGAACAGATTGAAACGATCTGAAGAAGAAGAAGACGCTCTGGCCTGAAGTGCTAAGAAGTTCAAGTAAAGCCATTACACACTGGGGGAGAAAGAGAATGTGCCAGACACGAAGCAGGGGAGTTACAAGGATAAACTAGTGGGGGCGATACCCGGAGCTTTCAAGCAAGCTTTTGGTTTTGGAAACTCAATGCTTGAGGACCTAGAATCAGACACAGAAGATGACAGCCTTCAGGAAGGCAGTACCAAAGTGCTCTTTTCAAAAGAGGAGAAAGCACGTCTGAGAGCCCCATGGAAACATGCTCTCATCATTAAGCCATTTGGAAGAAAGGTGGGATTCTCATTCCTGGATGCCAAAATCCGTAGTATGTGGGCGCCTTTAGGGCAAATGGACTGCATTGACTTGGGAATGGATTACTTCCTTGTCAACTTTGAACTAATTGAGGACATGGACAATACTCTAAAGGGAGGCCCTTGGTTCATTGGGCAACCATTCTTGGCTATAAGGCAATGGGAACCTGAGTTTAAAGCCTCCTATGCTGATTTCTCCTCAATTGCAGTTAGGATAAGATTGCCTGAGCTGCCTATTGAATTCTATGAACCAAGTGCCCTGCTGAAGATTGGTAAGGCAATTGGACCTGTCCTACGCACTGGCCAACACTGTGAATGGTGTGAGAGGGCGGTTTGCACGTATATGTGTGTTGAGAATAGTAGTTCCAGAAGCTCCAGAACTTCCAAAGGTCAACAAAGTGTCAAGCCCAACGGCTAGTTTGCAACAGCTCCTTTAACTATTCAAACAAAACGATGTCGTGTAGAAATTGAAGACTTGTTCACAATGAAACGTTGCGTTTATGTTTAATGAAACGTTGCGTTTCATGTATCTAATATTATGCTGCTGCTACGCTGCGTTTTGTATAGGACGCTGTTGATGTAAGCTGCGTCAGTTAGGCAGTTAGACAGTTATTTAGAAGCTGTTAGTTCCTAACTTCTCTCCACTCTTCACGGATCAATCCCGTGATTTTAGGAACTCTAATCTGAAAGTTGGTGACTCCTGTGTATAAATATTATACATGAGTGTAATGAAAAGTTAAGCAATTATATTTTTCTTCCAGAAATTTAGTCTTTTCTCTCTCTGAAATTGTCTCCCTTTTCTCTTGAGTTTCGTAGCTTTTCTTGAGTGTGTTACTGTGTGAACACCATTGTTGCATTCTGTTAAGCTTGGGTTGAATCTTTTCATGGTATCAGAGCCACGATCTCAAGGTCCAACAATGGCAGAAACCAATTCAACATTTACTTCCTCTTCTGTACCTTCAAACTCTACAACCATACCTTCATCCTCTTCATCCATCAATCTCGTTAATCAGCCTCTACTGTTGCTGTCAAACATGTCAAATATGATGACTGTTAAACTTGATTCTTCCAATTACATTGTTTGGAAGTATCAGATTTCCATGGTATTGGAAACATACTCTATGCTTGATCTTCTTGATGAAGTCCCTCTTGTTCCTGAGAAATTTCTCAAGGATCTTTCTGGAGCTATTACCTCTGTACTTAATCCAGATTATCTCATCTGGAAGTTAAAGGAAAAGGCATTGCTAAACTTTATCAGCTCCACCTTAACTCCTTCAGTCTTGGCCATCACTGTTGGTTATTCATCTGCTCAAGAAGCATGGAAGGCTCTTGAGCACAGATTCTCTTCGATCTCACGATCTCATGTGATGAACCTCAAAGGTGAATTGCATAATGTTAAGAAAGGATCTGATTCTGTAGATTCATATCTGGAGAAGATTAAAGTGATTAGGGATAAACTGATGGCAGTAGGTGTTCTTTTGGATGATGAAGAGCTACTCCATGTAGCAATCAAAGGTCTTCCAAGGGAGTTCAGTGCATTCAGATCTGCAATTAGAACCAGAAGCACAAAAAATAAGTTTTGATGAACTAGCTACTTTGTTGAATGCAGAGGAAGAATCATTGAATGAAGGTATGGAGTTCAAAGACTCCACCTTTGCAATGGCAGTTAACTCCACACCAAGATTCAGTAACACTGGTGGTTTTCATAACTATAATCAGTCATAAAACATTAATAGAGGGAAAGGGAGAGGCAACAATGCCAGAGGCCGAGGCAGGGGTCCAGTTCCATCTTCAAGCCACCAGTTTAATCATTTTTCACCACAGCCTCAGGGTTCCAATGCTAGAGCAGAGAGGCCAATGTGCCAAATCTGTGGGAAAGCAGGTCACACTGCCATTGACTGCTACCATAGAAGGGATTATGCCTATCAAGGCAAGCATCCACCCACAAAGTTAGCAGCCATGGTCACTGCATCCAACCATATGTTGACTCAGGAGCAACCTTGGCTAGCAGACAGTGGAGCCACTGATCATGTCACCTCTAACCTCAATCACCTAAGTTTCCCTAAACCTTACACTGTTCAAGAACAACTCACAGTTGGGAATGGACAGAATTTACCTATCACTCATATAGGTAACTCCCTAATTCCCTCCTTCAATTCTGCTATTAAACTTAGAAATGTGTTAAGAGTTCCCTCTATTGCTTCTAACCTTGCATCTATTCACAAAATTTGCTATGATAATAACTGTAATTGCTACTTTGATGCAAATACATTGTTAATTCAGGCCTTGGCCACGAGGACAATTCTTTACAAGGGCAAGAGTGAAAATGGTGTTTACCCCATCTACCCTCACAAGGCCACTAAGCTTCTTCTTCCCCAAAAATTGTGTAATTCCATTCAGTTGTCTCATTCTCACTGGCACTTGTGGCACAGCAGACTTGGCCACCCTAATTCCCTAGCTCTTAAACATGTTTTACATAATAATGGAATGTCCTCTCCTAGTAGTGTTAATCTTGCTAATTCTTGTATTCATTGTCTTCATGGCAAGATGCATAGACTTCCATTTCCTAGTTCTAGGTTTGTAGCTACATCTCCTTTTGAACTTGTACATACAGATCGGTGGGGTCCTGCACCTCTTGATTCAATAAATGGCTACAAATATTATGTCATCTTTGTTGATCATTTCACTAGATTTACATGGATGTACTTGCTCACCAATAAATTTGAAGTTTACTCTAAATTTGTCTTATTTCATGCTATGATCAAAATATAATTCTCATCTACTCTTAAAATTCTCAGATCAGATGGAGGTGGTGAGTTTACCTCTAAATCCTTTGAGTCATTTTTATCTTCAAATGGGATAAAACACCAGATTTCTTGTCCCTACACTCCTCAACAAAATGGTTTAGTTGAAAGGAAACATAGGCACCTAATTGAAACCACAATCACCTTACTTTCACAAACCTCTCTCCCCTCCACATACTGGTCCTTTGCTGTTCAATCTGCCTTAACCCTCATCAATCTCCTTCCAACAGCCTCTTTAGACTTCATGTCACCTTGGCTTAAACTCTATGGCCATAATCCTGATATTTCTTCTCTTAAAGTTTTTGGATGTGCTTGTTACCCTTATCTTAGACCTTATAATCAACATAAACTTAATCACAGAACAACTGAATGCATCTTCTTAGGCTATTCCAATGTTTCCAAGGGTTACTTGTGTCTTGATTTACACACTAACAAGTTGTATACCTGCAGACATGTCTTGTTTAATGAGCACAGATTCCCCTTTCCTCTAACATCTCCTTTTGTCACACCTTCTCATTCACCTACTCTAGATATGTGGTTGTCCAATCTACTGTACCTCCACTCATCAAATCAGTCCTCTATTCTAGGTCCCTACACATCCACTCCTGTTTCTGTTCCTGCTCATATCCCATCTGTGCCTAGTCTTACTTCTAGTCCTTCTTCTCATTCTCAAACTATACACCTCCCTACTGCCTCAGCTCCCTCTCTTTCACTTCCACCTGCTTCACATTCTACTGTTGTCCCTGTCAATTCCCATCCTTTGCCAACCAGGTCTCCTTCCCTTCCACCTGCATCACATCCTTCACAAGCTACTTCACATATCTCCTCCCCAATTACTTCCACTGTTGTCCCTGTCAATTCCCACCCTATGACAACCAGGTCTAAAAATGGTATTACTAAGCCTAAATTGTGTTTTAAGACTATGCTTGATTACACTTCCACTGAACCACCATCCTACAAGGTTGCTTCTCAGTTTCCCCAATGGGTTCAAGCCATGGATGCTGAATTTTCTGCTTTACAAAGACAGAAAACTTGGTCTCTTGTTCCTACTCCCTCTGGTATCAATTTGGAGGGTTGTAAATGGGTATATAAGCTCAAATTGAACAGTGATGGCACCATTGCTCGCTATAAAGCCAGGTTAGTTGCCAAAGGCTTTCACCAACAGACCAGTGTAGACTACACTGAGACATTCAGCCCAGTTGTGAAGCCAACTACTGTGAGATTAGTACTTTCCATTGCAGTGAGTCTTCATTGGCCTCTTAGGCAATTGGATGTCTCCAATGCCTTCCTCCATGGATTTCTCAAGGAGGAAGTGTACATGGAGCAGCCACTAGGCTATGTGGATCACCACTTCCCTCATCATGTCTGCAGGTTGCATAAATTACTGTATGACTTGCAACAAGCCCCTCGGGCTTGGTTTGACAGATTTGCCTCTCAATTGTTGCATCTTGGTTTTGAAGCTTCAATGGCAGACTTATCTTTGTTTGTCTATCATTCTCATCAGATCATTATCTATCTCTTGGTGTATGTTGATGATATTATCATCACTGGAAATTCCTCTTCCCAGGCCTCTCATCTGGTCACTGCTCTTAGTCAAGCTTTTGAGCTTAAAGATTTGGGTACTCTTTCCTATTTCTTAGGCATTCAAATTATGCCTTCCAAATTTGGGCTTACCCTATGTCAGTCCAAGTATGCCTCAAATATTCTTCACAAGTTTAACATGGAGAATTCCAAGCCAACAAAGACTCCTTGCTGTCCTAATGTACGCCTTACCCCTTTTGATGGTTCTGCCTTACCTGATCCCTCTGAATATAGGAGTTTGGTGGGTGCTCTCCAATACTTAACTTTCACCCGTCCTAATTTAGCCTTTAGTGTGCATCAACTGTGTTAGTTTATGCATCATCCCACCACTACTCATTTGGAGGCAGCCAAGTGTGTTCTTCGTTATGTGAGGGGTACTCTCTATTTTGGCATACACCTTGCTCCTGGTCCTCTTACTTTCTCAGCCTTCTTTGACGCGGATTGGGCTGGCAATCCTACTGACAGAAAATCCACCACTGGCATATTAATTTTCCTTGGTTCCAGCCCAATATCTTGGTCTTCCAAGAAACAGTCCACTGTTTCGCGTTCATCTACAAAGGCAAAGTATCGCGCCTTGGCCTCCACCGCTGCTGAATTGGCTTGGCTTCGCACACTCTTTAAAGACCTTAAGCTGTTTCTTCCTCACATTCCCATTCTTTGGTGTGATAACAATTCCGCTATTGCTTTGGCCTCTAACACTGTGTTTCATTCCAGAACTAAACACATTGAGGTTGACTACCATTATGTGAGGGGATGTGTTCTTCGTAGTACTTTAGGGATTAAGTTCATATCTGGCCGTGACAATTTTGCTGACATCTTTACAAAACCCTTGCCTGGTCCTCATTTTCTGGTTCTGCGTCACAAACTCTTGAGAATAGTAGTTCCAGAAGCTCCAAAACTTCCAAAGGTCAGCAAAGTGTCAAGCCTAACGGCTAGTTTGCAACGGCTCCTTCAACTATTCAAAAAAAAAAAAATGATGTCGTGTAGAAATTGAAGACTTGTTCACAATGAAACGTTGCGTTTATGTTTAATGAAACGTTGCGTTTCATGTATCTAATATTATGCTGCTGCTACGCTGCATTTTGTATAGGATGCTGTTGATGTAAGCTGCGTCAGTTAGGCAGTTAGACAGTTATTTAGAAGTTGTTAGTTCCTAACTTCTCTCCACTCTTCACGAATCAATCTCGTGATTCTAGGAACTCTGATCTGAAAGTTGGTGACTTCTGTGTATAAATATTGTACATGAGTGTAATGAAAAGTTAAGCAATTATATTTTTCTTCCAGAAATTTAGTCTTTTCTCTCTCTGAAATTGTCTCCCTTTTCTCTTGAGTTTTGTAGCTTTTCTTGAGTGTGTTACTGTGTGAACACCATTGTTGCTTTCTCTTAAGCTTGGGTTGAATCTTTTCAATGTGTTCAGGTTAACCTAGAAAAACCCCTTATCAAAAAGGTGTATCTTGGAAAACTTGAGCAAAGCGTTTTATACAAAGGAATTAATACTCTCTGCTTTGCATGTGGAAGGATAGGACACAAGAGGGAAGCTTGCCCCTATGTTATCAAAGAAACGATCAAAAAGACAGCAATGGAATAGAACCATAAGTCACAAAACATGGGTAATGCTCCTCAGGTGAGCAAAGAAAGGGAGGAGAAGAAGGAGATCTATGGTGAATGGATGGTTGTTTCACAGCGTAAAATGGCAAACAAGGCCAATGCCAAGATTCCGAGGCCTGAAATGAGTGACTCGGCCAAGTCGACCCAGCCACAGAGCACCAATAATGATCCTCGATTTTCGGATAATGGTAGGACAGAGGAGAAGAGAGAGGCTAGCCAGTTGCAGTCTAGAGAAACCCTTAATGAGGTTGACAAGACCCAAGGTCAAGTCCAAGGAAACCCGGGGCAACTAGGCATGTCAGTGGTGATGGAAAAAGTGCAAAGACTAAACTAAAGACCAAGGAGATAGTTGGTTCTCAACAAGATGGAGTGGGACCCAGATACTTGGAGGGAACTTTTGGCCTTGGAATGAGTATGGGATTCCCAAAAGAGAATGGACCAAACCCAAAACCTTTTCTCTTTACAAGCCCGTTCTATCCACATGACAAAACTAAAAGTAAAGGAGTAGAAGTAGCCAGTAGCAATAGAAGCTCCAGTCATAATGGAGAGAGGAGAGAAATTGGCAATTTGCTACAAAGGGAAAATCATCCCAATAGGGGACGACACAATCAACTGGATAAGGAAAGACCCAACGGAGATTTGTGGGTGGTTCGAATTGGATTTGATGGTGGCCTGGAAAAATCTATTTCCCCTCACGGAGACAAGTAAGAGGTTGGGGTTCCTTCCGATGAAGGACGAGACTTGTGTGAACACCCTAAACCCGCGGTGGAGGTTCATAGCAGACAGACCGGCACGGAGATTGAGAGACACTGAGGAGGGCTCCTCGCTGTCGCATTTTGATTCTGCCACATACCCATATAAAATCATGAATATCTTAATTTGGAACTGTAGAGAGCAATAAAACCTCAATTTCGAAAAACAATCATGGATCTTGTGGATTGGCACTCTCCAATTCTGTTGGTGATTACAGAGACAATAATCTCTAGGGCAAAAGTAACTGAAATTATTGAAAGTTTGCCTATTGATGGAGCTACAGTTACGGATACTATTGGCTTTGCTAGCAGCATTTGGATGCTCTAGAGATTGAACCTGGTGCAGGTGGATGTCCTAGCAACTACGGAGTAGGAAATTCATGCACTTATTCGGGTAAGATCCCAATCCTTTAACTGCCTAATTAGTGTTGTTTATGCATGCCCTAGGTTTGTTGAAAGATACACGTTGTGGGAAAATTTAAAAATGTTAGCTTCTCTGCACAACCTCCATTGGGCCATCATGGGAGATTTCAATGAAGTAATATTTGAGAATGAAAAATTAGGAGATAACCCCATTAGTCAGAGGAGAGTTAAAGTCATTCTCGACTATATGAATAACTGTCATATGATGGACCTAGGGTTTGCTGGACCAAAACTCACCTGGTCTAATAAAAGGGAAATAGGGCATTTGATATAATGTTGACTGGATAGGTGTTGGGCTAACTCGAATTGGAAAGTTTTTTACACGAAGACTAATGTCACCCATCTGGCCAGAATCAATTTGGATCACTGGCCTTTGCTGCTCAACCTCAACCCAGACATTGACCCTGCCAATAATAGACCCTTCAGATTTCAGTCGATATGGCTGAGCCATAAATATTTCCCTGCGGTAGTTCGAGAGGCCTAGGCAAGCATGGAAAGCAACCTAGAGGGTGCCATCTCAGGTTATACCACAAAAGCCCAGAGATGGAACAGAGATGTGTTTGTTAAAAAAAGGCAAATTATGAGTAGATTGCTTGGCATTTAAAAAGCACTTGCTACTAGACCCAACTCCTTCCTTATTAACCTGTGAGAGCAAATCTTTGAAATGTACAATCAAATCCTTCAACTTGAAGAAGAAATTTAGGCAATGAAGGCTAGAGCCAACCAATTGGGTCATTTTGTGGGAAAGAAACACAACCTTCTTGCATCAATCCACCTTAGCTAGAAGAAGCAGGAACAAAATCACTAGTATCCAAGATGGGGAAGGCAACTGGCTTCACAATGCGGAGGAAGTCAAGGAGCTCTTCCTAGACAGTTTCAAAAAGCTTTACCAATCAGAGCAAATTTTCTGCCCTATTGACCATCCTTGGAGCTCAAATTGGTGTGCTAGCCTTGATGAGGAAGAAGCTATTACTTTGGCCCATACCCCTTCGAATAAGGAAATATGGGGAGCCTTAAAATCTATGAAACCTTATAAAGCCCCTGGTGTTGATGGGCTGCACATAGGGTTTTTTCAGAGATTTTGGATTTTGGTCAGTGATTCAATTAAGAAAGAGGTCAAGGAAATCTTTGAAAGCTAGAGTGTGCCTTCTTACCTTAACCAAACCCTCATTGTCCTTATCTTAAAGCAAGTGGGACCTAAAACTGTGGGGCACTTTAGACCTATCAGCTTGTGCAATACAGTGTACAAGATAGTCTAAAAAATCCTTGCTCGAAGACTCGGGCCTCTCTTACCTTCTCTTATATCGCCCATGCAAGCAGCATTTTTAGAAGGTAGAAGAAGTTCAGACAATATGATTATCACCCAAAAATTAATTTACTTGCTTAAGGGCAAGAGAGGAAAAGATGGTTACATGGTAGTCAAAAAAGATTTGGAAAAAGCCTACGACCACATAGAGTGGAGTTTCATAAAAATGGTGCTTGAACACTTCGGCTTTACCCCAAAAATTATTAGATTAATCATGAGCTGTGTGTCTTCAATATCCACGGCAATTATGTTCAATGGCAACTAGCTTGAGCCTTTCCAACCTTCAAGAGGGATAAGGCAAGACGATCCCTTATCCCCTTACCTTTTCTTCCTCTGTATGGAATTTTTAGGTGCCCAAATTTCAAGTATGTGCGAAGAGAAAAGATGGAACAAAGTTAAAGCATCCAGAAATGGCCCTAGCTTCTCTCATATTTTCTTTGCAGACAATCTGATGTTGTTGCAAAGGCCAACTCCAAAAATTGTGAGGCCATGATAGAAGTATTGGACAATTTCTGCAATCTAGTAGGGCAGAGGGTTAGTAAGAGTAAATCTCGCATCTTTTTTCCCCTTAATCTCACTAGAAGAAGGAGAAGGAGGTTATGTAACAAACTGGGAATCAATGAGATTGCTGACCTAGGCAGATACCTTGGCTTCCCCCTCCTCTTTCAAGGCAGAAATGGTAATGCTTTCAAATTTGTGGAGGAGAAAATTCAAAACAAGCTAGCAAGTTGGAAGACTAAACTTTTATCAAGAGCTGGGAGACTAGTCCTTGTTAAGTCAGCAGCAGCCCCTATAGCTGACTATTATATACAATGCCATGCATTACCCATCAAAGGGTGCAATAACATTGACAAGAAAGTCAGGGATTTTCCCTAGGGATCCACGGAAGAAAAAAGAAAGTTGCACATGGTGAATTGGCAGACAGTCACACTTCCTAAGGACTTGGAAGGGTTGGGACTCTTCCAAATGAGATAGAAGAATCAAGCCTTGCTAGCCAAACTTTGTTGGAGACTAGCCACGGATCAAGAAGCTATTTGGGCAAAAATGCTCACAACGAAATACCTCTCCCTAAACTGCCTAACAGAAGAAGGTAGGAGCCTGCCCTGCTCTAAAATTTGGAATGCATTCAAAGTTGGGGGTCCAGTGTATGTGAAGGGCCTCAAGTGGACTGTTAACAATGGTGAAACTATTAACTTTTGGAGGGATTTCTGGCTGCCTTGTGGTCCTATCCAAAAGCTTATTGAAGGGCCTTTAACAAGAGCTGAAGAACAACTTTCTGGGCAGTAATGTGTTGATCCTAATCTTGATGGGATGACGCACCGCATCTCATTTAAGCTTCCTGAAAAGATCACAAGCTTAATCAAAGCCACACCGTTTTCAATTGATCCAAACTCTAAAGACACTCTTACCTGGGCTTTCTCCAAGGATGGTTTTTTTCTCCCTCAAGTCAACCAACCTTCTAGCAAGGGGTTTAAATCCTTTGAACTTGGTTACTCCCTCCATGGCTTAGGTGTGGAAGACTGAAACACACCCGCATTTACAAATTCTTATCTGGTTATGCTTGCACAATAGTCTGCCTACTGGAGAAGTTCTAGGCAATGAATCGGTTAACCATCTGTTTTGAGGATGCGACATAGCTCAAAGGTTTTAGCAAAGCCTTAAGGTCCCTCCAAGTCTCAGAAGCTCCTTTTGCCTCCCTATTGGGAACTAGATAGAGGCAAACTACAAGTTCGAAACAACCTCCAGCCATTTGGGCATACCGTGGAAAATTATCTTCCCCATGGGCCTCTGGCATCTTCAGTGTGGTCGGAATAACTTCATTTTCAAAATTGGAATTGTGGATAATATGGTTCTTACGAAGGTAGTGATACTAGTTGCGTGGGAAAAGCCCCTATGGGCTGGATGAAACTTAACTCCAATTGGTCTGCTCTGGCAACCTGGGGAAAGCAGGGGGAGGGGGTCTCATCCGTGACCATCAGGGCAATTGCATAAGGTTACACAAGGCCCCTCGGCAACACAAACAGTTTCATCGCTAAATTCTGGGCTCTGAGGGACAGTCTGGCCATTGCCAAGGAGCTTGGAATTAATAATTTGATAGTTGAAATGGATGCATTGAGTGTCGTTATGCTTATGAATAATAACTCGGCTAATCTATTAATGGAACACGTACTATCTGATTGCAAGAACCTGTTGAACGACATACCCAACAAGAGGATAGTCCACACATTTCAAGAAGCGAACCAATGCGCTGATGCACTTGCTAGATTTGGAGGAAGCTCTATCTCCTCTTTTGTTGTTTTTTTTGTATCCATCGCCTTTGGTGGTTGAGCTTTTCTATGCTGATGAGGAAGCTGTTTGTTGTAACAGAATTGTTCTCTTAGTTTTTCAATATAATGTAGGTTTACCCAAAAAAAAAAAAAAGTTGTTCATAGTTCCCATACCTGTTAAAAGACCTTGACTCTTTTAAAGGGAAAACACTTACAGTGCATGAAATATTGGAGTAATAGTTAATATGCACAAGAAAGTTTAATAAAAATAAATAAATAGATTGTAAAATGTTAATTATTATCCTAAAGGCTAACATTAGCACGATCCATAACTAAATTAAACAAATAAATTCTAGATATGGATACACTCATAAAAGTGATAAATAAGAAAAAGAAACGTTGACAAATTTAATGCATGAAGCAATACATTAACGTCTTATGGTGGCCTCTTTGGGATCAACGTAAGCGAGCACTTGTAACAAGGTTTGCAGCATCCCAATATTGAATTCGATCGATGCCTTCAATAGTTTTGGGCCTTGAGAAGCCATCCCGATTCCCGATCCCACAAAATTCAATATTAATTTTTGTTTTTTCTCTCAGATTCTCTGAATTATCTCACACGTCAATGTTGAATTTCGAATCAAATTTTAATACTACTCGTGTGAGCAATGATTTTACGTTTTGCATTTTTTTTACTGAGTTCCATAATACTATTTATGGATCAGCCAAATATTGAAAAATACAGTAATAAGCAATAAATCTTAGGTCCTATGGTATTATTTATAGTTTAAAAATTATTTTACTAGAGTATTTTCGATAATAAGTTTTTAATTTTTAACAAAATAAACTATATCCAAACAAAATTTACATATGGAGTGAAAAGTGAACATTGAAAACTAGAAGTAAAATAATTTTGAACTCGAGAAAGTCTACAATAATAAACACACATACATAAATTAATTGTGCAAATAGAAGATCCACTCCATTATACTCCAATTTGCACCGTATCAACATAAAAAGTTTTACAAATTTTTTTTTTTTTTTAATACAAGATAGAATTTCTACTGTAACCTAATCTAAATGTATATGTGTGTGAAGTTCTCTCCTGGAGACTTGAATCCCGACCCTTGGCCCCTACACCCTACAAGCATTTATATTTGTAGAGTAATCACCGCACCAAGAGTGCGCGGTAATTTTTACAAATTCTAACATAACAATATTGTGAACATATCGTACTTACAATTCATTTGATTGAAAAAAAAAAAAAAAAAAAAATAGATGCTTTTGGGGACTTTTTACAAAATAAAATAATAAAATTGTCAGATTACTATTAATATGACTGCAATCACTATACTAGCAAGAGATAGCTATACCTGCCACAATTTTCAAAATGCAAAAGGTTGTTGAGATTTTTTCTTTTTCATTTTTAATGAAATATCAAGTCATTGCAATTTCATTGAGATTTAGGCCCTGTTTGGATTAGGGGTATTTTGAGTCATATAACTGGAAACTCATAACTGAGTTATCAAAAAATGAGAAACCCACACAATTTTCAGTGTTTGGCTTGATTTTCTAATCTTGTTTTCATCACTCAAACTCAAAAATTTTGAGTTTAAGTGATGAAAACTGAAAACACCAAATTGGTGTTTTCAGTTTCTGAGTTATATAACTCAGTGGCATTGTTGTAAATATTCGGACTCTGTGGGACCCGAAGCTGCTGTGTTGTCCCGTCAGTTCACCAGAAATACTCAACTCAATTTTCTTTCTTCTTCTTTATCTCGTCTTCTTTCTGTTCTTTCTTTTTTGTTCTTCTCCCACCGAGCACTCACAAACCGAAAAGCTCCACGCCGGTCACTCACTCGCCGAAATGCTCCACGCCGATCACTCACTCGCCGAAAAGCTCCACGCTGGTCAAAACCAAACGCCGATCCACACCACCAAAACACCAAAATCAACCGATTCAAGCCACGCTGACCCATCTCAAACCCGATCTCCAAACGTCGACCCATCTCAAACCCGATCTCTAAACGTCGACCCATCAAACCCGATCTCAATCCGAACCCACCACTGAAACAACCCACCACTTTAAACCCAATAACCATCGGTTCAAACCAACCAAAAACAGCTAAAGAAACAGAAAAGAGAGAAAAAAAAAATCAAATACAGACTGAAGAGGGGAGAGAGAGAGAAAGCTGAGAAAGAAACAGAGGAGTGAAAAAAAAAAATCAAATATAGATTGAAGAGGGGAGAGACAGAGAAAGAGAGGGACAAAAAAATTTGATAGGAAAGAGGGAGAGTTAGAGAAATGAAAGGTAAAAAGCAGAGGACGAAGATTTTTTTTTTTGTTAATGGGACGCGGGTAGCAACAGTAGCATGGGTTCTGTCAGTGGGCGGGGTCCACAGTTTTAGAGAAAAGTTGTATGGTTACGTAACTGAGTTATGAGTCCAAACATGTGTTTTGCAATTTTTGAGTGAAAATGAGGTTTGAGAACTGAGTTATAAGTTATGAGTTTTGAGTTTGAGTTATGGATTTTGAAAACTGAATTATGAAAACTGAAATACCACTAAACCAAATGGGCCCTTATTCTTTATTTCCTGTCCTCGTTAGAAGCGATGCTTTCCAGATTCTGAATTCATTAGATTCCTGGATGCTTCATCAAAGTATGTGGCCTATCCTGACATTCTTGGCTCCTCTACTGCTAGGGATTTGCTTTGTTGTCAAAGAATACCTTCGTATCATGAATTTGGCTTGGATTCAATGTTTCAATGTACATATATTTTAAATTGGTCACGTGTCTATATCATGTCCCGTCCAAAGTACTAAAACACCGAACAAAAGTTTATCACAATGCAAGGCACTTTAACATCTTCTTCGAAAATGATAGCTAGTTCCAAATTTCCAATGCTATAGGCCTATAGCCTTTATCTCAGTAGTGTCGTCGCCCATTTCCTCTTTCTTACACATACATAGCAACAACTACCTTACCATAGTCACCACTCCACCCCCCTTTCCCTTCCTTTGTTTTGCAAATATGTCCATTTGTTCTCTCTTTGATTATTATCTTTGGATCTACCTCACGTTTGTCTCCTTGAACTTTTGCACATATATATTCAATCACCTTCTCGGCAACTTCTTTAATAAGTGCATGTCCTCTTTTTTCCTCCTACACATGCCAATTTCCTATTATTCCAAATCCGCCATGCCATGGTAAAGAATATTTCTCTCATTTTTCTACATCTTGATCCACGTCTATCACACTAGCTCAATAAAAGAGTAAATTACAAACTACACCATTCTTTTACATGTTTTCAATTCAGTCTTTTAGATTTTATAGTTTTTATTTCAATTATTTACCTTTGCTTTGTTTAAAATTTAGTGATTTAATCTAGTTCAGTTCAATGTTGTCATTAGAGCATTCGCTTTGGTTTCTTTAAAATAAATTAAGATCCCAAATTTGCCAAATGAACCCAAATTTTAACAAAGAGATAAGAAGAAGAGTGGGAAGATTTATTTGTAAAATATATTTAAATGAATTAGAGTCTAGAATAGATAATTGGATGCAGGTGTTTTGAAAAGTAGTTAACTAAAATACAAAAGCAAGTTCTTATTTTATAAAGGAGAAAATTTTTGGCCAATCCAATGTAAAGGCTCGTACTTTGAGTATGTTCCATTTTCCAAAACAACGTCATTTTGCGAATTTAATGGTGCAAATTGGACTGAAGTAGACAAAAAAACTTAAATAATTTTTTTCTAACAAATAAATAGTTAAATAATTAAATTGAAAAAAATCAAACTTAGAAAGTACAATCTACCTATCTATTTTGCATAAGCTAGGGACGGACCCAAGTGGGGGCCTGTAGGGGCTCAGACCCCGGGCCAAAAAACAAATATTTTAGTAACTTAATTTTCAATAAAAAATTTTAAAAAAAAATTAGACTTTGGCCCTCCTTTGTAACTTGGGCCCACTCCAAAATCATGAATCATTAACTCAACTCATGTAAATCTTAAAAAAAAAAAAAAAAAAAAGTAAAGAAACAGTAGTGTTTTGTGTCTTTTGTTTTTATTGGTAAATGATTACATCTTCAATTCTTAATATATTAAGAAACAATAATTTTTGAGTATTTATCTTGGTTGAAAGTTTCTCAATACTATATGGATTTATATTTGAATTTTTTTTTCACTTATCTCCAGCCCCTTATCGTAAAATCCTAGATCCGTCCCTGGCAAAATCACATCTTCATAATGCTAATTTGTACTCTTTACACACTTTCACCTTTATAATTTACCTCCCAAATTCACTTGTATTTAGGAGTTCTCGTGTGCCATACGTGTTTTAAAAATCTTGTCATAGTGCTTCCATTAATTTCAACTCCCCTATTTGCAATGTTCCTTCATGCATGTGAGAGTTGCCAAAGCCACAGAATATGCACTTTTTCACATCAAACTTTTCACATTGCATTTTTTAACCCACATCAAATTATCCTCAGACAAAATGTTTACTCAATAGGATTCGTTTTATTTCATCCACCACATAGGCTATAAAAATACCTTATTAGGTTAATGATTAATTTTCCATCTTCTTGTTTCTTCATCAGTGTGTTTTTTTCACCACTGCATCCCTGGACAAAATTATTGTAGTTGAGATTTGATATTAATTTATATCGTTCCATATAAGCACCCCGCTCCCCCCATGACTTGACTTGTCTTAATGATGCTCTTTCATGTAAAAGAAACATTATGAGCTATTCCGCCTCCATGAACAGGAAAAGTAATTGATCATTGGGAGCCTTTAATTATCTTTGTTGTGCAAACAAACTAGGTTAAAAACTTAACAAAAAACTTGTTGCGCACATGTGTGAATCTACACACGGTCCAAAATGTTTTGAACTAGTGATTTTAAGCCATGCATGTAATAAATATTACCCAAAAGCTTATAATTTCTTAGAACTTGTAACATCATATAACTTGGATTCACATAATTTCAATTAATTTAATGATTTTTTTATTTTTTTATTGTTCCCATCAAAATTTATTCATTATTTTTTTTAACCTTTTCACATTTATCCTATCTGACGTCTAAGATTTACAAATTGGAAAAGGTAATGCACGTACATTGGTAAATGCCTTAATCAAACCTACTAAATAAGTGCGCTAACTTTATATAATATATGGTATAGTTTTTTTTGAGGTGATCATACACTACATTATGTATACAAATTTAGAGGTAAAAATAAAGGGGGGGGGGGGGGGGAGAGAACCAGCATGTGTATGAACTAACCTTCTCGTTTTGATTTAATGAAAAAACAGCCATCAAATATACTAATTTGTAATGAGTCTGATGACTAATGATTTAAACTGTCTTTTTTTTTTTCTTTTTTCTTTTTTCTTTTTTCCATCCCTTTCTACCTTTCTCATTTGTCGGCTCCATATTTCAAATCTTTCAAATTCCAAAACACTCCAAAGGTTATTATGGTTTTTAAGTGAAGTTTGTGGTGTACTTTTGTATTAGAATTTCTTTTTCTCTCCTTGATGTGTGTATTTGTTTCTTAAAATAAAATATATAAATAAATCATTCTTCTTGTGTGTGTGTGTGCATAGTGGAGAATGAGTTGGACTATATAGAGTATGGTTTATGTTTGATATGGTTTGTGACCTGATTCGATTTAAAAGCATTACAATTTTAAATGAGAGATTTTTTTTTTTTTTTTAATTCTTAATCCATAGAGCAAAAGCATAAGTCGACCAGCCCAAGCCGAAAAATTTTAGCCCTATTTTTTTGGGAATTTAATTCTCTCCATATTAGGATTTTTTGTATTGAGAAACTATATTATAATTGTCTCTATAATTTTTCTTAACGTAATAAAATCATTGCAACTCCATGAACTTGACACATTGCGGAACTACTTATTTCTTGTATATTGTGACTAATTTGATTTTATTCCCAACAGAAGGAGAGTGTGAGTTATCAAAAAAGTAACACCGACGTAGAGCCCCATAAACTTTTCTCCTCTTTAATTAATGGAAAAAACAATCATCAATTCTATAATTATTTATAAAAAGTAAAATTGTAATCTTAAAAAGAAAAACAAAATTTCAATAATACCGACCACGCTTCACGCGGTCCTTTTTAATTGTAATTTTTTTTTCAATTCTATATTAATCGGCCGGCTCAATATTTTTCAAATATATTTTTCAAATTAAAAATAAAAACAAAAAGTCAAAAAAGAACAAGAAAAGTATTGAAAAAAGCAAATACTCTACGTGGCCAAAGAAGCACACCGCCTTTCCTCTTATGTACATAATAATAGTTTATTTTGTTCCTCGGAAAAGAGGAAGACTCTATTTTGATCTCTATTCTTAAAACTCCTTCTCTTAAAAGATCTCTATTTTGATTCTCTGCTGACTCCTCGTTACCTAGAAAAGCTAGTTCACGCCCATAACATATACTATAATTTTATATTATATTATATTTAAGGCAAAGCCTTTCCTCGAGTTTTCTGATTCTCATTCTTGCTTTGCCTTCCTGGTTTTTCTGGTCTACAATGGCTGCGTCTCAAGCAAGCCTGCTCCTCCAAAAGCAGCTCAGAGGTCCTTCTCTCTGACCCTTTTTTCAATCACTTGGTGTTTTCTCTTATGTGGGTTTTGTTTAGATTGATGTTTTTTTTTTTTTTTTTGACAGATTGATTAAAGGTTTTTTTTTTTCTTTTTTTTGATTTATAGATCTCTGTAAAAACCCGGTTGACGGCTTCTCAGCTGGTCTGGTTGACGAGGACAACGTGTTCGAGTGGAGCGTATCGATTATTGGCCCCCCTGATACTCTCTAGTCAGTGATCCAGTTCTTCTCTAAAGTTTGAAATTTTTTAATTTATTTAGCCTTTTTTTTTTAACGATGTTTGTTATCAGAGCTTTGGTTTTTGGTATATGGGTTTTATTTTGTTTTGAGATTGACATGGTAATTGTTTGACTTGAGTTTGAAGATCATGATTTTTGTTGATTTTTGTTGATTTATCTTTTTTGGGTGCTTTGGACGTGTGTTTTATTTATTTGGTTGTTTATTGGTTTTCTATGGGAGTTCAGTTTTGGTTTTGTGTTTGATTTGACAATAGAAAGGTGGGGGCTTTTGAAGTTTTGAAGGAGTGTCAGTGTCTGTAATCAGTTTGCAATATAATTTTCTTTTCTAGGTTGGAAATTTGAATGGTATATGACCACTGTCAATGTTTGATGGATTTTTAGTTTTGAGAATGGTATGTAATCACTAGTTAATGATGACCACAAAATTCTAAAAATAAGCAAAATTTAGATGTTCTGCTTACTAACCATTCAGCTTTCTTTGGTGTTTCTAATTTGGAAATTGTGGTTTGATATGTGTGTTGAATGTGTTGTAGACTGATGCTTTAACTCAGTTTTGGTTAGTTGACATTGTACTTCTTCCGTTTTTCGCCAGATCATTATGTAGTAGTTCACTGATTTATCTCAAATTAAAGCCCTTCTAAATTTTACCTATATGCTTAGGCTCCAATTGAGTTCTTATCACAGATGTGCTTAGTAGTTGGTCTTTAAATTAGGATATTTGGTGCATTGACCTTACCAGCTTGTTTGTGTTCCCTCGTTGTAGTGAGGGGGGTTTCTTTAATGCCATCATGAGCTTTCCTTCTAATTACCCTAACAGCCCTCCATCGGTGAGGTTTACCTCAGAGATATGGCATCCTAATGGTGAGTACTTGTCTTCTGTATCTGAATTTTTTAATCTAGTTTTTTCTCTCTCTCTCCTTGAGTTGGACTAATGTCTTGAATCTGTCTAAACTGCAGTTTACTCAGATGGAAAGGTCTGCATTTCAATTCTTCATCCCCCTGGTGATGATCCAAATGGCTATGAGCGAGCAAGCGAACGTTGGAGTCCAGTCCATACAGTACGTTTTGATTTTTCAAAATGTTTCTTTCCTTGTTTCAGCCTATATATAGTTTTAGCCCATTATTATGAACTGAATTCTTACTTATTCATTATATCTTTGTGTTTTCGCTTGGTCTTGATTCAGTAATAATTAATAGTTCTACCCTAACAGCATTTTAGGCTATGGCACGCTGTTTTTGAGTTCTCTGAGTATGTGTATAATATAAAATTGGCTAAACCAATGGCAAACTAGTATAAGAAACTAGTAAAAGAAGGCACGAGATAAAAGATTGGTGGCAGAATCACACCAGTTTCACTTTCATATATTACTTCCAAGAAGAAAACCAAACAAAGGGGGAAAAAGAAGTTACACCTATAATATTTGTTATATCAGTGAATAATTCATTCATGGATGAAAAGTTATTAATATTTTAACATATCTTAATTACCATAGAGTAATTGTATAAAAAGCAATGTGTTAAGCTTGAAAGATCTATTATCATAGTTGTCTTAGCCTACTGGTAATTTGTAACCACAATGCAGCCAGAGATCTTGATTTCAAGAGGTTTTTTGCTGTTGATCAAGGCTAGCAAGACTGTATTAGGCTCTAGTTTTTTGTTTTACTTTGCATATGATTCTCTTCATATTAAACCAGGTGTTTTCTGCTTCTTTAATCACATTTTTCCCTGATTTTCTTCTTCAATGTTTAATTTCCTCCATATCTCATTCTCTTTTTCTCTAAATTTCTTGTACAACCTTACTGACTGATTTGACTTTAATTTCAGGTTGAGAGCATAGTTTTGAGTATTATATCGATGCTTTCAAGCCCTAACGATGAATCTCCTGCAAATGTGGATGCTGCGGTAAGTCTCTATATTTATATATTCATCATTATTATGCAACCTTAAATTTGGAGCTGCAATTTTTTTAATCTATAATAAAAAATGGGTATCAAAGTGAATGAATATAATAGGTTAAAGTTTGTCATTGTGGCTTACCCGTTTGATTTGCTGATATACTTTTGCAAATTGTTAATTTTGTTACTAAAGAAACAATGGAGAGACCAAAGGGACGAGTTCAGAAAGAAAGTCAGTCGCTGTGTCAGAAAATCACAAGAAATGTTATAAACCCAACTAATGTGCTGCTATTGCTGGCTTCTATTTTTTGTTATGACGGAAGGGATTGATCGCCATGAAGTCTTACATTACTCAATGTGGTCTTTTATTTTTTATTTTGCTAATCTATTGTAGGCTTGTAGCTTTATTTTCAGTTCACGATTAATGTCGCTTGTTTTGAACATCTTCTATTGATATTATTAATGAAAATTATATCATACATCCGATGGTTCTTGAACTTATTTGAGTTCAGCATGTTTATGTTTATCCTAGTTATTGAACATATACAGTGATTTCATTTTTTTTTTTTTCTACCATAAAATTCATAGACGTATTGTGGTATTGGTTTCCTAGGCCCTATACAATGTAAGTGCCTATATTGCCTCTATTTGAATGGGTTTTAATTTAGTATCGCACCTACTCGGAGTTGAGGCTGTGGAGTTACAGTTTGTTGGGCATTTTTAGGCTTATTTGACCCAAGAACTTTTTTTTTTTTTAATCCAAAAACGTAAGTATGTGTGCTATTTTTATATAAATAAACTATTCAGATGGTCTGGATAGAAACAAAAATTGGGTAATCCCAGTGATCCCACAGCTGATCTGCACTACAATGTGAATATTACAGAGGCCGATGACCATGAAAATTTTATTGTATAATCATCTTTACCAGGTTGTGTAAATATTATTAACAGTAAACCCTAAATCTAGATAATGTGAGGTAGTGACGTCTGGTTCTTGAATGTCTTAACCGATTGGTTAATCCTCTGTGTAGGTTTATTACTTTTTAAAAAATATATATATACGCTAGAATTTCAATTTATAGCGTCTGTTTATCATCGTGCTAACACACTAACTGATTTTTGCTCTTTATCATTGTATCTTATCTATTTACGTGCACTTAAAACTCTAAAAGACTATCAAAAGGAGAAATTTACCTAGTATGATTGTTCAAGCTGAAACAATTTGAATCAAATTTTCAATAATAATAATTGAATAAGCTAAGAGCGTTCCCAATGGATGATATGCAGATATGCATTGCACTGTAGCAAATAAATCATTAAAAAGTAAAAACACAACTCATTGGTTTAGCTATTACTGTAGATAACAATATGTTGCCAAAATAACATCTAAAAATAGTTGTAGCACCATATATATCAATTGTTTTGTAGTTTTTAAACTCTCTCTCTCTTGGCATATCCATGTTGTTACCTAAGGTAGAAAATGTATTATTTTAATATGTTGGGAAAACAAAATAAAAAATTAGGTATAAGATGTGTTGTAAGAGTGGTTAAGTAAAATAAATAAAGTGGGTTTGGGAGATGCAAAATGCTTCTTCTTCTTTTTGGCATAGGCCGACACACCATACATTCAAAAGACTTTTAAGCACCCTTTGGGCCTGAATTGTAACCTATAAATCAACACACGCACAATGAGCCCGAATTCCTCCTGATACGAGAATACAAAACTTTATTTTTTTTTTAATAATTGAAGACGACTTGGCCCTAAATATGCCCACATTAGCGTAGACATTTATATATTTATCTTTACTTCCTTGAAAAGCAGGATGAAAGGAAAGCTTTGTTAATGTTTTATTGGAAAAGAACACTTACACTGTTACAGGGACTCTGCACATCCATATTGGTGTGATTGGTCAAATAAATCCACCCCCATTAAAATTCTGGCTCCATCCTTGACACTTGCATATGAGAATTGCACTACTCAATGATAAGGGGGACTCTATATACTAGAAAATTAGTTAAAGTTCCGAACACGGGATTATATTAAAATACATATATCATTTAGAATATTGGTGCAAATGCTGGCCCCATTTGTTGTTGTAGGCATTATAGGTTATCTTGAAGTAAAAACAAAAAAGTTTTAGTGGCTAGTGCTAAACAAAAACCAATTTTTAGATTAATCTTGGTCTCTTAATTTCCTTTTCAAATTACTTTAGATGGCTCTAAATTTGCTATTATTACCTCAAGATGGTTCTTGTGAAAATATTATTTGATTTCGTAGACTAGGGTATGAAGTTTAGTACCGCTTAACTTAATAGGACTTTTGACAAATGCATAAATTAACAAGAAAATGTGAAATCTTAAGAGAATAAGTTCCTAAAACGAATAAATTGAGCTATTATTTAAACTATAGTGACTACTCAAAATAAGCTAGATTGAAGTACATCATCTCGAAATTAAGGAGCTCAAAGTAAATCGTCTTGAATCTTGATTAAATTATAACAAATCACCACAATTGAAATTGAACTACTTGAAAATAACTAATTCAAGTTTACTGGATTGCACTAACACTACACTGCTTCGAAATTGATGAATTAATCAAATTACATCAAACAAATAATAATTGCATAAAATTAATGGATACCGCGATGTGGGGCTGCAAGGTATATTTTCCATCTGAAATGTTTACTCCCAAGAAATCTATAGAGGATGCTCATATGACCATTTTCTTTTCTGAAAGCATTATCTCTTGAGCTTTTACTAAATTGTAGAACTGAGTAAGCAATTTTTCATGGGATTCTACATCCTTTGAAAGTAAAAGGATATTATCAACATAGATTAATGCATTTACCAAAAGTGGCTAGAACAACGTTACCATTGCTTTTTGGAATTGAGATGAAGCATTTTTAAGACCAAAGGGCATAACAGTCCATTGATAATGGTGGTCTGGAATGCAAAACGCTGTCTTGTGCCTTTCTTCTGGATGGATTCCTAATTGCCAAAATCCTGCTTTGAGATCAAACTTTGAAAATATCCTCATCAAGATCTTTCCAACCCTTACCATTAAACACCAAGTCCTTGGCTTCCCTCTCACAGGCAGAGACCTTCTTATAAGATTTGATCTCCTCCATCAAATATCTAGCCTCAGATGGTCATCAAAAGGACTTTTGCATAAACAACATCTTCTCACCTGGACTCAAGTACCTCATTTATTCACAGTAGACCCCTTTGACTCTTTGAGACTCCAGATTATTAAAGAATGTTGTGCGACTACCCACTCTGAATTCCTCCTTAAAAATCCAAACCTTTTGTGGAAAAATCCATCTTTCTTTATAAACCTACCCTTCAAAAAAAATGAAGATGTTAACCCCACAAAAGCCAGTCACACAGGAATGAATCCCGAACATTTGACCTTAGCTAAGCAAGAGTTATCTATTCTTCTTTCAGAATGCCTCATTGAACCTACAACTTTTCCATGGTCATGTGAAGCTTTCTATGTCAATAAACATGCTGAGCAAGTTCGTGGAAAACTCAACATGTTTATGGCTCTGATAGTTGGTATCAGAGCCAAACAGAAGTATAGTAATCAGTTTCTCCCTCCTTTGATTAGTATACTTTGATTATTATCATGATTAGCATGCTCTGTGATTTACAGTTGCCACTATATGTGGATCATTTGTATTATTCATTACATCAGAACACTGGATTTGATAATCAAGTTGAACACTAAGGAGTTGTTCTCAATAATTTAAAGAACCCAGTATTCCTGAGTTTTCTTGTGGATGTGTAAGCCTAAATGTGGCGTCTTTGTCCTGTCAGGTCTTAGATAAACAGTTCTTCCCTCAAGAAACCATCATAGCTAGTTCATTTGAAGTAGTTATTAATACTACTACACCTACTGTTGACCTTCCTCTTTATAAGTCCACTGCAAATAGATTAAACTACCTGTATGAAATCTCCCACGTACCTGAAGATAGTAAGATTCCTATTACCGATTTTCCTATTGTAAATCGTTACACTATGTTTGATAAACCTCAAAATTCTTTCAAAAAATCCATAAAAAAGTTTTTAGGTCCCTCTCATCCTTCTACTATCAAAGAATATGTCCAGGCCTCCAAGTTTGACCAGTACAATATTCCAAACAGTGAGAATGAAAATTTTATCACCCTTGCCCTTCCCAGAGAGTTTGTAATACCATGGCAAAAACAAGGGTACACACATCTCTACTTTGGTGTAATCATGTTAGCATTAACTTTCCACGGAAGAAAGGGACTCCCTGTAGCCTCTAGAATTTCACCCCTTGATTCCAGGTTCTTGGAATATCATAATGCAGTCATTGGTACTGTTCAGACTACCTTAAATGTGGGAACAGTTTTTGTTACACTCTTCCCCAAATTCAACATGTCCCTCAAAGATCCTCATCTTTGTGATGCTCTTAAGGTGCAAGTTCAGATTACAGGAGCTTCTCAGGTGCAAGATACTTTTGCTGCCACACTTCATTATCAATTAGCCTACAGACTTCAAAATCATGCTTTTGACATAGCAGTCCCGAAGATAGCCCAATCCAATGATGCTCTATTGATCCAAGTTGATCTAGGCATGACGACTATGTGCACATTTGTTCCAAGACAATTAAATCGAGACTAGATAACTTCTCTCTTTCAAGAATCATGGATTACAGTGTTATTTGAGGCTTGAAGTTCAGCTGTGCACCATGAATACATGTTAAAAATCTCATCATGCCATTTTGAAAGGGAGATATTGTTAATGGTAAACAAGTGTTTTGAATTTGTGGTGGATGAGTAGGTTAATCTTGTTTGGTAATCAGGAATTAAGGGTGGTGGAGGAAATATTGGTGGTGGTGGAGGTTGTTCAGGATGAAGGACATCATCATCTTCTTCTACCTTTGGGTCGATCATAAACACTCCTTCTAATCCAAGATCAGACAAGTCTAGATCTGTGTCATTAATGACTAAGAGCACAAACGGTTCTTCTGGATCTTGAAGAGTAAGGGATTTGAGGAATGATGATATTGGGTTTGGAGGGTCAGGGTTTATAGCCAACATGTTCATATCTGGAGGTTTTGAAGAAGCACCAACAGTTGGATCTGGGGGTTGGTATAATGGTTCTTTGTCCTTTTTCATGGGAGAGGGTTCATATTGTGGTTTGGTTTGGGATTGTAGTTGGAGTGGTGCTGAACATGTTATACTAGGAAGTCATCTGATCTCAATTTAACTGTCTTGGAACAAATGTGCACATAGGCATCATGCCTAGATCAACTTGGATCAATAGAGCATCATTGGATTGGGCTATCTCCGGGACTGCTATGTCAAAAGCATGATTTTGAAATCTGTAAGCTAATTGATAATGAAGTGTGGTAACAAAAGTATCTTGCACCTGAGAAGCTCCTATAATTTGAACTTGCACCTTAAGAGTATCACAAAGATAAGGATCTTTGAGGGACATGTTGAACTTGGGGAAGAGTGTAACAAAAACTGTTCCTGCATTTAAGGTAGTCTAAACAGTACCAATGACTGCATTATGATATTCCAAGAACCTAAAATCAAGGAGTGAAATTCTAGAGGCTACAGGGAGTCCCTTTCTTCCGTGGAAAGTTAATACTAACCTGACTGCACCAAAGTGAAGATGTGTGTACCCTTGTTTTTGTCATGGTATTAAAAACTCTCTAGGAAGGGCAAGGGCGATAAAATTTTCATTCTCACTGGTTAGAATATTGTACTGATCAAACTTTGAGGCCTAGACATATTCTTTGACAGTAGAAGGATGGGAGGGACCTAAAAACTTTTTTATGGATTTTTAAAGGAATTTTAAGCTTTATCAAACACAGTGTAAGGATTTACAATAGGAAAATCGGTAATAGGAATCTTACTATCTTTAGGTATGTGGGAGATTTCATACAGGTAGTCTAATCTATTTGCAGTGGACTTACGAAGAGGAAGGTCAACAGTAAGTGTAGGGTATCAATAACTGCTTCAGATGAACTAGCCATGATGGTTTCTTAAAGGAAGAACTATTTACCTAAGACCTGACAGGACAAAGACGCCACATTTAGGCTTGCACGTTCACAAGAAAACTCAGGAAAACTGGGTTCTTTAAAATATTAAGAACAACTCCTTAGTGTTCAACTTGATCATCAAATTCAGTGTTCTAATGTGATGAATACAGAGGATCCATGTAAAGTGGCAATTGTAAATCACAAAACATACTAATCAGGACAATAATCAAAGTATACTAATCAAAGGAGGGAGAAACTGATTACTATACTTCTGTATGGCTCTGATACCAACTATATGATAAAGGGGGTGTAAGAAGATTATACAAGAATACTAGAACTGGTTTATGGCATGTATTACTAAGATTGTATTAAAGATAATATTTACGTAAGGAATGGAACACAGAACAAGATACAACAAACTTAAGGATATTATTAGGTTCAACAACTTTTTTACATCAAGCATAAGAGAAACTGAAACAAATGTTACAATGGCTTCACTTTCTATCTCTTTCTCACTCTGCCTTTCTAAGGATACAAAGGGCCTATTTATAGGCAATAAGTTATAGAAATATTTTACAGAAATATTTTACAATCTGAGGATAAGAAGTCTCTCCCGCAGATGGTAGGGGCTGGTTCATTTTTGACAAGTGTCCGAAAGAGTAGGAGTCCTGATGCCACAGTGATATTCCTCCGGATATGCTGCTAACAAAGAGATAAATATCATGTGGGAAGGAAGACAAAATTTTCTTGCATGGTTGACAATTGCCATCTTAAAGTAATAATTATATATTTTACAAACATTTAGCAGGGAAAGTTGGAGTTGGTGCAAGAAAAGTTCACAATAGTGGCTGGCCATGCATAAAGATGTGTCTGACACTTTTTTTTTTTTTGGAAATATCTAGTCGTCCCATCCATCTCTTCCTTGGAACCATTCTTCATCAACATCAGCATCTGGATCATGGTTTTGGTAGTAAGGATCATCATGTCCCATCAAAAGATTAGGCATTTCTCAACCGTCCTCATGTGGCCATTGTTGTCTACATACATCTGGATCTGCTGGCACTATCTCAGGTAGGATTCCTTGGTTAAGGGATTCTGCCATTGTGAAGGAATAGTGGCAAGATATCCAAGACACGTGTCTGAGACTTTTTTTTTTTTTTTGGAAATATCTAGTCGTCTCATCCATCTCTTAGAACCATTCTTCACCAACATCAGTATCTGGATCATGGTTATAGTAGTAAGGATCATCATGTCCTATCAAAGAATTAGGCATTTCCCAATGGTCCTCATGTGGCCATTGTTGTCTACATACATCTGGATTTGCTGACACTATCTCAAGTAGGATTCCCTGGTTAAGGGATTTTGCCATTGTGAGGGAATAATGGCAAAATATCCAAGACACGTCCATATGTTTATGAAGAGTACCATCGGCATTAGTTACCCAATGCATGTCTGTAGGGTGAAGGATTCCTTTTGCGCTCACATTATTTTTGGAATTTAGCTTAACAACCAAACAGGCAGAAGTAATTTTGTGGCCAAAGCGTGGGTGCTTTACTTTGGGATACTTGTACCATTGACCATTATGAGCATTATTTTTCAAGATTTCAAACCAGAACTTGGTAAAATATTTATTTTCACGAGGGAAAATATATGAGTAAAATTCTGGTTCAAAATGAAGACACAAGTAATACTTAGTAAGTACCATTGTCCAATTTGTTATCCAAAAGGCAAAAGGAATTTTCCATGGTTCATCTACATCTGAAGAAATAGCAAGAAAATGACGCTAATATTCTTTAAAGTAATCATAGAGGACTCTAATGATTCTTTTAGATCTAGCTTCAAGAGTCAGAGTCTTTATTTGGTCTTTTATTTTTAAGAAAAGTGTTTCTATTATATTAAGAATATCATCAAGAATTGAAGAAGAGCTTGAAGATGAAGAGGATATCTGATTGGATATACGCATAAAAATTTGTAGAATGTGACCTCTATTTATCCCTTGAGGAAGTAGCAGTCATTTTCTATCTCATTAATGCTTTTTGATTATTATGTGTACCACAATCATTTAAGACTTGATACCCTCTTATAACTGTTTGAGGTGTCTGTCCTGTCTCCTGCTAAGCTGTTCAACCTTGCCTTTTCTGGATTTATGCCATTCCTTCTTTTTCATGGCTTTTTAAGTCCAATGCTGACTAGTGTGACCTCTCAGGTTTTATTTTATGCGTGGCCCAATCAAATAATGGAAAGTGGGTCATTAATGATGATTTAATTTTTAATGGCCCAACACAATGTGCACTCGCACCGCAAAAATTCCATGGAAATCCTTTTAAGTATATTCTGCATTAATAACTGTCACAAGAACCAAGAAATATGAGATTTTTAGTAAAGGTCCGATTAATGTGTGTCCTAATCCGTTAATTTTAGAAAAAAAAATTTTAAAAATTGAAAAAGTTGTCAAAACTTTTTCAATTCCAGAAAAAAAATTTCTAAAAATGATAAATTATTATGTGCCCTAAGAGCACACATTAGTAAAATCCTTTTAATAATCGTTAAGGCCTCACCATTATTTCCATTTTTACGTTGTGTCGGTAAGTGTGTGCAATGAAAGGGACAGATTACCTCAATTCTATATTATCATAAAAGGGTCATGCTAACGAATGTCCTTAGGGCATTAATTAACAATCTATTTTTAAAAAGTTTTAACATCACTTTTATAGGAAATGAAAAAAATTGTCAAAATATTAATTGCTTTATTTCATTTTTTATTAAAACTTTCTTTAAATGGATTGTTAACCAATACTCTAAGGGTATTCGTTAGCATTTTCCATCATAAAATTCTAAAATCAAAACACACTACTAATACCAATTTAATATCCAAGTTCATACACGTTTTTATCATTTTACTAACCTCCACATAAATTTCCGCCCACGCAATAAATAAATAAATAAAAACAAAGAGATCATATTTATACCTAATCCGTGAAATACAGATTACTGTGGGAAAACAAAAAGTCAGATCAAGACAAGGGATTATAGGTAAAAAGTAAAAACTAGTGTTTGCGTAAACTAGTTGAACATTAAAAGCGTGGTGAAGGTGAGACACACTCATGACTAATCATTTCGAAAGTTTCTAATATTGATTGTGCCATACAATACGGTTCTGAGTTTATTTGGTATATGTGTTTAAAAATTAAAAATTATTATTTAAAAATATTTATAAAAATATATGTAATATTATTTAAAAATTAAAAATTATTATTTGAAAAGACAAACCAAACATCCCGTCAGACTTTTTGGCTGTCCTTCGTCAAGTAATTTCCTTATCACATTCATCATAATTTCCCTAGAAACCGAAAGCAAGTGAGAACTTCAAAAAGTTGGCGGGGTGTGTCAAATTCCAAACAAAGAAAGGGCTCACTGTAGCAAAAAATGTGTTTTTCCTGTAAAAGTGATTTATAGCATGCATAACAAGGCTTTTCACGGCCTTCTTGTTGAGAAAAATACAACAGATGGCCACTTTTGAATCTTGATGAGATCTTCTGTCCATCAAGGTATGGGTGGAAGGGATTTAATTCATTTAAGACATTTTATGGGAGAACAGAGAAGAAAGAAAAAAACAAAATTTGAAAGTGATGGGGAATATTTTCACCAAAACAAAACAAATTTAACACAGGAGAGTTGTCTTGACTCTGAAGCAAGATTGTCAAAATTCCGATCTGGATTCTATGATCTTACGATTTTACGATCTCACATGCTCAAAACGATCCGGATCTTTCAAGGATCTTTGCAATCGTTTAAGATCGGTAGGATCATATGATTCTGATGATCTCAAACGACCTTTATTTCTTGTAATGTTTTAAACTTGACAGAGAGCTCAATTGGACTTAAATGAAAAATAAAATCTCAATAGACCAATTTTTTCCGCTCTAATATAGAAAGTGTGTCATTTAGATCTGAATAAAAAATATTCCAATAGAGTGTCATGTTTTAAGATTTTTAGCCTCTTTAAATGATGCTTACAAATGGATATAATGATATATGGTAATTATATCCAGGGAAAATTACATTTTACCTATCTGTGGTTTGTACCAAATTTAATTTACCCACCCGTGGTTTCATTTTTTACATTTTATTCACTTGTGCTTCACTCCATTACCATTCTGTTACCCACCTCATATTTTGCCGTTACTCTAACAAGTTTCTTATCAAAAACACAAGCCAAGAAAGATCAAACCTGCCTCTCTCAAAAAAACATACTCCCAGACCTACAGTGCTCACCAGACAATAATCTAGAGGCCCATTAAATTACTTTGTTTCCCGTTGGTGGCATTTGGGAAGTATTAAGCTTCGGGAAGAAGATTCGGTGTTTTAAATTAATGGGTATTGGTCAAAATCTTCTGGGAAGCTTTGTGTGGTTGGATTGGGGAAGAACCATTCTAAGGTTGTTCTTAAGCTTAATTATTCAAAGAATAATACCATTTATGGTAGTTTAATTGATGGTACATTAAAGAGCTTGCATATGGAAAGTGATAATAATTACTTTGAACCGATTGTGATAATGGGTTTGTCTTAGAATCCAAATTATTGGTATCAATTGGTCGATAACGTAAATTGTTTTAGTGAAGAGAGAGGTGGGAGAGATAAGAATAATATTGATATTAATTTGTCTCTAAGCAAATTGGACTGTGGTGTTTATTTCATTTTCGATGGACGGACTAGTGTTTATGAATTGGAATATTGGAGTGATTGTGGCAGTGTGAATTGCAATCCTTTAGGTGGGAGTATTGGGTATTTGCCTAATTGGATTGCTTTTCGCGAGCTTCGGTGTGACTAGCATAGCAGAAAGGTACAGATGTTGATGGGTTTATCCGATTCTGGTGAGTTTTGGGTTCATTTACTATTTGATGGAGATGAACCCAGACTTTGCCTTGTTCTTCCTCGGTGTAGTTGCACGATCAAATTCCAATTGGGTCTCAGTCCAATCTTTAAGGAAAGACGCATTGTAGCCTCTAGATCATCGTCTTGTGAGCACTGTAGGCGTGGAAGTGTGTTTTTTTTAGAGAAGTGTGTTTGATCTTTCGTGGGTTGTGTTTTTGATAAGAAACTTGTTAGAGTAACGGTAGAATATAAGGTGGGTAACAGAATTGTAACGGAGTGAAGCACAGGTGAGTAAAGTGTCAAAAATAGAACCACGAGTAGGTAAGTTAAATTTGGAGCAAACCATAGGTTGGTAAAGTGTAATTCCCCTTTATATCAATTAATGTATAATTTATGCGATTATTTAACATACCAATGTGTAATTTTTTTTTTTTCTCAAATAATATAGAATCTTACGATCTACGATCCGATCCTACGATCTACGATCTCACCTACCTCCCACGATCCTACTTAGGATCCCGATTTTGATAACCTTGCTCTGAAGGATCGTCACATATAAGAGTAGGTACCCATGATTGGCACCCTATGATGTGATTTGTCCTATGCCAACTTGTCTGGTGCCCCATTGCAACGAACGATCCTCTACACTTAGTCCTCCAAGGCATTTGCATGCCCTCAACTTCGTCGTTATCTCCATATAGAAAGGACTTGCACACCACATCCAAGAATTCTCCTAGATATTTGTATCTCCTAAGTATGAGAAGTTAGACCTAAAAATCTCGAGACATTAACTCCACTATGCTCCCTATAAGATAAGAACCTAAATTCATGGGAACTTAGTTAGCTTTATACCACTATATAAGCTCCTCCCCAAGGTAGCTATAATTTTCTAACTCTTGTACTTTTGGAGTTATTGGAAATTAATGAGTTACTGACTTAACTTTTAAAGGGTCTTTGGCTGACACAGCACCAATACATCACCAAAAAGTTACTATACACACACACACACATGTGATTGTCCAAATAAAATTCCTTTTTTTTTTTAGGGAAAGAATTAGAAGTCAATCAACTAATAACAATTTGCCCATTGACACTTCCACTGTTAGAGCAATCACGCCAATTTGTGTATAATAAGAAAAAAAAAGTGAAATTTACACATCTAAACCACAAGTCTACTTACATCAGTCCATCTATATCACTGTAGATTTACATTTTTGTTATAATAACCGTATAAAAATACAAGGTTACTATAACTTTGAATTTTATTTTTTAAAATATTTTTTTCTCTCACTTCTCTCCTCACCCATCAAATTCTCTCTCTTCAATCTCTATCTCAACTTTAATCCCAATAAAATGCTTTGCAAATTCATCACACATACAAATCATAAAATTCATTAAATGTAGATCTCAAAATCATCAAACCCATATTACAAATCCTCAAATATAGATCTCAAACTCAACGTTAGCGGTGGAGAGGTGGGAAGCGAAAGGGTATTATTGAGAGAGAGAGAGAGAGAGAGACTAATGAAAATAATAATGAAAAAAGAATAAAAATGATTATTTAAATAAAATAGAGTGTATAATAGATAATCTAACATGAGTGTTTTTGAAAAATGATTGTATAAAATAGAAAAAGTAGCTTCTTCTATTAAAATATACAAAAGCTTTTAAATAGATTGATGTGAATGCTTTTATGATGGAGTATTTTGAACTCCCAGCTTCTTCACATTAAAAAAAAAAAAAAAAAATTAGTTTGTATGGCTAAGATATTTTTTAGGTAGGGTGGGATTGGATCATGAATGTTATGTCCCCTCTTTAGGTGGAAAAAACTCAGTGAAATGTGAATAAGGTAAGTTGGTATGAACAAGATAACCTCATTTTGTTATTCTTAAAAAAGTGCTTACGCTGTTAATGAGATAAAAATGAGAGAAAAGGAGGGTCACGGTAAAAGTGCTAAAAGAAATATAAGTGTTTTAAAATGGTAATAGATTAGGTATGAAAACAATAATAAACAAGATATCTATGTAAATAAAAATATAAATTATATATTTACACTTGGGTGGAAAATGATAGTCAAAACTCAACCCTTGTTAAACGGGTCCTGCACGGGTCAAGCAGGACGAGATATATTTATCATAATAATCAAAGCAAATAAGTCTATGGTAGAGAAAAAGAAGTTTAAAGCCTTAAATAAATCTTAAATCCTTGCATTTAAAATTCACCCATTAATAGGTGCTCTCATCCATTAAATAGATCATTCATATATAATTTTAATTATATAACTTATTAAATAGATTATTTATATACTGCTTTAATTATATAACTTTTTTTTTAATGTGTATAACTTATTTAAATAATAAGTATAAATGATATAATTATTTCCACGTAAGTGACGTAACTGTAGGTAAAAGTAGAAAGAAGAGTCAAACTTTTGTCCTCGAGTTAAAACTTAAAATTCTACTTTTAAAGCGAGAGCCAAACGCAGCACCAACTACCCAAGTTAATAAGTACTTAGTACTTACTCGTAATAATTAATGCCCTCTCTCTCTCTCTCTCTCTCCCTCTCGCTCTCACTCTCACTCTTACATATCCATCATCTGTTCCATTTTTTCTCTCTCTTTTCCCACACTTCATCTCTCATTTTCCCCTTTCCGCTCTTTTCTCATGAACCTTTCGCCCTCCCCCTTGACTCCGTGACTCACAAGAGTCACCCCCAGTCCCCCCCTAAAAAAAAAAAGTTCAAATCATTTTCACCACCACCGGTAAAGTAAAAAAGAAAAGAAAAAAAAAAGGAATGATCTACATCTTATTCTACTACTACTTCTACTACTACTACTACCAGCATCAGCATGCGATCGCCTCAAGCCCTCTGTAACGGCGAGAACCCATCACCTCACCGTCGCAACAGTAATTTCTCAACACCGTCGGCAACTGCTCACCACCCGGCGTCTCACTTCCACTCCACCGTGACCGTACACAAGCTCCGCCGCTTCAACTCCCTCATCCTCCTCTTCCGCCTCGCCGCCTTTTGCTTCTCTCTCACCTCCTCTGTTTTCATGATCACCACCAATTCACGCTCCTCATCTTCCCCGCATTGGTACGATTTCGAAGCCTTCAGGTAACCTAAAACCCCTCCCTTCCTTTTCCAAATTTTTTTTTTTCCATTTCAAAATTGAAAGGCACTGAAAGCATTTATTTATTTATTATTTTTATATTATTGTTTAATGTTTTGCTTTGGCAGAGTGAAAACGATTTTCGAAATACAAAACAGACGATTTTCGAAAAAGAATGTCAGTTTTACCAGATATGGAAACCGTTTCCAAGCACAATACTATAAGCACTTTGCTTAAGCTGCACTTTTTATAAATAATTTAAATAAATAAAAAAATTGAATTCAATTTCCCTCTACTTTCTCAACGGCCAAACAGAGCGAGACACACCAAATGAATTTGTGAAATGAAATAGTATAAACTTACTGAAATTGACGCAGATTCGTGTTGGCGGCGAATGCGATAGTGGCCTTGTACTCTCTCTTCGAAATGGTGGCCTCCGTTTGGGAAATCTCTAGAGACACCACTCTCTTCCCCGAAAGCTTACAGGTCTGGTTCGACTTCGGCCACGACCAGGTCCAAACCCTAACCCTTTTGATTTTTGATTTTTGATTTTTTTTTTTTTTTTTAAGATTTTGGATTTATAAATGTTTCGTGTGTGTGCGTGTGTGTGGGGGCTGTGATCCTCTAGGTGCTCGCGTACCTGTTGCTGTCGGCAAATTCGGCGGGAACGGAGATGGCGAGGACGCTGAGGAACACCGCCACGTGTACGGCCACAAATGCATTCTGCGTCCAATCAGACATTTCGATAGCATTGGGATTCGCGGGGTTTCTGTTCCTAGGGTTTTCTTCTCTGCTCTCGGGTTTTCGGGTCGTTTGTTTCATAATCAACGGCTCTCGTTTTCATCTTTGAAATGAGAGGAATATTTGAGTGTGTCGGAAACGTAGGCTTTTTTCCGTGTACCGTACTATTATGTGATTGATATGAGTGACGTGGTGTTTTTCTTTATGTGTATGATTGATTTGATCTTCAGACCTTGAGCTGTTGGGCCCTCGAACTTGTGTAAAAAGTCACTAATAAGTTGTAAGTATTAACTTTTTTTTTTTTGGTAAGGATGTAAGTATTAACTTTGCTAGTTGAGGTTTGCTCATTGAGAACAAAAAAAAACAAAAAAAATGAAATGCTAACTCCAGATTTTTTTTACGGACTTCATGTGTTGCTTTTATAGCATCTAATGATTTATTTCACGAACAATTTATTCTTCTTCTATTTTTGGAAAATTAGATAGTTTTCGGCGAGTTTTGAACATGAAATATATGCTCAAAACACAAAATACTAGGAGGTATTAATAAAATTACAAAGCTCCTAACATATTGGTTGGGTTGGATTGAGTTGAATATACTTTTCAACCTATAGAGATTTCTTTTAGTCTTGCTTAAGATATTTTACAAGTTATATCTTTACAATGACACGAAGTTAAGTTGCTTTCATATGTTCGATCAGCAATCACGAAATGGTGGTAACAAGTACCAGAAAATATCAAAAATTCGAAGGAAAATTTGGCAAAGAAGAGTCTTTATCATCAATTATCTGCAGGAGCACAAAGACACCATATATCAGCACTACCCTCCAAAATGATCGCATCAGTTTCTTTTTTTTTTGGGTCAAAATCGCATCAGTTTCATAATGGGACAGAGAAGTCTATTGGCCCGTGACCCAACTGGAACACAGGTGCTAACCAGAGCAACAAGCTACCGAATAACCAAGGGCAAATGATCATTGACTTGTATGCATTTGCCTGTTCTTCATGCTAACATACATTGACTATAATCGTTCCCGTAAGAAATACTAATAGGTCTTATAATGACATATTGCTTGTTAGAGAAACCAATCCTAAATGACAGGCATCTTCTACATCTTTGCGTCTCTAAATTCTTCTCTAATTTTGGGAGGTAGGTGGAACGGGGTTCTCAATTTTTTTTGTGAATATGAAAGTATTTATTTTCAAAAATTTAATTGATTTGAAAGTAGGAGGCTTTCAGCTTTCTACTCCTAAAATTTGATTCGCCCTCAACCTAACCCACCGCATCTTCTATTTATCAAGGTTGTCTCCTCCTGAGCATAAAAAAAAGGTTGTCTCCTCCATTATTCATGACGGTTAGGTAAGGGAATTAAAATTTATTCTTCTCCATAAGATAAGACACTTCCTGTTTTTTGTGGAAAGTAATTTTCAAGGCAAAAGCAAAAGATAAATCATTAAACTTCTTCTAGTATAGGAAAACACACACAAGCTGTTGCTTTCATTAATAAAGCATCATGGCCTCTCTGCTCTCTGTACATTTAAAGTTCGTTCTCCATATGGAATCATTCAATCACAGCTGTAATGTGATCAAATCAAGACTATGCCCCATTAGTCTAAGTTCTTGAAAATATGGAAAGTGAAAATGAAAAGGATGCTCATTCGCCAAATAACAACTGTCAACACAAAACCATTTCAATAGAAGCATACACAAAAATCTCATAATTTCATGTACCACCAAAAATAACGAGGAGGATGCACCTTTAATTTCCAGTCACCAGTTCATACATATATTCTCAATTCACACTACACCTATCTTCTTAGTTGCTTACAGTCACGTGGTGATAGAAGTAGAATATCATCAAATCTGTTGCTTTATGTTCTGGTCAGTTAACATGCCACAAGCTGACCGGTATGAAGGAATTTTTTCATACTTAGAGAACTCGCAAGTTCTTTTATGAAGAATGCAGTGGGGAAGGGTGATAAGGTCTTCCTTTGACACAATAACTAGCTTCCAGAAGGTGCTTTGTTGTCAAATAACATTATAAAGCCATCTATGGTGCTGCTTGTACAATCTTGCTAAAAGTATTCTAGCATGTTAAAGGATGATCACTGGTGTTGACCACCTGCAAGATCAGAGGGCCTTGTGTCCATTCAAGCTGGCTTGTGCTAGATGGGTTTGCACATAGTAGATACTATCAAGTTGCTTCCTTCTCAATCAGAGGTCACCAGTAATTGCCCTTAGAATAAGATAAAAGGCCAAACAGTAGGAGGTAGATTGGAACAAATTTATTGGTTCCACATGAGAATTCCTAGCGTTGATTTGTCATGGGTTTAGTGCAATCACAAACAGACTATCCACTCATGCCAAATGAGGATACAATGTAATTTGTTGTGGATTTAGTGCAGTCTGCAGAAGTAGGAGGTAGACTGACATGAGTTGATTTGTTTACTAATAGGAATTCCTAAATGCTCCTTCACTCATTTGTCAATAATGAAGAAAAGACTATCCACTCATGACAATTTTAGACAAATGTGGATACAATGGTGATTTGTTGTGTGATTGCAGCAAAAGTGGTATAGAACTATTGAGATCATCTATTTTTCAAGAGCTCCTTTACTGATGTCTGGTCAACTAGAAAATTGAATTCCTCGGATGATATTCAGCATTGAATTGTTCATATGTTGAAAGGAAGAAATTTAAGAGTTACAATATGCAAGCTTGTCTTTGCTGTGGTTGCGTATTGTTAGCAACAAGGCTTAAACAAAGCAATCTATTGCATTCATATCTAATTCTTAATCCTTTTAGCAAAAGAATAGAGAACACAGCAGTTGCATGAGAAAGAAACTTTACAGATATTATATTGTTGTTTCTTTAAAATCTTTAAATAATGCTCATTTTACCCACCAAATGTAAAAGGGTAAAAGAAAAACATAGGAGAAACAAGGAAAACAAGCTTTGATCATTTCAAGAAAAAGCATAGTAGACGATCATTAAAGCATACAAGGAACAAAAACAAGAACAATGTATGCAATAGTCGTGAAGAAACGACAAGAGGGACAGAATTGTGTTCATATCTTCAGTTGATAATTCTCCAATTAATTCATCATCTAGTACCATAAGAACCAAAAAGGAGAGGGGCAAAAAAAGCTTCTAATGCAATATCACATTTAACACCTGAATTTATTTGGGCTGCACTATTAGTAGAAATAATCACTCAATTGTATCGAAAATGAGACCTTTAAACACTTACACGCATACTCTAACATCGACGATGTATCTTAAGCCTGCTTATGCTTCCTATAGCAGTTAAAAGCAGCTCAATTGGACCTAAAATCATACAATGAACCTACTGCATTGGGTCCAAGAGTGTTAGTAAAGACCTTCAATCTTCCATTCTAACAAATATTCCAATATCATTATGCAAATCACATAAAACAGGCAGAGAGGTAAATGTCACAATGTCATAAAATCATTAAAAAAAAATCAAAAAGAGTGAGGACGATCGCAGTGGGAATCGAACCCACGACCTTTAGATTCGGAGTCTAACGCGATATCCACTCCGCTATGCGATCGCGTGTGCCTATTTTCCTAAATGTCGAATCCATATTAAATCGAAAACTCATCGGCCCCGATCAAAAATTTAAGAGACAGACAAAGTTTATAGAATTGTTCCGCCGATAACAACAGAAGAACATAATATCCAGATACAAAACCAAAAAGAAAAAAAAATCATCAATCAAAAATTATATAGTCACAAATTATTAAAATTAACGACCCAGATTCAGAAGAAGACGAAAAACATATAAATAAACGGCCATGATCCCCCACAATTTATCGAGCAAGAGAGAGAGAGTATACCTTTTGGTAGATCAGATGTGGACACAGCAGGAGTAGTAACCAGATCTCGGGGACGAAGACAAATCGTGTTGTTGTGGCGGTGACGAAGAGCAAGGAGTGCTTTTCGTATTAAATGGTGGGCCCATGGGCCAAGCGACATGTCATATGGGTTATTTTAGAATTAACAATTTTTAAATCTAAGTTATTAATTAGATTTATTATGAATAAATTTTGTTAAAATAAACAAATATCAATATTATGCACAGCAAAAAAGTAAATAAAATATGAGAGAATGACTTAGGAAAACCAATGAAACAAATTAATTTTACAGTAAAAAATCAGGGGGAAAACCTTTCTGAAAATCAATTCACTGTAGTAAAGAAAAATTTTAGATCTAGTACAAAATTTTTGTCCCTAGACTTTACAATCCCTATAAAAGAACTCACAGTAGAAACCTTCTACCGCTTCAAGACCTCTGAACTCTTCGATATATGAACACTACCCTTTTGCATAAATCCCAGTACGTAACTAATTTAACAACTTGAAGAAAATTGTTGGCTGCAAAGTTCTTCACTTCATCAATAATGAAGATCAATAAGCACTTAGTTACAAAACCCTAAGGCGCAAAGACGCAGTAGTTTCTTTTAGAGAGAATAAGACATCAATCACATTTTTTATGTGTGCTCCTTGTATTCTCTTATGTGCTGCCTTTAAAATAAGCCTTATATATGTCTAGGGTTGTGAGAAAAAAAAAATCTACACATACATGTCGTATGGGTCGAAAATCAGATCTGAAAATCTAAATTTCGTAATTCTCGATAGATACTATATCTGTCAACAGTTGTCGAGACCTCAATAGATAGCTATCTGTTGAGAGCTGTTGAGCTTTAATGAATCAGTACTTCTTTACTTGTTTCTTAGTCCAATCTTCATGGTTTTAATACTTAACTTGAACAATATGTTTCTTGAAGTATTAAACACATTTTAGATTTACCCAATTACAAATAAAATGTGTTTTGTCAAAGGATTGGCCAATTTTAAATTGACATATGTTTCTAACATGATTTAAATATGTCCTAACAATCTTCCCCTTTGGCAATCTGTGATAAAATCACAACAAACAAATAAACATATGAGAGAAATCATAAATCACTCAAATACTCATTTGTTGAATATAATAAAATCTACCCTAACACAAACTCTTGAAAAATTTTGCAAGAAGAGAGTTCATAGTGCGGAAAACTTTTATAATCTATATTTCTGAAACACTTTAAACAAAACTCATCACGACATCTTAGTATGAAACAAAAATAAAAGATTGCATACAATTAATAAGAAGCATATACATAAAGAGAGAAAAGAAACAACACATGTAGAGATAGGTGAAGAAGACATACATCATCATATATATATATCAAAGATAAGATAAGCACGTATGTAAACATGGTCACAAGACCGGTGTACAAAAAAAAGAAGCTAAAAGAAGCTCCTACAGCAACAAGGAGGTAAATGCTCCCCCTAACAAGATGAAACACAACTCCCCCTTACAAGGGTATGTATTTTTCCCCCTAACATGTAAAATTTTAAAAAGAAACCACATATTCTCCACAATTTCTCTCCCTTTTTGTCATGATTGACAAAGGGTACAAGAAACTATAAAGTTTTACCCAAGAAACATAAAGATAATCAAAGGGACACAAGGGATCCATATAAATGCATGAATATAATGAAACAAGATGCTATGGATGACAAGATAGTAGAAAGATGCAAAATATGTGAAAAACAATGAATGCAAGTGAATCTAGATGGATCATGAGCTGTTGAGTTGCTATCAAGTCAACCTCGATGGATTGAGAGTCGGTCGAGGATTTATCGAGCAGACAAAAATTTTCTTGATGGATTGAGAATCTATCGGATAACTATCGAGACAAATTCTCAAATATTTCGATGGATCGAAATTGTGTTAACTTCTATCGAAAAAGAAAGATCAAGGAACTCGATAGATAGCTTAGCTATCAAGAGGTATCGAGAAGCTGTCGAGATGTGCAAAAACAATTTTTCAAAGAAGAGAAAAACACACAAATGAATGCAATTAAGCAAGCTACTCAACCAAAGATCTAATCAACATATTAAGCTCTCAAAACACTCTCAACAAGAAGAATGCAAAGCATTTAAGATCCAAAAACACACACACACACACACACTAAACAAGTCTAACCAATTTTATATTTCAAAAATAAGTCAATACAGTTTAGTGAACATACATTGACACATATATCCTTTGTATCAAGAGTAGCAAAGAATATTGCATGTTGTATATGAAAAACATCACAAGATTACATAAGTGTCTCACGTTATGACGATTTGAGATATGAGAAAATCAATTTAACTCACAACCAATCATAACTGCTTGATAGGGACCATCACTTTCGAGGTACATTCTATAACTTCCACATCTCCTAAAAGACACACTTGCAATCATATTTAAAGCATTTTGATTCTTTTTATTTTTATTCTTCTTTGCATATTTTCTTTTAAGCATATCTTACATAGGCATATAAGAAAGAGAAAAGAAGTGTCCAATTATGTTAAATTTTTGACATTGCATTTTTACTATTCCGAAGCATACAAATGCCATTTCATGATTAGTGGGTAATAGTGGTGAGATGGTTATTTATGTCTTTCTTTTATGATTTTTTAGTCCTTCCCGTCAAAAAGAGTGATACAAGTATTAAGTATAAGAGATTACTTAATCTTACTCATCACAAACACGAGCCACAAAACTTACTTGCTTAGTTGTGCATAGAGATGCTCATTTAAGTTACAAAAGATACAAAATTTAGAAAACGTTGTTTTAGTGGCCATCCAAGATACACAAGTACTAATGTACACAAACACACACTGTTTTTGTATTTTTCTAATTTTTTTTTTATTTTGAAAACAAAACAAAATAAAAACTAACAATCAAACTAAAACAGACAAACAATACGAAAGCATGAAAGAGATATGCAGATGCATGAAAGCATGATTCCAAAAGCAAATAAGAAAACAAGTAAGAGAGTCCAACTTTAGATAGAAAGAATTAAAGTAGAGGACAACTAAAAAGACAATTAAGTTTTAGGCTCCTTTCTCACCCACATAGCACGAGTCTTTGGCCATAAAGATGAAAATGTATGTGTCCTAATATGTCTACTAAAGGACATAGAAGAATTAGAATTAGAATTAGAATTAGAATTAGAATTCTTCTGAAATTGAGTTAAAAACCTCAAAGTTTTTAATAACTCTTCAAACAAAGGTGTTGGTCCTTGAGAGGAAACCTGTGACCATTTGGACACTTGCTTTTGAGGAGATAACTTAAAGCAATTAGGACAACTAGACTTCCTAAAGTAAGGTCTAACAAAGGATTTAGAATTAGACAAATTAGTTTTGGATTTCATACCCTTATCAGCTTTCTCAAATTGGGATACAAAAACAATCCTTGATCCAAAAGCTATGGAAAATGAGGGGCCGGAGGAAACAGCATATCCTAAGCCAGTCTTATTAGAACTAGGCTTTTGAGCACTCAATACCTCATCAAGCTTTGCACTAGACATTCTCTCTATTTGTCAACCTCGAGATTCTTAACCTTCTCTTCTAATGAGGTGTTCTCCACAACAAGAGTCTCAACTAACCTTGTAGTCTCATTTAGTTTGACTAACAGGCCAGCTTTTTCAGTTTTTACCTTATTAAGCTATTTTCTACAACGATGAGAAGTCTTTTCAGATTTTATAAATTCAGTACATAACTTATCATAGGCTTCTTGAAAGGTCATATTCTTGGGTACTTCATCATTAAGAGAATCCTCACTATCACTAGCACTCTGCACAATCACCTTATCGATTGTGGTAGCAAAAGCTATAAAGTGACCATATTCATCCACATACTCATCAGAAAAATCATTCTCAGTATCACTCCAGGTAGCAACCAACCCTTTATTTTTTGACTTCTTGGTTTTTTTCTTCATAAGATAATTTGGGCACTCTATCCTCATATGACCAAAACCTTTGCACTCATGGCACGGGATGAAGGGTTTCTCATTCCTGCCCTTCCTTGAGGATTTAGATTTCTTAGGAAGTTTGCCCTTATCCTTTTTTCAATATTGAAGAAGCTTGATAATCTCATCAGTTATGAAGGTTAAATCCTCATCCTCATCATCTTCAATTTTGCTTTCATCATCATCTTCAATTTTGTTTTCATCTTCATCTTCAGAGTCATCAATCTCTTCCTCTATACCCCTAAGAGCCAAGTTTCTACTCTTTCCACCTTTTCCCATTAAACCTAATCTCATCTCATAGGTTTGAAGGTTCCCTACAAGCTCAGTCAAAGGAATTTAATCAATGTTCTTCACTTCTTCAACGACAGTGATCTTGACATGAAATCTTTTAGGTAAGGACCTAATGATTTTCTTAACAATTTTGGATTCTGCTATAGATGCTCTAAGGTTGAAGGTAGAATTCATAATATCCTTAAGTTTAGCATAGAACTCATCAAATGTCTCATCCTCCTCCATCCTTGTTTCTTCAAAACTACTAGTGAGTTTTTGAAACTTCACAGTCTTTACTGTCTTGATACCTTCATAGGTGGTCTTAAAAATGGTCCATGCTTCCTTGAAAACATCCGTGGATAATGTTTTCTTGAATTTCTCATCAGTCACCCCACAAAACAAAGCATTATAGGCCCTACTGTTGAAATTTGCCGCTATGATTGTTGCTTCATCCCAATCCACCGGCACTATCTTGCCAACTTCAACAACTTGTCATACTTTTTCACCTAGAGCCTGAAAAAAAACTTTCATACGAACTTTTCAATATGCATAATTAGTGTCATCGAATAAAGGAAGAATCAAAAAAGATTATCCATGATCCATGACAACGGGGGTCAAAGATCACACTCAGGAAATTAATACAATCAGAGTGTACCCGCTCTAATATCACTTGTTGAAAAATTTAGACCCCGGTTGATAGAATTAACAAGTATTAAACACAAGTTGTTAATTAGATTTGTTATGAATAAAAGTTGTTAAAACAAACAAATATCAATATCATGTCAATATCATGCACAGCGAAAAAGTAAATAAGATAAAATATGATGACTCAAGAAAACCAATGAAACAAACTAGTTTCATAGTAAAAAACCTAGGGGGAAACCTTCCCGAAAAGCAATTCACTATAGTAAAAAGAAGTTTCAAATCTAGTACAAAACCTTTGTCCCTAGACTCTACAATCCCGTAAATGAATTCAAAGTAGAAACCTTCTACTGCTTCAAAACCTCTAAACTCTTCAATATATGAACACCACCCTTTTGCACGGATCCCAATATGTGACTAACTCACCAACTTGAAGAAGATTGTTGACTGCAAAGTTTTTCACTTCATCAACAATGAAGATCAAGAAGCACTTGGTTACAAAACCCTAAGGCGCAAAAACAAAGTAGCTTCTTTTAGAGAGAATAAGGCATCGGTCACCTTTTTCATGTGTTCTCCTTATATTCTCTTATGTGACGATCTTTAAAATAAGTCTTAAATATATCTACACATACATGTCAGCATGGGCCGAAAATCAGATATGAAAATCTGAATTTCGTAATTTTCAAAAGATACCGTATCTGTCAACAGCTGTCGAGACCTCGATAGATAGCTATCTGTCAAGAGCTGTTAAGTTTTAATGAATCAACACTTCTTCGCTTGTTTCTTGGTCCAATCTTCATGGCCTTAATATTTCACTTCAACAACATGTTTCTTGAAATATTAAATTTATCCTATATCTACCAAATTACAAGTAAAGTGTGTTTTGTCAAAGGATTAGTCAATTCTAAATTAACATATGTTCATAACATGATTTACATATGTCCTAACACCATTATTCTATCCTATTTTCTTTTACTGTCTCAAAAAGTTACTTTATCAATTATACCATATATTTTACAATACTCCCAGCATCCTAACTTTTATTTTACCATACTACACATTAAAATAATATATACCCCCTAATAAAATAATATAATTCAATTACTCTCTCTCACTTCTCCCATCACTCTGTCTATCATTTTCTTACTGCCTCTCTATTTTAACCACCCATCACTACCACCGTCACCACCACCAACGGAAACAAAACCCATAAAATTCACCACCACATTCTGTAAAAATGTGTGCCATTAAATCATATTGTATGATGCTATGTATGACATTATGTATAACTTAATGTTATGATTAATAAAGTTATTTTATTTTTATCTAAAATAATGGTAACATGAATATTTGGACATTATCATATAGTTCATGAGATGCATAGTATGTAATTTATATGATTTAATCACAGAAGATATATATCACAAGTTCTTTGTAAATTTAGAATTTATAGTTCGTAGTCAGTGATAAAATTGAGCATTTCATCTGCAAAGACTATAACATATCAACTAAGATGATTCGTCTTGATCATGGAAGTTGAGACTTCTAGTTGGTATGTTGATATGTTTTAAGAGTTAAGACATATTGAATTAGACCGCTGTGAGATTTATTATTCTCCTAACGACTGTCAAATAAATAATAAATCTCACGACTTCTATTTGCATGAACTCTTAATCCTGAGAGAATAATGGACATGATCATTTGGTGTAGGTTGTTTTGATATATCAAGAGTGAGATTTAAAGTAACGGTCAAAACCTTAGTATATTGGGCAACCACATTTAGAGTTGATGGAACACATATTCTCAAAATGGAATTCATAATCTCTTAATGGAGATATAAAATATTCCCTTGAGATAAGTTTAATGGGTTTGGTTATTCTAACCACTTTAGTAAGGAAATACTAAAGTATATATTTATGAAATATAAATAGGATTTCATAAATATATGATGAATAATTTAAAAGATTAAACCAAGTACTCAATGATTAAAATGTATTAATCTTCAAAGTGACAGTCTACATTTATAACTTTGTATTACTATATATTTTATGAAGGGATTGCATGTATAATGAAGTCTTGGGATATAATTTATTAATAAGGCCTAGAGTGCAATTATATTTATATAGTGGTATTAAATATAATTAATGGTAACTTTGGACTTGTCAAGAGTTAACAAAAAAGTCCAATGCCCATTAGAGCTAATGTCTTATTAGTCCCTTTTGATCCCACTCCAAACCACACACTAAAGCTCAATTAGAAATGTCCAATAGGTCAACCAAATTAAATAATCAGTTAGTTATAAAGGAAAAAATATACAGAATTTTTTATTAGAAAAAGAATAAGAGAAAAATATCATTGTGAAATGGTGTGTATGTATGAGTGAAGCCACTTGATAATTCTCCCTTGGAAACTGATTGAGAGATCACACTTCTTAGGCGTAAAGTGGAATTGGAGTGAAGATTAAAAGTATTCTCAAATACTTCTAATATTTTGTTTTGACTTTCTCCACACCAAGGTACGTTATCTTATTCTTAAATTCTAAAATTTACATAATGCATGTTATCAATCATAAATAAAATAGATTCATATTTGTTGCTTCCGCTGTGTGTTTTGTATGAGATACAAAACCAGATTTACCAACACCTTTGTGAGGGTCCTTTTTTGGACGATACCTAGGCCCAAGTAGAAACAAGGATCTCGAGCCCTATATTTGTTGTTTGGTGGACTGAGCTTGGTTCACCGCAGCTAAATGAGGGCTGATTACGAACCAAGTTATGCGCAAGTCAAATAAATCTCCTCAAGGCAAAAATGTGTTTCCTCCTAAGCAAGAAAATACCATTATAAGTGTTTTATTGCTATAAAATAACCCTTTATTTTTTACAAAATAAGTAAAATAAGTAAAATAATATTCACAATAAGAAGGAGATTGAAATAGAGTAATTGAGGTTTATCTTTTACTGCGTGAACATTTAAAAGAGTTCCTTCACTTGGTACTCCGGGCGTACTGTCATGGTACCCCGGGCGTGAAGTCGTGGTTCCCAGGGGGACTAGGCCTGTAAGAACCCAGAATACTGATTCTTTGAACTATACGATCTTTCTCCATGCTTATTATGCAATACGATCTTTCTCCTTACCTTTTACTGTGTGAAAATTTAAAAGAGTATTTCTCTGCCATGCCTTTTATTGTATTTCTCTGTTGAAGTACAATAAAAGATTATTTCTCTGTTGTTTCAATAATAGAGTAATGAGAAAGTGTATTCTTTCTCTGTTTAGCAAGGAAGAGAAATATTTCTCTATTGAAATTTCTCTGCCATGCCTTAGACTGTGTGAACACTTAAAAAAGGTTCTTTACTCGGTACTCCAGACATACTGCCATGGTACCCTCGAAATATTGGCCGTGGTATCCCTGACGTATAAAGCCTGTAATCCCAGAACGCTAATTCTCTGATCTATACAATCTTCTCCATGCTTATTATGCAATGGAGTTTTGTCATTTCCCTTTACCTCTATAGGTCCTGCATAAGAATACACTTCACAATACACATATCTTCAAATAATTGTTATTTTCTTAGATTAGGATATGCATTTTAATAAATATATACATATGTAAATGAATTTCATAAGAATGATTCAACCACGAGGATTCTGGTCCCAATTCTCACATACTTAGTGCTTTTGCACAAGACTTATGGGATTTGGAACTCAAGTACAAGTGGCTTTGCTTGGGCATTGCCTTCCAAGATAGTTAGGTGAGGAGGATTTTTGTGGGAGAGAGTGATATCTGATGTGTGCATGTTTTGGCATATATTTCTTTGGAGGCTAAGTGATAATTTGAATGATCTCAAGGATATGGGACAAATTCCTCCACCTTGGCTCTCTTATTTTCTTTATTTCTTTCTCCTCCTTGCTGGGCTTTTAAAGCTCTAAGAATATGCGTTTTAAACCTCTGAACTTTTCCCTTGAATACCCATTTTTCTCCCATCTGAATCCCCCTACTGCTATGCGAATGTCTTCCTTTTATAGCAGACTTGGTCCGGTACCCCAGGCGAGTACGTCCTAGGTCTGTTGTGTAAAACCACGTTCTTTGTGACCTGAAAAGGTGCATTGGGCAGAGATTTAGTTTATTTGGGCAATTATAACTTAAAAATGGCATTTGACTTTAGTTACAAATGGAAGATTCCTTATTGGAAAGTCAAAAGAGGGAGTGGGCTGCTCAATATAATGGATGACAGCTTTGGTTGAAAGTGACAGTTGAGAGGAAAATGTGGGAATGTGTCATGCACATGGGAGAACTACACTTTCTATTGGTTCATGCATTCCAAGCAAATATATGAACTAGAGGAAAGCTTCAAGACCCTCCTTTCACTAGAAATCACTTCTCTGCCGACCAAATCATTCCTCCCTTACTGTCCACTTGGGATCCTACGGGCTTGGACCATGGGTTACAAAAATAATACTTGTTTTCTTTTGCTGGATTTTTAATGGCTTTTTTTTTATTTGCTGGAAATCTGAACATACATAGGGCCTTGACGTTGATTCTTTGTTGCATATCCTCTGGCCTGACCGAAATCCTTGTTGCATGTCCTCTGGACAAGATCCTTGTCCCGAGATTCTCTTCTTTTTTTTTCTTTTTTATTATTATTATTTCTTTCTTTTTTCTTCTTTCTGGGATTTTGGGCCTTCATGGTCCTTCTTAGCTTCATTAATTGGGCTTTCTTTTGTTAGGGCTCATGGCCTTTCCTTACTTTTAAGGGAATGAGATTTCTTGTAAAATTTTGGTCTTCAACAACCTTCGCCCACAAAACCACTGCCAAAAAAAAAAAAAAACCACCAAACACTACAGCCACATCCATGGTGATAATCAAAACCATAGACAAAATCATACCCAAATCAGCAACCAACAACCACCCACCAGACCCACCAACGAAGCCCACCAGAGGCACCACCACAGCAGTAAAGCATCCTACCACCACCATACACAACAACCCACAAAAATATCAAAACAAAAATCCACACAACTGAAACCCACCTCTGCCACCACAACCAGAGACACCACTACAACAGCAACACACCCATCACCACCATGCATTAAAACCCCTTTACCACCGTGTACTCACCCCATCGGAACCCACCCATAGCAAACCCCATCAAAACCCATTCCAAAAATCCAACACAAACCAACACAATCCCACTGAACAAACCCACATGAAAGACACCATGCCGCTGCCACCCACTAGCCTAAAACCCAAACCCACAACCGCACCAATCCATGTTGCTGCCGTCAACCAAAGAGAGAGAAAGCAAGCCACATCACCACCATTAGCCAGGCCGATCTGCAACGAGAAAGAGGATAAATAATGGGAGTGGGCCGTGGAGTGGTGGTTATGGGTTTTGGGTCTAAATAAAGAAGGAAGAGAGAAGAGAAATAACGAGAGAGAGAGAGAGAGAGAGAGAGAGGGTTGGAATTGTTTAATAAAAAGTAGGAGAGAGAGAATTAAATAATAATATTTAATTTTACCATTCAGCCACAATACCATCATACATTTATGATGTTACTGTAGCAATATGGCATAAAAATTCGCATTTTTACAAGTTCCCACTTCCGGATGTTGAGCTCCTTTGGGCCTGAATGCCAAATTTTCCTTACATTTGGCATTTCCCAAGCCTAATGCAAACGCTCTAATGTAATCTTATTACTATTCATTTGTTTGGTGACAATATAATAATAGAACCTTGAAAACAATGGAATGAAAGCATTTTAAATCAAACTTAATATATATTTTAGGAAATATCTTATTTATATGATTATATTTCGTAAAATTATTTTTTTAATTTGAAAGAGAGATTATTTTTTTTTTAATTTTTTTTTTCATAATTGTTATGTGCATATGGAAAGTTTGTTTATTTGAAAATATATTAATTTTAGAAATTAATATACCTACTGTGGGTGCTCGAGGACTAAAGATGAAGTCGAAGAGTTGCAGTATGGGTGGGGGATTCCATGGGCCACGGGCCCGAGGAGGAAGGTTGCTCGGGGGGAGGAAGAGATAAGTCAAAAGGACTATGAGGCGTTCCAAGTGGGAGGAGAAATTTGATGAGAGGAAATCAGAGATTATAGGAGAAGTTTATGGTTTAGGGTAGCTTGTAGCCTCCGCATTAAATGATGGACAACAATTTTATCAACTGCATTGATGAAGAAGTGACCTGAACAGTGCAAGTCACAACTAAGTAGAGTCCTTCCACCACCTTCTTCAAATGTAGAAAGAGATAAGTGTCATGAAAGGAGGCTGGTTAGGTAGGGATGAATGGTCAATATGTGAAGAAGAGGAGAGTATATAAGGAAAAGAAAGTGTAACGACCCAAGGAAAAACGCTAGCCACATCTGCATTATACCTCAAAAGGACTAGTCACAATTAAGACTCCCTGTAGTTGTTAATAAAGCTCAAATTTACCCAATAAATACCCGATGTGGGACTCATCACACATCCACACACATCACACAATCAATCAAATTGGGGGCATCGCAATCTCCCCCACTTAAATCCCTAACATCCTCGTTGGGGCCCACTTTGTGGGGTAATGTCTCCTAGTCCACATGGAGTTACCAGGCCGGCTCTGATATCATATGTAACAATCTAAGAAAAAGCGCTAGCCACATTTGCGCAATACCTCAAAATGACTAATCACAATTGAGGCTCCCTGTAGTTATTAATAAATCTAAGATCTACCTAGTAAATACCCGATGTGAGACTCATCACACATCCACACACATCCACACACATCATACAATCAATCAAATTAGGGCATCACAGAAAGTTTCCAAAGAAAGGGATGCTAACAAAAAGTAATATTGAGAGAAGAAGATAAACAATATACTTTTCTATGTAATTTTGGCCTCCTTGGGCAAGCCTGTATTAATACACTAACTTACATATTTTATATAAGGAAGTCTTCCTCTCTTATTTTCATCCTCAAGCTAAGCCCTCTCTTGTTATTTGATTCCCTCCCTTACAAATTTACTGATTTGGGCCTAAGTTGAACTGTACAAGCTTACCATTCTAACTGGACTTGAGTTGATAGAATTTTTGGTCTTTACACATACAAAAGAATAACTCATACAATCCTTTTAGAGATGAATAGTTATTTCTTATTTTAAAGGATAACAAAACTTAGATATAGTACTTTCGGTATTGTTCCTTAAGTTCCCCTTAGGACTTAGCCATGTGGCTACTTAATTAAAAAATACACTTTCATCCCATGAGAAAAAAACCAAATGATAGAATCTTAAGAAGGGAATGAACAATGCTATATCTAAGTCTCGCCTTTTAAAAAATAATTATTCACAAGGAATGACTATTCCTTGTAATAAAAATATAATCAAACAACTAAATAACTAACCATAAAAATAACAATTATATTATAATGTTTATCACAGTCTACCAAATATACACTTAGTGAGCATTTAGGAAGCGCGTTTTGCGCTTCCCACGTCTGCTTTTTTTTTTTTTAACTAGCGCCTATTGCACTATTCATGAGACATGAACAGTACATCTAGGCTAATGAACAGTAACCGTAGCATGAACAGTAACTTTTTTATTATTTTTTTATTGTTTTAAATTTTCAACAAAATAAGCAGTATCCAAATGGACCTTTAAAGTTTGATATCCGCCTACACCAAAAATCAATTGGTGTTTTGGTTTGATAATATAGAGTAATAATTAAAAGTGAACATCATAGACTGAAACTCTCTCTAAAAAAAAGTTTCAACGAATTTCATAACATTTTTTCTTTTGCATATAACAAACACTTACAGTATAAAATTAACTTAACGATAATAAGCTTGAGAGAGTGAGTTATATAATAAATAAGGGTTCTACTCAATCCAAGTTACATAATTCTCAATGGTCTAAGCATATTCTACTAATAAGTGAGCATGTTTATTGCAAATTTGAGAACCTACAAATTTCATAAAAATTATTATAATAATTAGGATGAGAAACTTTTCTTAGTTTTCGTATAGGTCCATTATTGATTGTCACTTTTTTATCTTTTTAATATTACATATGCACCCTTGATGGGAAATGTTGGATTTTTGTGTTCGCTTGGAATTTGGAAATCTAATAATTATTTTTTGTGAGTTTTTTAAAATATATTGTATTTTCAAAGCCTTGTAACTAGACTGACAATTTTTAGTGTTTTTAGATGACGTGTCAATGCTTCAAATTACCCCTACCAAAATTATCAAAAAAATTTTAAACTAAATTATATTATTGTAATTATATCAATGACTGTCATCATTTGTTTATGGTTCTATTCATTATTTTGAAAAATGTTCATAATATAAGAAGTTTGATTACATAAATTGTGATTTATGTTGCACACGAAATTCTTTTAAAATTTTACATATATTTTTCAGTGAATTTTTTTATTTATTATATTTATTGTATTTATTTAAAATATTAATTGAATAATTATATTATTTATTATGTTGTTGGCCCAACCCCGATCGAACTATAAAACCAAAAATCACTCTTTTTTTTTTTTGTGGGCCTGGTTTTTTAAATTAAGGAATGTACATTTTCTTTTTTCTTTTTCTTCTTTTTTATTTTATTTTTTGCCTTGTTGTGTTTATTGGTTATAAAATCTTATACTGAGTTTGTTTCAATATTAGTGTTTTATAAAAAATGAGTTATTTTTTAAAAATTATTTTTAGAAAAATTAGCTCATTTTCCTATATTTAGTAGGTGAACCTTAACATTAAGATAAAGTAGTTGTTTTTAACTGTTTAGATGTTTTCATATTGCTTTTTAAGTTTCTTTATTTAGTACAGTGTGAGATAAAGTTTCTTTTCGAAAATTTTAGTAGAAAACAATCTCAAAAAAAGTAGTCATATTTTTAATTTGATATGTTATTTAGTGAATTTTTATTTATAATAAATTTGATTGTATTTATTTACAATATTAATTAAATAATTATATTATTTATCATGTTGTTGGCCCAACACCAATCAGACCATAGAACCAAAAATCACTAATTTTTTCTTTTTCTTTTTTTGACTAACCTAGTTTCAAAATTAAGGAATATTCTTTTTTTTTTTTTTTGGTTGCCTTTGTTGTGTTTATGGGTTATAAAAGCATCTTATAATTAGTGTGTTTCAATATTATTTTTTTCCTAAATAATAACTTGTAAGGTCACAATTTGGTTCCCAAGCCCAAAGGAAAGATGAACTTCGGCCCAAAAAGCTCAATACAATGAATTTCTAGAGAGTAGGTTCAAAAGCTAGGCTTTAGTGAGTTAGACAATAAATAAAGTGGATCCATATGACAAAAAAAATGGAGATGGACTGGTTTAAACTAAAGAAAAATTTCCCTCGGCACAGTCCAAGGACGTCAATTCATATATATATATATATATATATATATGTGTGTGTGTGTGTGTGTGTGTGCGTGTGTGTGTATTCTTTCTCAAATTTTATTACAAGTTCAAATCTAAATTGCAACAATATTTTCCTCTCAATTTCCCGATCCCCTCTTTTCAGGTACCTTCCTCAGTTTTATACCCCTTTCTCCTCCTTGTTTCCACCTTTCACGTGTAGATCTAGATTGCTAGTGCTGATACTTGTCCCATCAGTTCCTTCCTGAAATCTTTGGACGGAAGCTATAACTGTTTAGACATCACTTCCTCATTAATGCGGCCAAAAAGTTGGATACAAATCATTTAATGTGGTGGTAGCAGCTTTTTCTTAGATATTTTATAGTCGTTCCTTTGCTCTATGTCCTCATGAAACATATCATCATCAATAGAACCTCCTGAGAGATCATTCTGGACAGCAGGACGTACCATCTGATCTTTGTTACGCCTAGCCAAGGAGACACCCCTCATCGGCCTACCACCCTTAGCCTCCTCGGTCACATCTTGCTCGTGGATCCCTAGGTCTGACATCTTCATTACCGTCAGTTTGTCCTTGGATCAATGAACACTCTCGGACAAAGTTCATAGCCCAACATTTGGGGCTTTTATCCCTACATAACTTATTTTCTAAACAATATTTTTTTAAAAATTACATTTTTTAAAAAATTATATATTTTTTCCTGTATTTGGTAACTAACTTTAACAACAAGATAAAGTTTTTTCAATTGTTTCCATCTCTTCATATTGCTTCTTAACTTTCTTTATTTAGCGTAGTGTGAGATAGAGTTTCTTTCCAAAAATAAAATTAGTGGTGAACAATGGTCTAAAAAGTTAGTTATATTTTTAATTGGATATCTTGTTAACGAGAATCAATTTTTATTTGAATTATTTTTTCCAAAGCTATTGAACACTAGAAAATGCAAAATATTATCCCATAAAAGTTTGAGTGAACTTCACATTTATAACAAAATATGGGCAATCTTAGACCCAGAAAGATTTAATTATCTCATTTTTCTATATTTGGTGGCAAACTTCAACAATAAGATAAAGTTGTTTTCAACGGTTTATATTTTTCCACTTCTTAACTTTCTTTATTTAGCGTAGTGTGAAATAGAGTTTCTTCCAAAACAAATTTAACGGAAAACAATGTCTACAAAAATAGTAATTTTTTTAATTAGATTTTTCGTTGACAATAAATAGTTTTACTTTGCCCTTTTTTTCCTCATTTTTCTATATTTTGGTAGCAAACTTCAACAATAAGATAAAATTGTTTTCAACAGCTTTCATGTTTCCATATAGCTTCTTAACTTTCTTTCTTAGTAAAGCGTGAGATAAACTTTCTTTCCAAAAAATTTTAGTTGAAAAAATCCTCTAAAAAAAGGTCATATTTTTTAATTGGATATTTTGTTGATGAGAAATAATTTTTTAATTTTTTTATCTTCTTAAATTTTTATCATTTTCTTATATTTGGTAACGAACTTTAACAATAAGCTAAAGTTATTTTCAACAATTTCCATGTTACCATATTGCTTATTAACTTCATTTATTTTGGAGTAATGTGAAATAGAGGTTTTTTTTTTTTTAGCAAAAAAAATCTCTAAAAAAATAATCACGTATTTTAATTGGATTTTTCGTAGACCAGAAATGTTTTTCTTCACAAAAGTCTTGAGTGAACTTCACAATTATCAAAAAATATGGGCACGCTTAGACCAAAAAATATCTAAAGTTATTTTCAACAATTTCCATGTTACCATATTGCTTATTACCTTCATTTATTTAGAGTAATGTAAAATAGAGTTTTTTTTTTTTTTAATTTTATCAGAAAACATTCTCTAAAAAAAACAATTATGTATTTTAATTGGATTTTTCGTAGACCAGAAATGTTTTTCTTCACAAAAGTCATGAGTGAACTTCACAATTATCAAAAAATATGGGCAAGCTTGGACCAAAAAATATCTAATGACAAATTGTGGCTGCTGGGATTCGAGCCCAGGTCTCCACGGCCACAACGTGGAATTCTTACCACTAAACTACAGCCACTGGTTGACATTTGGTCTCAATATAATTTATTTAAATGTTTCTCTTTCCTTATCATTGATTTTTTTTTTGGAACGATGCAAGCAAAAAACAAATTATTTTGTCTCAATATAGTATACTACCACTTCATGGATGCAGAAACTCAAGAAATGGACTAGGCCAAAGAGCTTGGATTATATATATATATATAGAGAGAGAGAGAGAGAGAGAGATGAATTCAAGTTATATTATATTAGGTGTAACTTTAATCAATGTCACACCACTTAATATTTTTTTAATTCAATGCGAATTTTGATAAATCTATTATTAGATTATATTATCTTCTTGTAATCTTTATATTTGCAAAAATCCCAAAAAAAAAAATTTGAGAGAAAAAAATTCAAAGTTAAACAATTTATTGACAACGTGACTATTAATCTTAAATCATTTTAAAAATTTATATACATAAAGGATGAAAAAATAATGATAAAATAGTCGCTAAAGTAGCTCAACAAAAACATATGAATAATAAACGCTAAACATAAGTTTAACACACACTAACATCCCCATCATGCGTAGTTCCATCCAACAGCCTTGATATAAGTGTAGGCCTTAGTGGATTAAGCATGCGGAATAGATGAAGTTACCCTAACAGGGGTTTCCTAGGATTCAAACACCATACCAAATACACATAATTAAAAAATAAAAAAAAAAAAAAAAACCTCTGCTACCGTTTTTTATTCCATTTGGCAGTACACATGATGTTTGATGTGGCATAAAAAATATAATTTTTTTATTTAAGCTATTAGCCATGTCATAATTTTTCATCTATCATTTAACAATAGAGGTCATTTTGATACAATACTAAAAGATGAAGGATCAAAATAACACATTTGAAAGGTCAAAGATCAAATTAACACATAGCTTAAAGATAATGGACCAAATACGTAGTTAACCATTTTTCAAGTTAAGAATGTCTACCATAGAGTTTCTTACCATTGATATAAATCATAAAGATACTCAACCACAATTTCAAGTGCATGTACATATTAAGCTATATGGCTTTTGATAAGGTGAATTATCATTAAACACTTTTAATAAGGTGAAAATCACCAACAAAAAATAAAGAAGTTGTGCTCTTGTAATTGCTTATCTCCCCAAAATTAGTTGCCTAGATATAAGTGAGTTTTTGTTAACTCAACTAGTAAGACCTTTTGTCATTGAGCAAGAAATATGAGATTCAAAAATTGCATACACCAAAAATTAATAAGTGTCAAACTTGATGAAAAATAGCAATCATCACATAAAGATATAGGGTCCAAACCCCATCCACATTTAAGTTTGCTATATTATAAATTAAGAACAAGCTATTTTGTTTGAAAATAGATGGCAAATATCTTTGAACATTACTTAAACCAATCAAGAAATCTCATACCACTTGGAAGATAATTGAGGCCAATCAAAATAGACACATTGTCAACTATAATGTAAGATTAAACATATTTGAAAAAAAAAAAAAAACCTTAGGAAGCCTTGGAAGTTCAAGCGTTGCCTTCATTAATGGAAAAGACTTTAATATTCAAGTAAAAAATCAATGGGTGTCTGTATCTTCGCCTGACAATAATAAAGAATAATTATCATGAAATATACACTATAAACTATAAAGTCAAAATTCTATAATATAATATATCTTTAAAAATTTATTCAAAAAAAGAGAAAGACTTCAAAGTTTAAGAAAAAATTTATCGGGTCTTAAACTTATGATGATAAAGTGTAATTATTATAAAATAGACGATATAAATTATAAAGTTGAAATTCTATAGTATATTCTAGGCGTAAATGTACTTTTAGTCCCTATATTTTGTCTTTTTTTCATTTTGGTCCCTACATTTTATTTTTACCGCTATTAGTCCCTAAACCAATTAACGCGTGACATTTAAGTCCTTACTGTCACTCAACTAACAGAAAATGCTGACGGCAGAGTAAAATAAGAATTAAAAAAACTATTTTGGCATTAAAAATTGCCACGTCAGCATCTAAATTAATTTTAATTAAATAACAAAATTAAAAACTAAGCTAAAATAAAAAAATTACATGAATTGAGATCTAAGAACATAAGAACTTGTTCTTCAATGTTCTTCTTAAATCAAGAAATAAACTCAGCAACGACATCAAACCCAGAATCAAAGAGTATGAACATCAAAAAACATGAACATCAAACCTATAAGGAAAAAAAAAAAAGAGCACTACCAAATCAAAGAGCATGAACAAGAGCAAATACAAGAAAACCCACATGAAACCACACCCAAACCAACAACAACAAACCCACACCGATCAGACCAACAACAACAACAAACCCTACAATCCCAACCAACGAGCCCAGTCGAACCCAGCACCCACCAACAAGCTCCCTTCCACCAAGACAGAACCGGACCGAGAATCCTATCAGAAAAGCTATGCCACTCTGGCCAGATACTGGTATTGAGAAGACTGATAATGACATCGGAGCCGTAATCAGAATCGGACCAGAGACTACGCTGGTTCCTGAGGTCGAGAAATTGAGGAGACCGAGTGGTATGAAGCTCACGACGGCGGTCCTCGAACACAAGGAGGACTGAGTGGTTTTTGCCGATCGTATCGACTTCGCTTTGCGTGAGAGAGGTAGAGAAGCCATCTCTTTCTCGAAACCCAGATTTGATCAAACCTAGTCAAACCCACCAACGATCACCGATCAAAGCTGAAGAAAAAGCCCAAATCCCAACAAACTCAGTCGAACCTAGCACCCACCATCTCTTTCTCTAAACCCAAATCCGATCAAACCTAGTTAAACCCGGCATAGAAATGAAAAGCCAGCAACCTCAGTGGCGGCGGCGCATCGAACTCTCCCTCTTCGTCGACTCTGTCGAAGCGCGTGACTCGCAAGAGGGCGTTGCTCTCTCACTCTCACCACCACCACTCTCCGATCCACAATGGTCCGTTGACTAGGGCGTAGCAAGGCCCTAGCAACCTCGGTTCCACCTCATCGGCTTGGTCGATTAAGGCGGCTGTGGGGAGAGGTGTTGGTTTTGGTGCGAAGAAGACAAAGGAGCTGGCATTGGCAACTCAAACTAAAGTGATGGAGCTGCGTAAAGAGAGTGAGTTGGAAGCTTTGGAGGCATCGATGGAAGTTGATTTCGAAGCTATCAGATCTCGTGGCACAAATGCTCATGTGATTCCCAGTCGTTGCGGTGAATTTTAGTTCCAAACCCTATTTAATTTTTTGTTTTTAATTTTTTTATTTAATTAAAATTAATAAGTTATTTTTTTAATTTAGATGCTGATGTGACAATTTTTTAATTCTAAAATATATTTTTTAATTATTATTTTACTGTGCCGTCAGTCATGTTAACATTTTTAGTTAGTTGAGTGACGGTAAGGACTTAAATATCACGCGTTAATTGGTTTAGAAATTAAAAATGATAAAAATAAAATGTAAGGACTAAAATTTAAAAAAAAATCAAAATATAGAAACTAAAAATATATTTATGCCTATATTCTATCTTAAATAAATATAATAAATAAATAAATAAATACTATAAGTTTCTTATTTGGAACGGAGCCTAATGTGATAAGTTCTTGTGAGCTGTAACCTTGTTAACCTGAGCTATTCTTAAATCCTACCTACTAGAGTCAAACGTGATGAGTCGAATCTGACGCCGCAGATAACTGTTATCCGTAGACTAATGATAGACCTTCCGTGTATATCATCTACATGAGATGTACCTGCAATTGACGTGGCAGACAATTTCCACGACTCTGTACAGGAGTATCTTTGTATTCTGTAGACAAACCATTCAAACTACTGATCTAAATGGTATGTTCTGTAAAAAAAAAAAGTATGTTTATTGTGTTATTAACACGTGCATGTCAACTTCTCGTACATATCAGATATTATTTAATTTATTTATTAGATATTAGTCTCATTACGCGGAGAAATTATTATTTACCCTGAAAGAATTGTTGATGTGATCTTTTTAGACTTATAAAATGATATTATCTATATAAATATATGTGTGATCTTTCCATTTAGCACAATAAATAAAAAAATAAAAATTACTAAATAATGTCATATTTATATAAATAACAGTATTTTATTAGTTGAAAGATCAGAGAGGACCACTTCTTCCTTGTAGACTTAATAATTTCTCCATTACATAAGGCTTCTTTTTTCTTTTCTTTTTTTGCGTGTTTAATGGTCCTATTTTATAGCCAAAAAAAAAAACGTCTGTCTTTATTTTTTATATATAATTTTTATTTTGAAAATTTAATTTATAAGTGGACAAAGCAATTTTTTTTAATAAAAGTGGATAAAGCAATTTGAAAATCAACATGAGAGCAACCCTATCTTTTAGACAATGTTTTAGTGGGTATTAGAGTTGTATTTTTAGTTTTTTATCGGATTGTCATTTAGTTTTGTCTCTACTCAAACAAAGAGGTGTAGAGACATTTTTGAAAAAAAAAATTCTAAACAAGTGAAGCCCCTTAGATAGTAGTATAGATATGCTATATCTACAATATTTTCACAACAAATCATAAGTGACAGGTTGTTATTGGTGGAAAAAAATTAATTTCAAGTTTAAATTAAAACTAATAACAGCTTAGCACATAATTTATTGTAAAAGTGTCATAAAAATATTGTGGATAACACTTCTCTACTTATTATTTGATTAATTAACTTATTTTTTATACGTAATTTTAAACCAAAAAAATTAAAAATTTAATAATTTAATTAACGACATAGCTATGATCTTCTTAACATTTGATGATATAATAATAAGATACTATGAGTCTGTTTAGATACTATTTATTTTTCTAAAAATTAAAATCACAATAATAAAATAATTTTTAAATATATAAATAGTATTATAGGACTCAATTTTAAAGTTTTTTTTTTGTATAAAGTACTTGTTAGTCTTGTAAATAATGCACAGAACCCATCGAAAAAGTATAATCCTACGTTCGAAAACTTGAAACGCCCTTTTCAAAAAAAAAAAAACAAAAAAGAAACGCAGACACGGAGCTTTTCAGCACTATTCAAATGGATACTATAATGTATGATTGATGACATATCTCCTAGCCATTAAAACTCGACTTTCAAAAACAAATTTAACAAGCAAACTTTTTGGATGCTGAGTTGGAACGTTTTTATTGGTGGAATCACCATACTTACACTGATGTTGACTCTACCAGAAACAACCCGCGAAATAGGGGGAAAAAAACCCATGAAAAAGTTTAATTGCCTGTACAACATTTGTAAGATAAAGACGATGACGTGGCGCTAAGATAGTGGGTAACAATCTTCCGTTAAAAATAGACCGCGATGTTCGGTTGCAGAATGGAACACAAGACTCTCACTGTCTGTATATAAATTTATATTCGTCTCAAAATATTTAGATTACTTATTCAATTTGCAAAAACCTTAAATCTCTCAAAACAAAGAAAATTGTTGATATCTCCAAGGTAATTAAACAGTAATCTTAGTTTATAGCTGTTGTAAATGTTCTGTTTGGTTTAGCAAACATTAGTCACACCCACACACATCGCATGTGACAATGAGATTCAGATAGCACGAGATTCAGATCTGAAAATCGTTAGGTGTAATGTCTACTAGTTTCTTTGATGACAAGCTTTCAATTCTCTTTGCTTTTCGTGTTTTTGAAGATTTCTTAACTCTCTCTCCTCAGTGGGTCTGTTTGGTAGTTAAATTTTATTTATTGTTATTTTAAAACAAAGCAAACTTTTTTTGGTGCTGTTCAATTCCATCTTGTTTATAAAGCTTTCGTCTTTCACTTGCACACATCAAAAACTCAATCAGTGTTTGAGAAAATTTTCACAACTCATATTCAGGTGATCTGATACTCTCTCTTTTTCTTTTTTGTTAATTAAACTAAATTTTTGAAAAAAAAAAGTTTTTTTTCTTCTGGGTTTTGATTATGGCGTAGGTATAAATCTATAGGGTGTGGATTGGTAATAGAATTTGACTGTGTGGATTGGTTTGACTAGAATTGAATGAGTTATATAATTTGTCGGTTTTTGTGGATTTGATCGTAAATTGAGAGTTTTGAATTTTTGGGGTCTCAGGCATTCAAGAAAGATCTGATAGCAATGGCTAAGGAAGCTTCAAACGGAGATACTAATGCAGTTTCAAAACCACCTCCATCCCCATCACCCTTAAGAAATTCCAAATTCTTTCAGGTAATGATGGGATTGTTTATTATTTGTGTGTGTGTTGTTTTGATTTCATCTATTTTTTGTTATGTCTTTCAAGCTTAATTTTGGATGATTTTGAGCCTGATTTAACATTTTACTTTTTTTAGTATTTTGGCCTAAGTGCATTTGTTTGTTGGCATTATCTGAAACAAAATTCTTTTAGAGTTATCATAGTGGTATAAATCCCTTATGTTATATGATCGTAAAGATGTTATGTTAAATTTTCTTTCTTTTGATGGCAGTCCAATATGAGGATTTTGATCACTGGAGGAGCTGGATTCATTGGTTCTCACCTCGTGGACAGGTTGATGGAAAACGAAAAGAATGAGGTAATGTTTCCCCCCTTTTTGTGCATTATATGAATACTTCAAATCGGATCATAGTTTTCGTGTGCTTCATAGAAGTTTTATATTCCATGTTTATCTTTCTCATGTCATTTAACTTTATTTTTTTCTTTTTTCAATTTATTCAGGTGATTGTTGCGGATAACTACTTCACTGGCTCAAAGGACAACCTAAAGAAATGGATTGGTCACCCAAGATTTGAGCTTATTCGTCATGGTGTGTTGTCTCTTATATGCTCGTATTTTAAATTGTTAACTGGTGAATGCCCAAGATTAAATATGTGCATCTTTTTTTTACTGAGTATAAGATGATGTTCCTAATAGCAATTTTAGAATTTCCAATTAAAATTCAATATTAGAGCCAAAAAAAAAAAGTAAATAGAAAAAATTGAGCTGGATGAAAAGTTTGATAGACATGTGCATTATGGTTAAATAGAAAAAGGTTTACCCAAATCCCGTGGCAAAAAATTTCATATAATTCAATAGACCAGATAAGAATTACAGTTGTAACCAAATTAATGGCAATTAAGAAGTAGCTTGATGCAGGCAATTCTTGTAGCATTGTTTCTGAAATTTCCCTTTTCTTTTGAGCGTTTTGCATATTATCTAAATTTTTCGGTGCTACCATTGCAGTTCCTGATATCTGAATTGAGCCTTTAATTAGTTTCTTATAATCCATGATGCCAATAAGCCCTGGTTCAAATGGCACCTCCACCTCCCACAAAAATGTGTGGGGAGGGTGTTTGTAACTTAACAATTAAATAAAATGAATCTATCAATGTTGTACCATCATATATCTTCCCCCCCCCCCCCCTCTCTCCCTCTTCCTAGTTCAAAATTTCATGCCATAAATTTTTTCCAGATGGTGTTTGTATTTTTGACATTCTGGTTTATTTTCTGGCAGATGTCACTGAGCCATTGCTGGTGGAGGTGGACCAAATATATCATCTTGCTTGCCCTGCTTCTCCCATCTTCTACAAATACAATCCTGTGAAGGTGTGTATATCCGTATTTATTTCTTTCTGTTGCTGATATTTGGCATAGAGTGGTCGTCTGATTTGTAAGCTTTTGATACTTGCAGACAATAAAAACAAATGTGATTGGTACATTGAATATGCTGGGACTTGCAAAGCGAGTGGGAGCAAGGTCCGAGATTAGTATACATCTCGTTTGATATTGCCATTTATGAATATATTCTTGCTTTACTCAAGATATGACAATGTACATGCAGGATTTTGCTTACATCAACTTCAGAGGTGTATGGAGATCCACTTGTGCATCCCCAGGATGAAAGTTATTGGGGAAATGTTAACCCAATTGGTATGTTTGCCATTCTGCTAACTCCATATTTAGACATGGTTTATGTGGAATTTTTTGAGGTTGCATCTTTATTGGGGCTGAATCTCATTGCATTAATATGAATGTCATCTGTATAAATTGTGAAAAGACATCTCTCAAAGTTAATGCAAGTGAAGTTCTTATTCAACACATACTAATTATACCAACTTTTTGCACACTGATGTTATCCTGATTATGTTTTTGACTAAATGTACAGGGGTTAGGAGTTGCTATGATGAGGGAAAGCGAGTAGCTGAAACTTTGATGTTTGATTATCATAGGCAGCATGGCATTGGTAAAAGCTACTTCTTGTCTTTCTTTTTTAGTCCCTCTGCTATTTAAATTTATGAAGAAAATGTTTTTGATGGTTATGTTTTGTATGTATCACTATGGAAGTTCTTACGTCATCTAGTTGTAATGATCCAATGACAGAGATTAGGATTGCTAGGATTTTCAACACCTATGGACCTCGCATGAATATTGATGATGGGCGTGTTGTCAGCAATTTCATTGCCCAAGCAATTCGGTAATTTTGTCAGAGCGTCTTTAATAAACATTGTATTGAGTTTTTCTTTTTACTTCCCACCAAACCTTTTGCATTTTCAATGGGAACTTTCTGTCAATGTTCCTTAGCGAGGTTAGATCAGTTGACATATATTTCACATGCAATTTCTGAACGTGTTATTTTTTGTCCAGTGGTGAGCCCTTGACTGTTCAAGCGCCTGGAACCCAGACAAGGAGTTTCTGTTATGTCTCTGACATGGTATGCAAGATCTTGCTATTTGGAGATTGTTTTATATCATGGATGGTTTAGTTAATTTCTGAGTACCATTTGGGATTTGGCTGTATATTGTTTTGACCCTCAACTCTTTATTTCCAATGTTGAAGGTTGATGGCCTTATTCGACTCATGGGAGGAGAGCACACTGGGCCCATCAATATAGGGAATCCAGGTTCTTATGCAAAATCTGCTATTCATTTACATTAAGTGTTTTCCCAATATGAAATTCTATTTTGGCCAATATTAACTTAGATTTTCTTTGTTTTAGGTGAATTTACAATGGTTGAACTCGCAGAGACTGTTAAGGAGGTCAGTGTTTTTTTTCTCCTCCTTACTTGAAATGTGATAATTGATCTCTTTTAGTTATGTTGGTTTGTTATTGCATTCCATTCCTCTGCCAGAAAATATTACATCTCTCATAATATTGATGACCCTTTATAGAGGAGCATCAATATGGAGAACTCTTATCCAAAAACAACTTTTTTACATGCTGTTTGTGTCCAAACATCACACCATCAGACGTAAAACCAAATAATTTACAACCAGAGAAGCTAGTGTGTGTGTGTGTGTGTATATATATATATATATATAAACATGGAAACTGAGAATTTATTATGTCATCTGCAGCTTATAAATCCTGAGGTGGAGATCGCAATGGTGGAGAACACCCCCGATGATCCTCGCCAGAGGAAGCCAATTATCACAAAAGCAAAGGAACTGCTAGGATGGGAACCAACAGTCAAGCTGCGCGATGGCCTTCCCCTCATGGAGGATGATTTCAGGACTAGGCTTGGAGTCCCCCGAAAGAAGTAAAAGTACATTCTATAGCAATGAACTGCAAGGATGCAGGCGCACTGTGTGCATTCATTTCCCGGTTTTCATCAGCACAAGAGTTTGAGAAATGCTTGAAACCGGCTTTTTACTTTGGTGCACTATATGTGTTCTTTATTCCTATATATGTGAATTGGTATTGGCTCTTATTTTTGTAATGAAGTTTTACTCATAACCAGGAAATTCTTTATCTGGGCATTTTGGACAATATTTGAATAAAATATTTAGGAAGAATATTTTTTAGTTTGTCGTCTCAGACTCATACCTTCTTACTTTATTAATGCTGTTGTTGATGTTGCTTATACCTTTACCTCTTGTGTTTAGTTGAATAGTATTTTATTAGAGCTAAAAATCTTGTGGTTCAATGGCACTTTTCAGTTTTTCACTAGGGAGAATTAGGTTTATAAGGAAAAAAAGATAACTTGATATAATGATTAGAAGACAGCTGCTTTGGCTGTTTGGTTATTAGACTGGCAGATCATTTCCACATACTCGCTCCATGTAGCTGCATACCACATACAAACTCTTTCCAGTAACAAAAGCTCTTTTTAGTTTTGGGTACTGCAAGTGCTAGCCAAGTGAAAGGTGGTGACTTGAATGGCTTGATCAGAGTTTCTTGCAATCATTAATCGCAACTTCAACTAAATTTTAACGACTTCCTTTTAATTTTGTTTTTACTTATTGTTTTTCTTTTGTCAGATATTTGCAGCATAAAATTTCTCCTACTGCAAATTTGATGTATTTTTTTTCACCTTTTTTAGTTCAGTTGAAGGGTTGTTATTCCCTCCCATTTCGTATATCTTGAGATCTAGATCTACGAGTAGAAATGAGAAATTAAAGAATCTATAATTGAATGGGGATAAAAATTTACACACGCATGAATGCATCAAAATTGCATAATTTTTTGCTCATTTGCCTACATGAGGTCCTGCAGGCCAAAAATTCATGCATCTAATCTCTATCAAAGGACATGATAAGAGACAAAAAGGATAAATAGTAAATATCAATAATCAAGAGAGGAGTCATTTAAACCTAGACATCTTCATTGAAAACACTAAAAAATGTCAATTGAACTACAAACTCTTGGCAATCACATAATTCTAGCATCTTGAGCATCTCAAGGGTTTTCACTAGAGTGTCTTAATTAACGCCTTTTAACATATTACTTGAAAGAGCTTAGAAAGAATAAGCCCTAAATAAGTTTTAGCACCCACCAACATTGGCTTTTGGAGGTTAAAAATTGCCCATCGATTTGGCTAAATTTGATTCCTGTGTGAGGCGTAAAACTATTTATTGCCTCTCAAAAAGACGCCAGGTTACATGAATAGAATCATGTTGTAAGAATTTCTTGCACTTTGATTGAAGTGTATATCAAGCCAGTTTTGAACAAAGCAATCCAGAAGTTCAATGTAACATAATGTATCTTGCATAGAACGTTTATAGAATTGGTTATTGCTCACATAGAAATGAAGATGAAATACTGGATTAGTTTATTGGAAATATCTAACACAAAACAATCTATTACAAAATTATTGTAAAAAATGAGTACAAACTCTTACAATTGACAATTTGATAAATAAATTAAAAAGTTGGAGAAATTTGTGGTCAGGGAAAGGCAACTATGTGTCTTTTCCTAAGCCTCTGCAACCCCTTGAGCCTGAGGTAGCCTATCCTTGTTTTTCACTTCCTTCTTAGTTGCTTCACCCCCATCTTCCTCTTCCACTTGGTTTTCAATCCTTGCGAAGACTGGTTTTGGTTGAGCCATTACCTGGCCACCCTTCAGCCCACCCCACTTGGTCTCACTCTGCAGCAGAAATCCTTTAAATTAGTTGCTAATTAAATGGAAGTATATATATGCACAAATTTTTTATTTCATTTGTGTGTGTGTGTGTGTGTGTGTGTGTGTGTGTGAGAGAGAGAGAGAGAGAGAGAGAGAGAGACCCATGTTGCAGTATCAAACTGATCTTTTGAGAAGCCAAGCTGGGCATATATTCTCCAACATAAGCTTGGTGTGACTGGGGATAATGCAATTGCTATAATCCTCAATGCTTCCAATATAATCACAAGGTCCTGCTCCAACATCGATAAGACTAAAGTCTTAAGAAATTAAGGTATTGGCAATCAATAAAAACATAGAAAGACTTGAATGGCTGAACTCAATTTGTACGAGGTCCAATAAAAATAAAGTAAAAAATCTGGCAATATTTATTTCAACAATAGTTATTTGGCCTATATTGGTGGGTTGCAACAGATTTTCCCCTTTGGTTTTAGATGAACTAAAAATGAAATAGAATGCTGAGGTAATTTGAGACTAAATGCTTAACATCAACATGAATATTATAAGTCACGGGTTGAAGCAATTAAATAATTTATGTGCACTTATGGAAAACCTTTGCAGCAGCTTCAGAAGCAGCACCCCCTTTCTTAAAGAGAGACCATGGTGCACGCTCGTCCATGTAGGAATTCCCTGCATTACCAATCTCTAGAATAGCCTCACAAGCTGATGATGGTGAGAGTTTTTCATAATGAACCCTAGCTTTTTCAACCTACAAAAGTAGTGGGAAAGTCAGAACAAATGCAAGTCATCACAGACAATGATCCCCAAAACAAAACAAACGGAGAACATTTTGTAGAAGAGAGCCCCAGGCATACATCACCAAGGTAGCAAGTTGACCTTTATTTATTAATATTACAGGACCAACCATAAGCATATATACTATTCATAACAACTTTCAATTAGAAACTTTAGTCCTTTACGAAAAAATATATGCAAGAAGAAACATGTGAAGTTACAAATAGACATGAATATCAACATTCAAACACACATTTGCATGGGAGAGACTAGCATGCGTCCAACACATCTTACATTTTACAACCACTTTCCCCATTAAGAGGAAGTTGAAAATTTGGAAGTAGGAATTAGCTTTGCTATTTCAAAATTCAGAATATTCTAACAGGAAGCTGAGCAGCTGCCAGTGTCAAGGGGACCCACCAGGCTAGAAGTGCAGCAGTCACAAAAGGCTAGTCATGGTTAAATATTAGTCACTTCATCAAGTTATTCCACTAAGGGTCTGTTTGGATAGAGCTTATTGCTAAAAACTGAAAATATTGTAGCAAAATAATTTTTAAACGTGTGAATAGTACTGCAGGACCCATTTTTAATTAAAAAGTTCCTAAAAAAGTATGTGAACAGTGCATGCACAATACACGTACAGTGCGCGCACAGTATTTTGTCCCCTCAGTCCTGAAATGCGGCAGAGAAAAAAAAAAAAAAGCTGAAACGTGAAAACACAGACGCAATAAGCCCTATCCAAACTCAGCCTAAAATAATGCATACTTGGATGACACATGATTTTATAAATTTGACACAAATCTTACCAAGTTCTGCACAGTATCCTGGAATGCATTTCCTTCAGCTGCGATAGTTGAATCAACCACTAAAGTTGATTGGCAGTTCTTTTTTAGAAGTCCAAGAGTACGGTTAAGAAGATTTCCTGCAAGGAATAGTTAAGGTCATTCATATGAATACACCCATCAGCTTCACAAATTCAGAAAAATATAAAAGCAGCAACCCCAATGATCCACAAAGACTGGTTATAAGAAGCCAGAGTAGATATACCAATTGTATTGGCAAGATGTGCATTGACAATATTGATAAAACGGTCTTCTGAATAGTCTCCATCACTGCCAAATTCCACCTCCTTGAGGAAGAAGTATCTGACTGCATCAGGGCCAAATTTATGAACCAGATCATTTGGTTCAAGTGTATTTCCTAGTGACTTCCCCATCTTCATGCCATCCTATAATTTTACAAATAAAAAGCATTGCTGCATGAAATAAAATTAGGTATATGAGATAATTTAAAAACTCTAGCTCACTCGCATGACTATTATGTACCAAAGAAATACACTTAACACTAACTTACTTTAAGATATCTAAATTTATGAGACAATAGCAACTAACGAAAGCGAATTGTAAGACTCGTGGTTCAGAGAAATTGAAAGCATAATATAAAGAAAACTCATACCCAACAGTTAAAGAAGATGAACATATGGATGTACAACTGGTGCAAATTAATTTGGTAAGATATGATATATGCTAGGAATGGGAAGGTGCAAGAGCACTTCTTTCATCACAAAGGAAGAGGGAATGATAAGCAAAGAATTCTACTTAGCAACTAGAAAACAAACTCAACATTGAGTAAATGATTAGCCATAAGTTTACTATATCCATTTGAACACTCTCTTTTGATTCAAGAAAAGTTTGATGAGATGTTTTGAGACCATTATTGAAATGTCCACTACCACACAGAGAAAAGACTGAAATACTAGAAAGGCAAGATGCTCAAATTTTCTAATCCTTATGGAGCCCCATCAATGCAGGCTTCTCTTTTCAAAAATATCAGATCAATAATTTTCCCCAAGAGAATTTAACCCTCGGGTAATATGAGGTCCAAGAGCAAAAATAATAAGAGAATATAGCTGTGCTAAGATTATAAAACCAACAGCTCTCTTAGGAAGATGTAGCACATGAAGATATTATGTATATCCATAAAGGGGAAAAAGAAATATATTCTGAGTTCATATACCTTTGTCAAGAATCCATGGCCAAACACCATCTTAGGAAGGCTTAGTCCAGCAGACATTAGCATAGCTGGCCAGTAAACTGCATGAAAACGCAAAATATCCTACAGAAGAACGAGTAAACATTAGAGAAGTATAATACTGCTGAATTCCAAATAATAGAGTGGGAAACCACCTTTCCAACCATTAGAATTTTAGAAACATAAGACAGTTAGTTATTAAAAAAATATATTTGTACAAGGCTCCTGACAACAACAAAATGAAAAGAAAAGTCACCCAAAAAATTACGTCTTATAATAACAAAGACAGAAAAATGACAAGCAATGAAGCAACACTGACCAACATTGCAAGTCATTGTTCCAGGAAAATTCACAAGTTCAGCATCAAATGGATATCAAAGAGCAGATTTTCCGTCCCAAGATCAAATCTGTGGAATACCCAAACATGCAAATAATGTGCACTGCATCAATTATTCCAGATACAAACTTTTTTGATGCAAAGCACATTCATGAAAGTGTTGTGCCCTACTCCTGCATCAGTTATACCTCAAAAACATTCTAGCATTATTAATATTTAAATACAATTTGAGCCAAAAATATGAGGTCATACTTCATAGCATCCACAATCCAGATTCAAATGCTGAAATACGCCACCTACTTGGAGAGAAAATTATGTGCAAAAGTAATGAATAACTTGGGTCTTACAGCTTAATAGCTTATAAGGTTTTAATAATTAGCATAAAGATGATAAATTTAGTACAGCTATTAGATGGTCAACCACACAGTTTCTAACAAGCATCTTTAGAGAGCATGTGATGTGACACAATAAACCGCATTCCAGAGAATGTGGTCAGAGATCAATTGGAATTACTAACATGGAAAACCATCACATTTTGGTGTCAATTTTAAATGGCATGCTAATTAAAGCTATGAAACATTCACACAAGTGTAATATACTTTCTGAGAAGAAGAAGAAAAAAATCATAAATGCATAGAAGATGCTATACCTTCCCAATCAAGTGTAGTGAGGCAGGCCAACCTGAAGAAACAGCACTTTGTAGATTGGGTTGCTCTGCGACCTCTGATAGTGCTGATACATATCTGTTCAACAGAAGAAGAAGAAAAAAGAGAGAGAGAGAGAGAGAGAGAGAGAAGTCAATAGATAAACATCTCTAATGATATTTAAAGCAGAGGCTTTCATAAATCTATTTCAATTTACAAACAGCTGTTTTCATAAGTTGTCGACTGACTACATGTTTGTGGTGATTAAAAAAAAAAATTGTCATACAAATTAGGACATTAAAAGCTTAGCAAATCCCGAATTACTAAAGAAAAGAACTTTACCCTAGTAATGCATCAAACCACACATATATAGTTTGCTTATTGTCATTAGGAACTGGGATGCCCCAATCCACCGATGCTCGAGAAACGGAAAAATCTCTTAGGCCACTTTTGATCCAGCTTTGCACCTTAAAGAAAATTAATAATATGAGTAATCAATAGAAAATTCCTTATAGCAAGATGCAAAAAGGATATTTGTACATTTCAACAGTAAATTGCTAAAGGAGAAAGAGATACAAAGAGATTTTAGAGTAATCCCAATAATTGAGCTTACAACATTGAACATCCTCAATCAGGATGCTCAGGCTCTTAGCAGGAAACTATTCATGCTGAAAGACACCCCACGCCACACCAACACCCCCCCCCCCCCAAAAAAAAAAACCAAAAAAAAAAAAGAGCTTTTACAGTAAAACTCAGCGACAACTATTAAGGACATACTAGACTGAGTTTTTACAAAATTCCCTACTATCTCACCTCATTTAACCGGAACGAAGGCTGCACAAAATTTGGATTTTGTGTCAAAGTTTCTTCCAATAATTTTTGATATTTTGATAGTGCAAAGAAATAATTATCCTCCTTTCGCAGAACACACGGCTTCAGGTGCATAGGGCAACAGTTGTTATCAAGCAATTCTTTCTCATCCTGCAGATTCACAGAGCTAAAGATATCACACTATTGTAGTACATAAACACAAAACCACTCTCAAACAAAACAACCACAACAAATACATAAACACACAAATTCAAATAAGACAATGCATGTATGAAAATGGAAATCAGCAAAAACCTAATAAAAATTAAAAAAGGAATTCCACATAAAAAGTAGTCTCAACAAGTTCTTGCAAATATCAAAGAAGATTTTCTACACAAATTTTAGCACACACCTCCCTCCCCCCCCCCCCCCCCCTTCCAACAAAAACAAAAAAATAAGGAAAGAAAAAGTACACTTTTTATAAAATGCTCAACTATATGTAATGCAAGAACCCCATCACTAATACAAAAGGTTGTGAATATAAAAATAAAATAAAAATAAGCCAATAAGGGAAATTAAATTTAGATAACGTATGTTGTTCAATCCACATTTACAAGTTCAAATGTGAATATCACCTTATACTCCTCACAGTTGACACAATAGAGTCCTTCATAGTCAGCCCGATAAATATCACCATTGGCAAGAACCCTTGAGTAAAATTCCTTCACAATTGCTTCATGCTTGGGATCAGTTGTCCGAATGAACTTATCATAAGATATGTCTAACTGCAGGCAGAAAGTAAACACAAAACAAAAAAGATTACAAAAAAATGGAAAATACGCACAGCAAGTGGAACATTCAACAAGTCAGGCTAAAGTAAACTGAGAGTGAATTTCTATCTTGGATTTAATATTACATCTTTCCAGAGTGTCTTATATGCTTGTGAAATGACGTCGCAATGTTCACTTGGATCAGAACCCTGGGCTGCAGCAGCAGTAGCAATTTTCTCTCCATGCTCATCAGTGCCGGTAATGAATACGACTTCCTTCCCTAACAGCCTCTGCCACAAGATATGAACCATAAAAACTTTGCCTTTTACATCACATTGCAACACTAGAATCGCCCAACAACATAAAACAATGCACATTTTCCCCTGATTTGCTTGTAGAAATATGTTACCTATATGCTATAAACAATATCTACACACACAGTTTTCAAATAAAACCATAAATCTATTCGAATTTACTCTTCATTAGTATAGAGCTGAGCTGTTTACTCTGTTTTTAGACATCTTATAAATCCATGAAACACATACAAACCAAAAGAAAAACAACTGATATGAATTTATCACTTGAACCTTGGCAACAATTAAGCCAGCTCAAATTCAAACATTAAACAAATAAAAGCGACAGAGAAAGCAAACCCAACTTTTTGTTTCTGTTAATTTCATACACATGGCAACCAAATACAATTTTACTTTCACAAAAATAGTCCAAAAATTCAAAACTTTTGCAAACCCCACTTATTAAAAAACCATTTTCATTCAAAAATAAAAGCAAAAGGGACCTGAAAGCGAGCAATGGCATCAGCGGCTATGGTGGAGTAAGCACTGCCCATGTGGGGAGGGGCGTTTACGTAATAAAGAGGAGTTGTTAGGACAAAGGGCTCGCCACCATCTTGGAGACTCTTGTCTGAGCTTGCGCTTGTGCAAGTGCAGAACAAAGCTCTTTTTGATCGATAAGAAGAAGATGAGAAGAAAGGGTTTGAGCGAAAATGAGGTGTGGGCTTGAGTAACTTGGATGGATTATGCAAAGGGTTTAAGAGCCAGAGAGTGTTCTGTATCGACTGGTTTATTCTCGCTGCCATTTTTTTTTTTTTTTTTTTGCTCTGAGAGAGAGTCCAGAATAGAGTTTTGAACCACTTCCCCTGTTGAAGTGTTCTGTTTTGTTTGGGGAGATAAAGTAAGGAGGGGGTGGGGGGGGGGTTACGAATTGTTTGGGTGGAAGAGATTCAAGTGACTGATAAATCACCACGATTGAGGTACTTTTTCTTCAGTTTAATTTTTTTTTAACCAGCTTAATACAATTTTTTTTTTTAAATTCATTTTTTTAATATACAAAACCTTTTATTTTCTACCAAAGAAAAAGTCAAAAAACCTATTATTTTTGTCTAGAATTCAAAAAAATAAAATATATATTTTTTCTCACGTACAAAAAGTCAATAGTTTAAGCCGTTTAATTAAATCAAGGTAGTAGTTTCTCAAAAAAAAATTAAATTAAATTAAATCAAGGTGGTAAAGGTAAAACAAAAATCTCCAGATCCTCCACAAAAAAAAAATCTCCGAGTGTGGGTTTTGACAAGCAAAAGAAAAAAAAAAAAAAAAAACCACAGGTTACTTTATCAAAGTATGATTTATTAATTTTCTAATTGAACTCCATTATAAACTAAATGAACAATTCTCACACAAATATGAATGTGACTTTTGTTTATTTATATATATATATATATGATTTTTTTTTATGGGGTGTATATATATATATATAATTCAAAACTTAAAATGGGAGAGAGAAGATTTGAATCATAGACATCTCCATTAGAAACATTAAAAGATGCTAATTGAACTATGAGGCACTTGACTTAAGTAGTAAATATGAAGAAACTTTAACTTATACTATAAACATCTCTATTAAAAACATTAACAAATGTCAATTGACCTACAAGACATTTGACTTAAGTGACAAATCTGAAAGAATTTTAACTGTGCTCCAAAATGTAAATTCAGACACTAAAATTTTCTAACAACCACTATAAAAAATTTAAATTAAGATTTTATGGTAACAAAAGCATTTTTCCAAAGATATTTTACAGCATCGTACCCAGTTCAAGGTCTTTCTCTTGTCTCTTACTCCATTGTTTGTTAAAGTGGACTGTAGCAGTTTCCGATTGGTACTATAATACTGAATTGCTAATAAGAACGAAAAAAAACGCCCTTCATTTCTTACCATGCTATTCACAATCTATTGAACGGATCTTTGTCAATCCATAATTACTGGATAATTGAAATTTCAGCCAAACAAGCATCAGTTGAGATATGTTTGTATCACCAGCATAAGGCACAATCAAATCAAAGATGGTGTTCTATTGGTGTAATCAGTAACATCAAGGTCCAGAAAGAAGTATCAATAAATATTCTCTGAACTGTATTAGAGCGACTGTCGACACTAGTTTCATCGAAACATCTATAGTTTCTCTTTCACAGCTTTCTTGAGCATAGCTAGCAAGATAGTATTGATTATCTGTGCCATTCTACAACATACAAATCATCTGTGGCCACTTTGTTAACCATTTCCCTGATCATCCAGCAAGATACATGCCCAAAAAAACCACTTCAACAAAAACAAATTTTGACCTTGAGAAAACAAAGTACGTACATTCATCTTCAGGCTTAACAGTTGCATTTCCGCCTCTTAACAGAAGCAACATAAATTGAACAACTGCAAATGAACCAGCCCATGTTTTCAGCAAGAACTAGTTTGACTTCCTCCAACAACTGCACCTACATTATCCATTTAGCCACCGATGAAATGTTTAGCAGAACGCGAAAAAAGAAAAAGAAACAAGTTTTACAAAATCCCTTCCTCCTCCTGTCCAAAAGGTCTTGATCTAGCACAGGTGCCAAACATTCGCCAAGTCACCTAAAATCACAAGGATATAGTTATGAACAAATTGCCACACACACACACACACACAAAAATCTCTCCATCATTGTTAAAACTAGGACATAATTCTAATCAGATATAAGAGACATCTACAGTGATAACGTAATTCATACACAAGCGTAAAGCATTGTTTGACATACAAACCATGGAGGAATTTTGTTCCAAATATATTTTTTCACATATTACCAAGTCAACCAATATTTGCATTGCCATCAACAGAAAAGAAAATTTGGGCGAGAATGTTCAGACTTAAATTGTAAATGATGGCTTAACCAAAAGATGACAAACATGTATACTAACAGCCACAAAAAAAGGGTTCTATGGCCGCGTTCTTAAAACGTGGCTATAGCTCAAAAAAAACGTGGCTATAGCCCAATTTGGCCTATAGCCGCGTTTTTTTAGGCCGCGTTTTCAACTGTGGCCTAAACCCGTGGCTATAGGACCAGACAATGGCCACGTTTTTATAAATGTGGCTATAGGACAAACTCTAGCCGCATTTTTCAAATGCGGCTATAGGTCTAAAAAACACGGCTATAGATCCTTATATTTTTGTTTAAAAAAAAAATTTGATTACCAAAAATTATTTCGGTAATCAAAATTTTTTTTTTTTTTAAAATCAAAAGTTTTTTTTTATTTTTATTTTTTAAAATTAAAATTAAAATTTCAATTAAATTAAGAAATTCAAAACAAACCCAGTAAATACCAGCAAAATCAACCCAGCAAACACAAACAAAACATCTCCTTCAACAAAATCAACCCAAATTGATACAATCTATTCAAGGAAAACAAAAGCACAAGCTAAAAAATAGAAAAAATCTCATAACAGAAACAAAATAAAAAAGAATCCATATACTCAAACCCAAAATTAATCAAAACACAGTCAAACGAACAAAACTGAACAAAACTAAACAAAACTCAAAGAACAATAAATTAAACCTCATATTTTCACAAACCCATTCATACAACATCAGTAGGAAAGAGGGATCAATAGCGTGGGTCAGCACTTTTTGGATCTCCGGCAACATTGATCGGTAACAGCATGAGAGAGAGATTGAGAGAGTTCTGAGATTAAAATGATGAAAGAGCTTTTTTTTTTTTTTTGAGTGACCGTGAGAGCTCGTTTTTTTTTTTTTTTCTTTTGACGAGAGCTCTTTCTGAGAGAGCTGTTTTTTTCATTCTGAATGAGTGAAAGAGCCAACGCAGTTTGGCTCTTTTTCTCTCTTTTTTTTTTTTTTTGGTGGAATATGCCATGGAATATCCATTTTCAAATGCGGTGTAAGAAGTCTCCACCGCGTTTTTCTTCTTCTTTTCTTTTTTTTTTTTTTCCTATAGCCACGTTTTTAAAAACGTGGCTATAAACTATCCTATAGCCACGTTTTTAAGAAACGTGGCCATAGACCTATCCTATAGCCGCGTTTTTAAACGCGGCTATAGGTCCTCCTTTAAATATACATATATATATATATATGGCTGGATCTATAGCCACGTTTTTAAAAAACGTGGCCATATAGCCGCGTTTTTAAACGCGGCTATAGGTCCTCATTTAAATATACATTTATATATTTGACTGGACCTATAACCACGTTTTTAAAAAACGTGGCCATATAGCTGCGTTTTTAAACGCGGCTATAGGTCCTCCTTTAAATATACATTTATATATTTGGCTGGACCTATAGCCACGTTTAAAAACGCAGCTATAGGTTAAGTCTATGGCCACGTTTCTTAAAAGCGTGGCTATAGGATGGGTCTATGGCCACGTTTCTTAAAAACGTGGCTATAGGTGAAGTTTATAGCCGCGTTTCTTAAAAACGTGGCTTCAGAATAGTCTATAGCCACGTTTTTGTAAACGCGGCTAAAAAAAACGCGGCTATAGACCCGCGTTTTTTTGTAGTGCAAATTCATAAGCTAAGCACCCTTGAGCTGGTTCGCTCTCGCTCCATTGCTTCTGTGACCAATCCACTTGCCATATACTTACAGCTATCCAGACCGTAAAATTGACATGAATGAAGCTTTAGAGAAAGTGCACATGTTATAGCACAAATAACATTAGATTTCATTCACCACAGTCTCATCTGATTTATTCTGAATCTAGCAGTTACACGAGAAATCAGTCTGGCCCAAATGAAACCAACACGAACTAATGTTTTTCAACTAGCATGGGAGATCCATACATTTCACACACTACCAACAATTACCATTGAATCTTACCATGGTTCTAGTGATTAAGCCGTACAATTATGTCTGGATATTTTTCCACACTATTAGAGACATGCAGAACTACGTGTCTTGGGTGGTCAATTCAATGCAAATGTAAGCAGTGTCGGAATATTAAAAGTTCACGATGGGTTCATTTAATTTTGTTCTGAACACGAGCCAATTAAGCTCAAGCTCATCACTAAGTTATATTAATATATGAAAATATTGAAGTTCCGAATTCCAACTTCTTCTAGCTAACAAACTCGCTTTCTCGCTAGTGAAAAATACGACGCAGTCATTCATGTCCTTACCAATTCTCTATTAATCCTAAATGCCTCTTCTTAGGTATCTAAGTGCACGTTTGGGTTCGGCTGAAACAGGTATAGAGGCGCGCGTCTGTGTTATTGTGTGGGTCTCATGCACTGTTAACAGACGTGCAAGTATTTTTTTCAAAAAAAAAAAAATTAAAACTGGGTCTCACGGCACTATTCACACATTTAAAAATTATTTTGCTACAGTATTTTTAATTTTTAGCAATAAGTGATATCCAAACTAACCATAAAAGTCATCACAGATTCAAAATGAGCTTAACAAATATAGATCCTATGATCAAGTAATTAAATCAATGACAAACCCAGGTGGGGGCCCGAGCCCCAGGTCTAATTTTTTTTTATAGTATTTTATTTCATAGTTGGGCCCTGACAAAAACCTAAGAGCATTCACATCAGCTCGTTTAAAATTCTCATCTATTTTACACGAAAAAACTTACATTTTCTAATTTACACACTCACTTTTACAATACACCCACATCAGTTCATCTATTTTACACATCTTCTAATTAAATAATTAATTTTTTCACATTTTTTATTATTTTTCCCAACCACCCACGTATAACACGCGCGCGCTCTCCCTTTCTGTTTCTCATTTCTGATTTGTTGCTCTCTCTCTCTCCACACCCATCTCTCCCTCTCCATCAACTCTCCCTTTCTGATCCACCATCTCAGATCAACGGTCCTCTCCATCAACTCTCCCTCTCCAATCCACCCTCTCCATCAACTTTCCCTCTCCGATCACCATCTCAGATCAACTCTTCAACGGTTCCGATCCACTTCCCGCGGCTCCGATCCACCATCCCCACGGCTCCGATCCACTCCCCGCGGCTCCGATCCACTCCCCGCGGCTCCGATCCACCATCCCCGTGGCTTCGATCCACTCCCCGCGGCTCCGATCCACTCCCCGCGGCTCCGATTCGCGATCCACGGCCTCGATCCACAATCCCCGCGGCTCCGATCCACGATCCCCGCAGCCCGATCCACGATCCCCGCGGCTCCAATCTGTCTTTGTGTATCACTTTTTTTTTTTAAGTGTATCTTTGTTGTTTGTCCGTGTGGGTGTGTTTGTGAATCTCTGTGGGTTTTTTTTTTTTTTTTTTTTTTTGAGCAAGTGCCTCTGTTGATTTGTCTGGATGTTGAAGAGGTTGTTGAGCACGGAGAAGAGAGAGAAAAAAACGAGCGAACGGATATTAATAAATTATTGTATAGACGAGCTACAATGCCCGTGTAAATTTACACGGGTACTGTAGCAACGTGAATATTATAGATGATTTTAGATAAGTTTACTTCCACTGATGTGGGCAGTTTTTTGCTCAAAATGTGTAAAATTAATTATTTTTTATCATTTTACACATTTATACACCATTATGCATTCACTGATGTGAATGCTCTAAGGCCTCATTTCTCCTCAATAAGCCTAATTAGCCCCATCCAAATAACTACTATTTAACTAAAAAACTTAACAAAAACAACAAAAATATTCACAATGATGATTGTATTTTAGCAACAAAAAAAAAAAACCTATTTTACCACCAAAGAACCAAAAAATAATGTGTTATTCGAGAAGCTAAAGTTAAATTTTCTGCAACTAAAGTAAACTAATATAAATACTAATTGACTGTAGCAAGTTGTTAAAAATAAAATACAATATTTTATTAAGATAATATCTCTTCCTTCAATTAAAAAACTCAAATTCTCTCTTTTAATTTATTATTTTAATGAGTTGTTATATTATTTTAAATGAAGTGATAAAAAAAATAGAATATTTGATATAAGTTTTTATCGTAAAGAGAGGTGATAAAATAGTTTTTTGAGGTGCTAAAAGCTAAAACTTTTAGCAATACCACTCTAGTGAATGTTTAAACTTCAACACAAAAAAAAAAAAAAAAAAAAAAAAAAAAAAAAAAAATCCTAGCCAGCTTAGTGCACGTTTGGATTCGGCTGAAAAGCGATGCAGACATGCGTCTACATTTTTGTGTAGATCTCATGCACTGTTTACGGGATCCGCAAGTACTTTTTTCATAAAAAATAACTTTAAATCTGAGTCCTACAACACTATTCACACATTTAAAATTTATTTTGCTTTAATGTTTTCTATTTTCAATTTTTAACAATAAGCGACATCCAAATAGACCCTTAGTATTAAAAAAAAAAATTTTATTTTTTTATTTTTATCTTTATTCGTAAATGTTGCATCTTAATGTATATAGCAACAATGATTTTTTCTATTTAAATGATTGCGTCCCTGAATTAAGTGTGTTTAGTATTGGCTTAAAAAGCCAGCTATTTTTTTACTATATTTAGCGTATTTTTATTACTATTCATGAGTTCCATTACACTTTTTGATACTATTCATAAGTCTCTTTGTACTATTTCAGCCACTTTTTGGCTTTATCTAAGTATTTTCAGCAAAAAAATTTCAATTTTAGCAAAATAAGCTATTCTCAAACCCACCCTAAATCATCATCAAATTAAAAGCTACTCATATTAACATGCATGCACATATTCTTCATCAAAATAAACAAATAAAATGAAAACATATGATCACAGTCGAATTAGAGATTAGAGATTTGGGATGTACTACTTCTTCTTGTGCCTCTGCACAAAGGGAGACTTCTTCATGTCCTCCTCTGCCAAAAAAAAAAATATATTTTGAAGCAAAAAAATGATTAAAATCATTTTTTTTCTTTTGAAGTAATGATTAAGTAAAATTATAGAGGAGTAAGAAGCAAGGTCTAGAAATGGAGTACATATATACACCAGTGAGGCTAAGTGAGTATTTGGTGATGATAGCGCCGGTGGTTGCCAATCCAACAATGAACAGCCAATTCCGACTCCATTCGCGCTTGAAGAACACGAGCCACGGATCGAACTTCCTCTCTCTCTCTCTCTCTCTCTCTCTCTCTCGAATTCTTCCTTTCTTCTTCCTAGCTCACTAAAAGTTTCTACACAAACACATGTAGTAGCCAGTAGTCACTAGTTACTCTATTTGAAAGAATTGAGAATGTCAGTGCTGAAATTACTCGGGTGTCCTGGTAATTTAAGAAAACTGTCTTCGTTTTGCTTTACCAGTTTCCATAAGACCCTTCCAAACAAAAACAAACTTTGCAAGATTGCACCTTAAAGTTGTGTTATTAGGATTTTGGAAAATAAACAAATTTGCACCTCTCTAAATAGTTCAATTTTTCACCCTTGAAGTTTGGCAATTTCCCAATAATATCTTGTTATCTTTGATAGGGAATGACCTAGGTAGGGGCCTAAGGGGGCCAGGCCCCCCCTTGGCCCAAAAAAAATTTTTACCAAGAAAATTTTTCTGAAAAAAAAAAAAAAAAAAAAGGCTTGGGCCCCCCGTAGTTTTTAGCTTAGGCCCCCCTCCAAAAATCATGAACTATCCCTATTCTAGCCGGCCAACCCAAGGGGCAAGAGCCCATGACCCACGTAAATAACAAAAAAAAAATGTAGAAAAGAAAACTTAGCAATCCAAAAACCAAACGGAAAAAGCGAAAAACAAGGGAAAAAGAAAAGAAAAGAAAAGAAAGTGAGGGGCGAGACAGAGGATGAGAGGCGATAGACTTAAAGAGTACTCAGAGACACCGTCGTGCCATGATGCCACCTCCCACGCCCATGCAAAAGAGACCCATCTTGCTACTCAATACCCACGCCACCATCATAGGAGACCCGTCCCTGTCAGCTGTCGCATATGGCATACCCAAACAAGAAACGGCCACACCAACGTCGCCACGCGAGACCTATCTTGCTGCCACCACCGGTTGCTCGATCCTCCCAACCCAGCTTTGTTGCTCCAGCCTTCACAGTTCATAGGTATTTAATCTATCCTATCCTTCAAAACCTAAAATAATGTTTGTGAATCTCATAATTTAACAATCTGTGCTTGTGGACTTGTGGTGTTCGTGTTTTTACTAATGAGTGATGAACTAATGTTGGTGATTATGAATTGAATTTACGCTGCCTGCGGTGTTTTTTTTTTTTTTTTTTTTTTGGCTTTTTGGCTTTATGACTCTTTGTGGCTCTGTGTTTGTAACTCTCTCTCTTGTATTATATAGATGAGAGAGAGAGAGAGAGAGAGAGAGAGAAGAGAGTTTGTAGAGTTTACTCAAATTAGAGAATATATTAGTGTAGTGTTTGACTGTTTGTTCTTTGTTGACTGGTAGTTGGGCAATAATAGGAACAAGTGACAGAAAAAAGGGTAAAGTTAAGAAAAGTTTTTGTTAGTAGTGCAGAATAAATTTATAGTGTTGGTAATGGGATTGGGTTAATGGGTCAGTGTCAGAAATATGGAGACAAGACAAACACAAAGAGATAAATAAAAGCAAAGACCAAAGAAAAAAAGAAAAAAACAAATCATATAAGATAGAAAATTGTCACACAAATTTAAGAAAATAACAGTGAGATAATATATATAATTTTTATTTTATTTTATTTGTAGATCATAAAAAAATCAACTACAATGTTTGATTTTTTCAAAAGAAAAGATTCAAATTCTCTAGAATTCAACGTGGGATTGCCAACAACTAATGTTATTATTCCAATTCTAGAAAATGTGGATGTTCCAATTCTAGAAAACATTCATTCCCAATTTTGGAAAATGTCAATGTTCCAATCCCAAAAAATATTCATTCCCCAATTTCGGAAAATAACCATACCTCTCAAACAAAATTTCAAAAAGTTGATCTTGATTATTTGGATTATGATCCCGGAACACGTAAACAAATATGAGAATATTATGTTAATCAACGTAATGAAATTCGACGGGCTTACATTAAAGATGATCCGCACCAACCTCCTCTAGAGACATACAAAAAAAGTGAAAAATACAATTGTAGCTTTCAAGCTTCTTGGTTTGAATATTATTCAACATGGCTTGATAGATGATTGTTTTTGTTGATAGATGATTGTATTTTAATATATTTAAAAAACAATGATTTTTGAGTATTTGTCTTGGTTGATAATTTATTAATACTACATAGATGCATATTTGATTTTTTTTTTTGTTTTTACTTATCTCCGACCCCTCTAACTTAAAATCCTGGGTCTGTCCTTAATATTTGACAGCAAAGTATTTTGTGTATAAATATTTACGTTTTCCAATGTATTTCATTATATTAGAGTTGGCAGTTTGGAAAATATCACTAAAATAATTCACCATAATCCCCTCCAATTCTTTTTATTGTGTTTGTCAATGTATTTGGTTACCTTGGATAGTCTAATATGATGTTTATCATCCTCTTCATATGTGGCTGTTAAGTGCTTGTATTTTGTATTTAAATCATCTCATCAAATTCCAAACCTCGGTTAGTATGTTGTGAATCTTTGGTAGACCCCAGAATTTTATAACTAGGATTTGGTTGATGTTGTTGTATCCCTCCTCTGTAAGTTGGACAAGTCCTGGTTGTTGATTCCGCATAACTTCTTTCATTTTTCACAATTCATTGTCACAAGACTCAAGTTAATACATGTTTATTTTGCCTCAGTTGTTTGTAAACATAACTATAGCTCTTTTTTGTTTTGATTTTCCCCTAATGATGGTGTCTAAAGTTGTTTGAGTAGTTTATTATTTTCCTAGTCGTCACATTGGTCCCATATGACCAACACATACTGTATTATTACATGAATCCCTTAAAAGTTGCCCCAAAATACTAGCTAGATGTTTTAAACCCAAATAAATAAATTGTTGACCACCTCTCTAAAATACTAAAAAAAATACGCTACAACAACCAAACTACATGCTGCGTGACCTACATTATACTAGGTCCATATGAACTTACTCGAAGGTCGAAGGTTGACCACCTCTCCATAAAAAAATATTGCCTACAAAAATATCATCACCCATTGTATGTATGCATTTATTGCATGTAAGTATAACCAACCATCATTTGCATTTAACAAAATGAAACATCTCGACTAACTTGAAGGGGAACATTTTGTCATGAACTTCTCTTAACGAAAGGGGGATTAGGGGAGAAGCTCACCAACCCATCAACAAAATCTGGAATACCCTTATCAAACTAATGAGAAAGAAATGCATGCACCATTTTCAATAGTTACCCTAAAACTTTGTATTAAGTGTTACACTATGGTTTCAATTAATAGCTTATCATTCAAAATGCTTCTGACTGACCCTACTAGTTAATATATGGAGTAGAATAATTACAAGACCTATTTCCCTTTTGCATGCCCCTAAATTGGGAAGTCATTTTGGAGATCCAAACTGCAAGGACTAGGGGAATTCCTGAGCAGGCCTATGACCCAGTTACAAATTGGGCCACGACAACAAATTGGACCAAGCTTGTATGATTGAAAGGAATCCCAGGAGACAATGGGTTGAAAGAAAAAGGAAGTATAGCTAAACTTCTCGCCTGAGAAAGGAAATGCCACGGAAAAGTGATTCCCGTGAAGAGGATGGAGAGTTAACCATACTTCTGGTCAGGTGCATGGATGATCCACATGTGGCCACTAGGTGGCACTAAGAACCATGAGAAGCTTCTAGAACATGCAAGAGGAGTGAAGATTTTTATCCCTGCCTTAATTTGGGAGCCCTCACCTAACCTCTATCACATTAAATGCGTATGAGACAGCTTGAACAAGAAAAATATCTCATTGGAGGCATAATTTAGGGATAAGGAAGGGGAGGAAACCAATAAAGTAAGAAAAAATATTCCTGAGACTCCAGCTAGTGCAAGCTAGCTGTGAAGAGATTGAATCTATAAAAAGGGGGAGAGGAAACAATAATGGGACGCAAAAAAATTTAGGCGAAAAAAGGAAAAGAAGAGAAATAGAGAGATAGAAAGGAAAGCGGGTGGTACCAAGGGGGAAGGGGAATTTTCTATTGTAATAGTTGTATTGTATTGTTGTAAGAGTTAAATTAAAGAAATCAACTGCTTGTGTTTCTTGTTGTGGAGTGTTTATCCCTAGTTTTTAATTTTCCTTAAACTATGTTAATTGTTGTATTGTTTGGCCGAGAAGAATTCCTCAGGAGATCAATTCTTTAGCCCTTACACAAATTGTGTTGTGTTTCAGCTAGACTCCCTTATGTGAGTTTGTTTTTTAACTAACACACTTACATTAAATGTCATTATTCATGAAAGCTTCTTAGGAGCTCATGTTTTCTAATTCTCTTTGTTGTTTTGTGTAATATTCAAAACATAATAAAATTTTCCATTTTTCAATTATATTTTGAAAGTAACTACATGCATGTGATGTGTTACTATTATATGATGTTATGAACATGTTATATTTATGAGTTGCATAAACATATGCCAAATTAATAGGATGTGAGTTTTGTTTTGTTTTGTGTGTGCCTTTCTTTAAAAAAAATGCTAAAATAGGTCATGAGTTATTATTATATACATTGATTGATAGGGGTGGCAAAATCCAACATAACTTGTGAACCCGATACGACTAACCTGTTTATAAATATGTCATGAGTTGAGGGTAAACAGGTTCAGGTCATATTCGGGTTGATACGACTAACCCGTTTAATAAATGAGTCGTGTTTGTGTTCAACATGGGAACTCGTCTGACCCGTTTATCTTATAAAATTGTTAGCTATTTTGATATCATTGCTTAATTAATGGTTGTTTTTATATGTTTATTACTATATTTATAGTTGTAATTGTATCTTAATTTTAGACATATGGGAATTGATAAAAATTATATAGGTTTGGTATGACCTATTAATTAAATAGATTATTAAATGGGTCATTTGTATTGACTTTTATATGACTTATTAATTAAACGAGTTAAACATGTTAGGTCGGGTCGACGTTTAATAAACAGGTAGCATTCGAGTTGAGGATTCCTAACACATTTACTGAATAGGTTGGGTTTGAGTCAATCCATATAGCCAAATACACATGGCTCGACACGACACGAACCCAACCCGTGAACACAAATTGCCACCCCTATTGATTGATAATGTGTTCCTCGTTTTGATAACTAATCATTGATTTTAGAAATGAGTTAGGCTTAGTAATAGGTGCGCCTTTAGGCCTCGCTTGGGAGGAGGGAATGGAATAGAATGGAAATGAATGAAAAGAATAATTTTAGAATATTCTTCCCTTCCCTTGCTTGGGAGTTTTAATGGAGGGAATGGAAAGTCCATTCCCTCGTTTGGGAGTTTAAGTGGGAGGGAATGGAATGGATTGAAGGGAACACTCATTCCTCTCTGTTCCCTTAAAACCTCAAATTTTCATTCCCCCCGAAATTGGGAGGAATGAGAGGGAATGGAATTAGATTTAATGAATTTTTTATTAAAACTCCCAAAATACCCCTATTTATTCAACCATATATTTTAAAACAGGGGTCTAATAGTAATATTGCAATAAAATGATTCCATTCCATTCCCTCCATGTTACTCCCAAACAAGATTACTTACATTCCATTCATTTTCATTCATTTCCATTCTTTTATTTTAAAACATCCAATCAAGGTTACTTAATTTCATTCCATTCCATTCCATTCCATTCTTTTCCCTTACTTAAATTTATTACATTCCATTCCATTCTTTTCTATTCCTTTATGATCATTTCATTCCATTCCATTCTATTCCCTTCCCTTATGAACTTCCAAGCGGAGCCTTAGAGATAACTTTCCCTAACATATGACATTAAAAATACTCAAAATTTGATTAAATGAGTTTTAGAAACTAACATGTGTTGAATATATATATATATATATAACATAGAGAGAGGAGGAAGACTCGTTTAATTAAAGAACTACTATGAAGTTTGAGGAAATATCAAATACATCCACAACTTATAAAAAATGGCCAGTTTAATTTTTCAACACAAAATGTGTTAACATCCATTGTTAATAAAAAACTTAAAAAAAAAAAAAAAAAAACTCAGATCTAATTCTCTCTTCATTTCTATTTCCTAATCTCAGTCTCCCTTAACTTTCTTTTTCTTTATCCAAATCATTCTCTGACATTTTCTTCATTTTCCTTCTTAAAATAAACAACACAACAATTGTTTTTTTGGTTCTTTTATCTTAAAAAAAAAAAACCAAAAAGGTGATTACTTTGTATATAGATTTTGCTTCATGTTTTTAAATTTTTTATTTTTATTTGTTGATCTGCTTAAAAATTGGTTAGGGAAGGGAAGAGTATAACTATAGATATCTATAAAAAAAAGGTTCAAAAAATTATATAGAAAATATAAATAAATAAAATGTTAAAAGGCAAAAATATTCTCAAACAAACAGTCAAACATTCAAATTTGTCCCAAGAGAAAGCGCCATACCAAAATTTCCGTAGGCCGCCACACAGGCACAGAAAAATTTTTAAAAAAAGTAAGAACCACGATCCGCGTCACACATCCATATAATACTCTCAACCGTCGATCCTCATTTTATCGACGCCACAAAATCATCCAAACCCAAACACGCGGATCCATATTCCACTCCATCGATTACCTCAAAAATCCAACGGCGCCCATCATCCCAAACCAAATTCAAAAAAACCCCATCATATCCCGCTCAAACCCCAAAACCCCCTTCCTATAAATACCCGACTCCACCATTCACTTCCACATCAAAAACCCTAACCCTAAATCCCCAAATCTCAATACACCAAATCCAACCTCAAAGAGCTTCAAGAGCAACAGAAATGTCAGGCCGTGGAAAGGGAGGCAAGGGATTGGGCAAAGGAGGAGCCAAGAGGCACAGGAAGGTTCTGAGAGATAACATTCAGGGAATCACAAAGCCAGCCATTCGGAGATTGGCGAGGAGAGGAGGAGTCAAGAGGATCAGCGGCCTCATCTACGAAGAAACCAGAGGAGTCCTCAAGATCTTCTTGGAGAACGTGATTCGTGACGCCGTGACTTACACTGAGCACGCTAGGAGGAAAACTGTGACCGCCATGGATGTGGTCTACGCGCTCAAGAGGCAGGGAAGGACCTTGTATGGTTTTGGGGGTTGATGAAATTGAAATTTGTACCTGGTTTTCTTGGTGTATGTTGTTTTAAGCGATAATTTTTAGTTATCGAAAATGAATGAAATGGAATTTTCCTTCCCGAGTTTTGTGAAATGGATTCAACTGTGAAATGCATTTCTTATGCTCATTCTCATTCTGTTCTGAATCAACGTTTGTGCCTTCTGTTCTGCCATTTTTAATAGGCTGAAATGCTGATTGAAAAGGATCTTTGTTTTTGGAGTCGGTGTTTGTAGCAAAATGTGAAGATCTTTGGCTAAAAGAGTGAGTGTGAGCTTATTTATTTATTTTGGATGTACTTTTTTTGCTAGAAGTTTGACGCGGGGGGGGGGGGGGGGGGGGGGGTGTTTGGGTTCAAACAATCATTTTTAATTTTTAAATAGTATTTGACGTATTTTTACATATTTTTTTACCTACATATATTTTTACAAATATTTTTAAATAATAATTTTTATTTTTTAAACATATTTACCAAACAGGCCTTTATTGTTATTGGGGTCTAGTTGGATAAGTGGTTTTAAAAATGTATTTTAAAAAAATAGTGTTTTCAAAATGAATGTTTTGAATACACAATTTTTAAAGTAATATTTGAATGTTTGGTAAAACATGTTGTTTTAAAATTATTATCTTGAAAAATTTACAAAAAAAAAGACCTAATAGACTATGCTATAATGATAATAATAAGAGTAATAATATATATATATATATATATTTAATAATGTAATAACAAGAAAATGTCCCATAAAAATTTAATAATAATAATAATATGATTATATTTAATAGTGTAATTTGTTTATGTTATTATAATAATACAAAATTACACAAGGACACCTCATTTTTATCTTTACCAATGTCTATCTCCTACTACCACAAGCTTCTCCTTCACTTGTTGAGTAGTTGGACAAAAATCCTCTACTGCCAATCACATTGTCTGCATCTAACCTTGTAATTTCTAAAAATTCATTCAATTGCATCCAAGTTTCTTTAGATTTATCTTCTTTGCATCACCCACTCCTCATCCCATACCAAAGTAATGTTTGCTTGTGCTCCAATTTTTTTATGCCCAAAATATTCAATTAATGAAAAAAGCTACAGAGAAGAAATTTCATTAAAGCCGAGTAGAATTAGATAGTTGCAAGGCGTAGAGGAGATAGATGATAGTAAGGTAGCAGGCAAGACATTAGTATTTGTGAGGATATTTTAGGAATTTCAAACTTCAACCGACCATGGTAGTTGCATTTTTTTCCTGCGTTTTTTAAAAAGTCATTCACTATAGTGTTTTGTAAACGCGAATATCAGAATTTCCAAAAATGTAATTTTTTTTTAAAACATATTGCCAAACACATAGCTTCTAGCATTTTTGATAAAAAAAATGCGAGTTTTCATTTAGAAAACGCCCCACCAAACGGAGCCATTATCTCCTTGATGAAATTTGATTAAAGTAAATTTACATTTTGACTAAAGAACTATTTGTTTATTTGGATGAAAATTAATTACGAGTAGAATGAATATATTAAGATTTATGAATGTGGGTGCAATATGAGTTTAATTTGATGACACGAGTATTTATAATATAAATACGATATAGATAAAATATTTTAAACAAAGTGTTTGTACGTTCTAGTGTATGTATTTTGAAAGATTATACAAAGATACATATATTAGAAAATCAAAAGAAGTTTTGAAAGTATAAAAAAATTGAAGGGTAATATGGGTTTTATAAGGCCATTTGAGCTACTCATGATTGGCTTGAAATCAAGTGGGGTAAATTTGTGTTGTATGAAATTTGAGTGTTCGAATTAAGTTATTATATTACTTGGTCGAGCTTAAACTTGATGGAAACTTGAGTATATAAGTTGACTAATTATGTGGTTAATCCCTCTCAAAAAAAAAAAAAAAATTATGTGGCTAATCCACTGGTCCACACAATTCATGAGTTAATGACTAAATTATGCTATAAATTAATGATGATAAAGTGTCAAGTGGTTAATCCACTTGAGTTTTTTTTTTTAAACTAAAAAAAGAAAGTGTCATGGGACGAAGATAAGGTTTTTGCATCAAATAATTGAATGTCTGTTTTGGCTACTATGGGCAAATACCATAATGATAGTTGTATTCATTTATCAAAAAAATGGAAAAGGTGAAAATGATAATGTCTCAAATCAATCAAAAAAAATAAAACATGGTAATGTGTGGTTGTCTATTCTCAAGACGTTTTGTGCGGTTGTCAATTTAAAAGGCCAACTTGTTGCACCTGACACTGTCTTTGGCTCAAAGCCATTTCCAGAATCATCGCTCCCTGCGTCTACTTCAATCAAAATCGTGATGAGACAACCTCAGGCTAAGGTTCTTTCTTCCTTATTAGTGTGAACTTGATTTCATCGAATTTTATGCGTGATTTTTTTAAAATTTTTTATAGGAAATGCGTGATGGTTTTATTTATTTTGGATGGAATGCGTGATTATTTTAGAAATGCTCATTGTTCTTGCTATTGGACCATCTTAGGGTGGTTAGAGGGTCTTATCTGGCCTTTTGCTTTTGTTAATTATCTCCAAGATTTTAATAGACAAAGGTTAATTTTGACAATATTCTATTAAGTCTTCTACTTTTTTTCTTTTTTGAGAAAAAGAAGTTTTATAACTTAATTATAATATTTTGGATCCGATTGGATACAGCTAAAAATTAAAAATTGAAAATATTGTAACAAAATAATTTTTAAATATGTGATAATATCGTTGGGCCTATTTTTATTTTTATTTTTTAATAAAGTGGTAGTGGGTCTTGTGAACAGTGCGTAAACAGTACATGAACAGTGCGTGAACAATAAAAAAATTGATAGACGGGACATCACTTCTCAGTACAAGAAGAAAAAAAAAAAACTGAAAATGCAGACGCCAAGACGCAGCCGCTATCCAAAAATCACCTTTGTCGTCTTTTTAATAGAATCTAGGTTCAAAATTCTTCCCCGTCTTATGGAATTATATTTATAAAAAAAAAAAAACCGACTGTTTGTTTTTACTTTTTTAATTGAATTTATTTTTTTGTATATAGTATCTTAAATTTAATACCTTAAGGCGTAAGTTTACTAATTAAATTCAAATACATTATTACATATTAACCACTTAAATGCAAATAATATCTAAGTTTTAACCTTCAATTTTTAACACTTAATAAATTATCATCTTTCTTTAATATAGTGAAATTATTAGTATTTTGTCTTTTGATGACAATAATTTTTTATCATCAAATCAAGACACTAATAAGTCTTTGGTAGAGAAAAAGATTGAACTCTAAATTTCTTATTTACCCATAAAAAATTTATCGAATCAACTAATTGAAATCACAATATTGTGCCTGTGAATGATTGCATTCGTTTGGATTTGGCTCCTAATTTGATGATAATAATTTTTTATCATCAAATCAAGACACCAATAAGTCTTTGGTAGAGAAAAAGATTGAACTTTAAATTTCTTATTTACCCATAAAAAATTTATCGAATCAACTAATTGAAATCACAATATTGTGCCTGTGAATGATTGCATTCGTTTGGATTTGGCTCCTAATTTGTTGTGTGGACACTTATATTTTTGGGAGAAATCTCCCGGATTGCAAAGCCAGACTTTCCATTAACCTTTTCATTTTTGGTCTTGTGTTGAAAATCAATGAATTGATTATATAATTGAAGAAAGATTTATCCTTGGCCAATCTCCTTGTAAGTTAGTGGTATTGTCTGGTCTTTCTTTATAAAATTTCGCTCCCCCCACCCCCCTTCTTCCAAAAAAAAAAACAAAGTTCAGGAGAGAAACAAGCAATGGAGTGTTATCCCAAGAGACCATGAGGTCCGTGATTCCAAACAGTAGCAGATTACAGTAACACCTGTTACACCCATATAAAATTTTTTTTTTAAAAAAAACGTGGCTAATAGTTTGAAACAGAAATTTGATATTATTGACATGGACTTAACTATCGGGTGGGCTCCACCAAGCCGACAACCTCTTTTTCTCTTCTCTTCTCTTCTCTTCTGACTTGCTCTCTGTTGAAAGAAAATGGCAAAAAACCAATAATATTTATAATCTCACCGCTGTGTCCCAAACACCCAAAAAAAAAAAAAAAAAACCGTTCAATACACTAATACCAGGCCATTTCCAGCCAACCCCTTTGACCTATCTATCACTCGCCGCCGCAAGCAACAGCTCAATAGAGCTCAGCTCTGGAGCGAGGACGAGGATGAGGAATATATTTATGTGTTGCTCCTAGGGAGGGTGGTGGGGGCATTAAAGTCATTTGGTACCTCTCTCTTTCTCTCTCTCCTCTTCTCTTCTCTGGTCTGCTCTGCTCAGGAAATGGGCATTCGCTGCGACGACGTCGTGTTGATTGAGCGGGGCAAAACATCCGACCAGCCCTCCGTCATTACGGTGAATTGTCCCGACAAGGCTGGGCTTGGCTGCGATCTTTCTAGAATAATCCTCGAGTTCGGACTTTGCATTACCAGAGGAGGTGAATGTTTCACGTTTCATAGTACTGTGTTACTTCAAAGTTTTGCTTTTTATTTTTATTTTTATTTTATATATCATTTGAACTCGTTATTAGTGTCTCTTAGCTAGAGATTTTTATTGAGATTTGTTTTTGTTTTTGCTTGTACAAATTATAGGTTGCCACTTGCCACTATCTTTGCTCTCTGTTTTTTGTTTGTTCGGTTGGAATTTATGTATCTTTTAAGAATGTCTTGGTTGGTAGCATCAAAATTAGGCAAAATCGATTTCTTTTGAAATAAGATTGATTCTTCTTCAGAATTTGAGTTCATCTTTTAGTTGGGCCTCTATAGAGCCAAAAAAAAAAAAAAAAAAGAAGAGAAAAGAAGAGAGGTTTCTTTATCCACTGCAACACAACAATAACTTCTACATCATTGATTCTCATGTACCCACCTCTATGAACAAGTGCCAACTCATAATATAGCTAAATATTTTGGGAAGTCATAATAAGTTAGATAGAATTATTGTTGGGATTGCGAGTGAATGATATGAGAGAGGGAAAGCGAGAATAAGATTTAACATGTTTCAGATTGACACATTAAAATTAAGAATGTAGTGTATATTTTGCCTGCTCTATAACTATAAGTACATGGGTACATGGGCTTACAATGAATTCAGGCCTCTTGGGATATAATATCTCTAACAATAACAAATGTCAAACCTAGCTACCACCACCACTACGTCATTTCTAAATTTAATTTTTCCCGCCGTATGCTTATCAACGTCTCTTCTGACAGTGGTGTTGATAAAGTTCTGTTATCATTTGAATATTAATTAATAATGCAGAATTATCTCTTGTGCAGATTCTTCAAAGGATGGAAGATGGTGTTACCTGGTATTGTGGGTTGTTCCACAACATAGCTCGCTTAAAGTTGATTGGGAAAGCTTGAAATGCCGGCTTCTATCTGCATGCCCTTCTTGTTTGTTTTCATATTACTTCAATCAGCAGTCAAATGGTCCCTCGCCATCTCCACTGTACCTTTTAAAGTTTTGGCGCCTTGACCAAAAAGGATCATTACATGGTATGCACAAGGAACTCTTTAGTTATTGTCCTCTATAATATACTTTTTCTGTGAAAGAAGCTGATGTATTGTTTGGCATATATGCAGATGTTACTAGGGTGCTTTGTGAGCTTGATCTTTCAATTCAAAGAGTAAAAGTGATGCCAACCCCAGATGGCCGGGTTTTAGACCTGTTCTTCATCACAGACGGCATGTGAGTTATTATACTATGGTTCATAAGAATTTTACATTAACAAACATGCAGCATTTTTAGTTTATTGTGTGATATAGAATGCAGTCTATTCTTTAAGTTGGATCTTTTGGGGCATTGTTTTGATTTAAGTTCCACTTCTTAAAAATGTTGAGACTTGAGTTGATGCCTTGGATTCTATATTAACTTAATCTATTTCTAACAAGCTAGGCGGATCACCTGTTTCTGTTGGATTGGTGGGTTGCATTGAATTGGATGTTTTGCTTTCCTCAAATTCTCATTTCTGGCTTGGATGCCAATTAACAAACAAAATTTCTTGAAATTTTGCTGACAATTATTAATAACTGTACAATTAATAAATGACTAATATATCTTCCACCATGATGTACCCAAATAGCCTTCTTTGATTTGATATTGGGAGGTTCCTATACAGAAAACATTGATGACAGAATTGCAAAAAAAAAAAAAAACCTTAATTTATTATTGTTCAATTGACTGCCCTGTCTCCAATTCATTAAGTGTATCTTTCTTTATGACACCACTTGGTTCAGTTGGGCCAACGAGCTATAGCTTAACTGGCACTTCTCCCATAATAATGGGATGTAGGGTGAGGTTGGGTGCTTGTGTAACTCACTAATAAAAAAACTTTGGTTCAAATGGAACTTTTTTTTCAACATTCACTTCATTTGATTGATAAAAGCAATAGTTTCAGAAAGTGCAAAATCAATGTAACTGAAATGACTAACAGTGGACTTGTGAACCGTGATAATTTTAAACTGAATCATTTCAGGGAGCTACTAGACACAAAAAAGAGGCGAGAAGATGTGTGTGAACATCTGACAGCTGTTCTAGGAAAGAATTTTATCAACTGTGAACTTCAGTTGGCAGGGCCTGAGTATGAGCGTTTGCGGGGGTTTTCAGATCTGCCACCAGCAGTTGCTGAAGAATTATTTAGTAGTGAGCCGTCAGACAAGTACACTTCCATGTTGCAAGCTCTCAGCCCAATTATGAAAACAGTAAATAAGGCGACTATTACTGTAGATAATTTAATGAGTCCAGTGCATACTTTGCTTCAGATACGATGTGTTGATCACAAGGGCCTGATATATGATGTTATGAGGATTTCTAAAGACTGCAATATTCAGGTACTTAGTCATGATTTCCTTGCTTGCTGTTTGACCCTGTTGGTTATCAGTCTTATGACTAGTTGTCTCAATATAGTTAGGCCTGATTCTATAGATCTGGCTTGTATAGGAACCTAAATTAGTTTTCCCTTGTAGTTATCCTCTTCTAGCTGGTCAGTTTGCTGTCATCTGTGTTGATTGTTATGGGAGATAAGAGTTTTCTTTGGTGGTTGTGGTCATTTTGCTGTCAATGAATGATAGCTTTTCCTTTTAAGTGGAAACACTTTCATGTTTCTTATTAGGCCAATGTGCTTTTTCAATGCTATATCATTGGGTATTATTGATTTATGCTTTCAATAAGGAGGTGCCATATAAGGTTGTCTTGTTTTTTCTTATTCAGATCGTCTATGGTAGATTTTCTTCAAGTGTGGAAGGCATCCGAAATATGGACTTGTTTGTCCAGCAAACAGATGGGAAGAAGATTGTGGATCCTGAGAGACAGATCGTATTGTGTTCCCGCTTAAAAGAGGAGACGCTTCACCCGTTGCGGGTGATTATTGCCAACCGGGGCCCCGATACTGAACTCTTGGTTGCTAATCCAGTTGAGTTATCTGGAAAGGGAAGGCCCCGTGTATTCTACGACGTTACATTTGCTCTAAAAACCTTAGGAATATGCATTTTCTCGGTAAGAATTTGATGTTAAATTCTTTTGTGAATTTTTTCATATGTTGTTCCTTTACATGAGAAACTCTCTGAATAAACTCCCTTTGTTTTTGGTCTAGGCTGAAATTGTGAGGCATTCAACATCAGATCGCCAGTGGGAAGTCTACAAATTTCTTTTGGAGGAATCAAGTGAATTCCCTTTGGCAAGCAGTCGAGCGAGAAGTCTGATTGTAAACAGAGTTAGAAGAACATTAATGGGCTGGTGAGCTGCTTCATTTGCTACATTTATTTTGGTGAGGAATGCAGTTTTGCCAGCAGAATAGCATATGCACTACTGCATTTTCTCGACCAATTGACATCTCTACCTTACAAGAGCGTCTTTGTTTGCTGATGCATGACAGATGAGTTTTCAGTTGTTGCAGCTTGACTCGTTTTTGAGTTAGCAGATCCATGTGTTTTTGCAAGGCTCTCACCATTGTAAATAATCTGACGTTTTGTTTTTCTAAGCTTAATTTTTTTGTAACTCATGTATCTTCATATACCTATACATGGATTTCGCGCATATCCTCATAATTCCTAGTATCTTCTAAGTGAGCTTGGCAAGCAGTTCATACTTCATAAAGCCAACCATTTCAGCCTTAGAATGAATAAAAGGACTGGAAAGAATAGAAAAGGTTGATCCTGATTAGTTTGTTGATGATTCATAACTGTTTTGAAAATCTTTGAACTAAGGCTTGGTGTACAAGCAATTCCAAAATCTTTGAACTAAGGCTTGGTGTACAAGCAATTCCAAAATCTTAGAACTAAGGCTTGGTGTACAAGCAAAGTATATTTCCAAACGTGAATAAAACTTGAAGTCACGTTTCCGAGTTACAACAACATACCGTGTATAACATATTTTCCCTTTTCAAATACCGGTCGCCTTCTTTATCCCAATTACTAATTGTCAGATAATATCATACATATATGCCTGCCTATTGTTTCATGACATAGAAGAGTGGTAGAAAAAAAATTGACCTAATTTTGAAGCACATAATGTAAAAACCAGATTTTCAATTGTATGTGTGTGTTTATCAGTATATATTTTGCACACCTAGTTCTCAGAGTTGTCCCTGCACGCTTCGCTGTGGCACATATGCTAGGAGGATGAATGTAAAATTGGAGGGTTGGCAAATGACCGTTGTTTATTAATTAAATATAAATATAGTTGTATCTTGTATCTTCACATTTATACTTATTGGTGTCAAGAGGATAGCTATATAGATAGGACCAATTGAGTGTTAGCTCATCCTCTATTAACAAATGGCTTTCATTTTTGTGATTTATTAACTAGTTTGAATTATCTCAACTTATATATAACAAAAGAAAAATAGTTTATGCGTCAGGCGCATGAAACTATTGTTTCACTGACAAGTAGGTCTCACATCTCATCCAACAAAATGTTTCTCTCTAAAGTTTCTATTAAAAGTTTTCATAATTTTATACCTATTAAAAAAATCATAATTTTGTGCCGCAACATCTTTTTTTTTTTTTTTAAAAGACCATTTCTCCTCCCCAAAAAACAATAATCTATTTGCTTATAAATTTTTTTAAAAATAAAATTAAGTTGAGGATTGAATTTGATTGGCATCTCTTGTCACTTTTATCATTTTTTTACGTTGGATGGGATTATTTATGAATCTATTTGTGGAGTTATTACGTGGGAGAAAATTATTCAGCAAAAAAAAAAAAAAAAAACCCAATAAAGACGTATCTTGAGAAAGGTGGCAAACCAAACACCCAATCCGACGGCCAACACAACCCGTTACTTCATTGTTACGGTGTCGTTTACTAAAGTACGCTCGTATGAATTCGTCAAGTTTTAAGATTTAGCTGTTTTTAAGTTTTAAAAAACCTGTTTTTAAAACCTTTGAAATCCGCTATTCCTAATCTGGGGTTTCGGTATTCAGCTTCTGTTTGGTTCTAACGTATGAACTAAGGTATGTTCCTCCTTTAACAATTCAGACATACCGTGTTTATATTATAATTTTTTTTTTTTTTTGGTGATCGTTTCGTAATGAAACCTCTCTGGTGGAGAATTCTTCTTACTTTTTTTACGCTTTTTGGTGACCAATGATGAAACAGGTTTCTAGATTTGTCTGAAAATTACTTCTTCTTTTTTTCAACCTTGACTCCCTGTTTGGTAGCTGAGAAAATGTAGGAAAATTCATTTGGTTTTCAAGAAAACTAAGAGTGATGCTAAGTTTTAAAAAATTTCTGGGCTTTTGTTAAATTCCTTTGATGGAGTTTTTGTTTTTGTTTTTTGGGGGGGGGGGGGGGGGGGGGGTGTGTGAATTTTTGAGGTGTGGGTTTCTCCAAATGTTTGATTTGGAAGCGACATTGTGAAATAAGGTTGAATACGAGGTTGACAGATAGGCTATTGTACTGGGTTAGAATCGTTTGCATATTGGTCAATAAGGGTAAATTGTTTTGTTTTGGTTTTTTTTTTTTTTTGTTTGTTTGTTTGTTTGTTGGGCGTGTTCTCTGGTTGGTTAGATATGCACTTATGCTTATTGGTTTTTATGGAAAACTTAGGACTTAGAATTAAATGAAAGTATGACATTTAGGAGTAGATAGGACGGATTGTTGTTTTTATGCGTGAAGAAAAGGTCAAGTTGTTTGTTTGTTTGTTTGTTTTTTCATTTTTTAATCCTCTGTCACTTCCATTAGCTTCTAAAAAGTTCAATTATAGTGGTGTTCTCAGTCTAATATTGAAGCAGCTGATGTCAATGACGGATTTTTTGCTTTGCTTCCTGTGCTTCAGTCCCTCTTTCATTTTTTGTCCTCTTTGTATTCTCACTCTTTTTTTTTTTTACTGATGTTTGATTGTTTAGTTAAATTAGGTTGAAATAAGAGTGTTTTGGTTTATAATTCTTGTTTCTTCATCTTCTTCTTCCTTTTGGAGAGACTGGAAGTAGACTTTGTTACATTATGGAATTTTTGTTTTCTGGTTGTGTTTGCAGGTTGGAAACTCACTGGTTTGGGATTTATTATCTAAAGTGTTGGTGGTGGTTTTGGATCGTTTTCTATTTTGCATATCCCTAGGAGAATTACTACCAGGTTTTTGAGATGGGTCTTGATAGGAGCAGAAGCCCAGCACGGGCTAAGAGATTTCGAAGCGGTGAACGGGCATCTTATCGTGATGCACCTTATCCAAGGGACCGTCGTACTTACCGGTAGACTTTCACCATGGTTTAATAGCTATTCTATACTTGTATGCACATTTTATTATTCTTGGCATCTCTCTTCTCTTGTATAGTACCAGTATGTTAAGGCAATATTTTCTGCTTTTTTGTCAAAATATATCATAATTTTCTTAATACCATGTGATTTCTGATGTTATAGCGATCAAAGTTTATTTCTCACTAATCATACTGTTTCATTGTGATCGTAAACTAATTAAGTTTAACACACGTGCACACACACACACAGATATATATATATATATATTCCTAAGTTGTTTTACATCAGAGTCTTAAGCAGAGCAAAATGCATATGGTGATTCTTATATCCCACACTAAAATGAAGAAAAATCTCTTTACCTTTTCTTGAGTTTGTGTATCCATAGGTTAGGTTATCAGCACCTGTCTGTCAAGGCCTATTTCCCACACTAAAAAGGACAAAAATCTCTTTAACCCTTTATGAGTTTGTGTAGCCATAGGTTAGGTTATCAGCACCTGTCTGTCAAGCCCAGTCTTCTTTTGTATGGGAGGTGATCATTATATTGATATAAGCACCTGTCTGTCTCTCAAGCCCACAGCCTTCTTTCATAGGTTAGGTCAAGAAGAACTCCCAAGCTTTTTTGCTGTTGAAATAGGTATAGGCGATCATTCTAGTGCTAAAGGTTGCCAATTGAAAATGTGGTGCATCCCAAATATTAATTTTGTCTAAAATTTTCTTTTTATCCCTTTACTATTTGGCTTTTTATGAATGGCACTCTACAAAGGGGTAAGAAATTTTTGTTGGAAAAATGTAGCTACAGTGGTTTAGATTCTAATGTGATGTAAATTTATGTATTATAAAGTATTTAGGAAAAAAAGAAAGTTTATTGATGATGGTGCAATAGTCTTTTAAGTTTTAGTTTTAGTTGGTAGCTTTGAAAGGTCTTGGAATAGACCAGGCTGGATAGGTATTAGGTTATGTAGCTGGCCCTGCAGGATGTTAATTGAAATGATGAGAATGGTCTTCCATATGATGTTGCATAGGACATGGTAGAATCATTGAAGAATGGAAAATGGAAGAAAAAGGAAAAGAAATATGAGAAACTTGAATTAAATAGTGAATATCAATATCAAGTTGGGGAGTTATTCTATATGTAGTTTGAAGCAGGCTGGAAGGCTGAAGCATTGTTGAGGTGGCTTGCTTGTGATAATTTTGCTTCAGTTATTCATTGATCCAAGGATAAGGTCTGCAATTGTATTTTTTTTTTCTCGTTAATGAAAAGTGAATGCTTATTGAAGTTGATCTTTTAGGGTAAGAGACATTTACTGGAAAACTTCTACGTTTTGAAATTGGCGAAACTTATTCATTCATGAGTGGACTTTGTCTGTGTTAAAAGTTAAAACTAATCTTTCTATTGAAACTAGCAATTTTTTGTCTATGTTGTATCTTATTATGCTGTTACTTTTCAGGCAAGACTATCTATGCAACAAATGTAAGCGACCTGGGCATTTTGCTAGAGATTGTCCAAATGTGACCGTATGCAACAACTGTGGACTTCCTGGGTGAGAATTTCCTTGTTTAATCTCGGTAGATCCTTTCATGTTTTATCAGAGGAAAAAAAAAAACGCGTAAAAACTTGGCTTCTTTACATGACTGTGAATCCTGATTTTCTGTTATACTAATTAATCTGCTTTCTGCAGAAAGGTGCTGATTGTTTTACTACTGTTACATGATACTTTATTCTAGGCACATTGCTGCTGAATGCAACTCGACAACCATGTGTTGGAACTGTAAGGAGCCTGGACATCTAGCGAGCCAATGCCCCAATGATCCAGTGTGCCACATGTGTGGTAAGATAGGTCACTTGGCTCGTGATTGCACGAACCCTGGTCTTCCAGCTCACGATGCAAGGCTGTGCAACAACTGCTACAAGCAAGGACACATTGCTGCTGATTGCACCAACGAGAAGGCCTGTAACAATTGCCGTAAAACTGGTCACCTTGCTCGTGACTGCCCCAATGAACCTGTGTGCAACATCTGCAACATATCAGGTCACGTGGCCCGTCAATGCCATAAGTCAACTTTGGCATCTGAGATAGGAGGTCCTTTCCGTGATATCATTTGCCGCAATTGTGGTCACCCTGGCCATATCAGCCGTGACTGTGTTTCTATTGTCATCTGCACGAACTGTGGTGGAAGAGGCCACCAATCTTTTGAGTGCCCTTCTGGTCGAATGTTTGACCGTGGCCTACGTAGGTATTGAGCACCTTGTGGGTAGGATTTATTCTGAGGTTATTACTTACTGAATATTGAGTCATGATACATTGTGATTATGAATTGACTGATTCTAAATGAGAGAAATAGTAGTTGTCTGTCTCCCTTTTGAATTTGAATTTATTAGTCTCCCAAAGTGCTCTTTTCTAGTTACTGTTGCGATTTTTTTTGTTATGAATTTAATCATGTCACAAATGATCTCTTGTGGTATGGTACTGAACGCCTGTTCAGCATTAGGTTTGGGACTTCTATGTTCAAGCCACTTGGGTGACTTTAATGGTGGTTAAATTTATGAGAGTAGGCAATGGTTTGCCAAAGGGCTCTGTGATGGATTGGCAGGACATGGATTTCTCACTCAAGGAGAGTTTTATATCATGGCCTTCGCTGCGGCACCAGTGAAGCCAGTGCTTGCATTTGCCCGTGGCAGTCTTGTGCAGTTGTGCTCTTTTATGAGTGCACGTTCTACTACTAATTGTTTCTGGCCATGTGAAATAGGCTGTATTGATTGGAATTCTGACAAAGATTTGTGGTTTATTATTAAAATTTGTGGTACATTTTTTACTCTTAATTGTTATCATTATGGCTTTTTACGTTTCAAAATTTTCACTTTAATACTTCATGTTTAATTTCGTTTTCATATTGGTCCCATTTGTTCATTTTCATTAGTAATTTGATAATACTTGACATTATACTAGTTTTGTATTAATAAACAACACTTTCTTTTTAGCACATAACCCTTCGTTAGTAAATTGTAACTCTTTCTCATTACTTAAAGCCTCACTTTACTGCTACAAGAATGCGTAATTAAGTGGGTGTGTTTAGCATTAAGTTTGTTTCTTAAAAAAAAAAAAAACTACTTCAGTTTTGTTGGGAAGAAGTCTGAACTCTGAACACACACACACACACAAAATGAGCCTAAGCCCAGTTAAGAACCTACTGAATTGGGCCTTCATGAATCCAAAGAAAAAAACAAAAGAGTCAGCTTTTGACTAATCCAAAGCCGCCACAGGTCAAATTCTTAAGATTGAAAATAAGATAATAATATTTGGTTTATTCTTAACCATTTTTAACGAATTATTTATTTTTCTTATTTTATCATTGAATTTGAATGTGAATTAGCAAGTTATTTTTAAAAAAATCTTCCTCTAAATAAATAATGAAAAACTAAATATAAACTATTAATTATGACAAATTCATAAAATTTATAATCTAACATTTTAAAATGACAAGTACAATACAAAAATAACTATTTAAATTCTTAATAATAATTTTTAAAAGAGTTAAATCTATAACAAAACAACTTGACAACGTTTAGGTCAATAAAATCATAAAAGTAACAATAAAAGTAAAAGTAATTCATCAACAATGAAACAAATGCAATATATTACATATATAATGTATTCGCCCTCGTATTTATTACAAGGAAAAAAATATTAATAATTTATTTTATATTTTATCTTAATTAAATAAATAATAAGAAAAAAATTAGTTAAAATTATTAATTTATAAAAAATATAGTTTTCTTTAAGTTTGAAATTTTAAATTTTCACTTATTTTAAATAAAATTTACATTTTTACCGAGAAGGGTATAAGACAGAATCTAAATTCTCCAAACATTTTATTCTTTAAGGTAATTTACTACCAAACATAAAAATCTTTAATAATTTTCTAGTAATCCTAAACTTGCCAAGGCCACGTCAAAGTTTGAACACACAAAAGCAAGTGTCTCTGTCTCTGTCTGTGTGTGTCAGTGTGTGGGACAGAGAGAGATCAGAGATGTGCACGTTAGAGAAAAGAGGCAGGATTTTCATCCTAACGATAACAGGTTCCGATGAACACAGGCTAAACCCAACGCTCATAGACGCAATCCAATCGGCTCTACAACGAGTCCGAGCCGAGTCAGCCTCCTCCTCGGCTCTGATCACCACCGCCCAAGGCAAGTTCTTCTCCAACGGCTACGATCTCGCCTGGGCTGGCACCTCAAAAACTCGAAGGGAACTCATGAACTCCAAGCTTCAATCCCTCGTAACCGATCTCATCTCTCTCCCAATCCCCACCATCGCCGCCGTCTCCGGCCACGCCTCCGCCGCCGGCTTCATCCTCGCCCTCAGCCACGACTACATCCTCATGCGAAGTGACCGAGGCTTCCTCTACATGAGCGAGCTCGATATCAAGCTCGTGATCCCGCCTTGGTTCATATCTCTCGTCGAGTGCAAGATCGGCTCGCCTAACGCTCGGCGCGCCGTCATTTTGACGGCGGCTAAGATCACGGCCAAGCAAGCCGTCGAATTGGGGATCATCGACTCGGCTCACGATAGTGTTGACGAGACCGTTGACTCTGCTGTGAGATTGGGCGAAGAGTTAGCGAGAAGGGAATGGGATGGACACGTCTACGGTCAGAATCGCATGCGATTGTTCACGAAAGTCTTGGATGAGATTGCTCCAGACACCACTGTCACTGGGAGTACTCAGACTCGATCGCGAATGTAAGCAAAACGCGTGTCGTTTTGTCTGTTAGTTATAAAACGGTAGTAAGTTAGTAACTCTGTATGTTGTCGTTCTGTGGTGCATGTATAATTTAACGACAAGTACTTCCAAAAAAAAAAAAAAAAAAAAAACAGCCATTGATAATGACGTATCAAAAGGTTGTGTAATAAATTCAAGATTTTTAGTTCATTTAAGATTAAAATTCAATGTCTTTTGGACTTTTGTGACAAATGAATGTATGTTGTTTACCTATCAGAAAAAATGAATGTATGTTGTTTGAAAACGAAATTACTTGCTTTAATTTTTCCAATAATGCGTCTGATCATGTTTGTTATGGGAAATTTTATGGTCTTCTTGGATTCCTAGTGGTACTGTTTTTGTTTTTAAAACATTGTTTGTTTGTTTTTTTTTTGAGAAGCACATTGTTTGTTTTTTAACACACTTAAGTCAAAGTGACTGTTCATGCTTTTTCCCAATTAAATTCCGAGGTTACGGCTTCAAGAAGTGTAAGTCAAAAGGAGATGAAAATGAAGACAAATGAGTCACACATTTTATGTAACTATCGGGAACATTTACACACATACCAACTCAAATAAATGGATAAGAACGAGGAACCAAGATGAGAAGAAACAAGTTGCTAAATGCTTTTGAAATAAAGGAATAGATGGTTGTATGCAATTATGTATCATGCTTTTCGGTTTGGTATTTAGTAATTTTTTTATAGTTTATTTGGTTAATGTTAGAATAAATTAAAAAACAAAAGGCTCTTTAGTCTTTACTTTTCATTGATAATATGTCTAACAATTTTGAATTACACATGTAATGACACAAATCAAGCCTTGGACTCAAATGCATGACCGGACCAGTCCAAGTGGTTTATACAATAAATTTTTAGAGAGTGAGCTTGAAGTCTGGACCTCCTGGGGCGGTAGAAAGCAATGGCGTTTGGGCTGGATCTACTGTTAGTGTACTTTGAGTTGGTGGAGTGACTTTTGCTTTCCTCGGACGTGGGCCGAGGAGTCTTTGTCCTTACTTCCCTTGTGCTTTCTAGGAGGAGAGAGTCTTCTTTATGGAAAAATCCGGATTCCTTTCCAGTGGTTCCCTCTTCTCTATTTATACTCCCATTCCTGGTTCCCATTCATAGAGCCATCAAATTCCATCCCTTTCCAATCCGTCATTTCCCTGAAAATACTCCCTAATGGCTATAAAGCTAACCGCCGTCCCCTCAGAAGTCACCTTCCCATTAATGCGGCCAGGCGGATAGGTGAGAAGCCTTTAATGCGGTGGAAGCAGCTTTGTGTAGAGCACGTCCCACTTGTCCCCCTCATCGGCGTCCCGTTGAAGCTTTGTATGACTTATTGGGCCTCAAGAGCTTTCCCTTAGATGCCATGCCGCGCTCTTCAGTCCTTGATGCTGTTGTCCGAAGAGACCTTCTCCTCAGACTCTCTCCTAACTGGTTAACGCCTAGTCGGCGGGCTCCTGGGCCCCCGTTTTAGGAGGCCTCATTCTCGATTTACGGCCCATTGGCGGAGTCTACGTTCTCGGACCAGGGCCAAGGCCCACATGATGTTTTGACATCTTTGCCCCCACAACATCTATTTATATTTGCTCTATTCTTGAAATAGCATATCTATTAAATCATTTATGATATTTGTCTTATGGAAAATGACAACGAGTATTGCATAGTAGGTTCTTGAATTATATGTAAGAGATTAAGTTTATTTATAATATTATTAGTTGTAAGGTCTCAATTTGCACCCGAACCCAATACTGTAAAGGGGACAAGCCCAAAAAGCCCTAAAATAATGAATTTGTAGAGTGTGGGTTCGAAACCTAAAGGTTTTATGGACTTTCGAATAGCACAGAAGATAATCTAGATCCACAACTCACATACAACAAGCATAACCACAAAGGCAATGTTCTCAAACATTTTGCCGAGGACAATTTGAATTGCATTTTTATCTTCTAAATAGATTATAATAGACAGTTATGTATGCAGTGTTCTGCCCGTTCTATTTCTTCTTTCTTCTCCCTTTTTTTTCTTCTTCCCTTTCTCTAATGTCTTTCTTTTCCTTTTATATCATCCTCCTTCTTCCATGTATGGCTCAGATCACCCATTTAGATACTTGTCCCATCCACCACCTTCTTGAAATCTTCAAATAGTAGCTGGAAGGCTGATTTTCATTGTTCAGAGGTCTTTTCCCTATTAATGCGGCTAGAGGGGTAGGTGCAGAGTTTTTAATGCGGTGGTAGCAGCTTTCTCCAAGATATTTCCATTCGTTCTCCTTCTCTGTGCACTTCCTGAATACAGATGCACTCTCTAGAATCCCTCCTGAATCGTCCCAACATAACACACAGTCTTCACTTCCTCTAGCCGAGGACGTGCCTCTCCTCGGACCATTCTTATGGGCTCTTACACAATGACTTGCTCGTGGGCTTTTATGTGGACTATCATTTTGAGTAATATATTCTCCTTGGACGGACTAAGTTCCCTTGGATCAAGCCCAAGGCCCAAAAACATATTATCGGAACTTCCCCCCACATTAGTTGTTTCAATTTATTCTGTAAAATTTTGAATGGTTCAATGTTATAATTGCCTTAGTTTATCAATTTTTTAATAAATTGAGTGATTCATTTTGTTGTCACTTTAATCCATATAAATACGAGATTAAATAATTCAAAAGAAATGCAATTTATATATTTTCGGTAGTTAAATTACTTTCTTAGCAAGTGGGAGTGAGGATATAATTAAATTGTTTAATTTTTTTTTTATAATCTGAATTAGTAAAATTGATAGTTTAGGGATGAGATTAAACTTTAGAAAAAATTTTCATTAATGGTCAAAAGTCCAAAATTGTTATTGCCTAAAAAAATTAAAATAAATTGTTTTCTATATTAAAAATAAGCCAAATGCAGTTCTAAATTTGGTAATTCCCAAAAGTCCATAGTTTGAAAAGTGATACCATAGGTTATAGGATACCTTCAATGTGCAAAAAGTTAAAAAAAAAAAAAAATCATCCAACACCAAACACTTAGTGTATCCAAGGTAAGATTTGATTATAGTGGGTTCAAATCTCACCATATACATATGGTCATTTTCTCATTAAAAAATAGTCATTTACACTTAAAGAGAACGTATTGAATAATTTATTATTTAAAATACACAAGTTAAAACTCAAACATGCATTCTAAAAAAAAACAACTCTAACATTTTGTAATAGTTTTATAGTTTAATTAGTACCCTGTGTTATTTTTAAGGAAAACATCCATGGTTCAATTCTTCCAACCCCAATCATCAATGTAAAAAAAAAAAATTATAATATACCTCAATTAAGGAAGAAGCAACCAATATTACTCTCGATAAAATCAAGAAAAAAGAAACTACTGAACTAAGTTATTAAGAATTCACAACAGATCCCAAAATTTTATTATTCAATTTTTTTATTATTATTATTTTTGGTTGGGTTTGGATGTAAGAAGAAGCACTAGGGGGGCTCCCCTTTGTCTCCCCCACAAGGCCACAATCAACGGGCCCTCCAACGTTACATGTTCAAACGGCAATATTGTGATTCCTTCCGAGCTCTAGTAGTATTAAATTCAAGCCCAATAAGTACCTTTATTAAATCCCACATCAGACAATCACACTCTCTTACTCAGCCCTAGATAGGAATAATTTTTCCTTTTTTATTTTTTTATTTAGGTTCCCAAATTGACCTTTTAAATAATCTTCAATGCCTCAATCTTAAAAAAGTGACAAATTCTAGCGCATGCCAGCTAATATCCCTCATAAAACTACGCCTATACGTACAGCTAATACTCTCACTCCCGAAATTTAAGAACTCTCTCTCTCTCTCTCTCTCTCTCTCTAAATCTCTCTTTTGAGACTTTCTTTCTTTCTGTTTCGCTTTCACACCAACGAACAGTTTATTCAATTTTCTCTCATAGTTTCAAATGTAGAGAGAAACGAAACAAAGAAATACACTGTAAGAGAGAAACTAGAACCAGCTTTATTTTTTATTTTTTATTTGGTTTGAAGGGGGAGCGATTTTATTAAGCTCACCGCGAGATTCACTGAGATTTCCGTGCCTCTCTCTCTCCTCGAAATCCATGTCGTCGACCTACAGCCCCGCGCGGAGCCCCGCCGGAAGCTCACGGGTCCAGCTCGGTGGTCCCGGCGGAGTCTCGCGGCTGAGATCCTCGTCGCTCAAGAAGCCGCCCGAGCCGCTGCGCCGCGCCGTTGCCGATTGCCTCTCTTCTTCTTCGTCGTCTTCTCTGTCTTCGTCGTCCTCGCTGTCTTTGGCCTCCTCGTCGTCTTTCTCTTTCTCTTTCGCTTCCTCTGCCGCCACGTCGCACCACGCGGGTCCCTCCGCTGTCGTCGTCTCCGAAGCTTCCAGAACTCTCAAGGTTCGTTAAAATTTTTTGGATTCCGAGTATCGATTTGTGAATTAGTTATTTATTTATTTCGAGATTTGTTCTCTGCTTGGTTGCTGAGAAAAAAAGCAAAAAAAAGAAGAAGTTTAGGTCTCGTATTTGTTGGTTTTGTTTGTTTTCTAAATGTGGACAGCTCAGCTATAAAATGAACCAAATTAGTGTGCATTAAAAGCTTATTACTGAGTTTAGCTTCTTACATTTTGTTAGTTAACCAGCGGAATTTAATTTTATTGCTGAAATTGTCATTCTTCGATACGTGTAATAAAGTTGCTCTTTGGATTTTTTTAGTTTTTTTTTTAATTTAATTTTTAAAATTTACGTGAAATTATTTTTGGAAATTGAGGTTAAAATCTTGCTGGCCTTTATTAAAAATGTTGCCAATTTTGGCGCTTGACTACCGTTGAGAGTTGAATTTAATGCTTAGGTTTGTTTGGATATATATTTTGTATTTTGTTTTTTTGATAAGTAAAATGAGGCAGTGCAAAAGTATTACTTTATTAATGATTTATAAGTATTATTTTTGCGAATGAGAGTGTCTAGGAGTAATTCTAGGACCGTACCCTTTGCTGCGCCCTCAAGATACTGGTTAGAGGTTTTGAACCCCAGACCTCATGGATCTCATTCTTTTGTAAAATTGTATTAATTTGATGCGGACTGGTTATAAAACAAAGTAATGTTCACTGATTGAAAGCATTGGTTATATGGTTGGGACTTGGGGATTAAACTGATTTCAGTAAATTTTTCATAGCATAAATTTATATAATTTGTATTGGCCTGAAAATGTTGCCAAATGTGGGTTTTGAGTACTGTGAAGAGTTGAATTTAATGCTTAGTTTTGTCTGAACATAACTCTTTTGTAAATGTTATTAGTTTAGTGCGGAATGGTTATAAAACACAGATATATTCTTAATATGGTTTTTTTGGGGTGGGGGGGGGGGGAGGGGGGGTTAAACTGAACTTAATAGACTTTTCGCAGAATAAAATTATATCATTTGTCTTGGCCCGAAGCAGGATTGATAAGCTGAGAACTATGGGTGTAGCTCATTGACCTAAAACCCATTTGATTGAGAATTCAATGTTGAATTTATCAATGGCAGGACTATCTGGCAAATCCTGCAACAACTGACCTGGCTTACAGTGTGATTCTAGACCATACAATTGCAGAGAGGGAGCGCAGGTATGTTGTAGCAATTTCGTTATTATTGTGTATTTGATTATACTCATTCCAGCTACATGGTTTGCTTAGTATTCTACATGTCTTTAAGGGCTTCCTTAATGTGAATGTTAGTCAATACAAAAAGTTATTAACTTATTGGTCATGATGATGCGGTACAGCTGTACCGGGGTCAGTGGTGCCATCTTTATATGGATTCAGTTGTTTCTTTGCTGTAGACAACAGCATGCAACTGAATATACCTGGAATTGAAATTGAGAATCATGTGATGATAAATGGCTTGATATAAGAAAAATGAGTCTGATCATCGTGTTTCTTGCTATATAGCTTGTTGATATAGTAACAGATTTTTATCAAATGGTTCAGGGTATTCAACATGAATGGCATGGTATCCTGGTCTGGTGCCATATTTATATGATTGAGATGTTTCTAACACATAGTACCTTAGTTAACTTAGTGTAATTGGAATTGAATTAGAAAGCATTGTGATATTTTCTAGTAGAAAGATTCTCAGAAGTACTGGCTTTCACATGTTTCTATAAGATTTTGCAATACTAAAGTAGATATGAGCTGAATATGTTACATGTTTTTATGGAAATGGACACAAATATACATACGTTAATGGCAGCCTTGAACTTACATTAAGGAGCTGTCCTGCATCAAACCTTAGTGTTTTACTTTTAGTATTGCAGACATAGCATTTGAGAATGGCAGGATCATACATGGTGGAAGGCTCACTAGCATGATAACAAATGGGTGAGTGAAGAATAGCATCAAACCTTAGGGCTTTCTTGCAAGAAAAAAATAGTTAGAACATACAGCCAAAAAAAAAGGGTGGGAGATTGCTAGGGTTGAAAGAGTGGCTTTAGGGCTCCATTTTATATATATTTATATATGTGTTCTTTTTGTGTTTTTGGGGGGGGGGGGGGGGTTGAGGGGCTTTACAACTTAGAAAACAGAGAAGTCTCTAGCTCAAATGGCACTTGCACACCCCATGAGAATGGGGTGGATAGTGAGGTTGTGAATTCATGACCATGTGTGTGCGATTTACCAATAAAAAATAGAGAAATATGGAACGGTTGTTGTTTGAGTTGAGAAATCAGTGGTGAAGCAGAGCGCTTTTAGAGAAGCAGAAAATTAGAATAACAGAAGATGCAAAAGGGGAGGAAGATAACGTGCCTAACAAACCCAAACACTTAAAACTCTGTCAATAAAATGTGGATAATTGTTGAAAAATATACAGAATTTTATTGATTTTCAACTCTTAAATTCTTCCTTATCTTAATAGAATTAGAACATTCAATTTATAGACTAGTTAATCACCACATACACAGTTGCTTAATACTAAAGAAAAAAACAACTTAATACTTTTTATTGACTCTTAGATACTCGGTTATGAAGATACCTCTAAATAAATTACCAGTAGGACTCTGCGCGATTTCCTGGAAATTGCAATTCTGCCTCTGCACACCAAAATTGACTTATAACTCTCAATTTTTTTTTCCTCAAATAAGAAACTGCTTTGACTTTAACCTCATAGTATCATGATCTTCAAAACTTTAAAACTTGTCTACATCTAATGTCACTTGTGGACTGCACACATAAACTGTAAATTCCTAAATTGAAAGTTTGGCACAAAACCAAAGCAAAAAGCACCATTTCCCATTCTCTTTATGGTGCATATTTCACTTTATTGAGTCCTAGTATTATTGCACTTTAGTATATGTACTGGGTTTAACTAGGATTGAAGCTTCAGATGCCCCCCATCTATCCCAAACTAAGGGTAGGAGCATTGCTTGCCTTCATTAGAGCTATATTGTAAAATGAAAAATATAGCATATTGGCTTTACGAAAGTGAACACTCATTCTACAACAGACAGAAGGGCCAAGACATCCTCTTTTAGCTGGATGAGTATGAATTATCTTGTGCATGTGCATGCTCAACCTAGAAAATTTATGTCTATGCAGCGTTTTTGGTATATATATTATAGTTATGTTTTATTCCATGTGCAAAACTTGCTATTTGTGTCTTTTTCTATTTCTTGCGTTTGCTTTGAGCAAAGTATATTGGGTAATGTTTGTTACTACATTGACTCTTCTGAACTATATGAATTTTTTTCTTTTTCTGCACCAGCCCAGCTGTAGTCGCAAGGTGTGTGGCACTTTTGAAACGGTACCTTTTGAGGTATGTTCTTTATTTAGTCTGGTTTTCAATTATAGCCAATACTTGGTGCAACAGTGCATGGACCATCCTTGATGTTCTGGCAATGCTATTTTGTTAAAGTCATCTTTCTTTTTTGGTGAATTGTTAAGTTGCCTTTCAAATATGCTGCTTTGCACACAAAAAAAGAAAAAAGAAATCTTTGATGGACTTGGTTGATTCATTGATGTGGATTTTAGAAAACTTTCTTTGCACTGCCTGAAATCTTTAAGTTGGTGGGTGCTTACTGCTACGGCAGCAACCCCTATGTTTATGGAATAAGCAAGTGGTTTCTGTCTTTCTGCTGGAATACCTGTTGATTGAGAAGCCATCTCTGTTAACCTGTGCCTTTTGATTTTAGGAGTTTACAGTTCCTTCTTCTCTCTACAGATACAAACCAAGTGTGGACACATTACAGCAGATAGATCGATTTTGTGTGAACACAATTGCTGAGTGTAATACTAGTCCAAACCAAAAGGTGTCACCATTTTCACGGCCATTAGATCAACAAGCAGGTGCATCAGCAGCATCTACAAATATCTCTCCTTTGCCTGTATCTAGTTTTGCTTCTGGGGCACTTGTTAAGTCATTAAATTATGTACGTTCCCTTGTGGCTCAACATACTCCAAAACGGTCTTTCCAACCAGCTGCCTTTGCTGGAGCTACATCAAGACAATCACTTCCAACATTGTCATCTTTGTTGAGTAGATCCTTCAATTCACAATTAAGCCCTGCAAATGCTGGAGAAACTTCAGAGAAGAAAGATACTACTACTGTATCTGTTTCAAACTTACCAATCATCGAAAAAGTTGATGAATTAGTAGATCATGAATTTATTGCACATGATGTTCTGGAATGGCGCTGGATTGGGGAATATCAGTCATCATCTTTGCCATTTGAAAGGTAATTGATGTTTTCATGTGTGTTTGGTTTAATTTGTCTATTTTAAGTTCCTTCTTTTTGCTCAAATAAGTGACTAGATTAATTGACATGTTTTGTATATAGTGAACGAGCCATGAATCCCCAAGACATGAGAACATGTAATTTTCTAGAAGTTGGTGCTGCAGCATTACTTGTAGGAGACATGGAAGCTAAAATGAAGGGCCAGCCTTGGAAATATTTTGGAACTTCTGATATGCCTTTCCTTGATCAACTATTGCAGCCTTTACCAGTGACAACAATTACCAATTCTGCGTATGCTAGGCCGCACTTGCGAGCAATAACAGCATCTAAACGCACTAAACAAGGCCCTCATCAAATTTGGCATGTTCTCTCTCTCAAAAAATTGCTTTGACTTGTTTGGTACTCTGAATTATTGCTATTCTTTTAAGCCTATTGCTCATAAATCTGTTGGTCATCATTAATTAGTGTCCATGGATTTAATTGTGTTCTATAATGTGTTGGATCACCTAGCTAGGCACTTGTCAAATTTGGCATGTCCTCTCTCACATGATTGCTTTGACATGTTTGGTGTAATTTGTTTTTCCAATCATTGTTATTCTTTCCCTTCCTTTGATTGTAATTCCAGTCCACTTTGTAGATTAATGTATCTGAATTTTTTTGGGTCCTACAGTCCTACTATATATTTTGCAGGACTTGGTTACCCCTGTGTCTAAATAATGTTGATGGTGTGAGTGCATTAACATCATGAGACTTGAGAGTGGTTTTTGTGATATATTAGTAAGGTGAGGGGGTGTTAAAAAAAGAAGTTCAATGAGGTTTGAACCTGATTCTGGTCATATGATTTTTACTAACTTATCCTAATATGGGTTGTAGTATTGAGCATAGAACATTGTTAAACAAGATAGAGTGAGGTTTTCAATTTTGATCTTGTCTTTTAAGATTGTGCTTATTGAAATTATACACACACTGAGACAGATTTATATGTATGTATGTATGCATGTATGCCAAGAGCCTTGTAGCTTGGTGGCATTACCTGTTCTCCTTCATGCGGAGAACTAGGGTTCAAATCCCCCCATCCCTGATTGTTGTAGTTATTGAATTATAAAAGAAGAAGAAGAATATATGTGCATGCTATATTGAAGTGTTCCTGCATTTGAGTTGATGCTATTTTCTTTGGTTCTCTCCTTTGTTGCACATATGGTTGAAAACAATTTTAACAATAAAAAATGAAAATTTGAAGGTGTTTCTTTTATTATGCACATTGTTGGAATTCAACCTGTGGTAGTTATGGAAGCAAGGCTGTCTTGTGGAGGCTTATTGAACAAATTTACAGATGGTTTTGGACCTACATAAACTAAATCTTCACATAAATTAACACCAGAACTGTAGTTTAGTAAAAGAATTAGATCATATGACTACAATTTTGAGTATTGCACTTCCTAATTTTTCAGGGAGGATTCTCCTGTGAGCACATTCCGTCCAAGGGCTAAACCGCTCTTCCAATATCGTCACTACAGGTACAGTGGTCTTGTTGGTGACGCACTCAGCAATTTGAATAATACCTAAAGTATTCTTTCTTTTTTATTTATTTTAATTTATTTTTTAAATTCCCTGAGTAGCACTATTTTTCTCAATAAATTGTCAAAGTTGTTAATTTTATCCTTAGTGCTTTTGAACTGGTTGTTTTCCTTGTATCTGCACCAGGATGATCTAGTTGTAAAATGATGTGTTCTGTTATTTATATATATATATATAATGGAATTATATGTTTTGAATGTGAAGCTCAGGCCAATGCCATACGACTTCTTTTGTTCACTATCACTTCAAGCTTGGTTTTGTTATTTTTCATATAAAAGTTAACATTACAGTTGATGGATGAGTTAGCATATTTGTTGATGCTGGTTAGTTGTCTGAATTTGTCATGAGGCACTGCTTGCTGCTTATGTGTATCTGAACAGGAAATTTAGATTATTAGTTTTATAAATTGTTATTTTTTGTTTCTTATAAAAAAAAAATAGTTACTTTTTTTTTGTTTTGCTCCTCTCTCTTATCAAACATTTTGTTATTGATCAGTGAACAACAACCTTTGCGATTGAATCCTGCTGAGGTATGCGACGTTATTGCTGCAGTTTGCTCAGAGACATCTTCAACAAATCTAATGACACTATCTTCTAAATTAAGTAATAACAGTCGAAAGCCATCCATGGATGTGGCTGTGAGCGTCCTTGTCAAACTTGTCATTGACATGTATGTTCCAATGCATTGGTTGGCTGGTATTGTTCAATATGTTCTTGATGTTTGACCTATGTGCATGTACATGTGTGCGCTATGCCTGGATAGTTGATGGATTGATCCTGTATCCTGCTGTATACTTATGAAATTTGGTTGACCGTCATCATTTTTTTGCATTTTTGGAGAGTGACCCTTTGTGAAGCTTATTTCTAGATGATAATTTTGTTTTGCAGAGAATGTACAACTTAGAATATTTAAAGACTGAATTCTGTCCATGAATGAATGTTGAATTATTTAACTGTGAATATTTGCATGTTTTCACCCTTGATTGAAAGCCTGTGACATTCTAGAAATTAGAGAGATCTGATAATTATGTACAATGGTCTGCAGATATAAAAGGCAATACTATGCAAATATCTCAACTCAAGTTTGTTGCCTTGAACTTTTCTTATTGTGTGTTTTGTCTTGGTTGTATGATTTAGATGGCCAAGTACTCAAACATAATTGTTATTGAGTCAAGAATTACTTCTGAAAAGTAGGCTTTGTTAATTATCTGTCCCAAATGACACTTCCTCTTTCCCTTAATAATGGGATGGAGGGTGAGGTCGTGGGTTCAAAATCCATCAAGTGCTTGTGAGTGTGTGTGTGTGTGTGTGTGTGTGCGCGCGCGCGCACGCGTGCCTGCATGTACATACAACAGCGTGGGTTTCAGTATCTTTGAAGGTTTAGTCTACTTTTCCACTGCTGGCCTATTGACGTAGTCCATTGGTTCATGTAGTTTGTTTTGTTTTCTTTGTCGAATTGTATTACAGATTGATCATGGTAAAAGGTTATTGATTTTTTTTGCAGGTATGTTTTAGATTCTGGGACCGCTGCTCCTCTTACTCTATCTATGCTTGAGGTGATGCATCAACTATATTACTTTCAATGATGCCTTCTTGTTCATTTTGTTTGCCGTGTTGTTAGTAAAATATAATTTAAATTATGTTCCAGGAAATGCTTAGTTCTACAAAGCCAGCTTGCAGGGCTCGTGCTTTTGATTTAATTCTGAATCTTGGTGTCCATGCTCATTTGTTAGAGCCAATTATTACTGACGATGCTTCCTCAATAGAAGAAGAATATTCTCCAGAGTCTTATTTTGATAATGAATCTCAACTGACAATCCATGGGAAAGGAAAGGAAGACTCTGTTAACAAGATGGGCACTTTCTCAGCTATTGATAATTTTGAGTCCTGGATTTTAAACATTTTATATGAGATACTACTTCTTCTTGTTCAGGTATAATTGGTCTGTCATCATGTAAGGTGCCCTGCAAGGTTGGACCTAAAGAAATTTTCCTTTTCACATAAAATCATTAAAGCAACTTTTATTTGCACTAATTTATCTTGAGTTTTCTTACTTTAAGGAATTGAACATTCTTTGGATGTAGCAATTTGAGAAGCAGATGACTTTAATTGTACTATGTGATTATCTCACTTTCTCTTCAGTAGTGCAACATGACATGCATTATGCAATTCAATGTAGAAGTTATTTTAGTTCAGCAAATTATTGGATTTGATTTTCAAGCTGTGAGGAGCTTTGTAGTTGGGTAGTGTTATGCTTTAGAAACTTGTAAGAGATTAGTAACTTGTTTCAAAACAGTTCTAACCTCCCATTTTGTGTAATTTTTTTTGTTGTTTGGTGAAGCTACACATTATTGGTTTTGTTCTTTTGGTTCATAAATTTGATTAAATATATTTCTAATCTATAGAATTGGGATGTTAAGAACTATTGGAGGTCATTGTTTCTTGAAATTTTGTTGCATTAGTTAATCACCAGTGGGATTAGAACTATAAAAATGGTTAATTAATGATAATGTGCATTTACAAGTTTTGCATTTTAAGAAGACGGATTGTGAGGAGGAGTTGATTAAGATTTGGGTTGTACAGCTAGGGTAGATAAGAAACTTTAAAGATAAATAAGCATGCCAAATAGGAATTGGTGGGAAAAATGAGAGCAATTTGGTTTGGGGAACAAAGAAAACAAAGATATTTTCTTCTAATTTAATAAGAAGTGTTGTCCTTATCTGCTCTTTGCTATATTTAATACGAAGTGTTTCGTGTTCTTTTTAGTTTTTTACTATCTCATACCCTTGATATTACTCCACAGACAGAAGAGGATGAAGAATCTGTCTGGGCATCTGCTCTAAGCTGTTTTCTTTATTTCGTTTGTGATAGAGGCAAAATCCGGAGAAAACGACTCGATGGTCTTGACATAAGGGTGAGTTGGTTTTTACTTCCTAGTTTTGCTCATGCAATACTTTCATGGAGATTATATTTTGCATTTTCACTGCTCTAACCATTAGATTCTCTTAATAGAGTGTTTGTTCTGGGTGGGATAATTCAAGATATTTTGCTTTTGCTCCTGATATATGTTGCAACTGGTGCTTCATTCTTTTGGGGGTAGATAATTTACCTTCTTATTCCATATTAATTTGACAGATCTTTATTAAAGTTACTTGTCTCCCTGAGGAAGTGCATTGTTCTTTTTAAACAAAGAGCTATGTGTTAGTTGTAGGAATAAATCACATATTCAATTGTGTCCACTCCTTTACAATGCCTTGAGGGTTCCATGTTCCTTGCTCTTCCCTTAGAACAGTATTTGGTGCTTGCCGGAGGGTCTTTCTTTGCATGGACGGCAACATAGAGGAAGATCTTCACTTTTGATAATCTCATTAAGAGAGGCAACATGCTAGTAGGGTGGTGTTATATGAGCCTGTGTAGTGGGGACACGGTAGATCATCTTTTGTTACACTGCACTTATGCATTTGATATGCGGAGCTTCACTTTTAGATCTGTCGTGAGTCAGTGGGTACTACCAGAAAGGTTATTGAACTCTTGTTTTGATGAAGGAATTGGGTCAGTAAGCATTCCTCAGATATTTAGAATATAGTACCGTTATGTTTGATGTGGACATTGTGAAGGAAGAAAATCGTCATACGTTTGAGGATATGGAAAGTTCAGGGGCTCCAGTGGTGGTAGCATTGTTCACTAGATCTTTGTTTGATTGGTCTTGTGTGTGGGGTTTTACTATTGTTGATTTTTTAGATTGCCTTTCTGTACATATTACTCTTTTTTGTAATTCTTTAGACTCCTTCACATCCAATTGGGCTCAAGATTTGGCCTTGCTTCTGACATGCATTTTTGGAAGGGGAATGGGGTCTGGTCCTGATATGCTCTCTGTATCATTTTTCTGCTTGGGAGGTGTTGTTTGTTTAACCTGAATTACCTTGAATCAGCAAAGAGTACTAGACAAAAACTGTACAAACATTACTTATTTGGCTTACTAAATTCTTGGATTGAAAATTACACCTGTTACACTAGCTGTTCTTAGGAAAGAAAGTCAATTTGTTGAACGATGGTATTTTAAAAAGCTGCTCGGTTTGTGGATTATGTGACTTGATTTTTATGCTTTCGCGCTGCAGTCTCCACTTAGCCATTCAACTTTTCTGTTCTATTAACTATAAAAATTGGGCCTTATGTCAATAATTATGAGTCTTAAGGTTTGATATAATCTTCTGTCTCTGTTTCAGGTTGTTAAAGCATTTATGGAAACTAGCAGGAAGAATTCATGGGCAGAAGTAGTTCATTGCAAGCTTATTTCTATGTTAACAAATATGTTTTATCAAGTTCCTGATGAACCCAATGAGACCAATTCAAGTACTCCAAATTTTCTCATAGACCAGGTTGATCTGATTGGAGGAATTGAGTTTATTTTTCTTGAGGTATGCACCTCATTTGTTATTATTTTGGATCAGTTAGTAAGATAAGAATGATAAGCATTCTGATAGGCGGATAGAGATAAAAATAACTTGGTCCTATGGCATATGACACCATACCCTCAGGAATCAGCATATTGGGGCCAATAACATGTATGTCCAACTTTATAACAGTGGAGCATTTTGCTATTTATCCTAGTAACTAGCATATGTCACATTTGAAGAATATGTGCCAACTCTATAAACTTAGGGAGACTATTGAAGTTCTTTGTTTTTTTTTTTTTTTTTTTTTGATAAGTTGATGTTCTGAATGTTTAAAGTTTAAACAATCCTTACAGAAGAGTAATGGCTTGAAGAAATTGTAGAGTCCTAAATGATAGCCACAAGAATACTTGCATACTCTGAAGGTTTTGTACTTAAAGAAGATTGATGGCTGCAATAAATTTTAAATTTTTATAATTCTTAGTTGATAATGTTTCTTATGTTGATTAAGGAAATAATTTAATTAACATTCTGAATTTTTTATGGTGACAATTCAATGTGTCATTTATTATTGGATACTCTTTAATATTTGTATCCTCTTTCTTAAAGTATGAGTTGTAAAATGCAACAATCAGTCAAAAGTTCCCATCTTTTTTCCACAATTTAAGTAGGAGTTTATGTAATATTATTTTCTTTCCTTTTTCTACCAGAACTCAATTAAGCAAGTATTAATTTACTTAATATCTTTTGCAATGCAGTATTCTCTCGCAAACTCTAGGGAAGAAAGGAGAAATCTGTATTTGGTACTTTTTGACTATGTTTTGAATCAAATAAATGAAACGTGCATAGCTACAGGAGTCAATGAATATAGTGATGATGAGATTCAACCTCTTGCTGCCCTGCTCACCCTTGCAGATGCACCTGAAGCATTTTATATTTCTGTTAAACTTGGGGTGGAAGGCATTGGGGAGATTTTGAGAAGATCAATTTCTTCAAAACTGTCCAGATATCCCAACAGAGACCGACTAAATATGGTAATGTCTCAGAAGTGTGTGAAGTAGGTTGGTCTTTATATGGGGGTGTCGTGGGGTTCTTTTGGAATTCTTGAAAGATCTTTTTTTTCAAGAGTTCGAAGTAATTGTTTGACAAGTATTATTTCTACTAATCACAAATGAATCAATACGCATTTATAAATTTGAATTTACTCCTTATAAACACACATACACAAAGTAATTGGCGTGTATGCAGTAGATACAGCTAGAATTTGAGCTTCCAGTCAACTAGACCAAAGCCAAATGCGGGGAGGTTGCAATCTGTTCTCTCTAGTCTGCCCGGCCTCTAATGAGTTCAAAACTTGACTTGGTCAGGTTATCCAAGCTATTGAGGCTTTAAGAATTGCTCAGTTTTGATCAGTCCTATAATCTCATTTCAGTGTTGGGTTTGTCTTTTCTGACTGTTCGTAATCTTTTGATTAGTGATATTTGAACCTAAGGCCCTATACCCATCAATTTCTCTTTTGGTTTTGTCTTTTGATGGACTTCTTCATTGGTAATCATTTTCTGTGCTTGCTGATATTCACCAGCTTCATATGGACTTCATATGTTCAGAATTATTTTCTTTATATGGGATTTTTTATTTCGTCACCATTTTTTTTCACTTAAAGTTGCTGCTGTCTGACGTTCTTGCTGTTATTGCAGCTCTTGGATATTGTCACTGAGAAACTTGATACAATAGTAAGTTCATTCACTCATTTAGACAATGAGTTTTCCCATATGATAGAGATAACCAAATCATATAAGTTTTTGGAAAGCATTGAAGATGAGGTTCCGAGAAATGGTGTCAGCATGAAAGCTTCATGGGCCACATTACATTCCCTTCTTCATTCAGAAAGAGTTGCATACCGCCGGAATGGTTACGTATGGTTAGGTGATCTGCTTATTGCAGAAATAAGTGAGAAAAGGGATGCAAGTATCTGGTCCAATATTAAAAACTTAAAGCAGAAAATTTCCCTTGCTGGTGATGCCAATTCTTCAGCTACTTCAGATGTTCCTTTGCCCATTTGCCTTTTGTGTGGGCTTTTAAAGTCAAGGCACAACTACATAAGATGGGGCTTCTTATTTGTTCTGGAGAGGCTTCTCATGCGATGCAAGTTTTTGTTAGATGAGAACGAAATGCAGCACTCAAGCAGCACTGATCCTGGGCATGTAGACAACAATGGTCGTCTTGACAAAGCCAATGCAGTGATAGATATAATGAGCAGTGCTTTGTTATTGGTGATAAATGAAACAGACCGCATCAATATTTTGAAGGTAATTACTTGAAAAACATGCACAGCTTTTGACTACATATTATGTCTGATCCCGACATTATAGATACCCTAGCATGTAAGCTGTAACCCATCTGTTACATGGGAGCTTTATTTATATAAAATTTATAAATAAATAATAATGTGGTTCATATAAATGTAGTTTTTGTTGTGCACTTTATTAATAACTAATATGTTTAGCAATCAAAGAGATAATTGGTTCATTGAAAGAGCCAAGTGAAAAAAAATTTCATGAGGAAATATCTCATAGAATATTAATGATTTAATTAATAGTTGGTTAGATAAGAATATTAGTAAAGTTTTTTTTTTAATTTTTTTTTATTTTTAATAAATAAGATCTTTAAAGGAAAAACTATCTTGGCTGAAATCTATGCCTTACCAAAGTCATATTTTAGACAATTCTAGGGTTTTAAGATCTTAATTTTCTCCACATTTCAGCTTTTGTATATTAATATAGGTAGAGTATAAAAGAAGGATGGATATGAACTACCTAGGATATAAATTATTTTTGTTGGAGGACCATACATTTGATACTCCCTATTTCCTCTGTCCTGAAATTATAGTTTTTATTTTTTATTTTAGAGTGCGCAATATTTAAGGAGACTGCATTAAATACATTTTCAAGTTTCATTATTCTGTTTTCTTGTCCTAAATTGTACATCTCATTTGAAAATCATTTGTTTTTGCTTTGGACTTTTTTAGTACAACAACAACAACAAGTCTTAATCCCAAATATTCTCTGGACTTTCTCAGCAGTAGACAATAATTTTGGGACATCCCGAAATGGAAACAGGAATATTATTTTGGGATGGAGGGAGTATATATTTTGTATATGTTTGGATGTTTAAAGAATAAAATGGTGATACACAACTTTTACAGTATATTGACAAATAACTTTGTATAGACCAAGAATTATTTGTCTCTTTGCTCTTAGGTAATAAAAATTGTTCTAATACCATGATAATCTAATACCTGTTCCAAAAGTCTATATTTTGTATATGTTTTGCTGTTTAAAGAATAAAATGGTGATACACAACTTTTATAGAATATTGACAAATAACTTCTTATGGGTCAAGAATTATTTGTCTCTTGGCTCTTAGGTGGAAAAAATTGTTCGAATACCATTTGATCCAATACCTGTTCCAAAAGTCTAAGCTGACAGGAAATTTTGAATTTAAGTCACTTAACCATTATTTCTAACTGTAGAAAAGAATTTGGTTACTTTGGATTTTGACTAATATATTTGTTTCCAATAAATCAAAATTTAGTAGATGAAGCAAGCTGGCCTACATCTGATTTATTTGAACTACATAGGGGGATTTGCTTTTGGTTTATCTGAATTATATCAAGCTTTTTATATGTACTTTTATAATTTAGTGAAATATTTTTGTTTCATGTTTTTTGATGGGCTTCTCATTGTTTTTTGTCAGATGTGTGATATACTATTCTCTCAGTTGTGCCTGAGAGTCCCACGTGCAACTGCAATGCCATATATAGATGATGGGCACCAAAATGATAAAAGGAAAGAAACTGATAGCAGATTCAGCAATCCACTAGACAATGAGACAGCCTCAATGGCAGCACTTCTTCTTCGTGGAAATGCCATTGTGCCCATGCAGTTAGTGGCTTCTGTTCCTGCTGCATTATTTTATTGGCCACTGATTCAGCTTGCCGGTGCGGCAACAGACAATATTGCATTAGGTGTTGCCGTAGGTAGCAAAGGAAGAGGAAACCTCCCTGGTGCTACATCGGATATTCGGGCTACCCTTCTGTTACTTCTAATTGGTAAATGCACAGATCCTGTTGCATTCGAAGCAGTTGGTGGGGAAGAATTTTTCAGGTGATTACATTTCCTTGCAGCCTAAAATGTGTTACCTACTTACCCTATTCTTGAAATGCATTCAAAATTCAATGCACTTTTGTTTTTGGCAGGGAACTTTTAGATGATACAGATTCAAGGGTGGCGTATTATTCTTCAGCTTTTCTTTTGAAGGTAAGAGTGCTTTCATTTTAATCTTTTCTTTTATTCTTTTCTTTATTCTTTTCTTTTAATCTTTTCTTTTATTCTTCACCAATGACCGTGCGCTGTTTATGCCCCTGGATTCAATTTGTGGCCAACTCATTTTAAGTTTGGAATTTTGCAGCGAATGATGACAGAAAAGCCTGAAAAGTACCAATACATGCTTCAGAATCTTGTGGTTAGAGCTCAGCAGGTATGGCCTTATTCAGTGAAGTTATGTGTAATTTTGAACCTTGAATGTTTGAAAATACAATGATACAGTATTCATTTTCATTAGTTATACATAAATATGTCAAACCTGCCTAGTTATGATTGGAGTCCATGATTTGAAATTGTAGGGTGGTCTAGTTTAGGCATTTTTCAAAGGGTAGCGTCAAAGTTTAGTTCATAGTGTCTTGTTATCATATTTTCTTTCTACAAGAAAATGAGAACATTTATGGTTAGAAAAATTAATTATCTTGGTCATCATTGTAATTAACTGATTACTGCCTGGAATAATGTTTTCTGAATTAACTCATGTACTACATACTAGCATCTATACAGTTGTGAAATTACTTGTGAATACAGCTTTGCAAAGTGTTTTGAATGGACCACAAACCTGCCAACCTGTCTTCTTGTGAACTTAACCAGGCATTCTTGTGAATTGCCTATCCTGGATATACATATCATTTGCACACATTAGTAGATCAAGTCATTTTAATTAGGTGTATTAGTAATAATCTGGTGTTGCTAGAAAATTCCATGTATGTTTTTACTCTTTAATATGCATGCTAATCCATTCTCATATGATATTCTACAAGTGCATATTGTAGGGAATTTCCACGAATTCTTAAACCTGTGAGAAACAAAAATATAGAGAAAACACACGCCAAAGAAATATAATTACACACACAAGACAGTATTTACTTGGTTCGGCAATTTGCTCACGTCCACGGAGTTGCAGAGATTTCACTATTATCAGGAAGAATACAAATTGCGGCTACAGACCGTTTTCCTATTTTTTTTTTCTTCAAAACCGACTACTTCCCAAAAACCCTAATTAAAAACAATGTTTTCTACTGAAAACCAGATTCACAATGGGCCAAAAAACTCCATTTGTTTTAATAAAAAATCTTGTGCAATTAAACATAGTTTTTCTCTTTTTTTCAGTGTTTGATAGTATCAAAAAATGAATTATAGGAGAATTACATTTAATCAACCTAAAAAGTATGGCTTATTTTTTAAAGATTTTTTTCAACTAAATTTTTTTGGGAAAAAAAAAAAAAAAACTCTATCTCACTACAAGTTAAAATAAGAAAAGTTAAAAATTATTTTACTAACTCGTTTAAGATTGGTACTAAACATAGGAAAATAAAATTATTTTATTAGCAATACTTCTTGAAAAATAACTCATTTTTCTAAAAATATATTAACGTTTAAAACAAACAATTAGTAAATGTCAAATCCACAATAAATTGACTTGGTCAACCGTACGGATAAGTCCCAAGCCTCCGCTCCATGAACTAAGCCTCAGAAAATCTCCCATTAAAAACCACGCAACATCATTCGGGTCGGGTCGTCAACTAGATCGAACACAAACTAGGCTCCACAAAGCCCAGCACATATTTCTGTAAGAAGTGAATCCTAATTTTGGATGGGTAATTATAACCGGTAAGATATCATTGTAAGGAAATCCATGCTTAAAGAGTAGAAAAAGGTGCTAATTGCTAATTTCTGTTTCTTTTTGATGTGCTACCTCATTATCTGTTTCTCTATTTTTTGTCATAATTTTCTTGAGCTATTTTTTGGATGAATGTACATTTTTGTAGAACTATTTATTGGACATTGGAGTGACATGTCATTTTTTTTGTTTGCTATCTACTCCTCCTATGCAGAGCAACAATGAAAAGCTGTTGGAAAATCCATATCTTCAGATGCGAGGCATACTTCAGCTGGCAAATGATCTTGGAACTGGGTTGTAGTCTGGTGGTGTAGTTATGTGGAAGTTTTATTTCTTGGCTTGGAGACATGGCTGGGTGACTTGATGTTGCCACCAATAATTCTTATGATCTTACAGCGCTTGGAATTATTTGTGTGACTGGGATATCCTTGTTCGCGTTAGCATGCAAAAGAAATTTGAAATCTGAACCACTAAAGAACTATCTGGCAAAGTACCGAATTCAAGATTGGAGTATAGGTTGTGAGGTGACTCATGTGAGCCTGGTGATCCTTGGAATTTATTTCCAGAATCTTGTTCATGCTCCAAGAATCAGCCATAAATGGCTACAGATTTTTGCACAGAGATATTAGAAAATGGTGAGCCACATTGGTTTTGCTTCCCATATCTCCATCTCCAATACATGTATGGCATGATGTGTTAAGAGATCGCCCTTTGGTAAAATATATTAGGTTTGATGCTGAAGTTTAGGACTGGAGTTGCTTCATTGAATGTTTGCCAAAGCTGTTGTCCAGGAAACTTTTTGAATTACTTGATTCATTGCCATATATCTGCCTATCATTCTGCCAATAGATGTTACATCAAGAGCTCGGGTGTATCTTCAGGTACTGCCATCTATCCTCAACTGAATGAATTTGGCATTTGTTTAGATTTACTCAACTTCTAGATTATCTCCGTCTGTTACTGTAATGGTTGGTAAATTTGCACAGACATCCTATTTTCAGGCTCTAACTTTTCTATGCATCTCAAAAATTTGTCTCTGTTTATCTTCCCAGGGTTTGAAGATTTCCTTAAATCCTTCTTTCACATAATGAAAAACGCATATAATCAGTTGATCATTTAATACTAGGGTTCTTTTATAGCAAACTCATTTAAAGTCATTTCAAGGTATACAGCAAGTGCTACCACATTTTCATTTGTACTGAAATATTTCCTATATTTGTGTGGAACAGTTGGTGTTTGTCACATTTGCAAGAGACTTTCTGGAAAATTTTGGAAGAGTATTTGTACAGAATCAGATTTCGTTTGAGCCTTCTTTTATTTTTTTTGTCATTCTTGAAGGCGACCTTTCAAACCATCTTTTTTGTTTGGTATCCTGGGGTAATGATCTCAAGTTTGTGAAGTTTTAGAGTTTCATCAACTTGACAACAATGAGAAGACTCCAAAGTCCAAATGTTGTATTTTTTTAGTGGATAGGGCATAATGATGCAAGAGGGTAGAGTTGTTCACATGGTTATCCGGGTTCATTAGAAGGGGCATTACGGGGTGTCTGTTTTTAGGGGCATCTCCTAAGTGTACCTGTTTTTGTTTTTGGTTGCTTTTTTCTTTTCTTTTTTATTTTACGACTTTGTAAATATGCATCATATTTCTTTTTCTGTCTCTATCTCCCTGGCGATTGTTGTAAAATGGCTGTTGAGAAATTTGCTTCATGTATGTTTTAGAGTTTAAATGGCTCTTGAAAATTTTGCTACATGTATATCTTTAGTGTTTGATTTTAAATAGAAGTATAGAGTTTCTAAGCTCTTCGGGCTCTTTTTCTTCTTCTTTTGGACGCTTGTGAAATGTGAGTAATCGGCTCTTGCCTGCAACGCAACGAATGAAATGCATGTGCAGTGAGCGGAAGTTATACTTGGTTGTGGGATGGGTAGCGTGGCTCCATCAGTCCATAATTTCAGGAACTTGACGTTCTCTCTTCAACAATTACAAGTCTGAAATCATACTTAGGTTGTGGATCTAGACTTATTGACTTATTGTAGCACTAATAAGCTGGCTACATTGGTCAAAGAGCCTCTGTGACATTGTCTGATCTATCTTACGAGAGGAACTTAGAAAATATGGATTCTCTCTTCCAGCTATTTTGTAAATAAATAAAAAGTCTACGTTGGATTTGTGAGATCGTATCTCTCTCTCTCTCTCTCTCTCTCTCTCTCTCTCATTTGCTTATGTTATGCACATAAAACCCATAACAATGTGCTATGATAGTTTAGGGGGGCATTGGACACAAACTTCTGTTCCGAAGTTTGAGTTTTAGCTTACTGCTGCTCCGCCCTCGTCTTTACCTAACCTGTTTGGAAATCCCATGAAAATTAAACGTTAAGTTGTCACCAAGAAGACAACTATGTCTTGAGTGCTGAGCGACGTTAAGCCTTGGGAAGTATCCTTGGTTGGTATACAAAAAACAAGCGACTCAAATGCTTCCCAAAAAAGTAGTTTTCAACTGAAACAATCTACTACTTTCCAACCCCTGAAAAAACCAAATGATGCTCAATAATCTACGGACCTTTTTCCCTTTTTTTGCTTTTTCCCCTTTTAACCGGTGAGTGTTAATTTTTGAGTGATGAATTTTTTAGAGTAACAATCTTGATTTATGCATATGTTACATGGGATTGTAGAAGTGTATATATATATATATATATATATTTTGCTTAAACTTTCAATTGATTGTCGATGCTTAATATATATTAGAAATTTTATTCATAAAACTTTAAAAAATAAATGTACATCATCTGTTATAATAACAGCAAAACAGAATGATATGTCCTCTAAACAGTCATTAACATTACATAATTACCCAGGAAGCCATCATCCTAACCATCTTAACCTGGAATCGATTTCTTCTCACACGGCAAAATCAATCAATTTTACATAATACTTTGGGAGTTGGGCCCTGAGGACAGGACCACTTCATGCAGCGGCCCCGTAATTATCTTTGGGTTCATCTTAATTCTTAAAGCACCAATCTACCTAAAGAGATACTAAAAGAGCTGGGGCAAAATTGGAAATTAACACTGTTTGTCAAACAATATAATTAGTAGACATTGTTTTCAGACTATATATATTACTAATATCTCGAGTTTAAAAGACTCGATATAGGGCTTATAAATCGAGTTTTTGAAACTCGATTTTAGTGTTCTGATTACATTTGATGTGCCGTTTTTTCTACGTGGGGTCCACTTGAAAATCGAGTCTCTAAAACTCGATTTATAAGCTAAAAAATAAAAAAATAAATCTAAGCCTTTCATGTACAAGTCATTCCTATAAATATCCAAAAAAAAAAATTGAATGTAAGAGATTTGCTCATTCTGTTCTCACTTTTCATTCACATAGATTTGCCCATTTTGTGCATCCAAGCCATCTCAAAAATGGCGAACCACCTGAACCACCACAACTCCACAATCGACCCGAACAACGGCTTTTGCTCGCAAACCAAAATCTACCACAGTCTCAGACCAATCACTCATCTTCCTCCACTCACCACACCACTCTCTATCACCGACTACCTCTTCCTTGACCTCAACTCCTCTCCGCCTCCAACCGCCGCAGCTCTCATCGAAGCCACTGCTCGTTGCCGCATTACCTTCTCGGACTTCGCTCGCCGAATCCAAACCCTAACTTCCTCCCTCCAAAATCGCCTCCACCTCTTTAAGGGTGACACGGCTTTCATTCTAAGTCATTGAACCCCACAACCCAGCCACCGAATCCCACAACCCAACCATAGATTCCTATAACTCAACCATTGATTCATCGATTCCACAACCCAGCAACCATCGTGACCCACACCTCAACCTCAAACACAAATGTCGATGTCCACCACAAACCCACACCCTCCACCACACTGATCCCCAAGAAACCCACACCCTCCGTGCCAATCCGAGAGAGATGGACCGAGACAGAGAAAGGAGAGAACAAAACAGAGAGTGGGGAGAGAGGAAGAGAGGGTGTAAATTTTTTTTTTTTTTTTTGGTATTTCTAGAAATGGCTTGTACATGAGAGACTTAGACTTAAATTTAAATTTTTTTTGGCTTATAAATCGAGTCTTAGATACTCAATTTTCAAGTAGATGCCATGTGCAAAATACGCCAAATCAGACAAAATCAGAACACTCAAATTGAGTCTTTGAGACTCGATTTATAAGCCCTAAAAAATCGAATCTTTCAAACTTGAAATGTTAGTAAAAAATATAGTTTTGTAACAGTGCTTACTAATTATATTGTTCGGCAAACAAGGTTAATTCTCAATTTTGGCCAGAAGAGCTGGGTTGTGGGCCCGCTATCCCTTATTTGCGGCCCTAGCTCAAAGAAGAACGACTTTATTTTTTATTTTTTTATTTTTTATTTTTTTGGAGAAGTATGAAAGAGAAGAATGATCTTTGATAGAAAACCAGCGTCAAAAGGAGTCAAAGAAAGCAGAGAAGAAAAAGCTAACTGCTTATAATTCAAACGGCCAAACAAGTATCAATGAAGCATCAGTAATTTCAAAGGAATAGTACTAGTGACCAATCCAAAAGGATGTAATATTTCCAGATCAGGTAAGAGTAACTTTCAACGTTTCAACTACTATTATATTACTGAACAGGTCATGCACATAAGCAGCCTGGTCATTGCAACTTGCAAGACAAAAACCGACCCATGAAGTCAGCATCCGTCACAATTACAAACTAAACTACGTTGTTAAATTCGAGGAAGCAAACAAGAACTAAAGCTGTACCGGATATATGTATATTACTAGTATCCTCTGATTGGCATTTCGACTGTCTGAAAATACAGTACTTCAGGCGAAACAGCCATCATACTTGAAAGATTCATCAGCCAAGCAAGGTAACAAGGAAAATCAACTATGAAGAGACTTCAGTTTATTTGCATAGCTTCAAGGCGGTATTTCTCCAAGTCAGCATCAAGATCTTCTGCAGACAACTTCTCAACAGGGCCTTTTGCTCGTGCACGGCCCCTTGCAGGTCCACTGCCAATGCCACCAGCACCACCACGAACCCAACCTCCAGGAGCAGGCCTTCCTCTGTCCAAATAAATAATCAGAATTATGTTGATCAGGAGAGAGAGAGAGCGAGGGAGATTGCATGTGAGTTTTACCAAAAGCAAAGTTAAAGATTAAACAATGATGACTTGAGAACAAAGCTTATTTACATATTTCCCCAAAATTAATAAAGATCTGTTTACATTTTTCTCATTTCCATCAGTCAATTAGAGATGCATACTTCACTAAAGAGAGTTGCCATGGCTCAAACAGTATGCCCTGCTGTTAAGTAGTAAGTGATTTGAACTGATGGGGGAAGGAGAAAATTTACAAAATTACACTGACCTCAAATTACAGAACGCATATTTTAGTGTTTCACTCAATTACAGTGATGCAATACATCAATCCGTCTTCCTTTCCTTCCCTCATTTAAAGGAAATAAAATTAAGCATCAAAAATAAAATGCCTTGTTCGACAACTATCAAGAGTGCAAAAATTATAGGCCAAAGTACATTGTTGGTCTCTAAAATTTAGCTCATTAGCAATTTTAGTACTTGAAGTTTAAAGTGATTGTTTTTAGTCCATTAAAAAACTTAATGTAATTGATTTCAGACCATAACAAACTTAAGGTAATTGCTTTCAATCCCTATGGAATAATGTTGTGTCAATTTTTAGTTTGATGATGTCATTTAAGGGACAAAACATGATTACTTTAATCATCAAGGATTAAAATCGTTCATGGACTAATATTTAATGACCAACAGTATACTTAAGCCAAAATTTTTTTTTTTGATAAGTATATACTTAAGCCAAAATTAAATGACCCCTAATAATCTGCCCACCAGATGGAATTCATGGATGAGTATATAAAATCAGAGAAAAACAGAATTGATTACATTACTCCATAGTCCATACCTTCTGAAGGCAAAATTTGGTTTTCCTAATATGCTGTTTGGAAAAGGTGGCACAACAGGAGGAGTAACCAGATTCACTCCTACAAGCTCAATTTTCATTGGCTTCCCATCGAGCTGAACATTGTTGTATCTCTTGATAGCTGCTAGAGCATCTGCCTGGCGTAAAAAGACAACTTCTGCCGTTCCCTAAACAAAAACAATCTTATTAAGTCACTGGAACACAACAAAAAAAATTCAAATCAAATCTACAGAGGAACCTAACTGAGTAAATGCCATAAAGATACCTTTGATCTTCCACTCCGATCATAATGGATTGAATATCTTTTCAGGTCACCAATCTCACAGAAAAGTACCTGCAAAGATACACTCTCACTTAGATGCCAATGGTATACAATTTGAAGACATGATGCAAGATATAATAGGATTGGTCCATAACACAACAAGCCAGCTAAAAGGGTAGCCATTAAAGTTTCACATAATCAAGAAGTCTCACAAAATGATGAATTTTTGTTGGGCAGGATCATCAATTGTTGGCACAAAATGGTTAGAATTCAACAGTATCCCATAGAGACCATGCATGTGTTTGCACATGTCCATATGAATGAACTGCTTGCACTGAAACACACACCCTTGAAGATGGCAAAGTAGGCTCCAGCTACTGAAACCCAAAAAAAAAAAAACACTGACATAAATTACACAAGTTAAACCTTTTTATCACAAGCCATATCTATCCAACAATGAGTACATTGGCAACCCTTCTTCTTCTGGAAAAAGAATCTTGAGAGACAAGAGGCCAGAAATGACATATTCTCCACCCTTCCAAACCTCTCATTCCAGATTAAATTAATCGTCCGACAGTCTAAAAAATGACCCATTTAAAGCAGAAACTCCAGACAAACCAGAGACATCATCAACCTCACCATTCACCACCCAAATAAAGATTCCAAAAGGATATTCACCAATATCCACGTATGACCATGCTCAAACCCCTTGATGAAAATATCCAACCCCATCTGCTTGCTTAACGCTATAGAATGTCCATAGCCTAAGATTCTCTAACTTCAGTCAAGCTCTGATAAACCAGCATACAAAATCCCCAAAACCATGCCGGAACTTCATTCCTCCCCTCCAATCAAAAACACACTTAAGTTTCCCCTTATAGCAACTCTGCCAGACCTAAGAATAAATAAATAAAACCGCATATCTGTGTTGCTAAAACCACACACATTAAACAAAACAAGAACCAATAAAAAAAAAAAACCCAAAAATAATAATTAATTACAAATTTACAATTATTTCCATAAACTATAAGTTATTTTCAATCTGCTCTAAACTATAAATTTTTGCAATCAACACCCTCCATCTAAAAATGAGAGTTAAAACTAACAAACTAGCGAGCCAATTGGGTGATGCAGTGGTGGGTACGTACATTAATATGTCAAATTTCAACCGAATCAGCTCACTGACTCGTTAATTCTAACATTAATTTTGTATGGTGAGGTGGGGATTGCAAAATAATCTCGAATTATGTCCTTAATTGCAACATTTAGTAGTTTAGGGTACACAGAATAGTTTAAGACACAGATAGCTACAATTAACTCTGAATACTTAAACTAAGCAGCAAAAGGTTAAAACAACAATGACAACAATATAATATAATAAATCAAACACAGAATAAAAAAAAAAAAATAAAGAAAAAAAGTAAAATGTATTGATACCTTAATGTCGTCATTAGTAACACCGTACTCTAAGTTTGATATATATAGTTTGGTACCGTCCTCTGAGTTGTTAATGTTAGATCCACCACCAACACCAACACCAACACCGCCACCCACACCCAACACCACTTGTTGTGTCAACATCGGATTCATCACTTGCATTCCCTGCCCATTTTTTTCAAATTCACTATTTCAATATCAACTCAGTCACATACAAAACCCTAGCCCCCACCCCCAATATTATTTGAGAGTAACATTTATATAAACCCTAGCGATTAGCGACTTTTGCTAGGTCGTTTTATTTTAAACTTTCTTACTCTTCAAGAAATGAAAAGTGAGAGAGAGAGAGAGAGAGAGAGTGACAGGCCTGTGGAGCGTAGTACGGTGCGGTTCTTTGAAAGTTGCGGTTGGGGAAGCGGCGGTCTGGGCCTGGGCCTGGGCCGGGACCGGAGGAGCGGCCTCGGCCACGGGAATTAGAATTACCATTGTACCCTCCGGACCTTCGGCTATTCTTGATCATGTCGTCGAGGGACATGTCCAGCTTGTTGGCCATATTCAGCAAAGAGTGTGACTGTGTGTGTGTGTGTGCGCGCGCGCGCGCGCGTGTTTGAGCTTGGTGATTGGGGTTTTAGGGTTTTGGCATCACTGTGAGAGAGAGAGAGAGAGAGAGAGAGGTTTTGGTTGATTGTTTCGGCTTTTTGCAGAGAGAAGAGGTGAGGTTTGGGTTACATTTCCGTGAGAGTCAGCTGAATAAATGTTGTGGGCCTGGGCCAGACTGCTAGCTACCGAGTCTTCATCTCTTGATTCTCGTGTCTTCTTTGCTTTGATAAGGGAAAGCCGAGTAAAGTCAAAAGTGCAATGGCACCAAATTTTTCACAATTTTTATCACAACTTTGCTCTGTTTTGTGACAAGTGAATGGTGAAAACATGGACCCGTTATTCTGCTTTCACAAGTCACGAGTTTTCACAAAGTCATGAAAAAACTGTAAAAATGTTTGTGATACTAAACTTACTTGAGAAATAAAGAATAAGAAAAATAGAGAGAAAAATTATTTTTATAGGTCACATTATTTTCAATTAATACATAGAATCTCAATTTTGTTCCATGATGATTGCTCATTGAATAGTTCAAATATACATTTATGCTTAGAAATAAAGTAGTGTTATAAATAAGTAAACGAGTGTTTTTTTTTAGTATAAATTATTTTTATTGGTTGATTTTGTTTAAAAATAAATTGGGCAACAAATATTTCCCTACCTTAGACCATGCCTCTAAAGACCCTCTGACATGGAATTTGACAATGGCAGGAAAAATTAGGATATTAGGAATACTACATTGTGAATTTCTAAAATCATATCAATCTATTTTGAAATAAGTAGATTGGATCTTATCACATTATCAATATTTAAATAAATGTTGATTGTTGTCATTTTTGTATGTATTTATATTATTGATGATTTAACAAAATTATACCCACTCGTTTTAATATATATATATATATATATATATATACTTTGATAGAATCTCAACAAACTCTTTCTAAATCAAACCACCTTACCTAGTGTTTGGGGGCCTTTTTCGGTTGCTCGACCACGTGTGTTCGTTTGGAGGGGTGACCTTACTAGACCTGAGTCCTTTTTGGAGAGTTGCGTTCCGGAACTCAACATTGGGTCACATGGTCCAACGGCGACCGGTGTACTTTTAATCCTACCAAACCATTAAAGCTAAAGTCTAAGAATCACGGTAATGGTCGAATAAATATGTAATATGTGTTTGATATGATAGCTTTGATTAGTAGTTGTATTAACAATTGAGATAAAGTAGCATTTATTTAGAGGTAAAGTAATCATGTACTTAATGATGTAAATTTAAAGATAAGAAAGCAAAATCACTTATCTTTATGTGATTTGTAGCCCAGCTGTATAGCATCAGTGAGGCTAGTTAAACTTGCCAGCGGTAGAGGCAGCAGGATGCCAGCGGTAGAGGCTAGTTAAACTTGCCAGCTGTAGAAGCTAGCTAAGCTTGCCAGCGGTAGAGGCAGCAGAATGCCAGCGGTAGAGGCTAGTTAAGCTTGACCCTCTTATCATGCATTTAAATGAGTTTAAGCCTTGGTTAATAGTTGAAATAAGGTAATATGTATTCAAATGTGAAGCAATCATGTATACAATAATGTAAATTTAAAGATAAGAAGGCAGAACCACTTATCTTTGTATGGTTTATAGCCCAGTTGTACAACTTCTGTGAGTTGATAATATGCCAGCAGAGTGACCCCAGCGGTAGAGAGGCAGTTTGCCATGATAACTTCAAGACTGAGGGGAAAAATGGGTGCAACTTGGAGGGAGAGAGAGTATGCCCAACTGTGTGTAAGGGCTGGTTAAGCTTGCCCCTCTTATCATGTACTTAAATGAATTTTTCCCTTGACAATGCTCTTTTAGTTGTTGTGAAGTTATGAATAGTGTTGCCTTCCGTGAAAATGATTTTTGTATAGAATGTTTATGCCTTCTAAGAGAAGGGTTTTATGTGAGATGGATTTGTGCCTTCCATGAGAAGAGTTTTGGTATGAGACCTTGATACCTTCTAAGAGAAGGGCTTTAGTAGTAGAGGTTCATGACTTCCATGAGAAGGGCTTTTATAAGAGAGATAAAAAAGAGTATTGATATATGTTTATGAGCAGCAAAACAATAGAAATTTAGAGTGAGAGAGCATGAGAGTGGAGTTTAGATGAGTGTAGTGAGTCATATGTAATGGTGTAGCAAGTGTGTATGAGATTATGTAAGAAAAGTGGATAAAGAAATGTTTTGTGGGATGTAGTATGATATATGGAAGTATGAAAGATATGATGGTTAAAAATAATAAAAATATGAGATTATAACAATTGGAGAAGTTGTAGAGATTGCTTTCCAAGAGAAAAAGATTTTGTAAGAGAAGAGTATAGAGATATGTATAGGCATTTAGAGATGGGAGCAGTAAAATAGGTGAATTTTCTGAGTATGAAGAGTGAGAGAATGAGTATAAGAGGTGTAATAGGGCTGTAGAGTGTTTAGCAAAGCTATTGGGATTTGCTGCTGGAATGTACTGCTGGAATTTTCTGCTGTAGGGTGTACAAAGGTTTATGAAAGGCATTTATGAGGTAAGGGGTGAAGATTTTAGTTCCTGATTTGGAAACTAAAAAACCCATAACTTCTTTGAGAGCTTCAGAAGATCATTAGAAGGAGTCAGAAGTTTTTTGAGAGAGTCCCTCATTTTCCACTTTGGTTGTCCCCTTTTTGGTGTTGATGGAGGGTTTTATTTAGCTGAGTTTAAAGAGGTATTTCAGCAAAAAATATCAGCCAAAATTTGTCCCAAATAGTAATGAATCTTCAGAAAATTCATCTGAAGATTTGGACAATAAAAGGTATGTTTAGGTTTAAGGTATACTTGCTATTTCCGGTAAGAGCTGCTAGGGAAAAAGCAGCAAAAAAGGAAGGTATTTTGGCAAGGAAAAGATGGTTAGTTCAGCTGGTTTTGGTTTTAGCCAAATGAGGAAAAAAAAAGTAATGCCCAGGCTGTTGAGTCAGCTGTGACAGCTGTTCTGAAAAGACTGTCCCAGCTGTCAGGAAAAACTATCCCAGCTATTAGGAAAAGCTGTTATAGCTGTGATGTGACAGCTCACCTTGGGCAGAAGCAAAAGGGGTCAGCATGGTGATTTCAGAGTGTAGGAGAGGTCATTCAGCATTTATTTTATGAACTTATCTGAAAATGGTAAGGTCTCTTTTAAGGGTATCTTGCTATTTTGGTCATAGCAGCTGCTAACTGGGATTTCAGCATTAAATGGCTGATGACATCACTCTCAGCCAGGTGTCAAGTGCTGAATGCACAGCTGGGGCTTTGCTGGAAATGTTTTCCTCTTGGGTGTTTGTGTTTTTGGTGCAAGGTTCCATTACAACGCATTTCTAATAAGTAATAGAAGGATTGGTTGAAAGTTAAGGAAGCTTTAGAGATTTAGTCAAGGCCTCATTTTGTTGTAACTGAATCGTGGTGAGCAAGAAGAGTATTTAATGCTCAGTTCTAGCAGCTGGCAGAGAAATATATGGTCTAATTATGGCAGACAGTAGCTAGGTATGAGTAATATCATGAATATTATGTATATAGTTAGAGATAAAAGATAGCCAATCAGATTAGGCCATGTGTTTGAGTTGAATTTTAGCTGAAAGCAAAATAAGATTTTATGTAGAGTAATATAATGAAGTTTCCAAAACTGTATAGCAACAGCTGGGAATTGAATGAGCAATTACTTTCCCAGCAGTTTTATGGCTAGGGATATTGAGTATGAGTCATGTGATGAATATTAAGTTTTTGGAAAAGAGCAAGGAGAATTTTATCATCTAAAGTGCTATGTGATAAGAGATGCTTACCATATGTTACCTGCTACACACGGACTCATCAGAGTTTAGGGAGTTGGAGAAGACATGCCAAGGAACATGTTTCTTTTATCAATTTTAAACTGCTGGAGCTTTACTAAACATATCTCTTGGCCCTCCAAATCACGACTCCCAAAGTTTTCCCAAGGAGACTTATGAGCTTAATCATAAGCTGAAGATGAGATGACGTACCTCGAGTTTTGTTGTCATTTTGTGTGAATATGAGCTCTTATTGAAGAAGCCGCTTGCCATGAGTGTAAGAGATGTAATATGCGCCGTGAGCTTTGATTTATTGGTTAAACTCGATCTATATGTTGATGTTGATGATGCCATGAGTTATGATCCCAATTGATGAAAAGGAAATGTGGGCCATGAATCCGCTTCTTGAAGTAAGGATCTCGCGGGCCATGTGAGCCCAATCCATGTAGTTGAATGAGATATGAGTTTATATTGTGTTTTAAAGAGATTTACCTAAAAAATCAATAATGCGTTGATGTGGCATGAGTTGCCAATGAAGTGATGCCATGTGGGCTGAAAAAAGAGTCCTCAACACCTTGAAGGACAATATTTTGATCCAAACTAATTTAAAGGAGAGTTTATCAAATTCACTACTTGGAAACTCAAATCGATATACAAGTACATATTTAGTGATGAGTAATGACCTATTAATAGTCATGTAACTTATTTAAATATGATTCATTCAAGTTCATCAAGATCTGATCCACTCCTTTTAAATTAGATGAAAATAAATATAAAAATTTGTTGGTAAATTAGAGTATCTTAATCAAAATAATATTTTTTTTTCCAAACTACTTTAGAGTATAGTTCATCAAACTCACTATATGGAAATTCAAGTGGATATCCATGTGTTCTTAAAAAGGAAAAAAGAAAAAGAAAAAGAATATCCATGTGTATTTTTATTCACATAACTTGCAGCAGGCCGAAATTGGCTGAATTATATTTCAACCACACGCAATTAATTTTTATAGATGGGATGTCAATCAACCTTAGTTACCCTTTCTTTTTAACAATTTAATGGATAATTACTGGAATGTGTGCTCTGTATATATATAAGTCAAGAAAAACATAACAAATCACATCTAGGATTAATTTAACAATGCTCCTTGGTTTGAGGCCGAGGTAAAGGTTCACACTTGTTCTAGTATGACAATATTCTCACTCTCTATTTATCTTTCTTACAATTCTCAATCCCCTTCGGATCTCTTTCTTTTATATAGTCATCCAGGTTGGATCATGGCCTTCCACTTTGAGGGCCAAGACTCATTTCCTCTAATACTTGTCCCATCAAGGTCTTACTGGAAGGAATATTTGTTAGGTTGTGAGTTGTGATGACATTGTTCAGAGGTCATTCTACCATTAATACGATTAACTAAGTGAGTGCAGAGTATTGAATGTAGAGATAATGGATGCTTTATATGTACTCTTGCTTCATTTGCTTAATGACAAACCTTCATTCCTTTCTTCAGTTACGTGTCTGGTGGTCTTCAGAATTAGACCTTGGCTCTTCCAAGGATGTATTGATATCCTTGGGATCCTCGGGCACTCCAATCTTCTCGGGTTTGTGGTTGCGTTATCATATTTGCTCCGAGAACTCCTTGACATAACGTCTAAAGGCGTGCCCCTTTGGTCTTGACCTATTCTCACTCATTCTTGTCCTTGGTTTCTCGTCCTTGCACATAACTTATTTAACAATCATGTTAATTGTTTATAAAAAGGAAAAAAAAATTCTTTTTTAGAAGAATACTTATGTTACTTATTTATGGTTTAATATATTAAAATTTGTTTAGGGTTTTAACTAAGACACTAGTCGATTTTTTGTGTAGGTGGAGATTGAATTGCAAATCTCTTATTCAATCATCAAAAACTTTAATAAATCATGTAATTAAAAAAAAAACATATGAATAATTTTATGAGCTGTTTTTTAGAGGAAGCTTTGTCATAATTGGAAAACTTTGTTTTTATAAAAAAAGTACATATGATCTTTGTAAGAATACTTTATATTTTATGAACAAAAGTGGATAGGTGTTACTATCACGTAGACCTACAAATTTTTTTTTCCCCAATTACTCACATTCTTTCATATCATCACAATTGTAATAAAGAAACTAAATTTTTTCAAAAGAGAAAATAAAGAAGAAAAGGGGAAGATGTCACTAATGTGAGAGAGAGAAAGAAAGAAAGAAATTTTCTTCGGGCAAAAAGTCTATTGACATTCTTCTACAAAGGACGACTGAGAGTGACGAGCATTAACGAGTAACAAACAACGACCAAGGCCAGAAATTTTAGTACAAACCAAGGGTATTTTAGTAATTTTAACAAGCATCTACGACACCGGCCCAAGCTTTCGCTCTCTTCAATTCTGTGCGTTCTCTCACTGCCCTCCACCCCCCCTTTCCTCTTCAATTCCTCACTGCTCCGTTTTTTCCGTGCGTTATATAACCGCTTTCTAGAGAGAGAAAGCTTGCTTTTTTTCTTCTAGAGAGAGAAATGGAGGAGATCGATGAAGCTAGGGCAAAAGCCACTGCGTCAGAGCCTACCAATTCGAATCCCAACACGGAGCTCTCCGAAAAGCCTTCCAAAGCCAAAGAAGAAGGCGAGCTATCTTCCGACGATGTCGACGACGACGACGACGACGTATTGCTCTCCAAAACCCTAGCTCATATTCAAACTTTCAGCTAGTTTTATTGTATTTTTGGTTTCATCGAGTTCAATGCTTGATTTTTGTGTTTACGTGCCGTTTCTCATTACTTGTCCTCTGTTTGGTTGCTGAGAAAACAGAGGAAAATAGAGGAAACCACTCTATTTTTTGTGTGTTCTTCTTCAGTTTTTTCCACTGATAATGAGCTTTCACATAGAACTAGATACATAGTTGTATTAGGTCGAGTAGTCACAAATGATAATGAATCCGAGATTTAGAAGCTCCAATTTATTTTTCTTTTCGTACAATTTTAGCTTCCACACAGCCTTACCGGAAATTTTATTTGTTAATTTATAGTTTATATAAGCTTTAATGGTTAGCAATTTGTTGATTTTTATATATCTTAATACATGTTCATATTTAGCGTGAATAATTTTTAGGGTTCTTAACATTTTGAAATTGAGAATGTTACATTTTTTTTTTCTTCATTTCGTTGTAGTGAAATTGATGTTCTTATAAGGAGCTTCCTTGATTTTCCTTTTTACTTTAATTTTTGTTTGAAAATGTTGTGGAAGATGATTTTGAATTCAAAATTCTGGCCCACAGGAAAATCCTGTTGGCTCTGCTGCACAGTCTGTTGGTACTGTTGCACCGCCTTCAGGGCCCGTGCCAGTTTTTTCAGCAAACAAAGGCGCCCAAGGCATTCTGCCAGGTAAATCTTTTTTTTGGGCAAGCTTAGGTTTGGTATTATGGCCAAGTTCATTAGTTTCCATTGAAAGAGCATGACATTAATGAAAAAAGAACAAGATCTATCATCCTATATGTCTCTTTCGATGTTTAATGTTTGAGAAATTTGATCATTTTGCTGATGTTATTATTAAACTATTTTCTCAGTTTTGATCAATAGTTTGATAACTTCTGGACCATTCATAAACTCTAATAAAGTTTAGTTAATTGAGACTGAAAGCGACCTTTTTAATTGAGATTGGGAGCCTTGGTGTCAACTTTTCACTTTTTTTAAAACTATCACGGCTGTTTAGTTCAAATTGATTTCCCCAAACACAAAAATTAAGGAGAAAAAAATAGTTGACAAATGATAATTGTAACTATCATACCCACACTTAGTCTATAATTGTAACTATCAATAATTTAAAATTTTGATAAAACTATAATTACTGAAATTTTCAAAATTCTGTCACATCTAAACAGTTACTTTTTTGTTTTTTTGTTTTTGTTTTTTGTGAACATGAATGAATTTGCAAAAATCCGAGTATGTGCGTAGCACATGCATGAGGCTAGTAAGTTCTTATTCAATTGTCACACATTTGATCTACTAAGTGAGGGCTATCAAATTTTGAACCCAGTATTTGATTTCCTAATTGATGTAAGAGAACCTAATGAAGCTTGTTGTATTAATTTCATAACCCTATATGTCAGGATGTTCTGTATAGAGTACAGCCAGGAGCCCTTTGGCTTCGTGACATTGCTTGGTCTCCTTTAGGTGGAGAACCATGGTTCAAATTGTTACAATTTAATTTTATATGGAAAAAAAGTTTCATATAGAGTACCCAACCTCGGATTTGCGCCCAAAATTGCAAACTGAATTTGTTTGGAGCTTATTTTTGTCACTGCGATGTTCTTATTAATGTGAGCGTAGATGTTATCTTGCATTGTATATGAAATAATTAATTCACAGACGTATGTAAAGTAAATTGATAAGTGAATATGTCTAGAATTTTTTTTATACAAGTAATGTAATTTTATTGAAGCAAAAGAACCACCTTGTAAATGCAAGCTTGCCTAAAGAAATACAAAAGAATGAGAATTACAAGCAAAAAGGTAGAAGCAATGAAATCTACCTCTGTGTATCTTTTATGTAGAATCTACTTATAAAAAAAAAGTGTATCTTTTATGTAGAATTATATGCTCTTGCCATCATACTCCTCTTTGTTCTCTTGCACCTGCTTCAAGATCAGGACTATTGTCATACATTCTTTTTCCTTTTAAATTTGTAATAATCTGATCCTCTCAGCATGTCATTTATTTACATTGTGATGGTGGGGTTGGATTTGAGGCAATACATCTGATCTCTTTCTAAATTTGAATCTTTCATGGTGCTTTCTTATGGTTTGGAAAGTGTTCATTTTTTCTTTCCTTTTATTTATTAAATTACCTTTTGGGATTTGGTATAAATATTCTTCTTTTATACGTATCTTTCTTAGGATTATATCTAATTCTCAGGTAAGGTTATTTCTGGTAATTCATCAGCTAGCTCCATTGATGTCCAGTCCCGAACATCTTTACCACCAATTCCTCAAAAGAGCTTGGATAAAAACCGAGTCCCACTTAAGTCTGCTATGCCTGGGTGGCGTGCTCCTTTGGGGCCCAACAATAATAATCTTGTTATAAGATTCTCAGATGATGACAGTGGCAGTGACTCTGAAGAGTATGGACAGGAGAAAGCTTCAGGTAAAGGCAACGTGACTGTGGTGAACAGCAACCGAAGGGTACCTGTTCCTTCACTAGCAAAATCAAACATGTTAGGGAAGTCTGCCAGAACTATAAACAAAGTAATGCCCAAAAAGTTGTCTTCAAGTCGCACATTTATGCCGTCGATGAACTCTATCCAGGGAGCCAATTCCAAAGGTGCCGGGCCTTCAACTGTTGATCAAGGATCACGAGGCAGAAATTTGAATGCCCTTAACAAAAATTTTGCAAGCCGAGAGCGTGGGTTTGACCAAGGTGTGGGCTTGAACAATAATAAACTTCAGGATTTGCGGCAACAGATTGCACTTCGTGAAATTGAATTGAAGTACAAGTCTGCCCTGCAAACTAAGGAATCTGCTTTAGTTCCATATAGGGATCATAATGCAACGAACCTAAGCAACAATACAGCTAGGAGATTTAATGCAACCGGTGCTAATTCTTTACAGTCAGAACCAAGAGAGCCAGACAAGAAACGCGTAAAAGTTAGGGGACCTTATAATACCCAGCCAAGTCCAGGTGGCGAGCGAGACATACCTTCTGCAAATTCTACTCTACCATCAAAAGGGCCAGCATTGGAAAACACTAGTATGCAGGTCAGGAATATGGCTAACTGTAGAGGGATTTCCTCAGGTAGAGCAGAGTCAAGTATTGACAAACGGGTTGCTGTTATACCAGAAAGTATACCTGGTAGAGCTAAAGATGGTAATTATTTGCATACTCACTCTGTACCTTAGCCGAGGAATGCTTTGAGATGCCCCAGCTAATGCAGTGGTTATGCTCTGCAGGTGTTGACGTTGATAGTGGTTGCAATCAATCTGACAATAGTAGGCAGGTGGATTCTTGCGTTGCATTAACCCAGACTACACCTCTACCAAATGTAACCTCCAATATTTTGCCAGAGAATTCAGTAAGTTAATATTATAATCAAACAATATTTGCTGCTTCTTAATTAATGCTCCTCCATTGTATGTTTAATTATTTTATTTCTTGTCCAAGCTGCCCAAGTAATATATCCATCATTTTTGCTGTACTTCTCATGTTTCAATTTTGTATAATCAGCTTTGATTGATATTGCTTGACATTATTGTATGTTTACATATAGATCTGCCTGGACATAAACATTGTAGAAATTTCATCAAAAGAATTGTGCAGTATTCCCTAAAGCTATTCACAAACCTGCAGGAAACAATTATTATTAAAAAAATTCTTGTCAACTAGTTATGTTAATGAACCCTATAAAGTTCTTTTGTTGTCAGACCTAAGTATTTTCTAACATTTATGATGAAGTTCTGATAATCTCACATGTATCTGTGTTTGAATCTTCATAGTTCAGGCTTTCCTTTATGTTGTTTTTATTTATTGATATTATTCAACATTACAGAGCATTGTTGAGTTGAGTCATCCGAGTAAGATCAGTGGTCATCAACCATCTGGTTCCTTACACAAAGCAGCAACTCAAAACAATTCAATAAGAAGCAGTGACCATCATGAAGTTGAAGCCAGCAATAAGATACATGAGTCCTTTTTCAACAACATATGCCAGGTTTGTTTCTGAGCTCCAGATTTGCAGACCTCTGATGCGCATCTGCTTGCAGTGTTTTCTCTTTTTTGGTGATTGTTTTCTTTCAAGTTGTTGTTGTTATCATTCATGTATTATACTTAAAAAAAAAAAAATTAAATAAGTGTATTGTATTTTAGGGATCACTGAACAATGCAAGCTTTTGGAATTATTTGGGCAATGCTAATGTCTCAGGACATAGCAACATAAGTCTGCAATCTTTAGATGAGAAGGAGGAATCACTGGACAAGGATCTGGAGGAAGCACAAGAACTCAGGCGCAAGTGTGAAATTGAAGAAAGAAATGCTCTTAAAGCTTATCGTAAAGCTCAGAAGGCTTTGGTTGTGGCTAATGCCAGATGTACTGATCTTTATCGCAGAAGGGAAATCTATTCAGCAAACCTGCGATCTTATCTTATGCAGAATTCCAGTTTACTGTCGTCCTCAATGCAGCATGAAGATGCTGCAATGGGTTTGGATCCCCCAAATATCATGCCTGAAAATGTGAATCTAATACCCACGGCTAGTCATCAGATGCAGCCTGTCTTTGATGGTTTTGATCAACCAGGGTGTGATTCAAATATCCAATGTGCCGATAGTGCTCCCACCAATAGAACTCGTTGGCATGTCAATGGACATAATTTGGAGTCAGAGCCTTGCAGTGAACCAGATGGTAGTACATCAGAGCCATTGACTCGTAGTGGCAAGAATACTGTAGATGGAGTTTGCTCTCCATTCACTGATCCAAATAATTCAGTAGATGAAGATGAAGAGACATTTCCATTTGACCCTGAGTCGATCCAAACCAACATTGAATGCCATATAAAAGAGAAAAATCTTGAAGATGGGCAAAATGACATTAGTGATGAGTTGCACAAAAAAATTTTAATTGATAGCTCCCAGGATACTTTGCTTCTTGAAGCAACACTTAGATCTGAACTATTTGCTCGGCTAGGGACAAGAACTATATCAAAAGATAGTGGTTCATGTGACAACACAGAGTCTGTAGTGGAACAAGGGGCTGAAAATGATGTTGGAAAGGATAAAACACAAATTGGCAATGGTCCATCCCCGGGGGTAGAGAAAGATGGAAAATTTGATCTGCGAGGTAAAGTCCTTTGGATGAACATATCTGAGGTGGCCTTTTCTGCGTATAATAACTTTAACTGTGTCTGTTTGTGTCATGCTGAAAGTAGAGACTATTTTTCCATGCCAGTTATTTAATTAATTTTAGTTCCTCCATATCCTCATTCTTGCCTTTTTCCCCCCCAAGTGGTGGTGTATAAACTTCCTTTTTTGCTTCTAAATGAAATTCTCATCATTTACCATCTGTATTACTGTTGAACGTGATCAGATTAATGGATATAAATGACATTATGGAGGTATCTTCAGGGAGAATAAAAAGCTATATACTCAGTAGACTTGTGGTTTTGGTTCTCGTTGTCTTTCAAATACATTAAGAAATTTACTAGTCCTTTACATACTTTTTATTGGACAAATTTATTATTACCGTTTCTTTTCCAGACCAACATCTGCCAAATTTATTGTGTATTACAGTTTTAAAGAGACTTTTAATTTAAGGAAGTTGACGAAGAATATGATATATTTTGTTTCCTTTTTGGTGGTGTTGTTCTTTTTTTTTGGGGGGGAAGGGGGGGGGGGTGTTAATGGGGAGGGGGAGGGGGCGATGCAAACATAAATTTGAGAAAATGTGTGATTTAGTTGTTTAGCCTGTACATTTGTAAAAACTTACAATCATTCTTGCAATGACAAAATCAATAATTGCAATGCAAGATTTGTGTGTGGCTAACTGTATTTGGAAATTCTAGCATAATAAGTTTTTAGGCAACTGATGTTTTGATTTCATGCTGAGGATTACTGGCAATTCTGAACTTAGTAACTAGTACTTATTTTTCTGAATCTAATCAGATCGAGACTGTCTATAGCTTTTAGAAATTGTGGTCAAACTTGTAACCAAAGCTCAATATTATGTATATCATCAGTTATAAGTATCCTTTTAATATTAATCAGCAAAGTAGAATGATTTATTCTGCTTGATTTTTTATTGGTTAATGTGTTACTTTGTTGTTTGTTTTCTGTCTCTTATTGGTTTCCCTAATCCAGGCACTGATAGGCAAGAGGGAAGTATCTTTGAGGCTTCTCTTGAGTTCCGGAAACAGAGCCAAACTGAAAAATTTTCTTTGAAATCTCACTCCACAGCTGATATTCAGGATTGCGGATTACCTATTAGACAAGTTGGCTTGCCAGCTTCTATGTCTTCTTCTCCTCCTCTAATATTGAGGAGTGCATTTGGTCATCTGAAGGTTGCATTGCCAAACAGTTTAGTAAAATTGCGGACCAGAAATAATCAAAGTCAGGATAACAATATATATAATGAAGAGGGTGCTTGTGTTAATTTTGATGAGATTCAGAGGAGCAACGCAATAGCAAACACAATTGAAGATTTAAGTGGAAGAGAATTTGGTTCTTACACCTGCAGTCCTATAGTTGATCCATTTTGGCCACTTTGCATGTATGAGCTTCGAGGAAAATGCAACAATGATGAATGTCCTTGGCAACATGTTAAGGACTACACTATTGGAAAAATCCATCAGCAACAGCTTGATGATTCTGATAATGCTGGTATGTAAATTCCTTTGGTGATTTTGGAAACATGCATTCTGTTGCTTACATTCTTGAAATAATATTTGTGCAGATTTTGAGGTTGGTTAATAATATTTCTGCAGATTCTAAGGTTGGATTAATCTTACATCAAAGAATGGGTACTGGTGCAACAAAAGGTCCCAAGTATGATGATTTGACTTCGCCAATGTATCTAGTTGGGTTGGATATGCTTAAAGCTGATCCACAATCATATGAGTCTTTTCTAGCAGGGAGGAATGGTCGTTGGTGGCAAAAGTGTTTCAGTCTCTCATTAGCAATATCAAATCAGCGTCAAAAGCCGTTTCCTGTAGATGGCCCATTTTTGCATGGCAATGATGGTCGTATAGAAATTTATGGGAATTGGAACAGACAGTCATCATATTTCCAGAGTAGAAATCGCAAATTGGTATGTTCATTATTTCTAGATTATTCTCTTGATTCATATGCCTAAATTTTTTTTTTTTGGGATAAGTAGATTCATATGCCTAAAGTTGCATAGTACTGCTGTGTAATTTTGGTGATTGAAACTTCTAGTGGTCAAGAGATGAATTTTCAACTAGCTCTATCTCAACCTACGTTTTAGTTATTCAAATACATTTTGCTTTCACATATTTTGCGGGGTTTGGATTTCTCATAAGTCAAGATTCTTTTGGATATGTTAAGGAGTGTGCCTTACTATCCATAATGAATATATTTGATGCTGAAGACTTCCAAATTGTCTTGGATCTTTCTTTTCTTGCTTCTATTGTAATTAGAATTCCCTCTTTTTGGAATATTTTTTTTTTGTAATTTTGTGAGAAGATAACAACATAATCTTTGCTATACTTGATAAAATGAGCAGTCTTATGATTTTCCCTGTGATTTCTCCCCTTAAGTTCTTTTCTTTCTTCCCTTGCTCTTTGATATGTCAATATTCATCTTAAGCCATTTGTTTATTCTTTAATCTCTAGAGTCTTTGAAGATTTTCCCCCTATCATATATGAATAATTGTCTTATTGGTTTTGTTTGGTCCGTTGGCTGATTCATGCTGACCTTCTTCTTTTTCTCACATTACGTTTACTTAGAATCAACTCGAACGAGATGTGGCTGATTATGATCAATCCCTCGAAATGGCTCTTAATACTCTCAATCAGGAGGATAACAAACAAGAGGGTGTGGAGAAGGTAACTTCTGTGTCATGTGTTGGCATTTCAACCTTCAGTGTCTCATAATTATGTTAAAAAACTTCAGTTCCTGTCAAGTGTTGTCTCATATTTTTGAGCTTCGCAGGTTCTCCTTTTGCTGTCACGGGCTCTTGAGACCGATCCAACTTCTGTAACACTCTGGATTACATATCTGCTTATTTACTATAGCAATAGGAATTCTCGTCGGAAGGATGACATGTTCTCTTATGCGGTATGTTATTTTTTATTTCCTTATCTTACATCGAGTATGCTATGAAGACTGGGGAGTTTCTGCATGTGTGGAGACAGCCCTATTGGTGTTGCTATTCAAGTTGGTAACTCTAAGAAAACACTTGAGATTTCTATCTTATATTGGTTTTTGTTCATTACTCTTAATAGTATTTATTGATGATAGCCGTCTACACACCTGATGAGACTTCCTGATTCTCCATAGCATTGCTTCTTAATGAAATTTATCATGATTGATCCATAATTGTGTTGTTGATATGTTGTTTCTGTTAGAATCATGATTGAACTGATTAAATTCATCATTTTATATTAGATTAAGCTTTTGAGATAAGGGGTAGTTTATCATGGTATTAGAATAGTGGTCTGAGTTCAAAGCCTATCTCTACTCCACCTCCCATTTAAAATAAAAATTTCATGGGTTCCCCGCTTATTGAGGGAGAGTTTGGGTTCATGCATGGGAGAGCATTAGAATAATGGTTAAGTGGTTATATTCACCATTTCCTATTAGTTCAAGCTTTTAGGATAAGTGGTAGTTTGTCAATTTCTTTTTTTTTGATAGGTAAGAAATTGTTTTATTAACAATGAAAAAGCATGTAAAAAATACAAGATTCACGATAGTTTATCTATTTCATCTGCGTAGTACTTGATTTTAAACTATAACGGATCTTGAAATGATCTTTGTACTTTCCTTGTATGATTGGATGGCTGCTTTAACTAGTCTCATTCTCTAATATGCTAGAGTTTCTTGATTGTTGTAATTTTTTTGGTGCCTCTAAAGTACACAACATCTGTACATGGTGCCCGGTGGTGATCCTTCCCCCCCCCCCCCCCCCCCCCCCCGGCGGCTTCCTGTTCTTTTAATAACATTTTATTCATAAAAAAACTCTTGCTTCTCACCCTACATACTCTATCTTGGTGATTTTTGTTTCTTTCTTTTTCTTTTCTTCCCCTTTCTTTCTGTTGATTGAGGGCTCGGAGGAGAAGAACAGTGTTGATGATTTACGTGAGAGTATCTATGTCCTGTTTTACAGCAATATGTATTTTTTTGGTTGGTTTGATAAGTGTTTATGCTTAAGCTTCCAAAGCATATCTTCTGTTTCCAGATATCTGTAGTAATTAATTGAATTTCTGTGGCCTTTTGAGTTTTACCTATCTGTCAACTAAACATATGAGAGGTTGCAACTTAATTGTTTGAGCAATAATGTGTTAAAAGGGAATTGGTAATCATCCGAAGCTCTATCCACTCAGTAGAATTTTGTTTCTTTTCCTGCTGGTAAAGATCCAAGAAGAGTGTTTGCAAAACTTGGAAAAAATGTAGCTCTTAAAAAATATGCATAATTTAGGTTTGGAAATCAAAGCAGAATGTTTCTTTTGTATTGGAAAGCCTTCTTGCTATCGCTTTTCTTTTTTGGTTGCTAGTCATTTTTTATTTACTGTTTTTTTGTTTTATTTTTGTCTGCTTGTGTGTTTCAATTTCCAGGGGTTTATCTAGTTTAAGCATTTTCTTCTGCTTCTCCATTAGAGTGCTGACATTAGACTTTCACATGGAAACACTTTCCTCCTGTTTTTCAGGTCAAACAAAATGAGGGATCTTATGAACTGTGGCTTATGTACATCAACAGTCGGATGCAGCTTGATGACCGGTTGGTTGCATATGGTGCTGCTCTCAAAGCGCTTTGTCACCATGTATCTGCTTCTGACCAGGATGGAATGCATGCTAGTTCATGCATCTTGGACGTGTTTTTGCAGATGATGGATTGTTTGTGCATGTCTGGGAATGTTGAGAAGGCCATCCAGAGAAGCTATGGGCTCTTCCCTACTACCACAAATTCTGATGAGCCCTATCCTCTTTCGCTCTCAGATATCCTGGCATGCCTAACAGTTTCTGACAAATGTGTATACTGGGTTTGTTGTGTGTATTTGGTTATTTACAGGAAACTACCTGATGGTGTAGTACATAGGTTTGAATGTGAGAAAGAACTCCTTGAGATTGAATGGCCTGTTGTTCATCTTACAGATGATGAGAAGCAGAGGGCTCTTGCGCTTGTGGAAGCAGCAGTGGAGTCGGTTGATTCTTACATCTATACTGAATCACGTAAAAGTGAAATTAATCTGAGATCAGCACAACTTTTTGCAGTCAATCATATTAGGAGCATGGTGGCACTTGGCAGCTTAGAATGCTTGAGAAACTTGTTGGATAAATATGTTAAATTGTATCCATCCTGTTTAGAACTTGTTCAAATATCAGCACGGATACAGAGCCATGATTTTGGAGATGTGAGTTTTGAGGGTTTTGAGAAAGCAATCAGTAACTGGCCAAAGGAAGTCCCTGGAATTCAGTGTATATGGAATCAATATGTTGAACATGCCCTCCGGAATGGAAGATTTAATTTTGCGGAGGAACTTATGGCCCATTGGTTTCACTCTGTTTGGAAAGATAATTGTCTCCAAAATGGTTTGTTGGAGGCCGTGGATGGTGGTACTGGTAATTCATCTGGGTCGCAAGGATTGATTTCAAATTCCAATCCTAAGCAGATAGATATAATGTTTGGTTTTCTCAATCTTGCTCTTCATAAACTATTTCAGAAGGATTGCAATGAAGCTTGCTTAGCCATTGACAGGGCAATGAAGTCTGCCATTCCTGAATATTTTAAGCATTGCTTGAGAGAGCATGCCATGTTTTTGCTCACCGATGAATTACGACCAAGGGAAGATTCTCCTGTCACTGAGATCAGGAACATGTTGGAAGGTTATCTGGATGATGCTCATGCTTTCCCCATTTCTGAGCCGTTATCAAGAAAATTCATTGGTGAAATCAAGAAACAAAGAGTTCAGCGGCTATTAAGTAACATACTCATTCCAGTTTCAATTGATTCTTCTCTGGTAAACTCAGTTCTTGAAGTGTGGTACGGCCCATCTCTATTACCCCAAAAGGTTGGTGAGCTAAAGGATCTGGTAGATTTTGTTGAAGCCATCTTGGAGATACTGCCATCCAATTATCCATTAGCAATTTCTGTCTGTAAGCTGTTAAGCGGAAATGACAACTCTAATGCTTCTGCCAGTGTTTTATTTTGGGCAAGCTTAAACTTGGTCAGTGCAATCTTTCATGCAATCCCAATTCCACCAGAGTGTGTATGGGTAGAAGCTGCAGGTATTTTGGGAAATATTGCAGGTAATGAGGCCATTTCTGAAAGGTTTTATGAGAGAGCTTTTTCAGTTTACCCATTCTCGGTCAATCTGTGGAAATATTATTATGACCTATCTAAGAAGACCACAGGAAATACGAGCAGTGTTGTGGAAGCAGCAAAAGAAAAGGGTATTGAACTTGACTAAAATCTTCTTTTAAATATAGAATAGTTAGGATGTCAGTTCAGTAGGACAGCAGTTCTTCAAGGGAATCTTGGGGGTCAATTTTGCTTATGAGTAGTGAGGAGAGGCCTTGAGTTTATAGCTGGCTACCATTTTAGATTGACCATCTTTGGCAAGTTAAAGTGTTCAAGATGTTAATCTCCAACTAGGAGTTCCAGAAGTAAATAGAGAATAGAATTATTAATGGAGGTTTTAGATTTAATTAAGTTGGCTCTTGGCAGTATATGTTTTAGGTGGTGAAGATAAAGGTTAAGAAGAGGTGTCAGGGTTGGGATTAGTGGTTTTTTTTTGTCACTCTCTCCACTGTTCCCTCTTGTTTTTTTTTTTTTTTTCCCTTTTTTACTTTTTGGTTGATCTTGTTGTCTCTCATCTGACATTAATGTCTTACCCTATTGCTTAATTGTAATTACCTATATCTTTGTACTTGACACATACATGGAATGAAGATGAGATTGTTCTCGAGTAAGAGTGGTGATTTCTCCATCGTATTATATATGTCTTCCTCTTTTTCCCTACTTAACAAATATTTTATAGATTGATATTGATCATGATGTGGTAGAAAGCACTGTCCTGGTGATGAAATGTCACTATAATCGGAATTTGTCCAACTTTGATAGACTTACATACTTAAGATGTAAAAACTTATGGGAAAGAATCCCTCCAATTGAATCCCCCAATTCTCTCTCATTTTTAACTGGATGTGCGATACGAGGCATTTATTTTATTTTTAAATGTTATATGTTTTTCATCTAAATAAAAAATTGGAGAGTTAAATTGAAGTGAATCTTATCCCAAAGCTTATAGAGACAGATGATAGCGACTAGGTCAAACTGCCAAAGTGTTTTATTTTGAAGTTTTCATTTTTTATTTTTTTTAGTTCTCATTTATTGTATGTCATTAGTTGCCATGGTTAGATCTTCATCTCCTCTTTCAAGGCCAAGTGCAAATTTCAATATATAATAATTCAAAGTACTTTAATTCAAGACAAGACAACTAGGGTTTGCTTGATATTACTTTTTTCCTATTCCATTAAACTTGTCTCTTGTTGGATCGAAAATTTATTCAAACTCCTTTAGGAATGAGTAAATTGTTTGTTTAAGTTTGGCTCAGGCTCGATTCAAACAAACCATTTTCAACTTGAGCTCAACTCAACCATTTCAATGAGCTCATGAATCACGAGGATTAGCCTAAGCTTTGATATGGATAAATCATTATATATTTAGCGGTTTTTGGGGAAAAAAAAAATGAAATTTTGATGCAATTTATTTATTTATTTTAAAATAATAATAATAACAATAGTTGAGGCTAAGAGTCTGAATGCCCACTAGGGGGTTGGGGGGAGGGGGAATGGGGAGTGTGGCTCTAAATTATTTGAAAACTACATAAAACCAAATTAATTAAATGACATAATGTTAGACTATTAGCAATATTTTTTTTTTGTTAACGTAAATGTTCACGATTCTTTAAGTAATTGATTCTTCCTCAAATATAGTGAGTATAGTCTCTCTATCCTACACATACCACATAATTTCTAGAAAGAAACCCTTAATGATAATAGCAAATGCTAATTACGAGTTTATTTATTTATTTTATTTTTAGGTGAAAGGTTCATTTTTTGGGTGAAAGCTTGTTACAAGTTTTGAAGTACACATTCCATGTCTAGAATCACATATTTTTCATTTATATTTCGCATGGACTGGCTGACCACTTTTTATGTTGGATAAGGAATGCTTCACCGCCAAGAACTGGGCTTTGTAGTTCCAAGCCCAGATACTCAGCCCATATCTGTCATCAGCATTTGGGCCTTCTGATCCAAACGAGTAACCCGCCTTCCTCATTTTCAGCCCTAGTTATTGTTTGCCAAACCGAAATTCCCATGACAGAGCCAGCGCCTCCTAATTTCCTAAGTTAAACCCTCGTTAAAAAACCAACAAAAAAGAAAAAAAAAAAAAAAGCGGGTTTCCCAGTTCTCACAATAAAATACAAAATCAATCTCTTCCTCTCCGATTGAACTGGAAATTCCGAAATGAAAAACCTGAAGTTGTACTCGGAGCTCTGTTCGAAACTCCAGCTTCAATCCAATGAAGAAGTCGCTCTCTTCTTTGCACACGATATCGAGCGGAGCCGCTTCTTCTTCGCTTCTTCCGCCAATCTCATCTACACCATCCACCTCTCTTCATTCCAAGTATGCCTTTCCCTCTCTTCCTTCAAATCATTTTTTTTTTTTTTTTTTAATTCGAAATGGTTAATGGTTTTGTTTTTACAAACTGAGCGATTTTAATTTCTAGAAAGTTAAACTTTGGTTACTGAAAAAATGCTATATCACAAATTAGCGAAATACACCTTCGAAAACGATGTCGTGCTGATTGGATGGAAGGACTACATTGAAAACGAATGGAAGTTAAAATATACACACACACACACACACTGAAATGAATAAAAAAAAAACTTAAAGGATTGAATTGAAAATATGTTATTAGATAGTGTAATTTGCCACTTTGCGAATTATCAAGGCTAAATGGTTGTTTTCGTCCCTAAACTTTGCATGAATTTTGTTTTTCGTCCCTGAACTTTTTAAAGAGATTTTTTTTCAGTAGTTTAGGGACGAAAAATTAACTAATTAAAGTTTAGGGGCAAAAAGCAAAATTCCTGTACATTTTAGGGATGAAAACTACATTTTAACCTATTATCAATATTGGACTAAAGAGTGAAGAGTTTGAAGAAAGTGCTTTTTCAATATTTCTGTATATAATTAACACACTACAGTTCATTGCTTGAGTTGTATATATTTTTATTTGCTTTTTTCCCATGATTTATAGAATGAGAGGACGTGGGGAAAAGCTTCATTGCCGGCGGAGGTTGATTCTATTGATTTGGAGCCTAATGACTACATAACGGCCTTTGAGTATCACATGGAGAAAGAAGCGCTGATAGTGGGGACTTGTAGTGGGCTTTTGTTGCAGCACAGCGTGGATGATAATGGAACTGAAGTGGTTGGTAGAGTGGAGGGTGGGGTCAGGTGCATCTCACCCAGTCCTGATGGAGATTTGCTTGCCGTAATGACGGGTCTTGGACAGGCACTGATAATGACAAACGATTGGGATTTGCTGTACGAGACCATGGTAGATGAATCACATGAAGGTATTGACGTAAGTAAGGACCTCTTTCCATTATTATTCCTTGCTTTTGTGTCATTCCAATTTTTCAAGTGTAGTGTATGCCAGTATATGTTACATTGATTGACTGGAAATTAATCTCTTTTATATTTTTGTGATTTGTAAGACACACTTCTTGATAATTTGGGACCGAATTTGTGCCCTTATAATTGCTCAACGGGAATCATCTTCTCAATTGGAGACATAGTGTGTTGCAGTTTGAATGTTCTCTATTGGTTATATTACCTACCTCTGGATGATATCATCATGATTTGCTTGTTCCTGAAATCATTTGATTCCCTTGTTTTATAGAATTGCAAATTCTAATTTTGCTTCAATTCTTGGAATAGAAATGGTATGATTATAGCAGAGAGGTGTCTTTTTTTTTTTCCCCCCTTTAGTTGGAAATCTAATGAATGGACTTTGGCTTTCAGCTGAACCCACTCTTTCTTCTACGAATGAGAGTCCCATATCTTGGCGAGGTGATGGGAAGTACTTTGCTACGCTAAGTGAGGTTTGTGATTCTACTAGCTTGCTTAAGAGGATTAAGATATGGGAACGGGATTCTGGGGAGTTGCATGCTACTTCAGAATCAAAGGCATTTATGGGATCAGCTATAGAATGGATGCCAAGTGGAGCGAAAATTGCAGCTGTTTATGATAGGAAAGCAGCTAATGAGTGTCCCTCAATAGTTTTCTTTGAGAGGAATGGGTTAGAAAGAAGCTCTTTTGGCATCAATGAGAAAATCGATGCAACAATAGAATTGCTGAGGTGGAATTGCACTTCAGATCTTCTTGCAGCCATTGTCAGATGTGAAAAACATGACTCTGTGAAGATCTGGTTTTTCAGCAATAATCATTGGTACTTAAAGTTTGAAATTAGGTACTTACGGCAGGATGGAGTGAGGTTTATGTGGGACCCAGCAAAACCGTTGCAGTTGATTTGTTGGACTCTTGGTGGCCATATTACAATTTACAACTTCATCTGGAATACAGCTGTCATGGGGAACTCATTGGCATTAGTTATTGATGACTCTGAGATACATGTGACTCCCCTTTCTGTGTCGCTTATGCCACCTCCTATGTATCTATTCAATCTGAAATTTCCAAGTGCTGTCCGAGACATATCTTTATATTCTAAGAATTCCAAGAACCGTTTAGCTGCTTTTTTATCAGATGGTTCTTTGTGTGTTGTAGAGCTTCCTGCACCTGATACTTGGGAAGAACTAGAAGGCAAACAATTTGTCATTGAAGCTTCCATTTCTGAATCAGTTTTTGGATTTTTTGTTCATCTCTTATGGTTGGATTCACATATACTTCTTGCTGTTTCACATTATGGGTTTAATCATTACTTGTCCAGTACCTCATCAAATGAGGGTGAGCTTCTTGGCTATTATTTGCAGGAAATTGAGCTTGTATGTTCTGAGGATCATGTTCCAGGCTTAATGACATGCTCAGGCTGGCATGCAAAAATTTCCTATCAAAACTCTCTAGAAGGACTGGTTATTGGCACTGCTTCCAACCCAACCAAACTATCTTCAGCATTTATTCAGTTTGACGGTGGAAAAATATTCGAGTATACAACCAGGATGGGAGCTTTGAAACATGATGATATGAGTTTCTCATCATCTTGCCCTTGGATGAATGTGGTTTCATTTGGTGACAATGGATCGTTGAAGCTTTTGCCTTTTGGACTTGATGACATTGGCAGGTTGCATGTTGGTGGGAGGATATTATGCAACAATTGCAACAGTTTCTCGTCTTACTCTAATTTGGCTGATCAAGTGATCACGCATTTAATTCTTTCAACTAAACAGGACTTGCTCTATATTGTTGAAATTAGTGATATATTGCATGGAGAATTAGACCCAAAATATGAGAACTTCATCCACACTCCTAATAGGAGAAGAGAAGAAAATAAAAACTTCATAAATATATGGGAAAGAGGTGCCAAAATTGTTGGTGTCCTGCATGGAGATGAAGCTGCTGTCATATTACAAACGACTCGGGGAAACCTTGAATGCATTTATCCCAGAAAATTGGTCTTGGCCTCAATCATCAATGCATTGGTCCAAGGGCGCTTCAGAGATGCATTACTCATGGTGAGACGGCATAGGATAGATTTCAACATCATTGTTGACTATTGTGGTTGGCAAGCATTTCTCCAATCAGCTGCAGAGTTTGTCAGGCAGGTTAGCAATTTGAACTACATAACTGAGTTTGTTTGTGCCATAAAGAATGAGAATATCACAGAGCGACTATACAAAGATTTGGTATCTTTACCCTGCTCAAAGGATGCTAAAGATGTGCAAGCTAGAGATTCAATGGGTCTTGGTGATAATAACAAGGTTTCTTCTGTCCTTCTGGCTATAAGGAAGGCTCTTGAGGAACAACTACCAGAAAGCCCTGCAAGGGAGCTTTGCATCTTGACCACTCTTGCTCGTAATGATCCCCCAGCACTTGAAGAAGCTTTGGAGAGAATAAAAGTTACCCGTGAAATGGAATTATCAGGTTCTAATGACCCTAGGAGAATGTCTTACCCTTCTGCTGAGGAGGCTCTGAAGCATCTCTTGTGGTTATCTGATTCTCAGGCTGTATTTGAGGCTGCTTTAGGCCTTTACGATTTGAACCTTGCAGCTATTGTGGCATTGAACTCTCAGCGAGATCCTAAAGAATTTCTTCCTTTCCTTCAAGAGTTGGAACAAATGCCAGCTGTCTTAATGCGCTACAATATTGACCTTAGGCTGCTCAGGTTTAGGAATGCACTTAAACAAATTGTTTCTGCAGGTGATCCTCATTATGAAGATTGTATGAACCTCATGAAGAAAAATCCTCAGCTTTTTCCACTGGGACTTCAGCTTATCACTGATCCTCTGAAGAGGAAGCAAATCCTTGAGGCCTGGGGAGATCATCTTAATGATGAAAAATGTTTTGAGGATGCAGCTACAACTTATTTGTGTTGTTCAAGTTTGGAAAAGGCGTTGAAGTCATATCGTGCTTGTGGTAATTGGAGTGGAGTGTTTACAGTTGCTGGGCTCCTTAAGATGGGAAAAGATGAGATAATGCAACTGGCTCATGAGCTTTGTGAGGAACTTCAAGCTCTTGGTAAACCAGGGGAGGCTGCCAGAATTGCTCTGGAGTACTGTGAAGATGTTAATGGGGGGCTGAATTTGTTGATTAGTGCAAGGGAGTGGGAGGAGGCTTTGAGGATTGCATTTATGCAGAGGAGAGAGGATTTAATCTCAGAAGTGAAGAATGCATCTTTGGAATGTGCAAGTATGTTGATAGGCGAATACAAGGAAGGCTTGGAGAAAGTAGGGAAGTATCTGACCCGCTACTTAGCTGTTCGACAGAGAAGATTACTTCTTGCTGCAAAGATCCAGTCAGAGGAACGGTCAATGAGTGATCTTGATGATGATGCAACTTCGGAGGCTAGCAGTAATTTCAGTGGAATGAGTGCTTACACTACAGGGTTTGTCTTTATACTGCCATCGCATATAACTTTTGACTCCATAGCATATTATTCTTTACCAGAGTTATTGGTTCTGTGCAATTTCTTACTCAATATTCTTCATTAGTGGGTAGTTCTATGTACAAATCCATTGCTTGTAGGTTGTAACCTTTGGTCTTTGTTTTTTAGTTGTTAGAACAATGATTAAGTGATTAAACTCACCATCACCTATCTACTTAAGCTTTTGGGACAAATGGTAATTTATAATGATATCAAAGCAAGTGGTCCTTAGTTTGAACCAAGTGTCTACTCTATCTTTTATTAAAAAAATAAAAAATTCCATGCGCTAATCCCTACTTATTGAATGAGATTCTAGGAACATGAGGAGTGTTAGAATTATGGTTTAGTGATTAAATTCACCATATTTTATCAGCTTAAGCTGCTGGGACAAGTGGTGATCCCGCACCATTAAGTTTATTCATGAATACCTTATTTTATCAGCCATAAACACTGTTGTTTGACTTGACTCCAAAGGGTAACACAATTGGCTGGGGACCATGCCCTATGAAGTAGAGGTTGCTGGATCAAATCTCCCCGTCTCCCTCTTGGGAAATCCTTCGGTTATTTCTTCCTTTATCAGGGAGGGCCCATTTTCAGTTATTTCTCCTAGGTTTGTTGAACCATGTTACAGCTTTATCCTGCCCCTGCAACTCCAAGTGTAATTTCTGCCAAGCTTGTTCTACTAATATGGTGAAAAGAAGAGGAAGAGTTGCTTAAGATGGTTTGGTCATGTCCAGATGAGAGCGAATAATGTACCAGTGAGAAAGAGTGAGTTGATCCAAGTTGAAGGAACAAAAAAAGTAAGACAGACCAAAAATAGCATTAGTAGAAGTAATAAAAAAAGACATGTCAGTTAGGGAGGCAACAAAGAGTATGACTTCAAAAGTTCAAATAGAATAGATGGAGGAAAAGAGTACATGTGGCCTACCATAACTAATTCGTTGAAGATCCATAGCCGACCCCAAAAATTTGGGACTAAGACTTTGTTGTTGTTGTTGTTGTACTGATATGGATACTCATAAATGTTAAATGACGAACAAGAAGACAGTATTAGAATGGTTGTTGAATATTTTGTTTGTTGGTTGTTAATAGATGGGCTAATCATGGCATACTATTTCAATCATTTTTGGTTATAATCAATCTTCACAACTTCTACACCATTTGCATATCATTTTTAATTTTTTTTTATGTGCTGCTTTGTTATGTAATCCAGTAACAAAGCTACATTCTTCACTTCCCCCCCTCCACCCCACAAAAAAAAGGATTCTTTCACTCTGAAAATTTGCACGGTAGTTGGTTTGCATTCATCTGAAAGCATCTGATATTAACCTGCATTACTAAAGGGTTTACCTCACTTCATGAACAGGACCAGGAAGAGCACTGCATCTTCCATCATCTCAAGCAGAGCTAGCAAGGCCAGAGACACCAGACGCCAGAGAAAAAGAGGAAAAATTCGTCCTGGAAGGTATATTTTTAGGATCTCTTTTCTCTTTTGATACAGTTTAACTTCAGTCACAATCTCACGAAAGAAAATTAACACTTTACATTCCAGCGCTGATGAGGAGTTTGCTCTGGTAGAGCATTTAAAGGGCATGTGTCTAACAGCTGGGGCAAAGATTGAGCTTAAATCTTTACTGGTTTCCCTCGTGATGCTTGGTGAGGAAGAAACCGCGAGGAAGCTGCAATGTGCAGGAGAGAACTTTCAACTGTCTCAAATGGCAGCGGTTAAACTAGCTGAAGATACAATGTCAACCGATATCATAAACGAGAATGCACATACAATGGAGCGCTACATAAAAAAGTTGACAAATGAAGTGAAAGATTCAGAGGCTTTCAATTGGCGGGCTAAAATATTTCTTTCGCCTTAATAGTTCTGTTTAGTAGGTTTTACCTGATAATTCTTCTGAATTTAACTTAGACGTGCGTTCTGCATTTTACTGTATCTGTCAAAATTTTGAGTCTGGCCCTAATCTAATTATCACAAGATCCAATTTTTCTCTTCCAAAATTCTCCGTTACAGAAAATTCTGATAAAGTCAATAGCAAGATGATTTGGTTTAACACAATCAATCGACAGCATCCGTTGAAAGTTTTTTTATCTGTTGAACGAACAGGGAAGTCCTCATTTATGGCAGTTCCAATAGGCTGTTACAGCTTAATAAAACATATAACTAATCGTAATTCTAATTTTTTGATTCTCTTTCTGTGCAGCGCTGGGTAGACCTTCAATTCCTTCTTATATTTTTGGGCTGAACTAGGTAGGGATTACCTTAGAAGTGCATGGGTGAATGAAAAAAATTTTGTAAAAAAAAGACGAAGAAGAAGGAAAGCAGTATGAAAATATTGTGAAAAGTGGTTCCCCCTACTCCTGTAATTGTGGGCTCCAGATTCTAACTTCGAGTTAAGAAGAATATTCTTGCATCCATATTTTTTTAATAAAAATTGGATAGTTAGGAAAGATATTAGCTTCGGTATTGTTCAAGCAAATGATTCAAGAAGATAATAAACAAACAAAAAAAGAAAGGCTTTTCTTGAAGAGGTTAATATAAATCATCAAAAAGCATTCTGGCAAATATTGATTGAACCACTAGTCTCTCCGAGTTTCTTCATATTTAAGTGTTCATTTTTTGGTTTGCTGTTTGGAATGGAAAGATTTTGGAGTAATGAAGTCAATGTCTGAGGAGTTAAAGCTGGAAAGGCTTGAAGTGTGGCGAATAGAAAATTTAAAAATAAAATAGGAAAAAAAAATCATCAGCAAGAGGGCCCAACCGGGTTCGAACCGGTGACCTCTTGATCTGCAGTCAAATGCTCTACCACTGAGCTATGGACCCTTGGCCGTGAGTGTAACTTAAAGTTTTATATTCATACTAAAAATGCTGCTAGACCCGTATGGCCTTCTCTATATACCTCACACTTACACAGTTACACTGACATTCCAGAATTTGTAATTCACCTTACCATTGGAAAAAGATTTTTAAAGTGTTTTTTTATAGAATACTAAATTTTTTTAGGGCAAAGTTTAACAACAAAATTGATGGTAGCCTAAGGTTACAACCTTATTCAATAAAATAATGTATTTTGAATATCTTACCGTTAGATTGCATGTTCTTTATACTCTTAATACACATTATTTTTGTATTAATCGGATGTTATTTACTATATAATCTATAAACTTACATTTTATGTATTATTTTATACTACAAAATCTTGCCATTTAAACACTTTATTGATAACATACCTATTAATCTTCAATTTTTTAGAAATTTTGTAAGTACGGAGTATATAAGAAGAAAATGTAATCTGATGTGGCTTTTTCAAAATTCACCTCTAATAAAAAGATATTGAGTAAAATTTTAGCCTTAGGCTATAACCAATTTTGTAATTAAATTTTGTCCATATTTTTAACACACGCACATGGGGAGAGATGAGAAAGTTTTAAAGAAATTTACAGTGATGTATATTCAAAACGACCTAACTCTTGAATATACAGAACATGCTTTAAACCTCTTTAACTCACATTCATTTTTTAATGTGGGATTAACTGATTATTTTTTCTTTTGAGAATACTAAATATTTTTAACACACATGGGGAGAGAGGAGAAGGTTTTAAAGAAACTTAAAGCTGCCTTCAAAAAGCAAAATTAGGGAAATTATTTTCCCGGACAGTCATTTGTTTCAGTTAAAATAAATAGCTCCATATTCTACAATTTCTACTTTTACAGTTTCACATTTTAAAGTGAATTATAATTCCCAGAGTTTCTTTTTTCTCTTTGATGAATAAGCATCTTCATTTGAAGGGTCTGAAACACAGGTCATAATGGTTCATTAACAACCCAAAACAGCTACACCAGCAATAGAACTCAACTTAAAAACTCTGGCCTCCTTACCAAGACACCAGTTACAGATGTACTCCTAATAACAAAAACACAAATAATCCAAAGGTATTGCTATATATTATTCTACAGATTACAAAATTTTCCACCACATTCTATTCTATTTTTGATCTCCCATTTAATTTTCCTCGTAATGCCTTTTTCAGAGTTAATTGCATTCCTCTATGTGGAAAACTGTAGACCACAATGAGAGTCTGCATAGAAGAAGGGACTTCATACTTTTACCTTTCAACTGAGACTCACTCCAGCACACAACATCCTCCCAAAGATATTTAGGATTTTTGATTAGACACAATGAAATCAATGTTCACTCCAGCACCCGACATCCTCCCAATGATATTTAGGATTTTTTATTAGACACAATGAAATACATGTTCTCTGAGTCCTTTGCAGAAAAGAACACTGGAAAAACAAGTGAGTGTCCATAGCAATGTCCTAGCTTATCAATCAATCCTTAGTTGAGAGCCAAATATGAATAGTTAACAGGCCAATCAAAGCAAGTCTGGGAATTGTTTTAAAGAATTATAGTAGCTTTCAGCGACCAGCAGTCCATCTCCCAATCTCCATCAATCTCAACTTGCTTTGAATACCCACCACCACCACCAGCTCCTCTGATCTAGCAGGGTGCCAAAACAAGTTAACATCCTTAAGACACTAGATAATTTTGCTTCATAGGAACCTGCTGCATCATATACTACCCGATAACCATATTGGAGGAGCAAAGTGTCATTGGAGTGTCGACAGTCATGCCATAGGTTAGGGAGACAGTTTCACCTGACCTACCATGAACTTAATGAATGGCCTTGTAATTTATCTTTGATTCAAAATCTTCCTCCAAGACCAGCTGCAGTTTTGATGAATTTTAACCATCCAAAGACTTCTTCATTTGAGAAGATTCAAGTGAACCCATACAAGCCAGATGGAGCCTGCCTTAGTCCACTCTTCTAATCTCCTCAATCCCATACCACCCTTATTTCTTGGCTTGCATACCAAATCTCAGCTTCTTTTTGCTCCAGAAGCCGAGTGGCCAGATCTATTCTGAAGAAACCAACTAAGCTTCTGGTCCACAATCTTAAAAAAATTCTTTGGGTCACTGACTCTGAATGCATGCATGGAACCTGTTTTCGACCTCAACCCAACTAAATCCTGGAGTTTTCTTCAACCCAGATTCAGGCATCCTTGACCTTATGCTTCCCTCATCGCCCCAATTACCAGATTCAGCAAACAAACTCGATAAAACTACATAATTTGCTGCATTTTCAGGTTCAAGTTTAACAAGATGCTGCAGCGCAATTTCTCCTAACTTGATATTAGAGTACATTTTACAAGCACCCAATAATGCTCCCCAAACTCCAGCATCAGGTTTCATTGGCATTGTTTTTATCAAAATCAAAGTTTCATCAAATAGACCAGCACGACCCAGAAGGTCTACCATGCAAGCATAGTGTTCCAACTCTGGTTCGAAATGGTGTTTTTCACACATTGACTCAAAAATTTTCCTTCCTTCTTCTATTAAACCTGCATGTCTACAAGCTGACAAAACATTGATGAAGGACACAGAGTCAACCTGGACATGACTCTCTTGCATGAGTGAGAAAAGTGCAATGGCATTGTTGCCTTGCCCATGAACTGCATACCCTGTAAGCATTGCATTCCATGAAACTGTGTTTTTGTTTTCCATCTCATTAAAGAAATTCTCTGAATAATTGAGCTGCCCACATTTAGCATACATATCAATAAGACTATTCCCAACAAGTGTATTAGACAGAAATCCCATCCGGATAATGTAAGCATGAAAAGCCATGCCTTCTTGTAAGGCTGCCAAAGATGCCACTGCTGGAAGGACATTCACAAATGTGACCAAATTGGGCCGAAAGTTCTCCAGTATCATGTGGTAAAAGGTGGATATGGCTTTCTTTGCATATGCATTCTGCATGTATCCTGCAATTATCACATTCCAAGATACTTCATCCTTTGCAAACTCTGTTTTGTAGAATAAGAATTCAGCCGAGGAAAGGCATCCACATTTTGCATACATGTCAATGAGAGCATTCCTTACAGGACAGTCAGATTCAAATCCACTTCTAATGATTTGACCATGAATGCTGGTGCCTTGGTGTAGGCCGTTTAACAGGGAGCAAGCATGAAGCAAACCCACCATTGTTCCTTTGTCTGGATGTATTTTAGATAGCTGTAATTCACGGAAGAATTCCATTGCATGGTATGGGTCACCAAACTGTACATAGCCATTTATTAAAACATTCCATGTCACAACATCTTTACATGGAAGTCTGTTGAAAACATTCACTGCCCAAGTAAATAATCCCCATTTAGAATACATGAATACTAGAGCTGTTCCTGTTGAAATATCAAAATCAAAGTCAGACTTAATAGCATAGCAGTGCACGCTTTTACCTAATCTTATAGCCAATAAATCTGCACATGCTGGAAGGATACTCATCAGAGTTGTTTTATCTGGTTTCAGATTGTGATTCTGCATATCTTGAAATATAAACAATGCTTCTTCAGGATATCCAGATTGGACAAGAGCAGATATAAAAGCAGCCCAAGCAATCAGATCTCTTTCCATAAGTCCCATAAACAATTTCTTGGCCTTTTCTAATTCTCCACATTTTATATACATGGTCATGATAGGAGTAGCAACCAAAACATCTAAATCAATCCCTTCTCGTATTGTACACTCATGGATCTCCTTTCCTTTCTCTAAATCTCTCATTTCTGCTGCTGCCAATAGAGCACTTACAGCAGAAGTCTTATTTATCTTAGAATTCTCCACTTTCATTCTATGAAATAACTTCAAAACCTCTAAGAAACATCTATTAAACACATAACCTGCCACCATCGTCTTCCACGACACATCATCTCGTCCCCACATGTGATCAAAAACCCGTCGAGCAGCATTCATATCACCACACTTAGAGTACATATCAATCAACCCATTTGAAATCGCAGCCTGAAAATCCCTCCTTACCACATATCCATGAATACACTTACAAGAATCAATATCAGCTAATCTCGAAATAGCTGGAACCAAGTTCAACAAGCTCACTGAATCCGGCTTCACTCCTTCCAACTGCATGCTCCAAAATAACCCCAACGCCTCATGAGGATCCTCACTTTGTGACAACCCCGCAATCATTGTATTCCAAGCCACAACATCCTTCTTAGGCAAACAATCAAACATCTCACGTGCACTTCTTAAATCACCCATTTTACAATACATATCAACAAGACCAGTCCCTATAAACACATCACATTCCAGTCTCCTACGAGCTATTTCGCGGTGAACAAGAACACCCTTTTGCAAGTCAAGAGCACCAGTACAAGCTTTTAATACAAACGTGAATGTATACTTGTCAGGCTCACACCCTTTCTCTAACATAAAATGATACATATTTAGAGCTTCTTTGTATTGACTTGACCTCGTATAAGCTCTAATCATTGAATTCCACAAAGTAACACGTGGGTTTGACGTGAATTCAAAAACAGAGCGAGCCAAATCACATTTGTGAAACGAAGAGTAAGAATTAATGAGATGGGTAAGTATGGAATGGTCTTCTTTGAGGCCTGAAACTATCAAATGGCTATGGACTTGAAGCAGTGACTTAAGGTCTTTGCATGAAGAGAGGAGGCCAAGGTAGTGGGTGTAATTTTTTGAACTGTTGGAGGTTATAGTTTGGATTTCAGAAGCTACAGTTGCGAGTGCATGGTATTGTCTACGTAGTAGTAGTAGTACATTATTTACTGTCATAGCTCTCTCGGCCACGGAGGGAGAACCTGTATTATGGTTTCGGTGTTTTTTCAAAACTAAAAAATCAAAAGGTAAAGTAAAATACATATTAGAGCATTCTTAATTGGAGCATATATTTGTTACAAAGTTCTCATTGGGCCTCAACTCAAAATAGGGTTCCAGGGCTCAATAGTTTTATATGGGTCTTGACCATCATGGCCCAACTAACAAATCCCTTTCTCAGTTTCTCTTGTAAAAAAATTAATAATAATAAATAAATAAATAAATAAATAAACATATAGAATCTCTCTCTCTCTCTCTCTCTCTCTCTCACGAGAAATTATACAGTCCTTATGGTGCACCATTTCATTACAAGACTCCCACTTAAACAAAATTTATGAGTCACGTTATGATTAAAAAAAATTAAACATAAATTAATTTCCATTCAGCAATTTTAAACGTATGGAGTCTTCTAATGGAATGGTGGATAAGTGGCGTGGTCTACCATAAGGACTGTATAATTTCTCCTCTCACAGACACACAGTTGGCTTCATCTTGAAAACATAGCAAGCCACAAGGCACATTTGAGAAACAATGAGTATCAAATGGCCGTGAACTTGAAGTAGTGACTTAAGGGGTTGAGTTGTATATTTTATTGAGACATGTTAATGGGTATTCTTTGAGCAATTTTTAATAAAACCATATTAGAAAATTTTTAAGATCACTTTTTTGGGAAAAATAAAAAACTGGTAGAAAAATTAATTGATATATCATTTTCCCATAAAATGTTTTTAAAAATAGTTCCTAAACCAATGTACTTAGGGCATTCGTTAATGATTATGCGAAGAAAATCTGTAGACTGGATGCTTCGGATTAGAGAGGACTATCGGTTGAGTTAAGACGGCCCGAAAAAGTAAAGAATAGTAATCAAAGGTGACCGGGGTTGCCGGACAATAACCCTCCGATGACAAAGTCAGTTTTCTCTCTATTATTTTTGAGTTCCAACTTTTTAGGAATCATAGAACGTACCTTTTTTTGGTCTGAATCAACGTTTATATAGTGTCTTAAGAGCAGTTATTGGGTTTGTAATCTCCCATTGATTTGAGGAGATGTGTATTTGAATATAACTTCCTCAACTGTTTAGGAGTTATACTCTTTATGCGCAACGGTCACTAGGAGTTACACGTATGATACGGAATTGTTTTACTCACTTATGAATTTTCCCAAGTGTCCATGTGTCATCCAAAATTCCTCGTCCTGAGGCCCTCAAGTTATGATTACCTCGTCTTAAGGCCCTACAGTCAGCTTACCTCCTGAGGCACTCAAGGTATGATTACCTCGTCCTGAGGTCTTCAGTCAGCTTACCTCGTCCTGAGGCCCTCACTTGACAGGACAACGCCTCGTCCAGGTAACCTGCTCGTCCTGGACGATCTCTATGGACGAAATTGGAGTGGTATTTTATCATACCCCATCAGTTAACATTTTCCTATTTTATTTTAATGTTAACGGGTGCTTTAAGGCATTAGTTAATAAACTATATTAGGAAAATTTTAACATTACTTTTATGGAAAATATAAAAAGTTGACAGAAAAATTAACTGATTTATCATTTTCCCAGAAAATGTTTTTATAAATAGTTCCTAAACCAATGCTCTTTGTTAACATTTCCCTATTTTATTTTATTTTAGAGGGACAAAACGTGAGCAATATATTTTTAAGAATTCGAAGAATGAGAAAACAATAGACACAATATAAATTTTCTTTTAGTACAATTTAACTTAATATATTAAAAGGAAATTTGATTTTTTTAAATCATGTATAATTTTATTTTGTACTAATTTTACACTAGCTTTCCTTTTAATTATTAAAATCAAAGAATATATTAGAAATTTGTTTTTATTGGGTGTGAATTTTGAAAATATAATCATTGGATTGCATGTTTTTATTATATGTTTCATGCTTGCAAAATTTAAAAAAAAAATCAAAGATCAATAGTTGTGTCATCAATGATATGTTTATATTAAAGTTAGCTTAAATGCAAAACTGACCCTCTAAATTTATTCAGATTTTATTTCAGTCCTCTAAGTTTGCTTTTGTTCATTTCAGTCCTTTAAGTTTGCTTTCGTTCATTTCAGTCCTCTAAGTTTTAGATTTATTCAATTAAGGCACTTTCGTTAATTTTTGTTAAAATTTTATGAAAAAAAAAATCTGGAATATATTTATCAATCGTTAATTGAATTTTTTTAATTTAAAAAATTTGAAGAAAAAGTTATAAAAATGAAATATTAACCACAACATATAACAAAAGTTGATAGAAAAGTCTTAATTGAATAAACTTGAAAGTTAGAGGACTAAAATGAACAAAAAAAATGTTAGAGGACTAAAATGAAATCGAAATAAACTTAGAGGGTCAGTTTTGCATTTTACCCTTTAAAGTTTTGGGTAAAATATAATGCATGAATAAAACGTATATTGATTGAATAGTAAATAACATTTAATTTGAATGAAAGTTGATGTGCGTGTTAGGAAAATAAAGAGCATGCAATCTAACGATTAGATTTTCAAAATTCACATTCAATAAAACGATATAAGAGGAGTCTACAAATTTTCTCTCCAAATTACTTTGGAGAAACTTTTTTCTTGAAAATGCTTGTTCAATAGTGAAGTAGAAATTTAAAGACTAGTAAGCACAGTAACAACTTTCTCCATAAATTTAAATGTTTTTGTTCTTTTGATGTGGCAGAAAAACAAATTTTCCCTGAAAATTGGGTGCTTTTTTTTTTTATCAATAGAAAATGATATCAATTTAAACAAGTTTTAATCTGCTCCAAACACCAAAAGAGGGGGGAACTAAATTCCAAAAAATGTGTTATTAAAATATTTGTGTGTTACGAATTATGATAAACATTTATGTTCCGTTTGTTTCAAAATGAAATATATATATTTGGAAATTGTTTTTAAGATGAAAACATTTTTATAGGGAAAAGAAAATCGCTTGTTCTTAATCCGTCTTTTGCCAGCCCAATCTAAAAAGCATTGGACTCATTGGGCCTCGACCCAATTTAAGGAAACAAAATTCATTTCATGTATTTTTGCCGCGTATGTTGTGAATTTTGGCGCCCAACGGAAGACATTTATCCTAATTCCTATACCATTCCATACAACGTTGGGAATGTTACTCCTTCATGGATTAGGATGAGTTGCCTTATAAGTCCCGCTCTCCCTTCTCTTCAACCTCCCCGAAACACAAACACAAACCCTTTGTCTTTCTTTGTTAATTTCTTTCGTTTCTCATGTTTCCTGTGCTACAATCCAAGCAAAACCAAGGAGAAATAGATGGCCAAAACAGTGAACTTTCGTTGGAACCATCGCTTTCTTCCATAACCGATGAGATTATTTCCTCCTCTGCTTCTGAAACTACTGAAAAAGAGCCTAAGTTCCATAATTTTTTGCCTATTCCAGTGATCGATCGACTCCAATCCAGTTTGGTAAATGAGTTTGTCCCCAAAACCCAACATGAATCTGAGGAGGTTTCAACGGAATTGAAGCTTGGTTTATATGACCCTTGGGTTATGAAGAAGAAGATTACGGTAAGTGATATTGACAATTTGTCAAGGCTCTTGATAGCAAAGGACTTGGTAAAGGAGCATATTTTGCCGCAATGGGACACAAGCTTCATTGAAAGCATTAAGGAAGGGGTCGAAATCGCTGTTTGGGATTTTGATACCAAGACCGAACATCAATTGCGCTTCAAACGGTGGTCAAGTAATGGGAGTTACGTCTTCAATGGAATGTGGAATCGAGATTTTGTGAGTAGGAGACAACTGAAAGTAGGTGATGAGATTGGACTTTTTTGGGATCAATGCAATTCAAGATTCAATTTTAGCGTTCTCAACCGGGCTTCGAGCAATTAATCCGCTCTTAATTTACTAGTTTTCTTTTGCAATTCCGCAACTGTGACTATAGACTTATTAGCTAATTGTCAAATAGCTTGTTAATAGAAGCTTAGTTTATTTATTGATTTATTTTTAATTTGTGAAGCTTGAAACATAGTACAATTTTAGGCTAATCTATGACTTCTTTTTCGTTTTCTATCTTTTCCCTTCTTAGTTGCTTGTACAACTATCAGTATATCATTTTAAACTTGTTAATGTTTCTGGTTTCAATTCAATGTATTGCTGAGGTAAATGTAAATCATTACTAGGATTAATGCGATTATGAAGAGTGATCTTAGCCATTTGAGTTAGTTCTTGATGCAAATAAATTAACTAGAAGATTTTGTCATTTTTAGGCTTACATTGTGACAGATATATAGGTTGAGATTCAAGGCCTCAAAAAAAAAAAAAAAAAAAAAAAAAAAAAAAAAAAAAAACCATTTTAGACTTAACCATTTGTTGGGTATACCGTATACCCATGTAAGTGAAGTCCTATGTTAAATAATAGTAACAAGAGGAGTGGTTAGTATAATATAGGCTTTTGTTTTTGTTTTTTTTTTTTTTTTTTTGAATCTGCAATTTCGTTCGAAAAATAGGAACATATGGGCAATCTACCTTACAAATAGAGGCTCCAGCAAATGCCCAATAACCTCTACCCAACAACCCATAAAAAACCACAAACACTCTGAACATCCCCCACAAACACTCAAAAAGGCTAAATAAGATAATCAAAGCTCCTGGTAGTATACTTTGATATAATATAGTTGAATCCAAAGTACAAGCACATAACATTTTATTTTTCTTGAAACATAGCAAAGTTTTAGTCTAAACTATGACTTCTTTTTCGTTTTTTGTTTTCCCTTCTTAGTGGCTTGTACAACTATTGGTATATTTTTTACAATTGCTCAGGAAATGAAACAAACTTGTTAATGTTTAACTTTGAGATTTCTGAGGTTGATCAATTCAATGCCATTGCTGATGTTGAGAGATGAGAGGGAGAGAGAGAGCTTGCTTTCATGGAGGATGTGGTGATAGCATTTTAATGGTGAGAAAGAAATACAGATTCTAGCGTCTAGAGAACTCAATAAACTTTCTAGTAAGCAAAGGCACATATTGGCTGAAAGAGGTGTTATGTCACTTTTGGTTATGAATCTTCTGCGTTCGCATGACTAGTTGACTTCGTTTACAATCTAATTCGGGGTGGCTTTGAACTCTCAACTTGCTCTTTAAAAACAGTGCGCTGTAAAATTAATATGGAAAGTTTCTCTCTACCTCATGCTCTTCGATTAATTAGTGGGACTATGGAACATTTTACTATAATAGTTGGAGCTTTCTTTGGGGTGAAAAGGAACCTATAGATTTATTATTGAAACCAAAAGAGGGTGAAAAGTTAAAAACAATAAACCAAGGACTGCATGTCAATCCCAGTTCTGATCCACTCTATCAGCAATTGATAAAAACTTCTTCAGCCTATCGTCAAAGCACTTTAAAAACTCCTTCAATTTCACACAAAATTTACCTAAAAATAAAAGTTAAGAAATTCGATTATAACAAAATGTAGCCATAGAATCTGATTTAGCATTGGGGAAGGCGCCAACGGGGGCTTGGCTCAGCTGGCAAGATTCGGACGCTTCGTGCAACACACCTAGGTTTGAGTCTCGCTACCAGCAGATTTCCGTTGGTGGGCATACTTGGTGGGGGGTGTACTCAAATGAGGTGACTCCCACACAGAGAGTACAGGGTGGTCTGCCTGCGATGTTCTCACCTTACCTACTCCAAGGTCACTGGCTTCCTGCCCGGGGGTGTAATATGACCATAAAGACCCCCATTTTTGGTTCTCAAAAAAGAAAAAAAAAAAAGCATTGGGGAAGGCAAAAAAATAGGCTGATCTACAATACAATAAAGGATTCAAATAAGCAAACAACTGAAACGGAAATGTACCCCCATAATCCAGCATATAAGTAGTGTGTATAATTTCACACTAAATAATATAACTCAATAAAGCCAACAGATAACAATTCATGAAGTTTTAAATGTAAAAAATACCAAGCCATTGTCGTAGATTAAAGCAAGTTCTAAGTTCCATGACCTATAAACATTGAACCAGATAGTTGGAAAGATCTCCATTGCATAGCTCACATAGTGCGGCTTCTAACAACCTCAAGGCCCATTGCAATAGGATTAGTAGCTTGCAACTCCACCTGAATGCCATCCAACTCTCTCTTAAACCTATCCTTAGATCTGGCATAAATCATTTTGCTTCTCACCTTTGAAATATCAGGGGACCTTCATACATAATATAATAGATCAGTAAATGCACAAACCACAACAAAAAATAATACAGAAGAATGGAACAAGAACATGAACTCTAAAACACTAAAGAATACCTTGCGATCAAACAATCCTACTCCTAGGGACATTCTCCAGCATAGCATCACTCATTGTCAGGGAGGCTTGCAGAGAAATCCTCATAACTATCAATTGTTGTATATATAGGTATATACGAGAATAGGTTGTAATAATGTTGTTTGAGTTTGGAAAATATTGTTTTATAAAGTTGTTAAAGTGAAAATTCGAAATTCAGCATTTTTGATCGGTCGAATCTTTGACCCGATCAATCGAAATGATAAGAAAATAATCTTGGAGCCTTTGGATGAATCGATCGCTATTCGATTCTTGTTCAATCGATCGAAAAGATCACTCGATTGATCGAGAGGAACTTTAGACCGATCAAAAGTTGTAAAATAGAATTTTTTGCAGAATTTTCAAGTGATTGTTCAAACAGTTTGAAGAGGTTTCAAGTCTTATGAACGATTTTATGAAACATTTTAATTCTCCATACATGCCTTTGATGAAATATAACCTTATGGGCATAAATAGAGGTTTATGTTCACTTGAAAATAGTAAGTTAGAGAGAAACACAATAAATTCTATAGTCATTCTTCAGAATTACTATCTGTAAAACCTAACATCTTGGTTATATCCTGAGGACAAATTTGCTATAACTCTTTAGCAACTATAGTGTGGGGGCAAATATTGTCTAAGGGGCAAATATTGTCTAAGAAAAATGATATCGTGCTTCTAAATTATCTATTTTCTATTTGTCTTTTGTGTTAACCTTGTTGTTCTATTATTACCTTGTGTAATATCTCTAACATCAACTATTTGAAATCAACATTTCCTTACTTTAACATACACACATAGATATACACACCATCCTCCTCGCACATATTAGGTGCATGTTCAGAGGCTTTTTTCTAATGAAAAATTTGAAAGTTAAAAAAAGAAATAATAATAAATTAAAAAAAAAAACATTTTAGAAGAAATAACGTCACTTAATGATTAAGAACCTTATGACATAACTATTCTTCAAGAGCATACATGTTTCATCCAAAATAAGTTGAATAACCGCAATTGAAAATCCCATGAATGACCAAATAACTATATAATTATATAAAAAAAAACACAAGGTCCTTGTTTCTTTCCTCCCCTTCTAACATTCACGAAATCTGTCATCTCAACCAAGCAAACCAAAATACTCCAAAATATTTTCCACTGATTCAGAGTGCAAAGCTGACTTCTCAAGGTGGCTCATCAATCATTGTTATTTTAGTGTATGTAGATGATATACTCATAGGCTGTAGCTAGCAATGAGTTGGAAGGTGATACAAAAATCGAACATTTTCTGCATGATAAATTCAAACTGAAAGATCTTGAACCACCCAAAATACTTGTTAGAAGTAGCAAGATCTTCTAATGGAATTGCAGTGTGTCAAAGGAAGTATAAATTAGAACTCTTGGCTAATTCTAGTTATTTAGGTAGTAAAACTGTGAAGTCACCAATGAAAGTGCATCTCAAACTTTCAAGCCATGAAGGAGATGAACTATCAGACCCTTCTCAACATGGAAGATTGATTGCTTGAATCTAACTAGAATTTTCTGTGTTGGTCTCAAATGAAAGTGATGGTTCCTGTTAAACTGTGTACTAGTCAAGAATGGAAGGGAACTGCCTTAGCTACAAGTAGTTTAGCATATATATACTTAAACTACAAAGTTTGTATATAGAATTAGTTAGATTCTGTTTTGACACTTGTCAGTTTTGTATTGGCTAGATTAGAAGTTACTTACTACTGTTAGTTTTTCCCGCCTTTGATCCTATATATGTAAAGGCAGAGCTCAGATATTTATCAATACAAGCACATACAGTTTTCTCATCTCTCTCTCATGGTTTGCTAGGTTTCTTCCATTGATGAAGATTGTGTGTGTGCTTGAATTCTAACATGGTATCAAAGTAGAGCTAGTTCAGAGTCTTTGTTGTTGGTACTCTCTGAAATTGCTAGTTTAATTCTTTGTTTTTTCTCGTGCTTAGTTTCAGATCAAGTAGAAAATTTTCCTTTACATTTTCTCTTGATTCTCACACATTTTCTTTCCCCTTTGTTTTGCTTTGTTTTGCAATTCTTAGCTAATTGAATTTTGAACTTAGGGTTTTAGTAATTGAATTTCATTTGGATCTTAACTTGATCATTGAAAATTCAATTTTCATCTCTTGTGAAAGAACCTTAGGGTTTCTGTAGTTGAATTCATCATCTAAATCTTCACTTGTTCGTAGATCTAGATTCAATTCCTGTTCTTATTGAATTCTGGTTTAATTCTCGTTATGAGAATCTTGAAGCTTTCGTTGCTGTTCCTTTTGAATTCTGGTTTAGAGTTCATCAATCTTGGTTTTAGTATATCAGTTCTTGATTTTTGATTTGAAGAAATGAGTGATAGTACATCATGTACCTCTGTTCCAACCATTCAACCATGGGAAAATTCTTCTAGCCCATATTTCTTGTCTAACATTGACAATCTTGGTGTGTCACTTGTTGTTCAACACCTCGCTGAAGAGAACTACAACACTCGGAGTATAGCTGTTCTCAATGCCTTGGATGCTAAATCCAAAATAGGCTTCATTGATGGGTCTTTACTGAAGCCTCAATCAGTTGATCATTCTCTCTACACTGCTTGGTGCAAATGTAACAGTACTATCCTAGCTTGGTTGTTCAATTCCATCTCAAAGGATCTTCAACCTAGTGTGGTCTACTTCAAGACAGCAAAGGAGGTTTGGTTGGATTTACAACACATATATTCTCAAGGCAATGGGCCATATATTTTTGAGTTGAGGAAAGAAATTTGCTCTTTAGCACAAGAGGATCTGAGCATCAGTAGCTATTGCACCAAATTTAAGTCACTGTGGCAAGAATTTTTAGATTATAGGACTTGTTCTTATGGTCATCAGGCAGAAGACTGTGTCATGTCTTTTCTGATGGGCCTTAACGAAACCTATACCACAGTTAAGGGGCAAATTCTGTTAATGGACCCCATTCCTTCTTTGGGTAAGGTGTTTTCTTTTTTGCTTCAAGATGAGAAGCAAAGGAAGGTTGGAAAGAAGAGCACCATTGAATCTTCTGCTTTGGCAGTCAAGACTAATGATTCAAGCAAATCCTTCAACGAGGCCAAATTTGGGAGACCTCAATGTGGTTTTGGGACTTGTAGTTGATAAATGCTACAAGCTACATAGGTACCCTCCTGGTTATAAGTTCAAGACCAAGGGTTCACAAGCTGGTTCCTTTGCGAATAATGTTGTAGCAATTGACAATTCTCCTGATGAAAGTGTGAATTTGACCTGTTCAGAATATCAACAATTGCTTAGTTTGTTGAATTCTCACAACCACTTTGGTACTTAAGCACCACAAGAAGGAGGTTCCGACGCACACCAAGTTGCCAATATCATCATTCAACCTAGCATTGGTCTTCAAGAACATGAGGTTTCAGGTATTTGGTTAGCTCCTTCCTTAGAATATTCTGTTTTTTCTTCTAGTGTTGTCATAACTCATGTTAGTTCCACTAATTGGATTCTGGATAGTGGTGCCACAGATCATATGGTGTATTTTATTCAATTTTTTACTTCTATTACTTCGATAGTTCAAATTTGTTAGGTTACCTAATGGTGATATGGCTAAGGTTACACATGTTGGGATTGTTCAAGTTTCTCCTACATTGCTCTTAAAAAATGTGCTTTGTATTCCTAGTTTCTCCTTCAATTTGATCTCTATCAGCACACTAACTCATACTTCATCTTCTTGTTGTATTTTTTTTTTTTACAATTCTATCTCATTTAGGACTTATAGCTCTGGAAGATGATTGGGTTGGGTAACAAGCAAGGAGGCCTCTATACATTGCAAAGCAACTCTCTTGTTTCCCTGCCAACATCTGTTTCTACTGTCCTTGCTAAGCTGTCTAGGTTTTCATTTTTCTGTTTCAACTCTTGTATTTCTGAGGTTGATAAAACTAGCTTATGGCATTGTAGGTTAGGTCATCCTTCCCCACAAAGATTAGCCTTGTTGCAATCACTTGTACCAAATGTCATTACATGCAATATTAATAAAAGATTTGATTGTTCTGTTTGTCCTCTTGCCAAGCAAAAAAGGTTGCCTTTTCCTTCATCTATTTCTTCTTCATCATCTTGTTTTGACTTGATTCATGCTGACATTTCGGGGCCTTATTCTACTCCTTCATTAAATGGATCTAAGTATTTTCTTACTTTAGTGGATGATTATAGTAGATGTACTTGGGTCTACTTAATGAAACACAAATTTGAAACTTCATGCTTAATTCAATCCTTTTCTAATTTGATTTTCACACAATTTAAGGTTCCTATCAAGATCCTTAGATCTAATAATGGACTTGAGTTTGCCTTAAGCTCCTTTTATGCTTCTGAAGGTATCATACATCAGCTTAGTTGTGTAGAAACACCACAACAGAATTCAGTGGTTGAAAGGAAGCATCAGCATCTTCTTGCTGTTGCTAGAGCATTAAGGTTTCAAGCCAATCTTCCTTTAAAATTTTGGGGTGATTGTGTTCTTACTGCCACTTATCTCATTAATAGAATGCCTAGTCCTCTTTTGCATGATATTTCTCCATTCCAAATGTTATTGGGTTATTCTCCTTCCTATAATCATCCGGCTGCCTTTGTTATGCTTCTACCTTGGCAAGAGACAGGTTAAAATTTGATCCTAGGGCCAAGGCATGTATTTTCCTTGGTTATCCATTTGGTACAAAAGGTTACAAACTTTATGATTTAGCTTCTAGAACCTATTTTGTTTCCAAGGATGTTATCTTCAAAGAGTCATGTTTCCCTTTTAAACACCGGTTTGCAAAATCCACTTGCATTCCTTCTTTCCCAACTTCTCATTCAATGTTTCCAGACCAACTTGTTCTACCTGAGTCTTGTCCATCACCTGTTATTGTGACAACAAAGTTACTTTGTACATTGCTGCCAATCCCGTGTACCATGAAAGAACAAAACATGTTGAAGTGGATTGTCATTTTATTAGAGAGAAAATTCAAGATGGTGTTATCAAGACCTTCCACACTCCAACAAGGCATCAAATAGCAGATTTCTTCACGAAAGCTCTTGGACAAAAGCAGTTCTTTCATTTTCTTTCCAGGATGAGCTTGAAGGGGAGTGTTAAACTGTGTACTAGTCAAGAATGGAAGGGAACTGCCTTAGCTACAAGTAGTTTAGCATAGATATACTTAAATGGCAAGTAGTTTGTATATAGAATTAGTTAGAATTTTTTTTGATAGTTGTTAGTTTTGTATTGGCTAGATTAGAAGTTAGTTACTACTGTTAGTTTTTCCACCTCTGATCCTATATATGTAAAGGCAGAGCTTAGATATTTATCAATACAATCACATACAGTTTTCTCATCTCTCTCTCATGGTTTGCTTGGTTTCCTCCATTGATGAAGATTGTATGTGTGCTTGAATTCTAATGGTTCCATTGAAAGTTCATCAATCTTCTGTGTTGAGAACGGTCTGATATTGAAAACTTCTATATTTTATCATGAAAAATGTCTTCCCGTTGGACCTTAATTAGTTTCTTTTATCTCAAAAATCAAAATACAAATAAAAAGGTTTTCTAAACTCATTCTCCCGAATATGTAAAACATTTCAAATGTGATGTGATTAAGCCAAATATTCAATGCGTATTCAAATTCAAAACTTTTAGCCTATTATACATAATGATTGTAATCAAGCCAAATATTGTGTTAATAGTGTCATAATCTAATTTAACATCTAATTCAAGTTTTGAAAAATGGACAGATAAATAAATAATTTTATACTCGAATTTTTTTTTCTTAAAAATCTCAAAAAATACACTAATGAGATAAGAAAGATGAGCAATACAAAATATTTGTAAATGCTTAAAAGCAATTACTTACACATCTAAATACATCATATAATAAAGATATAACAATTTGGTTCTAATTTGTCAAACAATATATTTACAAAAAGTGAAGGGAAATTGCACAAAGACCATATTCTTCAACTACACTAATTGTTTTTATCGTATTGTCCAAACTATCTTGCTATTTTCCAAATAAACTAAAACTTGACAATAACACAAAATATGGACAAGTATTTAGTATTGCAATTAAAATGAAAAAAAAAAATTGCATCAAAGAACACATATGAGTTAGTCAATAATAAGACAATAGGTGTACAAACTTCATAAAAAATCCGACAAAAAATGAGAGAGAGAGAGAGAGAGAGAGAGAACCTTTTGTGTGGAAAAATAAAATATGCATAAAATGAGAAAGAATGACAAATATATAGTAAGAGGATGAGAATAAGAAAAGACAATATAAAGAAAAACAAAGGGGCAAAATTATATGTAAAGTTAAAACCATCTAAGAGGAATATGTATAGACAATACATAGTTATAATATTAAAATTAAAGTAGATAAATATGTAAAATTAAAACTTCCTAAGATGAATTTGTAAAGCCAATATATTTATATATTTAATAATATCCAAAAAATTAAAAGTAAAAAATAAATATGAAAAAAATAATGATGTGACAGTGATGTGGACGGTGAGGTGACTTAATAGGAGCGTGACAATAAATATTATTGTAGTACCATTGGGCCCGAATTATACGCAATGGGCCGGCCCACAAACTCTCACAATGAAAGAGGCCCGACTTCACATCTAGAAATGGTTCGAGGACGCAATCCGTCCAAATCTACAAAGACACGTGATAAGAAGGGGTGTCGTGCATGATCAAAATACCAAGGAATACAACGTCCGAGGACAGCATAGTCCTCGGCAAGTGTTGCCGAGGATGACGTAGTTGATTTAACAGTCCGACAGCTCCCCTAACAGAAGCCTGTGGTGCTGGAACTAAAGAGATAAAGATAAAGATTAAAGGGGAGGGATAGGGGAACATCCAGAAAAAAGCTGCTACCACCGCATTTAAAGCTCTACACCTGCTTCTCTGGCCGCATTAATGAAGAAGTGACACCTGAACGTTGGGTTTGAACCATATCTTCATCATCAGAGACCTGAGTAAAAAGGGATGATGGGACAAGTATCCAAAGGAGAAGAAGGTCAGGATTACACGTGGAAGAAAGGGAAAAGGAGAGAGGCCTATAAAAGGTGAAGGAAGAAGACGTAGAAGGGGGGGATATAGAAATTGGAAAAGAGAGAGAGAGAAAGAGGGAGAACTTGTAAGGAAATTCAAGCATTTGTCCTCGGCAATAATATACAAAGTAATATTTCGTCCATGATTGACAAGTATATGCATAGGTTCTATGATCAAGCCAAACCTGGATGTTATTTATCACCCAAATCCAAGGATTAAAATCCTGCTCTCTATAAATTCATTGTTTAGGGCTCAGAGACTGAATCCAATATCAAGCTCGATCCGTGCCCTTACAATTGGCGCCGTCTGTGGGAATCCTTGAGTTTTTGGTGCAGATAACATGATGGCGGGCTTGAATCCAGACCATGCTGAATCTCTCGGATCCCAGCACGGGGATCCATATCAACAGACAGAGCATATAGAAGATCGAGAAGGCAGTGTGCACTCGGTGCGGACCGCCGGTAATCCTCAAGATAGGAGCAGGGGCCCTAATGAGGCAAATACTAGGGCCATGCAGAGGAAAATTGATCATCTGAAAAGGAAATTACGTCGGGTCAAACGTAAACGTACGCCTTCCATATCTGACCCTTCGTCAGAAGATTCCCAGAGCAGTAGTTACAAGCAGAGGTCGGCAACTCCTCCTAGTGAGACGTTTTCTTACCAAGAAGGGAGTCCCCATGATATGGTGAGCAAAAAATCCCTTCCCAGGGGCTCGGGCAGCCATGCCATGGGGAAAGCGCTGCTCCAACTTTCCAAATCACCCTTCACACGACGTATTGAGAGGGGAAGACTCCCCCGTCGGTTCACGCAGCCAAACTTCACCATCTATAATGGCAAAACAGACCCAGTGGAGCACGTGAGCCATTTTAATCAACGCATGGCGGTCTATTCACAGAATGAAACCTTGATGTGTAAAGTTTTCCCCTCAAGTTTAGGGCCTGTCGCGATGAGATGGTTCAACGGCTTAAAAGCGGACTCCATCAATTCCTATATGGAACTTACAATGGCGTTTGGGTCTCGTTTTGTTACATGCAGCAGGGTACCTCGGCCTTTAGACTCGTTACTGTCCATGGCCATGAGAGAGGGCGAGACGCTGAAAACCTACTCGGACAGGTACTGGGAAGCGTTTAACGAGATCGATGGCGATTTTGATGAAGTGGCAATCAACACCTTTAAGGTCGGCCTTCCAGTTGAACATGATTTAAGGAAGTCCTTGACCAAGAAGCCAGTGAAAACAGTTCGTCGGCTCATGGATCGTATCGATGAATATAAGAGGGTTGAGGAGGATCAGCAGCAATGTAAAGGGAAGATGAAAACTATCCCTCAGGAGAGTAGAGATTACAAGGCAGAGAGGTATAACAGCAAATGGCCGCGAAAAGATTTCACTAGCCAGACTAGATCGGCCCCACCCCAGACAGTGAACGCCGTATTTCGTGAGCCAGTACAACAAGTGTTGGAGAAAATTTGCCGAGAGCCGTACTTTAGATGGCCCAGCAGGATGATAGGAGACCCTACCAAACGTAACTAGAACCTCTATTGCAATTATCACCAAGATAAGGGCCACACCACAGAGAATTGCAGGAACCTGTGGAATTACTTGGATCAGTTGGTTAAGGAGGGGAGGTTAAGGCAATTTATGAATCGACCCAATGAACCAGGCACCCAATCAGGTTCCGTGAACCAGGGAAGCAACAATGTGAGGCCACCTCTGGGCACGATCAATGTCATATTCGCAGCGCCAGGTCGAACAGGGTCATGTCCTACCAGAATAATGTCAGTACTATGTCCATCTGCCGACGACACCTACGCCGAGCCGAAGAGGCTCAAGAGGAGCCTCTCGCCTGTGTTGGGATTTTCAGAGGAGGATAAAGTGGGCACTATCCAACCGCATGATGATGCGTTGGTCATCACTTTAAGAATAGGAGGTTATGATGTGAAAAGAGTGATGGTTGACCAGGGTAGTGGGGCTGACATCATGTACCCAGATTTGTTCAAGGGGCTCAATTTGAGGCCTGAAGATCTCACTGCTTATGACTCCCCATTAATAAGCTTTGAGGGGAAGGCTGTTATTCCAAAGGGGCTAATTAGGTTACCTGTACAGTCAGGACCAGTGGTAGTGGACGTGGATTTCGTCGTAGTAGATGCCTATTCCCCTTACACAGCCATAATGGCAAGACCATGGTTGCATGCCTTAGGTGCTGTGTCATCAACTTTGCACGTCAAGCTGAAATTCCCGTATGAGGATAGGGTTGAGGAAATACTAGGCAGCCAGTCTATGGCGAGGCAATGTATAACGGCGGCCATTACACATCAGACGAGACAGGAGTCTCAAACCCCGGTCGAAAGGGATTTATAGCAGTTAGTATCCTCGGCCGAGCCAAATGAAGCCGAGATTGAAGGACCGGGCTGTGAAGATTTGGAGAAAGTGGTTATCGCAGATGATGCAGAGAGATTCTTCCAAGTAGGAAGTCAATTACCCCCACAAGAGAAAGAAGATCTGGTCACATTTTTGAAGCGAAACATCGATGTGTTTGCATGGGATGCCTACGAAGCACCAGGAGTCAATCCGGAGTTTATTTGTCACCACCTCAATGTTAACCCGGCCGCTGTGCCACGGAGGCAACCACCTCGGCGTTCATCCAGAGAGCACGCTGAGGCCGTTAAAGAAGAGGTGGCAAAACTCAAGAAAGCAGGGGCCATTAAGGAAGTGTTTTATCCGGAGTGGTTAGCCCATACGGTAGTGGTAAAAAAGAAGAATGGAAAATGGAGGGTATGCGTGGACTTTACAGACTTGAATAAGGCTTGCCCAAAAGATTCATTCCCAATGCCCCGCATAGATCAGTTGGTGGATGCCACTGTAGGGCATCCTCGGATGAGCTTTCTGGATGCTTTCCAAGGTTATCATCAAATACCCTTAGCTCCAGAAGACCAGGAAAAGACAGCCTTTGTCACACCCATAGGGAACTACCACTATAAGGTGATGCCCTTCGGCTTGAAGAATGCTGGGGCTACCTATCAAAGAATGATGACACGAATGTTCGAACCGCAACTGGGAAAAACGATTGAGGTGTACGTAGATGACATGGTAGTTAAAAGTAAGACTATCTCGGCTCACATACCCGACCTCGACGACACCTTTCAAACGCTGAGGAAGCACAAGTTACGCCTCAACGCATCCAAATGTTCCTTTGGTGTAGGGTCAGGCAAATTTTTGGGTTACATGGTGACGCATAGAGGAATTGAGGTCAACCCCGCTCAGGTCAAGGCCATCAACAACTTACAGCAGCCTCGGAATCCGAAGGAAGTGCAGAGGTTAACTGGAATGACGGCTGCTCTCAACCGATTTATCTCAAGATCTGCTGATCGGTGTAGACCGTTCTTCCAACTGTTAAACAAATGGAAGGGGTTTGAATGGACAGAAGAGTGTGCTGTTGCTTTTCAGCAGCTTAAAGAATATCTTGCCCACCCTCCTATCATGTCTCGGCCCGAGGCTGACGAGGTTCTATTCGCATATATCGCGGTGGCAACCCACGCCGTTAGTCTGGTGCTAGTAAGGGTTGACGGGGACATACAAAAGCCAGTTTACTATGTGAGCAAGTCTCTACATGAAGCCGAGGTACGTTATCCGCCATTAGAGAAGGCAATCCTCGCCGTGGTGCATGGCACACGTAAGCTCCCCCATTACTTCCAGTCCCATACGGTGGTTATTTTGACCCAGCTTCCACTAAGGGCTATACTCCGGAGTGCGGATTATACCAGCAGGATTGCAAAATGGGGAACCATCTTGGGCTCTTTTGATATTAAGTACATGCCCCGCACAGCAATAAAGGGTCAGGTGTTGGCTGATCTCGTTGCGGAATTTGCTGAACCCATAATAGAAGATAGTGTGATCAACAAGGACATTGATGAAAAATCAGTTGGCATGGTTGCATGTAAAGGTCTCGCGGTGTGGACTGTGTATGTTGATGGGGCTGCTAATCAAAGAGGATCCGAGTGGGGGTGGTAATTACGACCCAGAAGGTCTCACACTGGAAAAGTCCTTAAGACTGGGATTCTCGGCTACTAATAATGAGGCCGAGTATGAAGCCTTGCTGAAAGGAATGGATATGGTCCACAAGTTGGGGGGAAAGATTGTGCAAATGTTCTCAGACTCTCAGCTAGTTGTGGGTCAAGTAGATGGAAAGGTAGAGGCCAGAGATCCGAGGATGCAGGATTACTTGAATCAAGTCAAAACCACACAACGCAAGTTTGAATCCTTTACTTTGTCCCATGTCCTTAGAAGCGGCAACACGCATGCCGATTCCTTAGCAACTCTTGCCACGTCATCAGCACAGGGACTACCTCGAATTGTCCTGGTTGAAGACTTACCTAAACCCTCGAAAATGATGGGCAGTGTTATTTTTGTGCACTAGATTAGAGTGGGGCCTAGCTGGATGGACCCCATTATGTCCTTCCTCAAAGATGATGTTCTGCCCGAAGAAAGGGTCGAAGCAGATAAAATACGTAGGAAAGCCTCTCGATTTTGGCTGGCAGAGGACAATAAGCTTTATAAACGATCCTTCTCTGGCCCATACCTGCTATGCATACATCCAGAGGCGACTGAGCTGCTTCTGGAAGAACTACACGAAGGGATTTGTGGGAGTCACACGGGGGGAAGGTCTTTGGCTCACAGAGCCCTCACGCAAGGGTACTGGTGGTCCAACATGCAACGAGAAGCTCAAGCTTATGTGAGGAAATGCGATCAGTGCCAAAGGTTCGCCCCAAACATTCACCAACCTGGGGGCGTTCTCAACCCCCTCACGAGCCCCTGGCCTTTTGCGCAATGGGGTCTGGACATTGTGGGTCCTTTCCCAAAGGCGCCTGGGAACAGAAGGTATTTGATTGTGGCCACAGACTATTTTACTAAGTGGGTGGAAACCGAGCCTCTGGCAAATATCAGGGATGTCGATGTAAAGAAATTCGTGTGGAAGAACATTGTTACCCGATTTGGCGTCCCTCGCACCCTCATCTCAGATAATGGTTTGCAATTTGATAGCAAGATGTTTAGGCGATATTGTTGTGACCTCGGCATAGCCAACAGGTACTCCACACTGGCTTATCCGCAAGGGAACGGGCAGGCCGAGGCTGTCAACAAAGTTATAGTAAATGGGCTAAAGAAGAGACTGGAGGATGCCAAAGGAAGATGGGTGGAGGAATTGCCTCATGTCCTGTGGACGTATCGGACCACACCTCGCCAATCAACAGGAGAGACGCCATTCTCGATGACTTATGGCGCCGAGGCTGTTATACCTTCGGAAATTGGATTCCCAACGATAAGGACAAGTTCCTTCACCCCGGAGAGCAATGATAAGCTACTAGAAAAAGATCTGGATTTGGTTCAAGAAAGAAGAGAAGCTGCGATGATCCATCTGGCTCATTACCAACAAAAGCTGAAGCAGGGGTATGATTTGAACGTGAACCCGAGACCGTTTGCTCTTGGAGACTTAGTGTTGAGAAAAGTGGTGGGTAATACCAAAAATCCAGCCTGGGGAAAGCTCGGACCTAATTGGGAAGGACCATATCGCATCACCGCAATAGCTGGAATAGGAGCTTACTACCTGGCAGATTTGGATGAAAAAGTTGTACCCCATCCTTGGAATGTAAGTAACTTGAAACGATATTATTATTAATGAAAAGTGTTGCTGTCATTTTATACATGTCGTTTTTGTACTATTCTGTTGTGCCTAAGGTTACGCCGAGTCCTCGGATTCTCTGCCTTAGCTCTAGTTAAATTAAGGTTACGCCGGATCATCAGGTCCTCTATCTTAATTTAAAATAAAAAAGGTAAGGTTACGCCGGGTCCTCGGATCCTCTACCTTAGCTCTAATTCAATTAAGGTTACGCCGGATCATCAGGTCCTCTATCTTAATTTAAAATAAAAAAGGTAAGGTTACGCCGGGTCCTCGGATCCTCTACCTTGGCTCTAGTTAAATTAAGGTTACGCCGGATCATCAGGTCCTCTATCTTAATTTAAAATAAAAAAGGTAAGGTTACGTCGGGTCCTCGGATCCTCTACCTTAGCTCTAATTCAATTAAGGTTACGCCGGATCATCAGGTCCTCTATCTTAATTTAAAATAAAAAAGGGTAAGGTTACGCCGGGTCCTCGGATCCTCTACCTTAGCTCTAATTCAATTAAGGTTACGCCGGATCATCAGGTCCTCTATCTTAATTTAAAATAAAAAAGGTAAGGTTACGCCGGGTCCTCGGATCCTCTACCTTGGCTCTAGTTAAATTAAGGTTACGCCGGATCATCAGGTCCTCTATCTTAATTTAAAATAAAAAAGGTAAGGTTACGCCGGGTCCTCGGATCCTCTACCTTAGCTCTAATTCAATTAAGGTTACGCCGGATCATCAGGTCCTCTATCTTAATTTAAAATAAAAAAGGTAAGGTTACGCCGGGTCCTCGGATCCTCTACCTTAGCTCTAATTCAATTAAGGTTACGTCGGATCATCAGGTCCTCTATCTTAATTTAAAATAAAAAAGGTAAGGTTACGCCGGGTCCTCGGATCCTCTACCTTGGCTCTAGTTAAATTAAGGTTACGCCGGATCATCAGATCCTCTATCTTAATTTAAAATAAAAAAGGTAAGGTTACGCCGGGTCCGCGGATCCTCTACCTTAGCTCTAATTCAATTAAGGTTACGCCGGATCATCAGATCCTCTATCTTAATTTAAAATAAAAAAGGGTAAGGTTATACCGGGTCCTCGGATCCTGTACCTTATTTCAAATTTAACTAAGGTCCCGATAAATCAACAGGTCCCCCGTCTTAGTTTAAAGCAAAGAAAGGTTATCTCGAATCTTTTTCCTTCATGCAAAGGCAACGTTGAAGTTAGTAGGTGAACGAGCCTGTATCTGTTGTTAAAAATTAAGCACAAAACTTGAGGGACAGTTAGTCCAGGTATGAAATACGTCAATATGTTCCCTTTTAATATGTTGTCATGAAAATGGTTGTTAAGAAGGTTTTAGCAGCAAAAGTTGGCAGTTATTACTTAAAACATTTGCACGCATATGGATGGCATAAATTTCCTTGAATAAGGGCCGAAAACTATAAGTACATACTATTGATACAAGTTGTTGCATTGTCACATCACAAGGGTAACAATGAGATAAGATCTCAACACCAAATATGACACAAAATATCAGTTTAAAGCGAAAATTCTTTTCATTGAACAGAAGGTTTATCAATACACTCATAGCCAAATTTGTCAAGTTACAAAGAAAAGATGATAAAAAAAAATAAAAAATAAAAAAAAAATAAAATAAATAGATAAAAATACAAGGACAAATACTAGAAATAGAAAAGGAACATATAGCGGCAAAGGCACGAGTGATCATGGCTTAGGCTGGGTCTGGTCTTTTGGATCAGCAGGAGGCACCACTAATGCCGAGGACCCATCAACCTTTTCCTTTGGCTCTATGGGCAAAGTCGCTAGGACTAGCTCCATAGTCCCGCTAACTTCGGGGTTGATGGGCAGCTCTTTAGGGACAGGAGGAGGCGACGCATCTTTAGCTTGGGCAGTTGGGGCAGCATCATCGGCCACACTCTCCTCTACTTGCACCCCAGTTGAGGAAGGGGGGGAATCATCCTTGGCTGAGCTAGAGGCAGCCACGCGGATTGCTGGAGGAATGTAAGCATTCTCCACCTTCCAGAGGGGAGAGGAAGCATCCACTCCGGCCTGAGAAAGAGCTTCCTTCCACACCTGGAGGCAGTAATCCCTACATACCCCCGGCACCTGGGCTTTGAATGTTTCTGTGGTTTCTGCCACGCCCATATCGTAGCCGCTCTGCTCAGCCTCGTCAACCATTGCCTCGGCTGCATGTGCTTTAATAAGCGCTTCTTCTTTGGCCTTGAGAGCTTCCTCCTTAGCCTCCTCGGACGCTGTAAGATCCTTTGCAAGACCTTCTGCCAGCGTTTTGGCCGAGGCAAGATCCTCATTGGCGCGCTTAAGCAGCAACCTCTGATCCTCGACCTGCCTCTCAGTGCTCCTTAATTCGGCCTCCAGACCTGCTTTCTCACTGGTCGCCTTGCTCAAGCTGGTGGACACCTCTTGAAGCCTTTTATCTTTAAGCTCTAGTATTTTCTTAGTGTGGTCCAGCTTAACCACTTCGTCCCTCAACGCTCTGTAAGAGCTGGCAGCGATCTCCTCTGCCCTATGGGCAGACTGGACAGCCTACATATAAACATTGTTAGCGAAAGGCACACTACAAAAAAAAAAAGGGGGGGGTTTAAAGAAAAGCATAAGTGCCGAGGATCGGCCAATTTGAGTCCTTACCATAGCCAACTCCTTTTTGAGGGTCATAAAGACGTTATGATCCCTCATCCTGCGCAACTCCCCCATGTCCTCAGGCAAAAGTAGCGCCTGCTCCAACGCGTCAGCGATGCAAGCAGCGGTGCCCTCATCGGATCCCCTGATAGATGCATCGGCGGTGACCGCCTGATCGTCTACATGCATCTGAGGAGCCCAAATAGGCGCATGAAGGGCAGCCGGAGGATCACTTCGTCTCTCCGGCCTCAAATGGGCGTGGCGAGCATGTTTGCCACCCCTTTCCTGGTCCGTTTCCTTGGTGGGGAGATCCTTACCACCTTCAACTATTTCCTTCCCCTTCGGCTGGTCTCTCTTTCCTTTATGGTCAGCCGGGTCGGGATGTTGTCTTCGAGGGGAAGGGGGAAGGATAACCCTCACCGGAGGAAGCTTATCGGCTCCCTTATCCTTAGCCTTCTCTGGTGGCACCTTCGAAGGGGCCTGCATTCCAACTTGCCCTTCTAAAACATCCTTCAAGCTAGGCTTGGGTCGGCGCTGGACTCCCATTCTTATTAATGGCTGTTCGTCGTCGTCCGAAGAGGTAAAAGAGGGAGAGCCGACGATCGGTGATGGATACTTGGGAGGAAAAAGCTGATCAAAAGCTTCGGACTCCTCGTCTGAATCCGATAGCTCAACGATTTCCTCTCCTTCTTTTTCTTCTTTTTCTTCTTCTTCCTCTCCTTCTTCTTCTTCTTCTTCTAGGGGTGGGTGGGAAGATGAACCTTCACCCAACTGGGGACGAGCCGAGGAAGTGGCGAGGTGAGTGGCTCCTGGAGTAACCCTGACAGGCTTAGTAACTAAAATGCCTTGAGGGATTGGAGCACCAGGAGGCAACAGAAAACCTTCAACAGCTACGCTGATCCTCGGAAGTCTCGGATCTTTCTCCTTGATGACGTACTTGGTTTCTTGGAAGGCGGAGGAGATGGGGGTGTATCCGAGAATGCGGTGGGCGGCGCGGAGTTGACCGTTTGAATGCACAAAGACCTCGGCCCTCAAGATCTTGTTTAAACGGTCGAAGTTAACAAGATTGGCACGGGGCGTGAGCGCACGACGATCTGCACGTGTATATCAAAAAATAGATCAGTACAAACAAAATAGAGAAAACATAACCAACAAAAAAAAAAAAACAGCAAATTTATCATTGAGCGAGGCCAACGCGGCGTGAACACTCACCAGGCTCTCCCTCCGTCGTCGGACAGTGGAAGCTGTCATGCCATTCCCCGGACAGTATAAGGTAGTCCTTGTCCAAACCCTTGTTGGAATGGGGAAGGCATTGGATCAATCTGACTTCGGGGTGTCTAGACTTCAAGTAGTAGGTATGCCCCCTCAATCGGTGAAGGGTATACACCCAATTCACCTCGTGGTGAGTAAGACCTAACCCTAATCTCTCATTCAAGACATCTGTGGTGCCCAAAATCCTAAACATATTGGGAGCGCACTGTGTAGGAGACAACCTAGCGGTTCTAAGATAGTTCATAGTAATGGGCATCATAGGGATTCTCATCCCTCCCTCTATAAATGCTATCATGGGAATCGCTACCTCGCCGGTTTCTCTCTTGGTGAGCCACTCTCCCGTCTTACAGTACCTAACGGACACTCTAGGTGGGATCTCATATTTAGCTTTAAAGGCTTCTATTTTCTCAGGGGTATCCACTAGCGATGCGAACCTACCCATTTCTTAAAACTAGAGAATAAACACAATGACAGAATTGGGAGATCTAAATAGCCGAAGACAGAAGAAAAGGGACAATCAAAGGAGCAAACAACGATAATGAAAACACAAGGTAGAAAAACTTACTTTTAAACAACTACGTCACCTCGGCTTAGAGATGAAGGGTGTGAAGACGCGTGCAAGTTGCAGGAAGGGTTAAGTTCAGTGTGCAAAGTCTGAAATGAACAGGAGACCTTTAAAGTGGCAGTATTTATTTCGTGGGAAAACGTAAAGCAAAAAATCTCCCGCTTATTTCCCCTTGAAGCACGCTCGCTCGTTGGATGGTCATCGCACGGTTGGACGTGGGGAACAGAGAGCCGCCAACATTTAATTTATGCACCGCTCATAGACTGAAACGTCAGAAAAGGATCATTCCACGCGCGTATATCGAAGCCCTCACTTCTCCTAATAAGATAGAACTAAGGGCTTCGAGGGGCTAATGTAGTACCATTGGGCCCGAATTATACGCAATGGGCCGGCCCACAAACTCTCACAATGAAAGAGGCCTGACTTCACATCTAGAAATGGTCCGAGGACGCAATCCGTCCAAATCTACAAAGACACGTGATAAGAAGGGGTGTCGTGCATGATCAAAATACCAAGGAATACAACGTCCGAGGACAGCATAGTCCTCGGCAAGTGTTGCCGAGGATGACGTAGTTGATTTAACAGTCCGACAGCTCCCCTAACAGAAGCCTGTGGTGCTGGAACTAAAGAGATAAAGATAAAGATTAAAGGGGAGGGATAGGGGAACATCCAGAAAAAAGCTGCTACCACCGCATTTAAAGCTCTACACCTGCTTCTCTGGCCGCATTAATGAAGAAGTGACACCTGAACGTTGGGTTTGAACCATATCTTCATCATCAGAGACCTGAGTAAAAAGGGATGATGGGACAAGTATCCAAAGGAGAAGAAGGTCAGGATTACACGTGGAAGAAAGGGAGGAGAAGAGAGGCCTATAAAAGGTGAAGGAAGAAGACGTAGAAGGGGGGGATATAGAAATTGGAAAAGAGAGAGAGAAAGAGGGAGAACTTGTAAGGAAATTCAAGCATTTGTCCTCGGCAATAATATACAAAGTAATATTTCGTCCATGATTGACAAGTATATGCATAGGTTCTATGATCAAGCCAAACCTGGATGTTATTTATCACCCAAATCCAAGGATTAAAATCCTGCTCTCTATAAATTCATTGTTTAGGGCTCAGAGACTGAATCCAATATCAAGCTCGATCCGTGCCCTTACAATTATACTTTAGCTTTTAGATATACTAGCCCCAGATCCCACGTGTTGCGTGTGATAATATTGTTAGGGTGGTCTTATTAATTTTATTTTTTGTAGTTTAGACTAATTTAATAAATAATAATGTATTTCATAATCATATTTTCATTTGTTATAGGGACAATAACAAATGTAATATATATAATTTTTTTCATACCAAAATGAAACAATACAATTTTTCTTGGGAATTCAAAAGTTAGAAAAAATATATTAATTTTTTAATAAATTTTTTTTTATAACATTTTGTGTATCATTAAAAAGTATATAAAATTTACAAATTAATTTTTTTAGTAATACAAACTTTTTCAAACCCAATTTTTTCTACTGTACAATAAAAACACCAAGAAACATATCAAAAAAATTAATAAAATTCAACAAAACTACAATCAAAATAAAAAATAAAGGGAAAAATAAAACTCACATCAAAGTCAAACTCATTTTCCCAAATATGTAAAACATTTCAAAAGTGATGTAATCAGGCTAAATATTCAATACATAACCAAATTCAAAATTTTTAATAAGGTTTTGAAGTAATGCAATAGAAATATATCACCATCCCAAGAAAAAGTGTTGGTTGTTACTTTGTACATAATGATTGTAACTCATTTTTCATATTTAAAAAAAAAAAAACCAAGAGTACAAAAGGGGAAAAGAGTAGAGAAATTTTTTTGAAAAAAGAAGAAGTATTGTCATAATCTAATCCACCATTTAATCCAACATGTGAAAAATGAATAGATAAATAAATAATGTTAAACTCAAAATTGAATTTGTTTTCTTAAAAATCTCAAAGAATACACTAATGAGATTAGGAAGATGAGCGATATTAAATATTCGTAAATGCTTAAAACAAATACTCAAGCACATAAATCATCATATAATAAAGATATAATAATTTAGTGCTAATTTGTTTAACAAAATATTTACAAAGAGTGAAATGAAGTTGCACAAACCATCTTCCTCAACTGCACTAATTCTTCTTCATCATATTGTCCAAATTATCCTGATCAATGTTTTCCAAATAAATTAAAATCTAACAATACAAAATATGGACATATTATCAAATGATTTTTTTCCCAAACCTGGTCAACAACATTAAAAGTATTTAGTGTTGTAAATAAAATGAAAAAAAAAAAAAAATACTTGCATCAAGGAACACATATTGGTTAGTCAAGAATAAGACATTGTGAGTACAAAATAAAGGAAGATGAAAGGGCAAAGTTATATATAAAGTTAAAATCATCTAATAAGAATATGTATAGACAATACTTAGTTATAACATTAAAACTAAAGTAGATGAATATGTAAAATTAAAATCATTAAGATGAATTTGTAAAGCCAATGTATTTATATATTTAATATTGTCAAAAAAAATTAAAAGTAAAAAATAAATATGAAAAAAATAATGATGTGGTAATGATGTGGTGGATAAGGTGGTTCAGAAGGAGCGTAATAACAATAAATACTACGTTTTAGTTTTTATATATAAAAATAATATATATATATATATATATTTATTGATTGAATGATTCCTATAACATTCCTCACAATGTTCGGAATCTTACACCATGGTTTAGGATTAGTTTCCTTTGTATATAAGTCCCATTATGCCTTCTCATCCACATCCATGAAACACAAACACAAATCTTTTGTCTTTCTTTGTTAATTTCTTTCGTTTCTTATGTTTCCTGCGCTACAATCCAAGCAAAACCAAAGAGAAAAAGATGGCAAAAATAGTGAACTTTCGTTGGAACCATCATTTTCATTCGAGTCCAACACAGAAAATTCCATAACCGATGACATTATTTCCTCCTCTGATTCTGAAACTACTGAAAAACAGCCTAAGTTCCATAATTTTATACCTATTCTAGTGATCGATCGACTCCAATCCAGTTTGGTAAACGAGTTTGTCCCCAAAACTCATCATGAATTTGAGGAGGTTTCAACAGAAATGAAGCTTGGTTTTATATGACCCTTGGGTTATGAAGAAGAAGATTACTGTAAGTGATATTGACAGTTTGTCAGGGCTCTAGATAGCGAAGGACTTGGTACAGGAGCTTATTTTGCCGCAATGGAACATAAGCTTTCGTGCGTACCCAAATTCGGCAACTGGACCTCAAAGGTGTTTGGGCTCATAATCTATTTGTATTGTGAGTTTTTGGATTTTCTACAATGGGTGACTCTATGCTCGGCGGACCAGATATCCCAATTCTCCTCCTCCCCCTTCCCTTTTCTCCAATTTTTTCCAGCCCTTATCCATTGATTCCCCCTTCCTTATTTATAGCCGCAACCCATGGGATTGCCATGATCATTCTTCAGGTCAGTGGAAGGGGAGGTCCAATGCTGTTCTTTCTAAGTGGATGTCTAATCATGAGTGAAAAGAGAGGGTAATGGCATTGGAACTGGTTCCACCGCTTGGTCTGTTGCCCGGCCAAGGCATTCCCTAGGCGACGGAGGGGAGGTCCATTATCGTTAATCGTAGTTGGAGGTTAGGTGGTGGGAAGAGGACGATAGTGGCCTCGGAACTCGCACCATTCGTAGGCATGATGCCTGGCGATACCCAAATAATGTCGTGCATATAAAAGTAGATCAAAACTTAGAGACGTGTTTATCTGGAGTGATGAGATTTCTCACTGCCGTGCATATCACGAGCGATTTCGCTCCCGAGTTACGGATGCTTAGTGTGCGTTCGGCTAGTTCGAAATGAGCCCATTGGCCTGATCAGTGTTAGGCTTCTAAGCGGATCGTCATTCTTGTGGGCCTTTGAGTAAATGGGCCTGGGAAAGATGTTGCTCGTACAATAGCCCTCCCTTGATTCATGCGTGGTCCTTGATGATGAATCAAGGTTTATGAGGTTGGGTGTCGTCGGCGAGATCACCGGTTATCTTCCCTACGTGCGGCTAGGGCAACTGCCGTGGATTTCTCAAAAGTAGTGCCGCGTCAGGCCGTCACTTCAATAATTATGACTCCTCGGTTAGCGAACCGTCAGATGGCAACTATTTGACGGTTCGTAAGTCGTGCCCATACGTGTGGGCAGGTTACCCAAGGAAAAGGCTGAGAAGGGTTTTTTCCCGCCCCTACCCTCATTAAATGCCTTTGGGCCTATATATTCCCCCTTTCAAGTCCTTATTTCACTTTTTTGCATTCTTTCTCAATATCTCCTCTGTCGAGCATTCTATTCGCGAAAAACACTTCAGTTCTCCATTTTCTAGGGTCCCCAAGTAAGTTCTCTCTACTTCTTTCTTCCCTTTTTGATTTCTCCTTGCCTTATAATTTTAGGGATAGGTTTTTCTCATCTTTTGACCCCTGAGGCGGCCTTGGCCAATTTTAGGGAGACCTTTGGTATCCCCAAGGACGTAGATATCGCATACTGTAATGAGGGTGACATTGCTCTCGAAAGGGTCGTAGGCCAAAACGTCGTCTTTCTTCCGTTGATGTCCATATTAGAGGGAGGGGTTAGGTTTCCCATAGACCCCCTCATCATAAGTACCCTAGGGTTCTACAGCCTGTGTCCCGACCAGCTTCCCCCCAACTTTTATAGGGTCGTTAGTTGTGTCAGCCGACTGAACCAGTTGTTCGGGTTGCACTTAAATCACCACGATATTAATTTTATGTACAAACTGTGCAGGAATTTTTCGAACGATTATTATTTAAAGACTAGGGATACGCGGGTCCGGCTGATATCTTACTTGCCGGATTCAAATAGGAACTCTGCCAGGGAGTTCGTTCGGGTGTGCGGCAACTGGCTCACCGGGGAGCTATTTTGCCCACTCACACCACTAGACGTTGGTCGGTACCGACACTTTACCTATTTTAGACTTACGCTCTATTCGCGTACTTACCTGACCGGTGTGTTTTTGGACTTATTGCAGAATCAAAGAGGTTCTTGCTGGAAGCCAGAGTCATACACGCGTGGGATCTCAACTTCGTTCTCCGGTCAGAGATTTTCGTTCACGACAACGAGTAGCTTAGGGCATCTCATCTGATCCTCGGTCTAAGCCTCGTGTACACTACTTGGCAGAATTTTAGCCAGGTGTTTTTGGTCGACTGCCCTCTACTGTCGTACATAGACGTTTGGCATAAGAAGTTCCTCCCTCCTGCGCTCAAGGTTGGCGAGGCCGGAGACCGAGGCCCTCGCTACACCATCGCGGACGACATCGCACCAATCAGGGACGAGTTTGCTGAGTGCATGTCACATAATCGAAGGAGACACAAAGTCGTCGAACAGCAGGCAAACGCTGCCCCAGTTGCTGAGGAAGAAGCCCCTGACCCAGCCGGCGCCGAATCTGCTCCCACAACAAAAATGGTTAGGAGAAGGGAGATGACCCTTTCCCGGTTCATAGCTGGTACCGGCCCAGCCGCCCAGCCTCGATCCTCGGTGGGCACGAGTCAAGTCCCTCAACCTGCTGGCGAAGCCAGAAAGAGAAAAAGGGCCGCCAAGAAGAACGTTACAGTTCCTGGCGTTGCGCTGTTGAAAACCCCGCCCCTACCACAGGGTGGACAGACGATCCAAGAGACGCGGGTCGTTACCCCTCCACCTACCCAGGTCGGCTGGCAGCATAATTTTACGCTCGGCGGGGGACCATTGTTAACGACAGCCTGTGTCTGGCGATGGGACAAAGGCGATGGAGGACGAGTAGCTCAGAGCTTGGCGTAGGGCCTCCTGTTGCCCGAGGACGTCCATATTTATTCGGACGGTGACGATGAGTCACTTGCTCGGTGGCTACAATGACATACTGTCGCGGTAAGGTTTTTAACCCTTTGTCATACCTTATAACATGTAGGAACTTGCCCGATCCTTAACACCTTGTTGTCACTACGCTTGCAGGCGGCGCAATTGACTTCCGTCATTGACGAAAGGCTGAAGGAGGGGGCCGAGGCCACTGAACGGGGGATGAAGCTGAAGGCTACTGTGGAGGTATTGGTCAAGGAGAGAGCAGAGGCTGCCAACGCCTCAGAACAAGAAGTGGTGAATGTTGAGAAGGCTCGGCAAGCAGCGGAGAACAAGCTGGGGGTTATGGCAAACAAACTAGAGGAGACAGAGCTTGAGTTGGCGAAGGTGAACAGCTTGAATCTGGCCCAGGCTGATTAAATCACAGCTCTGAAAGATGCCCTTGAAACTTGTGAAGACAAGTGGTACAATGTGGGTTTCACAAAGGCAGAGAATTCGGTGGAACCCATTGTCCAACAAGCTCGGTAGCATGGTTTTGGTGAGGGTTGGATGGCTGCCCTTCAAACTGTAGGGATTGCCGAGGGTTCCCCGTTGTGGGATCCCAAGCAGATTCCACATCCGGTTAATCCATAGCCCGTGTAGAGCCAGACCGGCGCTGACGATGAAGATACGCCGAGCTTGAAGGACCTTGTGCGGGCGATTGATTCTCATGTGGAGATGGTGGATTTGGAAGCCACAAGCTACGCTAGTGCCAGAGATGATGGTGCGCAGAATCAGACCCCATCACTTCTCAGCTTGCTGGACAGCCTCTCGCCCAAGTTCTCCCTTCCGACCCCGATGTGTGAAGACGTGACAAGGATGAAGATGGAGATGACGGTCCCTTTTTTTTTTTTTTTTTTTTTTTTTTTCTTTTAATGAGCCTAGATCGCCGGGATGTGGCAATGAGACAATTAAGCTACTGCTTCGACGGTTTTAATTCATATTGTTTGGTTTTAATCTTTATTATCATGATATGGATGCATGCGTTTTGTTTTTCCTTTCTCACTACTCTTTTATGCACCTAAGCCTTCTCGGAAAATGTAGAGTTCGTGTACGATCATGTTCGGTCCTTAGAAAACGATTACGCCTTAGACGGGCTTGGATGATAACGCCTTAGCTTTCTGCTTGTTCGGTGATAGGATCCGAACCAAGAACAGGTTTTCGTCCTTAGTCGGGGTTTCCACCTACTCGGTGATATGAATCGAACCAGGAACAGGTTTCTGTCCTTAGAAAATAGTTGGCTAAGGTTTCTACCTGCCCGGTGATAGGGATCGAACCAAGATCAAGTTTTTGTCCTTAGAAAATAGTTATATAAGGTTTCCCTCTGCTCGACGATAGGAATCGAACCGAGATCAAGTATCTGTCCTTAGAAAATAGTTATATAAGGTTTCCACCTGCTCGGCGATAGGAATCGATCCGAGATTAGGTTTTTGTCCTTAGAAAGTAGATATATAAGGTTTCCACATGCCCAGTGATAGGAATCGAACCGAGATCAAGTTTCTGTCTTTAGAAAATAGTTATATAAGGTTTCCACTGGCCCGGTGATAGGAATCGAACCGAGATCAGGTTTCTGTCCTTAGAAAATAGTCGGGGTTTCCACTTGCTCAGTTATATGAATCGAATCGGGGACAGGTTTTCGTCCTTAGAAAATAGTTGGATAAGGTTTCCACCTGTCCAGCTATAAGGATCGAATCGAGATCAAGTTTCTATCCTTAGAAAATAGTTATATAAGGTTTCTACATGCCCGGCGATAGAAATTGAACCGAGATCAGGTTTCTGTTCTTAGAAAAAGATTATTTGTTTTCATGATCTTGTCCATACTTATTAACCAACAAATAAAAGGAAATGTAGTTTCGCGCGAAAATGCTAATAGGTATTATATTGACAAGTATTGACTCTAAATTACACCTCCTGGAATGCGACCGATCAGTGATAAAACTTTTTAAGATTACAAACATTCCGTGAATGGCGCAACGGTTTTTCACTCAGATCTTCGAAATGGTATGCTCTTGCGCCAGCCATGGCCGTTACTCGGTATGGCCCTTTCCAGGACGGGGCCAATTTCCCCGCGTTAACGTCTCGAGTGTTCTTTACAACTTTTCGTAGAACCAAATCCCCGGCGGCAAATTCTCTTTTCCTCACGTTTTTGTTGTACCTCTGGGCGAGCTTTTGCTGGTACTGTGCCAACCGAATTGTCGCTACTTTGCGGCGCTCTTCCAACAGATTTAGCCGGTCTAGCATTAACTTGTCGTTCTCGGTTGGGGTGAATTCAGCTACTCGGGTACTGCATAGGTTTATCTTGGCTGGAATGACGGCTTTCGCTCCGAAAGCCAGGAAAAAAGATGTTTCTCCTGTGGATCTCCTCGGGGTTGCCCGGTATGCGCAAAGGACACTTGGTAGCTCCTTGGCACATCTGCCTTTTGCGCCGTCCAACCTTTTCTTTAGTCCGTTAATGATATCCTTGTTCGTGGCTTCGGCTTGGCCATTACTCTACAGGTATGCCGGGGTAGAGTACCTGTTTCGGATGCTGAGGTTACTGCAGAATTCACAGAAGGTCTTGTTGTCGAATTACAGCCCGTTATTCGACACGAATGACTCTGGCGCCCCGAATTTTGTTATGATGTTCTTCCATATAAATTTTTTAACGTCTACATCCTGGATGTTCGCCAATGCCTCTGCTTCTGCCCATTTGGTGAAATAATCCACCGCAACCAACACAAACCTTCGGTTTTCGGTTGCTCGGGGAAAAGGCCCAACTACGTCCAATCCCTACTGAGCGAAGGGCTAATGGGCTGCTGACAGGATTTAGGTTCCCTGTAGGCTGATGGATCATTGATGCGTGTTTTTGGCATTGTTCGCATCTCCTTGCGTATTCAAGGGCGTCATTCTGCATTTGCGGCCACCAAAAACCTTGAGTCTTTGCTCGGTGGGTCAATGATCGTCCACCAATGTGACTCCCACACAAACCCTCATGAAGCTTAGCTAGAAGACCTTCCGTCAGGCTGGGGTGCAAACATTGTAAGTAAGGCCCCCCAAAAGACCTCCGATACAGCTTCCGGCTTGGGGATAACCAGTACCGAGGGGCATTTCGTTGTACTTTGGCTGCCTCCCTTTCGTTCTCTGGAACCCGATCCTCGACTAAAAATTCGATTATACAATCCATCCAACACCTCTCGGTGGCCGTGATTTGCAATACCTCCGTTCTTACCCTGATGCTCGGCTCCTTCACCAGTTCTACTCTGACTAGCCGAGGCAGTTCATTGTCTATCGAGGATGCTAATGTAGCCAAGGAGTCGGCGTGGCGGCTCTATCCTCTTGGAATTTGCTCTACCTTCGCACTCGAGAAATGGCCTAAAGCCTTCTTCACCATCTGTAGCTACTCGACCACCCGTGGTTCTTTGGCCTCGAAACTTCCCAACACTTGGTTCACAACGAGCTGAGAGTCTGAGTATACCTCCACCTCCGTAGCCCCCAAGTCTGTGGCGACTCTTCACCCGGCTAACAGAGCCTCGTCCTCAGCCTCGTTATTAGAGGCCCCAAAGCCCAACATGAATGATTGCTCCAACCTTATACCTTCTCGGGTAATGACCACAATCCCAACTCCCGCTCCAGCCGTATTGGACGCACCATCCACAAATACTCTCCACGGCTTAACCTCCACTAGGCAAACAACATTCGTACCCTTCGGCGAGAATTCGGCAATAAAGTCCGCGAGTACCTGTCCCTTTACCGAGTTCCTTAGCTTGTACTTGATGTCAAAAGTGCCGAGCCGGGTTCCCCATTTAGCTATCCTTCCGGTGAAGTCTGATCTTCTCAGCAATGACTGAAGTGGGTATTTGATCAGGACATAGACGGTATGGGCCTGAAAGTAGTGAGGCAGTTTCCGAGTGGAATGCATTAGAGTCAACACCAACTTCTCTAGTGGTAAATACCTTGTCTCGGCGTCTACAAATGTTTTACTTACATAATAGATCTGCAATTGCACACCATTATCCTTTAAAAGTATCGCGCTGGCCGCATGCTCGGATACCGAGAGGTACATGTAAAGGTCCTCCCCAGGTTCTGGTGCCGTTAATGTTGGAGCCCGCCCAAGATATTCTTTTAGGTCGTAAAAAGCTCTGTTGCACTCCATATCCCACTGGAATCCCTTCCACTTCTTTAAAAGCTGGTAAAAAGAGCAACACTGATCAGCGAACTTGGATATAAACCGGTTGAGGGCAGTCAACATGCCGGTTAATTTCTGGACCTCTTTCGGATTGCTTGGTGGTTTGAGACATCTCATGGCTTCTATTTGCTTTGGATTGACCTCAATACCCCGCTTCGTGACTAAATATTCTAGGAACTTGTCGAAGCCCACACCAAAAGTGCACTTGTCGGCGTTGAGGCGAAGACGGTGTCGCCGCAGTATTTCAAACATTTCTTTCAGGTCGTTGACATGTTGTCCTTCCTATTTACTTTTTATCACCATGTCGTCAATGTACACCTTGATCGTACGCCCGATCTTATCCCTGAACATCCTCGTCATTATCCATTGGTAAGTGGCCCCCGCGTTCTTTAGTCCGAACGGCATTACCGTATAATGGTAATTGGCATCAGGTGTTATAAACGCGGTTTTTTCCTGATCCTCGGCAGCCAATGCAATCAGGTGGTAACCTTGGAAAGCGTCTAGAAAACTCAATTTGGGGTGCTCGTATGTAGCATCCACTAGCTGATCGATTCTCGGCATAGGAAATGGATCCTTTGGGCATGCTCGGTTTAAATCGGTGAAATCGACGCAAACCCTCCACTTGCCATTCTTTTTTCTTACCACCAAGGTGTTGGCCAGCCAAATGGGAAAGAAGATTTCCTTTATAGCCCCCGCTTCCCTCAATTTCTCCACTTCTTGCCTTACAGCCTCAACATGCTCTTTCACCGATCTCCTCTGTTTCTGCTTTCTAGGAGGGTATAAAGGGTCCACGTTAAGCTTATGAACCATAAACTCGGGGTCAACTCCCGGCACCTCATATGGACTCCAAGCGAACATATCCATATTCTGTATGAGAAATAGCAATAGCTCCACCCTCTCTTTACCCCTTAAGCCTACCCCTATCTGAAAGTGCTTATCACCATCTAGCAAGATCCTTACCCTCAGCACGTCCTCGGCACAGTTAGCCCCCGCTTCCACTTGGGGTTGCTATAATTGCTATAAGAACGTCTTTTTGATGGGCTTTTTTTGCTCGTCCCCCTTGTTCACAGCAGCTACTAGGCATTGCCTGGCCGCTTGCTGGCTGCCTCTTATTACCGCGATTCCGTCTTTTGTGCGAAACTTGACCTTCACGTGCAGTGTGGAAGGCAACTCCCCTATGTCGTGAATCTAGGGCCTTCCGAGGATTGCAGTGTACGGCGAGTAAGATGCGACCACTATGAACGTCACGGTCGCTAATGGGGAGTGAAATTTGTCCTTTCGGGACCACCATATGGCCATCGAACCCCATTAGCGGTGCGTCATACTTGGATAAATCCTCTTTCCTTAGTTCGAGCCTCTTGTATAAGTCGGGGTACATCACGTCCACCTCGCTCCCCTAATCTATCATTATCCTTTTTACTACAAACCCTTTTATATGGGCCGTGACCACCAAGGCATTGTCGTGTGGTTGGATGGTGCCATTCATGTCATCATCGTCGAAAGCAATCAGCTGGTTGGCGCACCTTAGCTTCTTTTTAGGACATTCGCTTGTGCTTCCTTCTGCTGATGTCATAGTTAAGACTTCCTTTGCCGGGAATTCCCTCGGAACCACATGGATGACCTCTATTACTCCTAAAGGAGGTAGGAAGGGATTCCTGTGCGTGCGATCATTCTGCTCGGCCTCATCGTTTCTTGTAGCTACGAATTCTTTATGATGCCCGGCATTCACCAACTGATCCAGGTGGTCTTTCAGCACCCTACGCTGCTCAGTTGTGTGACCTTTATCCTTGTGGTACGTGCAGTACAGATTTTGGTTTCTTCTTGTTGGGTCACCCGCCATCCTATTCGGCCACTTGAAGTACGGTTCGTTTTTTATTCGGTCGATAATCCCGTGGACCGGCTCCTTGAAGGCTACACTCACCCCTTGTTCCCGGGCCGAGATCTTGAATCCTCAGATACCTCCAGGGCCTTTGTTGGAAGCTGCTGTTTTTAGGGTAGTTTATTACTGGAGCCTTTCCCTTACTCTGTAACCGATCATCCTTCAATCGCTTATACTCTTCGATGCATCTCATCAGTTGCCTCATATCCTCGGGAGGCTTCCTCATCAAAGATTCCCACAGTCCCGATCCGTCGAGCAATCCCATGTGAAAGGTACTTGCCGCGATCTTCTCGTTACCTTTGCCGATCTCATTATATAGCTCCCAGCACCGGCCAGCGTAGCTACGAAGAGTCTTTCCGACCCCCATTTTCATTGACAATAAAACGCCCATAGGCTGAGGAATTTGGTTACAGGTCATGAGCCGTACACCAAATTCCTGTATCAATTCCGAGGAGCTGTGGATCGACACTTTCTTTAAACCATTGAACCATCTCAGAGCTATGGGACTAAGGCTTGAAGGGAAGACTCTACACATCAACGCATCATTATGGGCGTATAAAGACATCATCTGGATGTAGTGGCTCACGTGTTCCATCGGATCTGTCTTTCTCGTGTAGGAATTGAATGGCGGACGCGTGAATCTGCTCAGCATAAGGGCGCTTTCGATGTCCCTTGATAACGGAGATCTGGCAGCTTGGTGTTGTGCCTTGCTCATGGTGTCCATGGCTGCGTTTTGAGGTCGTCCTTCATTAGGGGTGGTCGAGTCATGGTTTGCATACTCTTGCGAACATTCGCGGCACCGGCGAGACCCAGATTGTCGGGATCCTATTGCGCGGTGGTCACCTATACTGACAGACCTTTCTCTTCGTCCTCCGTGATCCCTTCTTTGACGTCTGCCCCTCGCTTCTAATTCCAAATCCTTTACCAACCCGCGCAAACGCTCGAGCTCCCGATCCTTCTGTTCTAGTTCTCGGTCCTCTTTTTCGCGGCGGCTACGTCCTGATACGGCGGACACCGCCTGGAGTGTCTGGAACGATCCTTCCCCAAGCCCGGATTCTTCCACCTCGCGGTGCCGCCTGTCCTCGTGTCTCTTCTGTCTCCTTTCTTGCCACTCTTAGCATAACTCCCCGACATCCCCTTAGGATGCCTCCAAAGAACCACTACTGCGTAGGAGATTTCCATAGACGGCACTAATTGTGCGTACCTAAATTCAACAATTGAGCCTCAAAGGTGTTTGGGCTCACAATCTATTTGTATTGTGAGTTTTTGGATTTCCTACAATGGATGACTCTATACTCGGTGGACCAGATATCCTAAATCTCCTCCTCCCCCTTCCCTTTTCTCCAATTTTTTCCAGCCCCCATCCATTGATTCCCCCTTCCCTATTTATAGTCGCAACTCGTGGGATTGCCATGATCATTCTCTAGGTCAGTGGAAGGAGAGGTCTAATGCTGTTCTTTCTAAGTGGATGTCTAATCATGAGTGAAAAGAGAGGGTAATGGCATCAGAACTGGTTCCCTAGGCGACGGAGGGGAGGTCCACTACCGTTAATTGTAATTGGAGGTTAGGTGGCGGGAAGAGGACGATAGTGGCCTCGGAACTCACACCGTTCGTAGGCATGATGCCCGGCGATACCCAGATAATGCCGTGCATATAAAAGTAGATCAAAACCTGGAGATGTGTTTATCTGGAGTGATGAGGTTTCTCACTGCCGTGCATATCACGAGTGATTTCGCTCCTGAGTTATGGATGCTTGGTGTGCATTAGGCTGGTCCGAAATGAGCCCGTTGGCCTGGTTAGTGTTAGGCCCCTAAGCGGACCGTCATTCTTGTGGGCCTTTGAGCAAATGGGCCTGGGAATGATGATGCCCGTATAGCTTCATTAAAGGAATTAAGGATGGGGTAGCGGTTGCTGTTTGGGATTTTGATACCAAGACCGAACATTTATTGCGCTTCAAACAGTGGTCAAGTAATGGGAGTTACGTCTTCAATGGAATGTGGAATCGAGATTTTGTGAGTAGGAGGCAACTGAAAGTAGGTGATGAGATTGGAATTTTTTGGGATCAAAGAAATTCAAGATTCAATTTTAGCGTACTCAACCGGGCTTCAATTAATCCATTCTTAATTTATTAACTAATTGTCAAATAGCTTGTTAATAAAAGCTAAGTTTATTTATTTATCTATTTTTAACTTGTGGAGCTTGAAACATAGTACAATTTTAGGCTAATCTATGACTTAACTTTCGTTTTCTATTTTTTCCCTTCTTAGCATCAATGCATTGCTGATGTAGATGTAAATCATTACTAGGATTAATGTGATTACGAAGAGTGATCTTAGCCATTTGAGCAGGTTCTTGATGCAAATAAATTCACTAGAAGAATCATTTTTAGTTTTACATTGTGATAGATATATAGGTTAAGATTTAAGGCTTCAAAAAAGATCAGGTCACACCTAACTATCTGAGTACACACAAATCTCACATTGAACAATAATGACAAGAAAAATAATTAATATAACATAGTTTTTTTTTTTTAATCTATAATTTCCATTCAAAAAAGTGGAATAGATGGACAATCTACCCTACAAATAGAAGCTAAGGGGCTGTTTGGATTTGTTGTTTCTATTACTCATAACTCAAAAATGATGGGACCCAGTGATAAGAAATCTGTTTGGTTTTTGTTTCCATCACTCAATTCTCTAATTTTTGAGTAATGAGTTATGGAAACTGAAAACACATTTTAGGTGTTTTCAGTTTCCAAAACTCTGTTTTTAATGGCATTTTTGTAATCAAACACACATTCATGGGACCCACGGACAGAGACAAGTTACGTCAGGCACACCTTTTTCTTCTTCTTTCTTTCTTTCTTTCTTCTTCATTGACTCACTCCAACGGCCATTTTTTTTTTCTTCTTCTTCTTTCTTTTCTTCTTCACAAAAACACCAAATATACTTTATAAAAAAAAAAAAAAACACATGGGTACCAATTTCTCAAACCCAGAAAATCAAACCCAGAAAATCAAACCCATAAACACATAGGTTAGATCATACACATTAACTCAGAAACACAAACCCATAAACATGTTCACCATGGGTCTTAGGTTGTTGGTGCCGAGCATGTTGAATTTTCTGTTGGGGTCCGGGTTCGATCAACTTTTGGAGCAACTGTTGCAGATCGAATTGAACGGCGTCATCGTGAGGTACGAGAACCCGCCGGCTTCGAAGTCAGCAATCGAGTCGATGCCCACGATCGAAATCGACGAGACCCAAGAAGAGGTATACTCCCTTGGCTTTTGATTCGGAATTCTTGCCCACTCTGATCATCCATTAACCCATAAACTTTTTTTCTCCTTAATCTTGTTTTTGTGTGCTTTCTCTTCAGCCAAGCACCAACAAAGGTAACCAAAAGCACCATAAACAAAAAAATATGGGAGATTGGCGTTGGGTTGAGAAGGTGGGAGATCGGTGCCGATCAACCCCGCTACACGTTGGAGGTGGGAGATCAGTGTCGCCGCTACACCGATTAGCGCCGCTACTCACCGATTGTCTTCTTTCTTACCTGGGTTCAGGTTTGTGTTGGGAGAGTAACAGGGCAATGGTGACTAAAGGAGAAGAAAATGAAATGAAATAGTTGAGGGAGGCGGGTAGGCTAACTATACTCACTGACATGGTGCTCAGGCAGTGGGTTCCACAAACAGTAGAAAAATTTGAGTGATGAGAAGTGAAAACAAAAACCAAACGGGTGGGTATTAGAAAATTATGGTATTTTAAGTGATGAGTGACGAAAATTGAGTGAGGAGTGATGAGTGATGAAAAAAAAATCCAAACAGGGCCTAAATCTCTTTTTAGATTGCCCCTATTAAAACAGAAAGACTCAGTAGAACTAAGAGAGAGTTTTGTAGTTGCACGAGCAACTAAATTGCCAAAAGGCTAAAGAAGACGATCAAAGCTCTAAAGGTCGATTGATCCTGATATAACATAGTTGAATCCAAAGTCAAAGGCACATTTTTTTTTTCTTGAAACATAGCAAAATTGTAGTATAATCTATGACTTATTTTTCGTTTTTTTGTCTATTTTTTTCCCTTCTTAGTTGCTTGTACCATTATTAGTATATTTTTTACAATTGCTCAGGAAAAATAAAACAAACAAACTTGTTAAAGTTAACTTTGGGACTTCTGAGGTCAGTTCAATGCCATTGTTGATGTTGAGAGAGAGAGAGAGAGAGCTTGCTTTCATGGAGGATGTGGTGGTAGCACTTTAATGGTGAGAGATAAGCACATATTCTAGCGTCTAGAGAACACAGTGGACTTAGTAATAAGCAGAGGCACATATTGGCCGAAAGAACTGTTATGTCACTTTCGATTATGAATCTTCATTCGCATGACTAGTTAACATCGTTTACAATCTAATTCGGGGTGGCTTTGAACTCTCAACATGCTCTTTAAAAATAGTGTGCTACAAAATTAATATGTAAAGTTTACTTTGTGCCCATTTGTTTGCACTTTCTTCTGGCAAAAAGCACTTTTTGAAACAAAAAAAAAAATGATATAAGCATTCGGTGAAGTTTCAAAACGCAGCTTTTGAAATGTGAAGGGGAATGCGCGTTTTAAATATTACCGTTGGACTTTGTGTTTAGTTACCAAATTGCCCTTCACATTTTATTGAAAACCCAATTTAAATCAAGGCAGATCGTCATTTGCAACCCCAGAACCCTTTGATAAATTAATTGCTACAAAGACCACAAAAAAATAGCGTCTAGCTTAGGTTCAATTCAATAACAAATTTCTAAAGCAAAACACAAAATAATAATAATAATAAAAAATAAATAAATCTATAACAAATACCCAAACCAGCAAAGGAAACAAAAAAAAAAAAAAAAAAAAAATCAATCCCTTGTAGTAATAGTTTGAACTCCGTCTCTACGCCGCAGAAGCGAGATTTCTTGTCCCCTAACCTTTCACCTACCGGCATTTTCTTTGGATTTGATGAGATCTCTCTATTTTTCATTTTGATCTTTCTTAATTCTCACTCTCTCCCTTTTGATGAAGTAATAGTTTAGAGGATGTGAAACAAAATGAGAGAGAGAGAGGTGTTGAAACTTGAAAGAAGACAAAATGTGAAGAAGTGCATGGAGGAAAATAGAGATGAGAAAAAAATAAAGAAGACAAAAGGTGAAGAAGATTTAGCTGAGAAAAGAGGGGTAGTTCATGATAACTTTTGTCCTTTTTGTTAAAGAGGTTCGGAGACCATATTGCACGCTCTCCGTGATTGTTCTCATATCAAGCATGTTTGGAATCAGTTGGGTATTACTTCCACAAATCATGGGTTTTGGCAAAATGATTTACAGGAGTGGCTGTCTATTAATGGTAGGAATAACTCTACCTTGCTTGCTGCAAACCCTCCTTGGAGGTTCATTTTCCCCTTTGCTGTTTGGAATATTTGGAAAAGTAGGAATAGTTTTGTTTTTAATAGCAAGAGTAGAAATCCGAAGTTGGCTGGGGTTATTTTAAATCAAGCTTTGGAATTTATCCACTGTGTTTCAGCGCCTAGAGCTCCAATGCAGAGGGTAATTAGAAGTTTTTGTTGGGAAAAACCGCCTGTTGGTTGGTTGAAGCTTAACACAGATGGCTCGGCAGATGAGGGAGGCAGCTTGGCTTGCTGTGGAGGAGTGATTAGAGATGCCAATGGTTATTGGATTAGAGGTTTCAGCAGAAAGATTGGTGCCACTAATAGCTTTGCAGCTGAGCTATGGGGGTTGAGGGAAGGCCTTTTGCTTTGTAGAAGTTTAAACATAGCAGCCCTTGTGATTGAGCTTGATGCTGAGTCCATTGTAAGTGTTTTGAAGAATCCTTCCTATGCAAATAATTCCATCTCCCCTATTTTGGATGATTGCAGGGTGTTGATATCCTTCATGCACCAGACTCAGATTAAGCATTGTTTTCTCCAAGCTAACCGTTGCGCCGATAGGCTTGCTACAATGGGATACAATCAAGCTTCTGATTTTTCTTTATTTAATAATCCACCTGTGGACTTGATTGATCTGTATGAGGATGACCTCAATGGAATGTATTTTAACAGGATATGTCCTGAACTTGATGTTCCTTTTTAGTTCCTTTTATAAATCGTCTTTTACCAAAAAAATATAAAAAAAGAAGTAGCTGATAAAAAGAGGGAAAAAATAAAAGGTTTTGTGTTGATTATACGTGTGTTGTGAGGCACAAGCTTGAACAATTTTTTTTTTCTTTTTTTAAAGTAAGCTTATGAAGAAAAATTATATTAGAGAAATCCTATCTTTAAATATATTTGTACAATCAATTTTAGTTAACGATATTTTTACAACAAATTTTAGTTAACAATAAATTATTATTGTTATTATTATTAATAAGTAATTTTTTTTAAGAGAGTATTATTAAGTAGTTAGTTTAAGTATGAAAGAAACCCCTTTAAAGATACATTGTCCTTTTTAGTAATTTACCGCTCAAACTGTCACTTTTATAAGTGCTTATAAATGCTAGCTAAACACTCAATTTTTTTAAAAAGCATTTTTTAACAGTTTTTACTGAACACTTAACTTAAAAAAAAAAAAAATTCAATTTCACACCGCACTTTTTAAAACTCTCCACTTTTTTAAAAAGTTAAATTTTAAAAAACTAAACCAAACTCACCTATCTCCATGCTCTTTGATTGATTAGTGGGACAATGGAACATTTTCCAAAAATAGTTGACTTTTTTTTTATTTTGGGTGAAGAAGGGTTGTTGTACCTATAGATTTAGTATTGGTACCAAAAAAGGGTAAAAAGTTGAAACCAATATACCAAGGACTGCATGCCAATCCCAGTTCTTCAGCCTATCGTCAAGCACTTTAAAAAACTCATTCGATTTCACACAGAAATTATCCAAAAATAAAAGTTAAGAAATTCAATTTTAACAAAAAGTAGCCACAGACTCTGATTCAGCATTGGGGGAGGCAAAAGAATAGCCTGATCTACAGTACAATAAGGGATTCAAATAAGCAAACTGAAATTGATATGTACCCCCATAATCCAGCATATAAGTCGTGTGTATAATTTCACACTAAATAATATAACTCAATAAAGCCAACAGATAACAATTCATGAAGTTTTATATGTAGAAAACACCAAGCCATTATCATAGATTAAAGCAAGTTCTAAGTTCCATGACCTATAAACATTGAACCAGATAGTTGGAAAGATCTCCATTGCATTGCTCACATAGTGCGGCTTTTAATAACATCAATGCCCATCTCAGTAGGATCAGTAGCTTGCAACTCCACCTGAATACCATCCAACTCTCTCTTAAACCTATCCTTAGAGCTTGCATAAATCATCTTGCTTCTCACCTTTGAAATATCAGGGGACCTTCATACATAATATAATAGATCAGTGAACGCACAAACCATAACAAACACTAATACAGGAGAACAAAAAAAGAACACGGTAAACTCAGAAACACTAAAGAATACCAGGCAATGAAAACAATCCTGCTCCTTGGGACATTCTCCTCTGTCATAAAATCAAAGTCATACACAGCATACCGACACTCATTAGCAGGGAGGCTTGCAGAGAAATCCTCATAACTATCAGTTGGCTCACCAAGCTTCTCAACAATAACCTGCTTCTGCTTCTCCTCAATCTTGTAAACAATGAAGCGGTAAGTTCTTTTTGCCTTCAGTTCTAAAAACTTTAGCTTGCAATCATCGTGTACAGCCATCCCAGATGCTGCATTTGCCTGCCATGTTGCATAAATACTTACAAGTATCAAATACAAATTATTTGAAATCAAAATTTCCATACGTAAGACACACACACACACACACACACACATATACACACCATCTTCCTTACACATATAAGGTGCATGTTCAGAGATTTTTTTTCTAATGAATAAAAGAAAATGGAAGAAATAATATCACTTAATGATTAAGAACCTTGCAACATATCAATTCTTCAGGAGCATACAACAAGTTTCATCCAAAAGAAGTTAAATAGCCACAATTAAAAATCCCACGATGACCAAATAACTATATAATTATATAAACAATAACACAAGGTCCTTGTTTCTTTCTTCCCCTTTTATCATTCATGGCATTTGTCATATCAACCGAGCAAACAAAAATTCTCCAAAATATTTCCCGCTGACTCATACAGTCCAAAGCTGACTACTCAGTGTTTACTTCAAGACTCATCAATCATAGTTGTTCTAGTCTATGTAGATGATATACTCATAACTAGCAAAGAGCAGGAAGGTGATACAGAATTCAAACATTTGCTGCATGATAAATTCAAGCTGAAAGATATTGGACCACTCAAATACTTGTTAGAAGTAGAAAGATCTTCTAATGGAATTGCAGTGTGTCAAAGGAGGTATACATTAGAACTCTTGGCTGATATATTTAGGATGTAAACCTGTGAAGTCACCAATGAAAGAGCATCTCAAAGTTTCAAACCATGAAGGAGATGAACTATCAGACCCTTTGTCAACATAGAAGATCAATTGGAAAACTTCTATATTTGACTCTAACCAAACTAGATATTAGTTTTAGTGCTAATCGACTCAGAAAGTTTATGGGAATGCCAAGACTCCCTCATCTACAAGATGCACACATGATCTTGAAATATTTGAAACCAACTCCTGGTCAAGGGCTGTTCTTCTCAGCCTCATCAACTCTGCATTTGAAGTCTTATTGTGATTCAGACTGGGCAGGTTGCCCAGACCCTAGAAGATTTATAACATACATTTGTGTCTTCCTAGGAGATTCTCTGATCTCATGGAAATCAAAGAAACAACATACTGCATCGTGATCTTTTGCAGATGTTGACTATAGAACCATGGCTACCATTGTGAGTGAAATCGTATGGTTGATTGCCTTATTAAAGGGCTTTTCAGCTCAACACACACAACACTTTTGTATTGTGATAAGTAGCCTATAGCCTATAGGTCCAGCTAGTTAGTTAGTTAGTTTCACTTTCTTTACTCTCTTACTAACTATTGTAGATAAACAGAGTGTATTCATTATTTTTTTTTTTTCCAGTACTCCAAATTATTTACTAAACCGCAATCAAGCCAACAAATCAGAAATTCTCAAAACTTTAAATCAACTATCAAGGCAGGAAAACCTGAGTTCAGAAAATTTCACATACCAAAGCAATTCATTAAGCAAAACAAAGAAGCACAAAACCCAGTCACAGAATACACGACCGACATTAAAATTAGCTATGAAACACGTATTGTATATATACACCCAAACAGAAAACACATATACATACAGATCAAACGGGACTCAAAGCATAGGTAACTCAACAGATCAGCTGAAATGAGCAGTGACGACCAAACGGTTGAACGCAAGAAAAACTCAAAAAAGAAAAACGATCAAATCAGAATCAAGCAGATCAGTGATCTAGCAAAAACCCTAGTTAAATTTGAACAAAAAAATCCATAGAGATTCCACACAAATCAACGTATAAATTTACAAATTTACAGATCCAAAAGAGAAATAAAATTAGCAGAGAAAGAGAGCGTGAGAGTGAGAAGTATTCGTAGCACTCACCATTTTTTTTTTTTTTTTTTTGGTGTTTAGAGAAAATATCGGAGGAGAAAGACTGATAGAGGAGAGAAAATCTAGGGCTCCAAAAATAAGAGAGAGAGAGTGAGAGACAGAGAGGAGAGACGATAAAGGTGGATGGATAAAAGTGGAAGCCCTCTTTCTTTCAACTTCGGTGGCTCTTGCTAATGTAATTATGCTGGTCACAGTGACGGTGTGTTGAACCACTGAGCGGGTGCCACCTCATCGCTGTGAGATCATGAAGGTGAGTTGGATTTTGCGTGTTTCGCTCGTGTGTTTTAATTATTGGATATTATCGGACTAGTCTACAACAAATTTTAAATTACAAAGATATTATTTGTTTTAATTTGACACATTAAAAGCAATTACATCAGTCATGACAAATTTTTTATCTATTTTACACAAAAAATTTACATTTTTTTTTATTTTATACATCTATTTTACAAAATATTCACATCAGTTTATCTATTTTACACATTTATTCAATAAAATATTCATTCTTTTATAATTTTTTATTATTTCCTCACTCACTCCCCTCTCTCTCAAACCCAACACTACCAAAAAATACTAAAATATTAAATGTACGAGCATATATGCACAATTACTGTAACACTTGTATATTTATGTATAATTTTACACCCACTTATATAGATGTTTTTTTGGTCAAAATGTGTAAAATGAAGTGTTTTTTGTATTTTGCAAGATTTTGTAATCACTGATGTGATTGCTTTAAGTTACATTATTTTTTAACCTATAAACGGTAATTTACCACATAAAATTTATTATAAAATAGTTGTTGTTTTTTAGCTATAACATGGTTGTTAAAATGTTTCACTCATTCCGTAAATATATATTTTGCCAATAGGAGTATAATTTTGAAAAATAAAATGAGTATATTGTAAAGAATAAAAATAAATGGAGTTAAATAGAATGTATTTAAGTAGTTTTTTTTCTTCTTTGAAGAAAAGTAATCTTTTTTCTTTTTCTTTTTGATGATATTTTTTGGATGTTTTAAAATAAAAGTGTTGTAAGGTCACAATTTGCACCAAATCTAACAGTGTGAAGGGGATAGGCCCAAAAAGCTCAATACAATGAAATTTGTAGAGAGTGGGCTTAAAATCTAGGTTCTAAGGATGTTGGATAATAGAAATGATGGGCTAGATTACCAATTCACATGCAATGAACTGTTTATATAACAAAATTTCTCCTCGGACATAAGCCGATGACAATTTGTATTATCTTTCCTTCTTCCACAAATAGGTTACAAGTATGGATGGTGGCATGTACAGTCTTTTCCCTCTTTCTTCTCTCCCCCCCCCCCTTAAGGTCTTTCTTTTCCTTTTATATTGTTCTCTTTCTTCTCTCCATCCTCCACGTATGAATCAGATCACCAATCAAAATACCCGTCCCATCAACCCCCTCTTGAAGTCTTCAAACAATAGCTATAAGATTGGTCACTACTATTTAGATGTCACTTCCTTATTAATGCAGCCAAAGAGGTAGGTGCAGCCTCTTTAATGTGGTGAAAGCAGTTTTCTCTAATATATTTCTCATTCGTTCTTCCTCCCTGTGCCCTTATGGAACATATCTTCATCCGCAAGACCTTCTAAAATATCATTCTTATCACCATAGCGTACTATCTGACCTTCACTTCCCTTTGCAGAGGAGATGCCCCTCCTTGGACTATTTCCATCAGCCTCTTTCATAACAGTTTGCTTGTGGAATTTTAAGTTTGATATCGTTACTACAACTAAACCCTCATTGGACAAGTAAATACCCTCGGATCAGGCCCAAGGCTCAAGAACATGCCCTGGACCTTTTGTCCTCACAGGTGTAATGTAAATAATCTTGCTTGGAAGTAATATAACAAAAAAAAAAAAAAAAATTGAATGGAATCATTTTATAATAACATTACTATTATACATATTTTAAAATGAATAACTAAATATATAAAGGTATTTTGAAATTTTAATTAAAATTTCATAAAATCTAATTTTATTTCTTTTAATTCCTTTCAATTTTCATTCAAATTCATTTGTTTTTTATTGGTGAGTTTTATTCATTTGTCTTTTATTGATGAGTTTGTTTACAATCTAGTGTGGCTTTGAACTTTCATGATGCTATTTACAAATAGTGTGCTGCAAAATTATAATAGAAAGTTTTACTTTTTCTACCCTATGCCCTTTGCTTGATTAGTGGGACTGTGGGATATGTTCATGCAATAATGGTCAGCCTATCACAATGATGATTCTGTACCCACATTTATGTATAAAACACATTGAGAATTTATTTCTCTTGTGTTGAATGACAGTGGTTTACTATAAAGTTTTTAAATAGTACACTTGGGGATTCTAAAATTAAATTTTACTAATTAAACTTAAATAATATTTGCATTGTGAAATTTGGGGCTATATCAGTCTTGCTAAACCTCCTTCAATGCCAAAAATGAAGCACTGATTGTGCTCACATTAGCAGCAGTTGATCGTCTCTTCTTGCGTAGTGTTTAACGCAAAAGATTACCCTGTACGAATTCCTGCATCTCCTTGTTGAAGATGTGATCGTTTGGTCTCTTAGCCCAAATGAAAATTGAAACTCTTTTACAACACAAAATCTCTTAAGTATCTCTTAAGTAGACCTATTATGAGGTTGACTATCATTTAGACCAAATTGAATTCCTAGGCACAATGGAATGAAAGTTCTATCCACCTTTAGTGTTTCACTTTATGTTATATTGATTATAATATGTCATGTGGCAAATTTTTCTCTTTTGATATATATGTATACAATAATATTTTAAACCTATAACGTCTATTCTATGATGATTACTCTTTATTATCAAGCTAAATCATCAATTGATTTTTTATGTAAGTGAGGATTGATTATCGTATTTCTTATTCAATAATAAGAAAATTTACAACTAAAAACCACTTTTCTTTTTAAACCTTTGGTTATTTTAAAAGGAATAAAATATATATATTTATATGACAAGCTTAGACTAATAACATTAAAAGTTATCTTAAAATGGGACAAATGATTTTTTATTCGGCACAATATTATCACTTGGATAACCCTCCATTATGAGCTTCTTACAGCGAATCGAGTTAGTAGATTTTATTCCACCACCATGACTCTTTGTGGCCTATGAATGCTTGACGATGGAAGTGCCCAATATCCCTATTTTTAGTGCAGCTATGATCATCCAGCAACCAACCTTTATAGCCGAATACCTCTATTTTTAGGAAAACCTTTTAATAAAAAGAGAGACAAAAACCTCGTACTCGGGAAATATACAACCTCACAAAGATTATTCAAATTAAAATTACGAAAAAGTAATCTTTATTAAAGGTCCCAGTTACCACTGCCACAATAATGCTATGGCATACAATCTTGCAAAAGTCCCTTGGCCGATCAAATAAATAAAAAGAACATCTCACTTGGCAAGGGGTTTAGATTGTATAAGCAAGTCTACGGATTAACGCTGAACAGAGTGTTGCTTACTATTGCCCATCGATTTAATGGAAATAGTACAAGTTAGAAATATAAAACTGTAGATACCTGAGACCTAAAAAGATTAAAAAGTACTAGAATAAGGACTGCCAATGCTAATTCTGATCCACTCTTATTGGCAATTATTGAACACTAAACACAATGTCGCTCACTATTGCCCATCAAATTAATGGTAATAGTATAAGTTAGAAATATAAAATACCTAAAAAGATCAAAAAGAAAAACATGGAATGCCAATGCTACTTCTGATCCACTCTTATTGGCAAATTGATGAATACATATTTGGCCTATTGGGCACTTTAAAACTGTTTCTATGTCACCAAAAAAATTGGAAAGAAAATCAAGTAAAACAAAGCGTAACCGTTGGACAAATTCAGTATTGGGGAAGGCAAAAGAATAGCCTGATCTACATTACAATATAGGGTTCAGATGAGCAAACAACTGAAATTGATATGTACCCCATAATCCAGCATATTAGTGTGTATGATTTCACACTAAATAGTATACCCAATAAAGCCACAGATAACAATTCAGGAAGTTTTAAATGTAAAAAACACCAAGCCGAATTACCTTTCACTCAAAAGAAAGAAAAAATTTAAATAAACACCAAGCCATTAGCATAGATTAAAGCAAGTTCTAAGTTCCACGACCTATAAACATTGAACCAGATAGTTGGAAATAACTCCATTGCATAGCTCACACTTCAAGTTCAATTAGTGCGGCTTCTAATAACATCAACACCCATCTCAGTAGGATCAGTAGCTTGCAACTCCACCTGAATACCATCCAACTCTCTCTTAAACCTATCCTTTGAGCTCGCATAAATCATCTTGCTTCTCACCTTTGAAACATCAGGGGACCTTCATACGTAATATAATAGATCAGAAAAAGCACAAACCATAACAAACAATAATACAGGAGAACAGAACAAGAACATGGTAAACTCAGAAACACTAAAGAATACCAGGCGATGAAAACAATCCTGCTCCTTGGGACATTCTCCTCCGTCATAAAATCAAAGTCATACACAGCATAACGGCACTCATTGGCAGGGAGGCTTGCAGAGAAAACCTCATAACTATCAGTTGGCTCACCGAGCTTCTCAACAATAACCTGCTTTTGCTTCTCCTCAATCTTGAAAACAATAAAGCGGTAAGTTCTTTTTGTCTTCAGTTCTAAAAACTTAAGCTTGCAATCATCATGTACAGCCATCCCAGATGCTGCGTTCGCCTGCCATGTTGGATAAAATAGTTGCAAGTATCAAATACCACCTATTTGAAACCAACATTCCGATATTTAACACAGACACACACTATCCTCTTCACAAGCGTGCAGAGGCTTTTTTTTAAAATGAAATATAAAGATAACTCTAAATCTTTAACATAGAACCTTGCAACATATTGCCAAGAGCCTTGTAGCTCAATTGGCACCCCCTGGTGTTGCCAAGGAAGATGTCAAGGGTTTCTTCAAGAGCATACAAGTTTCATCGAAAATAATTTTAACAACTTACAATAAAAATACCATGATGAGCAAATAACTATATAATTATATAAATAACAACACAAGATCCTAGTTTCTTTCTTCTCCTTCTTAACATTCACGGCATTTGTCATAACAACTAAGCAAATTAGAATACTCCAAATTATTTCCCGAAGGCTTTAATAATGTTCATAGTTTTTCTTAATTTTTAACTAAGCAAACTAGATCACAATCACAAATTACTTCGGCATAAAACCAAACCACAATCAAGTGAACAAATCAGAAGTTCTCAAAGCTTTAAATCACGGCAGTAAAAAAAACTAAAAACAGAGTTCGGAAAATTTCATGTCCCAAAGCATTTCATTAAGCAAAACATAGAAGGCAACCCCACACACACAAACCTAGTCACAGGATACACAACAATATGAAACACATAACACATATGTACACACAGATCAAACGGATTCAAAATCCAAACTTCCAAAGCAACTCAACAGATCAAATTAGCAGCGAAGACCACACGGTTCAACGCAACAATTAAAAAAAAAAGTTGATCAAATCAGAATCAAGGAGATCAGTAACCGAACAAAAGTTATAAAACCTAGTTAAATTTCTAGTCCACCGAGAATCCATAGAGATTCTACACAAATCAACCAACAATTTTACAGATCTGAACACCAAAAAAGAAAAAAGAGAGAGTGCGAAGTAGTCGAAGCACTCACCATTGTTTTTGTTTAGAGAAAATATCGGAGGAGAAAAGAGAGAGACTGAGAGAGGAGAAAATCTAGGGCTCCAAGAGAGAGAAGAGAAACGAAAAAGATGGATGGATGGATGGATAGGCAATGCGGAAGTGGAGTGCAAGCCCTTTCTTTCTTTCTTTTCTTTCTTTTTAGTTTGGTGGCTCTTGCTAATGCAACGGTGATGGTCACGGGGACGGTTTTTTAAACCATTGAACGAGTGCCACCTCACCTGCAGTGAGATCGTTGAGTGTGGCGTTGGCGTCGCGCAATGGGTTTTTGTTACTGTGTACTATTCGGTATTGGCACGATGTCGTTTGCGTTTATGTACAGTTGTACTGTACACCAGTCCATGTCAAATCTGGTCAATTTTGTTGGTCAGGTTTAGATTTCACATATTTAAATTGAAGGCATTTAAATTTTGAAATGATATGAAAATCCATACACTGTTACTTAAAATTAGAAATAAAGTTTTAACTATGAAGGGATGAAATGGATTATTTTTGAAATAATGGAGAAGAAATTAAATAGGAGGACCCATGACAAGCATTCAACTAATTCATTTTTAGTTTAAAATTTTCACTTTTGCTAATCTACTATCGTTGACAATTACATCAATCTTAATAATTGATAATTTTTCCAATGAAATTATTTATTTTTTCCCTTCCTCGTCCTTCTCTATGTTTCAATATTTTTTCTTTTAAACACAACTGACAACCCATTCAAATAAAACATAACCCAAACCAAATTTCTAATCAATATCATAGTCAAATCAACCTCAAGCTTTTGGCACGATCATCTCCCCATTAAGGTGGTTCTTTATATGATATGACCACAACATCGTATCCCTCAACTAGATATTCTTGAGCTATCATGAGAGTAAGAGAGATAATGCGATTGGAGTGGGTTGGAGTAGTGAGCAAAACAAAACCCAATTGTCCAGCTTTGTTAGGCATCAACTACGTATGGCACATGCTCAAGGAGAAAGAGAGAGAGAAACATGAGGAGAGATGTTTGGCAACGAGAGAGAGAGAGAGAGTCATTGAGAAATGAATGAAATATATATATATATATATATATATTATGTCTTGACGAGTACCTCAATTGTTCATTGTTAATTTTTTTTTTTGATAAATTATTGAGGTTGATATAGGGTGGTTTTAGTTGAGTTTCGCCAAATTTTGGTGAAATGTTAAAGTGTTGAGTTTGCTACCAATGCTCTTATGTGTCATTTGGTATAAGGTAATATTTTAGGATTCTTAAGAATGTTTAAAAATTCTCATATTTGGTTGCAAATCACATTAGGAAGTTATATGTCAGGGGAATTTGAATTCCCCCTTTAACCCCTTTTTAGTAGGAATGTGAATTCCCTTTAAAATAAGTGGGTATCTAGATTTTTAAGCTTAAAGGAAATTGTTTTTTATTTTATAAATTAACAATTATAACTATTTTTCCTTATCATTTAAGCAATTGAGATAAAATATAAATCAAATCATCAATATGTTAAGCATCCACTGTGTATGTGTATCTGTGTTGTGTGTGTGTTGGTGCAAGGGTGTGCATGTATTGTTGCAAGGGTGTGTGTGTAAGTGTGAAAGGTTGTGCGTGTAAGTGTGCATTGCTTAACTAAAGGTAGTTAGTGACAGTTAGTTAGATGGAGTTGGTTAGTTAGTTAGAGGCAGTTACACTTATTGATGTATAAGATGATTGTGGATGGTTATTGATTCATTCATGAAAGAATAACACTTGATTGACTATCTCTCTCTCTCTCTCTCTCTCTAATTCTTGCTCTTTCTTCTTATGCTTTGTTAATGGATGTCTAGATCCTCTCAAAGTGATCTACTAGAAATTCCATTTACTTCATAAATATTAACTTTGGTATCAGAGCAAGGTTGATCCCAATTCACCACCATGAGTGAAACACGATCCAATGCCCAGAATTCTAAGAAAATTACAACGATGTCTAACGTCCTTGATTGCCACGAACAGACTCTACAAGAAATTCAGAAGCAATTACAAACACTCAACTCGTTTATGCAGAGAATATCTGAAAATGAAGAGAAATATCTTCACTCTCCCATTAATGGGCCACGAGCTCTTCAAATTGGAAATGCCAACAACTTAGAGTCTTCATCAGTGAGTTCCATCAAGAATCTGAAATTGGAATTTCCTTAGTTCCAAGGTGGAGATCCAACTTGTTGGATTTACAAGACCAACCAATTCTTCTCATACCATAATAACCCTGAGCATCAAAAGGTGATCATGACTTCATATCACCTTGATGGGGAGGCTCTGATTTGATTTCAAGATGTTGAACAAGCAAGTGGCTTTGCTAGCTAGGAGGTCTTTATTAGAGCTTTGCAAACCTATTTTGGTACCTCGGCCTATGATGATCCAATGGAAGCACTCACTAGGCTCAAGCAGACTACCACTGTGGTATCATACAAAGGTAACTTCGAAATTCTCTCTAACAGAATTAAAGGGTTGTATGAATTTCACAAACTGAGTTGCTTTCTGAGTGGTTTAAAGGATGAAATTAGATTGCCATGACGATGTTATTTCTCAAGTCCCTTAATGATGCTTTTGGGTTAGCTAAGATTCAAGAAGAGTACTTAATGAGTAATAGGAAGGCTATTAAACCTATATCAGACATTAGTAAACCTTTTATCTTAGGATTGCCTAAGTTGGAGGGCAGAATTGATTCAAGGGTTAAGCATCCATTGCAAAAGCTAACCAATGCCCAAATAGAGGAGAGGAGAAAACAAGCGTTGTGTTATAATTGTGATGAGAATGGCATTTAGGTCATAAGTGTAAATAGGCAAAATTGTTTTTACTAGAGGGTTGGGATGTGGAAGTTAAGCCTAATTCTAGTGCTCAATTAGTAGAGTTGGAGGAAAGTGGGGTGGTGTTGGGACCTCAAGAGAGTGTGCATTTAGCTGACAGTGTAGGTGCACCTGCTAAAATCACTTTGTATGCTTTGGTGGGCAGTCCATCTACTCAGACTATGAGGGTGAAGGGCATGATAAAGAATCATGAGATGGTGTCTCTTATTGATTTTGGGAGCACCCATAACTTTTTGGATGTTGCTGAGTTACATACTCTAAAATTACCATTGGATACTTCTCGAGTTTTAGAAGTTAAGGTGGCCGATGGCAACATTATAAAAAATTTAGGGGTTTGTCATGGGGTGACAGTCATTATCCAAGGGTATAAATTTGAAGTGGATTTCAATATGTTGCATTTGGGGGGGGGGGGGGTGTGCAGTGATCCTTAGCACTCAGTGGTTGTGTACATTGGGTGAAACTATCTGGGATTTCAAGCTTTTGACAATGAGATTTTGTTATTTGGGTAAAGAAGTGTTCTTGCATGGTTTGCACATGTCATCTTCAACCTTTTTAGAGGTTGATAAACTGTTTTCTAGTTTTGAAAGGAAAGGCTTGGTCCTCCATATTGAAGTTGTCAACAATGTTGTTTCTGGTGATCAACCCTTGTTACCTGTTGCCTTGTCATATTTGTTGGCTCAATTCTCCAGGGTGTTTGAAGTTCCCATTGATTTACCTCCAATCCTAAGGCATGAACATCAGATTGTCCTCAAGGATGGCACACCACCAGTCTGTGAAAGACCCTACAGGTACCCTTATTTCCAAAAGTCTAAAATTGAAAAGATTGTAAATGAATTACTAGACTTAGGATCAATACAGCATAGCCAAAGCCTTTTTTCGTCACCTGTTTTACTAGTTAGAAAAGGCAATGGAATTTGGAGAATGTGCATTGACTATAGAGTACTCAACAAGGCCGCCATCAAGGGTAAATTTCCAATCCTTGTGGTGGATGAGCTATTAGACGAACTTACAGGTTCCACCATTTTTTCCAAGTTGGATTTGAGGTCAGGGTATCATCAAATCTGTATGAAACTTAAAGATGTTCCTAAAACAGCCTTTAGGAATTATGAGGGTCATTATAAGTTCCTTGTAATGCCATTTGGCTTGACAAATGCTCCTTCAACTTTTCCAGGCTCTCGTGAATGCAATCTTTAGGCTTTATTTGAGGAAATTTGTATTGGTTTGCTTTGATGACATTTTGGTATTTAGTTCCAATTTTTTTGATCACCTTTCTCACTTGAAAATTGTGTTGGAAGTTCTGCAAACTCATCAATTACATGGGGTTATTGCTCAGCCCTTGACTAACCTTCACAAGAAAGGTGGATTCCATTGGTTAGACAAAGCTCTTATTGCTTATAATAAGCTTAAGGCTGCAGTAGCTAGTCCACCAGTCTTAGCTTTTCCTAATTTTTTCAAGTCTGTTGTCATTGAGTGTGATGCTTCAGGATATGGGTTAGGGGCTGTCTTGATGCAAGATCATAGGCCCATTGCCTACCACAGTCAGGCCTTGAAGGGAAAGCATCTTCATTTGTTTGCTTATGAAATTGAGTTGCTCGCTTTGGCCATTGCAGTCAAGAAATGAAGGTCTTATCTGTTAGGCAGACCTTTCATTGTGAGGACAGACCACCAAAGTTTGAAGTTCTTGTTGGAGCAGAGAATTGCCATTCTCAACAAAAATGGTTGGCTAAGTTGCTGCGGAATGCTTTTGTGGTTGAATATAAGAAGGGTGTTGAAAACAAAGTGGCAGATGCACTTTTAAGGAGGTCTGATTACATTCCTATGTCATGCCAGCAAGATGAGTCTTCTAAGGCTAGCTGCTTGCTACTTCTTTTAGTTCCTGATCCTACTTGGTTGAATATCCTTAGAGATAGCTATACTCAAAACCCCTTTATGTAGAAACTTATTCAATCCATTCAAGATTGGTACCCTTCCCATTGGGTTCACTTAGCAGAATAATTTAGTTTTCTACAATGGTAGGTTCTTTCTAGGTCCCCAATGCCCTTTGAAGTCTCAAGTTTTGTAGCCGGTTCACAACAGCCCTATGGCTGGCCACTCAGGCTTTCTTAAGTCTTATTAGAGGGCTAAGAGAGAGTTCTTTTGGCAAGGGATGAAGGAAGATATCAAAGCCTTTGTAAGGGAGTGTGATGTTTGCCAAAGAATCAAGTCCGAGACTTCCGCCCTAGTCGGTCTGCTTCAACCTTTGGAGATTCCTACCACTCCTTGGACAGATGTAAGCTTGGACTTTGTTGAAGGTCTACCTAAGTCCTAAGGGTTTGAGGTAATTTTGGTTGTGGTAGATAGGTTGATAAAATATGCCCATTTTGTGCCTATTTCTCATCCTTATTAGGTTGCCTCATTGAATATGCAATATTTTTTCAAATTGCACGGTATGCTAGCCTCTATTATGAGTGATAGGGATGCCACATTCACTTCCTTGTTTTGGTTTGAATTATTTGGGCTGTAGGGTCCTAATTTGGCTATGTCAACTGCTTATCATCCTCAAACTGATGGTCAAACAGAAATTGTGAACAACAGTTTCGAGCAATACTTAAGGGCTTTCACTAGTGACAGTCCTCACAAATGGGTTGAGTGGTTGTCTTTAGCAGAGTTTTGGTTTAACTCTAATTTCCATACCAGCTTGAAGCTCTCCCCCTTTGAAGCTTTATATGGCTTTCCCCCTCCTACATTGCAATCCTATGTGCCAGGTACTACTAGGGTGGCTCCTTTGGATTCTTTGTTGTGTCAGAGGGAAGCTATTTTAGCTACTCTTAGATCCATTTTGGTTGCTGCCCAAGAAAGGATGAAGGTTCAAGCTGATAAGCATAGGAAGGAAAGGTCCTTTGAGGTTGGTGATTAGGTCTACTTGAAGTTGCATCCCTATAGACAAAGAACTTTGGCCTATAAAGGGAAGTGGAAGCTATCACCTAGGTATTTTGGGTCTTTTCAAGTGTTACAGAAGGTTGGGATAGTTTTCTATAAGCTAGATTTGCCTCCTGAAGCCAAACTCTATCCTATCTTTCATGTGTCATGCTTAAAATTGAAGCTTGGTCTGCATGTACATCCTAGTCCCACTCTGCCACCTGTGGATGTAGAGGGTTGTATGTTCACTGAACCTATCAAAGTGCTACAAACTAAGTCCACGACATTGAGGTCTAGAGAGATTACTGAAGTCTTGGTTCAGTGGTCTGGTTGTTCTTCAGAGGATACCACGTGGTAGTCTTTGCATCAACTTCAACTGTCATTCACTCACCTTGTGAGCAAGGTGCTCTAAATGGGAAGGGGTAATGTTAGGCATCCACTGTGTATGTGTATTTGTGTTGTGTGTGTGTTGGTGCAGGGGAATGCAAGTGTGGGTGCAGGGGTGTGCATGTATTGCTGTAAGGGTTTGTGTGGAAGTGTGCAAGGGTGTGCGTGTAAGTGTGCATTACTTAACTGAAGCTAGTTAGTGACAGTTAATTAGATGGAGTTGGTTAGTTAGTTAGAGGCAGTTACACTTATTGATGTATAAGATGATTGTGGATGGTTATTGATTCATTCATAAAAGAATTAACACTTGACTGACTATCTCTCTCTCTCTCTCTCTCTCTTCTTATGCTTTGTCAATAGAGATCTAGATCCCCTCAAATGATCTACTAGAAATTCCTTTTACTTCATAAATCTTAACACAATATCTTTTCCTTTGTCTTTATTTGTTCCTGCCAAAACAACATTATCTCTTCTTGTCAAAACAACATAAACAAAAAGACAACTCTGTTGATATATTCATATTTTCTTCTTTTAGACTATAGTTTTAATGAATTTGTCATAATTTATAATTTGTTTTTCATTATTTATTTAGAGGAAGATTATTATTATTATTATTATTATTATTTTAAAGATTTATATTGAATTTACAAATTTAAGGATAAAATGAGAAAAATAAATAATTCAATTAAGATTCCTAGGAATAAACCAAACATTATAATCTCACATTTTTAAGAATTTTATTAGATTCTCCCAATTAAACCAAATATAGGAATAGTTACATTCCTAAACATCCAGATTGCAAGATGTCACATTCCAAAGAATTTGAATGCTAGGAGTAATGTGAATTTTTCGTACCATACGCCACCTTATATTTTTAATACTGTTAATTAAAATTTTAAACTTATAAAATTGTTTCAATTTGAAGTCTTTATTTATCTACTTGATTTTATCCAGTAATAAAGTTAAGAAACAGAGAAGTCATGGAAAACTTTGCTTTCTTGTTAAAGTAACTAGCTTCAATTTTATGACATAATATTTATTTTCACTTTTTCATTTTAACCAAAGATTTCTTTCTCCAATGTTTGCCAAATTGATTTATGAATGAACCCTAAGTAAAAGGTTGACTTTCATCAATTGTTTTTTGCTTTTCTGAATCATTACTACCTAGAATAACAAATATAGACAATTTTTTTAATTGAAATGATTTCCTAATTTCGAGACTTTAATTGATAAGATTAAAAAAAAAATGAGATCTAATTTCAAACATAATAATAATTTTAGGTCTTTTTACATAATTTCATCTTTTTAAAAACACGTTGGATGTAGAGTAAGTGACTCAATGGACAATGGTTATCAGTTGGATGTAGAGTCAGTGACTCAATGGACAATGGTTATCAATTTTCATCCAGATTCAACCTGTGGTTGAACTATTAATGCGTTAAATAGTTTAGATAATAATAATTTAATAAAAATAAATTAAAAATTCTAATAACTAATAATATTTACTTACAAAATTTCGCATAAGTGAAAAGTTCTATGGTATATACCATACACTTTCATATTTAATATTAATAAAAATATTAATTCATTTAAATATATTTGATAAAATCGAATAATGATTAAGATTAGGGGTGGCAAAATTGGACACGACCTGCGAACCTCACACAAAATTAGTAGGTTATGGGTTAGGGTGCTTAATGGATTTGTGTCATATTCGGATTGACACGACTAACCCGTTTAATAAATGGGTTGGGTTAGTGTTCAATCTATGAAGCCCATTTGACCCCCTTTAAATTAAATAAAATTTTACTAATATACCTTTCAAACCCTAGGTATATAAATTTATTGTTATGGTTTATTCTCTTTGACATATTGTAATTGATTATTTGTGATATTGAGATATGTTTTAGTTTTGAATGATTATTTGTGATGCAATTACTTGTTAGTTTTTAATTTTCTATTAAAAATATTTATTTGTTTGTTTTTCATAATTTTTCTTTCAATTTGATAAATAGATTGACATGATTGATCTGTTTAATAAATGGGTCATGCTAGGGCTAATGAATTTTGACCCGTTTAATAAATATGTCGGGTTAGTGTTGACTTATATAGCGAAATACTCATGAGTTAACACAACACAAACCTAACACATAAACTTGAATTGCCACCCCTAGTTAAGATTTGGTATATACGATGGATATAAATAATACTAGCAGATTAAAATAATCCATATTAAATAATGAAATATCCCATGTTGATAGGGTTTATTATTTGGATGTACCAATACCAATAGTAGAATTCTACATTCCATAAAAAAAAAAAAAAGTAGAATTCTCTGGACGAGGATAAAGATTCCATGCAATACCTAGGTCATAGGTATATTATGCAATTAGGCACATTTATCTCACAACAAATTTTTACTTTTTCTATATTATTATTTAAGAGACTTCCTCTGTTTGGATTCCTAATTTTTTTAGTTCAAAAATGCCTCTACATCCCTATGTTTAAGTAGAGACAAAATTAAAGGACAATTAGGTAAAAATGCAACTTTAACTCCCACTAAAACATTGTCTAAAAAATATGACCACTCTCCTATTAATTTTTAAATTGATTTATTCACTTATAAATTATATTTTCAAAATAAAAATTATATATATATATATATATATAAAATAAAAAATACAGTTTTTTTTTTTTACAAAATAAGACCCTTTAAAAAGCCTCATTGCATGCGCTTTAAGAGGCTTTCTCTGTTTGGATTCCTAATTTTTTAATTAAAAAATGCCCCTACACCCTTATGTTTAAGTAGAGACAAAATTAAAAGACAATTCGGTAAAAAAGCAATTCTAACTCTCACTAAAATATTGCTTAAAAAATAAGACCACTCTCCTATTAATTTTTAAATTAATTTATTCACTTATAAATTAGATTTTTAAAATAAAAAGTGTATATATATAGATATATATACACACACACACACACTAGCCTCATGGCGTGCAATGAGGCTTTTTTTTTTTTTTTTTTGGTTAGTGGTCCTATTTTATGGAAAAACAACTGTGTTTTTTTATTTTATATATATATATATAATTTTTATTTTGAACATCTAATTTATAAGTGAATAAGTCAATTTGAAAATTAATAGGAGAGTAATCCTATTTTTTAGACAATGTTCTAGTGGGAGTTAGAGTTGCATTTTTACCAAATTATCCTTTAGTTTAATTTCTACTTAAACATTGTGTGTAAGAGTATTTTTGGATTAAAAAATTAGGAATCCAAGTAGGAGAAGCCCATTAAATAATAGTATTTTTGTAGGAAAAAAAACTATGTTTTTTTATTATGTATATAATTTTTATTTTGAAAATCTAATTTATAAGTGAATAAATCAATTTGAAAATTAAAAAAATGTGGGGGCATTTTTGAACTAAAAATGTGAAATTCAAACAGGGGAAGTCCCTTAAATAGTATTTATATATATATATATATAATTTTTATTTTGAAAATCTAATTTATAAGTGAATAAATCAATTTAAAAATTAAAAAAATATAGGGACATTTTTGAACTAAAAAATGAAATCTAAATAGAAGAAGCTCCTTAAATAGTAGTATAAATATATATAAAATAAAATAAAACATTTTTTTTATAAAATAAGACCACTTAAAAAAAAGCCTTATCGCACACGGAAAGAGCGTGATGCTTTTTAAACTTTTAATCTCACTCACTGGTTGATGACCATTCTCAATCCGAATTAAACAACTGGTCTTCCGTTGTTTTGTACTTGTTTCGCAAGCAATTCAAATTTTCCCGACTCCACGAGGACAAGACTTCTCTATAAATCTCTTTTCTCTTCCTAATTCTAGATCTGTTTTATTTGACTTTTTTTTCCTCTGTTCTCTCTTTCTCGTGTATTCAAATTTCAAACTTCTTTGTCAAGGTAACGGTTTATGACACATCCCAATTGATATTAAAAAATAAAAAATTTTGGTATAACTTTGTAAACCTTCATTCTTATAATCTAATTCTGTGTACAAATTTTATTGAACAGAGATGGATCAGATTCAAGTTGATGTTGAAAGCGAAATTTCTTTGACTGTTGATGATGAAGAAATTTCAGAATCCGGGTCTGTGTGCGATGAAACAAGCCCTTTTGGGTTGTTCACTGAGGATGTATTTCTTCAAATTGGAGAAGGGAGTTTGGAACATGGCATGATCATACGTATCTTTCTTACAGGCATGGGATCATCGGTGGCAAAGTACACCAACGTTGTGGCAATACACAAGAACTGTCTTTCTACTTTGACAAGGAAAGCGAGGTTGGAGTCGTTTCAGCTTTTCTCTGAGGCAGTGGCAGAAAAGTGTGGTGGTAATGCTAACATAAGACTTGGATGGTTTGGTGGTACGAGGGATGAAATTCTTGGAATTGTCAAACATGGATTTAGTCACTGTGGAAGAAGGCCTGTAAACGGCCAGTCGTATGGTGTTGGAGTTCACTTGGCTTCTACACAATTTTCCATTAATGGGTAAGTTTAAATTTATTATAATTTATTTCTTTATTTGTTTTAAAGAATTTTAGATATTGAGTGGTTGGGAATTTGGGAATAAATAAAACAAAAACTTCGAACTGGGCATATCCTTGATTGCAAGGATGATCTCCACCACAAACTCTAGTCAAAAGAACAAAAGGCACTTTCAAAACTCTCTTGAGTCTGATACTCAAGTAAAAATATGAAATGATATAAGGATTTTGGTGTTGAATTCTTCATAACAGATATTTTCTCCTTGATTCTTATTGATGTTGAACACTCCTTGAAATTTTCTCCTTGATTCTCCTTATCTTAGAGAGATTTTCTCCTTATTCCTTGATTCTCCTTATTCGGATGGTGTTATATGCTCCTTATTATTTGAAATAAGGATTTTAGTTTCTTGGATGGTGTTACGTGATTATAGAGATTTTGGGGTGTTTGGTAGATTAGTTCTAACACATTTCTACTTATTTAAACAATACTAACCTCATTACACACGCTTCACACGTGAGATGTAGCTTTTTTTTTTAGTGGTAATGGCAAAAAGAAATTTATGTTTTTTATTATATATATAATTTTTATTTTGAGAATTTAATTTATAAGGGGATAAATAAATTTGAAAATTAATAGGAAAGTGGTTGTATTTTTTAGGCAATATTTTAGTGGAAGTTAGGGTTGTATTTTTATTGGATTGTCCTTTAGTTTTATCTCTACTTAAACATAGGAATGTAAGGGTATTTTAGAACAAAAAAAAAATTCGGATTGTCCTTTAGTTTTTATTTTATTTTATATATATTTAGATTTGTTTTTGGATAAACATAGGGTGTTTAATTTATTTTTCTATTTTTTCAAAAAAAATAAATAAATAAACGTATTGTTGCTTTGAAGAAGTGGGTTAGTGAAAGAGTGTTTCTATTTTATAGGCAATATTTTAGTGCAAGTTAAACATGTATTTTTACCAAACTACCATTTAGTTTTGTCTCTACTTAAACCTAGGGGTGTAGGGGTATTTTAGAACAAAAAAAAAATTCGGTCTAAACAGGGAAAGCCTCTTAAATAGTAGTATAGATTACACATATTTCCACACATTTTTTCTTCCACACATTTTTTCACCCACACGTATATCAAAAACACCTAAACAACATAACTCAAGCTCATTTCTCAAACACCTCTTTTAATTTCAAGATACTCCATCTATTATTGAGGCAGCACTAGGGCTGTCCATAGTACCCCATGACCCACTGGACCCAATCAGCCCAACCGGAACCGACCTGTCACGACTGGACCGACACCTTCGATGGGTCAGTGACGGGTCCCAGTCTTCAGAACCCGACCCCGGCAGGTTGAGTGGCGGGTTTCATCCTCAAAAATCCAATCTACCCGACCCGCACGATGAAACCTCAAAAAGAAGCTAGAATCCGGCGACGTTTGGGCTTCTCAGCTCTGATCTAGCCACGTTTGACCTTCCTTTACTCAAATCTGCTCAAATCCTCACTCATAGACGCTTAAATCAGGCGAATCTAGTCCAGATCTACTCAAACTCCGTACCCACCCGCCCGAAAAAACCTCAAAAAGAAGCTGAAATTCGAGGACGTTTGGGCTTTTCAGCTCCGATCCGGCCACCTTTGGCCTTCCTTTACTCAAATCCGTTCAAATCCTCACTCATAGATGCTTAAATCTGGCAAATCTAGCCTAGATCTACTCGAAATCTGGCAAAATCAATCCAACCCGAAACCCAATACGACCCAACTCGATTGATCTGAAACTTCTCACGGGTCGATCGCGGGTCAAAATTTTCCCCACCCAAGAAGGTTGGGTCGAGTCCGGGCTGGGCACAAACCCGACCCATGGACACCCCTAGGCAGCACTCTTTGAAGGCCTTATTTTAATCGGCTAAGTTGCTTCGGATGTGGCATGTTTGGATGGACCTTAGGCCTTCACCAAGGCAGGGCTAGATCAAATCAAGGTGTCACACTGTCATCTACTACTATGCTCATCAACAATTAATAGTAACTTAACAGTAACAAAAAAAAAAAAACTATTATGTTTTTTTAGGTGGAATATATCTGTAGTGCCAACGAGCCCAAGATATGTAGTGGGCCAGCCCGAAGGTTTTCTCGAGATGGAAAGCCCAACCCAACAGCATGGATGGTCTGAGGACACGATAAGTCCCACCTATGAATTAACATTACAAAGGAAAAGTGCCATGCATGAGCAGAATACCACGAAACATGATGTCCAAGGATGGCTAAGTCCTCGGCCACATGCGGTCGAGGACGAGAAGAGTGATTTGGCAGTTCGATGGCATCAAGGCTGAGGTCCTTGGACACAAAGGCTGACAAAGCAAGGATAGAAGATGAAAAGGAGTAATAGAAAAATATCAAGGATAAAGCTGCTACCACCGCATTGAAGGCTCTGTACCTACCTCTCTGGCCGCATTAATGAGGAAGTGACGCCTGAGTATTGGAGTCCAATCTTGCACTTACCGCCAAAGACTTTGGTAGAAAGGGGTGATGGGACAAGTATCTAAGAAAAAGGGACCAGCTAGTCTACACGTGGAAGTGAGGAGGAGAGAGAGGTAGGTCTATAAAGGGCAAAGGAAGAAGAAAGGAGAGGGGGGAGAGAAAAAAAACACACACACACGAGAGGAAATTTGGAAGGAAAAGACCTCATATAGTCCTCGACATCTATATACGAGAAAGTTTCCATCCATGTGCAAGGAGTATGCATGTGTCCTGTGATTCAATTTATCTTTCATGTTATTTATCGTCTATAAACCTAGATTAGAAGCCCACTCTCTATAAATTCATTGTTTTGGGCTCATTGGGCTGGTTCCAAAAGTGCAACTTTAGTCCAGCGCGATTTGTGTCCCTACAATATCAATTGTACAAAAAATTCTATTATGTTTTTTATGTGGAATATATCAATTGTGTTGCATGTTAGCAATTTATTTTTTATTTCAAAAAAAAAAAAGTTAAAATACAAAATTCTTGCTAATGTTAGATACTACCAAAACTTTCAACTGAAAATTTCCCTACTCTTCTTGCTACATTCTCAATCTCTAGCTACTATTACTAGTTGAGTTTCCGCATGATGTGCAGTTTAATTTATTATTAATTTGCTCTAATATTTTAATAAGTTTTGCCAAAAATCTTGTAACTTAAATGATTGGCACCTCAATTTCCAATAGAAACATTCAGGATTCAGATCTTTACTCCCAATTATCGATGTATAAAAAAGATATTTCAATAAATTTTATTGTAAAAAATTGTAATCTTTAATTATTTTATATATAGACACAATAGAAATACACAAAGATTAGTGCAGTGATTTGATCATACTATATATATGTATTTACAAATTGAAAATTGCATGATATAGTAGTTAATATAGACAAGCATCTTTTATGCCTACTAAAAAATGCATATATCTTTCAATTTTTTCCCCCTTTTTGTTAGACATGGTTTCAATTGTTACAAAAACAACTAAATTTGAGTAAAAATTCCATATTTCAAAACAATTTTTTCTCACATAAAAAAAAAACCAATTGTTTCTTATATAAATCTTTGAAAAATGATATTAAAATTTCTTTATGCTTAAAATAATTGATATAACAAAATAAGCATATTTATTATATTAGTGATCTTTCTAATTACATGGAATACATACTACATTGTTAGTTTCACACAAACACACACACGTGCGCGTGCACACACAAAGGAGTTGGAAAATTTAAGGGATTAAAATTAATTTTAATGAAGTCACAAATATTTAATTTTTTTATGACTTTTGTGACAATTGTTATCAAAATAACTAAACATGAGTAAGAATAGGGCTGTCCAGAACATCCGAAGGCTCGACCCACTTGAAGAAATTGACCGACTTCGACCCGACTCTGGTGGTTGGTGGCGGGTCTTCACCACCATAAATTGATTACAGCGGGTTGGTTCCGGTTTCCCTCCCTAAAACCCGAAAAACCCGTATACAAATTCTGGCAAAAGTTCCCAAATTCCAGCGAAATTTTCCAGATCTTGGCGAAATTTTCTAGATTTCAGTGATAATTTTCCATATTCCAGCAAAAAAGCCCAAATTACGGCGAAAGTTTTCCAGATCCCAATGAAAAAACTTAGATTTTGTTGAAATTTCACTTAGATCCAGTGAGATTTTGATTGGATCTGGCGAAATCTCATGGAATTCAGTGAGATTTTCATCAGATCTGGCAAAATCTCATAGAATCCAATGATATTTTCGTTGGATCTGAGTTTTTCTCACCGTTTTCTCGCTGTCTTCTTAGATCTGACTTCTACCGACCTGCTCGCCACCCATTGAAGGTCTGATCCACCCAACTTGACTATTCCAGCAGTCAGCAGCGAGTGCAATTTTTTGCCTCTCGATTGCAGGTTGGTTCCGGGTTGGGCACAAACTCGACTCGGACCGACCCGTGGACAACCCTAAGTAAGAATGTCATATTCTAAATTTATTATTGTTATTCCAACTAAAAATTATTTTGTATATAGAGTTTATAAAAATAATCATATAAATTCATTTAATATAAATAATTGATGCACAACAATATATAATTAATATATGTATTTACTCCATTTCAAAAAAATATATTTATTTACTCTACTATTACTTTAATATAAATACAAATTTTGTTGATTTAGAAAACTAAATAAAGAGAATTTCAAGGAATGCACCATATGGTATAACCTCATACTTTCCAACATGATGTCTCTGCTTATATATATATATATATATATATATATATATATTGGTTGATTGGTTACTTTGTCACTCTCTCATGCATATATCATTGAGAGACTTGGGTAGTTTAGACAATTTGGAGTTATGTGTCATTGAAAGGTTGAAACTACATGACATCATTTTTTGTCTTAGGCCTCGCTTGGGAGGAGGGAATAGAATGGAATGGAAAGGAATGAAAAGAATAATTTTAGAATATTCTTCCCTTCTCTTGTTTGGGAGTTTTAATGGAGGGAATGGAAAGTCCATTCCCTCGTTTGGGAGTTTAAGTGGGAAGGAATGGAATGGATAGGAGGGAACACCAATTCCTCTCTATTCTCTTAAAACCTTAAATTTTCATTCCCCCCGAAATTGGGAGGAATGAGAGGGAATGGAATTAGATTTAATGAATTTTTTATTAAAACTCCCAAAATACCCCTATTTATTCAACCATTTATTTTAAAACAGAGGTCTAATAGTAATATTGTAATAAAATGATTCCATTCCATTCCCTCCATGTTACTCCCAAACAAGATTACTTACATTCCATTCATTTTCATTCCTTTCCATTCTTTTATTTTAAAACATCCAATCAAGGTTACTTAATTTCATTCCATTCCATTCCATTCTTTTCCCTTACTTAAATTTATTCCATTCCATTCCATTCCATTCTTTTCTATTCCCTTATGATCATTCCATTCCATTCTATTCCCTTCCTTTATGAACTCCCAAGCGGAGCCTTAGTGTATTTGAGAGAGGATGATTTGAAAGGCTATGAACATGTGTATATAAAGGAGTAAAAGTGAAAATGATGAATGGAAATGCAAAGAGTTTTTTGTGTGTGTGAGAGATGGAAAGTCTTGAGACATTGAATCAAATGAAATAAATAGTAGTTTTAAAACATCGAATAAAAAATGTAAAAAAAAAAAAAATAGTATTGAAACATTGAACCCAAAGAAATAAAGAGCCTTTAATTTTAAACTTGTTCTTATCTCTAATATGACTTAAGGGTATCTCAATTATCTTCATAGAGTGCGCCATAAGACAGAATCTTATGCTCTCTCGCATGAGATCTCTACTTATATATATATATATATATATATATATTGATTGATTGATGTTGACAATATTGATTGATTGGTTGATTGGTTACTTTGTCACTCTCTCATGTATATATCATTGAGAGCATGGACGGAGCTGTTATTGGACTAAGGGGGGCAATGTCCCCCCTAAATTTTTTTTTTTAAAAATATTAATAAGTACTAATTGTAGCAATTTTATTCAATAAAATTATACTTTGCCCCCCTTAATAATGCCATCAATTCTTTTGAGAGTAATGTTATAGTCACAAATGTTTTTACAACGTTTATGCAAACTATTAAGGTAACTAATTCTTATTGGTTCATACACTTGCATCACTTTTTACTTATCAATAACCACTCACCATATTAGCAATTTGTAAAAATTTTGTAATTTTAACATTTTTCACATTTTAAATTTCACATTTTAAAGAATATAACAAATTAATAGATTAAATCTAAAACAAAATATACAACCCAAAAAAATTAGCCCAACAACAAAAATTACCAATAATAAAACTAAAAAAATTAAGTCCAATCAATTTATTTTACCCAAAACAAACCACTTGGTCATTTAAAAAATTTTAAACAAAAATCCTTAGTAGTAAAACAGTAAACTCAAAAGCCGGAGTCGTCACACACAGCTAGCAGCAAAGTCGCCTCCTAACTCCAAGTTTTGGTTTTGTCCCTTATTGAGAGACTTGTGTAGTCTAGACAATTTGAAGAAAATATAAAACTTGGAGGAGAAGGAGAACTTTTAAACAGTGTTAAGTATTATTTGTGCTCGAGAACAAATTAAATATTTTTGAAAAGCCTTCACCAAGAGGGTAGTTTTTGTATTTTAACCTTAAATGGACATACATCGAGTGTGTGAATAAGTCAGGTGATCGTTGTGTAAGTACGTCATAAATCACAATCAACACTCCATCCCTCCCATAGACTACGCAAAATAAAATATAGTTATAATACATAGAAAAACGTGGATTTGCTATGCTTCTAAAATGTTTTTATATTTTTACTAGCGCATTATCCTCTGATGTTGACGAAGATGGGTTGAAGCATATTTTACTATGCCGAGTCATAATGGGAAATATGGAAGTGATTTGCCCTGGTTCCAACCAGTTTCATCCAAGCTCTCAGAATTTCGATTCTGGTGTGGACAATCTCTTGGCTCCTAGAAGATACATTGTGTGGAGTGCTAACATGAATTCTCACATTTGTCCAACCTTCGTTGTAAGTTTCAAGGCCCCTTCCGTAAATGGTAAGTAATTCAATGTGTTTTACCTTCTTTGTTGAATTATCAATTGTTCCAAAAACGTAAATCATTTGAAATAGTGAATTCAATCGTTGAACCATAATTTTGAGTCTCTCCCTCACCCGTTGCCCATATTCCTCCTTAATAAATGGAGCCTAAACTTTAGTGCCACCTGCAATAACTTTTATCTCAAAAGTTTTAATTGTCAGTGAATGGTAAATAATTCTAACTTAGAAAAGCATAGATACTTCATTTAATGTGTTGTACCTATGTCGTTCTTGTGTCATACCGGTATCATTCAAATTGTTTCATGTTATAATTTTTCAAAAATTGTTTGTGTCGTTGTGTCGTACCTGTACTATGTCCGTGCTTTCTAAATTCTAACATTCTTTGCCTTGAACATATATTGATTTTACTATTACAATATAAAACTATGGTTGGTTTGTTAAAAATGCTCAGATTTTCTAAGTGTACAAGCAAATGTTCCAGAACCCAGAACATCGTTAATGACGTTTTCTGCTCTGATATCCATACTTTCAAGGTTCTTAAATCCACCTAAAATGGCTCTGATCGACAAATGCTATAACGATTTCCGGGTAAGCCAATTATAATCTTCATGTAATTGTATGTGTAGCCTTTTTAAATTTTGGGCTTTACTTGATTGTGCTTGCGTTTTGATCACAGGGAAATAAGATCACGAGACCACAATTTATAAATAGCTTGAGGCTTATAGCAGGAGACGGGTTATTGCTTGAAGTACTCAAACCTTATGCACAAGGTGTGTGCGCTTTTTAAAATTACTTTTTATATGTTTTATTTTGTTTTTTTTTTTTGGCCAAAGAAATAGCAATATAGTAGAAAGTGTTCCTAAAGTTTTTCTTTCTCTTTTTTTATTTATTATTTTTTTAGAGTGAATTTTTTTTTTCTATTTTTGAGATCTTTAAAGAAAGTACTTCTTTGGGAAGATTTCAAGTGTTCTGTTCTCAATATCTTTTTAAGAGTATCTCCATCTATCTCTCTATTTTTTCAACTAAATTTAAAGAAAAACTACTTTTTATTTTATTTACCTATTTTTTCAAATACTTTTTTCTAACAGATTTTTTTTTTTCTTTATCTCATTTAAATACTATTTTTTTCAGTATTTCTTTATACTTAGATAAATATTATTGCATATTTTATTAAGTTGGTTTTTATAGTAGCTTTAAAAAAACACACAAATAGAGAGTATGTTGGAATATGATTTTGTGGGTTCACTCTCCAATTTGTTGAAAATTTGGTTTCAGAGAGCCTATTGGATACGCAGGTTCACATACTTTTATGCGAGTCATGACTCTTGAATGAAATTTGCTCTTTTGTTCTGCAGAAAGATCAAAGATGAGGCAAAATGCAAATTAATAGTAGCAGCATATATAGATGCTGAGGGTACAAGATTAATGGTGCGGCAGATACGTGGTGATGAAGTTGTTTCTCGTTTAACAAGTACATTGCTTTAGCGAATACATTCCTTATTTCAGTTTTAGCCTTCAGAATAAATTCATTCAAGTTTAATTCATCAAAAAAAGAAAAGGAAAAAACAATCATTCGAGTTTGAATTTGCTGTTTCATGTTCAGCTTTCAAGTGGTTCTCTTAAAGAGGATTGATTTGTTTTGCTTACGGATTGTTTTAATAGAAAACATAAGACTTCATTACTTGTTCGCTTTTTATTTATATTTTTTTTTGTGGGGGGAGGAGGGTTGTTTAGGGGCTGTTTGGATGAATTTTTTTCATCACTCAATTTCCGTCACTTAATTTTCGTCACTCATCACCCATCACTCATCACTCATCACTCATCACTCATCACTTTAAAATACCACACCCATTTGGCACCATCACTCAATATTTTTCATACTATTTGTGGGTCCCATTTCTGTCAATCTGTGCAACTTTTTTTTTTTTTTTTTTTTTTTTTTTTTTTTTTTCAGTACCCAGATCACCCAAACCCAGTGAAAAAAAAAAGAAAAAAAAAAGAACTGAAGACCGAATCCAGTGGAAAAAAAAAAAAAACTTGACGTGAAGATCGAACCCAGAAAAAAAAAAAAAAAAAAAAAACTGAAGTGAAGACCGAACCTAGAAAAAAAAGTCAGCTGGTCAAAAGTTGCAACTGTGGGTCCCCCCATGTGTGTTTAATTACAAAAATACCATTAAGTTATGAGTTATGAAAACTGAAAATAGCCAAAATGTGTTTTCAGTTTCCATAATTCATAACTCAAAAATCAGAGAATTAAGTATTGAAAACAGAGTTATGAAAACAGAGTTATGAGTTATAAAAATTTGCCATCCAAACAGCCCCTTAATCATCAATAGGTGGCTAATCTTCAAGATAAGTTAGCGTATGTGTTGGCACCTTGAGTCAAGGGAGTCAATCTTGTATCAGAGGCTGTACCGATTTGATCAATGGAACGATATATTTCGGTATCGGTTAATACCGGTGTACCGTTTCGGATTTACCATTATCTTTTATATATATATATGTATGTATGTATGTATGTATGTGTGCATGTGTGTATTATAATAAATATAAAAGTTTACCATAAAATATTACCTCAATTTAAAACAAATTATTCATGGTATTAGACTTTAGCATCAATTAAAGGTCTATTTGGATACTCGCTTATTTTGCTGAAAACTGAAAACTTTTTGCTGAAAACACTATAAAAAAATAATTTTTAAAACACAAAACATTGTAGCAATGAGTGATTGCTACGTTTTTCATGGGTTTGGTGGTCCATGAACAGTGCCGCGGGACTCCAAAAAAAACGCAAAACGTAACTTAATTGCTGGGCAAACGCATGCTAAAAGGAAAAAAAAAAAAACACAATATAAAAAATAGAAATCTTAATTGTTCATTGCATACTAAGAAAACAATAATACTAATAATTTAATACAAATAAGTTACCATTCTACTCTTACAAAAATTCAAAAATTACAAAATTAAAAAAAAAAACTTTTTTCTATATCGGCCGGTATGCTCAGTACTGGCCATTATTGCCCAAAATTGGTCAGTATGGCTGGTACATGGCCGGTATTTAAACCGGTATGAAACGTTGGCGTTTCGATACCGATATCGATACTGTATCGACTACCTTGCCTTGAACCCATGAGCCATACAAACCCATAAATAAAATGGGTAATGTCTCTTACACACTTCTTGTTGCACACTTCTTGTTGCACACTCCATACATACAATTTAGTTTTTGAACTAAAATGGTGTGAACTCACGACTTTTGTTCAAGAACTAAATTGTAATAGGGCCCAATAAATACAGATTAACTTGTTAAGGTTGGTTAATATGGGATTAAATGGTGTCATGTCATCTATGAAGCACAGGTGCATTTTCAGATTCGAGTGCGGGTGCGGGTGCGGGTGCGGGTGCGAGTGTGGGTGCGGTGATTAAAAAATTATTAAAAAAAATTATATAGTGAATTTAATATTTTTTATATAAAAAAATTCAAATAAAGGGGTAGAGTTTATTATTAATAAACAATTATTTATGATTTGTTTCTAATAAAATCAATATTTTTGGTAATTGTAAACAAAAAACCACCTTTCAAAAAGGTTCTTTTACTCATTTTCTAATTCCCAAGCCTACTTACTTGAAATAATGACTTTCTCACCTACTTAATTTATATTATTTTATTATATACTTTTATTCTTCTTCCCCACCTCTTCTAAGTTCTAACCATTTCTTTGTGTCTTCTCATCTTCTTTTTTTTTTTTTTTTTTTTTTTTTTTTTTTTTTTTTTGTCTCTCTCACTCACAAGATCACATGAAGCAGAAGAATGGCAGCCAGAGGCCATTTCAGCCTGTTTCGGTGGCCATATCGGCTGAAATCAAGCCATATCGGCCTGTTTCAGTGGTTGTATCGGCTGGAATTGAACCATTTTGGCTCCTGTTTTAGTCGGAATTGGGCCAAATTGGAGCGAATCTACTGATTTTGGCCTGAATTGGGTCAAATCGGTGTGAATCGGCACAAATCGGTGAGAATAAAAAAAAAAGAGAAGAATCGGCGCGTTGGACACCGGATGCCACGTTGGGACGAGTTCAATGCGGGTGCAACGGCTCTGGAGCCGCACTTGTGCTTTCAACCATGTCATATTATTGTCGTCTTGCTAAAATGACCTTAGCTAAATCTTTGCTTGCATAGTGAGTTGTGAGGGGAAGTACTAGAATAATTAAGGGGAGTCATGAAACAGGAGTACTAAATATTGAAGTAAAAAAATTCACTCTCTTTAATAGCAATAGAATCTTATATGATTTGTTTGGTTATATATTGTGTGATAAGAAGGGTACTTTTTTTTTTAATGACAATCCTACAAAATTTTGGGGCTTTCATATCCACTATTTTTTTTCATGTGTAAAGTATGGATATTCTTGAAAAATGTGGATATTGTGTAAAGTAGTGAATGCGAATTGGAATTGGCTTCCAAGTCCCCTACGCAATGTTGTTCCTCATGTGGTAGGATTAGTCTTTCTATCTAGGGTTGTTGCAAAGGAAAATTGTGGGTACTTTTTTTTTTTTTTTGTCTAGTAATGGCCATGAGAACAATGTTGTGTTTAATTTTGTGGTTTTTCCATACCTATCAGGCAAATCAATAACACAGAAAAATACTTTCTCAAAAAAAAAAAAAACACAGAAAAATAAATTCATAAAAAAGCATATGAAAAGATGCATTGGAATGCATTTTCTTTCTCTTAAACCACAGGAACAGAAGTTGAGTGTAGAGGAAAGAAAGATGTCATGTTGGGGTCAAGCTAAATTAGGTATAGAATTAGACATTTCTATAACTCTGTGTGATGGGGTTCCAGCACAAAGCATCATGATCAAAAGGGCTTTCCATTTTGACTCTCTGAGTAATTGACACAGGTACCAAGCAAAGCCCTTTGCTCCTTAGGTCTAGCTGTTCTCCAATTTCCTGCTGAAATTTCCATTTTGTAAACAACATCGGTTAGAGAAAGATTACATATAAATCATTTATAGAAAAAAAATTTATGTTTTTGCTTCCAAATTAAATTGAAAATTGAAAATTACAATAATTTTTATTACTGAAAGCTTACAGACTAACTTGTCAATGGATATAATCCGTGCCCACTTTATGAACATAATGAATAAATGTTTGATCAATTATTTTTATTATAATTGATGGCATATCAATTTGTAAGGCCTATATAATCAAATTTAATTTGCAGTATATGTCATTGATCTGCACTAGGACTTTTGTATCATAGTAAATTACACCCCCAAAAAAAATGTACAATTTAAAAAATTACTGCATGTTTACCGGTTGTTGACTTGAACTTTTGTATGAGCTACTCAGCAATTGAAACAAATTCTGTCACAATCCCCCACCAAAAAAAGAAGAAGGAGAATCTTAAGGATATGTGATGATAATTCAAATTTCAAAACATATTTAAAACTAGTGAAAAAGTAGCTACCAAGTTGCAACAAGCAAAACCAAGCTTGAATCCCTCTCTTATCATTTTCCTTTTGTTATTCCCTCTCTGACTATTTATTATGTTAAAGACTTAAAGTGAAGCATGGTTAGGCAAAGAGAGAGATATATACCTGAATTTGTTCGTGAAGTAGCTTGATGTAAAGAGAAGCCTCTTGAAGAACTGATGCAGTGTCAGTCTGCAATAAATTAATTCAAAACCCTGGTTTCATTTACTGTAAAATTTTTCAATTTTGAGAATTATAGTAATGACTATTTTGGCTAATCATCCTAACGAGTTGCAAGTGCTAACCTTGCCATACGGAGAGACCAGCTTTTGAAGAGCTGTAATCTTGTCACTAAGCTTTTGGCTTCTCCTCACAGGCACATGTAACTGCAAACATAAAATAGAGAAGCTGTTTAAGAAGGGCAATATATGCAAGCATCTTACACACAAGTCACAACCTAACAAAATGAATATGGCCAAAATTTAGATACAGTTCCTTAGGCGTTATCTCATTTTCTCAAATTATATTTACCAACGTAGCAAAAATAGTAATATGTTCTATTGGCCATTGCATACACATGTATGGTTGAATACTTGAATTTTATTGGTACAACACCTAAGAAACTATACCTAAATACTAATCAGACCAAATTTAATTGCCATTTTTCCTTTGAATGATTTCTTAGTTTTAAAAACACCATCGACCCATGTAATATCAATCTCATTTATGTAATTTCACTTACTCTTTGCTCTTGGATTTGCATTGGTGCTCTTCTGACTTCATGTTGCCATTGTTCTTGTTTTTCAGTGGTTGTGGTCTTGTTTCTCTTGTTCCTCTTCCATTCTTTCAATTTCATCATGTTTTCAAGAATATCAGTGCCTGTTTTGGGCAATAAGTCATTGACCTCAATTGGACGTTTCCTTGCATATGGCATGGCCTGCAAGTCCTGAAAAATCAAATCAATAAAAAGGATACCTTTATAAAATTGGACCATTTGTCTTTAACAATTAATTTTGTTTAAAGATAAGCCAAGATCATATGGTAATAGGTGTGATCCCCATCATCAGCCCTCCAATTAATGTTCACTTAATTCATCGAAAACAAATATTTAGAAGTTGAATTCCAAATATATTAATTGTTAACTAAGTGAAAATATCAAAAGTTTATTTATTGTTATTATTATGGAGCTGAAGATTCAAGGTGGGACATATAGCCATGAGTATTGCTGTCATCATTAACAATTAAGAGTTTTTGAACATAGTAACTAATAAAAGAGAGAATGTGTATATACTTCATCGAATTGTGGAATTGAAGGTTTCTGGCTAAGCCACATCAACTGCTGAGGAATGTCAGTACAGATGGAGGTACCACCAGATTGATAACCTGTCATAAAATAAGGTAATTTAGAATCTGTCTTTGCACCACGCATCTATGCATTAACTAGCAAAATTATAGCTTAGAGTAGTTGACTAGTTGGTATATGAAGAATAAAAGGTTAATGAAATTAGGCCTAGACTAGAAAAAATGTTCCTAAACTTAAGACAGATAGGGAAATTCACCAAACCTGATTGATAGCTATAGTTGATAAGGGACCCAAAAGGATCAGTAAAGCTTTCATTTCCCAATAGCCGGTTGTCACAGAAGCCACTGCCGTGGACGTTTCTGCAAAAGAGTACAAAAGGAAACTATTAGTGGACCAGACCCGGTAGTGGAATTTTGACAGATGGGGTTGAGACTAAATAAAACTTCAATAAGACTAATGAGTAATGATATAAACAAATTTCACTTTTCTTTTTCCACAACAATTAAGGCCACAATTAATGATAATAAAAGGGGTATTAGTAATGGTCTCATACAAAGAGATGTATTAATCATAATCTATCATCTCAATTGAAAAATGTTACGAAATTTCTTTTGTCGGTAACATTATTGGATAAGAGTTTGTAGTATTTATTCTTAATGTGAAGGTCAAAATTTTTTCTAAAAAATGTCATATCATGTTGGATTTCTATTTTCTAAGTGCATGTATGTTTAAAAGTACGACAAAATAGGGGGTCACCTTCAATTACCTTTTACCTTGACCTTTGAATAGTTAAATGAATTGGAACCTAGTGAATTACTACACTAAATTGAAGTTATTAATAAGTTTTTTTTAAAAAAATGAAGATACTAATAAGAGTGTCGGGCACTCACTCACACAACTCACAAGCATAAGCACAAGGTATCGTTTTCAAATGCAAGCTCATGAGTCATGACCATATCACTGGTACCAAACTTGCAAGCTTCGATCAAGCTTTAGGACTTAGAAGTAAGGTGTGGATTTTAGAATATATATATATATATATATATATTTTAAATGTGTGGGGGGAAAGGCACTAGTAGTCTAGCTCTACTCCAATCCCATCTCAATATTTATTTATCATTTGAGAGTTGGAAGTGAAAGATTTGATTACAAAATCCAGCAAAATGGTAAAAAGTTGAGCTATGCTATTAGTCTATGAGACACAGATTTTCAATCAGCATCCTTGATCCTTTTACAGCTGAAATTGCAACGGCTGCTTCTTGGCCACGTCCCCCTGCTTATATATATGAGATACTTTATCTAAATTATTAAATAGGAATTCTAATCTCTTTAACTTTCTTCTTTTTCTTCTTTGGGCCCATGTGTGGGTATGTATATATTTCTTCATTCCAACTAACAACAATGGTGTGGGCCCATATGTGGGTATGTATATAATTGATCGGAGGAAAATTAGCTTCAAAATGATTTAAAGAAATCTTTTCCAATTTACTGTACGTATGATAATTTATAAGCCAATTTATGTATATTATTTAAATAAACTATATGAATTATTAAAAAAACTATATAACTTAACTATACATTGATAATTTCTTCAATCACCACAGAGTGGATTGAAAGAAGATAATTTAACTAGTTTAGAACTAAATTTTTTCCTTTTATGAGGCACCATGTATTAGGTTGGAGGAAATTACTCCAAATTATATGTAATGTCAGAATATATTGGCTGGTAAAATTCATTTTAAATATAAATTTTCCCTTATCTTTGTTTAACAGCGTTTGATTGGTTCTTTGCCAGTTTCCCATTCCTATCTCCTTTCGGCAATGGGCCATAAGCCTAGGCTTACTACCTATGAACTTCTTTATAACCAGACTTGAAGTGGTGATATGATTCATAAAAACAAAAACAAAAAAAAAAAAATTTGTTTTCTCCTGGTGACAAATTAAGCTTTGTCCCAGGTGGTAGGGTCATGAATTTTTTTGGAGGAACCATTAGTGAAATTACATATAAATTATATTTTTTGTAAAAAAAGGAGGAAAGAAAATTTTTTAAGTAAGGTCAACACCTCTTCCCCCCCCCCTCCCCTCCTTCAGTCCCTCTGCTAGTGCTCTATGCTTTCAAATGTGAAACTTCACCCCTACACTTTTATTATTGTGCCAACTATACTTAGAAAATAGAAATTATTAAACATTTGAGGCTGTTATTAGTGAGCTTTTGTTTGACACATCAATAAAAGTATGGGGTTTAAGGTAATATATTTGAGAGTATGAGATTTTTCACAATGGCAAAATTAAAAGTAGTGATAGGGGGGGGGGGGTGGGGGGGGACATTTGGGTTTGATTTATCATGATTACCTGACTCCTAAGGTCACGGGATCATATGTGTGTATGACTTATCTTGTGGAGTAGGAAGTGATTGACCCTATGATCTTATCTTTTTTTTTTTTTTTTTTTTTTTTTTTTTTTTAAAAAGAAAAAAGAAAAAGAGAAAGTAGTTATATGATAAGACAAATCATAGAGGTAGCGATATGTGATAGAATAGTATTTGGGTGCTTGCAAATTCTATACGCTTCATATCAATAATAACAATTTCACTTTAATTTTTTTTTGTTGGAATTATAATAATGGTGAGAAAGAATTCATACACTTCGCTATCCATTGGCATAGCAATAGAGACATCCAAATTTGGCGCCTGGACTTGATTGATACCTGGATAATTTTTTTATAAAAAAAAAAAAAATTGTCGGCTACATCTTCCAAAGGCCAATTAATTATTTTGAACCGACCAAAGACAAAGTTTTTTGTCTCCATTAAGAGCCAAAAAAGAAGAAGAAAGAAAGACATTACCAAATCTGTGAAGCTGTGAGGACATGGGTTGAAGAAGAGCATTCCTCATTTTCAGAGAGTGAAAGCGATGCTTGCAGATCAGAACCTCGTACTGAAAAACCTTGATGGCCCAGTGGCCTAATATACAATTCAATACAGAACGAGTCTCATTTTATGATTTGGAATAACCATTGACATGTTCTTTGGAAGCTATATCCTATGCCCTAATAAAATATAGGACTCAATGAAAAGTGACTATCATAGTATGGTTTGGAAGAACCATGCAGACATTAAGTAAGAGGAATTGAAAATTTTTTCTTCTTTGAAGCCAGTACATGTAGCTTTTCAAGAGAAAAAAAAAATTAAACTGAAATATATTCAAAAGAGACGTGTATGTAAACTTTTTTTTTTTAAGTAACTTTGATCCAAACAAATGTGTGTATATAGTATATACCATGTCAACAGGGTCCTTTTATCAGAATTCTCAAGAAGAAAATATTTTCAATTTGTGGTTGGAAAACATCAACAAAAAATCAGAATTCACAAATGGAAAAATCAATGAAAGTAAAATAGCATTAATATCATATATATATAGTAAAAAAAAAACTGAACAAAAATTTAAGCTTGAACCCTTCATATAGTATGTCATTTAGAGCTGATTAATTTCTCACCTCTGAACTGAAACGCAGAGAATAACAACTCTCTCTCAGTTTTCTTCAGGAAAGCTATAGTAACTCGTTTAGTAGCCACATGATGATATCAATAGAATAAAAGGACCTATATATATAGTAAGGAATTTTCTCGATGAGGATGCTAATTTGTGGTGATGGTGGGACTTTTAGGGTTTCTTTGAGTGTTGCAACGGTTCATTCCTTTCAAAGATAATTCTGTGGTCACAAACTCACAAGCTTATTTATTGCTTGAAAGGAATGGAATACGTCCAGGTAACTAAGAAGGTAGAAAAGGAGGGCGGCTTTTGTAATTGAATTATCATATAGTTGATTTCGCTTTCACTTTATTTGACCATAACTTTTTTAATTATAATAATTCATGAATACTAGTTGATATACATACATTCACAAGTACTATTATGATAAGGTTATCAAAAAAGTACTATTATGATAATTGTTAGTCACTGATCATCAAAAAAATGATAATTAACTGTTAGTCAAAACATAAGAGTTTGAAGGAAAATTATTGAATATTTCGGAAGTACCATAAATGCGTACTCTCTCATTTCACATAAATTGTGGGTCCTACCATAAATTTAATTAACAGGACCCACAGTTATGTGAAAGGAAGAAGTACGTATTTATGATAGAACCTACAATTCATGTGAGAAGGAGGAGTACGCATTTATGGTATTTAAAGAGTACCTAATAATTACCTGAGTTTGAAACTAAATGGATGGGAATTAATTTGCCTCAAATGTGGATATTCCTTTTGTTTTGAACTGGTTGTCACTACCCAATAATATCACATGAACCTTCATTCAATTTTGGGGAGGGGTTGACTCATAGGAAGCAATATATTATTTTTGATAATGCTTTGTTCAAAGTTTATAATAAAAATTATGTTGTCAAATCATAATGATATCACTTTTTTTTTAATAAAAAAAAAAATCTTAATTGATGTTTGATATGATCACTACATGAAAAGGGTGAACTCATTTGTTTGATCTTATATGCATTGTTTAGCATGTGATGATGTTGTTTCATTACAATAATTAGTTTGCTTTTTTCATGTAACCGAGTTGGCAAAGTATGTACTTTAAATGGTTTACCATTATATAGGGAAAGCTATATCTTTTTATAATTATGGAGTTATAAATTAATTTTTAGAATTTTAAGTATAATTTTGTTAAGTTTAAAAATCAAAATATTGCCTAGTATTTTTTTTATAAAATTTTTAAGAAAGTTTTAATTTACGACATCTACTTCTAATGAGAGTTTTTTATTATCAAACCAAAATATTGCCCAGTTAAAAGCATTTTCATACAAATGTCTTACCAAATGATGAACCTGTACAATTACTTAAGCATGGACTTAAAAAAAATTATCATAGCAATTTAGCTTTATGTATCATTCCAATTTTATTAGATGTGGCCTATGTGGACCATAATAATTTAGTTTTAAATCATAGCTAACAGACTTTATAAGTAGGCCTTTGTTGCCTTAAAAATACAGAAGTTTGCCTCGTTAACATTTAATTTTTGGGTAAATTGCAAATTACACCTTTGAAATTTGGGGTTGACTAGATTTTACATCCTAAAATTTCAAAAACTTAATTTTACATACTGAAGTTTGGCTCTGTAAGCAATTCACCTTCCATGGTTAATTTTTGCTGTTAAGTGACACATCATCATGCTGATATGTTTTATTTTTGATAAATCAACCTCAAAACTACGCTGTTTTAGTGATAATTAAGCAAAGAGCTGGTATGCATCAAAACTACGTAATTTCAAGTCTAAACTTAAAACAAAAACCTCCCCCTAAACGACACAGTTTCAGCCAAAATCCTAAAATCTAAAAACAAAACCTCACATGACAAAAAACTCAGTTCCCACAAACTAAAACCTCACGAGTCACAAACCAATCATCCGGCTGCACTGGCGGAGAAGGCTCCAATGTTGGTGAACCCAGATCCAAACCTCTCTTGCTCTGTTTTACGTGTGAAAAACTTGAATTTTTTTTTAATTACTCAATTTCTTGGCTATGAAACTGAGCCTAAGCTTGTCAAGCACATGGTGCTTAAATTGTATTCTCTTTTATTAAGTATAAATAATTACTATGACTACGACATAATAGGCTTGATCCAATTTGTTCCATAAGTAAACGTCCTAACTTGGATTAATGGTATAGAAGACAGTAACTATGTATGCTCGATTTGGCCCTACCTTGGAATCACAGAAAAAGTGTGTCAATCATACTAAAGTTGTTCTGGCCGACCTTCCTGATTGTTGTAGCACACCCAAGAATAATGTATTCTCAGTTGAACTATCCATATCATGTTCCGCCATTTCATTCTATGGAGATTCACATGTAGAGATTCACTGCTCAGTCTAGGTTTGGGTCTGGGTAGACTAGGTTCACACGTGAAACGAAGCAAGAGAGGTTTGGGTCTGGGTTCACCACCGTTGGAGCCTTCTTCATTGGTGCTGCCAGGATGATTGGTTCATGACTTGTGAAATTTAGTTTGTGGGAACTGAGTTTTTGGTCGTGTGAGGTTTTGTTTTTAGATTTAAGGGTTTTGGCTTAAACTGTGCCGTTTAGGGGGAGATTTTTGTTTTAAATTTATCCTTGAAACTACTTAGTTTGGATGCATATCAACATAATGATATGTCAAAAATAAAACATATCAGCATAATGATATGTCAACTTAACAGCAAAAATTCATTGTGGGGGGTAAATTGCTAACGGAACCAAATTTCAAGGTGTAAAATCAAGTTTTCGAAACTTTGGGCTGTAAAATTCAGTCAACCTCAAACTTCAGGGATGTAATTTGCAATTTACTCTTAATTTATTTTAAAGATCTTGTTGGGATAGTATCTTACACTGTGTGTGTGTGTGTGTGTGTGTGTGTGTGTGTGTATACATGCACTCCTCACGTATAGCAAAAAATACACCATTCTATCTAACAAAATTGTTTTGAAAACTTTCAATATTCAGCATTCTTTCTCTACGTTTATTTATATTATCATTTCTAATTAAAATAAGGTGATTTTTTTCCCTACAAATTTTATTGTTGACTAAAAAATACAGAAGTTCACACAATAACATTTAAAAAGTATAAACTTGTTTAGAACTCGGGGATAATTACCGGCGTTAGTCTTACTCTTTTTTTTATTTTTATTTTTATTTTTTATCTTTGCACTTTTCACTTATAGCACAAATACACTTCTCTATTCAGCAAATTAAATTGTCATAAAATTTTTAAAATCCATCCTTCTTTTTGTGTGTGCGCCCCTATATATATATAATTTTTTTTTTTGAATTCTTATTTATAATTAACATAAGGTGATTTTTTTCCTTCAAATTTTAGAATATATATTTTTTAATAATTTGATAATGGATGGGGGACTAGATAAAGATTTGAGCCTTAGATATTTCCAATGAAAATATCAAAAAGTATCAACCAGTTACGTTACGAGACTTTTGAACAAATTTTTCGGTATAGTTTATTGTAGTTCATGTATATGGATTGTTTGTAACAGGTAGTCTTGTGATAAAAGGCCATGAAATGTGGTAATAAAGCTGAATTGAATTGATTAATTTCTATTATTGAGTAATTGATGAGAGGGGGCAATTTGGAGACCAAGGGTAATATTTAGCTGGCCACCTACTTGACTTAGGCTCAAGCAGCGTAACTTAATTAGCCTATGCTTTTCTGTATTTGCACTTAATTAGTTTGGTGAGTGATTAATGTCAGACTATATATTCCTTTCATTATATTTCATGTATAAAGTCCAATAAGATGCTTTAATTGGCTAGGAAAGCAGTTATTAAAACAGCTTGAGCAAGATTCTTCTTTCTTTTTTGTACTTCTACGAGCTTTTTAGACTCCGTTCTATGTGATAGATAGTAATAAATAAAAAAGATGATTAGAGGTGAGTCTTGAAGTCATTCCATTATCAGTCGGTTCACGTTATTCTTCTCAAATACTTTATGTTATTATTAGTGCTGAAAAACAAAATCTACAAAACCAACTTATCATATAATAAGTGCATTCTCATGTTCATGATGGATTCCAGTTAGCACAGTTGGTAAAACCTTTTGTTAACTAACCTTAGTTTAAATCTTGTCATTTACACCAAAATGAAACCTATTGATGTTTTAACTTGATAGTAAAGAACAATTATCATAAAGACATTTTTATTTCTCTTTGTGTGTTTTAATTTTTTTTGTTAACAAGAGAAGGGATTTAAACCCAGGTCAATGCCACTAAAAGTCTAAAACAAAAGGCTGTTAGTAAGTGTGTATGTATTTCAATTTTAAACTGGAGCATAAGGCATCTATGGAACTAATGGCTTGTTTGTTATTGTAGTTTAAACAATAATTTTTGTTGTTTAAACAACACAACACGTATTTCTATAATATTTTATCACTCACACGTATTTTCACAACACTTAAACAGCTTTACTAAAAATCTCTTACTGAATGGATCCTAAGTATCCAGCATTAGAGAGGTAAGACATACAAACTAATTAGTCAGTCAAAATATAAACATTTATCCAATGGAAATCTCTTTTCCTCCTTCGGGTTCGATCCTGCATCCACTTAATGATTTAGGAAAATGTTTGGTAGACGCTGAAAAATGTGCAGAATGTAGTAGAAAAGAAAATGAAATATTAATTAGATGGAGTGTGTCTTACTTCTCAAGTTCACTAACTTTTTTTCCTAAATCAAGAAAAAGAAAGGAAATTTATTATCTTTTCTATCACGATAGTTACTTTTTATCCTTTAAAATGAAGTGCAAGAAAGGAAATTTCAAAGGAAAAGCTTTTCTGATGATGTGGAACATACTTTTCCCTCATTACCAGAACAAAACTTCTCCAATCCCTTGCAGCATATACATTGACTTATAGACGGCCAAGACGTTAATTAAAACAAATATATAATTTTTCTTTTCTTGATATAGGATATTCACATACACATTGATTTTGATTTGAGTTTCCAGTTCTTCAAAAAACTAGAAAAGCTCTTTTTTTGTCTTTCATTGCTAGAACGTAGTTACTTGTCTCTGCTTGTGCCATGGCTTCACCATTAGATCTTTTCCATCTTGGGTTGACCAATATGACCTACTCATGAAATTTTACTTGCACGCAGAATTGTTGTACAAAAAAATATGTTACTTGCACCATCATCATTCCAGATTCGTTCAAAATGTCAACTTAATTTGACAAGTTCTTCTTTTCTCAAAATCTAGATGAAACTACAAAATAGTTTAATGCCAGGCATGCATCCATTGATTGCAAATTTGTCTCAAAATGCAGCTGAAATCACATTCCCAAAATTTTGGCTAACTCCCAACTTTTCTTGTGTTAATTTTCTCTCTGGTTTAGTTACTAAAAGAAAAACCTATACAAGAAATAGAATTCTGAGTTTAGTCAAGCCCAAAATTCTTTTAGCACACTTGCACAATAGTGTTCATGATTACATACAAAATGTATAAGACCCACTATTTTTACTTGGATTTTGATGCATAAGATTTTTAAGCGTAATTTTCTTAAACAAGTATGAAGGTAATTGTGATATTCTAAATTGTATAGATCTTGATTGGATTGAATTATCTGAGTATCTAACATGCAGAAGTATGTTGAGTCCTAGTATTTATTATTATTTTTTTAAAAAAAAATATTAGTGTCCATCGCTTTAAATGGTGAATTATATGTCCAGCGTCTACTACTAGTGCCTTTAGGGTCCGTTTAGTTGAAGGAGTGAAAAAGTGAAGTGATGGAAAATTAGTGGGAAGATGAAAAAGTGGGAAAATAGAAAATATTTGGTTTTTCCTCGTGTGTGTTTGGTTGGAGGGGTGAAAAAGTAAGAAGGTGAAAAACTCTTTTATTTAGTTGAGAAGAAAAGTGAGAGGATAGAAACTGTAATTTATATAAATTGACTATTATAACTTTGTTACATAATAGATAAGAAATAGATTTATTTATACTCAACTACTCATTAAATAATATAAAATTTACTACAACATACATATAAATTTATATTATTATTTTTATTATTAAAATGTAAAAATTACAATAGTGTACTTGCATTAAAAATTATAATGTAAAAAAAAAAAATGTGGTCAGCAGCTGGGAAACTTTACAATACTATATAACTGTGCTGTGAAGGTAAAGTGGTCAGCAACTGTGCTGTGAAGGTAAAGTGATATGAGAATGATAAGGATTAGATGAACAAAGTGGGGCAGGTGAGATGAACAGTGATATAAGAATGATAAGGATTAGATGAACAAAGTGGGGTAGGTGAGATGAATAACGAGGGCATTTGTTTAAAGTGTATTTTTTAACCGTTTTCTCTTCCAATTATCCTCCTAAATTGGGAGGATAAAAAAAGGTGAGATGGGAGGAAAAAATTTCTTTCTTATTTTGTGTTTCTCTTATTTTTTCTAAAAAATGTCATTTTTTATCATATTTTTCTGTTTTCACCGCAACCAAATATACCCTTAGTGCCATAGTTGACATTAAACAAGCCAAAGAAAAACCCTCAATACTAATCAATCAATTGTATTACACTACAACCTCATTGCAATTCCTTTCAACCAAAAAAAAAAAAAAAAACCTCATCGCAATTTTAAATATTATTCACTACGTTAAAACTTACGAGTCAACAAGCAAGCTTTCTCTTCGTCTTGATTACGTAGAACTGCTATGTTCTCGGATGCCAAACTAGTTTAATGATGCCCACATATTAATAATAATGTATCTATCAATCAATCTAAACACAGTTCCAACTTCAAAGATGTCGTTATCTCAGATACATCTTATGCTGTTCTTAATCACTTCTTTAATCTATAAACATAATTCAAAGTTCAACCTATTGTGTATGATGAGGTAACATTTATCCTCCAATGCACAATATAATGACATGTGGAATATATAGGGCAATTGAGGATGTGCCACTATCCTGCCGCTAAAAAGTAAAGAAAATGGTCAATGCAAGTTATGTAATTGTTTCATCTGTAATTATTTCACAAAAAATTCTAAACGGTAAACAGTTATTAGTTATAACTTAGGCAGATCATTGAAATTACTTTTTATCCACTAATATTAGTCAATAATTACTTATTATTAAGAATTTGTTGTAAAGTTGTTAAAAAAATATTGTAAATATAGCATTTATCTCTTATTTTTGTGCACAATCCACTGTCTACCAATTTTAGAGAGAAACCTCAGGGTTGTATCTGTTTTAATTAAGGGATAGAATCAACATCAAAAGCAAATATTGCATATAAAAATTTCATATTTTAAGTGCAAGGTTGACCATATTGAGTTTTGAGAGGTCAAATGAGTTTGTCAGTTAGGTATTGTTGTCTATGATGGGTTGAGAGCTTACTTTTTAATTGAGTTTTGTATGAAGATTGTACGCCTACCCTGCAACATTTGTATTTATTCTAGAGAATCTTGTTCGAAAAATAGCATAGAGCGAATAAAAAATTGATATTTTTTATGTTCATTTGAAGATGTTATTAAAAGTGGTAAAAATCCTGAGTCCCACATAAAAAAGGAAATAGATAATATATGAGTTTATACGCTCATGAGTTAGACATTAAGTTGGGCTTTTGGCATATGTGGACTGGGCTTACTTGTCCAAATAATAATATCTTATTATTTTAGTTTTTGAGTCAGTTAATCTGTGCACAGCAGTTATTACTGAAACAGAGTGTCTGTTCAGTAATGTATAATTTTTACATAGTCCTCCATTCATAAAATTGAAAAAACTCTCTTAATGAGAATATTTTGTGATTTTCATTTTGTGTCAAAGAGAGAGAAAGAGACATTGAGTAGTTCGTAGAGCACGACCTTGTGTACTTTGTTTTCGTGCTGTAAATCATTTTATCTTGAGAGGCAAACGTCCGTAAGTCTCAAAGCACCACCGTGATTGTGTGAGGGGCGAAATCTGCTTTAAGGAAATTGTCTCAGACACAAGACTTGATCTGATTCATTCATCCTTTATGCATTTGGTTTGTGAGTTTTTAATTATATTGCATATTTCTTTTATATATGCAATATATATTTTTTGTTTTGCCTATTACTTCTTTTGTGTTAATATTGCTTATAATTAGATCTGTGTGTTATTCCCTTTTGCTTAATCACAAAAGTAAATGGTTGAAATATATCCAACAATCTTAAAGCAAATTTTTAAAATATATTTTAATTTATTTTTATGATTTAACAGTGAAAAGAATTTGTGTTTGTTGTAAAACACTAAATCTGTCACAGTAGATACACTGGGCGAAACTTAGAAAACTAGTTTTGTGTTTATCGTGTACTTGGATCTTTTGATAACATGGGTTACGTGCTTGACTGAAATTATTTTATAGTCAGTTGATCTTTCCTTCTTCTTTTTTATATTATTTTATTAGGGCCTTTTTTGTCTTACATGAATCTTTGGTTGACTGGCTTTGATTTATATCTTTGCTGGGATTGTGTCTGCAGTGTTTAATTTTGAAGAATAGTTGGCTTATAATATATTATATTAGAATATTTGTATTCTTTAATCTTTGTTTGACTGAGCAATATACAGTTGCTTAGATACTCTGTATGTAGAATTCTTTCACTATTTAAATATCTTTTGTATAATATACTATTTGATGTTAAGCTTCTTTGTCTTATTTGCTTGGTTGGACAATGTTTAGAGTCTATAGTTTAGTGTATGTGTACTGTGTTGCACTATTTCTGCAATTCGGTGTAGAAATAATAATAATAATAATAATAATAGTTGGCTTGACTTTCCTTTTTGCACAGTAACATTTGAAAGTTAATTATCATATTGATTTCTTAAACTTGGCTGGTTTCAGAGTATATATTGTTTGTCGGTTTTAATTAATGATATAACCATTTGATGCATTTCACTTGATTTCGGTGATTAAGTCAAAGAAAATTTTCATTTGCATCTCTTGGTAAGTGGTGGTTGGTTATTGTAGTACATACACGACAGTATATGGAAAGGCAATGAGTAACTGCTTTAATCTGTGTACTTTATATTGAATTATTACATGTAATTGCGGTGTATTTTCAGAGTTCGGCCTATGGCTATTTAGTATCTTGGAGTGAAATATTATTTTATTATAGTCCCGTGCCCTTTATGTCAATAGGATCTTTTTAGTTGTTTATGTGCAATGGTATATGAGTTTGATGAATAGAGAAAACTTGGTTAGAGTCAAATATTTTGAATCTATTTTAATAGACTCAATTTTGGGTGTGGCTATTGTGGGGGCAAAAGGCCCAAGATACGTTTCTGGACCATAGGCTTAGTCGAGGACGTCTGATTGTTCGAGGATGAATTAATGATGATAACAATATCAAACTTATAGCCCTGGAAGCAAGTGTGGCAGAAGAGGTAAATGTAAATAATCCGAGGAAGACTACCTCCTTGGTTGAGCGTAGCAAGGATCAAGAGATGCGTCATATTAATTAGAATGATAGTTTAGAAGGTTTGGGGGATGAAGATATGTGGAAAAAAGGGCACAAAGAGCAAGAGGGGTAAAGAAAATATCTTAGAGAAAGCTGCTACCACCGCATTAAATGCTCTGTGCCAAAGTCTCTGGCCGCATTTATGAGGAAGTGATACCTAAACAGTGGGAGTCAGTCTTACAGCTATTATCTAGGGACTTCCAATAGAGGCGGATGCGACAAATATCAAGGGGAGCAATCTGAATCTAGAGAGAGGAAAAAGGGACTATAAGAAGAGGAGGTCTTGTAGAGAAAAAATGGGAAAATATTTGTAAAGAATCTTTAAAGTGAGAAGAAATATAAACATTCGATTCTCGGCTTGAGTCCGAGGATAAATTTTATCTTATAAACTTGTTCATTTATATGGTTTTGTGGTCTTGGGTCATTGCCATGATCATTCAAATTCATTAGAATCAAAATTTCTAGCCCACACTTTACAAATTCATTGTATCGGGCTTAGTATCAAGATGATGTTCACACTATCGAACAAGGAGGAGATCAGAAGAGAAGTGTACATACTACTCATACAAACAAGAGTCAGTCACGAGGTGGAAGCAGAATCTCCCATGAAGAGAGGGCCAGAGCCATGCAGGTGAAAATTGACAGTTTGAAAAGAAAGTTACGTCACGAATGACGGAGGCAAATCCAATCCATCTCTAACTCTTCTTCTGGTGAGAATGAGAATGAGGGGGATAGCTACAGGCGAAGGTCGAGAACTCCCCCTAGTGAGCCTTACTCATATGAAGATGACAGCCACCATAATCAAAGAAATAGGAGTTCATCCACCAGGGATTTAGGAACTGATGCTATGGGTAGGGCGCTGAATCAAATTTCTAAGTCTCCATTCACACGTAAGGTTGAAGGGGGAAAACTTCCTCAGCATTTTACTCAACCAACGTTCACCATGTATAATGGTCGAACTGATCCTGTGGAACACGTAAGCCATTTCAACCAAAGGATGGCTGTGCACTCCAAAAATGAAACATTGATGTGCAAGGTTTTCCCATCCAGCTTGGGGCTTGTTGAGATGAAGTGGTTTGATGGACTGGGATCAGCGTCCATTAATTCCTTTAAGAACTCATTCGGGCATTTAGGTCTCGCTTCATTACATGTAGTAGAGTCCCTCGGCCTTTGGATTCTTTGTTGTCCATGGCGATGCGAGAGGGTGAAACTTTAAAAACGTACACAGATAGATATTGGGAGATGTTCAATGAGATAGATGGGGACTTTGATGATGTGGCCATCAGAACTTTCAAAGTCGGCTTACCCGCTGAGCATGGTTTAAGGAAGTCATTAACTGGGAAGCTAGTCAGAAGTTTGCGAAAGCTTATGGACGAGAATGATAAGCACAAGTGGGTTGAGGAGGACCAGCAGTTAGGTAAAGGAAAGGGGAAGGTGGTCTCTCAGGACAGGAGGGACTTCAGGTTGGACAAATACAATGACAATCGTCCTCAGCGAGACTTCAACAGGTAGAATATGGCTGGTATTGTGCCACAAGTCGTAAACACGGTATTTTGAGAGTCAGTCCATTAGATTTTGGAGAAAATCAAGCATGAACCATACTTCAAAGGACCTAACAAGATAAATGGAGAACCCGCAAGATGCAATCAGAACCTTCATTGTCAGTACCACCAGGAACGCGGACATACCACCGAGAACTGTAAAAATCTGTGGTATCATTTGGAGCAATTGGTTAAGGAGGGAAAGTTACAAGAATTCCTATATAGGCCCAATGGGCATGTTGGTCACGCAGGTTCAAGTACTCAAGAGAACAACTCTTCGAGGCCTTCATTGGGCACCATTAATGTCATCTTTGCAACCCTGGAAAGGCGAATTTGTGTCCCTCTCGAGTAATGACTGTGGCTCGACCACTATCTGAGAACTCTAATCATGGGTTGAAGAGAGCAAAAGTTGCACTACAATTGGAACTGGGTTTCTGAGAGAAGGATAAGATTGGAACTATACAACCACATGATGATGCTCTGATGGTCACACTTAGGATTGGGGGGTATGATATGAGGCGTGTTATGATGGATCAAGGTAGTGGGGCGGAAATTATGTATCCTGACTTGTATAGAGGTTTAGGATTAAAACCAAAAGACTTGACTAGTTATGATTCACCTTTAGTAGGTTTCAATGGAAAGATGATTATACCAATGGGACAGGTCAAGTTACCGGGACAGGTCAAGTTACCGGTACAGACAGGGTTAGAAGTTGTGGATGTCAACTTCATAGTGGTGGATGCATATTCTCCATACACGACCATTGTGGCGAGACCTTGGCTTCACCCCATGGGGGTTGTCCCTTCCACTTTGCATTTGAAGGTGAAATATCCATCCGAGAACCAAGTAGAAGAGCTGATCGGTAGCCAATCTACGACGAGGTAGTGTATGGTGGTTGCGGTTAGACATTAGTCTGGAGCTGGGTCATCGGCATCAGATGATCATGATTTGTAGCAATTAAGGGAACTGAGGTTATCAAAGGACCTATCGGTGGAAACAGGGTGTGAAGGCTTAGAGCAAGTTGCTATAGGTGATGATAAAGAAAAGTATTTTCAGATAGGTGCTCAGCTGCCTCCTCAAGAGAAGGAGGAATTGTTGAGGTTCCTTAAGGGAAACCTTGATGTCTTTGCTTGGGACGCTTACAAGGCCCCAAGGGTCAATCCAAGCTTCATCTGTCATCATTTGAATGTCAACCCCACTGTGGTACCAAGGAAGCAGCCGCCTCGGCGATCATCTAAAGAGCATTCTAATGCTGTCAAAGAGGAAGTAATTAAGCTCAAGAAAGTAGGAGCTATCAAGGAGGTATTTTATCTTGATTGGTTGGCTAATATTGCGGTAGTTAAGAAGAAGAATGACAAATGGCGGGCCTGCGTAGACTTTACTGACTTGAATATAGGGATGGCAATTTAAATCCGACCTGCGGATACCCGGATCGGTCCGACCCTAATGGGCCGGATTTTACCCGGTCCGATATAGAATAGGGTCGGGTATGGATAAATACCCGGTTATGTTAAATTACCAAAACCCCCCTTATTTATATATAGATATATATCATTGATTGTAACCCTAATTCACTACCCTACCAAGCCCAGCCACCCCTTTCATTCCCAATTTCCCATCTGTCCTCAGCTTCACGCCTCAGCCCCTCACAGCTCATCATGCCTTAGCCCTTCACAGCTCATCATGCCTCAGCCCCTCACTCTCCTCTCCCACTCTCGCTCACTCTCCTCTCATGTCTTGCCGTCAGCCTCTCTAATGCTCTCTCATGTCTCACGTCATCACGCCGTCAGCCACTCATAACTCTGAATCACGTCTCACTGACTCACTCTCTTTGCCGAAGAAGATGAAGATGAAATTCTAAGATTCTCGCTGCAAAGATTCTCGGTCACACACTCGGTCTCACTCTCTCATGCTCTCATGTTCTTCTTCCATTTTTTCTTTATTTGATTAGTGGGTTTGGGGATTTAGATTCTCTTTGTTTAACTTGTAGGTTTGGAGATTTAGATTTTGTTGTCAATATTTGATGTTCCTTGCTTGTACTTGTTTTAGATTTTGATTTCAAATGTATTTGGTTTATGTGAATATTTTGATTTCAAATGTATTTGGTTTCTGTGAAAAGAAATTGGAATGGGTATGGTGGATTTGATTTGAAATTTATTTGGATTTGTAATTTGTGCTACATTGTTGTTGTGATTTTTTTTCTCAGGAAAACAATTTTTTTTTCTTAATTATTGGGCCATGGATTGGGCCACTGTTAGGGGCTGAAGATTGGGCAATCTATTGTATCTTGTGTTGTGTTCCATTCCTTATGTTCATGTTATATTTTATATATTCTTAGCAATTTATGCAATTAACTAGTTTTAATCTTCTTGTCCCATTATCTTCTTACACCCAGATGTCGCTCTCACCCCCTTCACTCCTAGTTGGTATCAGAGCCTCCATTAAGATGTATTCCATGCACGTTGCTGTAACCAGTTTCTTCCTCTTTTGATCAGTATACTTTGATTATTGTCCTGATTAGTATGCTTTGTGATTTATAGTTGCCACTATAGGTGGATCCTCTGTATTTATCACATCAGAAAACTAGATTTGATAATCAAGGAGAACACTAAAGAGTTGTTATTAATGTTTTAAAGAAACTAGTTTCCCTAAGTCATCATGTGGACGTGTAAGCCTAGCTATGGCATTGTTGTCCTGTCAGATCTTAGGTAAACAGTTCTTCCCTTAAACAAATATTTATGGCCAATTCATCTGAAGCAGTTCTTGATACCACTATACCTACTATAGACCCTCTTCTTCGTAAATCCACTGCAAATAGATTAGACTGCTTGTATGAAATTTCTCATGTACCCGAAGATAGCAAGATCCCTATTACCGATTTTCCTATTGTAAATCCTTACACTGTGTTTGATAAACCTCAAAATTCCTTCAAAAAATCCATAAAAAAGTTCTTAGGTCCTTTTCATCCTTCTATTGTTAAAGAGTATGTCCAAGCCTCTAAGTTTGACCAGTATAATATTCCAACCAGTGAGAATGAGAATTGTATTACCCTTGCCCTTCCTAGAGAATTTGTAATACCATGGCAAAAACAAGGATACACACATCTCCACTTTGGTGTAGTCAGATTGACACTCACTTTCCATGGAAGAAAAGGACTCCTTGTAGCCTCTAGAATTTCACTCCTTGATTCTAGGTTCTTGGAGTATCATAATGAAGTCATTGGTACAGTTTAGACTAATTTAAATGCAAGAACAGTTTTTGTTACCCTCTTCCCCAATTTCAATATGTCTCTCAAAGATCCTCACCTTTGTGATGCTCTTAAGGTGCAAGTTCAAATCACAGGAGCCTCCTAGGTGCAAAATACTTTTGTAGCCACACTCCATTACCAGTTAGCCTACAGACTCCAAAATCATGCTTTTGATATAGTAGTATCGGAGATGGCCCAATCTAATGAAGCCTTACTAATCCAAGTTGATCCAAGCATTACACCTATGTGCACATTTGTTCCAAGGCAGTTAAACAGAGACCAGATGACTTCTCTTTTTCCAGAATCATGGATTACAAAATATGAGATGCTTCACCAAGCAGTCAAGCCGGTACAGTCCAACAATCCTTTCTTTGTCAAAAAAGAAAATGGTGACGTTGAAGTAAGATTCCTCACCACTACACCAGAAAAGAAGGAAGTCACAGTCTTTCCCAATCAGATTGCTATGATCCACCCGGTGTCATATGAAGGCTTAGATGGTCTTCAAATCAAATCATTTAGAGATGATGGGATGCCTTGTTATGAAGGAAAATCATTCTCTAGTCATATATGGTGGGATGTTTGTGATTGTGATGATTGCCAAGAAGAAGAAGTTTTTGAAAGAAGTAATTCACGAAGAAAGAAAAAGTCCTCCCAGCAGATTCTTAAAGAAAGATATAAGGCAAGAGATCTAGAAGTAGACCTCCTTAGAGAACCTTCTGGAAAGTTTGATTATTATGTCCTTTACTCCTGAACCAAAAAACAAAATCTTCCTTCTCTCTCTCTCTATGCAAAGAAAATCCCAGTCAAAACTATAAACCTCCGTTGATTCCATACTACCAAAAAGTCCTTCCTCAAATACCAAAATGTCACCCCAAACCAATCAGTCAAACTCATGTCCAGAAACCCCTACCTTGCTACATGTTTAACCATGCTTCACCCTTCTACTCACAAAATTTTTCTCCTCTTGAAACCTTTGACCATCCTCAAACCAACACTAAGCATGTGTGGAAAATAAAAAATCCTGTTGGAAACAACCCAGATGGAACCAAGAAACAGGTTTCTTCAACCGAAGCAGCTTTAAACTGGCAAGCAGAAAATGTTGTGGCACAAAACCAGGTCCTTTCAAAGATTCTTAATACTCAACAAAAGATGGCTGAAGTAGTTACCCAGACATTCTCGTCTTCAAACTCTCTCATTGAAGACTTGAAAAAAGAAAATACAGACAGTTGAGCAAGAATTAGCAACCATTGCCTCCACAGTAAAAGATTTGTCTGTCTCATTTCCCCTCCTAGGACAAAAAGAAAAAGAAAAAGAAAGAAAACAGTTGTTGGCACAACTTCAGTCAATGAAAAATCCAAGGAAAGAAGTGATCCAAGCTCTTTCAATGCAAGTTTACATGCCTTATCAACCTTGCCAATCATTGTACAGAGACTTGTCCATGCCTCCACCCTCACCATTCTTCCTTGTTCCTCCCTACCAAAACCTCCAACCCTTAACCATGAAACACCCTGACCATAACCCTTTTAGACCAAGTGAAATCTTTCCAAGTATAACATATTCTCCACCACTCCAACTACAACCCCAAACCAAACCACAAATTCCTCCCTCTCCCATGAAAAAAGACAAAGAACCATTATACCAACTCTCAAACCCGATTATTGGTGCTTCGTCTAGACCTCCAGATATGAACATGTTAGCTACAAATCCTGACCCTCCAAACCCAATATCATCCTTCCTCAAATCCCTTACACTTCAAGACCCATAAACTCCTTTTGTACTCCCAGTCATTGATGACACAGATCTAGACCTCTCCTCCACCACGACCAACCTCCACCACCACCAATATTTCCTCCACCACCCTTAATTCCTGATTTCCAAACAAGGTTAACCTACTCATCAACCACAGATTCAAAACACTTGTTCACCATTGACAATACCCCTCCATCAAAATGGCATGACGAAATTTTTAATATGTATTTATGGTGCACAGCTGAACTTCAAGCCCCAAATAACACTGTTGCACAAATTATTGCCAAATTTGTTGCAAGACTCACAGGAAGATTACGACAATGGTGGCTTAACCTTGGAGAAAACAGGCAAAGACAAGCAGCCCAGTGTCTCACTTTAGAAGATTTTTTCATAATCTTTCATAGTGAATTTCTTGGCTCTGTGGCTCATTATACAGAAGTGGCACGAGAAGAATTTTTGCTGATGAAATGCTGCTCTTTTGAAAGAAAAGATTTGGAGAAACACTTTGACAGAATGTCAAGCTGGTACTACTCTTTCAATGGTATGGATGATGTTAATTCAAAGCACACATTTCTGAACTCTTTTCCAGAAACATTAGGAGATGAAACTTTTCGTATGATGAACCTGCAAAAAATAACTCTGCAGCAAGCCTCTTTAGGAGAAATCTACCAGCATGTGCTTATTGCCCTTGAAAAGCTCTACAATCAGAGAAAGTTTCTCTCAGAAATTGACAAGGTCCATAGCAAGCTCAAAGACAATTGCAAAAGAAAACATTTACAGATAAAATGCTATGACAAAAGTTGTACTTGTCCCACAAAGAAAAGAGATCATTTCAAGAAGTATCCCTGGAAGAAAAGATACTATGCAAGTCAGAAGAAGAGATCCTTCAGGAAAAAGAAATAGAAGTTCCTCCGAAGGAAGCAGTTCAAAGGAAAAACTTCAAAGGTCTGTTTTGTATGCAGAAAACCAGGCCATTTTGCAAAGAATTGTCCAAAGAAGGAAAAGGCAGTAAAGCTACTTGAATAAGCCCAGATTCATGCAGATGATACCCCCTTCTCAGATGTAGAGTCACTCTTTTCACTGGATGATGACTACTTTCCCCAAGCCCTAGCAGTCATGGCTTATTCTACCTCAGAAGATGATTCAAGTTCACAAGACTCAGACCCAGAAATCCAAACCATCTACACATCCCAGCCTCCCATAGCCCCCTTAACCAGCCCCACACCCATAGCCTAAGGACATATCCTCATTGACACCTATTCCAGACCCATTCCTGCAATAGCCTTGTTTGATATAGGTGCAGTAGCTACAATCCTTCATCCCAAGATACTACCTGAACAATTTTGGCTACCCCATCACCAGATGTTCAAAGCAGCCAATGGAGAAACATTTTTTATCATCTTGAAAAGAAAGCCTATCCTCATTAGAATCTTCCCAACCCTAACCATAAAACACCAAGGCCTTGGCTCCCCTCTCACAGGCAGAGACCTTCTTATAGGATTTGATCTCCTTCATCAAATACCTAGCCTTAGATGGTCATCAAAAGGACTTTTGCACAAACAACATCTTCTCACCTCAAGTACCTCATTTGTTCACAATAGACCCATTTGACTCTTTAAGACTCCAGATTATAAAAGAACGTTGTGCAACTACCCACTCTGAATTCCTCCTTAAAAATCCAAACCCTTTGTGAAAAAATCCATGCTTCTTCATAAACCTACCCTTCAAAAAATATGAAGATGTTAACCCCACAAAAGCCAGTCACAGAGGAATGAATCCAGATCACTTGAACTTAGCCAAGCAAGAGTTATCCACTCTTTTTTCAAAAGGCCTCATTGAACCTACAACCTCTCCATGGGCATGTGAAGCTTTCTATGTTAATAAGCATGCTGAGCAAGTTCGTGGAAAACTCAGATTGGTAATCAACTACCAAGATATTAACCATTTCCTTGCTGATGACAAGTTCCATTTGCCAAACAAAAGTGCTCTTTTCCAGCATCTTTCACATGCTAAGATCTTTTCAAAGTTTGATCTCAAAGCAGGATTTTGGCAATTAGGAATCCACCCAGAAGAAAGGTACAAGACAGCTTTTTGCATTCCAGACCACCATTATTAATGGACTGTTATGCCTTATGGTCTTAAAAATGCTCCATCTCAATTCCAGAAAGTAATGGTAACCCTTTTCCAGCTACTCTTGACAAATGCCTTGATTTATGTGGATGATATCCTTCTATTCTCAAAGGATGTAAAATCCCATGAAAAACTGCTTACTGAATATTATAATTTAGTAAAAACTCAGGGGATAATACTTTCAGAAAAGAAGATGATTATAGGAGTCTCCTCTATAGACTTCTTAGGTGTAAACATTTCAGATGAAAAATATACTTTGCAGCCCCGCATTGCAATTTCTCTTGGAGAATTTCCAAATAATCTCACAAATACCAAACAGATACAGCAGTTTCTTGGAGTTGTGAACTACATGTCAGATTTCATTCCAAAAATCTCTAGATACAAGAATTTTTTAGCTCAATTGTTGAAAAAATCTCCCTCAGATTGGAATCCAATTCATACAAAAGCAGTCCAATAGCTGAAAAAGTTAGCAGAAAAACTTCCTCCTTTGCAGATTCCAGGACCAGGCAAAAGAATTTTGCAAACAGATGCAAGTGATGAATATTGGGCAGCAGCTCTCTTTGAAGAAGTTAATGGCAAAAGAAGTATTTGTGGATATAAAAGTGGTGCATTTAAACCCTTAGAACTTCATTATCACTCCATTTTCAAAGAAATTCTAGCAGTCAAACATGGCATTGAAAAATTTCAATTTCACCTCCTCGGGCATAATTTTCTAGTAGAAATGGACATGTCCTCCTTTCCAAAAATGCTCCAGTTCAAAAGAAAAATGTTTCCACATCCTCAGTTACTCAGATGGTCAAATTGGTTTTCACAATGGTATTTTCAAGTCAAACACATCAAAGGTAAAGACAATCTTATCATTGATTACCTTTCCAGAAAACCTCCAGTTCTTACAACCACAATGATTCCTTCACCCTTATGTGTATATCCAATCACAGATCTATCCTCATCCTCAAGCTCTTCTTCCGCCCTTGATGATATTCTTAAAATGATGGAAACCCTTCCCCTAGAAATAAAAGACCAAATAAAGACCTTGACTCTTGAAGCCAAATCCAAAAGAATCATTCGAGTTCTCCATGATTACCTCAAAGAACAATAGAGTCATTTCCTTGCCATTTTCCCAGATATAAATGAACCATGGAAAACCCCCTTTGCCTTTTGGATAACCAGTTGGACAGTTGCACATTATCTCTACATGTGGTACTTACTCAATGAGTATTACTTGTATCTTCATTTTGAACCAGAATTTTACTCATATATTTTCCCTCGTGAAAACAAGTATTTCACTAAGTTCTGGTTTGAAGTCTTGAAACATGATGCTTATAATGGTAATTGGTCCAAGTATCCCAAAATATAGCACCCACGCTTTGGCGAAAAACTTACTTCTGCTTGTCTAGTTGTTAAACTCAATTCCAAAAATGATGTTCAAGCAGAAGGAATCTTTCACCCTGCAGACATGCATTGGGTAACCAATGCTGATGGTACCCTTCATAAACACATGGATGTATCTTGAAAATCTTGTCACTATTCCCTCACAATGGCAGAATCTCTTAACCAAGGAATTCTACCTGAAATAGTGCCAACAGACCCAGATATATATAGATAGCAATGGCCACATTGAGACCACTGGGAAATGCCAAATCCTTTGATGGGACACGACAACCCCTACTACAATAACCATGATGGACATCCTAATATTGATGACGCGGATAATGATGATGTTGATGAAGAATGGTTCCAAGGAAGAGATGGATGGAATGATTAGTCTATTTTAAAAAAGTCTATTGAGAAAAAAAAATTATATATATATATATATATATAAATATATAAGTATATATATAACTATATAATACTATATATACATATGACTCAGAAGACTTTTCATGCAAAGAAGATTTTCCATGCAAGGACTTTCTACAAAGAAGACTAAGTCCATCCTCAGAAGACTCATTTTCCTATGCAAGCCTTTTTCAACAAAGGCAAGACTTTTTTGCCAACAAGGAGGACTTCTTCCAACAACTTATATTTTTGTCCCCGGCCATACCTCCCTCTTGTGACACTTGTCACACCCACAGCAACAATTTGACATTTGCTACTCTCACCCCAGACAGAATATCTCTACTGGACATCACCTTATCCGAACAGAGATAAATTTCTCAATCCATTCTTCACGTCCCCCATATCTTTTGACATCTGTCACAAGCAAGGAGGCCCCTACCAATTACTGTGGGAATCCTTATCTTTAGATTACGTTGTATCATATTAAATATAAATAGGCCTTTTGTATCTTTAGAAAGGCAGAGCAAGAAAGAAAAGCCATTGTAGTATATGTCTCTCTTATGCCTGATGTAAAAAAGCTGTTGAATCTAATAATATCCCCCAGTTTATTGTATCTTGTGCTATGTTCCATTCCTTATGTTCATGTTATATTTAATATATTCTTAGCAATTTATGCAATCAACCAGTTTTAATCTTCTTTTCCCATTATCTTCTTACACCCCAGATGTCACTTTCACCGCCTACTTGAATAAGGCGTGTCCTAAGGATCCTTTCCCCATGCCTTGCATTGATCAATTGGTGGATGTCATGGCTGGGCATCCTCGGATGAGTTTCTTATATGCTTTTCAAGGCTATCAGCAAATATCTTTGGCTTTGGATGATTAAGAAAAAATAGCCTTTGTCATTCCTATTGGAAATTATCATTATAAGGTAATACCTTTTGGTTTGAAAAATACAGGGGCCACCTACCAAAGGATGATGACTAGAATATTTGAGTCGCAGCTAGGGAAGAGTATTGAAGTTTACGTGGATGATATGGTGGTGAAGAGTAAAATGGTGTCCGAGCATGTTGGGAATCTTGAAAACGTCTTCGAAAAGCTAAGGAAATATAAGTTGCACTTGAATGCTTCCAAGTGCTCTTTTGGCATAGGATTGGTAAATTTCTAGGCTTCATGATCACACATCGTGGAATCAAAATTAATCCTGATCAGGTTAAGGCTATTAACAATTTGCAACCACCTCGTAATCCTAAAGAGGTTCAGAGGTTGACAAGAATGATGGCTGCTTTAAATCGGTTTATTTCTCAGTTCACGTATAGGTGTAAGCCTTTCTTCTAGCTGCTAAATAAATGGAAAGGATTTGAATGGACTGAAGAATGTGCTTTGGCTTTTCAACAGCTTAAAAAGTATCTTTCTCGGCCACCTATTATGTCTATGCCAAAAGTGGATGAGGTACTGTTTGCTTATGTCACTGTAGTTTCCCATGCTGTCAACTTGGTGCTAATAAGGGTCGACAATTGTGTTCAGAGACCGGTTTATTATGTAAGTAAATCGTTACATGAAGTTGAGATTCACTACTTACCGCTGGAAAAAACCATTCTGGCCATGGTGCATGCCACGCAGAAGCTTCTCCATTACTTCCAGTCTCACATAGTTGTGGTTTTAACCCAACTCCCGCTCAGGTCTCTGCTTAGGAGCGTTGATTATATGGGAAGGATTGCCAAGTGGGGAACAATCCTAGGGGCTTTTGATATAAAGTACATGCCACGCATCTCTATGAAGTGTCAGGTTCTTGCTGATTTAATGGCCGAATTTGCTGAAACCTCATTAAAAGAACATACGAAGAGGTTGGACATGGATAAAAAATCAGTTGGCATGATCTCCTTGATGAAGTCTTTGTCATGGAAGGTGTACCTGGATGGTGCAGCAAATCAACAAAGATCTGGAGTGGGGCTGGTCATAATATCTCTAGATAAGATCGTCATCGAAAAGTCTTTGAGAATGGGTTTTCAGCCACGAATAATGAAACCGAGTATGAAGCTTTGCTAATAGGGATGAGTATGGTTCGAAAAATGGGAGGTAAGAATGTGGAGATGTTCTCGAACTCAAGGTTAATTGTATGCCAGGTGGAAGGGGAGCTAGAGGCCAGAGACTCAAGAATGCAAGAGTATTTAAGTCAGGTTAGAGAATTGCAATCAAATTTTGAATCTTTCACTTTGGTGCAAATTTCCAAAATTAGGAACACACATGCCGACTCTCTAGCCACCTTGGCAACGTTCTTGGCACAAAGTTTACCTCTGGTTATTCTAGTGGAAGACTTGTGCACGCCCACTAAGACAGATGTAAACATAGTCCGGGTTCATCAGATCAAAGTGGGACCCAGTTGGATGGACCCTGTGGTGCAATATTTTAAAGAGAATGTCTTACCTGAAGAGAAATCTGAGGCCGACAAGGCACTAAGGAAGGATCCCCGGTTTTGGTTATCCGAGGACCAAAAGTTGTACAAGTGCTCTTCTGGGCCATATTTGCTGTGCATGCATCTTAAAGCAACAGAATTGCTACTAGAAGAATTGCATGAGGGGATTTGTGGAAGTTATACAAGAGGAAGATCCTTGTCTCATAGAGCCCTTACTCAAGGATATGGGTGACCTAATATGCAGAAGGAAGCGCTGGAATATGTGAAGAAGTATGACCAATGCCAAAGGTTTGCTCAGAACATTCATCACCCAGGGGGAGTCCTTAATCCTCTATCTAGTCATTGGCCTTTCGCTCATTGGGGCTTGGATATTGTGGGACCATTTCCAAAGATAGCAGGGAATAAGAGATTTTTGCTGGTCAGCACGGACTATTTCACTAAATGGGTTGAAGCCGAGCCATTATCAAACATGAAGGATCTAGATGCAAGAAGGTTTGTTTGGATAAACATAGTTACTCGGTTCGGAATTCCTTATACCCTTATCTCAGATAATGGTGTTCAATTTGATAGTAAAAATTTCAGAAGATATTGTTGCGATTTAGGTATTACAAACAGATATTCCACTCCAGCTTATCTACAAAGGAATGGATAGGCCAAAGCTGTTAATAATGTAATAGTCAATGGGCTTAAGAAGAGGTTGGATGATGCCAAGGGAAGATGGGTGGAAGAACTGCTACATATTCTATGGACCTACAGGACTATACCTTGTAGGTCTACAGGAGAAACTCCTTTTTCAATGACCTATGGGGCCGAGGTGGTAATTCCCCTCGAGGTAGGTTTCCCAACGCTGAAAACGAGCTCTTTTAATCCGAGCGCAATGATGGATTGTTAGAAAAAAGTTTGGACTTAGCAGAGAAGCGAAGGGAAAATGCGATGGTTAAGCTAGCATACTATTAGCACAAGCTTAAACAGGGCTATGATTCGAATGTAAAGTTAAGGCCACTAGCGCCAAGAGATTTGGTGTTAAGGAAGGTTTTAGGTACTGCAAAAATTCCAGCCTAGGGAAAATTGAGACCAAACTGGGAAGGTCCATACCGTATCACTTCAGTAGGTGGAATAAAGGCTTATTATTTGGAAGATTTGGGTGAAAAGGTTGTACTTTGTCCGTGGAATGTAAATAACCTACGAAGGTATTATTATTAATGAGGTATTTTTCAGTTCTAAATATGATCTACTACTTTATGAATTACATTTGTTGTCTCTCTAAAGAATCAAACAGAACATTGGCTATGCCTGGCTCTTCAGACCACATACATTGGGAAAATTGATATCTTCCATTATCTCTAAGAGTCAAACAGAATCTTGACTATGTCTGGATCCTCGGACTACATATCTTGGGAAAATTGATATCTTCCATTATCTCTAAGAGTCAAACAGAACCTTGGCTATGCTTGACTCCTCGGACCACAGACCTTCGAAAAATTGATATCTTCCATTATCTCTAAGAGTCAAACAGAATTTTGACTATGCTTGGCTCCTCAGATCACATACATTAGGAAAATTGATATCTTCCATTATCTCTAAGAGTCAAACAGAACTTTGGCTGTGTCTGGCTCTTCAGACCACATACCTTGCAGAAATTGATATCTTTCATTGTACTCTAAGAGTCAAACAGAACCTTAGCTATGCTTGGCTCTTCGAACCACATACCTTGGGGAAATTGATATCTTTTATTGTATCTCTAAAGAATTAAATAGAACCTTGACTATGCCTGCTTTCTTGGACCACGTACCTTGGGAAAATTTATATCTGTCAATTTTTTATTTGAGTTGTTGGATGGATCTTTAATTACGCTTGGTTCCCTGAGTTGCCTACTTCAGGTAATTTATCACCTTAAGCCATTTTTCTAAGTGTTCGTATTCATATTGATTTTGTTTTATCTCTCTAATCACATATCTTGGGGACTCTTAGAAAAGTGATTTAGATAATTAGAAGTCCATGAGCATCGCATAAAGCATTTGTGAACACAACATATATATTGATTATGTTCTGTCTCTCTGACCACATATCTTGGGGACTCCTAGAAAAGTGATCTAGATAATTAGAAGTCCATAGGCATCGCTTAAATCATTTGTGAACACAACATATATATTGTTTTGATCTGTTCAATATCTGGAGACTTAGTTAAGTGCTGAGAAAGACAAGAATTACACAAAGGAAGCACACAAGCATAACTGTCCTGAATAAGGAAATTGTATTTTCTTTCATTGATTTACTTCTTAAAAAAGGTCAGTGTGCTTACAAAAATCTACTTGTATAGTTACAAGAGAAAGGATATAACAAAAAAGGTTATAAAGAAAATTAAACTAATTACTAAGAAAATGAAATCCTAGGGTCTAAGCCTTGGATGTAGGGACAGGGTCTTTTTTGGCTGGAGGAGGGGGGTCATCTCTCTTACTTGGTTGGGAAATGTTAGTGGTTTTCGCTAGGGGCTCAGCCTCCTTAGGTTTGGCCTCTGCCTTTTTCGCCTTAGCAGCCTCCTTGGCCTTAGCAACTTCCTTGTTTTCTGAGGGAGGCCTGACTTCCTTGCCCTTGCCTTTGTCCTTCTCCATCCCATCTTTTTTGCTCTGGTTGCCAACCTGGCTAGATTCTTTAGGAGCCTCAAGGGGAGGAAGAGGGAGATTTTGTGCATCTGAAGGCTGCTTAGAAGACCCTAGGACGGTGGTAGGAGGAAGAGTAGAGGCAGTTGGGACTTCATGAATGTCGAGATGGTAGTATATGCTTCGGGATTGCCTCTACTTTGAGGAAGCAGGGACCCCTGCGATGTCAAGAGCTTTTTCCCAGGTCTCATTGCAGTAGTCTCTGCATACCTTGGCAAGCTCCTCAGCTAGCCGAATTTCAGTTTCTTCAACTCCTTGGTTGTATGAAGCTAGCCATGTGGCCTCCGTAGCTTCCTCGGCAGCTCGAGCGGCAATTTTAGCTTTCTCCAGCTCAGCCCTGGGGTCTAAAACTAGTTTCTACTAAGTGGCAAGAACAATCTCTTTGAGATGAAGTTGTTTGTATTGATCTTCAGCCTGCCTTTAAGCACTCGCTATGCCAGATTCAACACTTTTTCATGCTCTCTCCTCAACGATCAATTTGTTAGCCAGCTCTTGTTTCTCCTGTTTAACTTCCTTTAAGGTTTTTATGGTTTGGGCGTGGAATTGAACCTCAGCCTGGGTTTTCCTCTGAGCATCCTTAACCCATTCCTCAACCATAAAAACTTCCTGCGTAATCTATATAGGAAGGACAGAAGGGTATATCATATAAAAGAAAAAAAATTATAATAATAAAAAATAGAGAATAAGAAAATAGAGTCTTAAAACTTACCAATCCAAGATCTTTCTTTAATGACATAAAGAGGTCTTGCAGCCTTATGTTCCTCAAAGCATCCATGTCATTTGGCAAGAGAAGGGGTTGCTCGTAAATCGAGTGCCCTTTTTGGAACTCTTTAATAGAAGAGTCCTGTGGAATGGTTTTACCATCCAATTCCAATCGCGGAGCCTAGGCATGTTGCGGGAATGCCTCGGTTGTAATTAGATCGTCCCTATGATCTACGGGGGCGACCTGTTTATCTTTCGCCATCTTTTGTTTTTTAGCCCCCTTTTTAGGCACCATCCCCCTTCCTACTTCTCCTGCTCTTTCCTTTTTTTCTTCTGGTTATCTACAGGTAGCAGATTGGTTTCGGTTGTGGTTAAGGGAGGGCGAAGGACGGGTGGTAAAGTTGGCAGAGGTTAAGCTTTTGGGGCCTCTTTAGAAGATGACCCTTTTGTCCTACCGACCATTATATCCCTTAAGCCTTTCCTCGGATTTAAAGTCATCGACTCCTCCTCGGCTCCGCTATCTGTTTCGGCAATTACCAGAGGGGAAAGCTGGCTATTGTTTTGTCGGGCTCACTCTTGGTGTCCGAGAGGTTAATAGGATCAATCCGCTCCTCTTCTTCCTTTTCTAGTTGAAATTTGTCTATTTCTTCTTCAAGTGACAATTGAGAGGAGGAAGGCTCTTCCCTGGGAGCTGCTACCTCGAAGTGTCTAAGGGGAATTGCGGCTATTGGGCGTATGAACAGGATGGCAGCGGGATCGTCAGGTAGTTCCCGTGAGGCGAGGAATCCTGATTTAGAGACGTCAATCCTTCTACGTCTACGGTCACCCACGATGATCGCGTTACCAATGTCTTAGAAGGTACTCGATAGGGGTTCAAAGCCCAGGATGAGATGGGCTGCCCTTAACTGCCCATCTTCACTCACAAACACCTCAGATCATAAAACTCTGTTAAGGTCTTAGATGTTGGAGGGACTTAAATGGGGTGCTACGTGTTGCTTATCTGCAAAAATATCCAAGAAGCCAAACATGGTTAGACCGATAACGACGACCACCCAAAAAGAAACTAAAGTACAATAAAAATGTGAATGATAAAGTTAGATAAACTAAACCCCATACTAAGGGACCTGATCCTATGAAGTCGCACCTGGTGTTTCCTCCTCAACTGGACAGTGAGGACCATCGTACCACTCCCCGGAGGTGATTAGGTAGTGGTCCTTCATGCCTTTATTAGATTTGGGAAGACACGATATGAGACTAACTATGTTAAACCTAGACTTGAGGTAATACCTCACGCCCATGTCGTGCCATGTGAGTCTCAAGCCCATCTGCTCGTTGAGAGCGTCGACACAACCTAAAATTCTAAATACGTTAAGTGCACATTGGTGCAGGCATAATTTATGGTTATACAGGTAATCTCGGGTTACATTGCTCATGGGAAGTGTCATTCCTCCTTCTAAAAATGTGCTTATGGAAATGTCAACTTCCCCTTCTTCCCTACTGGTATATATTTGGTTTGGGGCATAGTACGTCAAACCCACTCCCTGTGGAATATGGTATTTAGCTCGGAAGCCCTCCATACCGGCGAGAATGTCTACTAAACATTTTAATTTACCCATTTGGATGAAATAAAAATGAAGATTTAGGAAAAAGGGATAAAATCGATAGGCCGAGGAGAATGACCGAGGAGAAAAAGAATTTCGGGGCGTGAAAACTTATGAAGGAAAGAACGGATGATTCTTCAAGGACTTCTTGGAAACTAAGAGAGAAAAGAATTCTTAAGGGCTGATTGATTTGCGAAGTGAGGAAAGATAAGAAAGTTACACCCTTTCAAATGTTTTATATGAAAGGTGTAAATATAGCGAGAATTATCTCGCTGAAAATTTTGGGGAAATATTCTGGCCGTTAGATCTACATCCTACCGTTAAACGTGGAGGACAGAGCGTCATTTGGAGCATTTAATAGGGGCGTTGTTGGCTTCGAAGCAATGGGAACCGTTTCTAAGGTGGGAAACGATATTCTCACGTGTGGAAATTTGGGGAGTGTGCAAATGCAGTTGTGTTTGGTCAAAACTCCAATTTTATCCTCAGATGGGGAAGAAAAATGAAGTTTTGAAGGGTTATTGTGGAGGCAAAAGGCCCAAGATATGTTTCTGGGCCATGGGCTTAGCCGAGGACATCTGATTGTCCGAGGACGAATTAATGGTAATAAAGATATCAAACTTATAGCACCAGAAGCAAGTGTAGCAGATGAGGTAAATGTAAATAATCCGAGGAAGACGACCTCCTTGGCTGAGCGCAGCAAGGATCAAATGATGCGTCATGTTAATTAGAATCATAGTTTAGAAGGTCTGGGGGATGAAGATATGCGGAAAAAGGGTCACAGAGAGTAAGGGGGGGTAAAGAAAATATCTTAGAGAAAGCTGCTACTACAACATTGAATGCTCTGTGCCAAAGTCTCTAGCAGCATTTATGAGGAAAAGATATCTGGATAGTGGGAGTTAGCCTTACAACTATTATTTAGGGATTTCCAAAAGAGGTGGATGGGATAAGTATCAAGGGGAGCAATCTGAATCTAGAGAGAGGAAAAATGGACTATAAGAAGAGGAGGTCCTGTAGAGAAAAAAAAAGGGAAAATATTTGTAAAGAATCTTTAAAGTGAGAAGAAATATAAACATTTTGTTCTCGGCTTGAGTCTAAGGATAAATTTCATCTTATAAACTTGTTCATTTATATGGTTTTGTGGTCTTGGGTCATTGCCGTGACTGTTCAAACTCATTAGAATCAAGATTTCTAGCCCACACTTTACAAATTCATTGTATCAGGCCCTTTGAACCTATGTCCTCCTTTTCGTTGGGCTTGGGCACCAAAGTGTGACCTTACGGCTGCCATTTTTAGTTTTTGGTTAGCCTTTTCTATTTCATCAAGTGATCCTTTAATAGATAAAATGGGGCTGTAATTATGGGGCTTCACTTTTAGTTAGAGAGTGTAATGATTACCTTTAGGCCAAAGATATTATTTCTGTATTGATATGAATAATACATAATTGTTGTGTATAACCTTTTAATTTTTTTGAGCATGTATAACCTTATTTAAACATGTTTATATATATATATATATATATATATTTTGGGCATGTGTGAACTGGATATTAATTTGTTTAATCCATATATATGTTTTGCAATATTTCTTTGAATGAAATATATGTTACATGCCTTAGTTGAAAATACTTGAGTTGTCAAAAATTTGGTATGCATAAGAGTTTGTTATGAGTGCTTATAAGTAAGCAAGGATGAGGTATTAGAGTTTCATTCATTATAAGAATGAAATTGAGAAATAACTCATTGAATGCAATAAGTTCTAGATTACCATAGAACATGTGGGGGGAAGCTATTATTTCCACAAATTATTTGTTTATTGAGATGCCTTTAAAGAAACCACTAAGACACCTTGTGAATTATGGAAAGAGTGATTGCCTTTCCATAAATTCTTTAAATGTGGAGGTGTTTGATGAAGGTGGTAATTCCTATTCTTAAAGGATAAAGAACATTTGATTGTGTTTTTATTGGTAATGGTCATAACAGTAGTGCATAGTACTTTCTAATCTATGAATCTATTATTTTTATATGCATGAAAATTAATTAGAATATATTTCAAGTGTTAAACTTACTTAAAAGAAGGTTTGAGTCTATACTTAGTATCTCTCATGATCAAGAGCTGATAGAAGAGAGGTTGAGCCTAAGCATAGTAAAAGGACAAACGTCATATTCGTTTGGTCCAAATTTTCTAAATTAAATGTTAGAAGATGAACTTAAAGTTTCAAGGAAGCGATATTTTGAGGTGCCTTTTTGTAAAAGAGATTGTCAATAGTGCAATAAATCGATCTTTGAAATCTATGCATAGTAATTGGTGGATCTACCACTTAAGAGTTTGAGAGTTAATGGAATTATTGACTATTACAAGGAAAGATTTGTTGTAGAAGGCTACAAAGGAAAGGAATATATGAGTTTTCTTGATACACAATAAACCAAAGGGGTTTATGGTTCTTGTACAAGGAAACAAAGTGTGTGGGCTTATTAAATCATTGTAGGCGAAAATGCACTTTTGGTCCCTACATTTTGGGTCAATTTCTATTTTGGTCTCAAAATTGATTTCATTGCAAATTTCATCCCTAAAAAAATAAAATTGTTTTTAAAATAGTCTCTGCCGTTAACCCACTAACGGAAACCTCCTACGTGGCAGACGGAGTGCCCTGTTTGCTAACGTGGCACAAACGTGGCCATTAAAATATTATTAAAAAAAATTATTTGGAATTTTTTTAATGCCACATTAGATTTAAATTAATAAAACATTTAAAAAAAAGGCCAGATCAGAAAATTCAAAAAAAAAAAATTAATTCCTCAATTTTAATATAATTAAATTTAATTAAGTATAAAAAAATTTCTTCTTTACATTAATATAAAAATAAACATTAATATAATTATATTATATTTTATTTTTTACATTTCTTCTTTTCCAGTACATGAACTTCATGTTCTTCCTTGGCAAACAAACTAGCAAACCCAAAAATTTTCTTAAGAGACAAACACACAAAAAACCCAAAAAATTCAGCTCAAAAATAAAATCATAAATCTCAAATCCACCATTTTTTCAAACACCAACAAAATCATCAAATCCCAAAGCCCAAATGCACCAAATTAATCCAAAAATACAACATAACCAACCCAAACAAAAAAAATCTCAAATCTAGAAATACCCATCTCAGGCAAGTTGAACCCAGCAAATTTAGCAATCCCACCTCAGAAAAATCCTTGGCAGAAGAATAAAAAATGATGGAGGACATTTGGAAGAAAGCGAAAGGCTTGGCAGAAGAAGCGGCCAGGAGATCTCAGACTCTCACGAGTTCTGTCAACATTTCCGATTTGGTCATCGAAACCACTAAGAAATCCATGGAGCTTGCTGTCGTGGCTTCCAAGAAGGCTGATCAGACGAAGGACCAAGGTCCCCCCACACTTTGACGAGTAGCGCCCCCGTATCCGATCCACTCAACCTCACCTCCGCCCACTTCAAGCTTTGCATGTACCCGATCCACCAAGGCAAAACTCTCCCTTACGTTGACGAAGCCCATCTTACCTCAAACATCTCCGATCCGTCGCTCCCACGCCACCGGTGATACACTTCTCTCAAACCCACCCTCTACAATACCCGATCCACCCAAGACCGATCTCGTTGCCGTCGTTGAAGATAGTTGATGTTGCTAAAGACCGATCTTATTGACCCGATCTCCATCTCTTTCCCAATCTATCTCTCTTTCCCTCAATCTCTCACTCTTTCTTCCTCCCTCAACCTCTCTTTGCTCGGCAATTCTTTTGCCTTAATCTTTAATCTATTTTTTTTTTTAATTAAAACTAAAATTGAAGAATTAATTTTTTTTTGAATTTTTTGATATGGCCTTTTTTTTAATGTTTTACTAATTTAAATTTGACGTGACATTAAAAAATGCCAAATAATTATTTTTAATAATATTTTAATGGCCATGTCAGCGCCACGTCAGCAAATAGGGCACTTCGTTTGCTATGTAGGAGGTTTTCGTCAGTGGGTTGACGGCAGGGACCATTTTAAAAATGATTTTTTTTTTTTTTTTTTTTTTTTTTTTTATGGATGAAATTTGCAACGAAATCAATTTTGGGACCAAAATAGAAATTGACCTAAAATGTAGGAACCAAAAGTGTATTTTTGCCATCATTGTATAGATTGAAGCAAGTTTCAATCTAATGACATGAGAAATTTGACAATGAGATGATGTCAAATGAGTTTAGATTTAATGGGACTAGTGTGTGATGTGAAATATATCACAAGAAGCTATGTTGTTGTGGGATATGCTCATGTAAGTGTTGTAGATGTGATACAAGAAATGAAAATTTTTAATACATCTAATGGATTTGTCTTGTCTCAATCACATGAGAAATGTGACGATAGTTTAATGAGAACACCTTATGCAAAAAGCATATGATTTTTTGGGAAGTCAATAAATCTAAACAGACATGCATTGTTGGATACTTGTGCCTCTTATCTGTATATATTGGTAAGGCAAAAAGTTATGGTAGGCCTTAACATATTTGTTAGAGCCATAATACCATAAGGCAATTGCTCTCAAATAGAAGTGATTCCAGATTATAAAACGGATCTGTAATCAATTTTTTGAGTGGAGTGTAAGTAAACTGTTCATCGAGGGGAATGAGGTTAAAGCCTATTACCTAAAAGTCTCTGGGATGGAGACCCAACCTAGCTGACTGGAGATCCCAAGATCTAGGTTCAAAGGGACAACCAAATCGTGGAGACTATTTTTATCACTATGGAGATAACATCTCCCACCCGTTCCTATGATGAAATAGTGATGCCTATAAGCGACGTTTAGGGCAAGCTTTGCTTTTAATGATTCTTATATCTTGGAATTTCTAGTGGAGTATAGCAGGATACTCTTAATAAAAATCACATATATGAGTGTGAAGTGGGCTGCTTTCATGAGAGTTTCAAGGCTGAATTCTCTAAAGCACTTCATGAATTTACCATGATATGTTTAGGGCCGAAATGAACACAATTATAAGAAAGAAATATGTCCGAAAAGGAGATGTGTGAATTCTATTGTCTTGGTATACACAAACGGCTGAACAGTTCAAGACATCATGTTCACTGGTTAGTTAGTATATCCGATAGTCTTTCATAAAGGAAAGTTCAAAGCCACAAGCTATTTCTCCCGATACAGTAACTTTTCTTCTACTCTCTGTGTGTCTGCATCATCATTTACATTGTGTTTATCAATTTCTATTCATATGAGAGATTATTGGAAAAATAGCATTGAGTGAACAAGAAATTGATATTTTCTATGTTTACTTGAAGATGTTATCAAAAGTGGTAAAAATCCAGAGCCCCACATAGAATAGGAAATAGATAATATATGAGTTTATATGCTCATGAGTTGGATATTGAGTTGAGCTTTTGGCATATGTGGACTGCGCCTACTTGTCCAAATAATAATATTTTATTATTTTAATGTTTGAGTTGATTAGTCTGTGCACAGTAGTTATTACTGAAATAGAGTGCCTGTTCAGTAACGTATAATTTTTTACATAGTCCGCATTCATAAAAACACATTTTTGAAAAAACTCTCCTAGTGAGAATATTTTGTGATTTTCATTTTGTGTCAAAGAGAGAGAAAGAGACATTGAGTAGTTCACAGAGTACGACCTTGTGTGTTTCGTTTTCGTGCTGTAGATCATTTTATCTTGAGAGGCAAACATCTATGAGTCTCAAAGCACCACAGTGATTCTGTGAGAGATGAAATTTGCTTTAAGGAGATTGTGTCAAACTCAAGACTTGATTTGATTCATTCATCCTTTATTCATTTGGTTTGTGAGTTTTTAATTATATTGCAGATTTCTTTTATATATGCAGTATATATTTATTGTTTTGCCTATTACTTCTTTTGTGTTAATTGTGCTTATAATTAGATCTGTGTGTTATTCCCTTTTGCTTAATCACAAAAGTAAATTATTGAAATATATCCAACAAATCTAGATCTACATGTACTAGAATATGTAATATTATGCCCAAGACAGACCAAATAAGTCTCTTCCATGCAAATATACTAATTTAAGATGATATATTTCAAAGTAGGACAGTCTTAAGTCTACCTCAATCAATCAAAATCTCTCTCTCTCTCTCTCTCTCTCTCTCTCTCTCTCAATCAAAATAATTTTTGCAGTATTAGTGTTAATACTTGAACTATCATTAGTAGTTATATTAATTTAAAATCTTTTTCAGGCAAATTTAGACCAAGAAAGTAAGAATAATGTTTTGAGAGGAAACTCACTTGATATGGATAAGACCGGTTTATAAGCACACATAACTTGTTCAGCTTGGCCATGTCGAGGTCACGTCACTTACTCAATTTTAACACGGTAAGACTGGCATGTAAGATGAACTATATGGAACAAACCAGGAAAATATGATAACCTCAAATCCTTAGCATGAAAGCCCAATAAAAACCACGACGCAATTATGCTATGAGATCAATGTTAATAGACCAGCGAGAATGGTGGTCTTGGCGTGAGCGCAAGAGTGCAGTGCTACTTGAGGTCCCATGTTCAAACTCCAATGGGTAGAACGTAGGAATTCCCTTCTATAGCTAGCCCAAGGGTACTAGCCTTTTCATGGAACTAGTTTGAGGATTGTTGTCATTTAGGATAGCAGTAGCTATGTTTCCATCCAACATTTCCTAGTGGGTGATTGTCCCAATGATCACGCTCATAGAAGTCTGCCACAATGGTGGTTCCTGCTCACCCATTTCGTTCATCAAAAAAAGGAAAAAGAAGAAGAAGAAGAAGAAGAGAGAGATCAATGTCAATAGTTATAGATCGATCGGTTGTTATTTGCTAATAATTAATACTGACAACAAGAATTAAGGGAAATGACCACAATTAATTGTAGAGAAACAATCTTAACAAGGAAGAGAGGGAATTAATTAGAGGTACACCAAAAAAAAAAAATCATTAAGAAAAATATTTATCCACCTTGCTAAAATAAAAATATTACTGTCTTAAACATCGAATCATCGGTGGTCGACACCAGACTGGTGTCTTTATATTTACTCTTTTTGAAGGCATTCATTCTTTGAATTGTTTTTACAACCCCCTCCCCCCTCCCTTTTTTTAAATAAATTAGATAAATTACTTTCATCAACAAACCAAGAAAAAAAAATACAATTCTAGTGAAACTGCAAACAAACCCAAGCAAATCCACAGAAAAAGTCAAAAACAATGTTAGGCTGGAACAGGTAATCTTATACTCTTGGATTGTGTTTCTAAATCAGCCATAATCTAGAATGATGTGAATTAAGAAAATTGACAAAGAATTTTAACCAATCCCCAAAAATTGTTATAACTAAAAAATTACTAAGTGAACAAGAAAATAGACCAGTAAAACATAATAACATAATAATTTTACATGGAAAATCCCTTGTCCTTAAAGTTAAAATGGAAAAACTACTCCACCAACTTCAAATACATTCACTGTTATAACAATATTTAAAAAAAAAAAAAAAAAAACCTTGAGTTGGGCTGATTCCGGACATTTTAATTGGGCCCAATATGCTATAATCAGTTTTTGGGTTGGGTGACAGTTGCAAACCATTTTAAAAAACCCAACACAGAAGAGTCCATTGGAGTCAGCCCTAGGTCAAGGGTAAATTAGTAAATCAGTGTATTTTCCAAGCCAAATATAGGCACGAGGGTTTCCAAATCTTAACTCTCTCTCTCTCAGAAGCCCTAAAAACGCTTTACTCTCTCGGAGGCGCCTCTGCTCAGCTCTTTCAGTTTGCATCTACCTACGGTACGAGATAAAACCAAACAAAACAAAAACAAATTAAATAAAATAAAATTCCCTATGTTTTTACGATTCCTTCTATGATTTCTGTTTCAATATTTCGATTCGATCTGTACTTTTATTTTGTGTCTGTGTGTTTGTAACCTGTGAGTTTTGTTTCATTTTCTGGTTTATTTGCTCGTTTTTTGTGCGTTTGAGGACTGTCTGGTTGCTAGAAGAATTGTTGGAAACTTGAATAGGAAATGGGTTGCTGATCTGAGAGTTAGTACCAAATAAAAGAAGAAGTAAACTATGCTTTTATTTAGTGATTTGTTTTTCTTTTTTGGGTTTTAGTATTTTATGTCAGCAACTAGATGTTGGTTTTGCATAGTTATGGTCAGAGTAGTTAAATTGTATGAGGTATGGCTTTGGGTTTGCTATACGATGTAAAGCTTGTGGCTTTTGTTGCAATTCATTTGCTGGTTTTCTGTTCTTGCTTGATGGTCTATGTTTGTGTGTGCGTGTGTGTGTTTCTTTAATATAGTAATAGCTAGATTTGAGGATTGCTTTAGTGATTACTTGGATTCTGACTGTTTAGAATGAGGTTGCTTTGCCCGTCTGGGATGATCCTTGTCAAAATGTGATGGATTCTTTGGTTAAGGGTAATCTGGTTGTGATTTTTTAAAATGACATAAAATTGGCATGATTTATTTTCATTTATATTTCCCAAAATTTAAGATAGGAGATAGGACTAGGACAAAATGTTTATTGAATGATTTCTACTTGCTGCTCTTATTAACTAGCAAGAGTTCAATGGGGGTAATTCAGAGATCTTTTCTATTTTTTATTTTTTCCTCAGCTTCTTTAGGATATAGTTTTGTGTGCTAAAGCTTCGTTTTAGCAATTGACACGGCTATTAAAATATGTAGCTGCAGCAATGGTGAGAGTGAGTGTTTTGAATGATGCTCTTAAGAGCATGTACAATGCCGAGAAACGGGGGAAGCGCCAGGTCATGATCAGGCCATCATCAAAAGTTATCATCAAATTTCTTTTGGTTATGCAGAAGCATGGTATGCTAACATTTGGTCACTGCAAATTTTTGTTGTTTAGTCATAGACACTTTAATATATCTTTTTTAATCTTCTTGCTGTTATTCAATAGGTTACATTGGCGAGTTTGAGTATGTTGATGACCACAGGGCTGGCAAAATTGTTGTTGAACTGAATGGGAGGCTAAACAAATGTGGCGTTATTAGTCCTCGTTTTGATGTGGGAGTCAAAGAGATTGAAGGTTGGACTGCAAGGTTGCTCCCCTCAAGACAGGTTAGCACTTCACATTCTTCTTGTAAAGTATTTTTCCAGGAAATTCACTATTTCATTATTACTGCCAGCTTGCAAGCCTGATGGCTCTTGCTTGGTTTTTACTAGTAGTTAAATTCCAACGTCAATTTGATATCGTTATGTCATTTATTCTTTCATCAAATGGCACAGTAATACAAATGTCTGGTTTAGGGTGATTATAATCTTAAAATGAAAGGCTGATACTGGTCATTAAATTCATGAAGTTTGCACCTGGCCAAAAAATCAAATGCATTATCAGATTTCATAGGTGTTAAAAATGGACCTCTATCCGAATGACATCTCTTTATTCTTAGGTAAAAGATGCCTTTTTTTTTTCTCCTGACCTTACCATATTTCTTATATCTGCAGTTTGGTTATATTGTGTTGACTACTTCTGCTGGTATCATGGATCATGAAGAGGCCAGGAGAAAGAATGTTGGTGGTAAAGTGCTTGGATTTTTTTACTAGGCTGTGTCAAGAATGATTCGAAATTTTCTGCTTGAGAGGGGGGTTTTTTTGGTGTATCACTCATTTGATATAGGATAGTTCTGTGTTTCATTTGATTAATGTTTTCTTTTTTGGTTAAAATGTGGGTGTCTGTTTATACCCGCATTATTGAAGACTCAAATGTTGCCTTTTGTGTGCTCACCTTTATTTAAAAACCAGTGCGATGTTGGTTTAAATAGACTACATATTCCTATCCAAAAAAAAAAAAAATAGACTACATATTTGATTATCGTTCCCTTAGGTTGTGATGACCTTTATCCAACGACCAGTGCCATTGAGAATGATTTTTAATATCGGATACGGCTTGCGTTTAGTGCATACATGATGGGGTTTAGTGCATACACAAAATGATTAAGATGCACTGAAAACAAGCTTTGCCCTTTAATATCAGATTAAGGCTGAAAAAAATAAAAATAAAAATGATTCAAGTTGATCTCTCACAAGTCAGAAGCTTTGCGGTAAACCCTCGCAAAATATCGACATGATTGGGACCACTATCTAACTCGGCAATAAATTTCAACACTTGTTCAATTTTTTTAGAAGTCTTTAAAATTATACACACCATGAGTTTCAGAATCAAATCATTTTATTTTTATAAAAATTTGGCGTGCATACGGAGAGTACCTGGAATATCTAATCCAAATTGCTAAACAGACAAAAAGTTTTGGAGTATAATATCGTAAAAAAGTTATATTTGATGTTATTTTTTACCTATTTAGAGCATCAGTAGTGTATAGTAAGTGTGAATATATGCATAGTTACTATAACACTTGTATTTACTATTTTAATAATTTCTTCTCTTTTATTGTCTCTGGTTTCGGTCATCTCACTTCACTCTCCCTTTCTTCATTTGAACAATCATGCCTTCATTGTCACCAACCATCTTTTAATCACTGCTGATAAATCATCAAACTACACTGATCAACTCATCAAACGAAGGCCTCTTCGAACATCAAACCACACCGATCAAATCATCAGTGGGTTTTGGGTTGGGTGGGTGATGATTTGGCTTAACTAGGTTTCGGGTTGGGTGGATGATGAATAGATTTGGGATTGAATGGGCTTGGGATTGATTGGGTTTTGCATTGAGTGGGTTGGTTTTTCTTGATGATGGTGGTTGGATGTGGAGTGATAGTTGGTAGTAATGGGTTTGAGAGAGAGAGGGACAGTGTGCTAGAGAATAATAAAAAATTGTAAAAGAATAAATATTTTATTAAATAAATATGTAGAATAGATAAACTGATGTAAGCGTTTTGTAAAAATGAGTATAAAACAACTTTTATCTCTGAGAGTCACGAGGTCTCTGTTTTAACCATTACATATTCCGGCCAGCGACTAAGTTTGCAGGAAAATTTTGTACAGCTTTTCAATCATAATCCTTGTATTAATATCGATGATGTTGCTATCAGTAATAATTCAAAGATTCATAAGAAACGAAGTAAAAGACGTCATAGTACTTTCAGACAAGTTGAAGATAAAACATCAAAATCCAATACTACAGGATAGCCGGATAGGAGTACAAAAGTACAAAATCCACCTTAAAGACGGGTTGAGTAATAACAACATTTAAGACTATTTATAATCTCAAGTGTCAAAGTGAGTTTACATGTGACATTGCCAAAGATCGCAGCTGCCCTTGTGGTGCAAGTTTCCCGTGAGGAGCTAACTTTCTGGATAAGTCTCTTTATTGTCATCTTCATCATCATCCTCGCTGTTGTTGCTGCTACCACCAGCCTCTAAACCCATATGATACGGATAGAAATTACAGTTGATACCAAAGTGAAGGGACATGATGGAAGACAAGTTTGTGAAACTTTTATTGAAAGTTGCATAGTTTGTTCGTTGCAGTGGCCTTTTTGTAGGGGTAGGAAGATGGGGGGTTAGAGGATCTTCTCGGTATATACTTCTAAGCACGACTATCCACAAAAGTGACATGTATCAAGTTTGGAATCATTCGTAGAACATTGGCACTTCTTGTTTTTATAATAAAGGGTTGTCCGGGCACCCAACTTTTGACTCTTTGTTTTTTTAACCAACTTTTGTCTTTTTCTGTAACTTTATGTCATGTTTTTGGGTGTGAGATTAATTTTGTAGTGGTAAAAAATATTAAAAAAACTAAAAGAACTGGCTTTATATTTTCATTTATTTATTTAATTTTTTTAATAAATGAGACCCACTTATTAACAACAACTTAACAAGAACTTATGCTTAACATTTGCCAATAATAAATAGTACATTGCCACTTTTGTGAAGTGTTTCGAGTTTGGATATAGCTGTATGGGCCGTTCCTTACATTTGATAGTCACATTGAGACTGTAAAATGCCTTTAATCAATGTTTTCCAACTCAACAATCACTTTTTTTTTTTTTTTTTTTGAGTTTGGTAAGTGCCTAGAAGTGTTTGTCACTATCAAAATGAGAATGAGCCTAGACTTTCTTCATCATTCTTACTTGTTTATTAACTTCTAAAATAATTGATGATCATTTCAAAACTATGAGCTCCATTCACACTAAAAAATAAACAGAATAATTTCAAATAAGAATGGCAATTTGCATAGACGAGTATTGACCTCATCTCAAATGGGATAGATTTTACCCATCTTGTAAACTAAATGGACTGGGAATTGAGGCTGTGCTATTCACTTTTAAAGGATCTCTCAAATGGAATATGTATCTGTGCGGGCCAAATGTGGGCTTGTTGGGCCAGACACGTGTTTGGGCTCACAATTTACTTGTTAAGTGGGCTTTTGTATTTCCTACAATAGGCGATCCTATATAGTACAAATACAACCATCTAGAATCATACTTCTGTTCCTCTCTTCCCCTTATCCCTTACTCAAGTTGCCAACCCAGACTTTGAATATTCGTTGCCTATTTGTAGGCCAAGTCGTCGAGACCATGTGAGGCATTCCTGATCAGTGGAGGCGAGGGTCCAATCTTTTTCCTCCTAAGTGGTGGCATTAAATGAGAATGGGGAAACGATAATGGCCTGGGAATCAAACCCACCGCGAGGCCTGCTGCACAGCGGTGTTGTCCCAAGATAGTGGAAAAGGAGGTCCAATACCATCGCTCCGAAGTGGATCTTAAGTGATGAGTAGGTGGGTATAATTGCGTGGGAGTTAGCTCCTCGATTGGGTCTGTTGCTCGGCTGGGGTGCTTCCAAGGCAATGGAAGGGGAGGTCCAATACTGTTGCTTCGGAGTGGACTTTGGTTGGTGGGCGAGCGAAGGTAGTGGCATGGGGAAGAGACATGCAGATGGGCGTGTTGCTCGGCGGAGGCGTTCCTTAAGGGTTACCGGGAGCCTACCGAGCATGGTAGGCCGACCGGCGAGCTTCAATAAGTTCTGGCCGAGCAAACTCGGCCACGTGGCGTTGTGGTGTTAGTCCTTCGTGGCTGAATGGTTTCAACGGGGTCCCCGCCCGTACAGTATCCTCAACCAAAATATATTAACAATTATATATATATATATATATATATATATATATGTGTGTGTGTGTGTGTGTGTGTATTCAAAATATTGTTCTCTCACTTTCTCTCTCTTTCTTATCAACCACCGTGCCACTATTGCAAACTTGCTGTTGATTTAGGTTTCTCTTTTGTCATTTGTCACATTCAAAAACTCTTTATCAAATTAGTTACCAACACATGGGTAACAACTTCATAGCATTTTATCAATGTAGTTTACAAAGTACTTTAAATGTTAAAAATCTTTATTTCAAAAGCTTTACAACTAAATATCTACTTTCTACAGTGATACCAAATTAAGCCTTATGATTGTGAATCCACGACTTAAAATGGCAATGGGACGAGACAGTGTTAGATCATAGGTGCACCACCCCGCATTGTTTAATAAAACATTTCTACAAAATCTCAATGTACTAACATAATAACACAAACTTAAAACTATTTTCCAATCAATAATACTGTGTAATATGAACTAAATATTTAACATTAATAGAAACCACAAATCTCATATCAAATGAGTTGAATTATACAATAAGATAAAGTCTCCTTATATCCAATAATTCATTAAATAGAGTAAATATACAAAGTTCCTAATTGTTACATTGACAATTTTGTAATTATAAAAAAATCATTTTAATAAACATATTTAGGGCGGGGAAGTGCAACTAAAATTCATCTTAACCTACATTGATTGTTGAGATGAAGTTTTTGCCTTGCCCTTGTTATCAGTTTTTTGGGGCAAGAAAAATCCATGCAAGACAAATTGAATGAAATTACCATCCATGTTCCATTACCATAAGGCCCACAAAAGGCTTATATTACAATTGTTGTGTTCACCTTCATTAGGACTATCTAACTTGAATCAAACCTGACAAACTTGCTTAACCTGGATCCATTCAAACCAAAATTGATTTGATCCAAGCAATGGATCAATCAACGGTGGGTGTAAAAGATTGAGACTCAATGATATTGAGTTGACTAGTGGTTCTTCTGTTTGGAGAAACGATTTCAATTAACCCATGCCACTCTTATTTGTTTGAGAACTTTCTAGATCTAGTGAAATTTCCATAAAATCTAGCACTGATCTGGTGAGATCTTTGTCATGCACCATTGGCGAGAACAAGAAGTTCAATTGAACCGACTTTCACTAATCGAGGGCTAGCTGAATTGACATTTCATACCCCACTAGAACAACAAGTTTAGCTTTCTAAGACCCAACACAATCGAGTTATATGCTTTTTTTGAGGACGATTTAATCAAACCTAAATAAGTTTTTATGCTATTAGCTATTCTGTTGATTCTTCTCCAAACATGAACCACCAATTTACAAATTTTATTAACCTCAAAATTTAGTAAATGACGTTAGATCTTTATGTGAATTGCTTCATTTGTGGTAAAAGTGCCTATGGTACTTGTTCATCTGTAGAGGCACCTACAATAGGATCTGTAATCTTGGTAGAAATTCTTAGAAAATAAAGCAAAATGGGGAAAACAACAAATTATAGTAAAGATTACATTAAGACTAATGCTACAGATACAAATCATTTTACAAATTGTTGATGTGGCTTTATTAATTTTCAAATAATCATTGATAAACATAAATGTGATGTAAGTGATGGACCCATATTAAAACTAATAAGAATTTGCCACATTAATAATTTGTAAAAATATTATAAAATAGTTTGTGTTTATAACATTACTCTTATATTAAATAGGTCATGAAAGATGATAAAATAATTAGTATTTTGACAAATTTTTTCAATTTTTCATAAAAATATTGTTAAAATTTTCTTAAAATGAATGATTAAGTACTAATGTAAGAATATCTACTAGCATTTCCTATATTAAATATTTCAAATATAGGAGCATGTGTTGGTCCTTTAAATTAATTAATTAAAATTTATTTTTTTGGATAGGGTTCATTTAATTCAGGTCACTGCTAGATTTGCAATCAGGCGAGAAATCTTCGTGTACATCCGAGACCACGGGACTCAAGACCCTGAGTCCACTCCTCTTCTCAGAAGTTTGAACAATACAACAGAGACACACGTAACCATACATATTGCACACGGAGAGAGAGACACATGTGAGACAGAACTTAGAGTCTCAGACCCAATCACCCAAACCCAAATGCAAAAAACTATATAAAAACTAACTATTGGATCACCTCTGAATATGTCACCGACCACTTGCTAACGCTTGCAATTAATATCTTTCCTTTTTTTCTCTGGTTCGGTTTTTATTTTTTTGCTCTGAGAGAAAGAGAGAGAGAGTTTGTGAGTTTTGGGGGCTTGGTGATAAATCGATGGCTGCACCACCAGCAAAGGCTCGTGCCGATTACGATTACCTCATCAAGCTTCTCCTTATTGGCGACAGTGGTTAGTTTTTGTTTTTATACGCTAGAAACTGTGAGATCTTCTTATAATCCTTTTGTTTTGAAAGGTTTTTTTTTTGGTACTGGTTGTTATGAAATGATTATGGGTGCATTACTGCATTTGATTTGGTCTGTGAACAAATGGGTACGTGATCTCTATTGCTATTTGATTGGATTTTGGTTGTTGGTTTCAATGCTATTGCTGTGATTTTTATGGAAATTTTTTTTATTGTTGAGAAATGGGTTTTGGTTTGTATTTGGTCTTGTCCAGTTTTGTGCTATAATTTCCTACATCCTTCATGTGTAGAGTGGGCTATGGTGTTTTTTGTTTTTGTTTTAATGAATAAAATTAGTGAGAAGCAATGGGCCAATGAGCTTTAGCTCAATTAACATTTCCTTCCCTTGTAAGAGCACGGTGGAGGGTGGAGACTGGAGGGTGAGATCTTGGGTTCAAGACCTACAGCTACAGGGTGCGCGGGTAACTTACCAATAATAATAGTTAAAAAAAAAGTAGAGAGAAGCAACGGGTACAGAACTTGCCCAGCACAAATGGTAATCTGTGGGGCTTATCTTTGATGGGTTTCCTCCAAAGACAATTTTTTTGGATTGTAAAATGGAGAGAGAGAGAGAGAGAGAGAGAGAGAGACTGGACATGACATGATATGAGTGTAAGATATGATGATTTATGTGTGTGTGTGTGTGTGTATGATGAGTTATGTACAAGTTATTAGCAGCATGTATATGTTATGATATCTTCTACCGATGAGTTCTAGCTCAATTGGCACTTTCTTCTCCTACAAGTGCTAGGTAGAGAGTGAGGTTGCGGTTTCACGATTAATTGGTTGTGTGTAACTTGACAATTAAAGAAATTACAAGCTATCTTCTATTGCAGAATTGGAAATTATGTTCAGCTTTATGTTTTTTTTGATAACTATACTTTTCATTCCTAGTGGATAGTGGTTATGTTTGATGCTGGAGGTTTATTTGTTTGTTTGGTCTTCTTCTTTCCAAGCACCTATATTGTGCAAAAGCCTTCTCTTGTTAAATTATCATATCTTGTTATGCGGGTTATTGGTTTTATTTTGTTACTTGGTTGGGTGTCATGGATTCCTAATCTTGATCTTTTGGTTATAGACTCATCAAATGTCTTACAAATCTCTACATATATCATCATTTTTTTTTTCATGCATATTTAACCTAGTTCATATTACTTGACATTCTACCATCCTAGGAAATGATTCCTTAGTTTGTTAGCTTAGCATCATATCTGCACAAAGTATCATAGCTATTGTTTAAATTTAGGGATGATTTCTGGTGGACATGCCTCCTTTTTAAGCTGGTCATAGACACTTGAGAGTTATATGCCAATACAAAGCAATTCAAATTGCCAATGGACGCTTGGCCTAGTGGCATCTCCTAAGCTTCCCATGGATGTGGCTAAGGATCAAACTCCTAGAGTCCCCACAATTAATTACCGATGTTGTATGTAATGGAAGGGATTTGGGGATATCTAGCCTATGGGCAAGGTTGGGAATATATATTCATTTTACCAAAAAGAAAAACTTACAACCAAATAAAGCACTTCAAATTCCTGAAAAGTGCCCAAAAGTAACATGCTAGGTTATATTTTTGAGGGTTTGTTCTTTTGTTTTTCCCCCTTTTTGTTATTTGACATTCTTATCAAATCTCTGCAGGTGTGGGCAAGAGTTGTTTGCTTTTGCGCTTTTCTGATGGTTCCTTCACAACCAGTTTTATTACCACCATTGGGTTTGTATCCCTCGGAACTATGGAGTTTTTATATCTTGAAGTGTTGTAGCAAACTTTCTTCATGCAATAATGAGTGCCAAGATGAGTATCATGGGTAATTAATTGTGGGGCCTCTTTATGTGGGAAAAAATTTAATGACACTTGGATGATTATTGATGTTTTGTTTCATCCTATTTATGTGCTGGCATAATAGACCTCAATAAACTGATGAAAATGAAGTCAAATTTCAGATAGCTATTCAAGACATCTCTTTTGTTGAGGGTATAGACTTACATGCACCTTGCTGTGATGGCTTGAGGACTTGGACTTGCATATACATGCATGCATAAATACATACATATAAACATGCATATATGCATACATACAAACATACATAGATGCATATGTATACACGTGTTTGTTTTCGTGTTTATATACTTATGTAGTTACATATGTATTTATTCTTGCCAATAAGCTATAGCTCAATAAGGACATTCTTCCCCCAATAATTACAAGGTTTAGGGTGGTTGTGGTTCAAAAACCGATATTTAAAATAAAAATTTATCTATTTTTATTGGAGACAAGCATTGGTTATTTGTGGCAGAAATATTTTAGAAGCCTTGTTTATATCTGTCGTAATATTTAAATTTTTTTTGTTGATAGGATTGATTTTAAGATAAGAACTGTTGAGCTTGATGGCAAACGAATTAAATTGCAAATCTGGGATACAGCTGGTCAAGAGCGGTTTCGAACTATCACTACAGGTTTGTGTTTTGGGTTTTTGCTTATTGCCTCTTTGGTTTCAAGGTGGGTATATTGTTTGGTAGTTTGTATCATTATTTGCAGATGAGTGTTTCCTTTGATAATATAGCCATTATCTGTATTCAAGCCTTGACATTGTAAACCTACCCAGCCTTTAATTAGAGAATAAAGAAAAGGACTTCTTAAACCCTGAAATGCAAATGTAGAAGCTCAGGTGGTCATGATGCCATCTGGTTGATGTCAGACCTTTTGATGAAGTCCCAACTTGTAGTTGGTTCCTAGACATACGTGCTTGCTGGCATATAAAATGGGAGGTCTAATATATACTTGTGAGGATGGTTCATTTTCAGTTATATCATTTTTATCTAAATTGCATGTTGCATTATCTTTAGATTGTAAAGGAGTTTGCTTATATACTTTATGATCTTTTGCAGCTTACTACCGAGGAGCCATGGGTATTTTGCTGGTGTATGATGTTACTGATGAGTCATCTTTCAACAGTAACTTCTCATCTTGTCTTTTTCTCAACATTTGGACTTCACATAGCAATTGCCAATGTTTGATATGTTTTATAGCATTCGTAGTTTGGCAGCTTTATCAGCCAATCTTGTTAGATACTTAATATTTTACTATAATATGTATGTATTGTTGTCACCTTTTGTTGTGGTCAAGTGCAATTTGTTTTTGTATATTTTCATTTATAGTTAGTGATTGTTGTGGTTCCTCTTTTTTTTTTTTTTTTCCCAAAGCTTTTGAAATTAATTCTATATCTCTTTCAATTCTTTATGGAGCCATTTTCTCTTTTTGTTCAGACATTAAGAACTGGATTCGCAACATTGAACAACATGCATCTGATAATGTTAACAAGATACTGGTGGGGAACAAGGCTGACATGGATGAAAGCAAAAGGGTAGGTGTTTTGTGATTAATCATCTTGCAGCAAATGCTGTCTTTTCAACTGGTGGGCTGGATCCTAAGTTCATTGATTGAGCACACAACAGCGTTTCTGTTGCATGACTTACATAATTGATGCAGTCTATTCAATCCTGCTTGCAACCACCTTAAAAGTATGAGAGAAGGATGACTTGTGGATTGATATGTGACCCTCCAGCCTAAAAAGCTTGTATACTGACTGGGCTCGTATCTGATCCTTTCTTCATTCTCTCTATCTCTGTTTGTATTCATGTGCATGCCTATGTTTTATATTGTCAACTATAAAGGATAATTCTCTTTCTTTTCCTAGGCTGTGCCTACCTCTAAGGGTCAGGCTCTTGCTGATGAGTATGGCATCAAGTTCTTTGAAACTGTAAGTGGAAATATGCTATTAAGATGTAATCTACATTTCAATTACCCGTAGTTCTGTTCTGCTAATAAACAAAGGAATATGTTCTGCAGAGTGCAAAGACAAATATGAATGTGGAGGAGGTCTTCTTTTCAATAGCAAGGGATATCAAGCGAAGGCTTGCAGAGACTGATTCCAGGGATGAGGTACGCATGTGTGCGCCTTTTTTGGTTTTCCTATTCCTTTCTGACTTTATATGTGATCCACTCTTTCTCTTCCTAAAAGGCGGTAGAATTGTGCCATCAAATATGGGAATCCTAGTTTCTTTTTTCTTAAAAAGCAATAAATTTTATTGTACTCCTTATCTTGTCTGGTGTTTTCAGCCAAAATCACACCTTGAGGTTAAAAAACCGGACCAGACTGATGGTGGTGGTCAAATTGCACAAAGGTCAAGTTGCTGTTCATGATTAGAAATTGTGGGAATGTTCTGATAGTGGTACTCATTAGGGTGTATACGCAATTCTGATGACGATGTAATGGCAATATTGTACAACTCCCCCTTTGAATTTTACTCTCTCTTTAAAGTAAAATTCATCATGAAATTTATAATCAAGTCAAGGAAAAGTTATATTTGCTGAACTTGTAATCCATTCCCCCCAGAACTTCTCTGAAGTACTTTTGTTTGTTGCGTAAGTGACCTCTTCAACGTTGGATTGTTCTTTAGATAGAGTATTTGGTTAGCTTTCTTTGCCAGGTTGAATTATTTTGCTTCCTCACATTAATTTTTGAAAAGCCAAACTAGATATAGCAAGTTCTATTTCGGATCCAGAAAAAAAGTTCGAACTTTCCCATTTAACATTAGTCATTTGGTATGCGTCATATTGCATGTCACACTATTAAGAAGCAAAAAAGAACTACAACTTTTCTATCTTTCACTTCAATTAAAAAAAGAAAAAAAAGAAAAGGAAAGAAAGAAAAGAGAACTACAACTTTTATTATATATATAAAAAAGAAAAAAAAGAAAAGGAAAGAAAGAAAAGAGAACTTCAACTTTTATTATATATATTTGGCTAGTCCAACAAGAAAGAAGCTTCTGAAATCTAAAATCTGGTCTGTACTTTGTGTTTTCTGTAGACCGATACGCAATGGTTTTTCTGTCCATAGACTTTTAATTATATATTTATTATAAGTTTTATCTCTATCTTTTTTTTTTGAGAAAAAAAAATTTATGCTATCGTTTTTATGTTTTATAATTTGCTAGTTCTAGAGTCTTGACTGACTGTTCAATTCAGAATGTAGTGCAGTTTTATATTATATTAATTAATTATTTATATGTATTGGCGAATATATATTATTTTGAGTTTTCCAATAATTGGAAACATTATCATTATATATGGAAACATGACATGAGATTCAAGTTATTTTAGTGGTGACAGCTCATAGACTTTCATCCTGACACGATTGTCATCCGCAAGCAGTCAATAAAAAAAAATGAAGACAATTCTTGATTAAGAAAACTTCATAAAATTTCATGAAGTTGATGTAATCAAGTTTTTCCATCATATTAAACAGAATTTTCTTCTTAGTTTATAGAATTAAAATTTGTCACAATAGTACTGATTATTAGCCTCTTTAAACATGCTACGCTACGTGTGTATTCAAAATCTTTTCGTTTTCTTTTTCTAATAATATTTTATATTTATAATTGCAAGTAGTTTTAATTTAAATACAAAACATGTTTTCTAATAATTTTTTTCTTTTTTCTTTTTTTAACTTTTTGTTATTAAATGCACCATTTTGTGAATACAACCTTTTTATGTATATGACTATATGAGGTTTATATTTCATTTTGGTAATATTGTCAAGACTCAAAAGCCTTACGATGCTCAAAATCCCAAGAAAACACATTCCATGCTCTGTGGGAATGTGTGGACCTTCACCCTATTTGGGAGCCAGTTTTTGGTTGGAGTCGAAGATAATATCACCATTCCCCATCCTATTAACTCGCTATTAGACCTAATATGTGTGGTGGGACAATAACCTCTTAGCCTGGAGCCTTTTGCTGTGGTAGCTTGGTTGGTGTGGTGTCGAAGGAATAAAATTCGGTGCAATGAACCAAGCCTGCACCAAGTGGAAAACTCCAGCATCAAATGAGCTGAAGACCAATTTTTGACGGGGTGATGTTTGCAAACACAATTGAAGCAGGGATTGGATGTTGTAATCAGGAATGGAAATGGGGAAGTAATGGCTGCATTATCGGAGAAAATTTCTCAACCTTCATCGGTGGAGACATAGGAGATGTTGGCAGCCAGATGATGAGCAGCTCAATTCACTGGAGAGCTTGGTTTTACGTGGTCTATATTTGAAGGCAACTTTTACGTTGCTATTAAGACCCTTTTTGTTGGAAACTTTTCTCTCCTGAGCATAGTACACCTTATTAAAGACCCTCTGTGGATGGGTGGAGGAGATCAATTAGAACCATAATCTTCTAAAATCTCTCGTTAGGGAATACTTATAAGATGAGTCTATCACTTTTTTTCATAATAGAACTAAGAATAACGGTTGACATAGAAGTTTCTCACCCGCAAGTAGATGTTGCAATTGAATGTCACGGTTTTGGGGCGCCATGATCCTTCTCCCTGAAACAATCAAAGAAATCTATTGCAAGTCCATTACGAACTTATTCTTTATCTCATATTAAAAGATAAGGCAATTTTGTAGCCTAAGCCTTAACACAAAGAGTTATACTTTCTTTTCCATCGCTAGTTTGGATGGATCAACATATTCCAGAATATGTCCCATTAGACATTTTACATTTTGTTGATGATGATTTTCCGGTTTACGAATTAATACCAATGGTTACTATTTCTCCAAAAGAAAAAAAAAAAAAAAAAAAAGGGAAAGAAAAGAGCCTTATATTTTATTGGTATTATAAGAAGATCTATAGTTTGAATTTCCCTTCACCACTTTTGTAATAATCTTAAAAAAAAAAAATTCACCCACTGTAATAACAGAATTATTATAAAAGAAGGTGATAATATTATTATTATTTTTTTTGAAAACAGGTGATAATATTATTTTCGAAATTTATAAAAGTGTATACTGTATACTAAAGATTTTCTTCCAATTATATATATATAGAATATTATCAATATATATTGAATTATTATAAAAGAAGGTAATAATATTATTTTTGGAATTTATAAAAGTGTGTACCGTATACTAAAGATTTTATTCCAATTATATATATAGTATAGAATATTATCAATATATATAGAAGACAACAACGATTATATTTTTATACAAAAAAAAAAAAAAAATTGAATATTAATCTTGAATAAAAAACACCATTATGTCAAAATAGAAAAAGAAATGTAACTTGTACTTAAAACATTTACAAAAAAATTGACATGATAATCAATTTAATTAACTATCAATTTAATAACAAAATAAATAAATTTTTTGAATAATTTTTATTCCATGTTTAAATTAAAAATTTATAGTTCCATTCCATCACCCATTTCTGAAACAGTAATATTCAAACTTTAAATTAAATTAAATTATCATTATTTTTGCTTTGTCTTCCAATAAAAAACAATTTATATATTTATTGAATAAAGAGTAGCCCACCAATGAAGAAAAGAAAGGTTCCAAAAATTGAAAAAAAAAAAAAAGACAGCCAATAAAAAAGGAATGTTATATTACTAGGTTGGACCGTTGGAGAGAATATATGGGAAGGAAAGCATAAAAATAGCCTTCACATTGGCCTCAGATTTGAGTCTTCAGCGTTCACAGTCTCTAACTTTTTCTCTTTATCTCTCGCATTTTCCGGTACGCATTTTCTTTCTTCCCAAACACTCTCTAACTCTGTCTTTAGCTTCTCAATTCCGTTGAAACTTTCAGAAGCATCTGTCACTGATCTACTGAGAAACTCTTTTCTTTCGGATTTTGCTTTTTTACGTGTATCTAATATATCGCAACGCTAAATTTTCATGTGCTAGAAAATTAAACCGAAAATTTGGAATTTGCTGTATCTAAGAAGCTGGGTGGGACACGGCTGCCTGCGTGTCCGCGGAGTGTCCGACCAGTTTTTTTAACACTGGGACAGGGACACGGGCGCGGACACGATATAGGTTTTGGTAATATATATATATATATATATATATATATATATATATTTTTTTTTTAAAAAAAAAAAAAAAAAAAAATTATTATATATTAGTTGTTGTGATGTAGAAAGTTGTTGTTAAGATTATAGTAGTTTGCATTGTTTTGTTTAACTTTTTTTGAGTTGAATCATTTGTGCGTTATGTTGTTACTGAAACATGGACTCTAAAAGCATCATTTTGTGGCTGTCATTGCACTTCTTTGCTACCTATTATTGCCTTTTAAATTTATTTTAGATGTTACTTGGTGTATCCTACTATTTCCTCTGTGTTGTGTACTAATTTTGCAAGGATTGTTGTGTTGATGTGTCCTGTGGTGTATCGCGTTCGTATCTCTGCTACTTAGTGATACATGTTTTTATATTAATTGGTTATTTTTGAATTAATATATAATTTATGTTATCTCAATGCCATACTTTTTGGTGGTTTTGATTTCTGGCTATTATCATGTTAAATGAAAAGTTGATTATATATGTATATGACATATTTTGAATGCAAGAGTTGAAATTCAATGGGTGCTTATGATTATGGCCATTTTATTGGAATGTTTTGTGAGAGATGTAATTTTGATCTTCATTTATTGCGTACATATGAAGTTGATAATATCAGAAACTCTCTGTCATTTATTTACCTCTTTCTTTTTTTGGTTAAATAGGGTTTGTATCTGCTAAAGACATTTAGATGTTCATCATTGAGCTTTGAGAAACTTAGTCACTGCTGTTTCTGTGATAGTTTGGACTGATAGAGATGGGTTGGTTTAGAGCTGGGTCTGGTTTAGCAACCCTTGCTATTAAGAGAACACTCTCTCAAGGTGGGTCATATGCAACAAGAACACGGATCCTTCCCTCACAGAATCGATATTTTCACACCACTGTATTTAGATCAAAGGCGCAGGCAGCACCTGTTCCTCGTCCTGTGCCCTTATCTAGGCTAACTGACAGCTTCCTAGATGGGACAAGCAGTGTTTACTTAGAGGAGCTTCAAAGGGCTTGGGAAGCTGACCCAAGTAGTGTTGATGAGTCATGGGACAATTTCTTTAGGAATTTCGTGGGGCATGCTGCCACTTCCCCTGGAATCTCAGGCCAAACAATTCAAGAGAGTATGAGGTTGCTGTTGCTTGTGAGGGCTTACCAGGTTAATGGTCACATGAAAGCCAAGTTGGATCCTTTGGGTTTGGAAGAACGAGAAATCCCAGCAGAATTGGACCCTGCTCTTTATGGGTTCACAGAAGCTGATCTTGATAGAGAATTCTTTTTGGGTGTGTGGACGGAGTCTGGGTTTCTGTCTGAGAACCGACCTGTACAGACCCTTAGATCCATATTGACCCGACTTGAGCAGGCTTACTGTGGGAGCATTGGGTTTGAGTACATGCACATTGCAAATCATGATAAATGCAATTGGTTAAGAGAGAAGATTGAAACCCCCACACCAATGCAATACAACAGGCAGCGCCGTGAGGTAATGCTTGATAGGCTTATATGGAGTACACAGTTTGAGAATTTCTTGGCTACTAAGTGGACAACAGCAAAGAGGTTTGGACTTGAAGGTGGGGAGACTCTGATTCCAGGCATGAAGGAGATGTTTGATAGGGCAGCTGACCTCGGCGTAGAGAGCATAGTTATTGGAATGCCTCACAGAGGAAGATTGAATGTATTGGGTAATGTGGTTAGGAAGCCACTGCGTCAGATATTTAGTGAGTTTAGTGGTGGTACAAAGCCTGTGGATGAAATCGGGCTTTATACAGGAACTGGTGATGTTAAGTATCACCTAGGAACTTCTTATGATCGACCAACTAGAGGTGGAAAGAGAATACATTTGTCTTTGGTTGCAAACCCAAGCCACTTGGAAGCTGTGGACCCAGTTGTTGTTGGAAAAACTAGAGCAAAGCAATATTACTCAAATGACGAGGACAGGACTAAGAATATGGGTGTTTTGATTCATGGAGATGGTAGCTTTGCTGGACAAGGTGTAGTATATGAGACTCTACATCTTAGTGCTCTCCCAAACTACACTACTGGTGGCACTATACACATAGTGGTGAACAACCAAGTTGCGTTCACAACTGATCCAAGGGCGGGGAGATCTTCACAGTACTGCACTGATGTTGCCAAAGCCTTGGATGCCCCAATTTTCCATGTAAATGCTGATGATATGGAGGCAGTTGTTCATGTTTGTGAGCTTGCAGCTGAGTGGCGTCAGACTTTCCATTCAGATGTTGTGGTTGATTTAGTGTGTTATCGTCGTTTTGGGCACAATGAGATTGATGAGCCGTCCTTCACACAGCCCAAAATGTACAAGGTTAGCCCTTTCTTTACAGTTTTTCCAAAGTTTTTTGCTCTTGTTCGATTTGAGTTACATTCTTACTGAATTTTTGATATTTTTTCCCCTCCAAGATGATCCTCACTTGTTCTCATGCTTATGGTTCACATAGATTACTCACTGCTGCTTTTGAGTTTAGTCAACCAAATTGCTTTGATTTCTAACTTGATTGAGTGCTACAGGTTATCCGGAATCATCCATCAGCTCTTGAGATATACCAAAACAAACTTCTAGAATCCGGGCAGGTGATGAAGGAAGACATTGATAAGATACACAATAAGGTCAATACAATCCTCAATGAAGAATTCTTGGCTAGCAAAGATTATGTTCCGCAAAGAAGGGACTGGCTTTCGTCTCATTGGTCTGGGTTCAAATCACCTGAACAGCTTTCACGTATCCTAAACACTGGGTATGTTTGTGTTTTAATTTTTGATCAAGTTGAGGGAGTGGAAAGAGCTAGAGGGTGGCCTGAAATAACATATTTTTAAGTAGTGAAGAAGGATATAATTATTAGAGAGGCATAAAATATGGTTTGAGATATGATAGAATGGAGAAAAGAATACACGTGGCTGATTCTAATTAGTTGAGGATTGGTAGTGAACCCCAATATAATTGGGATCAAGGATTAATTAAGTTGAGTTGAGTTGTCAATTTTCACTTCTACTATGATTCTGACTATAAATGTATTTATATATGTACTTAGTGATGTATGTATGTGTGTATATGAGATGTATGTATGTGTGTATATGAAAATAATAAGATTGCTTCGCTGATATACAGGGTAAAACCAGAAATTCTGAAGAATGTTGGCAAAGCAATCACACGTTTTCCAGATAATTTCAAGCCTCACAGAGCAGTAAAGAAGGTTTATGAGCAACGTGCACAAATGATTGAAACAGGTGAAGGCATAGACTGGGCAGTTGGGGAAGCACTTGCTTTTGCTACCTTGCTAGTAGAAGGTAACCATGTTCGATTGAGTGGTCAGGATGTTGAAAGAGGTACATTTAGTCATCGCCATTCAGTAGTTCATGATCAGGAAACAGGGGAGAAGTATTGCCCTCTGGACCATGTTATCATGAACCAAAATGAGGAGATGTTTACTGTTAGCAACAGGTAATCTGTGGTAACTTTCTTCTTGTGTAATTAACTTAAAACAACATTAGCCTCTGTTTTTAACAAAATTCTTATTTTTGTTTCACAATTGTGTTCACCACAAGTTCTGCTGTGTATGAGCTTTATGTGTTATGCTTCTAACTCCTTTTGCTGCTGAGAAGAAGTAGCTGATTAGCTGTTCATGTAATCGATTTATAATGTCTGATACTTTCTTCTAAAGCCATGACAGCTCTATTTTATGGCCATTCCAGAATGTGAGTGCCTTATGTCAGAATGCATGTCCATATTTTGATGGTGGTAGGGATGCAGTTGGATTTTTTGCATCACAGTGCAGTAGCAATTTGTTTCCCTTACCGTAATAAAAAATAACCTCAAAATTATATTAGAGTTATGTGTTATTGTCTACTTTAGTGTTGATCAATTTGAAGTGTGAGGCTCTATATTGTCGATCTTGCTTGTTATTGTGCCTGTTGATTTGTTATATACTTAATTGTAAGTAAGGAGTCCTTTTTCCCCCTCTTATTTATATATTTTCTGTGTCAACCCTCATGCTTCAATGTATTTAGGAATTTGCAACTTTAATTTTTGTGGTTTTATAAACTTTAAAAAGTCCTTGTAATAATTATATAATGTTGTGCTGTTTCAGTCAGTACTTCTAAAAATGTATGCAGTTGTTTGATAAATAATCTGAGGGACGATCTTTATTCATTTCATCTACATTCTACTATCTTGTTTGTCAGAAAGAATTTTATAAAATTAGATTATATTATTCCTTAGATAGGGTCCTTTGAACAATTTAATCATGTGTATTTTTTTGTGCACTTAAATGTTGATATAGGTTAGGACTAGGTTTTCCTCAAATATGATTCTGTCCTTTACGTGGTGATCAGACGATCATTCACATGTATTTTAATCACATAACTTCTTAAGTGATTTAGACCAGTTACATGCCAATTAAAAATACACTTGGATGGTTAGTTAAATTACCACATACTGGGTCAAAGGGACTTTCCTTCAAACTGGTTTTGAGGAAAATTCTTTCATATGGATTGTACATGGATATTGTTAATGAGACAGTGTCTACTTGTGTCCCAAACTTCCGTACTAGACAGTTAACTATCAGCCCAAATATTAAAGACTGTTGAACTCCAGGATAGCTCTTGATACACAGTAATTTTACTTAATTGGTGCTTTTAATGTCTCCTACATGAACAGTATATGTTTTTTGTGTGCAGTTCTCTTTCGGAGTTTGGTGTTCTTGGATTTGAATTAGGTTACTCTATGGAAAATCCAAATTCATTGGTAATCTGGGAAGCTCAGTTTGGCGATTTTGCTAATGGGGCCCAAGTTATATATGATCAGTTTTTGAGCAGTGGGGAGTCTAAGTGGCTTCGTCAAACTGGACTTGTTGTGCTGCTTCCTCATGGATATGATGGGCAGGGCCCTGAACATTCTAGTGCACGGTTAGAGCGTTTTCTTCAGGTACTCTGCCCAAAGAGTTCATTGCGTTATTTATGTATATTGAGTGCTTTCCTGTTATGTCTCTTTATAAAGAATTTTTCTTCATAATTTTTTTGTCAACATTCTCTAGCATGTTCTTGTGCTTATATATATATATATATATATATATATATATATATATATTTTTTTAAAATTTTGTGGCAGATGAGTGATGACAATCCTTATGTTATTCCTGAGATGGATTCAACTCTTAGAAAGCAAATTCAGGAATGCAATTGGCAGGTTGTGAATGTCACAACTCCTGCTAATTACTTCCATGTCTTGCGGCGTCAAGTGAGTGCAACTAATTGGAATGTGAACTACTTTCTAGTTTTTTTTTTTTTTAAATAAAAAGTTTCTTATGATTTTCTGTTTCATAACCCAGATACACAGGGAATTCCGTAAGCCTCTAATTGTGATGGCTCCTAAAAACTTGCTTCGTCACAAGGACTGCAAATCAAATTTGTCTGAGTTTGATGATGTCCAAGGCCATGCAGGTTTTGACAAACAGGGCACCAGATTTAAGCGTCTCATAAAGGACCAGAACAACCACTCTGATCTTGAGGAGGGTATTCGACGACTGATTCTTTGCTCTGGAAAGGTTGTGCTTCTGATTGCTGCATTTCATTAGTTTATTGGTTTTTGGATTTGGGAGGGATGGAGGGAGAGGAAAGGAGAGAAGAGCAGAAGATGGCCCAAACTAAAAATTTAGGATATTTTGGCCACCTGCTGCTGATCATAGTTTTTTTGGCGTTTTCCTTTTTTTTTTTTTTTTTTTTTTCATTTTTCTAATATATGCAAACAAATATTTAGCTCCTTATAGTTAAACTACTTTAGTGCATGTTTGGTTTTATTCATTTTTCTAATAAATGCAAACAAATATTTAGCTTCTTATAGTCAAACTACTTTAGTGCACGTTTGGAACGAAAGGAGATGGGAGAGTAGTGAAGCAGGTGGCTGGAACTATTAGTACAATTTTGGTCGCCTTCTTCTCTCCTCTCCTCCCTCCATGCAAACATAGGGTTTGGGTTTCTTTTATATATATATACATTACCTGGGAGTTTATTGATTTCAGATGTTTTGGTTTTTCCATCAGTTCAATTTCCTCTCTTTCTCTGGTTAGGAGCTAACTTAAATGCAAATTTGTTTCTTGCAGGTTTATTATGAGCTTGATGAGGAACGGAAAAAGGCTGATGCTAAGGATGTTGCAATATGTAGGGTGGAACAGCTGTGCCCCTTCCCATATGACCTCATCCAGCGGGAGCTGAAGCGATATCCAAGTATGTAGTTGAATTTACAACAAGAAAAACAATCTAATAGGTTTTAAGAAGGAACACCCCATCAATAGATTAGGAAAATTATGCTGTCTCCCCCATATATAAAAAGTCAGGAAAATTATATTTTAAACCCCATAGTTTACGAATGGAGAGTTCATGCTTTTAGAAGTTTCAAATTAAGTCCTGCGCTTTCAAAGACATCAATTCAAACCATTCACTAATTTATGGTGACACTGTTAACAAAAAAAATACTTAAAAAAAATGACGCCCTATCATATATTACTTCACTCTATCTAAGCCCCAAGATGTTGTTTTGCTTAATTATTTTCCATTAGTGGCATACCTAAGAGGTTTATTGTATGATTGGAAATGTTTTTTGGAAGTGTGAGGTTTGATTTCAAACCATCCCTACATTAAGGTGTTTAAATGTATTTAACTTAAATAGTATTATATAGGCATAGATGGTCATCCAGGACCCTTGCAAATCTTTTAGACCAGAGAAACAACCATGGAGTATGAACATACTAGAATATAGGCAAATTTCAATGGGCGCATACCTAAAGAGTGCTTGGTTGAATATGTCACATTGAGTCATTCTGTTGTTTGTCATTAATTGACTAATTTAAGTTCTGTTGACAGTATGAGGCTTACTAATTCTTCTTGGATTCTGTTAGATGCCGAGATTGTTTGGTGCCAGGAAGAGCCAATGAACATGGGTGCTTTCTATTACATTTCACCCCGCCTCTACACTACCGTGAGAGCACTGGGGAGAGGAACTATAGATGATATCAAATACGTTGGCCGTGCTCCATCTGCTGCCTCAGCCACCGGTTTCTATTCAGTTCACGTTAAGGAACAGACTGAGCTTGTGCAGAAAGCCTTGCAGCGTGAACCAATAAACTTTTGAAGTTTTTCCAAAAATTACTTCTCCAGAAGAAAAATGGCGTTTAAAGGTCCATATATATTAGTCTCTCCTAAGATTGGACCATTCATTTTACTCAATGCTGGCGTTTCAGTTTTCCCCTCAGCCAATGAACGAGGGTTTTTTCACACAAGTTGAAACTGCATCTATGGGTATACGCTACATAAAGAAAATTGTTTAAAGTTGCAATAATGTTAACTTTGAAATCGTATTGTCTTTTGATAACTTTGGTCATTTACTATAATACCATAATACGTTATCAGCTGTTTCTAAAAACTTAAGTTGTTATGTAGGAAAATGTAAATTTAACCATGTAGCTATTACTTTATTACTATATTACTAGAAAATTTTGGATTAGATAATGCGTGTGCACACACAATATATATATATATATATATATATTTATGATGGTGATATATCTCTTATATAATTACTAAGTTATATATATATATATATATATATATATATTTATGATGGTGATATATCTCTTATATAATTACTAAGTTATATCGTAGATATGATGTCACAAAAACTACAAATCTAGAAAATTTAAAAGACGAATGGATGTATATAGTGATTTTCCCACGTATGTGAGTCATACTTGTGGATCTACGTTTATATATGAGGTACTCAAGTCACATGAGATTCTAACCTACAAGAATTTCAAATCACCTAGCTTAACTATCTTAATTGCGTCTTGCTTTCAATGCCGCATAGATTGGTCCTTGCAAAAACAAGTAGACATATGGTTGCAAATAAAACCAAGGGGAGAGAGAATTAGTGCTCAAATAAGAATCATATTAAATTTAGTGCTTCTTTTGAAAAAATGTTTAAACTTAGTGCGGCATGATATATGGATTGATAAGAAAACTTGTGGTAGAAGCACAGAACTGAAAACGAGTCCGAAGTCCAAACAGTTTGCTTTTTCCTTTTAACAACAGGCAAGAGACATGGTTTCTAACTTTCTATTACTAGATTTATTACTGATATGAGATCTTAAGGCTTGATCCTACTATGATATGAAAGGTGTTGGAAAATGCTTTGGGAAAGCTCAAAAGGGGCATCTATTTGGGCAGCCTAATAACCTTAAAACATCCTATCCCTAAGTTTTAGAATAGCAAGGGATAGACATCAAAAAGAGAGGCACACACATAGCCAACCACATTGAAGAAACCATAGCCATTTAATTAGGGATGGAAAGGGTTTTCTATCTTACACGACTTATTCTGTCTCTCTTTGCCCTGCATTACTTTCCATGTCATGAAGAGGTGTCGAGACGAAGATGAGGTCTGTTTGTTCCGACTCGTGTATATATTTGCTTTATTTAATATATATTCACATTATTTATATATATGATGTAATATTTTTTTTATCCATGTTTAATTTATAATTTATTTATTTTTTGTATATTTTCTATTATTATTCCCAAAAATCCCTTTTAGTAGTCTTATGACTACATGTCCTTTTTCTCTTTCATCTTTATCTCACTAATGTCGAAACCACCTCATTAGGGATAACAATATACTCTCTACCTTGCCTTGACTCCAATCTTGTACACCTTTGGTCTAAGGGGTTTTTCTTCATTGAAAAAGGGGATAGATCATATGGCACCCTTGACTTGACCCTATCTCGCCTTGTTGCCATCCTATATTCACTTGTTCTCTCATCTTGAGGCTCTCTTTTGCCCTAGTATTCCATATGCGTTTATGAGATGTTGTTTATGTGAATTTCAATTCCATTTTTTAAGAATACGTCATATGATAAAATCTCATATTGTCATACAACGCTGTATTATATAGATAGAAAATAAGTTGCATAATATATCGAGGTAGTTACTATATAATAAAAGTTCATCATATTTGTGTTTTCAGACAAAACGCAACAAATGCGAACCACACCATGGAGGCAGTGCTTAATTTGTGTATGAGATGAATTGAATTTTCATTCAACAAACAGTTAAACAAAACTATTATCGATCACCATTTGATCCGCAAACTTTACATTTGAGGCCAGGAATGAAGCTTCTACCTTAGAATATCTTGATAAATTCTAATTGGAAGAAGTAGAAATAGTTAAAAATACAAATCCAAAATTTCCTATCCTCAATTAAACTCAATCTGATTCATCCTCAATTATGTTCACGCAAAGGAAACCGAAGCCAATCCCCCACATGGTGGACACGTTTTCTTGGTGCACTGAGTCCCCCACTCCCTCTGTCCTTTCAGCTATGATACTGACTACCATTCTATATATGGGGAAAAGTTTGCTGCTTTACTTAGTGGAGTAATTATGCTCTCACACTATGTTTAGGATATTGTAAAGAATGAACTGAGAGAGATAGAATTGAGTTTAATCAGAATGAACATAAATGAATTATGTCTACTTTTATCTTGAGTGGATGTTTGAAAAGAAACGAACAGAGCAAACCAACTTTGTCAAGAAATTTAATAAAAAAGAATTATTTTATAACAGCATTATTAATACACCATTACTTTAATAAAAATAGTGATATATGCATTTAAGGGGAAAAAAAAAATAGATCTACTATGAGGATTTCGGTAAAAATTCATTAAGACATAGAAAATAGACTTTATGTTGGGTGGAGGTTTAGTGGCCAGTGGTGGTTCCAGAAATTTTTCTCAGGGTGTTCCTAAAGAAGTATAAATTATACAATTTAATAAAAAGAGAAATTCATATATTAACAACAACAACAATAAAAAAACATGTAAATACATAAAGTTTATAATTGCTTTTTTATGAGTTTTCATATTTTGAAATTATTGCATGATAGTCTCATTATCAATACTACAAGTTACATCTCTTTTAATGTACATAACCAAGCAATCATTCATCCACTGAATGTAGAACAAATTATGGAGCAAAATTTAATTTTATTGGCACAAAAAAAAGTGAGGGTGTTCCCAAAATTTTTTTGAAAGATAGACAAATAAAAATTTTAAATTATTATATATATAAAAAAAAAATTTAGGTCGGGGTGGTCACAGGACCACCCTGGCCTTAAGGTGGCACCGCCCCTGTTAGTGGGTTAAGTCCAGTATCGTGTTAGAGATGGAAGCTAGGTTGTGTCGAGTCTCAGTCAGCTTGTTGGTGTTGGATTGCCACACTTTAAGGGAATAAAATTACGCGCTAGCAATTAGCTGTAGTTTTTGATGTAATGAGTAAGCGCTTGGTTCTAACATTATCCTTTTATTAAACTCTCGAGAATGAAAAGAATAATATTTAAAAAATTCTTTTCCTTACCTTCCGTTTGACCTATTCCGTCTTCCAAATAAGTACTATAAAGAAAGGAAGACGTGTTAAGATTGATTTGTATCCGTGAGAAAATGAATAAGAAAAAAAAAAAAGAAAAAAAAAAAAACTGTATTTAAAGTGAACTTTCATTCTTCATTTTGCTCGTGACCTTTTTTGCATTAGAGAGAAAGAAAGAGAAACTTCGTTTTGCTCGTAACTTATTTGCATTAGAGAGAAAGAAAGATAAATTTAGCTTAACATGTCCATGGAGTCCATAAGTCAATTGTTTAACAAGCTGAAGCCATATTTGGCAGTATTTCTATTGCAATTAGGCTATGCAGGGATGGCCATAGTTAGTAAGTTTGCTCTAAACAAGGGAATGAGCCAACATGTGTACGTAGTCTACCGACAAGCCATTGCCACTGTTGTCATTGCTCCTTTTGCAATTGTCTTGGATAGGTCTCCATTTCCTCTCTTCTTATTGTTTACATTTGTCTCAACTCTTTTCTTCAGCATTACATGTTGGACGAGATGGAAAAGCTAATCAAATTAATTTATTACTCTTTAACAGGAAAATAAGACCAAAGTTGACCTTCTCTGTCTTTGTAAAGATTGCATTGATCGGCTTATTGGAGTAAGAATCTGGACCATCAAGCAAATAACCTTCAAACAAACACTTTACTATTATTCTTCTCACTTATGCTTTTATTTTCTGCTACTCAGGCCTGTAATAGACCAGAACTTGTTCTACACTGGGATAAAAATGACTACAGCAACTTTCGCGACTGCCATTTGCGATGTTCTTCCTGCCTTTTCTTTTGCAATGGTTTGGATTTTAGGGTAATTCTTTTTAACCCCATTCACGTTCTTGCATTGCATGCATACATACATATATAAGGTACAAAAATTTGGGTTGCTTCAAATTTATGAATGCTTTTGTAGTCTTGAGAAAGTATATCTTAGGAGACTGCGTGGCCTGGCAAAGGTATTGGGGACTATAGTCACGGTTGGGGGAGCTATGTTTATGACTCTGGTTAATGGACCTATGTTGAATTTGCCATGGACTCATGGAAATGGCCATCAAGAATCTACTTGTTCAGCAAATAAGCAAGATGTCATCAAGGGTGCTTTCATGATGCTAGCAGGTTGTGTCTGCTGGTCTGCTTTCATTATTCTTCAAGTAAGAGTCTAATCGGCATTAATTAAATTTTCAATTTCAGTTTAAAATGATCACACGCACAAACAAGTGGGTCAGGCTAGTGGTCATCGAAAAAAATTAATTTAGAACCCCAAAAACTTGTGCATTGGATTAATTGAACAAATAATTTGTATTCCAAACAAATCTTCCAACACAGTAATTTAACTATAGTTATAACATACCAAATCTAAAGCAATAATAATGAAAGTAGTGAACAAACAGCACACAAACTTTTCAAAGCAAAAATCACTTTGGGGTACCCAATCCCGCAGAAAATCCACTAAAAGAAACAAATGTCGCACTGACCTTTCCACTGCAGTGGTTCCGGAACCTTAAAAATTCTTCTACACATACTCTGCAACCTGGAACTTCGACAACCAGCAACACGAATTCACTATAGAAGAGAAAACTCCGTGGTTTCAAAAAAACTATTTGAGCTCAATGTGAATAAATCACACAACGGGTTTTCCATTTAAGAACAAAGTACTAAAAGGATTTTTTTTTTTCTTGGGCTCAAGGAGAAAGATTTTCAGATTGTGTTGCTGTTCTCTCTCCTTCAAATATCGTGCCTAAGAGATTTTATATAGGTAGGTTAAGGTTAGGTAGAAAATAGATTTCTAATAGAACTTGAAAACATGTTTTTACAATCTTACTCGAGAGGATCAATACTCAAGTGAGTGTTGTGTGAAATTTCTGCCTACCTTAATGTTTCACTCGAGCAATCTTGCTTTCGTTGACTGAAATTCTTCAGCAAGCTCTTGACGCATTTCTAACCAAATTCATTGTCAAATCTAAAACGTACATAACAATAATCACAAATCTAAAATGTACATAACAATAATCAACATAAGTGCTTGTAAGGTGCGAGGGGCAAAGGCCATGGTTCAAGTATAAGTGCTTGTAGGGTATAGGAGGCAAGGACTAGAGTTCAAGTCTATAAGAGGAGCTTCATTCATATATACACTTAGATTATACTAGAATATAAATTATATCTTGTATAAAAAAAAAAAAAGTTAAATGACTTATTTAATGAGTCGTGGTGTAATACATGTGGATGATGTCATAAATTGTCACGTAAATTTGGAGTAAAACTATGTTCATTATTATTATTATTATTATTATTATTTTATAATCATCAAAATTATTATGATTATCAGAATATGATAAATGAATCCCGTCTTTAAAAGACAATTCACATGCACTTTTGGTCATATGAAATATTTAATGAGTTATGTGATTTAATACATTTAAATAGTTTTATAAATTGGCACATAATTTTGAAAGAAATCCTTGTCCATTTGTTTTATAATCACCAAAACTATTATGATTATTAGAGTATGATACATAAATTCCATTTTAAACATTACAATCAACTTCTTCTTGCACAAGTCATTCCAATTTTTTTTAAGAATAATAATAGTTTGATAGTTACAAGAATGGGGAAAAGTGGATTTGAACCATGGATGTTTATGTTGAAAATACTAAAAAGTGTCAATTAAGTGACAAGACATTTAATATTTCAAAACGTTTTTGTTAGCTTTAATTAGTGATGAAATATAATTGTTACTTTGTAGGCAATTACGCTGAAATCATATCCAGCAGAACTTTCCCTAACAGTTTTGATATGTTTGATGGGCACACTGGAAAGTTCCATGCTAGCCGTTGCCATGGAATGGGGTAACCCCACGGCGTGGTCAATACACTTAGATTCTAAGCTCTTAGCTGCTGTATACGTTGTGAGAAAATTTAACTTTAGTTACATTTTCTTTTGATGTCTTTTCTTTTTGTATTTGACAGGCCACAAATGCGTTGACCCCTTGTGATAAATTAGATTAATTAATTAGCCCAGTTATTAATTAATCAAATTAACATACAATATCACGTGGTAGTACAAACAAATCACCAAAACTAAGTTATCCAGCGGAAAATTAAATGACACGGTGATTTGTTTACGAATGGGGAAAACCTTATGGCAAAAACCCCACCGGGTGATTTAAGGTCACCACTCCCGAAACTCCACTATTATCACAACAAGCGGTTACAAGCAAGGAATCCCAAGTATCTTACCAACCTACAGATGAACCCTTATCCCAATACCCAATTGGACTTGCTCTGTAGTGACAGTTTCTCCTTTCAATGCATGGCTCCCAAGTATGTGACTAACCAGATGCGAGGATCCCAGTACACGACTTCAAACACCAACTAGAGAGAGAAAATTGTTGGCTGCAAAGTTCTTCAAATCATCAGAGATGAACTAGGGCACGAAATTTGTCTTTCAGATCACAAATTGCATGAACAAGAAGTTCTCAATGCTTGTGCAACTTGCATCATCTTTTACGGCCTTTAAAACAATCATTTTATATGTCTAGGGTTATGAGAAAAGAAGTCTCAAAGACACATTCACGGATTGGACTTGAAACAGAATTGAAAATCTGTTTTCTTTAATTCTCGACAGATGGAGGTGTCGAGGATCTGTCGAGAAGCTGTGGAGGTTCGAGGCAAAACAGCTTCTTAAAGCTCGATAGATGCATGTGTCGAGGTAGGTGTTGAGGTAGGTGTCGAGCTTTAGTAACTTGCACTTCCTTGCTTGTTTCTTGGACAGACTTTGATGGCTTCAACACTGAATCTTGAAACACTGTTTCTTGAGGTGTTAAACACATCCTAGATCTACCCAATTACAAGTAAAGTGCGTTTTGTCTAAGGATAAGCCAATTACATAAAATAGCGACATATGTTCACAACCTTGAACTACATATGTCCTAACAATCTCCCCCTTTGGCAATCCGTGACAAAACCACAACAAACAAATGAATATATGAGAGAAGTCATAAAACACTTTAACTCATATTTCAAATGTTACACACAGTAAAATCTATCCTAACATAAACTCTTGAAAAACTTGCAAGAATAGAGTTTATGGCAAGTAGACTTTGACAACCTGTATTTCTGAAACACTTATAAACAAAACACATTAAGGCATCTTTGTGTGAAACAGAAATAATAGATTGCGCACAAGTAAAGAAACATGTGTATAAAGACAGAAAAGAAACAACACATGTAAAGGTAGGTGAAAGAAAAACATACATCATCATATATATCAAGAAAATAAGTACAATGTATGTCAATACATGATCAATGTATCTCTATAAAGATAGAAAAGAAAAAAATACATATGATCACCTCACTACATCCCTCAATCCACACTCCCCCTATAAAAAATGTCCTATGCTAACACTCCCCCTAAGCATGACTACTCTCATACCAAAACTACTCCCCCTTTTTGTCACGAGTGACAAAGGGTAGAGTGTCATGTAGACATCTCAGCAGAAGAGCTCGCATCTCCATCATCATCATCCTCAGAAGCATCATCGTCATCACCATCATCATCAGCCTCAGTCTCAGTCGACACATGAGGTGGCGGAGGAGAAGCCTCTGGAGCAAAGCCGCCCATGGTCGCCTGTCGCCTGGCGATGCGACCAACACGAACGTTCACCTGATACAACTCCGTGGAGAGTGTATCTAGGAAAGCATCCATGCGCTGAAGCTGTGCCATGATGTCTCCTAAGGTGACATCGCCCGAGGAAGAAGCAGCAGACGCTCGAGCTGATCTGGAGGTAGTTGGACGGGAGGAAGGAGTGGCACCGTCAGACTGTCTCGATCGAAACTGTGCCTCGCTACGTTTTACGGTAGCGGCGTCTATGGCAGACATGACATGGTAAGGATCGGACGAAGGGAATGGGATGGAAAAACGGCGAAGAATCCTCGTGATAGCAGAAGGGAAAATGAGCTTATCACGGGTGGCCGTATCTCTATAGACATCTATGATAGAAAAGATAAAGTGTGAAGGAAAGTCTATAGAGAGATCCTCTAGGAGGGACAACAAAAACCGAGCACGAGGCTCTGTGATAGAGTTGTAGTGAGAAAGTGGGTGCAAAACAAAAGTCATCACCATGTTAAGGAAACAAGGACCTTTAGCAAAAGGTCGACATGGTGTATACTGATGATCTCCCCAAGTGGAAGGACGCTCACAGAACGCCGAGATCATCTCGTCTTTGGACACAGTCCATAGACGCTCACAGCTAGGGTAATCAGGATGATCCACCCTAGGGACATGAAGCACCTCGGAGACTAACTCCGGAGTGACAGCAAAGCGCGTACCTCGAACGCTAGAGTAGAAAAGAGGTACTGAAGAATCGATCCCGTGGATGTTGGAGTAAAACTCCTGTATCAACACGAGTGGACATGTGACCGGGACGTCACACAGTGACTCCCAAGCCCGACTGTGTATGACATCGGGAAGGTCGGTGTCGGCAAAGTCTGCTAGGACAATGTGGCGTTTCGAATGAACACCTCGTTTAGAGAAGTTCTCTGAGAAATTCTTATGGGCTTTCTCATCACGGAACAGGATAGAAAGAGGAGTAGAATCAGAAGAAGACGATCCCTTAGAACGCAGAGGGTTCTGGGATGGAATGGACTTACATTTAGACGCCATAGACACTACTAACGCAAACATAAAGAGGGGGAAAGAAGAAGAGACACACAGAAAAGTCCCAAGCAATTCAATATTGGAAGATAAATATTGAAAGGAAAGAACGTATGCATGAGAAATGCATGAACATGTGACATGCAACAATAAAAACATCATGGGTTCAGCCCAATCCAAACCTAACAGCACACAACAGATAGGCACACATCTAAATGCATGAAAATTCAATTAGAATGCTAATGTGATGCAATGCATGTGGTTTTGAAGATCAAAACTAGAAACCAACCCAAAATTTTCATGAAAACTTCAATAATTTTGAAAAATCCTAAAAATTTTCATAAGCACAAAACCTAGGGTTTTAAAAACATGAAATGCATGAAAATGAGGGAAAAGATGCTTACCAAGTGATGAGGATCGAGAAAAACACTTGAGAAAGCCTTTGAAAGAGGTTTGGAGGGAGAGAGAAGTGTTTTTAGAGAGAGAATAGGTTCTGTCGAGGAAGAGAGATCGAGCGAAATGACTGAGAAATCGCGAAGAATCAATTTATAGATCGTCAGTAATTCTCAACAGCTGCAGGTATCGAGAGGTATTGAGCCTGCTATCGAGACAGCTATCGAGAAATTACACTGAGACAGATGCAGCTATCGAGGTCATGTGTCGAGAAAGAAGAATCAAACATGAAGGAACCTCGATTGATCCAGAAGCTATCGAGAAGCTATCGAGCAGATAGAAAGTTTATCGATCGATCCACCAGGTGTCGAGAATGTGTTGAGACTACGTTAAGAAAAAGTCTAAGAAGCTCGACAGACAGCTAGCTATCAAGAGGTGTCGAGGAGGTGTCGAGATGCCTTTAAAAACAGTTTTTCAAAAGAAGAAAAACACAGACATGAATGTAATCATGCATGCAACTCAACCAAAGATCCAAGCAACACATTAAGCTCTCAAAATCATCTCTCAACAAGAATTTTAAAACACATGTATCTCAAAACACGCACACACACACTAAACAAGTTTAACCAATTTTATATTTCAAAAATAAGTCCAGACAGTTTAGTGAGCATACATTAACACATGTAAACCTTGTGATGGCCAAATCACATTGTACCTGCACATGTATCAAGAATAGCAAAGAATATTGCGTGTTGTGTGTGAAAACATCGCAAGATTGTATAAGTATCTCAATGTTATGACGATTTGAGATATGAGAAAATCACTTTAACTCACACACTATCATTACTGCTTGATGGGGACTATCACCTTTGAGGTACATCCTATAACTCCCACATCTCCTAGAAAACACGCTTGCAACCATATTTTAAAGCATTTTTGATCTTTTTGATTTTTATTTCTTTGCATATTTTCTTTTATTAAGCATATCATGCATGGGCATACAAGAGAAAGAAAAGAAATACCCAATTATGTTAAGCTTATGACATTGCACTTTTGCTATGCCGAAGCATACAGATGTCATTGACATTGCACTTTTGCTATGCCGAAGCATACAGATGTCATATTATGATTGGCGAGTAACAGTGGTGAGATGGTTATTTATGCCTTTCTCTTAGGATTTTCTAGTTCAACCCGTCAAAAAGAGTGATACGAGTGTTAAGAAAAAGAGATCACTCAACCTTACTCATCACAAATAAAGAGCTACAAAGCTCACTTGCTTAGTTGTGTAGAAGAATGCTCATCTAAGCTACAAGTGATACAAAGTTTAGAAAACTCTGTTTCAATGGCCATTTCAAAAGTTCACATGAACCAATGCACACAAACACACACTGTTTTTGTATTTTTCAATTTTTCAATTTTTTTTTTATTTTTATCAGAAGAGCAAAAATAAAACACAAAACTGAAAACACACAAACAAAAACAAGCTAAAGAAAGCAAAACAATGCATAAAACTAGACTGACTCAAAACAGTAAAGAAACACACAAGTAATGCAACACAAAAAAATAGGGAGAGAGAAGAAGAAGTGACTGCTATCACTTAGATCCCTTTGCCTTCCACACCTTAGAAGAACCTTTCCTTTTCGTCGACCCTTGAACCGGTGAAGGGGGAGAGGAATATGAACCGTTCAAGTTCGAAAGGAACATGAGGGCTTTAAGAATGTCTCCAAGAGGAGCGAGAGAAGTCTGAAGCTGATTCTGGCTCCCAGATGCTATCATGCCATTGCTTTGTTGAGTGGCAAGCCACTTATAGCAATTTGGTCGTGAATGACCGGCAACACCACAATGATAGCAGAGATGCGGCTTCTTCTGTTTAGACTTTTGAGAGATAGTCTTCTTGGTCCTAGGGTTTCTAGTTTCCCTTTTTTCAATTTTAGGGGGTGCTCCTAGGATGGACTTGCCCTTGTCTACGTTCTCACTAGCTAATTTAGTTTTAATATTTTTATCCTCAGTTTTAATGTTATTAGCAGGTGGAACAAACATAGTTGTACTAGCAGTAGGAGTATTAGAGAGAGAGAATTCATACCCCAATCTAGTACGATCTGAAGAAGATTTCTGAGCACTCAACATCTCGTTCAGCTTTGCACTTGATGTCGTCTCCAATTGTGCTCTGACTTGAAACAGCTCCGCTTCAAGCTTCTTGGTCCTTTCAGTCAAGAAATTATTTTCGAACCTCAGTATTCCAATGGTCTGATTTGCTTCATCAACCTTTGTGGACAGCTCCTCACGGTCGAGTTCCACATCACTGAGTTTCTTGGTGGCCAGCCTATAGAGTTTCTCATGCTTTTCTGAAAGCTTGTATAGTTTCTCATAGGCGGTACGGATATCATCTTGATCATCCATAATCTTACACTTGGAATCCACCAGTTCCTTCTCTTCATCCACTTCTTTAGTAACCCCATCAGTAGGATCAACAGTGGCAGTGAAGGCATTCAAGATTCCGTCATTTTCATCTTCGGAATCATCCTCGGGCTCCATGTCGCTTAAGGTAACAGTAAGTGCCTTGCTCTTCCCTATGCTCTTAAGGTATGTAGGACACTCTTGTTTCATGTGCCCGAAGCCTTGACACCCAAAGCATTTTGGCCCAACGGGAACAGTGTACTGACCGCCATCCTTGACTTCCTTCTTCCCTTTATCCGACTTCTTGAGTTGTGAAGAACTGGATTGTCTATGGTCTTTGTTGAAACCCTTTCCATTGGCATTCTTCATGAATTTCTTGAATTGCCTTGTGATGTAGGACTTCATCTTGGAATCTGCATCATTTGAAGAATCATCCGTATCACTGCTCTTGGCCTTTAGTGCCAAGCTCTTGCCCTTGCTTGACTTACCTAACCTAGTCAGCCCTAACTCATAGGTTTGCAAGTTTCCAACCAGCTCAGTCAGAGGAATTCTGTCAATATCCTTTGATTCCTCGATCGCCGTGATCTTAGCATGGAATCTCTCGGGCAGCGATCTGAGCACTTTCCTTACTATCTTGGGTTCAGGAATGATTTCCCCAAGATTGAAGGCTGAGTTTACTATGTCCTTGAGCTTGGCATAGAACTCATCAAACGACTCATCCTCCTCCATCTTAATTTCTTCAAAGCGTGTGGTGAGCCTCTGTAGCTTTGAATCTTTGACAGCCTTGGTGCCCTCATAGGTTGTCTGGAGAATGGTCCATGCTTCCTTAGCAGTTTCAGTTGAGGAAATTTTCTTGAACTCCTCATTGGTGACTGCACTGAATAGGGCATTCAATGCTCTGCTGTTGAAGTTTGCCGCCTTGATCTTAGCATCATCCTAGTCGGCCGGTGCTTCTGTAGGCTTGGTCCAGCCTATCTCCACAGCTTGCCACACTTTCTCATCTAAAGATTGCAAGAAAGCTCTCATGCGTACTTTCCAGTATGCATAGTTAGTGCCATCGAATAAAGGAGGTATAATAAGAGATTGACCTCTATCCATGACAGCAGGGGTCAGTGGATCACACACGAAGATTAAACCTTAATCAGAGTGTGCTTGCTCTGATACCACTTGATAGGCCATAAATGCGTTGACCCCTTGTGATAAAATAGATTAATTAATTAGCCCAGTTATTAATTAATCAAATTAACATACAATATCACGTGGTAGTACAAACAAATCACCAAAATTAAGTTATGCAGTGAAAAATTAAATGACACGGTGATTTGTTTACGAATGGGGAAAACCTTACGGCAAAAACCCCACCGGGTGATTTAAGGTCACCACTCCCGAAACTCCACTATTATCACAACAAGCGGTTACAAGCAAGGAATCCCAAGTACCATACCAACTTACAGTTGAACCCTTACCCCAATACCCAATTGGACTTGCTCTGTAGTGACAGTTTCTCCTTTTAATGCACGGCTCTCAAGTACGTGACTAACCAGATGCGCGGATCCCAGTACGTGACTTCAAACACCAACTCGAGAGATAAAATTGTTGGCTACAAAGTTCTTCAAATCATCAGAGATGAACTAGGGCACGAACTTTGTCTTTCAGATCACGAATTGCATGAACAAGAAGTTCTCAATGCTTGTGCAACTTGCATCATCTTTTACGGCCCTTAAAACAATCCTTTTATATGTCTAGGGTTATGAGAAAAGAAGTCTCAAAGACACATTCACGGATTGGACTTGAAACAGAACTGAAAATCTGTTTTCTTTAATTCTCGACAGATGGAGGTGTCGAGGATATGTTGAGAAGCTGTCGAGGTTCGAGGCAAAACAGCTTCTTAAAGCCCGATAGATGCATGTGTCGAGGTAGGTGTCGAGCTTTAGTAACTTGCACTTCCTTGCTTGTTTCTTGGACAGACTTTGATGGCTTCAACACTGAATCTTGAAACACTGTTTCTTGAGGTGTTAAACACATCCTAGATCTACCCAATTACAAGTAAAGTGCGTTTTGTCTAAGGATAAGCCAATTACATAAAATAGCGACATATGTTCACAACCTTGAACTACATATGTCCTAACAGTATTACTTCTTACAATTTTGTGAGGCTATGTCTAAGACTTGTATTAGTACTCACAATTGAAATTTTATGCAGGCTGTAGTATGTTCAGGGTTTACCATTTACATTTAAGGCTTGATAATGAAGCAAAAGGGACCTGTTTTTGTGACTGCTTTTAATCCCCTAAGCACAATTCTAGTCGCAATTTTAGGCTCCTTCATTCTGTTTGAGATTATGTACTTAGGAAGGTATGTATATCCTCCTAGGACTACGAAATCCAGCGACACAACATTTTTTACAACTATTAACATGACTTGCTGACATTGTGCTAGGAATGTCCATTCAAAATAGTGTCATTTGGGACATTCATTAGATAATATACTATTTAACTGTTGTAAATGATTTTGATTCATTTTATTAAAGAAAATTTTTGAAAAAGATTTGGAATAATAAATACTATATTTGTCTTACTCAGATAATTGAACTCTTTTTAGGGTTATTGGAGCAATTATCATATTTGTTGGCTTATATTTGGTTTTATGGGGCAAAAGTAAGGATCAACTAGGATTGAAGTCAGACAATGAAAAGATAATAACAACAGCCCAAAGTGTGGCTACTATGGATAAGGGGATAATGACTTCAAATTAGGAATTTATGACCATCAATGTGACAAGCATTAAATCTACAAATGGGACCGCTTGAAAAGAGCGGATATTCTGGGGTTAGTAACGTTTCTCTGTCCTCTAGGTAGTTTGGCTCTGGCCATCTTCTGGTAGGCTGTAGAATAGGTCGGTCCCTTCCTTGTGAAGGTCGTGTGTCCTCTGAAGGTAACAAGTTTACCATTAGAGCTTGGTGGTTTTTATTTCTTCGTGGGTTTTTGGGAAACACAGGTTCGATGGAGTACATTACAAAGTCTTGGGGAAACCTCTCCCTAAATGAGAGGGAAGTCTTAAACTTTACTCTGTAGAATAAACTAAGGTCATTTGAATTCATAATAGCTGCTAAATTCTTAACTAGGTGAGCTTTGAATATGGATGCAGTGGCAAGAACGTTTCGACAACTATGGAAGTCTACTAGTGGCTTTAAAATTAGGAATTTTGAAGATCATATTGTTCTCTTTGTTTTTAGCACTCAGTTGGATGTCAATCGTATCATCCAAAGTGAGCCTTGGTGTTTTGATAAGCACCTAGTGGTGTTGGAACCGTTAGAAGGTGATGTCTTTGCTCGGGAGCTGCAGTTCCGCAAAGCCACTTTTTGGGTCCAAGTGCATGATATTCCTATCCGTTTCATGATGAGGGGAGTAGCTGAGAGTATTTGTGATATTATTGGCGAGGTGTGCAGATTTGTAGGCGGAATAGAGGAAGATGGTGGGAGTTTTATTCTCGTTAAGGTGACCCTGGATATTTCTCTCCCTCTGTGTAGAGGTCGGCTGGTTTCCTTCGAGAATGGACAAAATTTTTGGGTCAAGTTTAGATACGAAAGATTGCCCAATATCTGCTATTGGCGTGGTCACTTGGATCATGGCGATAAGGAGTGTAGATTATGGATTGAAAGCAAAGGTTCTCTCACCCCTGACCTAAGGCAATTTGATTAGAGTCTAAGAGCTGCCTCGTATAGGCCCAATAATAAACCGATGCTTTTTGTTCTTGGGTTGTATGATGGTTTGAACCCTTTAAGGAAAAAAGCTCAGTCTGCTGGTGGGGACAGTAGCTTTGGAACTGTGGAGGAAGATCTCCATGGTGAAACCATGCCGGATGTGGTTGGAAGCAAGGATGGGGATATCGAGAAGGGAGACATTAATGTTTCTCAGCCTATTCCGCAGACAGTGAGGGCTAGCAAAGATAGTGGTGTGATTGAAAAGAAAGATAGTACTAGCTGTATCAGCTCTTTTAGTGAAAATTCAGGGAAGTTAAGTGAGCCACAGGGCCAGCGCGGGTATGATGACCCTTTTTCAACTAAACTTCAGGAAATTGACAGGGAAATCAGTATGTTTGATAGCGAAAAAAGGGGCTCAAATCCTGCTATAGTCTGGAGTGGTGTTTCAAATTTGGCAGGTAATAAGGGAGGAGCAGAGGACATACAGGAATGTCCTAAGTATGTGGGTCCTGATGAAGTTGGGGTCAAAGATAGTGGGCCAATAACTATTGGGCCGAGTGTAAGCAACTTTGTCTTACCTTTTAACGGGTTGGACGTGAGGCTTACCGATCCATCTATGAAGGACTTAAATCCGAAGCCCATCAATATCAGGGCCTCTAAACAAGAGCAGGGAAGAAAGTGGACTAGGCTTGATAGAATAGTTTCGATGAAAACACCCTAGAACTTAAGTCTTTCCCAAACCTGTGAACGATCTCCACATGAAGATTCAGATGCTTAACCCGTGAAAAGAAAGGAGGTTAGTAACAATGAATCCCCTATCCGATCTGCTCCAGCAGCGGTGGCTGTCTACCAGCCCCGCCGGTCATCATGAACTGTATAAACTGGAACTGCCGTGGGCTTGGGAACCCACGGCGAGTTCGAGAGCTTTCAGAATTGGTGAAAGCAAAGAGCCCAAATCTGGTTTTTCTAATGGAAACCAGGAAAAAGAATTCTTACTTGGAAAGATTAAGATGTAGATTGAAGTTTGATAACTTATTCATTGTGCCTAGGAGAAATCAGGGGGGTGGTGTTGCTTTGCTTTGGATGGATGTATTAAATCTGCATATCCATACTTTCTCTCTGCGGCACATTGACGCGGTGATCAACCCAGGAATTAATGATGCCTGGCTCTTCACGGGGTTCTACGAAGCTCCTGAAGTTGCTGACTGGGAAGATTCTTGGTCTGTTCTTCGTCATCTAGCCACTCAGGTCTCCTTGCCATGGGTTTGCATTGGCGATTTCAACGAAATCGTGAAGGTAGAGGAGAAGCTGGGGGGAGCGACACAGTCTGAATACCAAATGCAGAACTTTAGAGATTGTCAAGATTTTTGTGGGCTTAAGGATTTAGGATTCACAAGGCTCCCCTTTACATGGTGTAATATGTGGTTTGCTGGCTCTCTTGTGTGGGTTTGGTTAGATAGAGCTCTGGCCTCAGCAGATTGGATTCAAAAATTCCCTTCTACCCATCTCCACCATTTACAAGGTTTGTCTTCTGACCATAAGCCTTTATGGTTGGCTTCGGATGATGTTCATACTCGGTTTTATAGAGCCCAAAAACCATTTCGGTTTGAAGCCATGTGGCTTAAAGATGTCAGTTGTGAGGAGGTGGTGCACTCGGCCTGGGATATGTGTCTAGAAGGGGATGCTGTGGGTAAAGTGCTTAGAAAGGTTGTTGATTGTCAGACACAGTTAAAGTTATGGGAAAAGAATAGTTTTGGGAATGTTCGTATTGCTCTAGCCTGAAAATGAAAGGAACTACTGAAGGCAGAAGGGATTTCTATGACTGGGTTGGGTGGGCATTCTCGGATCAAGGTTCTCATTGATGAGATTCACAAGCTGATGGAGAAGGAGGAATGTATGTGGCACCAGTGTTCTAAAACAGATTGGTTAAAATTTGGAGATCAAAATACAAAGTATTTCCACTGTCGGGCAACTGAGAGGAATAAAAGAAACTTCATTGCTGGTCTTGAAAATGAACAGGGGTTTTGGGTGGAAGGGGAAGACCGGATTGGGAACCTGATTACTACATACTACTCTAACCTTTTTACAACGAACGACCCCACTGAGTTTGCTCCTGCCCTTAATGGGGTACAACGAAGGGTGTCAGTGGAGATGAATGAAGAGCTGCTTAATCCGTTTATGGAGGATGAGGTGAAACTAGCTCTGAAACAAATGGACGCGAATACTTCCCCAGGTCCAGATGGTTTATCACCACTTTTTACAAGCAGTTCTGGGGTAAAATCGGTAATGATGTATTAGAAGCAGTCTTGGCAATCCTTAATTCGGGTACTTTCCCAGCTGATCTCAACCATACTTTTATTTCCTTGATTCCTAAAATTCAAAGTCCTAGAAAAGTTTTGGATTTTAGACCTATTAGCTTGTGTAATGTCTTGTATAAGTTGGTAGCTAAGGTCTTGGCAAACCGTTTAAAACCTTTTCTGCCACAGCTGGTTTTGGAAACTCAAAGTGCCTTCCTATCCGAGCCTCTTATTACAGATAATGTTCTTATTGCCCATGAGACGTTGCATTGCCTAAAACAAAAGAGAACAGGTAAATTGGGTTATATGGCATTGAAGCTTGATATGCGGAAGGCTTATGATTGTGTCGAATGGGTATATTTGGAGAAGCTTATGGAAAAAAATGGGGTTTAGTCCAAGGTGGATAAACCTGATTTCTGCTTGTGTCCACACTGTTTCTTACTCGGTTATGCTTAATGGCCAACCATATGGTCGGATTACCCCCTCTCGTGGGCCACATTAGGGCGACCTATTATCGCCTTATCTTTTCTTGCTGGTAATGGAGGGTTTATGCACTTTTTGAACAAGCCGATGGGGCTGGTGATATTAGGGTAGTTTCTTTGTGCCCTGTGGGTCCTAAAGTTTCCCACGTCCTCTTTGCTGACGACAATTTGGTATTTTATAGAGCTATGGTGTTTGAGTGTGTGAAGATACAATCATTGATTTTCCAATACGAGATAGCTTCGAGCCAGTCCATAAATAGGGGAAAGACTAACATTTTTTTTCAGCTTAAATACTCCCTCTCTATTGACACCTCATTTTGCAACCTGCGTTTAACCTCACTTGGAGGGTAAAAGGGTAATTTCACCTTGGAAATATGCATCTTGATTTTGGTCATTAGATCCTTAATCTCATTTCACCAAAATGATTTTGATGTTATAACGATCAAATTGATTGGTTATAAGCCCTAATCGGACCATCAGATTGAAAGTTATCATCAAATCAAGTTTTAATGGCCGAGATGCACTATCACAAATTGAGTCCGACCTTATGTGATTATAAACAATTGATTCCAATTGGTTATAATTATAATCAATTTGAAATTAATGATGTGTCATAATTTGATTTGTTAGGACTATATTTTATGGCAAGGTTGCATACACCTAATTAATTAGATAGTTAAACATTAATTATTCAATGAGTAATTTGTGCAATTATCTTATAATTAGGGTAAATTTGGAACTAATTAGGTTTGAAATGGGAGTGATTGGAGCCTATTAATGTTAATTGGAAACTAATTTAGGACCTATTAATGTTAATTGTGCTGAAACCATTTTTCTAACAAATGACCTCTGCTCACTATTTCATTGATATCTCTCAAAATATTTTGAATCTGTGAATGAGGTTAATTTTCCCCGAAACTAGACATCCGGGGCTTCAATTTGAGCACAAGAATGAGACAATTTCGGTCAGAATTGAGTCAGATATAATTTTTCAAAGTTGGCTCTACAAGCTGTTACAGCAGCTACGGAAAAACTGAATTTTGGCTTGCTCCTTACTCCCACCAATCTTTCCATTTAATGCACCAAATTTCCCCAAAGGCTAAAATGAGGTCTAGGTTCATGATTCTTTGTCAACCCTCATTAATAGCCTTCCATTCATATTTCCTCCACCACTACTATATAAACCTCCCCTCTCCTTCATTTGAGGACACAACAAAAAAACTCCCTCTCTTCTCCTCTCTTGAGTTCTAGGAAGTTGAGTAGTCTTATCATATCTTGCTCTTCTTGAGACTCAAGGTATTGAGTGAGACTCACTCTTTCTCTCCTAACTCTTCTTTTCCTCCACCCATAGGACCTCCCTCAAGAGTCTCCTCATCCACCATATGGATCTTGCATGAAGTTATAATCTCTTCCCCTAACTTGTTTTTTGTGTTATCATGATAAGAATTTAGGATTAAAGCATGATGGTAACTATTTAAAATTCCTTTGAATATGTTCGAATATTCTTAAATGTTCTCATGTTTTCTTCACATGTTCTTGGTTGTTCATCACATGTTCATGCATAACATTAGTTTTAATCTTAAATTCACATAAAAAATATGAAAAACATGTTTGTTTAAATAATTCTTTCAAATTCTTGAATCTAGGTTATCACCATCCACACACATTCACTAAAATTCATTTTTCAATCCAAATGAAATGCTTGATAAATTGAATTAGGGTTCATCACATGCATACACCTTAAATTCAACATGTAAATTGATTGACATATTGGATGATATGATATGAATGTTGGCCACCATAGTCTAGAAGACCGGTTTTACCGGGCAAGGTGGGTGCCTAACACCTTCCCACCTTGTAACATAGCCTCCGAACTTAGATCAAGGGTTAATAGATCAAATGCTTATCCATGTAATTTTCAATTTTTAGATTGTAACTAGGAAACAAAGCCATGTACTTTATCTTAGATTGTATCTAGGACCAAAGCCATGTAATTTTCCTATGATCAATGTAAATTCAATTGAAAATTAATAAAATGAGGAATTTTTCAATTTTGGTTTTCTTATTTTTCCAATGATTAAATAAGTGGTGATTCCATTGTAAAACCCTTAATCTAAAGGGAAAAATATAACTAGTCGAACCTCCATTTTGAGAGGCAATAACACGACTCCACCCATTCACGTGGGTTCGGCCCAACACACACACCATAATAAAACGGGCAGGGGGCGTGGTATCTCACACCCTCGGACAAAAGAGGCGATATCTATTTTCTTAGGTATCCTTGTTACCCAAAGATACGAGCATTACTCGGGCCTACCCTCCTTGGTGGGGCATGGAAAAAAGAAGTCTTTTAGTATCATCAAGGAGAGAATATGGAAGAAATTTAAGGGTTGGAAGGAAAAGCTCCTATCTCAAGCGGGGTGAGAGATCCTCGTGAAGGCAGTTATCCAAGCCATTCCCACTTATATTATGTCATGTTTTCAATTACCAAAAGGCCTTATCCATGAGATTGAGGTGCTTATTAGGAAGTTTTGGTGGGGATATCGCGGTGAGCAAAGGAAGATACATTGGGTTAGCTGGGATAAAATGTGCCGGCCTAAGAAAGAGGGGGGTATGGGCTTCAAAGAATTAAATAAGTTCAATGACTCTCTTCTAGCCAAAAAAATCTGGCGCTTGGATAAAAATAAGGATTCTTTGTTTCACAAAGTGTTTAAGGCAAAATTTTTCCCAAACTATTCTATTTTGGAATGTGAAAGTTCGAACAAAGGGTCCTTTGCTTGGAAAAGTATCATTCAAGCTAAGCATGTCATTGATTTGGGAATGTGTTGGAGAGTTAGTAATGGTGAGTCCATCCAAATCAGAGGTGATAAATGGATTCCCAAAATTTCGAGTTCTACTGTTGTCTCCTTTGTACCAGGTTTGGCTTCGAATTCAAGGGTTTGTGAGCTTATAGACCAAGAAACACGTACATGAAAGTCTAATCTGATTGATCAAAGTTTTCTCCCTTTCGAAGCTAAGGGGATTAAAGGCATTCCATTAAGTCTGTATGACTCTCAAGACCAGTAAGTGTGGCTGTCTTCCTCCCACGGTGAGTACATTACCCGTTCTGGCTACCACCTGCTTGTTCAGGAAGCGAGAAATTTGCTCCTTTGTACCTCCTCAGGTGGTGACAGTAGGCATACTTGGAAGTGCATTTGGGATTTGCAAGTGCCTCGTAAGGTGCGTCATATGATTTGGCGAGCCGCTAACGAAGCTTTACCTACTCTCTACAATCTGTTGCGCCGTAATGTGGTGAAATTTGCGTATTGTCCAATGTGTAAGTCTAATGGTGAGGATGTGTTACATGCTCTTTGGAACTGTAAAAGACTGTTGGTGGTGTGGAAAGTTGATGCGGATATCATGTGTCTTACCAGGCAAAAATTTTCCTCCTTTGTGTATCTCTGGGCTATATTGCTCTTGAAGAAGGATCGGATGGATGTTGAATTGTCAGCTGTGATTTTTTGGTTCGTGTGGAATAGAAGAAATGCTGAATGAACAGGGGATCCTGTTCTGGAATACCAACAGATCCGGTCTAGTGCTGTTTCATATCTGTTGGAGTTTTAAGCCGCCAAGGTGTGTGAAAGTAAGGCTGTTCCTGCAGGTAATAATCTGGTGCGGTGGCGGCCTCCCAACCTCAATTTCTACAAAATTAACTTTGATGGTGCTGTTTTTTCTGAGGTGGAAGCAGCGGGTTTAGGGGTTGTTATTCGTGACTCCTCTGGTTGTGTGTTTGGGTCTTTGGTTGAGCATGTTTCTCTCCCCTCTTCAGCTGCTACGGTGGAAGCCCTTGCCTGTAGAAGGGCTTTGTTGTTTGCTAAGGAGCTGCGTATTTTAGAGGCTGTGGTTGAAGGGGATGCAGAGCTCATTATAAAGGCTTTGAAGGGCAGGGAGGTGTGTCACCCGGAGTTTGGTCATGTTATTCGGGATAGCCTAGTCTTAGCTGCTGGTTTTCGCTTTTGTAAGTTTGAACATGTCAGGCGTATTGGCAACTCGGTTGCCCATTTTCTAGCTAGACGGTCTAAGTTTAGCTCGGAGCCATAAGTATGTTTGGAGTCCATACTTGATGACTTAGTCCCCCTTGTTTCTAGGGACGCTTTGTAATTTTTTTTCCTGTTTTTTCTTTAGGTCTTGCGACCTGGTTTCTCAAAAAAAAAAAGAAAAAAGAAAAGAAAAGAGCAGATATTGTACATTTATGCTAATATATAGTTGGAATTTGTTTCTTCCATGTGGAAAAAGTTTTACTCTATAAAGAGAGATGCTACGTTCACAACATTTTCATAATATTTTTACAACAAATCCTAAGTGGCAGTTTGTAACTGGTTGTTATTGTTGGGATAAAAAAGTAATCGTAGTGTTAGGTTCAAATTTGAACCAATAACAACTAACCATCTGTGATTTGTTGTGAAAATGTTGTAAAAATATTGTGGACGTAGAATTTCTCTTCATTTAATACTTTTGCTTTTAAACCAGTTTTAGACGTGGTTTCAACTTAAAGGAACTGCACCAAGTGCAACTAAAAAAATATTCGTAATTTTTTTTATAAAAAATTTAAATATATATATTTTTCAATAATTTGTCTAAAAAAACATAAATAGTATATATATACACACACACACACACATATATATATATATATATATACACACATATAAAATGTAGGTTATAATATGTGTTAAAAAAAATTAAAAGAAATAGAGAGAATTTTCAAAATTTAAAATTTTGTTTTTGAGAGGGCCCTAGGCATAACTAGAGTGAGTCTTGTGTTGGTTCATATTGACAGCACTTAGAGGAGTGCCAATTGTGGAATTTTTTTTTTCCATTTGGCCTTAAATTTTTAACAATTTCATTAGTGGTGATTTTGCAAAATAATGTGGAAAAATAGCATCTCGAGTTTATAAAATTTGAGTTTCATGATAGAACTCGAGTTTTAAATACTCGAGTTCTAGAGTTGGCAACAAAAATTATCCACGTGGAATCCATGTGGAACTCGAGTCTTCATTAACAAATACCGTTCAGCTCCATTTCTTCATTTTGGGTTTCTTCATCTTCCTGGGTTTCTTCTTCTTCTTCTTCTTCTTCTTCTTCTTCTTCTTCTTCATCTTCATTCTGTTCTTCTTCTTCTTTGTTTGATTTTTGATTGGCATGGGCAACGGCCAGCCAATCCCAGACAGAATTAGTCCACAACTTCAGTTCTCCATGTTTTCTAGTTCTGCGTTGTTGCATCGGTTGCACTCTTCAGATTAACTCCTCTGTTCAGATCAGTTGCGTTCTTCGGATCAACATTTTCCAGTTCAGATTGTTCTGTGTTCTCCATTCTAAATCTCTATTTCCCTTCTTCGAATTTGCATTTTTCAGATCTTATTTTCCAGATTGTGTCTTCTTCTTCCTTTGAATTTGTTTCCTATGTTCTTTAGATACTTCTCGAGTCTAAGAAACTCAAGTTCCACGTGGATAAATTCCTCCATCTCAGCACTAAAGTTTGAGTCTTTGAGTCTTGATTTTGTCACCGAACTTGAGTTTCAAAGACTCGAGATGCTAGTTTCCTAAATGGTTTCAAAACTTTGCTAACTAACAATATTCTATCCTTTTACTATGCTAGTCTCCAAATATCCAATTGGACTTGTAATATAGCGGCAATATCTCATTTCAATGCACGAATCTTAGTACGTGACTAACTAATGATGCACGGATCCCTGTACGTGACTAACACACCAACTTGAGGAAAATGTTGGCTATAAAGTTCTTTAGTTCATCAATATGAAGATCAAGAAGCTCATTGGTTACAAAACCCTTGGCGTAAAGACGCAGTGGTTTCTACAGAGAGAAAGATGAACTAGGGCAATTTGTGTCTTCGGTCACAATATGCATGTATGGATACAACCAAACCTTTTGCAACACTAAGATGGCCCTTAAAATAATCCTTATATATATCTAGGGTTGTGAGAAAAGAAATCCTACACAAATACACTTGGATATGCGTGTAATCAGATCTGAAAATTCTGATTTCATTATTCTTGACAGATACAACTTCTGTCGAGCTATTGTCGAGCTTCAACATTAAATTTCGATAGACAGGCTTCTGTCGAGATTTAATGAATAACACTTCTTCACTTGTTTCTTAAATAGACTTGCATGGCTTTAACACTTGACTTGAACAACATGTTTCTTGAAGTCTTAAACCATCCTAGATCTACCTAATTACAAATAAAATGCATTTTGTCAAAAGATTAGCCAATTACATAAAAAATGTCCCTAACACCTAAAGTTTTAGTATAGCAAGGGATAGACATAAAAAAAGAGAGGCACAAACATAATCAATCACATTGAAGAAACCATAGCCATTTAATTAGGGTTGGAAAAGGTTTTCTGTCTGACACGACTTATCCTATCTCTTTTTGCCTTGCATGAGTTTCCATTCCATGAAGAGGTGTCGAGGTGAAGATGTGGTTTGTTTGCTTTGTCTCGTGTATATATTTGCTTTATTTAGTATAAATTTACATTTTTTTTAGAATACTAAGTATTTTAACACACACACACACACACAAGGGGATAGGAGAGAAGGTTTTTAAAGAAACTAACAGTAATGTATATCCAAAGGGGTCTAGCTCTTAGATACACAGCACAAGCTTTAAACCTCTATAACTCACCCTCATTTTCCAATGTGGGATTAACCCACTATTTTTTATTTTGAGAATACTGAGTATTTTAACACATACACACATAAAGGGAGAGGGGAGACAGTTTTAAAAGAAAGTAACAGCGGTGTATATCCAATAGGGTCTAACTCTTGGATACACAGCACATGATTTAAACCTCAATAACTCACCCTCATTTTCCAATGTGGGATTAACCCACTGTTTTTTCTGTTGAGAATACTAAGTATTTTAATACACACATACACACAAGGAGAGAGGGGAGAAGGTTTTTAAAGAAACTAACAGTGGTGTATATTCAAAAGGGCTTAACTCTTGTGTTAGGTTCTAAGACCTTAGAGACTAATGTATTAGAATTTCAATATGTAATGTGTTGGCAAACTATGATCAAAACATAGAGTCTAGGTTTAGGCTTGCTTAAAGTATGTTTAATTGTAAAATTGGAATTGAGTGATTGTAGAAATTATTGGACAAAATCTGCAAGGCTCGATCGATCAAAAATTAAATTCGATCGATTGAAACTCATGAAAATTTAATTTTTTGCAGAATTTCCAATTCAGCCCAAGCCCGTTTGGCGTGTAGGGTTAAGTGTTTTACTTCACATATAAAAGGAAAAACACTAGCTACATTTCAGAGGCCTTTTAAGTGTTGTGTGGTGAATCTTTTGTGAGATCTTGAGGTGTTTACCTTCATACACGCACATAGGGTTATCCAGATCAAGATTTGTATCAAGAGCTTGATGATTGCTTCAGTTGCTGCTTAAAGAAGATCTGAAACCTTTGAGTGAAGTCTCAAAGTCAGAAGTAGGAAAACTTGTGGTTGCAGCAGATCAAGGAAAGAAGTAGTCCGTGGACTTAGAGCTGTCACGTGGTCGTGGTAGCAAGTTTTTTACACGAGGTAGCAATAGGATGTTAGTGGTCTAAATCTTATTGTAAAAACTTCAATTCTTTCATAGTGGATCTGTTTTTACCTTGAAGATAGCTAGGTTAAATTCTCCCTAGGTTTTTTACTGGTTAGGTTTTCCAGGGTTATCATATCATTGTGTTTTTTATATTTTTTGCATTATTCACATGATATGATTTATATGTGTTAACCTAGAATTGAATAATTTATTTAAGTAATCACTTGTTTAAATAACTAGGTTAAACATATTGTGTTAAGGGGTCTAAAACTTTACAAGTAGTATCAGAGCGGGTTGGCTCTAGTGTTTAGATCCTTTGATCTAAGAGTTGATCCTTGACCCTTGACCCTTATTGTCATGGATTCTTTGAAGTTCTTTATGCTAAAAATCCAACTTATCTACTTTTGGTTTATATGGCTTTTTTCATGTGTTAAGTCTTTCCTTGAGTATTTGGATATAATTGTATGTGATGATAATTATGTGTGTTATACAACTTTAACCGCCTTAAAGGCACGTGATTCTTGTCTTTGGTATATGGATAGTAGTTATTCCAGGCATATGATAGGAAATAAAGTTCTATTCAAGAAACTCTTTGAAGGAAAGATTGGGATAGTCACTTTTGGAGATAGAAGCAAATTTGTGATCACTGGCATTGGAATCATGGATATTCCAAGGTTGCCGGTATTTGAAAGATGTTTGGTACGTTGATGGGTTGAAGGCCAACTTACTTAGCATTAGTCAGATTTGTGACAATGGACTAAATGTTCTCTTACCAAGTATGAATGTGAGATACTTGATGGAGGAGGTGACTGCATGTGTATTGGTGTTAGGACAGTTGATAACTGTTAACGTAATACACCAAGTATAAGCTATAAGTGTTTTAGTGCAAAGATCAATCAAGTAGATTTATGGCATCAACGGTTGGGGCATGCAAGTCGCAAGGAATTAGAGAAGATCTCCAAGTGTGAAGCAGTCATTAGCTTGTCAAAATTTGAAAAGATTGAGAAGTGCATATGTGGACCATGTCAGATGGGTAAACAAGTGAAGTCCAAGCATCTGTTTGTAAGTGAAATTTAAACCTAAAAACCTTTGGAGTTGTTACATATTGATCTCATAGGTCCTGCTAGAGTTCAGAGTTTAGGTGGAAAGAAGTATATTTTAGTTGTGGTGGATGATTTCATTGGATATGCTTAGGTTGTACTTTTGAGAGATAAGGCTGAGGCTCTTAAAAAGATGATACACTTGTGCAAGAAATTGCAAGTTGAAAAAGGTACTGCGATAGCCAGAATTAGAAGTGATCATGTGAGAAAATTTGAGAACACAAAATTGGTGACCTTCTGCAATGATCAAGGCACTCATCAAGAGTTTCCTTCACCCAAGACACCACAACAGAATGGAATAGTGGAACGAAAGAATAGGGTTATTCAAGAGATGGCTTGTGTAATGCTAAATAACAAGAAGATGCCCAAGTTTCTCTAGGGAGAAGTAGTTAACACTACATGCCATACACTCAACCAAGTGTATTTCAGACTTGATTTCAAGAAAACTCCATATAAACTTTGGAGAGGAAAGAAGCCTGTTGTCAAATATTTCAGAATATTTGGTAGTGACTGTTATGCTCTGCGTGATAGGAAGAACTTAGAAAAGTTTGATGCAAAGAGCGACAAGGGATATTTTCTGTGGTATTCTTCCACCAGTAGAGCATATAGAGTGTACAATATGAGAACTAAGACAGTCATGGAATCTTCAAATATGGTGATCAATGATGAAATATCTTCAAAATCTCATTAGAAGACACTCTTCCGGTTCAAGAAAAGACTATGGTGGTTGATGATTCTTTTCTTAAGGATTATGTTGGGAAGCATAGTGATGAAGAACTACAGTTGTTGAATGATGCTGTTGTAGAACCATTTGTTTTAGAACCATCCACTGAAATCCAACAAGAACAAAGTGAGCCTAGTTCTTCATCTGAACAAAAAGGTACGTCCACATCTTTGGTCAAAGCTCCATCTTTTAGAGTAAAGCTAAATCACCCTGTTACAAACATATTGGGTAGTCTGAATGATAACATGAAGTTGAGGTCTAAAGCCTTGAATGTAATTACTCACTTATGCTATCTATCCTAATTCTAACTGAAGAAAGTAGATGAAGCACTTCAAGATGCTGATTGGATAAATTCTATGGATGAAGAATTTCATCAATTTGTTCGGAATGATGTGTGGGAGTTAGTTGCTAGACCAAAGGGAGTGAATATGATAGGAACCAAGTGGATTTTTAAGAACAAGTCAGATGAACATGGTACAGTTGTTAGAAACAAATTAAGACTTGTTGCTCAAGGATACACACAAGTGGAAGGGATTGATTTTGATGAGACTTTTACACCTGTAGCAAGACTAGAATCCATTAGGATACTCTTGGCCATAGCTAGTCATTTGAATTTCAAGTTGTGTCAAATGGATATTAAGAGTGCATTTTTGAATGGGATGTTGTAAAAAGAGGTGTATGTTGAGCAACCAAAGAGTATTGTTGATCCTTATAGACTGGATGATGTCTACAAGTTAAAGAGAACACTCTATGGGTTGAAACAAGCTTCTAGGGCATGGTATGATAGGTTAATTGCCTATTTCACTGAGTATGGATTCAAAAGAGGATTTGTAGGTACTACTCTCTTTATACAAAAGGATAAGAATTATTTTGTAAATTTATGTTGATGATATTGTTTTTGGTGCTACTAATGATTGTCTTGCTAAGTCTTTTATAGATGAAACGAAGAAGATGTTTAAAATGAGTACGGTTGGTGAACTAACTTATTTCTTGGGATTGCAGGTGAAACAAACAGATTCTGGAATTTAGATCAACCAAGCAAAGTATGCTAGAAATCTTGTCAAGAGATTTGGACTTAAAATTGCTGCACATGCTAGAACACCAATGGCTACAAATGTAAAGCTAACCAATGATCCTTCAGGTGAGTCTGTTGATGTTACTCTATATAGAAGCATGATTGATTGTCTTTTGTATATAATTTCTAGTCGACCAGATATTTCTTTCAGTGTTGGTGTATGTTCTAGGTTAGAAACTAATCCTAAGGTTTCACATTTGAATGCTGTTAAAAGAATCATAAAATATATTAGTGGAACTAATGATTTTGGATTCTAAGGTTTCACATTTGAATGCTGTTAAAAGAATCATAAAATATGTTAGTGGAACTAATGATTATGGATTGTTTTATAGTAAAGAGTCGAATATGTCTCTTGCTGGTATGCAGATTAGGCCAGCAATGCCGATGATAGAAAAAGCACCATTGTGGGTGTTTGTATGTAGTAGCCAATCTTGTTGCTTGGATGAGTAAAAAACAAAATTCTATTTCTCTATCAACTACAGAAGCGGAAGTTGCTGTTCACAGCTTCTATGGATGAAAAAGCTTTTAAGTGATTATGGAATATCACAAGACACCATGGTTGTTTATTGTGATAATTCTAGTGCTATCGACATCTCTAAGAATATTTTTCAACATTCTAAGACTAAGTACATAAAGATTAGATATCACTTTATTAGGGATTGGGTTGAAAGAAAGATTGTGGCTCTTGAATATATCCCTATTGAACGTCAAAATGCTGACATCTTTACTAAACCTCTTGATAGAAGTAAGTTTGAGACACTTCGTCAAGTGATTGGTGTGATTTTGTGTCCCTAGTCACCCTTAGCTCTTATGGTCCTTGTGCTTTATCTTAATATTCTTTGTGGCCATTCTTCTTTTGCTGTATTTTGTTTTCTTTTTGCTTTAGGATTTGCATTGCATTACATTCATACATTTCATGATAGGTTGCTTTTGTTTTTCCAAAAAGAAGGGAAAGGAAAAATGTGTTTTGTATCATATATCTTGAATTTTTTAATCAAAGTTGGCCATATTATTTTTACATAACATGCTTTTGTATCTTGTTTAGCTTGGATGAGCTTATTTTACTGCACTTTGCTAGTTTTAGCTATGTAGTGCATGTTATGTGGGAATTGTTTATAGTTTTTGATCACATGATCTTAATTTTGAAGTCACATGCTTTTAATTGTGAGGACTATAACTTAATAAGAAAGACATAAATAACCATCTCACCACTGTTTACTTGCTAATCATGAACACCTTAGTGCATATTGTAAGATTTTGTGCTCGAGAAAGTGTAGCACATGCACAAAAAGAACATAAGGTGTAGCCTTGGATTAATAATTAAATTGGTGTGTACATTATTGGGCTATAATAAAGACGACACAAATAAATAAAATTGGTGTGTACATTATCTGACTTAAATATCAATTTAATAGTGAAATAAAATTGGTGTGTACATTATGAGGCAAAATCAAAAGAAACTTACATGATTGCAAACTTGTTTTCTAGGAGATGTGAGAGTTATATGATGTAACTCCTTGGGTGATAGTCTCTTTCAAACTTATGTGATGAATGATGTAGAAATTATAATTGATTACTATCTACTTATCATCTCAAATGTATCTCAAGCTATGACTAGTTGCACGCACTACATAAGTTATATTTTGCTAAACTTAGTACATGATTGTGTGTGAATTTGTTTTGGCCATCCAAGATTATATGCTCTTTGATTTTGATGCAAAATATGTTTCATCTTTTGAGTTTTGGGGACAAAAGTGTGAAAATCCTGTTTTTGGAAGATCTGGGTTAAATTCAAGTATTTTTGAAAATCTTTTAAACTCATAATTAATAATTTCATTCATGAAATAAAGTGGTTTGAGTGGTTTCTACATAAAACTTGCATGGTTTTTCAAAAATTTCAAAAATTTAGATTTTCAATCGATTGAATCTGTTTCTCGACCGATCGAAATTGCGACAAAAATTTTGGTTTGAATCTGCTTGGCTCGGTTGGTGCTCGATCAATCGAATCTATGTTTCGATCGATTGAACCCCAATTTCAACTGATCAAATTTCAAAAAGAGACTTTTTAAAAGGCTTTTGTTTTCACGTGTTCTTTATAACTTCAAAAGCTTTTCAAACCTTTTCCCTATTCTTTTCTTTGACCGATCCAATCTAAACATTTTTTGATCAAATTTTCAAGGGGTCTCTTTTACCCATTCTTTTTCCATTTTTCATGCATTTTCCTTGAAATTTTTGATGATTTTTGGGGTTTTTGAAACATGATCATCCTTCGATGATATAAACATGATCCTCATGCATTAATTTGATCAATTTTGTGATTTGGGAAAAATTTGAAATTCTAGGGCTTTAAACTTTGTGAAATTGGGGATTTTGTTCCATTAGACTTAAATTGATGAAATTGGCTTGTGAAATTGATGAATTAAGTTATTATATGATGTTTCTTATCTAGTGTAATGATTAATTGATCAATTTGAATTGGTTTTGAAATTGGGTATTTCAAAATTTGGGGTTTTTGGACTAAAACTCTTTGTTCAAGTCAATTGTTGGAAAATGATGAGTAATTGAACAAGTTTTTATTCATTAGAGCATGCATCATATGTGCATTCATTACATGCATCAAATAGATTGATATTTATTGAGATTTTTGTGCTCTAAACCTCTCTAGTGCAGTCTGCCCTTGGTTTTTCTTTGTTTTCTATTTTCTTTGATTCTAATCTCTTAGCATCATAGTTAGGAAAACTAGAGCCAATAAGAAAACCACCACTCCCTCTACCCTTGAGTTCCAGAGTGATAAGTTCAGAAACCTTAAGTGTCAAGAAACCTATGAAAAACTAAACATTTTTAGGTCTGTGTGGGCTGAGCGTAGGTTCATTTTAGATGAGTTTGATGGGGAGATTAGGAGGAATTTTGAGAGTAGGGGTTGGTTATTTCTTTTAGATGTACAACATCCTCCTCCAGCTGCTTTGATTAGAGAGTTTTATTCAAACCTCTTTGTCCAATCTGATCATTCCAACATTTTGTTTGTAAAGAGTTGGGTAAAGGATGAAGAGTATGTCATTACTCCTTAGGTAGTGGCCTTTGCTCTTGGTGTACTTTTGGTACAGCAGCCTGTGTACCTTTTCACCGAGTCTCTTCCACTTGATAACATTATGTCTCTTCTCACTGGTACTTTCATTAGATGGGGTACTGATCCTCGGATAATTTCTCATGAGTTTACCGAACTCAATTACTTGTTTTTCTGGATTTCTTGTCACAATATTTGGCCTATATCTCACTTTCATACTATTCCTATTAAGAGATGTGCATTTTGTACACTCTAGTTACTGATGCTCCTATGAGTTTTCCATCTCTTTTCATTAGCTCTCTTGTAGAGGTTCATAGGAGTAGTGCTAAATCCCATGGTTTATTCTTTCCATTTTTCATTCATAGGATTTTGTTAGATTTAGGTTTAGAGGATTTTCCTGCATCCGAGCTTGTTCATATCATAGCTCCTATCAGTTCCACCTTCCTTAGGCAAAGAGCGGCTTAGTTAAAAGCTAGCTCTAAATGCCTTAGAGTCGAGTCTTCCACAGGTGACGCATCTAGGCCTCCCACTTCTGGTGGTCATGCTGCTAAGGAGTATGTAGATCCTACCGCCATTGTTGATCTTCCACCTTCTTCCTTGAGTGATTCATCCTTGCGGAGCATGCTGGATACAGTTATGACTGTTCAGGCGGCACATGGACAAATTCTGTTGGATGTGCTCACTGAGCTTCAAGCTTTACGAGCTAATTTGGTGGGTGTTAGACATTCTAATCCACTACCTCCACCTTTTGATGATGAGTGATGATTGCCCTTTGGCAATTCGTCACAAAAAGGGGGAGTACATACACATAGACATAAGGGGAGATTGATATAGATGTATCTAGGAGCTCTTTTTGATGTGGCTTTGATGTTTTCATTCTTTGTGGGTTGTATATGTTAGGGGGAGATATTAGGAGATGTTATGAGACATTATGCTTTGTGTAACACCCCGACTCAACTTTATAGTTAACCTATGTGTTCAAGTGGTTAATTATTATTTGAATCACTTACTTTCTAAAATTAATATAAGAGTATTTAATAAACATATTATTTTATAATGCCATTAAATAAGAATTGTAAAGATTATAAGTAATTGAATGGCTAAATGTATTATGAATGTATATATATATATATACACACACACACACTAAGTATAAGTATGTACAAAACTATATTAAGTGGTTAAGTTATTTTGGTGTTTAATTAAGTACAAAAGTAAGGGTTTATATGCAAAGTTATTTTATAGTTTGGGCCTTTATAGAATATAAGCTTGTGAGGGGGGTGGAAAGTACATTTTAAAAAGTTTAAAGGTGAGTCATCAGCTCACTTTTTCCTTTGCAATACACGTGCCCCACCCAAGTCAATCTCCTTTATTTTTTCTTGACTGCACCAAAAGGTTCATCTCTTATTCTCCCTTTGGTGAAAATGGCCAAATATCACCATTTTTTAAAAGTTGTAGCAATTAAGCACTGTTTCGGAACTAAATGGGAATCTACCACATTTTATGTACTCGAGCTCACTAAACTCAAGATCCAAACGGTACTCGAGTTTAGTAAACTCGAGTTCCAAATGGTACTCTAGTTTAGCAAACTCGAGTTCCAAATGGTACTCTAGTTTAGCAAACTTGAGTTCCTAGTTTCATTCCACCGTGGCGTTGCTAACCTGAAATATGCGCAATTAAAAAAATAATATAGTACTCGAGCTTGGTAAACTCGAGTTCCATGCAATACAATACTTGAGCCTACTAGGCTTGAGTTCTTTGTAAATAAAATGCTAGTTATTTTTTTTTTCTACGGTACCCGAGCTCACCAAGCTTGAGTTCCTTGTAATATGGAACTCGAGCTTGGTAAAATCGAGTTCCCCCAAGCTCGAGTTCCTTATAACTTTTTTTTTTTTGGGATAATCGACAAATAAACACAAAAATAAGTAGTTTTTTTTTTTAATTTTTTTATTTATTTAAATAGAAGCATTGTAAAATATAGAGATTTTAATTTCAAAATATGAATTTTTAGGCCACTCATACCTCTTGTTCATTCATTTTTAACACATCAATTCCCTACTTCTTGGAAGCGTTATGGTTAAATTGTTTAAAATATTGGGGTTACAATGAAAAATTAGAACAACATGTAAAAGAAAAATCTCACTCCATTTTTAGCCACGAACACACTGAAAGAAGTTTAAGCTACATATTGTTACTTTATCAATCCTGTTTGGAATTACCGTATGGTCAAACGATTGGTAAGTACTGCAGAAAGAGTGGACCACTCGGATATAAAGAAGAACTTAAGCTTTACCACATCTGGATATGTAAGTTCTTGACTTGTAGTGTTTCTAAGAGAAATGTGAAACATTTTTTTATGTATATCTAAATGTTTGGCCGATGATGTGAAAGTCGCTTTGGCAAATTTTTTTCTTGGTGAGTTGTAACACCCCATGTTTAGATATTGTTTACTATTTTTTCATAAAACACCTCCTGAAATTGTGTTCTCTAAATTTAAAAGCCAAATCTGTATGTTTTTCATGTTTAAATTTCACAATAATCGAATATCTTTTTACGCATTGATAAAATCTGTTTCTACATTAATAAAATTTTCTCGCTGCACATCATGTTTACTGTATATTCAAATATGCTTACTGCATTCATAAAATTTGTTTTCTACATTAATTAAAATTGTTCATTGTTCTCTCATAAAAATTGTTCACTATTTTCTACATAAACTATTTCTAGCATTCTGTATATAATTATTTTCTGTTGAGCATTATTTAAAAAATTGTTCACTCTCTTTTCTGCATAAATTATTTTCTGTTCACTATTTAAAAAATTGTTCACTGTTTTCTCATAAAACACCTCCTGAAATTGTGTTCTCTAAATTTAAAAGCCAAATCTGTATGCTTTTTCATGTTTGAATTTCGCAATAATCGAATCTATTTTTCTGCATTGATAAAATATGTTTCTACATTAAAAAAATTTTCTCTCTGGACATCATGTTTATCGTATATTCAAATCTGCTTACTGCATTCATAAAATCTGTTTTCTGCATTAATTAAAACTCTACATTGTTTTCTCATAAAAATTGTTCACTTATTTCTGCACAAACTATTTCTAGCATTTTGCATAAAATTATTTTCTATTTAGCATTATTTAAAAAATTGTTCACTCTCTTTTTTGCATAAATTATTTTTTGTTCACTATTTAAAAAATTGTTAATTGTTTTATCATAAAACACCTCCTAAAATTGCGTTCTCTAAATTTAAAAGCCAAATCTGTATGCATTAACATGTTTAAATTTCACAATAATCAAAACTATTATTGCATTAATTAAAACTGTTTATTGTTTTTTTCATAAAAATTATTCACTGTTTTCTGCATAAGCTGTTTTTAGCATTGGCGCGGTTATTGCACTTAAATGGTTTTTGTGTGTTTTTATTTTTTTTTATTTTTAAATATGTAACCATATGAATAATGGACAAACTCCATGAAAGAAAAATGAATGATTTGTATAAATCACCTAATGGTAAATGCCTTGAATAATTCGAATTTGTAAAAAAGTTCAAATTAGTTGAATGTATAAATTTAGGAAAAATCGATAGAAAATCAATGAACATACCAAATCATGAAGGTGTACATAAGATGTACAAATAGTCTAGACTTGTTGAGAAATTTGACTTCGTTGAAAGTACAAAATAATGAAAATTCAATGGAAAAGTATGTACGTTAGATGTACAGATCGTATGAATGTGTTTAAAAATTTGAATTCGTTGAATGTACAAAACCGTGAAAACTCAAGGAAAAATTGTGTATATTAGATGTATAGATAGTATGAATTTGTTGAAAAATTCAAATTTGTTGACTGTGTAAAATCGTGAAAATTCAAATGAAAATTGAAGAGCATACCAAATTAAGTAAACTCAATGGAAATTAATTACATTAGATATACAAATCGTCCAAATTTGTTTCCAAATCCGAAGTCGTCAAATGTACAAAATCGTGAAAATTCAATTTAAAACTGTGTACTAATGTACTAATCATCCTGATTTGATGAAAATTTTGAAATTGTTGAACGTACAAAATCATGAAATCTTAATTGAAAATCGAAATTGTTGAACGTACCAAATCGTGAAAATTCAATGGAAAGTTGTGTACATTAGATGTACAAATATTCCGGACTTGTTGAGAAATTTGATTTCGTTGAAAGTACAAATTCGTGAAAATTCAAGAGAAAATTGTGTGCATTAGATGTACAGATTGTTCGAATTTGTAAAAAACAAAATTTATTCGTTAAACGTATAAAATATTGAAAGTACAAAATAAAATTGTGAAAATTAGATGTACAAATTTGCTAAATTTGTTGAAAAGTTTGAATTCATTAAATGTACAAAATCGTGAAAATTAAATGGAAAACTATGTACTAATGTATTGATCATCCGAATTTGTTGAAAAATTTGAAATCGTTGAATGAACAAAATCGTGTAAACTCAATGAAAAATCAAAGAACGTACCAAATCGTTGAGTAGCACATATAGCATTGTGAACATCAGTGTAGCAAAGGGTTGTATATCTGTGTATTCACATGGCGAGTCCTTGCTTTAGGAGCCATATGGTTTTTTTGTGAAAGAGTGGTTGGTTTGTGTGGTTTGGATGATGATGAAGTCGAACTGTCAGTCGAGTATATCTGTCCAAGCTATGCTGATACCTCGTCACTGCCCCTGCAAAATAGACTAGAGTTTCCCTGAGATGGACACCGGTGTGGCGCCTACCACAACGCCTTCAATGCCTAAGTTAATATTTGGCAATCTCTTAAAGGAAAAAAAGAAGTATCAAAATATGTCTTTTTGGTTAAAGTTATGTACCTTCTGTGCTTCTAATGACCAAATATATACAGTCTTTGGGGTTTCTAACCATTGGGACCTTGATTGGGATTTTAATGCTCGTCTTGTAACGTCCTAAGGCTTAAGATTATGGAATTTAATGATATTCCAACGGTTTGCTAGCCGATTAATACTTGGCTGAGGCATTGAATTCTCTCATTAATGTTTGGCCTGCCCTCGTCTATACTGCTTCGTATGTGGATGATGGAGTTGCTTTGTTTTGGTTAGGGGTTAGTCTCGTCAATCCCATCAGCTGCCCCCTCGGGGTTCTGTGGTCGTAGTGGCACGTTAGGACGACCATCGAAAGTCAAAAAGTTTTCTGACTGGACGAGACTCTTAGGGTTTTGTTTCGCATTTAATGCGTAGTGGCGGTGTTTCATGTATTGTGGCCATGTGGCGTGTTTCAAACAGAGTAGTTAATGCTCCAATTGTGCGACTCTTGGTTTTTTCGCTGAATTTCAGTTTTGTGCCTAGCTTTTTAAACTTCTCCTTTTCTCATACTTCCTTTCACTTTCCCCGACTCTCAATCATTGCTTTGAGGGTCTTCCTCTCTGACCTCTCTCTGCGACTTCCTTCGAGCTGGTGCTTCCATTTTTCTGCGTTTTAATGTACGCTTCTCTCCTTTCTTTTCTTTTCCCTTTTTTTTTTTTTTTTACATCATAGCTTTATGGCAGTTTTTTAATTTTTTTTTCTTTCTCTTCCCTTTTTCTTTTCTGTGTGTCATTTTGGTTTTTGGGGTTTTTAGGATTTACCTCTTTTCCTCCATTCTTTTTGGCTTTCATGGTCAATAACGCTGAGGTTAGAGCAGCTTGTCCCTCACTTTCCTTCTTTTTTTTCCTTCTTTAGGTACTTCCTGGGCATTTCTCCCTTCAGTTGGAAATTTTGTATCTGAGGGTAGTGGTTTAGGTGTTGCGTTGGGTGAGTTTCCCTGTGCTGTGTCAATCAATTGATTGGTTTGAGAGTTTGGTGAGTGAGAGAGGGATAATGTCTGAGGTAAGGTCAAGCGAACTTGAGACTGGGTTGTCGTCCAGTGATGACCTCGTGGAGGGGGACATCGCTGTCTTCGTCCCTCAAGAGGTTAGGGCTTTTAACGCTCTTGGGGAGGTGTGTGGTTTAGACAGGGAGACACTCTCTTTATTTAAGGATAGATTTCAATTCCCAGATAGGGTTAGGGTTCGTCTTCCTCATGGGGAGGAACGAGCTTGTCACTTCTCGCCTGGGGAGGTGTGCTTTTATGAAGTCGCCTTCCTGAGTGGGCTTAGATTGCCTGTCCATCCTTTCATCATGGAGCTTCTAGGACATTTTGGCATCACTCCTGGGCAACTTATGCCGAATTCGTGGAGGATTGTGGTCAGCTATACGAAGATATGGCTGGCCGCTACAGACGGAGATATGATTAGGGTGGACGAGCTTATTTACCTGTACCGTTAGAAGCCATCAAAGGACCATGGGTACTACAAACTAGTGCCTTGGGAGAGGACGACTAAGATCATTCGGGAATTGCCTTCGTCGTTCAGATTTTAGAATCCTGGTTCTTTTTTGTGTCCGAGGATTATTGGGAGATGTTAGGACATATGTAGTTCAAGTTTGTTAACATATGTCGCTATTTTATGTAGTTGGCTAATCCTTTGACAAAACGCACTTTACTTGTATTTGGGTAGATCTAGGATGTGTTTAATACTTCAAAGAACATGTTGTTCAAGTCTAGTATTAAAGTCATGAAGATTGGACCAAGAAACAAGTGAAGAAAAAGTGTGTATTAAAGCTGGACACCTGGTGGACACTTGGCGGATAGCTGCTGGACAGATAGCTATCTATCGAGCTATCTATCGAGGTATCTATCGAGATTTAATGAGGCTCGATCGTTGCCTGATCGATCGAGGTATCTATCAAGGTTACGGGAATTCAGATTTCCAGATCTGATTTTTTGGCCAGGCTTTTGTATTTATGTAGGGTTTCTTTTCTCACAATTCTAGGCATATATAAGGCATATTTCTAAGGCCGTCATACAAGAGAATACAAGGAGAACATATGCAAAAGGTGACCGAAGCCTTATTCTCTCTAAAAGAAGCTACTGCGTCTTTGCGCCTTAGGGTTTTGTAACCAAGTGCTTCTTAATCTTCATTGTTGATGAAGTGAAGAACTTTGCAGCCAACATTCTTCTTCCTTAAGTTGGTGAGTGAGTCACGTACTGGGATTCGTGCAAAGGAGTAAGCCGCGTACTGGGATCCGCGCATCAAATTGATTAGTCACGTACTTGGGAGCCGTGCATTGAAAAGGAGAAACTGTCACTACAGAGCAAGTCCAATTGGGTATTTGGGTAAGAGTTCAACTGTAGGTTGGTAAGGTACTTGGGATTCCTTGCTTGTAACTGCTTGTTGTGATAATAGTGGAGTTTCGGGAGTGGTGACCTTAAATCACCCGGTGGGGTTTTTGCCGTAAGGTTTTCCCCATTCGTAAACAAATTACCGTGTCTTTTAATTTCCGCTGCATTACTTAGTTTGGTGATTTGTTTGTGCTACCACGTGATATTGCATGTTAATTTGATTAATTAATAACTGGGCTAATTTAATTAATCTAAGTTATCACAAGGGGTCAACGTGTTTGTGGCTTGTCAGGAGACACCCTTTGACGAAGTGTAGGGTGATCTCCCTAGATTACTTTGTCGGTGGAGAACCCTGACTTTAGGTGCGTCATTTTTTTCTTCCAGATTTGGACCTTTCAGTCTTGTGTCCATCTTAATGTCATTAATACTTCTGTTTATTGTCATGCAGTTAAGAGACGACCCAAGCTTAAGAGCAGGTATAGGGAACGGGTCGAGAAGGCCATCAAGTATGCAAGGATGATTGAAGACTTTGACGATCTAGTAGATCTGTAAACTTTAGCTTTTTATTGCCTTGGTCCAGAACTGTTTGCCTTTGTCTTGCGAAATATAGACATTGAGCAAAAAAAGAGTAAGTGCTTGCTTGAGCTCGTCCATGCTATCTCTTTTTTTTTTCCATGTGTTTTTCTTCTGCAGGGATGACGACAAAATTTAACCAAACGATGTGTACACGGATGAGAAGTAAGAAGAATGAGCCCCTTTCCAACATTAGGACCCGGGCTGTGCTGGTGACGGATAGGGGGGCATCCGTCACTACAAGTACCCCAATCACTCCTAGTGTTAGGACATATGTGGTTCACTTGTTAAGAACATATGCCATTTTTTTTATGTAATTGGCTAATCCTTTGATAAAATGCACTTTGCTTGTAATTAGGTAGATTTAGAATGTTTTAATACTTTAAGAAACAAAGTTTCAAGATCAAGTGTTAAAGCCATGCAAGTCTGTTCAAGAAACAAGTTGAAGAAGTGCCTGTCATTAAAGCTAGACAACTGGCTTGACAGCTTCATCTATTGAGCTTTAAGAAGCTGTTCCAGTCCCGTGGCTCGACAACTGCTCGACAGCATCTTGACATCTCTAGCTGTCGAGGTTTAAGAAAAATAGATTTTCTGATCTGTTTTGATTCCAATCCGTGGATATGTCTTTGGGCCTTCTTTTCTCATAACCCTAGACATATAAAAGAATTATTTTAAGGGCCGTCAAAGTAGACACAAGTTGCATAAGCATTGAGCAACGACCGTTTAAGCAATTTGTGATCGAAGACAAAGTTTGCCCTAATTCATCTCTTTTGAGAATAAGTTGCTGTGCTTGTGCACTATAGGGTTTTGTAAGCAAGCATCTTCTTGTTCTTCATTATGAGAATGAACTGAAGAACTTTGTAGCCAAAATCTTTCTCAAGTTGGTGATTGAAGTCGCGTACTGGGATCCGCACAATTGGTTAGTCATGTACTGGGAGCCATGTATCAAAAGGAGAGATTGTCACCAAAACAAGTCCAATTGGGTATTGGGGTAAGGGTTCAACTGTAGGTTGGTAGAAGGTATTGAGATTCCTTTACTTATAACCGCTTGTTGTGATAATAGTGAATTCTCAAGAATGGTGACCTTAAAATCACCCGGTGGGGTTTTTGCCTTGGAGGTTTTTGCCTTGGAGGTTTTCCCCATTCGTAAACAAATCACCGTGTCAATTTATTTTCCGCTGTACTTTAGTTTATTGGTGATTTTTTTGTACTACCATGCATTTGCATGTTGAATTGATTAATTAATCAACTTAATCCATCACAAGGGGTCAATATTGATAGGCCACAAACGCGTTGACCCCTTGTGATTAATTAAATTGATTAATTAGTCAAGTTATTAATTAATCAAGTTAACATGCAAATTCACGTGGCAGCACAAACAAATCACCAAAACTAAAGTATGCAGCGGAAAATAAAAGACACGGTGATTTATTTACGAATGGGGAAAACTTGACGGCAAAAACCCCATCGGGTGATTTAAGGTCACCACTTCCGAAACTCCACTATTATCACAACAAATGGTTACAAGCAAGGAATCCGATTACCTTACCAACCTACAGTTGAACCCTTACCCCAATACCTAATTGGACTTATTCTGTAGTGACAGTTTCTCCTCTTAATGCACAGCTCCGAGTACGTGACTAATCAATTGTGCGGATCCTAGTACGTGACTTTAATTCACCAACTAGAGAGAGAGTTGTTGGCTGCAAAATTCTTCAAATCATCCACACGATGAAGATCAAGAAGATGCTTGGTTACAAAACCCTACGGTGCACATTACACAGCAACTTCTTCACAAGAGATGAACTAGGGCATGAACTTTGTTGTTGATCACAAATTGTATGAACAAGAATTACTCAATGCTTGTGCAACTTGCATCACTTTGACGGCCCTTAAAACAATCCTTTTATATGTCTAGGGTTAGGAGAAAAGAAGTCCCAAAGACATATTCACAGATTGGAATTAAAACAGAACTGAAAATCTGTTTTCTTTAAATCTCGACAGATAGAGGTGTCGAGGATCTGTCGAGACTCGGGGCTAAAACAACTTCTTAAAGCTCGATAGATACATGTGTCGAGACTAGGTGTCTAGCTTTAGTAACTTGCACTTTCCAACTTGTTTCTTGAACAGACTTGATGACTTCAACACTTGATTTTGAAACACTGTTTCTTAAAGCGTTAAACACATCCTAAATCTACCCAATTACAAGTAAAGTGCGTTTTGTCAAAGGATAAGCCAATTTCATAGAATAGTGACATATGTCAACAACTTGAACTACATATGTCCTAACAATCTCCTTCTTTGGAAATCCGTGACAAAACCACAACAAACAAATGAAGATATGAGAGAAGTCATAAAACACTTTAACTCATATTCACTTGTTGAATACAATAAAATCTATCCTAACACAAACTCTTGAAAAACTTTGCAAGAAGAGAGTTTATAGCAAGTAGACTTTGACAACCTGTATTTCTGAAACACTTTTAAACAAAACACATCAAGGCATCTTTGTGTGAAGTAGAAATAATAGATTGCATACAAGTAAAAGAAACATGTGTATAAAGACAGAAAAGAAACAACACATGGAGAGATAGATGAAAGAAACATACATCAACATATATATCTAGAGATAAGCATAATGTATGTTAATAAATGGTCACAAGATCGGGGTACATGATCAATGTATCTCTAAAAAGATAGAAAGAAAAGAAATACATGTAATTCTCACTACATCCCTCAGATCAACACTCCCCATATCAAAAATGTCCTATACTAGCTCTCCCCCTAAGTATGACTACTCTTATACAAAACTACTCCCCCTTTTTGTCACGAGTGACTAAGGATAGAGTGTCAAGTAGACATCTCATCAGAAGAGCTCGCATCTCCATCATTATCATTAGAAGCATCATCGTCATCACTGTCATCATCATCCTCAATCTCAAAAGCAACATGAGGTGGCGGAGGAGAAACCTCAAAAGCAAAGCCACCCAAGGTCGCCTGTCGCCTGGCGATGCGACCAACACGAACGTTCACCTGATACAACTCCGTGGATAGTGTATTGAGGCAAGCATCCATACGCTGAAGCTGCGCCATGATATCTCTAAGAGTGATGTTGCTCGAGGAAGAATAAGAAGCAGATGTCGCTCGAGCAGATCTGGATGTAGTCGGACGGGAGGAAGGAGCAGCAGTATCTGATTGTCGCGATCTGAACTGTGCCTTGCTACGTTTTGTGGTAGCGACGTCTATGGCAGACATGACATGAAACGGATCGGACGATGGAAAGGGGATGGAAAAATGGCGAAGAATCCTCGTGATAACGGAAGGGAAAACTAGCTTAACACGGGTAGTCGTATCTCTATAGACATCAATGATAGAGAAGATAAAGTGTGAAGGGAAGTCTATAGTGAGATGCTCAAGAAGAGACAACAAAAATCGAGCACGAGCTTTGTGATGGAGTTGTAGTGAGATAGTGGGTGTAAAACAAAAGTCATCACCAAGTTAAAGAAACGAGGACCTTTAGTAAAAGGCCTACATGGTGTGTACTGATGAACACCTTGTTTAGAGAAGTTCTCCAAGAAGTCCTTTTGGGCTTTCTCATCACGGAATCGGACAGACATGGGGGTAGAATCAGAAGAAGAAGAAGATCCCTTAGAACGCAAAGCGTTCTGGGATGGAATGAATTTATGCTTAGGTGCCATAGACATTACTAACGCAAACATAGAGAAAGGGAGAAAGAGAAAAACACACAGAAAAGTTCCAAGCAGTTCAATATAGGAAAAGAATATTGAAAAGTAAGAACGTATGCATGGTAAATGCATGAACATGTGATATGCAATATAAAAACATCATGGGCTCAGCCCAATCCAAACCTATCAGCACACAACAAGTTTGCACACATCTAAATGCATAAAAATACTGATAGAATACTAATGTGATGTAATGCATGTAGTTTTAAGGATCAAATCTATAAAACCAACCCAAAAATTTCACGTAACTCTTAACAATTTTGAAAAACCCTAAAAGTTTTCAAAAACCTCAAAACCTAGGTTTTTAAAACATAAAATGCATGAAGAATGAGAGGATTGGAACTTACCAAGTGAGGAAGATCGTGAGAAACACTTAAAGAATCCTTGGGAAGGGGTTTGGAGTGAGTGAGAGAAGTTTTGGGAGAGAAAATAGTGAAGTATCGAGAGAGAGATCGAGCGAAATGAGAGAAAAAACGCGACTGACACATATATAGCCCTTCAGTAATTCTCAACAGATGTAGTTATCGAGAGGTGTCGAGACAGCTATCGAGGTAGATGTCGAGAAAATGAACTTCGACAGATACAGCCATCGAGAACATGTGTCGAGAAAGGAAGTTCAATCATTGAAGAATCTTGATCGATCCAGAAGCTGTCGAGAATCTATCGAGCAGACAGAAAGTTTCTCGATCGATCCACCAGGTGTCGAGAATGTGTTGAGACTGCATTTAGAAAAAGACTAAGAAGCTCGACAAACAGCTAGGTGTCGAGAAGGTGTTGAGGAGGTGTTGAGATTTCCTTAAAAACAGTTTTTCAAAAGAGAAAAACACAGATATGAATGCAATCATGCATGCAACTCAACCAATGATCCAAGCAATACATTAAGCTCTTAAAATCATTTCTCAACAATAGTTTAAAGCACATGGATCCCAAAACACGCACACACACTAAACAAGTCTAACCAATTTTATATTTCAAAAATGAGTTAAGGCAGTTTAGTAAGCATACATTTACACATGTAAACCTTGTGATGACCAAATCACATTGTACCTGCACATGTATCAAGAATAGCAAAGAATATTGCGTGTTGTGTGTGAAAACATTGCAAGATTGCATATGTGTCTCAAAGTTATGATGATTTGAGATATGAGATAATCACTTTAACTCACACACAATCATAACTGTTTGATGGGGAATATCACCTTCGAGGTACATCCTATAACTCCCACATCTCCTAGAAAACACGCTTGCAACCATATTTTAAAGCATTTTAAATCTTTTTGCTTTTATTTCTTTGCATATTTTCTTTTATTAAGCATATCATGCATGGGCATACAAGAGAGAGAAAAGAAATGCCCAATTATATTAAGCTTTTGACGTTGCACTTTTGCTAAGCCGAAGCATACGGATGTCATATCATGATTGACGAGTAACAGTGGTGAGATGGTTATTTATGCATTTCTTTTAGGATTTTCTAGTCCTACCCATCAAAAAGAGTGATACGAGTGTTAAGTACAAGAGATCACTTAACCTTACTCATCACAAACAAAGAGCTACAAAGCTCACTTGCTTAGTTGTGCATAAAACTGCTCATCTAAGCTACTGGTGATACAAAGTTTAGAAAACTCTGTTTCAATGGCCATTTTGAGGTTCACAAGAACCAATGTACACAAACACACGCTGTTTTTGTATTTTTCAATTTTTTATTTATTTTTATCAAAAAAGCAAAAATGCCAGGCCACAAATGCGTTGACCCCTTGTGATAATTTAGATTAATTAATTAGCCCAGTTTTTAATTAATCAAATTAACATGCAATATCACGTGGCAGCACAAACAAATCACCAAACTAAGTTAAGCAGTGGAAAATAAATAACACAGTGATTTGTTCACGAATGGGGAAAACCCTAAGGCAAAAACCCCACCGGGTGATTTAAGGTCACCACTCCCGAAACTCCACTATTATCACAACAAGCAGTTACAAGTAAGGAATCCCAGTACCTCACCAACCTACAGTTGAACTCTTACCCCAATACCCAATTGGACTTGTTCTGTAGTGACAATTTCTCCAGTTTAATGCGCGGCTCCCAGTACGTGACTAACCAATGTGATGCGCGGATCCCAGTACGCGACTTACTCCTTTGCACGAATCCCAGTACGTGACTCACTCACCAACTTGAGGAAGAAAGAATGTTGGCTGCAAAGTTCTTCAAATCATCAGAGATGAACTAGGGCACGAACTTTGTCTCACAGATCACAATTTGCATGAACAGAGAAGAAGCAACTTGTATCTTGTGATTTCTGCTTTTTCGCACACTTTGACGGCCCTTAAAATAATCCTTTTATATGTCTAGGGTTAGGAGAAAAGAAGTCCCAAAGACACACACACGGATTGGACTTGAAACAGACCTGGAAATCTGTTTTCTTTAATTCTCGACAGATAGAGGTGTCGAGAGGTGTCGAGACAGCTGTCGAGGCTCGGGCTAAACAGCTTCTTTAAATCTCGATAGATGTATCTGTCGAGGTATCTATCGAGCTTTAAAATCTTGCACTTCCTATCTTGCACTTCCTTGCTTGTATCTTGGACAGACTTTGACGGCTTCAACAGTTAATCTTGAACCACTGTTTCTTGAAGTGTTTAACACATCCTAGATCTACCCAATTACAAGTAAAGTGCGTTTTGTCTAAGGATAAGCCAATTACATAAAATAGCGACATATGTTCACAAGCTTGAACAACTACATATGTCCTAACAAAAAATAACACAAAACTGAAAACATACAAACAAAAACAGGTTAAAGAAAGCAAAACAATGCATAAAACTAGACTGATTCAAAACAGTAAAGCAACACACAAGAAATGCAAAACAGTAAAAAATGGGGAGAGAGAAGAAGAAGTGAACAAAATCACTTAGAGCCCTTTTCCTTCCATACCTTGGAAGAACCTTTCCTTTTTGTCAACTCTTGAACCGGTGATGAGGGGGAAGAATTTAAACCGTTCAAGTTCAAAAGGAACATGAGGGCTTTGAGAATGTCTCCAAAAGGAGCTAGAGAGGTCTGAAGCTGATTCTGGTTCCCAGATGCTATCATGCCATTGCTTTGTTGAGTAGCTAACTACTTGTAGCAATTTGGTCGAGTATGACCAGCAACACCACAATGATAACAGAGATGCGGCTTCTTCTATTTTGGCTGTTGAGAGCTAGCCTTTTTAGTTCTAGGGTTTCTAGTTTCTCTTTTCTCAAATTTAGGGGGTGCTCTTAGGATAGACTTGCCCTTGTCTACGTTCTCACTAGCTAATTCAGTTTTAACATTTTTATCCTCAATTTTAATGTTATTAGCAGGAGGAACAAAAATAATAGTACTAGCAGAAGGAGTATTAGAGAGAGAAAATTTATACCCCAATCTAGTACGATCCGAAGAAGATTTCTGAACACTTAGCATCTCATCCAGCTTTGCACTTGATGTCCTCTCCAATTGTGCTCTAACTTGAAACAGCTCCGCTTCAAGCTTCTTGGTTTTCTCAGCCAAGAAATTGTTCTCGAACTTTAGTGCCCCAATGGTCTGATTTGCTTCATCAACCTTAGTGGAAAGCTCCTCATGGTCAAGTTTCACATCACTGAGCTTCTTGGTGGCCAGCTTATAGAGTTTCTCATGCTTCTCAGAAAGCTTGTACAGTTTCTCATAGGCGGTATGTATATCATCTTGATCATCCATAGTTTCAAACTTGTCATCCACCAATTACTTTTCTTCATCTACTTCTTCGGTAATCCCATCAGAAGAATTAACAGTGGAAGTGAAGGCATTCAAGATTCCGTCATCTTCATTTTTGGAATCATCCTCGGGCTCCGTGTCGCTTAAGGTAGCAGCAAGTGCCTTGCTCTTCCCAATGCTCCCAAGGTACGTTGGACACTCTTATTTCATGTGTTTGAAATCTTGACATCCAAAGCATTTTGGTCCAGTGGGAATAGTGTACTGACCGCCATCCTTGGGATCTTTCTTTCCTTTATCTGAGTTCTTGTACTGAGAAGAGCTAGATTACCTATGGTCCTTATTGAAGCCTTTTCCATTGGCATTCTTCATGAATTTCATGAATTTCTTGAATTGTCTAGTAATGTAGGACTTCATTTTAGAATCTTCATCTTAGAATCTTCATCATCTAAAAAAATCATCTGTATCACTGGTCTTGGCTTTTAGTGCCATGCTCTTGCCCTTACTTGACTTGCCCATCCTAGTCAGCCCTAGCTCGTAGGTTTGCAAGTTTCCAACTAACTCAATCAGAGGGATCCTATTAATATCTTTTGATTCCTCTATTGCAGTGATCTTGCCATGGAATCTCTCGGGCAAAGATCTGAGCACTTTCGTTACTATCTTGGGTTCAGGAATGGTTTCCCCAAGATTGAAAGCTGAGTTCACTATGTCTTTGAGCTTTGTATAGAACTCATCAAATGACTCATCCTCCTTCATCTTAATTTCTTCAAAGCTCGTAGTGAGCCTCTGTAGCTTTGAATCCTTGACAACCTTGGTTCCCTCATAGGTTGTCTGGAGAATGGTCCATACTTCCTTAGCAGTTTCTGTAGAGGAAATTTTCTTGAACTCCTCATTGGTGACTGCATTGAATAGGGCATTCAATGCTCTTCTGTTGAAATTTGCCACCTTGATCTTGGCATCATCCCAATCGGCCGGCGCTTCTGTAGGCTTGGTCTAGCCTATCTCCACAGCTTGCCACACCTTCTCATCTAATGACTGCAAGAAAGCTCTCATGCGTACTTTCTAGTATGCATAGTTAGTACCATCAAACAATGGAGGTATAATAAGAGACTGACCTCTATCCATGACTAACAGGGGTCAATGGATCACACACAAGCATTAAACCATAAACAGAGTATGCCCACTCTGATACCACTTGATAGGCCACAAACGCGTTGACCCCTTGTGATTAATTAAATTGATTAATTAGCCAAGTTATTAATTAATCAAGTTAACATGCAAATTCACGTGGCAGCACAAAAAAATCACCAAAACTAAAGTATGCAGTGGAAAATAAAAGACACGGTGATTTGTTTACGAATGGGGAAAACTTGATGACAAAAACCCCATCGGGTGATTTAAGGTCACCACTCCCAAAACTCCACTATTATCACAACAAGCGGTTATAAGCAAGGAATTCGAGTACCTTACCAACCTACAGTTGAACCCTTACCCCAATACCCAATTGGACTTGTTCTGTAGTGACAGTTTCTCCTCTTAATGCACGGCTCCGAGTACGTGACTAACCAATTGCGCGGATCCTAGTACGCGACTTCAATTCACCAACTAGAGAGAGAGTTGTTGGCTGCAAAGTTCTTCAAATCATCCACACGATGAAGATCAAGAAGATGCTTGGTTACAAAACCCTACGGTGCACATTACACAGCAACTTCTTCATAAGAGATGAACTAGGGTATGAACTTTGTCGTTGATCACAAATTGCATGAACAAGAATTACTCAATGCTTGTGCAACTTGCGTCACTTTGACGGCCTTTAAAACAATCCTTTTATATGTCTAGGGTTAGGAGAAAAGAAGTCCCAAAGACATATTCACTGATTGGAATTAAAACAGAACTGAAAATTTGTTTTCTTTAAATCTCGACAGATAGAGATGTCGAGGATCTGTCGAGAAGCTGTCGAGGCTCGGGGCTAAAACAGCTTCTTAAAGCACGATAGATACATGTGTTGAGACCAAGTGTCGAGCTTTAGTAACTTGCACTTTCCAACTTGTTTCTTGGACAGACTTGATGACTTCAACACTTGACCTTGAAACACTGTTTCTTGAAGCGCTAAACACATCCTAAATCTACCCAATTACAAGTAAAGTGCGTTTTGTCATAGAATAAGCCAATTTCATAGAATAGTGACATATGTCAACAACTTGTACTACATATGTCCTAAAAAATATGTTTTTAGCCTATCAAGTGGTATCAGAGCAGGCGCACTCTGATTAGGGTTTAATCTCTGTGTGTGACCCATTGACCCCTGTTTATCATGGATAGAGGACAATCTCTTATTATTCCTCATTTATTTGATGTGACTAACTATGCACAGTGGAAAGTACGCATGAGAGCTTTTTTGCAATCTTTAGATGAGAATGTGTGGCAAGCTATAGAGATTGGCTAGACCAAGCCAAAAGAAGCACCGGCCTATTGGAATGAGTCTAAGATCAAGGCAGCAAACTTCAACATCAGGGCATTGAATGCGTTGTTAAGTGTAGTTACGAATGAGGAGTTCAAAAAGATATCCTCCACTAAAATTGCAAAGGAAGCATGGACCATCCTCTAGACAACCTATGAGGGAACAAAGGCTGTCTAGGATTCGAAGCTACAGAGGCTCACTACAATTTTCGAAGAGATAAAGATGGCGGAGGATGAGTCATTTGACGAGTTCTATGCTAAACTTAAAGACATAGTAAACTCGACATTCAATCTTGGAGAAACTATTCCAGAACCCAAGATTGTGAGAAAAGTGCTAAGATCTCTGCCTGAAAAATTCCATGCCAAGATCACTGCGATTGAGGAATTAAATGATATTGATAAAATTCCTTTGACAGAGCTAGTTGGAAATCTACAGACCTATGAGTTGGGTTTGTCTAGAATCGGATAGTCTAGTAAGAGCAAGAGTATGGTAATGAAGGCCAAGAGTAGTGAGATGAAAGAGTCTTCAGACGATGAAGATTCTAAGATGAAGTCTTACATCACCAGGCAATTCAAGAAGTTTATGAAGAATGCCAATGGGAAAGGTTTCAACAAGGACCGTAGGCAATCCAGTTCTTCTCAGTTCAAGGGCCAAGACAAAGGGAATAAGGATGCTAAGGATGGCGGTCAGTACATGGTTCCCAGGACCTAAGTGCTTTGGGAGCCAAGGTTTCGTACACATGAAACAGGAGTGCCCAGCATATCTCAAGACAATTGGGAAAAGCAAGGCAATTGCTGTTACGCTAAGCGACACTGAACCTGAAGATGATTCCGACAATGAGGATGATGGAATCTTGAACACCTTCACTGCCATAGTTAATCCTAGTAAGGGGATTGTTGAAGATGTGGATGAAGAAGAGGAATTGGTGGAATCCAAGGTTGAGAAGATGGATGATCAAGATGACATTCACACAACCTATGCTAAGTTATACAAGATCTTAGAAAAGCACGAGAAGCTGTATAGGTTGACCACCAAGAAGCTTAGTGATGTGGAGCTTGAACGTGAAAAGTTTTCCATAAATTTTGATGAAGCAAATCAAATTATCAGAGTACTGAGGTTTGAGAATAACTTCTTGGCTGAGAAGACTAAGAAGCTTGAGGCAGAACTATTCCAAGTCAGAGCTCAGTTGGAATGGATTTCAAGTGCTTAGCTCAATGAGATGCTTAGTTTTCAGAAATCTGCTTCAGATCGAATAGGTTTAGGGTATGATTTTTCTTCCTCAAATATTACTTCTTCTAGTACTACTGTTTTTGTTCCTCTTAGCAATGATGTTGAAATTGAGAACACTAATGTTAAAATTGAATTAGCTAGTGGGAATATAGACAAGGGTAAATCTATCTTAGGAGCACCCTTTAAGCAGGATAAGAAGGAAGTTGAAAACCCTAGTGCTAGGAAGGCTAACTCTCGAAGGCCTAAGCAAAAGAAGCAGCATCTTTGTCATCAATGTGGAGCAGCTAGTCATACTTGACCAAATTGCTATAAGTGGTTAGCCTCTCAAAATAGCAACAGCATGATGGCATCGGGAAACCAGAATCTGTTTCCGTCCTCGTTTGCTCCTTTCGGAGATCTTTTCAAAGCCCTCATGTTTCTTTCAAACTCGAACGGTATCAATTCTTCCCCCTCACCACCGGTTCAAAGGTTTGCGAAAAGGAAAAGTTCTTCTAAGGTGTGAAAGGAAAAGGGTTCCAAGTGATTCAATCACTTTTTCTCTCTCTCCATCTGTTTTTTTTTTGTTTTTTTTTTGCATTACTTGTGTGTTTTGCTTTAATGTTTTGAGTCAGTCTAGTTTCATGCATTGCTTTGTTTTGCTTTACTTGTTTTTGGGCTGCTAGTTTTTCAGTTTTAATTTTTTTGTTTTGTTTCAAAAATAAAAAAAATTGAAAAATTCAGAAAAATACAAAAATAGTGTGTGTTTGTGTACATTGGTTCTTGTGAATCTTAAAATGGCCATTGAAATAGAGTTTTTTAAACTTTGTATCTTTTGTAGCTTAGATAAGCATCCTTATGCACAATTAAGCAAGTGAACTTTGTGGTTCTTTGTTTATGATAAGTAAGATTAAGTGATCTCTTGTACTTAATACTCATATCACTCTTTTTGATAGGAAGGACTAGAAAATCCTAAGAGAAAGGCATAAATAACAATTTCACCACTGTTACCCGCCAATCATGACAATGATATCTGTATGCTTCGGTATAGCAAAAGTGCAATGTCAAAAAGCTTAACATAATTGGGTATTTCTTTTCTTTCTTTTATATATCCATGCATGGTTTGCTTAATAAAAAAAATATGCAAAGAAAATAAAAGTAAAAAGAACAAAATGCTTTAAAATATAATTGCAAGTGTATTTTCTAGGAGATGTGGGAGTTATAGGATGTACCTTGAAAGTGATAGTCCCCATCAAACAGTTATGATTGTGTGTGAGTTAAAAGTGATTTTCTCAAATCTAAAATCATCATAACTTTGAGAAACTTAGACAATCTTGCACTGTTTTTCACACAAAACACGCAATATATTTTGCTATTCTTGATACATGTATAGATACAATGTGATTTGGCCATCACAAAGTTTACATGTGTTGATGTATGCTCACTAAATTGTCTTAACTTGTTTTTGAAATATAAATTTGGTTAGACTTGTTTAGTGTGTGTGTATGTTTTGGGATTTATATTCTTATCATTTTTTGTAATTGAAAGATGTTTTTGAGAGGTTAAAATATTGTTTGGATCTTTGATTGAGTTGTATGGTTGAGTTGCATGCTTGATTGCATTCATATTTGTGTTTTTCCCTTCTTGAAAAACTGTTTTTAAGCAATCTCAACACCTCCTCGATGCCTTTCGATACGTGGCTTATCTATCGAGCTCTTCTATTGCATCTTATCGCAATCTCGACACCTATTGATAGCTGGTGTATCTATCGAGAAATCTCCTGGCCTCTGATAGCTTCTCGACAGCTGGTGGATCGATCGAGCTTCTTTTTCGTGTCTGATGTTTTGTTCCTTGACACCTCCTTGACAGTTGCATTTGTCAACGCCTGTGTTCTCGACACCTATCTCGACACCTAGCTCGATACCTCTCGACACCTCTATCTGTCGAGATTTACTGAGGTTCTATATAAAGGTTCAAACTCAATCTGATCTTCATTCTCTCGATCTCTCTCGATCTGTCCATGCCTGTTCATCTCCCAATCACTCTCTTCTTTCTCAAACCTTCAATCCACGTGATTTTTGGCCTTTCTTGCTTCAAATCACTTGGTATGATCTCTTTTTCTCTCCTTCTTCATGATATTTTCAAGCATTCATACCTAGGTTTTGAGTTTTTGAAAATTTTTAGGGCTTTTCAAAAATTGTTAAGTCTTTGTGAAATTTTTAGGATGGCTTTTTGCCTTGCCAATTTTCAAATCTCATACACTGCATTCTATGAGCATTATAATTGTATTATCATGTATTTAGATGTGAGCAATTTGATTGTGTGCTGGTAGGATTGGATTGGGTGGAGCCCATGATGTCTCTTTTATATTGCATGTCACATGTTTATGCATTTTTTATACATACGTTCTTTCCTTTCAATATACTTGTTATATTTGAATGTGTTGGGACTTTTTTGAGTGTTTCTTTCTTCCCACTCCTCTCTCTAGTTTGCATTAGAGCGTCAATGGCACCAAAACGTAAGTCTGTTCCGTCCTAGAACCCTTTTCGTTCTAAGGCCGCCTTGTCTTCTGATCCTACTCCATTTTTTGTTCGGTTCCGTGATGAGAAAGCCCAATCGGACTTTTCAGAGAATTTCTCTAAACAAAGTGTTCATCCGGAACGCTAAGTTATTTTATTGGATTTTGCCGACACTGGCCTTCCCAATGTCATTCATAGTCTGGAATGGGAGTCATTGTGTGACGTCCTGGTCACTTGTTCTTTCGTGCTTATCTAGGAGTTCTACTCCAACATGAATGGAACTGATACTTCAGTACCTCTCTTTTATACTTGCATTTGAGGTACGCGTATAGTGGTCACACCGGAGTTGGTATCCGATGTGCTTTGCGTTCCGAGGGTTGCGCATCCTAACAACCCTATTTGTGAGCATCTACAGACTGTGTCCAAAGGCTAGATGATCTCTGCTTTCTATGAGCCCCCAGCTAATTGGGGTGAGTGTCAGTTTACACCATGTTGGCCTTTTGTTAAAGGTCCTAGATTCTTGAACATGGTAATGCCTTTTGTTTTGTATCCTTTCTCTCACTACAACTCTATCACAGAGTCTCGTGCTCATTTTCTGTTGTCCCTTCTTGAGGATCTTTTTATAGATTTTCCTTCACATTTCATTCTTTCTATCATAGATGTGTATAGGGATACGACGACCAGTGATAAGCTTATCTTTCCTTCTGCTATCACGTAGAATTTATGCCATTTTCTGTTTCTTTTCCCTCATCCGACAACTTCTCCGTTATGTGTGCCAATGACTATGCTACTGTTAAACGGAGCAAGGCACAATTTCGTTCGAGGTGGTCCGGTTCGGCAGCTCCTCCTTTTACCTTTGCTCCCTCTTCTTTAGTAGGAGGTGTGACTTTGGACACGATCATGGCGTAGCTCCAGCTCTTGGATGCTCATCTTGATACACTTTCTACCGAGTTGTATCAAGTGAACACCCATGTTGGCTGCATTGCTAGATGGCAAGCTCGCCTTGGTGGTTTTGTGGAGTCTCCCTCTCTTCCTCCTAAGGCATTCGCAGCATCTGATGGTGATGGTTTCGATGACGATGATGATGATGAGGATGGAGATGCTAGCTCTTCTAGTTCTAATGAGATGTCTACTTGACACTCTTACCCTTTGTCACTCGTAACAAAAAGAGGGAGTAGTTTTGGATATGAGAGTCGTCATTCTTAGGGAGAGAGTTAGGATATAGGATTTTTTTGTTAGGGGGAGAGTTTGTTTGTTTTTGAGGGATGTAGTGAGGATTTCATGTATCTTTTCTTTTCTTTCTTTGTTGGATATACATTGTTCTTGTACCTAGGTCTTATGACCATATTTACATACATTGTGCTTATCTTTGATATATATATATATATATATATATATATATGATGTATGTTTTCTTCACCAATCTCTACAAGTGTTGTTTCTTCTCTTTCTTTATACACATGTTTATTATATTTTGTACGCAATCTATTATTTCTGCTTCACACAAAGATGCTTTGATGTGTTTTGTTTAAGTGTTTTAGAAATATAAGTTGTCAAAATCTACTTGTCATGAACTCTCTCCTTGCAAAATTTTTCAAGAGTTTATGTTAGGATAGATTTTATTGTATTCAACAAGTGAGTATGAGTTCAGTGTTTTATGACTTTTCTCATATGTTCATTTGTTTGTTGTTATGGTTTTATCATGGATTTCCAAAGGGGAAGATTGTTAGGACATATGTGGTTCACTTGTTAAGAACATATGTCATTCTTTTATGTAATTGGCTAATCTTGTGACAAAACGCGCTTTACTTGTATTTGGGTAGATCTAGGATGTTTTTAATACTTCAAGAAATAAGGTTTCAAGATCAAGTGTTAAAACCATGCAAGTCTGTTCAAGAAACAAGCTGAAGAAGTGCCTATCATTAAAGCTCAACAGCTGGCTCGACAGCTTCATCTATTGAGTTTTAAGAAGTTGTTCTAGCCCTGTGGCTCGACAATTGCTCAACAGCATCTCGACATCTCTAGTTGTCGAGGTTTAAGAAAAACAGATTTTCTGATCTGTTTTGTTTCTAATCCGTGGATATGTCTTTGGGCCTTCTTTTCTCATAACCCTAGACATATAAAAAAATTATTTTAAGGGCCGTCAAAGTAGACACAAGTTGCACAAGTATTGAGCAAAAACTGTTCAAGTAATTTGTGACTAGAGACAAAGTTTGCCCTAGTTCATCTCTTTTGAGAAGAAGCTGCTGTGCTTGTGCACCATAAGGTTTTGTAAGCAAGTATCTTCTTGTTCTTCATTGTGAGGATGAACTGAAGAGCTTTGCAGCCAACATCTTTCTCAAGTTGGTGATTGAAGTCACGTACTGGGATCCGTGCAATTGGTTAGTCAAATACTGGGAGCTGTGCATCAAAAGGAGAGATTGTCATTATAGAACAAGTCCAATTGGGTATTAGGGTAAGGGTTTAACTGTAGGTTGGTAAAAGGTACTGGGATTCCTTTACTTGTAACCTCTTGTTGTGATAATATTGAATTCTTGGGAGTGGTGACCTTAAAATCATCCGGTGGAGTTTTTGCCTTGGAGGTTTTTCCCATTCGTAAACAAATCACCGTGTTAATTTATTTTTCGTTGTACTTTAGTTTATTGGTGATTTGTTTGTGCTACCACGTATTTGCATGTTAAATTGATTAATTAATCAACTTAATCCATCACAAGGGGTCAATACGTTTTTGGCCTATCACCTGGGACCGAAATGACAAGAACAGCCTCCCCGGCTACCTCAATTGAGGAGATCATCCCTTAACGGAAGAGGCTACAGACTGAAGACAAAGGGAAGGAAAAAGCTTATTCTCGTCCATCAAATGTTTGGGATGACGCTGGACTGGCATTGGTGAAGGCACAAGAAAGATTTATTGCCGAGGACATGAAGGTATTCTCAGGTTTGTCCCCCAACGAGATTATGAGCTGTCACCTCCACAAACTCGTTCAGGTATTGTACTTGTGCAAAACATCTTCTTTTCTCCCTTTTTTTTTTTTTTTTTTTTTTTTTTTTTTTAATATATGGCTTCTTTTTTGCAGGTACTAGGGGAAGGTATCATCAGTGGTTTCATAGGTGGAGGCTTTGGGGGCTGAGAATTCCAAGCTGATAAAAGAGTTGGTCACTACTATGGGAGATGCCAACACCTTGAAGGAGCAGGTCAAGGGCCTTTTTGACGAGTTGAGGATGGAGAAACAATTGGTTGCAGCAAAGGACGAATAACTTTTGGTGATGAGGGAGATGCTGAAAACAGTTGCTGCGAAGTCTATAGAAGCTTTTTAGACGATAGAGGAGTACAACACCATCCTCTTCAGCTAGTACTTCAAATGCTTTGAGCTTCTGAGGTGGTACCTCGTTAAATACCTTTCCAGAGTGAACTTGTAGAGTCTTGAACTTAAGGACGTGGATAAAGAGATGGCAGCTGACGAGGCTTTGCAGTCTACTACCCCCGAAGAGAATGCTCCTAAAGACACCTTTCTGCCTCCTTCAGAAGCCTAAACCTGCTTTCTCACATCAACATATTTTTATGTTTGCCTTTTTTTTAGGTGCCCGGTGTGTTTTGGGCCTTTTAATTCTATTTTAAGAACAATATTTCTATTTCTAGAACAATGTTTATCTTAGCCCAGTGTTTATGAGTTTTTAATTTTGGTATGAAAACAATGGTGCCTGTTGTTTTTGGGCTTTTAATTAAATCTGTGATTATGCACTTACTTGTATGTGTTCTTGCTTTTGTGTGAACTTTGTTGACCTTATTTCTTTAGTTATCGCTTCTTATGTCTTGCACTTTCGTTGAAGGGGTTCTAATCCGTCAGTGCCTTTCCTTTGTCCAGGCAAAACTTGGTCACTTGGCCGTTCTGTGATTCACCTTTACTCAAGGGGTTTGTGACTTACACCCATTTTAGGGATTTTGTCATCTTTTGGCTTTGTTAGTAACGTACATTTTTTATTGCAAAATCTTGTTACTTAGCCGATCTTTATGACTTACACCCATTTAAGGGATCTTGTCATCTTTTGGCTTCATTAGTAACGTACATCCGTCATTGCGAAATCTTGATACTTAGCTAATCTTTGTGACTTTTAAGCTATTGGTTTGGTTTGCATAAGGCCATTGGCTAAATAGTCCTTTTATTGCTTTTCAAAAATGAATACAAGTATTTGTTACATCTTATTAATGGTATTTCTTCAAGTGCTTAATGTTCCATAGTTGTGGGGGCCTCTGTCCATCTAAGATCTCTAGGTTGTAATTGCCTTGTCTTGAGTAATGCATTACCCGATAGGGTCCTTCCCAGGTTGGACCGAGCTTTCCCTGGGTGGGATCCTTGGTTGCCGAGGTGACTTTGTGCAAGACTAGATCCCCTATGTCAAGTTGTCTGAGCTTCACTTTCTTGTCGTAATATTTAACCATCTTCTGTTGGTACTTTGTCAATCTGTTAAAGGCTTAATCTCTTGTCTCTTCCAAGCAATCCAGGTTGATATTTAATTGATTGTCATTGCTTTCTTCGTGGAATGTGTCTCGTCTAGCGCTGCTTATTCCCATCTCGATCGATATTACCTCTTTAGTGCTGTAAGTGAGCCTGAAGGGGGTTTCTCCTGTTAGGGTCCTTGCCATAGTCCTGTAAACCCACAATGCGTTGGGCAACTCTTCAAGCCAGGCTTCCTTAGCGTTGTCCAGTCGAGTTTTAATGATCTTGAGTAACATTCGGTTGGTAACTTCCACTTGTTCGTTTGCCTGTGGATGTCCTGGGGATGAATATTGGTTCTTGATCCCCAAACTTAAGCAAAAATATTTAAAACCCTGACTATCGAATTGTCACCTATTGTCTAATATGATTGTCCGTGGAATCCTGAATCTACAGATAATGTTCTTTTAAACGAAGCTCTGGATTTTTGCTTCGATAATTGTTGACAATGCCTCTGCTTCAACCCACTTTGTAAAGTAATCAATAGTGACTAATAGAAATTTTACTTGTCCCTTACCTTGTGGCAGTGGACTGACGATATCAATTCCCCATTGTGCAAATGGCCACAGGGAGGCTATTGTTGTCAGTGTCTCTGCTGGGAGTCGTTGGACATTCCCGAATCTCTAGCACCTGTCGCATTTCTTGACAACCTCCCTTGCGTTTACCTGCATAGTAGGCAAGAAGTAACCTACTCGGATAACTTTGCTTACCAAAGCTTTGAGGCCTGCGTGGTCTCCACATACCCCTTGATGGATCTCTTCTAGGATGTACTTGGTTTTTTTTTTATTGACGCACTTTAAGTAAGGCATAGAAAAGCCTTTCTTGTATAGGATATCATTCAAGATTGTGAATCTGGCTGCTCTCTTCCTAACCTTCCTAGCTTCTTCGGTGTCCTGTGGGAGGTGTCCGTCCTGGAGGAAAGATATGATCGAGGTCATCCAGTTATTTGTGTTCTGGATTGCGAATGTAGAAACTTCTTTGATACTAGGATGTTTTTGGACCTCCACCTTTAAGTCCGAGCCTGTTGATCCCTCTTCTAACAATGCTAACTTCGAGATTTCATTTGCTATCATGTTCTTACTCCTTGGGATCTGCACGAATTCTATTTTGTCAAACTCTTGTGTTAAATGTTTCATTAGCCTTAGATATTTTCGTATTCTTTCTTCCCTTGCCTCCTATTCGTCCTTTATCTGCCCTATCACCAGCTTGGAATCACTCTGGAGGAGCACGTTTTTAGCTTCTAGTGCTTTCCCCACTTTTAGCCTCATCAATATTCCTTCATACTCAGCTTCATTATTAGTGGCCAAAAATTTTAGCTGGACCCCGTATTTGAGCACTTTTCCTTCAGGGGTGATGATGACAACCCCTACTCCTCCCCTCTTTTGAGCTGACGAACCATCGGTCTGTATCGTCCAACGCTCTATCTTATTAGAGTGGCTATCCTCGTTTGGGAGGGTGAACTTGGCAATGAAGTCTGCCAAAGCCTGCGCCTTAATCGTTGTCTTGGGGTGGTATTCAACATTGAACTGGCTGAGTTCAATCGCCCACTGGACCATCCTCCCAGCCGTTTCAAGCTTGTTCATGAACTTTTTAATGGGTTGGTCCATCATTACCAGAATGGGGTGTGCTTGAAGGTACGATCGCAGCTTGTGCGAAGCTACTATCAATGCGAATGCAATCTTCTCAATCCTTGGGTACTTGACTTCTGCCCCTTAGAAAGCTTGGCTAACGTAGTAGATTGGTAGTTGTTTCCTGTCCTCTTCCTAAATTAAGGCCGCGCTTATGGCTGTAGTTGACACTGCCAAATACAATTGCAGGCTTTCTCCCTCTTTGTACGAACTTAAGAGGGGTGGATTGCTTAAGTAACGCTTGAGTTCTTGGAATGCTGCCTCACATTTGTCAGTCTAGATGAAGGCTTTCTATAGTGTTTTGAAGAAGGCTAGGCATTTGTTTGTTGCTTTAGAGACAAACCTATTTAGTGCTGCTATCCTGCCTATGAGCTTTTGGACTTCTTTGATGGTCTTTGATGATGTCATGTCAAGTATGGCCCGTACTTTCTCTGGGTTTGCTTCTATTCCCCTTTGGAATACCATGAATCCTAAAAGCACACTTACTAGGGTTCAGCTTCATCTGGTACTTCCGGAGTGTAGCAAACGTTTCATTGAGGTCGTCTAGGTGAACAAACTCTACTTTGCTCTTAACGAGCATATCATCTACATATACCTCCATATTTCTCCTAATTTGTTTGCTAAACATTCTATTTACTAACCTCTGGTAAGTTGCTCTTACGTTCTTCAGACTGAAGGGCATTACCTTATAGCAATAGAGCCCTTGAATCATGATAAAAGCAGTTTTCTCCTAGTCTTCTTCAGCCATTTTTATTTGGTTGTATCCCGAGAATGCATCCATGAATGTCAGCAGTTTATGCCCTACTGTAGAATCTATGAGCTAGTCCATTCTGGGTAGAGGGAAGCTGTCTTTTGGGCAAGCTTTTTTTAGATCTGTGAAGTCCATGCACATTTTTCATTTTCCATTCGCTTTCTTCACTAAGACAACATTGCCGAGCCAATCCAGGTAGTAAAATTCTCGAATAAAGCTTGTTGACAATAGCTTGTTAACCTCATCTGCAATTGCTTGATTCTGTTCTGGAGTGAAGACCCGGTGTTTTTGCTAGACGGGCCTCTTCTCAAGATCCACACTCAGCTTGTGTTGGATGACTTTTGGGGATATGCCCGGCATGTCCTTTTGACTTTACGCGAAGATACCCAGGTTCTCTCTAAGGAGCTAGAGGAGCCTCATCCTCATCTTAAAGCTCAACGTCGTCTTTATCCTGGTCATCTTAGCTGCGTCTCCTTCGACCAACTCTACTATTTCCATGGTTTCCACTTTATCTTCTTGCTCCTCTTTGACCATCTAGGTATGATTCTTTTTTGCAGCTAGCAAAGCTTGGTAGCATTCCCTGGCTAGTACTTAATCTCCTTTCACCTCTCCAAAACTGTTTTCTGTTGGGAACTTTACCTTCAAGCAATAGATGGACATGGTTGCTTTCCAATGGTTGAGTGTGGGCCTTCCTATGATTAAATTGTACGATAAAGGGTAATCAACCATCAAGAAGCCCAATTGACGAGTCAGTTGCCTCGGGTAAGTCCCCACCGTGACCGTCAGTGTCACTATGTCTTTTGGATATACCCTGTCTCCACTGAAGTTGACTAAGGGAGAGTTAAATGGGCGCAGCCATTCTGGATTTAGCTTTAGCTTTTGAAAAGTATACAGGTAAGTAATATCAGCAAAGCTGCCATTGTCCACGAGGATTCTCTTGGTGTTGAATCCTTCTATCGTGAGCATTATGACGAAGGGATCATCGTAAGGCTGTTTCACCCCCCTAGCATCTTCTTTTGAGAAAAACATGCCTTAATTCGTTCTTCTCTGCTTAAACGGGGCTATGCAATGGATGCTGTTCACCTACCTCTAACATGCTTTCTTGAAAGATCTGAATGAATCGTGTGTGGACAGCCCTCCTACGATCGTTTTTGTCTTTCCTATCACATTTGGCGGTCGCTAGGGTGTGTTATCCTCATTATTTAACGTGGATTCGCGTTGGTTTTTACTATTGTTTCTGAATATGCTAGATTCTCCATTTTTCATAAACTTCTGCAGTTTTCCTTTTCGTATAAGTTCCTCTATCTGCTCCTTCAAGTCTCTACAATTCTCGGTGCAGTGGCCATGATCCTTATGGAATCGGTAGTACTTCTTTTTGTCGAGCACGTGGGGTGACGAGTGTAGTGGCCTTGGCCACTTGAGGTAATACTCATCCTTAATTTGCGCCAAAATTTTTTCTATAGGCATAACTAAAAGAGTAAACTTTACCCTGCGAGGAGTTTTTTTGTCCTACCTTTTACTCTCATCTTTGGACTGACGATCTTGTCGTTCCTGTTTTCGTCCTCTGTGATTGTCTTCCTTTATCCCTTTGTCATTGGTTTTTTCCACATCCTTTATCGCGGCTAGAGCATCTTTAGCATTCGTGTACTTCTGTGCCTTCAAGAGCATTTTTGCCATCGTCTTAGAGGGATTCTTGGCGAGTGAAACCACGAACTCTCTGGACTTCAATCCAACTTTGAAGGTTGTCAACTGCATTTTGTCATCGGCTTCATCTACTTCTAGAGTCTCGTGGGTAAAGCACTTCATGTATGACCTCAGGGTTTCTTTCTCTCCCTGCTTGATGGTGAACAAATAGTTTGCTGGCCTCTTTAGGCGTTGCTCCCCTACGAAGTGGCCTAAGAAGGAACTACTTAGTTGTTTGAAGTTGTCAATGGACAAGGCAGGTGCTTCATGAACCATTCCCTTGCAACCCCTTTAAGAGTAGTAAGGAAAGAACGGCATTTCGTCGAGGGGTTGCTAGAGGCCCAACGTCGTCTTGAAAGTGTTGAGATGGTCCAAGGGATCCTTAAGTCTGTCGAACTGTTCGAGTTGAGGCAGGTGAAACTTTGATGGCACCGGGCACCCAAGGACTGCTACTGTGAAGGGGGAATCTGTGGTCCTGACCATCCTATCTACACTTCGATCTGTTTTTTCTTTGATAGCGTTCCTCAACTCATCCATTTCTTTCCTCATTTCCAGGAGAATTTTTAAGCTAGGTTCATCCGGTATAGTGGGCCTTTGACAACTTCATCTCTAGATATCCCCCTCGTCTTCCTAATTTTCTCTGGATCAGTTGCCCTTCTGCTGGAGTTGCTGCCTCATCTCCTGATTTTGACTGGTAAGTTCCTCCACGCTAGCTGTGAGTGCTTGGATTTGCAGGGCCAGTGTAGCAGGGTCTTGGTTAGACTCTATCTGGATCGTAGAGAATTGTTGGAACTGTATTTTTGAAACCACAGTACGAAAATGTTGTTTCCCACAGATGGCATCAAACTGATGAAGTCGAACTGTCAGTTGAGTATATCCGTCCATGCTATGCTGATACCTCGTCACTGCCCCTGCAAAACAGACTAGAGTTTCCCTGAGATGGACACCGGTGTGGTGCCTACCACAACGCCTCCAATGCCTAAGTTAATATTTGACAATCTCTTAAAAGAAAAAAGAAGTATCAAAATATGTCTTTTTGGTTGAAGTTATGTACCTTCTGTGCTTCTAATGACCACATATATACAGTCTTTGGGGTTTCTAGCCGTTGGGACCTTGATTGGGGTTTTAATGCTTGTCTTGTAACACCCTAGGGCTCAAGATTATGGAATTTAATGATATTCCAACGGTTTGCCAGCCGGTTAATACTTGGCTGAGGCATTGAATTCTCTCATTAATGTTTGGCCTATCCTCGTCTATACTGCTTCGTATGTGGACGATGGAGTTGCTTTGTTTCGTCTAGGGGTTAGTCTCGCCAGTCCCATCAGATGAGTCTGTATGTATTGAATCTATTAAATTTTGCTACAAGTAATGTACAATAAATCTAATTTGGGTGATAAGTGTTATGTGTGTAACATTTCAAATTACACAAACAGAATATTGGAAACATCAACATATCTAACTGGAGGCATTTCACTTCCTAAGGTGTTTCCTACATTACAAAGCAGAGGACATTGTCCAACCAAAGCACAAGAATCATATGTAGCAACAAAGAAAAGCAGGGAAAAAAATGAGCAAGTGGTTTCATATAAACTTAGCCAAAACTAATGACCAATTAATCTTTAGATTTGCAAAAGTTGAATGTACATAATCATCAATTGTCAGACATTAACAACAACATTCTATATTGCACAGAATGCGTAGACATTAACAACAATTTCTAATGCTCGTAGGTAGAAATTTTTAGAAATCATCATTGCTTGAATTTGAGAAGTTTGAAATATCTCTTTCATCATCTAACACAGTAACTTCATTAATAGACTTGATGGCTCGCTCTTGTGTATTCCCCTTTAGATGCTTCCTAACTTTTTGGATTAACTGAAAATTGTCTAATCGCCTTTGCATTTGATTGTTCTCTTGTTCAAGATGAACAAGTATGTTGGTAGGTTCATCTCTAGGTAACTCAGCTGAGTGTGCCTTAGGAACTCGTAACCCGTGCCATCGAGAATACACCTCCAACTCACACCTCTTCTCATATAGGGTTGACCATGGTGGTTGCTACAGTGAACTCTATTGCGGTGGTATATGTACTTAGTTTTGTAGGTTTGCTGACCACGATGTGCCCAATGCTTCCAAGACTCTTGTACATGTATATTGGCATATTAACAAAATCTCTCTTCTTTTCAACTCATTTCTCTCGATAGTGGTCTGTGTATGCCTGTAGTTGTTGATCTGCTGGAACTTGTGATAATTTATTTGTTGAAGTAGATCCAAACTTGTTTTGCATTGTACAATTTGATATTGAGGTGTTGCGACTCATAGCTTAGTCAATCTACGAAGTTAGTGGGGGTAGAAATAAGATCATTATTGTGGTGCATTTATAACCTTATTTCATGTTCCAAGCATTATAATTTCAGGTATTAGGGCTTGTCATTCAATACAGTCTAGAAAAACACTACATGAACAGGATTTTAAATGTTCCTAATGTCACAGTGAGATTTGAAGATGTGGACGGTAGTTGCAGTGTTCTTGAACAAAGCATCATATTTAATTGACACAGTGCTATGTCTCTGGTACCAAGGTACGATTATTCATATATTTAAATATTCACGTGAATGTTGATGATATGATTGGACAGTGTGTGAAATAGTGCCGAGTTATTGAGCAGCACGTGTGAAATAGTGGCGTCTATTAGTGCATGTGGTTCGTATGACTACAGTTGGTACTACAGCAACGGGCTGGTGACGTGCTTTCAAAAAACTACTCATGCCACAGTTGGTGCTACATCATGTTTACTGCATTCATAAAATTTGTTTTCTGCATTAATTAACTGTTTTCTCATAAAAATTGTTCACTATTTTCTGCATAAACTATTTTTAACATTCTGCATAAAATTATTTTCTATTCAGCATTATTTGAAAAATTGTTCACTGTTTTTTCTGCATAAATTATTCACTATTCATTGCATGTTTACATACAACAAACATGTTTACATACAACCTTAGGACTATATGATTCATCCAAAAAGGCATAATACCTACTTTTATCTGTATAGTAGGATTATTAGTTACTCTTTGGATTTATTCAAGGCATTTCCCATTAGGTGATTTATACAAATCATTCATTTTTTTTTTTCATGAGATTGTTCATTATTCATATGGTTACATATTTAACACAAAAACCATTTAAGTGCAATAGAGAGTGAAGCCAACCTTTGTAACATGTCTCAGTTCTCTTATGCCTGATGTAAAAAAGTTGTTGAACCTAATAATATCCTCTAGTTTGTTGTATCTTGTTTTGTGTTCCATTCCTTATGTTCATGTTATCTTTTATACATTCTTAGTAATATATGCCATAAGCTAGTTATAGTAACCTTATCATAATCTTCTTACACCCCTTTTGTTCGGTTTCTTTGTTCTTATTAATCATAGTTGGTATTAGAGCCCAGTTGGCACCAAAAACCAGTTTCTCCTTCTTTGATTAGTATACTTTGATTATTATCTTGATCAGTATGCTCTGTGATTTATAGTTGCCATTATAAGTGGATCCTCTGTATTCATCATATCAGAACACTGGATTTGATAATCAAGTAGAACACTAAGGAGTTGCTCTTAATGTTTTAAAGAACCCAGTTTTCCTGAGTTATCTTATGGACGTGTAAGCCTAAAAGTGGCGTTTGTGTCCTGTTAGGTCTTAGGTAAATAGTTCTTCCCTCAAGAAGCTATCATGGCTAATTCATCTGAAGCAGTTATGGATACCACTACACCTACTTATGACCTTCCTCTTCGTAAGTCCACTACAAATAGGTTAGACTACTTGTATGAAATCTCCCACGTACCTGAAGATAGTAACATTCCTATTACTGATTTCCCTATTGTAAATCCTTACACTATGTTTGATAAACCTCAAAATTCCTTCAAAAAATCCATAAAAAAGTTTTTAGGTCCTTCTCATCCTTCTACTGTCAAAGAATATGTCCAAGCCTCCAAATTTGATCAGTACAATATTCCAGGTAGTGAGAATGAAAATGTTATCGCCCTTGCCCTTCCTAGAGAGTTTGTAATCCCATGACAAAAACAAGTGTACACACATCTCTACTTTAGTGTAGTCAGGTTAGCACTAACCTTTCATGGAAGATAGGGACTCCCTGTAGCCTTTAGAATTTCACTCCTTGATTCTAGGTTCTTGAAATATCATAATGTAGTCATTGTAATTGTTCAGACTACCTTAAATGCGGGAACAGTTTTTGTTACACTCTTCCCCAACTTCAATATGACTCTCAAGGGTCCTCACCTTTGTGATGCTCTTAAGGTGCAAGTTCAGATAACAGGAGCCTCCCAAGTGCAAGATACTTTTGTTGCCACACTTCATTATCAGCTAGCCTACAGACTTTAAAATCATGCTTTTGACATGGCAGTTCCGGAGATGGCCCAATCCAATGATGCTCTATTAATCCAAGTTGATCCAGGCATGATGCCTTTGTACGCATTTGTTCCAAGACAGTTAAATAGAGACCAGATGAATTCTCTCTTTCCAGATTCATGGATTACAAAATATGAGATGCTTCACCAAGCAGTCAAGCCAATACAGTCTAATAATCCTTTCTTTGTCAAGAAAGAAAATGGTGATGTTGAGATTAGATTCTTGACAACTACACCTGAAAAGAAGGAAGTCACAGTCTTTCCTACCCAAATTGCTATGATTCACCCGGTGTCATATGAGGGCCTAGACGGTCGTCAAATCAAAGCATTCCGAGAAGATGGATAGCCTTGTTATGAAGGAAAATCATCTTTTGGTCATATATGGTGGGATGTTTGTGACTGTGCTGATTGCCAAGAAGAAGAGGTTTTTGAAAAAAATCATTCACTAAGAAAGAAAAAGTCCTCACAGCAGATTCTTAACGAAAGATATGAGGCAGGAGATCCAAAAGTTGACCTCCTTAGAGAACCTTCTAAAAAGTTTGATTATTTTGTCCTCTATCCCCGAACCAAGAAACAAAATCTTCCCTCTTTTTCTCTATCCAAAGAAAATTATAGCCAAAACCAGAAACCTCCATTGATCCCATACTACCAGAAAGTCCTCCCCCAAATACCAAAATGCCAATCCAAACCTATCAGTCAAACTCATATACAAAAACCCTTACCTTGCTACATGTTTGACCGTGCTTCACCCTCCTATTCACAAAATTTCACTCCTTTTGAAAGTTTTGATCATCCTCAAACCAACACCAAACATGTTTGGAAAATCAAAAATCCTGCTGGAAACAATCTAGATGGAACCAAGAAACAGGTTTCCTCAGCTGAAGCAGCTTTAAATTGGCAAGCAGAAAATGTTGTTGCACAAAACCAAATCCTTTCAAAGATTCTTAATAATCAACAAAAGATTGCTGAAGCAGTTACTCATACCTTCTCGTCCTCAAATTCTCTTATTGAAGACTTGAAGAAGAAAATACAGACAATTAAGCAAGAATTTTCAACCATTGCTTCCACAGTAAAAGACTTGTCTGTCTCATTCCCTCTCATTGGGCAAAAAGAAAAAGAAAGAAAACAGTTGTTGGTGCAACTTCAGTCTATGGAGAATTCAAGGAAAGAGGTTACCCAAGTTCTTCCAATGCAAGTCTACATGCCCTATAAACCTCGTCAGTCATTGCATAAGGATTTGTCCATAGCCTCACCATTCTCCTCAATTTCTCCTTACCAAAACTTCCAACCATTAACCATAACATTTTCTGATCATTACCCTTTTAAACCAAGCGGAATCTTTCCTAGTATAACATGTTCAACACCACTCCTAGTATAACTAGGAAAGATTCTGCTTGAAAGAGGGAACCTTTTGTAAAAATTTTAGTTGGTTTTTGTTAATACCAGGTTTAAGCTTGATATTAACATGTCGGTCATGGTCACAAATCTAGGTATTGGGTTCAGGACATGACACTTTGTGTTTAGTATTTTTATTGTTTCTTGTTTCGCATATGGTACATTTGATTATTGATTTATATTTATGAGGTTATTCATGATATATGTCTTTTATTTTATGTTTTGTGAAATCAAGAAGTTAAATTTTGGTTTACTTGTATTTTTCACACATGGGTTTATGTGTTTGTCGAGTGTTTTAGGAATTTACAAGTTAATTCAGTCGTAACTACTATCTACATTGGCAACCAATAGATAGTAGTTAGCTTGAATTGTAATTAGAGCTTTTTAAATCTGATTAGATTAATGTATTAGAACTTCAACATGCAATGTGTTATGATCAAAATATAGAGTTTGGGTTTAGACTTGCTCAAAGTATGTTAAATTATAAAATTGAAATCGAGTGATTGCAGAAATTATTGGCTAATATTTGCAAGGCTCGATCGATTAAAACTCGTGCAAATTTAATTTTCTATAGAATTTCCAATTTAGCCCAAGCACGTTTGACGTGTAGGGTTAAGTGTTTTGCTTCACATATAAAAGGAAAAACCCTAGCTACGTTTCAGAGGCCTTTTGAGTGTTGTGTGGTGAATTTTTTGTGAGATCTTGAGATGTTTACCTTCATACACACACATAGGGTTATCAGTCGTGGCGACTATCTACATTGGCAACCAATAGATAGTAGTTAGCTTGAATTGTAATTAGGGCTTTTTAAATCTGATTGGACTAATATATTAGAACTTCAATATGCAATGTGTTATGATCAAAACATAGAGTTTAAGTTTAGGCTTGCTCAAATTATGTTAAATTGTAAAATTGGAATCGAGTGATTGCAGAAATTATTGGCCAAAATCTGTAAGGCTCGATCGATTGAAACTCGTGCAAATTTAATTTTTTGTAGAATTTCCAATTCAGCCCAAGCACGTTTGATGTGTAGGGTTAAGTATTTAACTTCACATATAAAAGGAAAAACCCTAGCTACATTTTAGAGGCCTTTTGAGTGTTGTGTGGTGAATCTTTTGTGAGATCTTGAGATATTTACCTTTATACACACACACATAGCGTTATCAAGATCAAGATTCGTATCAAGAGCTTGATGATTGCTTCAGTTGCTGCTTAAAGAATTTAAAGAAGATCTGAAATCTTTGAGTGGAGTCTCAAAGTTATAAGTAGGAGAATTTGTGGTTGTAGCAGATCAAGGAAAGAAGTAGTCCGTGGACTCAGAGCTGTCACGTGGTCGTGGTAGTAAGTTTTCTACACGAGTTAGCAATAGGATGTTAGTGGTATAAGTCTTATTGTAAACACTTCAATTCTTTCATAGTGGATCTGTTTTTACCTTGAGGATAGCTAGGTTAAATCCCCCCCAAGTTTTTTACTGGTTAGGTTTTCCTGGGTTATCATATCGTTGTGTTCTTTATATTTTCGCATTATTCACATGATATGATTTGTATGTGTTAACTTAGAATTGAATAATTTATCTGAGTAATCACTTGGCTAAATAACTAAGTTAAACATATTGTGTTAAGAGGGCTAAAACTTTACATCTTGGAGACATAGCATAGGCTTTAGAGCATCACCAACAGGTTTGATATCTCTATTTTTTGGAGAATAAATGCTACTGTTTACCTCCTGTTCACACTCCAACAGCTTTTCTATACCCAAAACTTTTCCAAATTTTTTTTAGAGTTGCTACAGTAATTCTCTTAATCTAGAGAATCCTGTAGCAACTCCATATCAATTTTTCTGCTTAAAAAATTCATACATCTCAGTAAAAAACAATTCTTTCTCTCTCCTCTCACAGAGACAACAAACACAACTGCTACAATAAACACAACAATCTTTTCCTCAAACGTCTCAAAACTCTAACATAATCAAATATAAACTCAAAAACATAATCTTAAAATTAATCAAACCATAACAATAAAAGCAAAAAAAAAAGAAAAAGAAAAAGAGGACACAAGCCATCTACCATCTGGGTTGTGTTGGGGAGGAAGACGACCGGCGGCGGCGGAGCGGAAGGCACGGCAGAGCGGAACCATCTAATCCATTTGTTCTTTCTCACTCTACCTCTTTCTTCGTTTCTTATCACAGAGAGAGCTGAATAATGTTTTGAAATCAAGTAGAAAAAGGAAAAAAAAAAAAAAAGTAGAGAAAGAGAGAATCGGAGAAAGACAGAGGGAGGTTCTAGAGAAAGAAAAAAAACAAGAGAAAAAATCTTGTGGACAAAGGACAAAGGGATGAAAGAAAGGAAATATATGTGTATACGTGTGTGGTGGAAACAATCTTATGGGTATACGTGTGTGGTGAGCAAAAAACAAGAGAAAAAGAAAAAAAGAAAAAAAAATGAAACATAAGGATGAAAGAAAAGAAATATTACCATAATATTTTTACAATATTTTCACAATAAATTTTAAGTAAGTGATTGTAATTAGTTAATATTGGTGAGTAAAAAAATAATTTCAGCGGTAGGTTCAAATTAGAACTAGCAACAACTTTCCACATAAGATTTTGATGTGATTCTTGTGAAAGTATTGCGAAAAATGTTGTAAATATAACATTTTTAATTGAAAAATATAATTGTTGAGAATGAATATATGAAGAATAAATGACGATAAAAAAAGAATAAAGAATGAATGGAGAAATAATATTTAAATGAGATAAAGAATGTGATAGAGAATCTGTTAGAAAGTGTATTTGAAAAAGTGAGTAGTTAAAATATAAAAGTCACTGTTCATTCTCCAAACAGTACAAAATTTTACAAAATCTGTTGGAGATGCTCTTAAACCTCTATAACTCACCCATATTTTCCAATGTGAGATTAACCCACTGTTTTTTCTTTTGAGAATACTAAGTATTTTAACACATACACACACAAGGGGAGAGGAGAGAAGGTTTAGTATATCCAAAAGGGCCTAAGATTTAGTATTTTTTATTCATATTTAATTTATAATTTATTTATTTATTTATTTTTTACATATTCTATTATTATTCCCAAAACACTTGTATTATATCCCTTTTAGTAGTCTTATGACTACATGTCCTTTTTCTCTTTCATCTTTATCTTGCTAATGTTGAAACTACCTCATTAGAGATGACAAAATACCTCTACTTTGCCTTGACTCCAATCTTATACACCTTTGCTCTAAGGGATTTTCCTTGCTTGAAAAAGGGGATAGATCATTCGGCACCCTTGACTTGACCCCATCTTGCCTTGTTGCCATCCCTATATTCACTCTCTCTATCTTCTTGGGGCTCTCTTTTGCTTTAGTGTTTCATATGCATTAATGGGATGTTAATTATGTGAAATTCAATTCCATTTTTTAGGAATACGTCACAAAATAAAATCTCATACTATACGACGCTTTATTATATAAGTAGAATATATGTTGTACTCCATAATATATTGAGGTAGTTACTATGTAATAAAAGTTCATCATAATTGTGTTTTCAGATAAAACGCAACAAATGGGAACCACACCATGGAGACAGTGCTTTGCATATGAGATGAATTGCGTTTTCATTCGACAAAGTCGGAAAAAAAAAAGAAAAAAGAAAAAAAAACTATTATCGATTACCATTTGATCCGCAATCTTTACATTCGAGGCCAGGAAGCTTCTATCTTAGAATATCTTGATAATTTCTAATTGGAAGAAGTAAAAATACTTAAAAATAAAAACCCAAAATTTCCTATCCTCAATTCAACTCCATCTGATTCATCCTCAATTATGTTCACGCAAAGGAAACCGAAGCCAATTTCATGGTGGACACGTTTTCTTGGTGCACTGAGTCCCCCACTCCCTCTGTCCCTCAGCTATGATACTGACTACCATTCTATGTATGGGGACAAGTTTGCTGCTTTACTTAGTGGAGTAACTATACTCTCACACTATGCTTAGGATATTGTAAAGAATGAACTGAGAGAGATAGAATTGAGTTTAATCAAAATGAACATAAATGAATTATATATCTACTTCTATCTTGAGTGGATGTTTGAAAGGAAATGAACAGAACGTAAACCAACTTTGTTAAGAAATTTAATTAAAAATAATTAAGTTATAACAACATTATTAATACACCATTACTTTAATAAAAATAGTGATACATGCATTTAAGGAAAAAAATAGATCTATTATAAGGATTTCAGTAAAAATTCATGAAGACATAGAAAATAGAGTTATCTATTGGGCGGAGGCTTAGTGGACTAAGTCCAGCATCCTGTTAGAGATGGAAGCTAGGTTGTGTTGAGTCTCAATCAGTTTGTTAGTGCTGGACTGCCACACTTTGAGGGAACAAAGTTGCACCCTTACTATTAGTAATAGCTTTTAGTGTAATGAGTAAGCGCTTAGTCCTAACATTATCCTTTTATTAAACTCCCAAATAATGGAATGAAAAAAATATTCTTTAAAAATTCTTTTCCTTGCATTCCGTTTTCCATAAAAGTTAGTATAAAAAGAAAGGAATACGTGTTAAGATTGATTTGTATTTATGAGAAAATGAATAAGAAAAAAAAAAAAAAGAAGAAAAAAAAAAAATAAAACTGTATTTAAAGTGAACTTTCATTCTTCATTTTGCTCGTGACCTTTTTTGCATTAGAGAGAAAGAAAGAGAAACTTCATTTTTCTCGTAACCTATTTGCATTAGAGAGAAAGAAAGATAAATTTAGCTTAAGATGTCTATGGGGTCCATAACTCAATTGTATAACAAGCTGAAGCCATATTTGGCAGTATTTCTATTGCAATTAGGAAATGCAGGGATGGCCATAGTTAGTAAGTTTGCTCTAGACAAGGGAATGAGCCAACATGTGTTCGTAGTCTACCGACATGCCATTGCCTCTGTTGTCATTGCTCCTTTTGCCATTGTCTTGGATAGGTCTCCAATTTTTCTCTTCTTATTGTTTACATTTGTTTCAACTCTTTTCTTCAGCATTACACGTTGAACGAGATGAAAAAGCTAATCACATTAATTTATTACTCTTAACAGGAAAAAAAGACCAAAGTTGACCTTCTCTGTCTTTGTAAAGATTGCATTGATCGGCTTATTGGAGTAAGAATTTGGACCACTAAGCAAATAACCTTCAAACAAACACTTTACTATTACTCTTCTCACTTATGCTTTCATTTTCTGCTACTCAGGCCTGTAATAGACCAGAACTTGTTCTACACTGGGATGAAAATGACTACAGCAACTTTCGCAACTGCCATTTGCAATGTTCTTCCTGCCTTTTCAATTGCAATGGCTTGGATTTTAGGGTAACTCTTTCTAGCCCCCATTCACGTTCTTGCATTGCATGCATACATATATTAGGTACAAAAATTTTGGGTTGCTTCAAATTTATGAATGCTTTTGTAGTCTTGAGAAAGTATATCTTAGGAGACTGCCCGGCCAAGCAAAGGTATTGGGGACTATAGTCACGGTTGGAGGAGCTATGTTTATGACTCTGGTTAATGGACCTATGTTGAATTTGCCATGGACTCACGTAAATGGCCATCAAGAATCTGCTAGTTCAGCAAATAATAAACAAGATGTCATCGAGGGCGCTCTCATGATGCTAGCAGGTTGTGTCTGCTGGTCTGCTTTCATTATTCTTCAAGTAAGACTCTAATCGTCATTAATTTAATTTTCAATTTCAGTTTAAAATGATCACACGCACAAACAAGTGGATCAGGTTAGTGGTCATCGAAAAAAATTAATTTAAAACCCCAAAAGCTTATGCATTGGATTAATTGAATAAATAATTTGTGTTTTTGCCACTAAATCGTACATAGCAATAATCAACATCATTAATTGTTGTTGCCGCTAAAATTATTATGATTTTTTTTTCTTTTATAATAGAGTTTACCCCCAAACTGGGTATAATGAATATTTCTTTAACCCACTACATGCTGAATAAAAAGACAATCCACGTGGATTTTTAGTTGGATGACTTATTTAATGAGTCGTGGTATAATACATGTGGATGATGTTATAAATTGTCACATAAATTTGGAGTAAATTGTCACATTATTATTATTATTATTATAATACATGTGGTATAATTGTCACATTATTATTATTATTATTATTATTATTTTATAATCATCAAAATTATTATGATTATCAGAGTATAATAAATGAATCATGTTTTTAAAAGACAATTCATATGCACTTTTGGTCATATGAAATATTTGATGAGATATGTGATTTAATACATTTAAATGGTTTTATAAATCGCCACATAAGTTTGGAAGAAATCCTTGTCCATTTGTTTTATAATCACCAAAACTATTATGATTATTAGAGTATGATACATAAATTCCATTTTTAACATTACAATCAACTTCTTCTTGCACAAGACATTCCAAATTTTTTTTAAAATAATAAAAATTTGATAGCTACAAAAATGGGGAAAAATGAATTTGAACTATGAATGTTTATGTTGAAAATACTAGAAAGTGCCAATTAAGTGACAAGACATTTAACATTTCAAAACGTTTTTGTTAGCTATAATTAGTGATGAAATATAATTGTTGCTTTGTAGGCAATTACGTTGAAATCATACCCAGCAGAACTTTCCCTTACAGTTTTAATATGTTTGATGGGCACACTAGAAAGTTCCATACTAGCCGTTGCAATGGAATGGAATAACCCCACGGCCTGGTCAATAGACTTAGATTCTAAGCTCTTAGCTGCTGTATACGCTGTGAGAAAATCTAACTTTAGTTACATTTTCTTTTGATGTCTTTTCTCGTTGCATTGCTTCTTACAATTTTGTGAGGCTAGCTATGTCTAGGACTTGTATTGATACTCACAATTGAAATTTTATGCAGGGTGTAGTACGTTCAGGGTTTACCATTTACATTCAAGGCTTGATAATGAAGCAAAAGGGACCTGTTTTTGTGACTGCTTTTAATCCCCTAAGCACAATTCTAGTTGCAATTTTAGGCTTCTTCATTCTGTCCGAGATTATGTACTTAGGAGGGTATGTATATCCTACCAGGCCTACTAAATCGAGTGACACAACATTTTTTTACAACTATTAACATGACTTGCTACATTGTGCTTGGAATGCCCATTCAAAATATTTTGTGTCATTAGGGACATTCGTTAGATAACACACTATTTAATTGTTGTAAATGATTTTGATTCGTTTTCTTACAGGGAATTTTCGAAAAAATATTTGGAATAATATATACTGCTATATTTGTCTTACTCATATAATTGAACTATTTTTCAGGGTTATTGGAGCAATTATCATATTTGTTGGCTTATATTTGGTTTTATGGGGCAAAAGTAAGGATCAACTAGGATCGAAGTCAGGCAATGAAAAAAAAATACCAACAGCTCAAAATGTGGCGACTATGGATGAGAGGATAATGACTTCAAATCAAGAATTTATGACCATCAATGTGACAAGTGTTAAATCTACAAATGGGACCGCTTGAAAAGTGCGGATATTGTACATTTATGCTAATTTATAGTTGAAATTGGTTTCTTCCATGTGGAAAAAGTTTCACTCTATAAAAATATTTCATTTAATACTTTTGTTTTTAGACCAGTTTTAGATGTGGTTTCAACTTAAAGGAAGTGCACCAAGTGCAACTAAAAAATATTTGTAAATTTTTTTTTTTATAAAAAATTTAAATATATATATTTTTCAATAATTTGTCTAAAAAAAACATAAATAGTATATACATAAAATGTAGGATATAATGTTTCTCAAAAAAAAAAAATGTAGGTTATAATATGTGTTGAAAATAATTAAGAGAAATAGGAAGAATTTTTAAAATTTAAAATTTTGTCTTTGAGAGGGCCGCTTGAGTGGGCCCTAGGCACAACTAGAGTGAGTCTTGTGTTGGTTCATATTGACAACAATTAGAGGAGTGCTAATTGTGACAGCCCTTTTTTGGCTTGATATGGAAATTGTCGGTGAATAACGTGTGTTATGCACACGTATAGGGTTGCCACTTATTTCACTATAGAAATATAAGAAAGTTTTTATGAAAATACAATTTTATTGAATAATTGGAAGAATTACCTTAATGGATAATAAAGATAGAAAATCATATGGCTTTAATTATAGTTAAGAAAAATATTTTAAGAAATTTTGATCATTATTATGTTTTGAGAGATTGTTTTATTTTATGACATATGCTTCTAATGATAGCCCCGTATCATTAGCCCAAGACACTAATCGGTTTTTAGTGTCGATAGAAATTGAATTCTAGATCTCTTATTCAATTATTGATAACTTTGTGAATTGAACTAATTAGAATCCACAATCATAATTACATTCTAAAAAAAGAAAAAAAAAAGGTACATTATTCTGATTCCTTAGTTACAATTTTCAGAAATTGATGGCTATGTTTTATTACGCACCTTTTCACCTAACATGTCATTATGCATGCAATGCTTGAATTTAAAAATGCTCCACCATTTGATATTGACAGAAATTAAAATCTAATCTAATGCATGATCATATGATTATATCCATAAAAGTGCTAATTAATCCATATCATCCATGAAACTTATATAAGATTTAGTTTTATTCCTGCATGCACAACGTCTTTCAAGTGGTGTGATGATATAGACTAATCTCAATCCATGAGTCTTTCACTTGATTATTTAAGGGAGTTGTGCGTGTTGATATAAATAGGAGATTGTAGTGTATGATTTAAAGAAAAAAATGAGGCTTTAGCCCCTTTGGTTCTTAAGGGAATTTTGGGGCTTTTGGTTTTATGGGTTTTCTAGCCTACTCTGTATAGAGATTTATATGGATGTGGGTCCAAAAATTTTGAAGTGATTAGAGAGGGGGGTGTTGGGCAAAGACCAACCCGGGTAGTGTAGGGAGGGATGTTATTGGGTCCATTTTTTCTAATTGTCGACTGGGCAACTATTTTCCAATGAGATTACGCCACGTGGCATGAAAAAGGAAAAATTATCCAATGAAATTAGGTCATCTGGGGTTATAAAAAAAAAAAAAAATTATCTAAATAGCTGACAAAGATTTTTAAATTCCAAATGTGGTTTTACTCTTTAATCTTTATTGGTTGGCAGATAAAGAAGTTTCCATATACATTATAAACAAAACTTAGGGTGCGTTGAGCAAGTGCCCCTTAGCCTGCACCCGGCAAAGACAATTTTTTTTTTTTTTCTTTCTTTTTGTGAGTGAAGGGGTCTCTTTCGTCTTCTTTTCCCCCCTTTTGGCTATTAGTTATGTTGAAATTTGTCATCTTAAATAGTGGGATTGATTTATTTTGATAGGTGTTCCTCAAATTTGATGCAATTTTCAATCTGGCTTTTGAGAATTATTGTTTGATTGGTGGATTTAGGCAGTAAATGGTACCAATTAAGTTTTAATAAGTTGAGTGGAACCACAATTAGCATTCATATTGTTTTCAAGTTTTTGATTAATCTTATTTTGAATCTTATCCATAATTAGGGAGTCATTTAATTTTTTTTAATTTATAAAAAAAAGTGTATTACACAAATGGGAATTTGAAGGGGGGGGGGGGGGGGGGAACCTTTGAGCATATATATAGATATTAGGTGGTGACTCCCAACACACTCCGTTGCCCCCACAAGCATGATTTAAATGATCGTTTAGTGGTAATTAGCATTTTTTATTTTTATTTTTTTATGATTTCTTACCTCCTAAGTCTATAGTTCAAAATCCACCTCCTCCTCCTCCCACCCCACTATCTAGCTATATCAAAAAGGAAAGAAAAAAATATGCAACAAATGCGAACACGCTGTGAAGACATTGCTTTAAGTATGAGATGGATGGCATTGTCATTCAACAAAGACAGTTAAACAAAACTATTATCACCACTAGTTAAAAAAAGGTTGCAGAGCATGCCTTGGCCTCTTCCAATGCTTTAATTAGTGCCACTAATATATAATCGGCAAACTCAACATTAGATTCCAGAAATGAAGCTTTATAGATCTTATAATATCTTTAGGTACTCAAACTCTTACGGGTAAAGTTTGAAAATTAAAAGAAAAAATAATGTCTTGCATCAATAATTAAACTCAATTCTGATTCATCCTCAGTTACGTTTAGGAAAATTCAACCAATTCTCCACATTGCATATGGACACGTTTTCTTGGTGCACTGAGTCCTCACTCCTCACCTTGGTCAGCGCTGAGTCACTGTGCTTTGCATAGTATGAGGAAAAGATTGCAAGTTTACTGCGTGGAGTGTTAAGATTCTTAACACTTTTAAGAAATTTATAAACAATGATATGAAATTGATAGAATACACTAATACAGGGGCGGCGCTTCAAGCACGTTTGAACCCTCTTACCTGAAATTAAAATTTTATATATATTTATACATATAAAATATACTTTACTAGTTTAATTAACCTATAAAAATATTTTTGCACATCTTGAATTAATTAAATCTCGTACACCCTAATCTCAAATCAGTTCAACCTAAAATCAAACAATAAAAAAAATTAGCAAATTCCAAAACCATATAACAACACATATCAGTCAATCCCAAAACCAAATAACAACACAAAGCACAAAGATCTCTCTCTCTCTCTCTCTCTCTCTCTCTCTCTCTCTCTCTCTCTCAACATGACTGTGTGTGTATATAGTATAAATATAACATAAATTTATAATTATATAATTTAATAATTAGGAAATACAAAAGGTTTGTTAAGATTGTTTGTATTATCATCACGTTATAGTAAATTTTTGTTATAAAGTTAATGATTTGAGAAAAAAAAAAGTAAAGTTAGTAATCATTCAAGCATTTGATTGGTTAAGTAGCTACTAAGTGTATTGTTTATGTATGGTTGAGTGTGTTTGTATAGGTCAATAATTAATACAGTGCAAGTGGGTTGAATTTTATCATTTAGTTTATAATATTTTTATAAAAATAATGACAAATAGATATGATAACTGTAAAATAAAATTGTAATGCCTACTCACATTGATAATAGATAATGACAACTAATAATGAATAATCATGTAATGATTTCAAAATATGAAATTTTTTTTTAAGGAAATTATAAAAATTTATATATTTACTTTTTTTTATTTGGTTAATAACTCGATATATTCAAGTATTCTTTTTATTAAATTGATTTAATTTAAATTTCTTAATCACCCATTAAAAAAGGTTTCAAAGAGCTGCCATTGATAGAATAGGGGCAAAAAAAAAAAAAAAAAAAAAAAAAAGAACATACAAGAATTACATATTTACCTCTCTTTTGTTTAAATGTTTGAAAATAATTGAATAGAATGTAAAGTAACCACATTTGAGATTTGAGTGGAAAAAAATAATAATTTATGACATTATTCTTATTATCATCATCATCATCATCATTATTATTATCATCTTCATCATCATTATGTCAATTCTTTAGCAATAAATATTGTAAAACATATTTCTTTCCATCATTTCCTCCAGATTTTGGAGGGATTAAAAAAGACTAATGACAAAAATAAATAGCAAAAAAGTTTTATTTTTATTTTTAAATTATTTTTTACATTCCATTCCCCCTTTTAATTCCCCTCTACCAAAAGAAAAAAAAAGAAAAAAAAGGACTGTATATATAGTGAGCTCCATACTTCATTTTGCTTGAACCTTTTCACATTAGAGAGAGAAAGAAAGATTCAGCTTAACATGTCTATGGAATCTAGGACTCAATTGTATAAGAAGGTGAAGCCATTTGTGGCAATAATTTTAGTGCAACTTGGCCATGCAGGGATGTCCATAATAGGTAAGCTTGCTCTAAACAAGGGAATGAATCCACGCGTGTTCATAGCCTACCGGTATGCCGTTGCCACTGTGATCATTGCCCCTTTTGCTATTGTCTACGATAGGTCTCCACCTCTTCCCATCTTTTTAAATTTACAAGATTTTCTACTCTTTTCTTCAATTACATGTAGATTAAAAAGCTAATCACATTAATTTAATGCTCTTAACAGGAAGAAAAGGGCAAAGTTGACCTACTCTATCTTTGCCAAGATTATGTTGCTTGCCTTACTGGGGTAAGATTTTAAGCTTTTGGTCTTAAGCTTCAACCAAAACATTTTACATATATATGTATTTTTTGCCCCGTTGGATTACTCTTGAACTTTCATTTTTTACGTCTCAGGCCTGTAGCATACCAGAACTTGTACTACGAGGGGATGAAGCTTACCACAGCAACTTATTCAAGAGCATTGTTCAATGTTGTTCCTGTGTTTACATTTGCAATGGCTTGGATATTACGGTAATTCTCTTTAGTCCCATTCACGTACGTTTATGCATGCATATATACACATGATGTATTAAATATACGGGGTGCTTCAAATATTTGTGAATGCTTTTGTAGTCTTGAGAAAGTAAATATTAGGAGACGAGGTAGCCAGGCAAAGGTATTGGGGACCATTGTCACGATTGGAGGAGCTATGCTTATGACTCTGGTTAAAGGTCCTTCGTGGATTTGGCCATGGACATATAAACATGGCCATCAAGAATCTACTAGTGCAGGAAATAAGCAAGATGTCATCAAGGGTTCTCTCATGATGCTAGCGGGTTTTTTCTGCTGGTCTGGTTACGTTAATCTTCAAGTAAGAGTCTAATCAGCATTAATTAATTTAATTTAATTTGCAATTTCAGTAGTTTAAAGTGAGCATCCTCGAACAAGTGGATCAGGTTAGTGGCCATTTAAAAATCTAATTTAAACCTCAAACACTCATGCAGAGGATTAATTCAATAAATTATGCACGTTCCAAACAGATATTCCAACACAGGAGGAATTCAATCATTGGTATAACATACCAAATCTAAAGAAATAATAATGAAAGTAGTAAACAAAAGAAACAGTCACAATCTGTTAGAACATACAAAACCTTTGTAACATAAACACTATGCAATCTTAACAAAAGTCCTGCTTGTCTTTCCACCGTAGTGGTTCCAAAACTTTTGGAATTCTTCTACGCAAATTTCCTCCACGCATGAACCTTTTTTGCAATGATTCAAACACAAAAATTTGCAACCCTCTTTCACGCAAGTTTTTAGTTTTGTCGCATGACCTTTTGTAAACGTCTAAAGTAATCAACATAATTATTGTTGTTGCCAACATTATTATGACTCTTTTTTTTTTTCCTAGAGATTACTTCCAAACTAGTTTGGAGGAACATTTCTCCAACCCATTACATGAGCAACTCAAAAGAGAATCATTGTACTTCAGCCAATTGACATATTTAATGAGTCATATTTAACACATTAATGATTTTATAAATCACCACAGAAATTTGGAAGAGAACTCTATCCATTTTTATTAATAATCACCAAAATCAGAGTATGATTCATGAATCTCATTTTGTACATTACAATCAACTTGATCTTCTTGCACAAGGCTTTCCAAAATGTTTTTTTTTTTCCCCTTTTGATTTTATAATTTGATGGTTACAACAATTGGAAAAAAGGGGATTGTACACTCTAGAAGTCTCCGTTAGAAACATTAAAAATTGCCAATTGAACTACGATGCTCGTGGCATTCCAAAAAAGTTTTAGTTAGACTTAATCAGTGATGCGATATAATTGTTGTTTTGTAGGCAATTACACTGAAATCATATCCCACAGAGCTTTCCCTAACAGCTTTAATAACTTTGATGGCCACATTGGAAAATACCATAGTTGCTCTTGCAATGGAATGGAGGAACGTCATGGCTTGGTCGATGCGCTTAGATATTATGCTCGTAGCTGTTGTATACGCTGTGAGAAACTCTACATTCACTTACTTTTTTTTTTCTTTTGATGTGCTTTTCTCTTCACAGTGCTTCTTTCAAAAATATTTTGAAGCTTTAGCTTTGTCTAAGACTTGCATTTATAGTCTCAACTGAAATTTTACGCAGGGCATAGTACCTACAGCGTTCAGCATTTACATTTATGGAATGCTAATAAAGGAAAAAGGACCTGTTTTTGTGACTGCTTTTAGTCCACTAAGCGCAATTCTAGTTGCAATTATGAGCTCCTTCATTTTGGTCGAGGCAATGTTCTTAGGAAGGTGCGCATTGATTTTCAATCCTACTAGGCCTACTAAAAAGCCTAGCAACACAACATTTTTCACAGTTATTAACATGACCAACTATGATTAGTGCATAATAAAAATGATATCAATAGTGAATTTAGATGAAAGTAATATTGCTCCAATCATAATATGCCATATTAATAGTTGTAAAAGGAAGTTGTCCCTAGTATTACAATTATGCATAGAGAAAAAAAAAATGTTTGGAATTTTGATTCAAAATCTTTTGTTTCATTTGGGACATTCATCAAAACACACATTATTTAATTATTATTTTTTTTTGGAAAAAGATTTCGAATCATAAACATTGTATGACTATGGACTAACTTAGGCAACTGAATTATTTTTAGCGTTATTGGAGCAATTGCCATTATTGCTGGCCTATATGTGTTTTTATGGGGCAAGAATCAGGATCAACCATTGAAGTCAGGCGCTGAAAAGGTAGTACCAACTGGCCAAAATATAGCTACTGCAGATGAGCGGATGACGACTTCAAATCAAGAATTTACGGCCATCAATATGACAAGTACAAAATCTACCGATGGAACTGCATGAAAATAGCGGATGTGATACATTATATGCTTATTGTTGTAATTGGTGTCTTCTATATGAAAAATGTTCCATTCCTTGTGAGATCATATGCTATACAATAAAATAAAATTTGGATTTTAATGGAAGTGGTCGCACTAGGTAACTATTTTTTCTCCGTGACAAGTGATTACATTTTCATTAATTATTAAATTTGTTTATCTCATTAATGGTTAGGTTAGTTTAATTTAGCTAAAACTTTATTATCTAATAAGTTTTAAGAAATTAAAAATTCTTCACTAAAGGGTCATCAAATAGTCCACGGCCCATAACCCGACCCAGAAACCCAATGGCCCACTGGGTTAATGGGCGGCTCGGCCCGTTGTTATTAAGGCTCATGGGCAGCCCACTAGCCCAGTGAGTCAGGCCTTGGGCTTGTTTTTATGCTCATGGGTACCCGTTGGGCTAGCCCAGTAGCCCAACCCGTTGCCCAGCCCAATGGCCCAACCCAATAACTTATAATTCATAACAAAAATATATAAGAAGTGTATGAAGGATTGATCTTGAGATATTATAGAGCAAATTCTTAAGCCCTCAACCACTAAGATACTCAAAGTAATTATGCTAAATTTAGTTTGCTAAATATATATTTTTTAAGTAGTCTAACAAATTTGAATTAACCATTTGACATTTTTATTATTAAAGATAAAATAAAAAACTATTTAAAGCCTTAATTAAAAAAAATTTAAATAGGTTTCCATCAACAAAACAAAAAATTAAATAGATTTGAATGTAAAAAAATTTGTAATTAAGTATTAAATTCTTTAATTCTTTCCTTAAAAAAAATAGATTGATTATTCCCTTAAAAAAAAATAGATTGATTATTCCCTTATAAAAATAATAAGGAAAGAATCAATTTTATAAAAATAGATAGATTTTTCCCTTAGCACAAGCCCATGGGTAACCTACTAGGCCCAACCCGATTGTCCAGCTCGCTAAAGGCAAAATGGGCATTGCCCATGGGCAGGGTCATGGGCTAAAGTTTTCTCTTTCGATTGGCTGGTCTAGTTTCATTATTCTTCAGGAAAGAGTCTAATCGGCATTGATTTAATTTGCATTTTTTTTTATATAATTTAATTTGCAATTTCAGTTAAAAAGAGCACACACACAAACAAGTAATTTTTAAGCACTTTTAGAGCACAAAAAATGTTGTTTTCTTCTCTCACATTCATGATTAAGCTCACTCATTAAATTCATGGTTAGATCATTATGAATACTAGTATGTAACCCATGCTACCGCACGGGAATTGATATAATTTAATAAAACAATGGAAATAAATATATTGCATTTTATTATTTAAGTGATACTATTGGTTTTGTTTTTTTATTTTTATTAATCATGAGTTTAGTCATGTTTAAAAGACTAAGTTTATTCATGTTTAATAAATCTTAGCATTATGTAATTTTTTAACAAATATTTTTATCATACAAAATTCTAAAGAAAGAATGCTACATAGATATATATATTCAAGGTTGATTTATACATGGTACATATAGCTATGATTAAGTTGCTTTATCACAAACCATTTTTAGCAAAATATTTTAATCAATTAAATGTGAATCTCATAATATGCATTTCATAACAATATATAACAATAGAATAACGTAAATCTCATTAAAAAAAATTTAATCAATTAAAAAGCACTAAAATTATGAGCATAAAACGTAAAGACGAACAAATAGGATAAGTTCTAATTGTATATATGATCTGGAAAACAGCTTGAGTTCATGTTTTCGCCAATTGTATATAAATCTGAGTTTTGAGATCTAAGATCTATGAGTAAAGATCTAAGAAGACTGTAGTTCAATCTTGAAAAGATTCTCATATTTAATAATTAAAAAAAAAAAAACTATACATTTAAAGTCTACCTTTGCAGCAAACACTATATATCTCTTTAACACTCCAAAGAAAAAAAAAAGAAAAAAAAAAAGAGCCCATCATCAATCTTTTAAACCAAAAATTCTTGAGAAAAAGAGATTGAGAACATAGGATAAAAATAAATAGATCTAATGAAAATAGAGAGTGAGAGCTAGATTATAAACCCTATAAAACTTGCAAACAAAAAATAATAAAAAGGAAACTTTTATTGTTGTTTAACAAAAAACTAAAATAGACAAGCAAATGGAGAAAACTAAAATAGAAAAGATGGAAAAAGAAGTAATCAAACCTTAGAAGCATAAACCAAATCATTAAAATTGTGAGTACAATCTGAATCTATGAAAAACCTCTTCTTATATAAGATACACGAATATCCAAATACATGCATTATTGTTAGTGAGAGATACATATCAAATGCCACACCATTCATTGAACAACATAGAGCTATATATGAAAGTTATTATTGGAGAAGGGGAGATGAATCTTGAAATACGCAGATATGGAGAGATGAACCTAAAAAAACAAAAAAACACTTCGAAAATACAACTGATCCACTTAAATTTAAACAAATGGAACCACATAAATCTTGACACATGGCACAAAATTAGGATTCTAATTTAGACTTAAATGGAACTACATAAATGTTGACACATGGCACACATAAATATTGACACATGGCACAAAATTATGATTCTAATTTAGGATTCTAATTTAGAATTCCAATTGGAGTATATATATATATATATATATATATATATATATATATATATGATTTGGAATCTAATTAGATCTAGATTCTTCAATTTTTGCACCCAATAATTCACTTGCTATAAAAGTTAAAAAATTAGACGGGCACATGGCACAAAATTGAACTTCAAAAAAATTCAATTTAAAATCTAATTGAATTCTAAATTGAATTTAGACTCTTTGATTTTTACACCTAATAATTCACTTGATACAAAAATTATAAAATTAGATGAGATACATACCGCAAAATCAAACATGATTTAGAATCTAATTGGATCTAGACTCTTTGGTTATTGCACCCAATATTTCACTTGCCACAAAAATTAAAAAATTAGATAGGGCGCATGACACAAAATTGAACTACAATTAAAATTCAATTTAGAATCTAATTGAATTTAAACTCTTTGATTTATGAACCTAATAATTCACTTGACACATAAATTTAAAATTAGATAAGACATGTGGCACAAAATTAGACTTCAATTTAGAATTTAATTGTATTTTCATAGAGAGTGAGAGTTAGATTATAAACCCCATAAAACTTGCAAACAAAAAATAATAAAAAGGAAACTTCTATTGTTGTTTAACAAAAAACTAAAATAGACAAGTAAATGGCGAAATCTAAAATAGAAAAGATGAAAAAAGAAGTAATCAAACCTTAGAAGCATAAACCAGATCATTAAAATTGTGAGTACAATCTGAATCTATGAACAACCTCTTCTTATATAAGATACACAAATATCCAAATACATGCATTATTGTTAGTGAGAGATACATATCAAATGCCACACCATTCATTGAACAACATAGAGCTATATATGAAGGTTATTATTGGAGAAGGAGAGATGAATCTTGAAATACGCAAATATGGAGAGATGAACCTACGAAAACAAAAAACATTTCGAAAATACAACCGATCCACTTAAATTTAAACAAATGGAACCACATAAATCTTGACACATAGCACAAAATTATGATTCTAATTTAGACTTAAATGGAACCACATAAATGTTGACACATGGCACAAAATTAGGATTCTAATTTAGAATTCCAATTGGAGTTTCTCTCTGCTTCACCTATTATATTTATATATATAGATTAGAGAAGGAAGTACCATTTCTCCATACTCCAAAAATTCTTAAAAATTTTCCCGCAAGAACAAGTTGATCAGGTTAGTTGTCATTGGAAAATTTAATTTAAACCCAAACAGTCATGCATGGGATTAATTGAATAAAATATGCATGTTCCAAATAGATATTCCAACACAAGATTTCAATCATAGTTATAACGTACCAAATCTAAAGCAATTGTTTGTTCGTTTAGACCCTTTAAACCAGATTGTTTAACCTAATATATTAATCAAGTGATTACTTAGATTAATTATTCAGTTCTAGGTTAAACACAAATAAATCATATCATGCAAAATAGCAGAAAATAAATAACACCACAATATGTTGACCTTAGAAAACTGATAAAACGAATCATTTCAAGGGAAAAACCTAGGGAGAATTTGATCTAACTATCCTCAAGGTAAAGCAAATCCACTATAAAAGAATTGAAATTTTTACAATCAGATTTAACTCTAAATCTATTGCTACCTCATGTAGTAACTTACTGACACGATCACGTGCAAGCTCCGAATTCACAAACTTTTTCCCTCCTCGGATTTACACCAATACAAGCACCCTTGCTTGTGACTTTGAGATCCCACTCAAAGGTTTAGCCACACAAACTCTCTAGTTTGTGACTCCAAGACCACTTTTGAAGGTTTAGATCATTAGCAATTGTTGATATTGTTGCAGCAACTTCAGAATTACAAGATCTAATAATATGAGAATGATTTCTAGCAGTGACTTTGATAGAGGAAGGCACAATACCTTTTTGATCTCATAAGAGCACCTCCAGAGTCTCTTAAAAGCTTTGAAAACGTAATTAGGGTTTTCTCTTATACACTATAAGTGTTTCACTTAAAACCTAAAATGTTTAAGCAGAGTTTGGGCTGAAATAGAATTCTCAGAAATTTTCGATTAGATAGATCTAATTTTCGATTGGTCAGATCTCACTGAATTCAAATTGTTCTTTCTGCAACTTGTATGTTCTTGTGTTATGACTTGTAACACCTTGAGCATTGTCTAATAAACTCTATAGATCTAGAAATCTATATCTAGACAAGTTTGTGCTTACGGTTTGCCAGTTGTTCTAAACTTTTAGAACCTGACAGCAATAATATCGTACCCAAACAGTCATGTAGTTGATAATGAAATGGAAAACAAATAAAGAAAATATTCAAAAGAAAAATCATTATGGGTGATCAAACCCCGATAAAAATCCGCTAAAAGAAATAGTTACAATCATTTAGGACATACAAAACTTTGTAACCTAGACACTTGATCTAAGCACTCACAGCAAATATCACGCTCCCCTTTCCATTGTTGTGGTTCCAAAACCATTGGAATTCTTCTACATGAATGAACCTTTCTTGCAACTCGAAAACACTAGAAACCAGCATCAATGATTGAAATAGCAAAATTTGCAACCATCTTTGATGCAAGTTTTGTCACATAACATTTGTCAACATCTAAAATGTTATAGTAATCAACTTCATTATTGTTGTAGCCAAAATTATTATGATTTTTTTTTTTGGTGGAGTTTACTTCCAAATCAATTTGGAGGAATATTTCTCCAACCCATTACTTGGACGATTCAAAAGATAATTATTGTACATTTAGTTATATGACTTTTTAATGAGTTATGGTATTTGTTTAAATAATTTAATGCGTCATGCAATTTAATACATATGAATGGTTTTATAAATTGGCACATAAATTTGGGAGAAAACTCTATTCATTTTTTTTTTTATATTAAACAAAATTAGATTATGATACATGAATCCCATTTTAATGTTTGTTAGTTTTTTTTTCCTTTTGATTTTATATTTTGATAGTTACAACGATGAGGGAAGGAGGATTTAGACTCTAGATGTCTTTGTTAGAAATATCATAAAGTGGCAATTAACTACAAGGCTAGTTATAAGCATTCCAAAAATGTTTTAGTTAGACTTAATTAGTGATGAAGTATAATTGTTGCTTTGTAGGCATTTACGCTGAAATCATACTCCACAGAGCTTTCCTTAACGGTTTTTGTGGGGTACAACAATTTAATAAGATAGCATTGCCACCTGTCATGTCCACGGCCGAGGAGTCCAGTATAGTTTCAAGGAGACCATCCCCTCAGACAATGAGTCCGAGGTGGCAAGCTCCGGCCACATCGATGGCACATCATTAGGGGAGGCCACACTGTAAGGGAAGAACTCCATGGAGAGGGGCCAAGCCTGTCGCGTCTACAGGGATGGGAGCTACCACCACATTAATTGCATCCCACCAAACCCTCTGGCCGTAGAAGACCCCTAGACAGTGCTGTCTTGGTCGTCAACTCAGAGAAAACTTAAGAAGGTGTCTGATGGGACAAGTACTCAAGTAGTGGCCTTCATGATCAACAAATGGAGGGCCAAGATTAATGGAGAAAAGCTATATAATGTAAGGGATCCTCCAGAGAAGGGAGATTTGAAAAAATGGTGGAAGAAGACACTATAGCAACCTATAACAGAAATTGTAACCAAGTCTGAAGAGATATATTTAAGAACCACTCTCCTTGGACTTTGTTGAGGAGTGATTTCTTCACATACAACTTAATTTTCTTTACTTTCCTACTATCCTTAATCCACAGTACGCGTTGGTCTTTCCATTGAAGCCTAGCCTATAGGCCCACTCTTTACAAATTCATTGTGTTGGGCTCTCTAGGCCTTAGTCCTGTTGCTTTTTGGGCCTAATATCCAAAACCCGCCCTTACAATTGGAGTCGTCTGTGGGGAGGCTTGAACTTTAGTAAGATTAATGTTTAGCCATGGTAGGCACAGGGCCTAACCGGGAAGAATTTGTTGGCTCCCAAGGTGAAAATCATTTTCTCAATCTTGAGTGTAGAAGAGATCGGGAGGTTAGCGTGCACACCACACGCACAAGTAACAACTAGTCTTAAGGTGGGAGTCTCATCTCTCATGAGGAAAATAACTAGGAGCCTACATCTAGATATTGACTATTTATGTAGGAAGTTACGCTGCAATCGATGCAGAGGAACTGGCTCGAGTTCTGGCCATTCTTTTGATGATAATGACGATAATAACTACCAGCCTAGATTGAGGACTCCTCCTAGTGAGTCTTTTTTGTGTGACGAGGAGCATCTTGGTAGGTAGAGAGGGAAGAGTCCGTGTTGCGAGGGCTTGAGCAACGATGCTATGAGTAGAGCCCTAAATCAGATCTTCAAGTCACCCTTCACCCATAGGATTGAGGTGGGAAGAATTCCTCGGCGATTCACTCAATCGGCGTTCAGCGTGTATAATTGCAAAACAGACCTTGTGGAGCATGTTAGCCACTTCAACTAGAGAATGGCTATTCACTAGAAGAATGAGACCTTGATGTGCAAGGTATACCCATCGAGTTTGGAGCCTGTAGCGATGAGATGGTTCAATGGCCTGAGGGAAGGCTCTATTGACTCCTTTAATGAGCTTACAAGGGCCTTTGGATCTCGGTTCTTGTAGTAGGGTTCCTCGGCCTTTGGACTCCTTATTGTCCATGGCTATGCAAGAAGGGGAAACCCTAAAGACGTATTTCGACAGATATTGGGAGATGTTTAATGAGATAGATGGGAATTTCGACGACATGGCTATAAGGACATTCAAGGTCAACCTACTTGCCAAACACAGTTTGAGGAAATCTTTGACTGGAAAACCTTTTAAGAGTGTTCATTAGCTCATGGACCGTATTGACAAATACAAGCGAGTCGAGGAAGATCAACAACAAGGAAAAGGGAAAGCTAATGTGGTCCTTCAGGACAAAAGGGGTTTTAGGTTGAACCGATACAACAATAACTGTCCTTAGAAAGATTTTGTTGGGCAATCTGCATCTACAATTGCCCAAGTGGTCAATGCGGTGTTTCAAGAGTCAGTACTCAAATCTTGGAGAAAATTAAGAATGAGCCATACTTTCAATGACCAAATAAGATAGGAGGAGATCTCGTGAAGTGCAATCAAAGCCTTCATTGCCAATACCACCATGAGTGAGGACACACCACATAGGATTGCAAGACTTTGTGAAACCACTTAGAGCAGTTGGTCTAAAGCGGAAAGTTGAAGCAATTCTTGTACCAGCCCAGCGGGCAGAGTGGCCAGGCAAGGTCAGGAGCTTAAGGAAATACTTCTGCAAGACCACATTTGGGTACAATCAATGTTATCCTGGCTGCCCTAGGGAGGACTAGTTCTCAGCCTTCTAGGGTGATGTTTGTGGCTCGGCCATCTATAGGGGGCTCGCCCCTTAATTCGAAGAGGGTTAGATCGGAAGGCCGACTAACTTTGAGCTTTTTCGATGAGAATAAAATTAGAACCTTACAGCCATATAGTGACGCCCTGGTGGTTACCCTCAAGATTGGAGGGTACACCGTTAAGAAGGTGCTGGTAGATCAGGACAATGGTGTTGAGATCATGTACCCTGACCTGTATAAGGGGCTGAAGCTGAGGGCCAGGCCCGAGGATCTGGCTAGCTACAACTCCTCTTTGATAGGATTCGATGGAGAAATTGTCTTTTCGAAAGGTCAAATTAGGCTACCTATTCAGACAGGGTCAGAGGTAGTGGAAGTGAATTTTATTGTGGTAGACACATACTCCCCCTATACTAATATTGTGGCGAGACCTTGGCTCCACGCCATGGGGGCTGTGCCTTCCATCCTGCACTTGAAGGTGAAGTATCCATCAGGGGATCGAGTCAAGGAACTAGTGGGAAGGTAATCTATGGTCAGGCAGTGCTTGGTGGCTGTAATCTGGCACTAGGTCGAGAATGAACCCTCGGCTGCTGCCGACCAGGTTTCATAGCAGTTAAAGGCACAAGAGTGGCCTGCAGACATGGTAGTGGTAGAGGTTGAATGTGAGGAGCTAGAAAGGGTTGTTGTCGATGATGATGATGGCAAGTTCTTCCAAATCGGAGTCCAGTTGCTTCCTCAAGAGAAGGAGGAGTTAGTAATGTTTCTTAGGAAGAACCTCGATGTGTTTGCGTGGAGTGCTTATGAATCCCCTAGGGTGGATCTGAGCTTCATTTTCCATCACTTGAACATCAATCCATCCACTGCCCCCAAAAAGTAACCACCTCAGCAGTCATCCAAGGAACATTTTGATGCCGTCAAAGAGGAAGTGACTAGGCTTAAGCGGGCGGGGGCTATCAAAGAGATGTTTTACCTTGAATGGTTGGCCAATACAGTGGTGGTGAAGAAGAAAAGCAAGAAGTGGAGGGTATGCGTGGACTTCACAGATTTGAACAAGGCCTGCCCGAAGGACTCCTTCCCCATGCCTTGGATAGACCAGTTGGTGGATGTGACGATGGGCCATCCTCAGATGAACTTCCTAGATGCCTTTCAAGGGTACTACCAAATACCATTAGCCTTGGAAGTATAAAAAAAGACAGCTTTTGTTATGCCTACTGGAAACTACCATTACAAGGTGATGCCCTTTAGGCTGAAGAATGCGGGGTCTACTTACCAGATGATGGTGACCAGGATGTTCAAGTCATAGTTAGGGAAAAATATTGAAGTTTATATAGATGATATGGTGGTAAAAATTAAGGTAATATCTGAGCACATGGGTGACCTCGGGAGCATCTTTGAAATACTCACAAACTGCATCTCAATGCTTCTAAGTACTCATTCGGCATCGGCTCAGGTAAATTTATAGGCTACATGGTCAACCATCGTGGAATTGAAGTCCACCCTGACCAGATTAGGGCAATTAATGATTTGTAACCTCCTCGAAATCCCAAAGAGGTCCAAAATCTCAGTCGGTAGATAGGTGTAGGCCTTTCTTCCAATTGTTGCACAAGTGGAAAGAGATTTGAATGGACTGAGGAGTGTGCCCAAGCCTTTCAGCAGCTGAAGGAATACATTTCTTGACTGTCTATTATGTCCAAGCTCAAGGAAGAGGAGGTCTTATTTGCTTATATTGCAGTAGCCTCCCATGCGGTGAGTTTAGTACTAATACGAGTTAACAACAAAGTGGAGAGACCAGTATATTAAGTTAGTAAGTCATTGCATGAAGCGGAGATTCGCTACCAGGGGCGTAGCTAGGAATTTTTACATGAGGGGGCCAATTCGAAGTATTAATATAAAAAACATAAATCATAAGTCTATTGAATATAAAATTTCTGAATCGCTAACATCTTTTTTCTTAAAGAATGCATCAATTGTTTTTCGTTTGCTCATAATTCTTTTAGCTTTAAGAATATAACTCAAAAATTAACCTGAAAATAACTTTAAAAAAAAAAATTTTAATTAGAAATTTTTACTTAGTTATAATATGGATATTATTCGTACTCAAGAAAAAAAAAAATTTCCACTATAATTTAAACATTCAACCCATTATCATTCCTACTATTAAAATTTTCTTGTATTTTAATTTCTTTTAATTAAGAATAACCCCTCAAACAAAAGCAGAAATTAAACTAATAAAAACAAAAATTAAACACACAAGTACACAACATAAACCAAACAATTTAACAACAGTCAACGCACAATGCCACATGATATCTAACTAATAAAAAATAGGTAATAAATAAATAAAAAAAATTACTTTAGAAACCTTATCTTCACTTCGCCCTTGTTTATCTTCCCTTCAAGACTCATCAGTCATCACAAATAACCTCCTCATGCCCATGCCTTCAACCATATATTTATCTAAAAATCTATCAAAAATTAAAAAGCATGTGAATATTTAAGTGTAGATAGTTGAGAAAAAAAAAAAAAAAACACTAAAAAGAGATGAAGCAGAAGCTGAAAACTCACCCTTTGCTACGCCCTTGCTCTGAATGATTTATTTTAAGAAAGCAAGAAGAAAAAAAATAATGGTCAGTTATTTTTTTGGGATCGTGAGGACTAAGTTTGAGAAGAGGGCTGAGCTGAGCTGAGCTGAGGGTTTTGTTTTGTTTAGGGGCTACTAGAACTAGTGGAGTGAGCGGTGGGGTCTGGGTTTGGCATGTACATAGACAAGAAAAGAGTAAAGAGAAACAAAAGAAAGGGTTAGGAAGTTTCTGATTTTGAGTTGGAGAATAGGTGATAAAGTGATGTTTTGTTGGGTATTTTTTGGGTATTTAAATATATGTGGGTTGTGGGCCATATTTTGTTTTATTAGAGGAGAAAAAGGCCCTGAAACTTGGAGATGGTGCCTAGAGTCAGTGGAGTGAATTGAAGTATAAAAGTATTGATAAGAAATGGGAGGCGGGGGGGTTGGATTTACATGATTAGGGGGGCCCAAGTAAAATTTATTCATAAGCTAGTGGACACCTTTTTTTTTTTTTTTTTTTTTTTTTTTTTTTTTTTTTTTTTTTTTTTTTTTTGGTGCAGGGACCAAGGCCCTCCCAAGGGGCAATATGGCTCTGCCCCTATTCGCTACCTACCTCTAGAGAAGGCCATTTTGGTGGTGGTGCATGCAACGCGCAAGCTCCCTCATTACTTCCAAGCCCACACGGTTGTAGTTTTAACCTAACTTCCTCTTCAATTCCTACTTTGGAGAGCTGATTACACGAGAAGGGTCACCAAATGGGGGACGATCCTAGCGGCTTTTGATATCAAGTATATGCCTCATACCTCTGTTAAGGGACAAGTCCTCGCTGACTTGGTTGTTGAGTTTGCTGAATCCCCTCTAGAAATGGAAGGAGAAGAGCTTAACATCAATGGGAAATCAGTCGGGGTGGTGTCCTTGCAAGAACCTCTAACCTAGAGAGTATATGTTGATGGCGCGGCTAATCAAAAGGGATCTAGAATGGGGCTAGTTGTGATATCTCTTAAGAAGATCATTATTGAGAAATCCTTGAGATTGGGCTTCTCAGTCACAAATAATGAGGCTGAGTATGAGACCTTGTTAGTGGGAATGGATATGGTTCATAAAATCGAAGGAACAACGGTGGAGATGTTCTTGGATTCAAGGCTGGTTGTTGGACAAGTAAATGGAGAGTTAGAATTATGGATTTGTGTAAACCCACTGATCCAAAAAGGGAAAAGGTTCAGATCCATCAAGTTAGGGCAGGGCTTAGTTGGATGGATCCTATTATGCTATTCCTCAGGGATGACGTCTTGCCTGGGGGGAAGATGGAGGCTAATAAGGTGCGGAGGAAAGCTCCTCATTTTTTGGTTGTCCGAGGATCAGAAGTTGTACAAGCACTCTTTTTCTAGACCATACTTGCTATGCATTTACCCTGACGCGGTAGAACCACTCCTAGAGGAGCTACACGAGATGATTTGTGGGAGCCATACGGGAGGCAAGTCCTTGTCTTATAGGGCTCTCACTCAAGGAAATTGGTGGCCAGACATGCAAAAGGGGGTACAAGAATAAGTGAAGAAGTGTGACCAATGCCAGAGATTTGCTCCTAACATCCATCAGCTAAAAGGTGTGCTTAACCTTTTGTCTAGTCCCTAGGCTTTCGCTCAATGGGACTTGGACATTGTAAGGTCCTTCCCTAAAGCAGCAGGGAATAGAAGGTGGCTCTTGGTCAGCACTGATTACTTCACCAAGTGGGTTGAAGCGGAGCCGTTAGTGAATATCAAGGACTTGGATGCCAAGAGGTTTGTGTGGAAGAATATTGTCACTCGATTTGAGATTCCTTATACCATCATCTCAGATAACAGATTTCAGTTTGACAGCAAAGCTTTCAAAAGTTACTTTTGTGAATTAAGGATCAAGAACTGATACTCAACTCCGGCTTACCCACAACGGAACGGATAGGCCGAGGTTGTCAATAAAGTCATGGTAAATGGACTCAAGAAGAGGTTGGATGATGCAAAGGGTGGGTAGAAGGGCTGCCACATGTTCTTTGGACGTATCAGACTACCTCTAGCGGGTTCACAGAGGAAAACCCATTTTCAATGACTTAAGGGGCTGATGCTATGATCCCTCTAGAGACTGGGTTACAACGCTGAGGACGAGCTTATTCATTCCGAACAGCAATGACAACCTACTAGAAAAATGTTTGGATTTAATTGAAGAACAAAGAGAAAAGGTCATTGTTCAATTAGCATATTATCAGCAAAAGTTCAAATAGGGGTATAACTCTAGTGTGGAGTTAAGACTATTAGCCCCTAGGGACCTGGTATTGAGAAAGATTTTGGGTATTGCAAAAAACCCAGCATGGAGAAAGTTAGGGCCCAATTGGGAAAGGCCATACCGTATCACCTTGGTAGCTGGTATAGAAGCATGCTTCTTAGAAGATCTGGACGAGCATGTTGTACCACGCCCCTAGAATGTAAATAATCTACGAAGGTATTATTATTAATGAAAGGAAATTCAGCCATGTTTCTGTCATAGTTATGTGTCTTCCTAGTCACTTGTTTGAATATTAAAGAGAACCTTGGTCATGCTTGGCTTCTTATACCACATACCTTGGGTAAATTAATATTCATAGATATTTGCTTAAGTTTTAAACAGAACTTTGGTTATGCATGGTCTCTCGAACCATATGCCTTGGGTAAATTAATACTCTCCATTACTGGTTTGAATATTAAACAGAACCTTGGTCATGTTTGGCTCCTCAGACCACATACTTTGGGTAAATTAATATTCATGGATATTTGCTTAAGTGTTAAACAGAATTTTGGTTATGCTTGTTCCCCCAAACCACATGCCTTGGTAAATTAATACTCTCCATTACTTGTTTGAATATTAAATAGAACCTCAGTCATGCCTGGCTCCTCGGACCATATATCTTGGGAAATTAATATTCATGGATATTTACTTAAGTGTTAAATAAAACCTTGGTTATTTTCCTAGCTTCTTGGATTATAGGCCTTGAGTAAAATAACACTTCGTAATTTCACCAAGACTGGGACCTTGGCATATGCATCACCAAGAGGAAACGAGGACTCATCTAGGGTTTGGGTTAAAAGGCTCTGAAGGTACACTCATGGGGTACTCCTGAAATAAGAGACCTCAAACGTCCCCTTTTTTCTACTTAGTGTTTTTCTTGTCTTTAAGGACTTAAACATTTCTATTGATTATGCAGTTTTTAGTGCCAACACATAGTTGCTCTTCTCACTGTTTACATGGGTTTGATTTATTTGAATTAATAACAATTCATTACTATTAGTCTTTTGTCAAGATATGGGTTTTCACCCTTAGATGCCTCATTAAACTGACCCCTCAGCAAAAGACAGAACATACATCATAGCTACTTAGAGATGAGGTATCTATTCATTGTTCAAGAGAAGAGGTACATTTTGAATAGGGCAAACTGCCATAACAAAAGAAAATTACATAATAGAAGGAAATTGCATGACAAAAGAAAAAGACAACATCAAAAGAGAAAAGTCCTAAACTAGTCCTTGGCTGGAGAAGGGTACCCTTTGCTGCCTGGCTGGGAGGTAGGGGGTCAGATGCCTTGGAATTAGCTTCCTTCGCCTTGGAGACAACATCTTTAGCCTTGGGAGTAGCATCCTTGACCTTAGAAGCAACCTCTGGGCCTTTGGCCTCTGGTAGGGGTTTGGCCTCCTTACCTTTGCCTTTGTCCTCTGGCTGAAAACCACCCTGGCCAACCCCCTTGCCTTCATCCATCTCCACCTCCTAGCCTTGGTCCCTAGCCTTGCTAGGCCCTTTAGAGACTTTGGAAGGAGGGAGAGAGACCTAGGTGGTAGAAGGCAGCTCAGAGGCAATTGTCGCTAGGGCAGCATCCACTTCAGGGCCCAGAAGCACTGTTGAAGCTTCGCGGATGTCTGAAGGATAATAGATGTTTTCATCTCTCCGCTATTTAGAGGCGGTAGGGACGCCTGCTAGGCTGAGCGCCTGTGTCCATATTTCCTGGCAGTACTCCCTATAGACCTTAGCCAGCTCCTTCGCCAAGCGGGCCTCGGTCTCCTGCACCTTGAGATTGTAGGATTTACACTCTGAGGCCTCCACAGCTTCCTTGGTTGTCTAAGCAGCTTCCTTGGCCTTCCCTAATTTTGCCTTCAGATCCAGAACCTGCTATTTCGCTGTGGCCAGCTCTATCTCAATATGATAGAGCTTTATGTGCTGCTCCTCAGCTTGGTCTTGGGCGTTCTTCAAGCCGGCCTCAGTGCTCTTCTATGGTCTCTCCTCAGCGGTCAAATTTGTAGCGAGCTCTTGGTTCTTCTACTCAGCGGTGCCCAAGGCCTTGCTAGTCTCGGTGTAGGGGTTGGCCTTGACCCTAGCATCCTTCACCCACTCTTCAGCCACAAATACCTCTTGGATGGCCTGCATAGAAACAACAAAGGAACACGTTATTAAGTAAGAGAAAGGTGGCCTGGCAAGATGCCAGCAAGGCATGCCAAGAAACTTACCAAGGCCAAATCCCTCTTTAGGGATAGAAAGAGGTCTAACTGCCTCACATTCTTCAGTGCAGACATATCCCTCGGCATTAGGAGAGGCTACTTTAGGGCTTCAATGAGGTAGTGCGCGTGCCCTTTTTGGAACTCTCTGGCGCTGAAGTTCCACGATATGGCAGCCCCATCCAGCTCCACCCGAGGATCCCCGGTTAGGTTCTAAAGGCGCACGTCGGCCACAGTCTGGTCCTCCTTGCTCTCGACCAAGAAGGCCCTTCCTTTGCCCTTAGCCATCTTTTGCTGCTTGGGAGGAACCCCCTCATTTTGAAGGACCAACTCCCCCTCTTAACCACCTCCTTCTCCTTCTTCCTTTTCTTCAGGTTGGCAGGGGAAAATGGGTTGACTGGAGGAGGAGAAGGAGGGGGAAGAGTAAAAGGAGGCTGAGACCCCGAGGCATCCTTGGGCGTCGACCCTTTAGTCCTATCCGTGAGGGGATCACAGAAACCTCTCTTCCTAGTTAAAGACATTTCTTCTTCTTCTTACTCTAAGCTGATGACTGCATGTACAACTACGAATTTCAAGGTACGAACACCTGAGGATCTGTCAGCTCTTCCTTGAAATTCGAGACTTGGATCACTCCTTGCTCTTCTCTCCCTTCCTTGAGTTGAAATTGGTCTATCTCAGTCTTAAGTGACAGGCGCGAGGAAGCTGTCTCTTCTCTAGAAGCCACTACTTCATGGAAAAAATGATGGGAGGGTAGCTCAACTAGCACAACATTTTCTTGAGCTAAGAATTTGAGCGTTATGACGTCTATCCGAGCCAACTAAGGATCACCGGCTCTAATCGTGTGACCCACGTCCTAGAACTTCTCGAACTAGGGCTCGAAGTCGAGGATGAAATGGACGACTCTCAGCTATCTGTCCTCGCTTACAAATACCTCAAATCTCAACACTCTATTAAGATCGGGAACGTTGACGAAGCTGATATTAGGAGCTACGTATCTTTTATCTGCAAAAACAGCCGAGAAGTAAAACCACGGTCAGAACAAAGAAGCCCTCCATAAAAAAGAAGCAAAATACTAAAGGAAAGGAAAAGACAGCGAAACTACATAACTAATGCCCATGTTAAAAGACCTAAACCTAGGGTGCCTCACTTGACTCTCCTTCTTGGACTGGGCAGTGAAGACTGTCATGCCATTCACTCGAGACAATCAGAAAGTCATCTTTCATGCCCTTGTTGGATTTAAGGAGACACGAGGTGAGCCTTACAACAGAAGACCTAGACTTGAGGTAATACCCTAAGTCTGCGAGCAGATGGCAATTGTACATCCAAACGACCTTTGCTCGTTGAGAGCGTCTACACTACCCAAGACTCTAAATAAGTTAAGCGAGCACTAGTGAAGCCAAATCCTGTGGGCTATCGAGTAGTCCTTAGTCACCCTCCCCTAGGTAGCCTCATCCCCCCTTATAAAAAGACGATCATAGGGATAACTTCTTCCCCCTCCCTTCTAAGGTTAATCCATCCCCCCGGAGGGCAATACTACAGGGAAACGCCTTAGGGAATGTGATACAAGGTCCTTAAACCCTCCATACTGGCGAGAGAATCTACTAGGTGAGCAAACCTACCCATCTAAGCAGGCTAAGCTGAAGTGAGAAAAAATTTTGTGAGGAAAGGAAATAGAGAATAGAGGGCCAAGGAGACTAGCCGAGGAGAAAAGAACCTAAAAAGGAAAGAATTTACGAGAATAAAGGTAGAGGACACTTCAGGGTTTCTTGAGAATCTGAAGATTTGGAGAGTCTTGAAAGTTCAAAAATTTGGAAAGTGAGAGAAATAAATCCCCCAGGCGCCTTGTATAGAAGGCGGAGTTTGGTGGGAGGTATCCCGCCCCAAATTTCAAGGAGAAATCCCAGTCGTAGGATCTCCATCTCATCGTAAGATGTAGGAGACAAGACGCCGCCTAGAGCATTAAATGATGTTGCGGACTCTGAAGTGCCAAGAGTAGTTATAGGACATGCAAAGTGACACCCTCACGTGGGAAATTCAAAAAAGCGTGTGGAAGCAATTACTCAAGCCAAAACCTTGTTTTCCTCCTCGGATAAGAGGGGGAAAAAATTAGAGTTTTGAGTGGCTATAATGGGGTATAGCAATTTAATAAGGTAGCACTGCCACGTGTCATGTCTGTAGTTGAGGAGTCTAGTATAGTTCCAAGGAGACCATCCCCTTGGATAATGAGTCTAGGGTGGCAAGCTCCAGCCTCATCTATGGCACATCATCAAGGGAGGCCACACTGTGAGAGAAGAACTCCAGGGAGGGGGGCCAAGCTTGTCGCGTTTGCAGGGGTTGGGAGCTAACACTATAGTAATTGCATCCCACCAAACCCTCTGACTTCATTTATGTGAAAAAGACTCCTAAACAGTGCTATCTTGGTCATAACAACTCATAGAAAACTTGGGAAGGTGTCTGATGGGACAAGCACTCAAGTAGTGGCTTGCATGATCAATAAATGGAGGGCCAAGATTAATGGAGAGAGGCTATATAATGTAAGAAATCCTCTAGGAAAGGGGGATCTGAAAAAATGGTGGAAGAAGACATTGTAGCAACCTAGAACAGAAACTGTAACCAAGTCTGAAGAGATATGTTTAAGAACCACTCTCCTCGAACTTTGCTGAGGAGTGATTTTTTTTGCATACAGCTTAATTTTCTTTACTTTCTTACTATCCTTAATCCACAGTACGCGTTAGTCTTTTCATTGAAGCCTAGCCTATAGGCCTACTCTCTACAAATTCATCATGTTGGGCTTTCTGGACCCTAGTGCTATTGCTTTTTGGGCCTAGGATCCAAAACCTGCCCTTACAGTTTTTATTTGGAAATTGCTAATGAATAATGTGAGTTGTGCACATGTATAGATTTGCCACATTTTTTACTATAGAAATATAAGAAAATCTTTATGAAAATACATTTTTATTGAATAATTTGAAGAATTACATTGATGGATAATAAAGATAAAAAATTATGGCTTGGGTCCTAACTAAGAAATGGAATTTAAGAAACTTTGATCATAATTCCATTCTGAGAAAGTATTTTAACTTATGACGTCCGTTTTTTATGATAACTCTTGATCATCAAACCAAGACACCAATCGGTTTTTTGTATAAGCGGGTATTGAATCCAAAATTTCTTATTTAACTATCAAAGACTTTACTTGTTGAATTAACTGGAACCCACGATCATAATTATATATATATATATATATATATATATATATTTTAAAGGTACATTATCTTGATTCCTTAGTTACAATTTTCAGAAATTGATGGCCATGCTATATTACGCAGCTTTTCATCTAACATATCATTATGCATGAAATGCTTGAATTTAAAAATGCTCCACCATGTGATATTGATAGAAATTAAAATCTAGTCAAATACACGATCATATCATTATAAAGGTTTAGTTTTATTCCTGCATGCACAACCTCTTTCAAGTGGCGTGATGACAGATTTCTTCTATGGAAAGGAAACGCTCAACTTCTCGATCCACGAGTCTTTCACTTGATTCTTTAAGGGAGTTGTGCTTGTTGATATATGTAGGAGAAGTATGATTTGAGGAAAATAATGATCTTTTAGCCTCTTGGGTTCTCTTAAGGATTTTTGGGCTTTTGGTTTTATGGGTTTTCTAGCCCACTCCGTTTAGAGACTTATATGGATGTGGGTCCAAAAATTCCGAAGTGATTAGAGAGGGGGATGTTGGGCAAACACTAACCCGGGTAGCGTGGGGAGTTATGTTCTTGGGTCCATTTTTTGCCCTCATTTTTTGTATTTTTTTTAATTGTTGACTGGGAAACTATTTTCCAATGAGATTAGGCCACGTGGCATAAGAAGGAAAAATTATCCAATGAGCTTAGGTCACCTGGGGTGATAAAAAAAAAAAGTTTTCTTTGAATAATTGAAAAGAATCATGAATTACTAATGTGGTTTTGCTCTCTATTGGGTGGAACATAAAGAGCTCTCCATACCATGATATGATCATTTAATATTCGGAAAGTTTTGAACATTCCCATATACATTCTAAACAAAACTAGGGGCGTCTTGAACAAGTGCCCCTTAGTCTACACCTAGCAAAGACAATTTTTTTTCCCTTTCTTTTTGTGAGTGGAGGGGTCTCTTTCGTCTTCTTTTCCCCCCTTTGGGCTATTAGTTATGTTGAAATTTGTCGTCTTGAATAGTGGGAATAATTTATTTTGATAGGTATTCATCAAATTGGATACAATTTTCGATCTGGCTTTTGAGAATTATTGTTTGATTGGTGGATTTAGGTAGTAAATGGTCCCAATTAAATTTTAATAAGTTGAGTGGAACCACAATTACCATTCATAATGTTTTCAAGATTTTGATTAATCTTATTTTGAATCTTATCCAGAATTAGGGAGTCATTGAAACCTTTTTTTTTTTTTTTTTTTAATTTATATATACATATATATATAAAAAAAGAGTGTACTACACAAATGGGAATTTGAAGGAGAAAAAAAAAAAAAAAAACCCTTCGAGCATATATATATATATATATATTAGGTGGCAACTCCCAACACACCACGTTGTGCCCAAACGTGTGATTCAAATGATCGTTTAGTGGTAATTAGCATGTTTTTCTATGATGTCTTACCTCCTACGTCTATGGTTCAAAATCCACCTCCACCTCCTCCCCCTAACCCCACTATCTAGCTATATCAAAAAGGAAAGAAAAAAATATGCAACAAATATTGCGAACATGCCGTGAAGACATTGCTTTAAGTGTGAGATGGATGGCATTTTCATTCAACAAATACAGTTAAACAAAACTATTATCACCACTAGTTAAAAAAAGGCTGCAGATGATGGCTTGGCATCTTCCGAAGCTCTAATTAGTGCCACTAATATATAATCGGAAAACTCAACATTAGATTCCAGAAATGAAGCTTTATAGATCTTATAATATTCTTGAGGTACTCAAACTCTTACAGGTAAAGTTTGAAAATTAAAAGCAAAATTAATGTCTTGCATCAATAATTAAATTGAATCTGATTCATCCTCGATTACATTTAGGCAAATTCATCCAATCCCCCACATTGCATATGGACACATTTTCTTGGTGCACTGAGTCCTCTCGCTCCTCACCTTGTTCAGCGCTGAGTCACAGTGCTTAGCATGGTATGAGGAAAAGATTGCAGGTTTACTATGGGGAGTGTCAAGATTCTTAACGCTTCAATAAATTTATAAATAATGATATGAAATGGATAGAATACACAAATACAGAGGCAGCGGTACAAGCACGTTTGAATCCTCTTACCTGGAAAAAAAAAAATTTATATATATACATATAAAGTATACTTACTAGTTTAATTTACCTATAAAAATATATTTACATCCTGAATTAATCTCGCACACCTTAATCTCAAATCAGTTCAACCTAAAATCAAAAAGTAAAAAATATTAGCAAATTCCAAAACCATATAACAACACATATCAATTAATCCCAAAACCAAATAACGAGGCAAAGCACAAAGATCTCTCTCTCTCATCATGAATGTGTGTGTATCATATAAATATAATATAAATTATATAATTTAATAATTAGGAAATACAAAGGCTTTGTTAAATTTGTGTATATTATTATCATATTATAATTAGTTTTTGTTATAAAGTTAGTGATTCGAGGAAAAAAAGAAGAAGATAAAGTTAGTGATCGTTCAAACATTTGGTTGGTTAAGCAGTTATTTAATATAATGTTTTTGTGTGGTTGAGTGTGGTTGTGTAGATCAATAATTAATATAGTATAAGTGGGCTAAATTTTGTCATTTAATTAACAATATTTTTATAAAAAATAATGATAAATTGATATGAAAATTACAAAATAAAATTGTAACATCTATTCACATTGAAAATAAATAATAACAAATGATAATAAATTATCATATAATAATTTTAAAATATGAAAATTCATAGAAGGAATTTGGAAAATTTATATATTTACGTGTATTTTATTTAGTTGATAACTTAATAAATTCAAGTTTCTTTTTGTTAAATTTGTTTAATTTAAATTTCTTAAAGACCCCTTGAAAAAAAAATTCAAGGAACTGCCACTGATAGAATAGAAAAGAAAGAAAGAAGGAAAAGAATAGAATGTAAAGTAACCATATTTGGGATTTGAGTGGGAAAAATATTTATGACATTATTCTTATTATTATCATCGTCATCATCATTATTTCATTTCTTTAACAAAAAATATTATAAAAAATATTTCTTTCCATCATTTCCTCCAAATTTTGGAGGGATTAAAAAAGACTTATGACAAAAAGAAATAGTAAAAAGGTTTTATTTTTTCTCTCCTATTAAACTCTCAGGAATGAAAATAATTTTTTATTTCTTTAATTATTTTTTACATTTCATTCCCCCTTTTAATTTCCCTCTCCCAAACAAGTAATAAAGGTGGAAGTGTTATGATTGATTTTTATCCAAGAGAAAAAGAAAAAAAAAAAGAAAAAAAAGGGACAGAGTATATATTGTGAACTTCATACTTCATTTTGCTTGAACCTGTTCACATTTGAGAGATAGAAAGAGAAATTTAGCTTAACATGTCTATGGAGTCTAGGACTCAATTGTGTAAGAAGGTGAAGCCATTTGTGGCAATAATTTTAGTGCAACTTGGCCATGCAGGGATGTCCATAATCGTAAGCTTGCTCTAAACAAGGGAATGAATCCACGTGTGCTCATAGCCTACCGGTATGCCGTTGCCACTGTGATCATTGCCCCTTTTACTATTGTCTACGATAGGTCTCCACCTCTTCCCTTCTTTTTAAATTTACAAGATTTTCTACTCTTTTCTTCAATTACATGTAGATGAAAAAGCTAATCACATTAATTTAATGCTCTTAACAGGAAGAAAAGGGCAAAGTTGACCTACTCTATCTTTGCCAAGATTACGTTGCTTGCCTTATTGGGGTAAGAATTTAAGCTTTTGGTCTTAAGCTTCAACCAAAACATTTTACATATAATATATATATATATATATATATATATATATTTGCCTACTTTTTTTTTTTTTTTTTGAGAGAGAGTTTGCTCCTGATGATATAGCTCTTTATCATCAGACCAAAATACCAATCAGTTTTTGGTGTAGGCGAAAATTGAACTTCAAATTTCTTATTCAACTATCAGAGACTTTACCAGTTGAACTAGCTGGAACCCAATATATTTGCCTAATTGGATTGCACTTAAACCTTCATTTTTTACTTCTCAGGCCTGTAGCATACCAGAACTTGTACTACGAGGGAATGAAGCTTACCACAGCAACTTACTCAAGAGCATTGTTCAATGTTGTTCCGGTGTTTACATTTGCAATGGCTTGGATTTTACGGTAATTCTCTCTAGTCCCATTCACGTACGTTTGTGCGTGCATATATATATATATATATATATATATATATATATATATATATATACATGATGTATTAAATATACGGGGTGCTTCAAATATTTGTGAATGCTTTTGTAGTCTTGAGAAAGTAAATATTAGGAGACCGGGTAGCCAGGCAAAGTTATTGACCATAGTCACGATTGGAGGAGCTATGCTTATGACTCTGGTTAAAGGTCCTTCGTGGATTTGGCCGTGGACACACGAACATGGCCATCAAGAACCTACAAGAAATAAGGAAGATGTCATCAAGGGTGCTCTCATGATGCTAGCAGGTTTTTTCAGCTTGTCTGGTTACATTAATCTTCAAGTAAGTGTCTAAGCAGCATTAATTAATTAATTTAATTTGCAATTTCAGTAGTTTAAAGTGAGCATGCTTGAAGAAGTGGATCAGGTTAGTGGCCATTGGAAAATTTAATTTAAACCCCAAACACTTACGCAGTGGATTAATCGAATAAATTATGCATGTTCCAAATAGATATTCCAACAGAGGAGGAATTCAATCATTGGTATAACATACCAAATCTAAAGAAATAATAATGAAAGTAGTAAAAAAAAAAGATAACAGAGTCGAAAACCAGTTAAGAAATTATCCCAAAAGGATAATTACTTTGGTACAAACCCTGAAGAACATCCACCAAAAGAAACTGTCACAATCTGTTAGAACATACAAAACCTTTGTAACATAAACACTATGCAATCTCAACAAAAGTCCTGCTTGCCTTTCCACCGTAGTGGTTCCGGAATTCTTCTACACGAATTCCTCCACAAATGAACCTTTTTTGCAATGACTAAAACACAAAAATTTGGAATCCTCTTTCACGCAAGTTTAGTCGCATGACCTTTGTCAACATCTAGCTAAAACATTATAGTAATCGACATCATTATTGTTGTTGCCAAAATAATTATCACTCTTTTTTTTTTTTCCTAGAGATTACTTTCAAACTAGTTTAGAGGAATATTTATCCAATCCATTACATGGACAATTCAGAAGACGATCATTGTATTTCAGTCACATGACATATTTAATGAATTAACACATGGATGGTTTTATAAATTACCACAAAAATTTGGAAGAAAACTCTATCCATGTTTTTTTTTAATAATTACCAAAATCAGAGTATGATACATGAATCTCATTTTATACATTACAATCAACTTGATCTTCTTGCACAAGGCTTTCCAAAATGTTTTTTTTTCCCCTTTTGATTTTATAGTTTGATTGTTACAACAATGGGGAAAAGGGGATTGTAAACTCTAGACGTCTGCTTAAGAGACACTAGAAATTGCCAATTAAACTACAATGCTCTTAGCATTCCATAAAAGTATTAGTTAGACTTAATTAGTAATGAGATATAAATAATTGTTGCTATGTAGGCAATTACACTGAAATCATACCCTGCAGAGCTTTCTCTAGCAGCTTTAATAAGTCTGATGGGCACAATGGAAAGTTTTATAGTGGCTCTTGCAATGGAATGGAGGAACCCCAAGGCTTGCTCATTGCGCTTAAATATTATGCTCTTACTTGTTGTATATGCTGTGAGAAACTCTACATTCAATTACATTGTCTTTTGATGTGCTTTTCTCTTCACAGTGCTTCTTTCAAAAATATTTTGAAGCTCTTGCTATGTCTTAGAATTGCATTTATACTCTCAACTGAAATTTTACGCAGGGCATAGTAACTACAGCATTCAGCATTTACATTCATGGAATGGTAATAAAGGAAAAAGGACCTGTTTTTATGACTGCTTTTAATCCACTAAGCATGATTCTAGTCGCAATTATAGGCTCCTTCGTTTTGGTTGAGGCAGTGTTCTTAGGAAGGTATGCATTGATTTTTCTATCCTACTAGGCCCACTAATAAGTCTAGCAGCACAACATTTTTTACAATTATTAATATGGCCTATTGTGATTAGTGCATAATAAAAGTAATATCAACAGTGAATCTAGATGAAACTAATGTTACTTCATTCATAATATGCCCTATTAATAGTTGTAAAAAAAAGTGGTCCCTAGCATGACAATTATGCATAGAGAAAAAAAGTGTTTGGAATTTTGATTTAAAATCTTTTGTTTTGATTTGGGACATTCATCAAAACACACATTGTTTAATTATTGTAGCTATTTTTTTTTTTTTTTTAAATTATTGTAGTTGATACGCTTTATTTGGTTAAAGAAAATTGTTGGAAAAAGATTTGGAATCGTAAACATTATATGACCATGCACTAACTTTGGAGCAATCGTAAACTATTTTTAGGGTTATTGGAGCAATTGTCATTATTGTTGGCCTATATATGTTTTTATGGAGCAAGAGCCAGGATCAACCATTTAATTCAGGCGCTGAAAAGGTATTAACAACTGCCCAAAATATGGCTACTGCGGACGAGCGGATGATGACTTCAAATCAAGAATGACAAGTACAAAATCTACTGATGGAACTGCATGAAAATAGCGGATATGATATATTATTATATGCTTATTGTTGTAATTGGTGTCTTCTATATGAAAAATGTTCCATTCATTGTGAAATCATATTCTATACATATATATATATATATATATATTAAAATTTGGATTTTAATAGCAGTGTTGTATTCAAAAGTTAGGTCATTTTGGATATATACCACTGTAAGTTTTTTTAAAAAAACCTTCTCTCATCTTCCCGTGTGTGTGTTAAAAATACTTAACATTGAAAGAAAAAACAGTGGGTTAATCCCATATTGGAAAATGAGTGTGAGTTTAAGAGGTTTAAAACCTGTATTGTGTATTTAAAAGTTAGACCCTTTTGGATGTATACCACTGTAAGTTTGGGTTAATCCCACATTGGAAAATGAGTGTGAGTTTAAGAGGTTTAATGCTTGTGCTGTGTATCAAAAAGTTAGGCCATTTTGGATATAAACCACTGCAAGTTTCTCTAAAAAAACATTTTCCTCTCTCTCCGTGTGTGTGTATGTTAAAAATACTTAGTATTCTCAAAAAAAAAAAAAAAAAAAAAAACAATGGGTTAATCCAACATTGAAAAATGAGTGTGAGTTTAAGAGGTTTAAAGTCTGTGCCGTATTTCCAAAAGTTAGACTCTTTTGGAAATTCACTACTATAAGTTTCTTTAAAAAAAACATTCTCCCCCCTCCCTATGTGTGTGTGTAAAAAATTTTGGTTTTCATCTAGACTGACTATTAACATCACCTTTTTATTTGCTAATAACTACTTATCATATCAACAGTTTGTAAAAAAATTTGTATCTCTTGCATTATTCTTTTTCTCCGTAACAAGTGCTTACACTTTCATTAATTATTAAATTTGTTTATCTCATTAATTGTTAGGATAGTTTAATTTAGCTAAAAATATATTAGCTAATAAGTTTCAAGAAATTAAAAATTCTTCCCTAACTATAAATTTCTATTTCTTAAAATTTCAAGATATTAAAACTAAAATTTTATTTTATTTTAATCATCTATCATAATCCCCTATTTAATATAATAAAACTTGCACACTACATATTGTAATTGGGTCAAATGAGTATGTAGTAGGGTAGTTAATTTAGTTTCAAGTGACTCACTAATTATTATAGTAATAATTTTGATAATATTTGTAAAATATTTTTTTGCATAAAATTTTTAATTAATCAGTCACACGAGCATGCTATTAGCATGATTGTATCTCTTGTAATACTTTGTTTTTGCACTTCTAGTGTTATATACATGGCTTGAATTTTAAGGTATGTGCACGAATTGCATCTCCATTTCTACCAAAAGATGATTGCATCTCCATTATTTGGTTTTGTCCGTTACTTTCTCGGCATTGATTTCACGCCTTACGTTTCACTTATTCTTTAGGCAAGGAATGAAGGAAAGTACATATATGATTTGTTGACTACATATCACGTGTAGGATGCTAAGCTTGTGTAATATGTTTGTTTATAGGTATTTTTAAAAAAAAATGGACTGGACAGAATCTGAAGAGAGTGATTTTTGATTGAGTTCATTTGGTTAAGGTGAAATGGGGGTAAATAAAAAATCAAGGGAAAAAAGAGCATGAAGTTTTTAGGTTTTCCTTTGTTTGGTTAGATTGACAAAATAGATGAAAGAAAAGAGGGATTAATTGGGCGTTTTACTTGAGCCCATCAAAATGTATTTATCCGAATCGGAAAGAAAAAGAGAGTAAAAAACAACTAGATTGGAAAAAATTAGACCCAAACTCATTAACCCTACTGAATTTGAAGGAATAATATAGATATTGTAAAGTTTTAGACCCCTTAACACAATATATTTAACCTAGTTATTTAGCCAAGTAATTACTTAGATAAATTATTCAGTTTTAGGTTAACATATATAAATCATATCATGTAAATAATGCGGAAATATATAGAATACAACGGTATGATAACCCAGGAAAACCTAACTGGTAAAAAAATTGAAAATTATTTAACCTAACTATCCTTAAGGTAAAAACTGATACACTATGAAAGAATTGAAGTTTTTACAATAAGACTTAGACCACTAACATCCTATTGCTACCTCATGTAAAAAACTTACTACCAGGATCACGTGACAACTCCGAGTCCACAGACTACTTCTTTCCTTGATCTTCTTTAAATTCTTTAAGCCGCAACTGAAGCGATCATCAAGCTCATGATACAAATCTTGATCTTAATAATCCTATGTGTATGTATGAAGGTAAACACCTCAAGATCTCATAAAAGATTCACTACACAACACTCAAAAGGCCTTCTAAAACGTAGTTAGGATTTTTCCTTTTATATGTGAAACAAAACATAAAACCCTACACGACAAATGGGCTTGGGCTGAATTGAAAATTCTGCAGAAAATTAAATCTGCACGAGTTTCGATCGATCGAGTCTAATTTTTGATTGATCAAGCTTTGCAGATTTTGCAGATTTTGTTCAATAATTTTTGCAATCACTCAATTCAAATTTTAAAATGTAACATACTTTGAGCAAGTCTAAACCTAGACTCTATATTTTGGTCATGGTTTGCCAACACATTACATATTGAAGTTCTAATACATTAGGCCCTAAGGTCTTAGAACCTAACGGATATATAGATAGAGAGTTTTGGACCTGTGAACAAAAATAGGTCATCCTATACCCAAACCACTAAAATGGCTAGTTGGGTCAAGTTGCAAGTCACATGAGTTGAAAATTTTCTAGAGAATTTTTTTTTTCCTCTAATGCTTGATTGGCTACCTAAACTAAAATCATTGTAACATTTTTCACCCTTCCATCTGTTTTGGGTTTAAGTCTCTAATGAAACTGAGCATTAAAAGACCATTTTACTCTTCCCTCCAAATAGATGGTTAAGGGTAAATTGATCTTTTAATGCTACATTTCATAGGATTTAATTGAGAAAGTGACAAGAGGGAGTAAAGTGTTGCAAGTCACATGAGTTGAAACTTTTCCAAAGAAAATTTTTTTTTTTTTTCTTTCTATAATGCATGACCGGCTCCTTAAACTAAAATTAGCGTAGCATTTTGCTCCCTTCCATTTGTTTTGGGGTTAAGTCTAATGAAATTGAGCATTAAAGACTAGTTTACGTCTCCCTCCAAAATAGATGGTTGAGGGTAAATTGATTGTTTAATACTACATTTCGTTAGATTTAACTGAGAAAGTGACAAGAGGGAGTAAAGCGTTGCACAAGTTTTAGTTTAGAGGCTGATTGTACATTTTTATAGTTTAAGAGGCAAGTATAGAATGCAGTATCATTTAAGATGAAAAAATGTATTTTTCCATAAATAAATAATAATAAAATATCGCAACAAATGCAAATACACCATGAAAACACTACTTAAGCCTTTAACTATGAGATGGATTGCATTTTTTTTTTTTTTTGGATAAAAATCAGATGGATTGCATTGTCATTACAGATGAACAAACCTATTATCACCTATAAGTTAAAAAAAAAAAAAAAAAAAAAAAAAAAAGGCAACATAGAGATGTCATGGCCTCTCTTCTCTCTATTGCTCTAAGTGTGCTTTTGCAATCGATTATAAGTTAGTTTTTATTTTTATTTATTTATTTTTTTAAATTATCCATTGTTTGTGGGTCTCATACTACCTTTTGTCTTAATTTTATTTCAAATAATATAAGTTTCAATTTTTAAAAAATAAATTGACTTTTAGCTTGCGGTCACACATTCTACAAATAAAATACCGAAAATAAATAATTTTCAAACATGTACTTAATTAGAGCCATTATTACACACACACACACACGGTTTTAAAAACCGAACCGAGAATCGAACCTTTTTTTTTCAAAATTCCCGGTTCAACCTGGTTTTTGACCTGTTTTCACCAGTTTTAGGAGTTTTTACCAGACTGAACTGGGTCCCGATTCCAAGTTGAACCAATCAGACTGGCCAATCTAGTTCGGTTTTTAAAATAGTTAGTTAGTTAGTTAGTGTGTGTGTGTGTGTGTGTGTGTGTGTGTGTGTGTGTGTGTGTGTGTCTTTTTTCAGAAGGAAGTTTGAACTTTCATTCAATCGAATACAAGCTAAGTCAAATGAAACAAAAAATCAATTTTTGGGGGAACATCCTCCACATTCAGACTAAATATCAAAACACAAAGCCCTCCGTGCAAGCACAAGATCTACTGCATTTCATTTTTTCCCTACATGCTTGAAGCTACAAACCTTCACATCTTAAGCTAACACCATCGCATCATCAATAATCTTCCAAAATTGTGTAAACAGAGCCGACCCTTTCTGTAATGTTGGAACAATGAAGAATTGCCTTCAAAAAGTACTTTTGACAGTTCAATCTCCCTATAAAACAAAATGGCAAGACTTTGCCGCAAGTGCTTCCACAACATCCATATAGCGAGGTAGAGGGATTTTTTGAGTGAGTGCAGCAATAACTAGATCTTCATGATTGTGGATGACAACCCTAATGCTTGTCATGTTGGACACTTCAAACGTAACTCCATCAAAATTAATTTTGAAATGCCCCTCTACCGAAGCAATCCATTTCACATAACTTGGATGAGAAGGAACCACCTGAGAGCAAATAATGTGATCTTGGAACTCCAGAAGCCGGTTTTGAGCTTCATTCACTGGTATTACAGCCTTCTTGTGTATAATATTGTAAGGTTTAATTTATTCAATCATTTGTTGGCTTTATTCTATGCCAAATTTTCTTGTAACTCAGCAATTAGATACCCTTTATTTGGGTGGGGATCATATAAAGGTTGTGTGTAAGAGAGTGTGAAGAATATAAGTGTATGTGCAATCAAGAGGATTCTTGCGACTGGATCTCGCGAGTGACTCGCGACTCGTTAGAAATGCCACATGTGTGAAGCATGCAGGAAGCTGAAGGGTAATGATAGTTGGAGCACTACAGGACAAAAAGTATAGTCTGGCCAGTCAGTTATTTCGCAACTGAAACTTGCAACTAGTTCCAGTCGATAGTCAGAACCTCCTGTTATGCAGAAAAATGACTTTTCACGTTCCTTCTCAGACCCTACTATAAATACTCATATACCCATAAAATGTAGAGAGAAACCTTAAAAAAACAAGATTGACTCATTCACAACCTTATATAAAGGTTTTGAGAGAATTTTAAGAGAGAAACCTTAAAAAAAAAAACAAGATTGACTCATTCACAACCTTATACCTTTGATTCTTAAATTCTTCTACTCTCACCCTCTCCATTAACTTACCCTTGAGAGGACCTTTAGCCAAATCCTTATCTCACCATATCTATATCAGTGAGAAGGTTATTTAGTGCTTGGGAAGTAGTATAGAGAGGGTCAATTCATTTGGTTGATGTAGTGGGCTTATTACGGGATCCGGTAAGTAAGAGAAGACAAGGTTAGGCTTAACCTAGTTGGAGCAAAAAACTTGGAGGGCTTAAATGCATCGGATAGATTAGGCTTGGAGAGTCTATTGCTATTCATGTATCCCAATTGACTTTCTAGTGGATCATTTTACTGCTTGGAGGACAGTGGAAAGGTTTTTTGTCAAGTTCTTCGGTTTTCTCTTTGATAACACGTGCTAGTATTATCTTGCGTTTGTATCTCTCTAACCCTTACTCTTTGCTTTTAATTACTACTGTATTGTGATTAAATTATGGCTTAGAGTAGTTTACTTATTTGGGTATAGCTTATATTTATTATTCCGTGCATACATTGTTTGAATTTAAGCTTGTGTTGGTATTTTGAAATTGAGTGTCTAAATATTTACTAGTGTTTTACACACCAAATGAACTTTCAAATATAATCGGCAAACTCTTAAATAAAGGTCAGTAATGGGGCTTTTACATGCAAAATATTTGGCTCCAAATATGTTTAGAGTCTTGGGTTCTAATGACTAATAGGAAAATTACATTTGTTCTTGACTCACTTAACCCAAACTCTTATTGGTAAAGGTAAAAAATTAAAAGGACATAGATATCTTTATATTGTAGACACACAAAAAGTGATAAATGGTATGAAAATATTGTGAAAATGTGTTGAGGACCAAAATTTCACAAGAAAGCCCATTCCATGAAAAGTAAAGAAAGACCATGGGTCTTAACAAAAGAAGGCCTAATTCATGAAGTTAAGAAGGACCATAAAGTCCCAAAGTCCGAAAAAAAGGAAAAAAGAAAGAAATAATAATAATAATAATAATAATAATAATAATAATAAAGAAAAAAGAAGAGGATCTCGGTCAGGCCAAAAGGCATACAACAAGGATCCCGGTTAGATGATATGAAGCAAGAAGAGCATCAAGGCCCTATGACCTTGATGTGTCCTTTTGAAGCCTTGAGAATAGGACCTTGGCTAATACATGAGAAAACCAAGATATATGCAAAAAGTCATTAAAAATCCAACAAAAAAACCAGGTATTATCTTTGTAACCCATAGTCCAAGCTCGTGGGATCCCGAATGGATAGTAAGGGAGAAATGGTTTGGTTGGTAGGGGCGTGATTTTTGGTGAAAGGAGGATCCTAAAACTTTCCCTTGGTTTATATATTTGCTTGGAATGAACCAATGGAAAACTCAGTTTCCCCATGTGCATGACACCTCCCCATAATTTCCTCTCAATTGTCATTTTCAACTAAAACTGTCATCAAGTACATTGAGCGGCCCACCTACTCATTTGACTTTCCAATAAGGAATTTTTCATTTATAGCTAAAACCAAATGCTCATTTTGAGTTATAATTGCCTAAATAAGCTAAACTTCTGCCTAATGCACATTTTCAGGTTCTAAAGGATATGGTTTTACCCAACAAACCAGGGACGTCCTTGCTCGGGGTATTAGACCATGTCCATTATAAAAGAAATACTAAGGCATAGCAGATGGGGGGGGGGGAGAGAGAAAAATGTGGATCCAGAGGGATATTTTAGAGGTTCAAAAGATATATTCTTAGAGCTTTAATAACTCAGCAAGGAAAAGAAAGAAATAGACAAAATAAGAGGGCCAAGGTGGAGTAATTTATCCTATATCTTTAAGATCATTCAAAATATCACGTAGCCTTCAAAGAAACATATGTCAAAAACATGCACACATCAGATATCACTCTCTCCCACAAAAATGCTCCTCACCTAACTATCTTAGAAGGCAATGCTCAGGCAAAGCCACTTGGACTTGAGTTCCAAAAGCACCAAGTCTTGTGCAAAAGCACCAAGTCTGTGAGAATTGAGGCCAGGATCCTCGTGGTTGAATTATTCTCATGAAATTCATTTACATATATGTATATGTATTAAAATGTATATCCTAATCTAAGAAACTAACAATTATTTGAAGATATGTGTATTTTATAGTGTATTTTTATGTAGGACCTATAGAGATAAAGGGAAATGACAAAACTTTATTGCATAATAAATATGAAGAAAAATCGTATAGTTCAGAGAATCATCATTCTGGATTCTTACAGGTCTAGTACCCCTGAAAACCACGACAATACGTCCGGGGTACTGCAGTAGTACGTCCGGGATACCAAGTGAAGGAACTCTTTTAAATGTTTACACAATAAAAGATAAGGCTTAAATATTTTATTTCAATCTCTTTCTCATTGTGAATATTATGAATAATTATTTTATTTGTTTCGTAAGAGTAAAACGTCATTTTATGATACTAAAACACTTATATTAATGATATTTTATTACTTAGGAGGAATTGCATTTTTGCCTTGAGGAGCTTTATATGACTTGCATACAACTTAGATTGTAATTAGCCTCATTTAGCTGCAGTGAACCAAATTTAGTGCACTAAAAAACAAGTAAAGGGTTCAAGATCTTTGTTTCTACTTGGATTTAGGTACGGTAAAAAAAAAAAAAAAAAAAAAAAAAAAAAAAAAAAAAAAAAAAAACCCTCACAATATATCACGTACACAATACTTCTTTTTGCAAAATGTGCTAATTAAATAGCTAAATAATATCAAATTTTTACAAATGTGTACGGCTTTTTACCGCTTTTTGTGTCTTTACCAGTACAATGTAAAAGCAGAATTTCCCACCAAATTAAGAAGATAAATAAAAAATTTCTGTCCTTCATTAAATGCAATCTGATTCATCCTCCAGTTACGTGGATTGAGATCCCGTGCAATACCTAGGGTATTGCACGGTCTGCAATAGCACAAATCTCAGCCGTTGAAGCCATCTAATGGCTCCTGTAAAGTGCCAGCTCATCAATCCGCGTGAAGGAGAAAAATTTCCTAACCAGCCAGCCGCATCTCTCTGTTTCAAAACAATCTCCTCAGTCCTCTCCTCAGTCAAAAAAAAAAAAGAAAAAACAATCTCCTCTCCCATAAAAATTAAAAAAAAAAATCTCCCTTCTCCAGTCCGCCTCCCCTCTGCTGTCACCGCCACCGCCACGCCACCGCCACCGCCACGCTCAGTTTCTGCTTCTTACCCAAACCACATCCGCATGCCCATCTTCATCTCTGCTCTGACTCTCCTCTTTCTCTAGTTGACGAAGCGAACTTTCAACCGTTCATTGTTTTTGTGAATCTTTATTTTCTTCTTTCTTCTAAACTTGTAAGTGATTTTTTTCCCATAATACTTTCTCCCAGATTTTACTTTTTGTTACCCAGATACAAGTTTTTTATTATCTCTATTTCTCTCCTCTATTCTCAGTATTTTTTTTTCCACCTGACTTGTGTAATTATGTATTTTCATGAATTTGATGGTGATACAATCTGTATAAAATTATAAATGGAAGATCAAATTGATAGGCTTAGTCACTGAATCTTATTGATCTCTTGAAATTTTCCAGTTTTTTTTGGCCCGGGCCCCTGAAATTTTCTGCCATTCGTGTTCTTGATGATTTTTTTTCTTTTGATTCCTTTGATATCCATGTTGATCTCTTGGATGATTGGTCTTTGATGGAATGATGTATCTTGAACGATTTTTGTATTGGGTATTTAGGAATTTATGTTCTATTGATTTTACAACTTGTGTTCATTCCTTATGCGCTCCATCTGTTTGATAAAATGCAAACATGATTACTAGCTTTGCACATTTGTTTTATTTGAGAGTTTTCAAACATTATTTTGTGAAAATACTTATTTGCTTGGCAATTTTCATGGATGGGTGCTGTGATGTCCAAGGCTCACACGACCACCACCGGTGGTGCTTGCTGGCCTGACCTTCTCCTTTCTTTAGGTCTCTGTTTTTTCGCTCTCTCAAGTCCAGCCGTGCCCAAGCTTCTGCTTGCACCGTGACACCGCCATTTCTGGTGATGCTTCTCACTATATATACTACCATTGGTTTAAATATAACAATAATTCATTTCCATCATTTGGGTTTGGCAGTAACTCAATGTACTATTTTGTTTTAATGTTTATTTTAGAAATACACAAAAGATGTTTGTGAAAATGTTTGATAGAAACTTTGTAGTAATGTTAAGCTCATTGATGATAAAAATAACTGGGGTTTTTGTCAATTTCTGTTGTTTTGGCATGTGGGTTTTTTTTTCCTCTTGTATGCTCACCGATTTTGGGTTAAAAGGATGAGATTTACTCTTCTAATAATGTGACTTCCTTTGTGCATACTTGCTGGATATGTGCATACTTGTTTATTTTCTTTTATAGAGTTCTATAATTCTATTATCTTTTATTGGTCTTTTTCTGTCTGAATTCCCCTTTTATTAGCTTGTATTTTTTTTTTTTTTCGGTAATGGTCACTTGCACAAATATTTTGTCTGTACCATTCTTGTGTTTGGGTTTCCTTTAGTTGCAGAGAAAATTTATAGATGACTAGCACCTTATGCATGGTCAAATGTTAGACACTTTTTTACCTCTCAAGGATTCAATTGCTCATAAAAATTATTCAATGTTCATGTGTTTGAGATTTTGTCTATTTTTTCTGTATTGTGCAAAAGTGAGAGCAACAAGAACATTTCACTAATACCTCTGTCTTGTTATTGTTTCCATTGTTTTCTCAATAATATTTTCTGTTATTGATGTTTCATCTTTATATTGTACAAGGGGAAAGGAATTAGAGAAAGGAACCAATGCTTTGGATTGTACACTTTTCATGATTGCATAGCCTAGGAAATGAAATAAAAACTTCTTTCAGTTTGCTTATTGCTACATATACGGCCATTTTTTCTCTTGAACATGGAGTAGAATAGGTAGGTCAAAGAGCTTCTAGATAATTTGTGCAAAATGCACCCATAAAGGGAATGGAAATCAAAATTTTGGTTTTTGTGTTAAAGGATTATCCAATAATTAAAATAAAGTTGTTGGCCACATTGTGATTTTTGTTTCCCTAGATTCTTTTATATACACATGAACAACATGCTTCTTGAAATTCCATTTTGAGTACATGGGTGGAAGTAAAAGGGGCTTCCTGTCAAGAGTAGAACAACAAATCTCCTTAAGAACTGGAATTATTAATGCTAGCAGAACCTATGGAGGGTTGGGGGAAGTTGTAATTCCAAGATATGTTAAATATACGTAAAAGTTAAAAATAAATAAATAATGCTTTTAGATTGGAACATTGAGAGCCAAAGAGGTTATATAGGCTTCTTTAAATTTAAAAGGTTTACTTTGCATGTGATAAGTGGCTTAGTTATAAACTTATAATTTCATTTGTAATGTACAGTCAAGAAGTTGGAGGCGCACCAACTATAACTTAATGAGTAGGTCATGCCATTTTAGGTTGTAGAAGAACTTGATCTTGAAGCTTACAAGGCCTTCTTCTTCTTCTTCTTTTTCTTTGTGGGAATTATGTATTATGAATATATGATGATGGGAAGAATTGTTCCTTGTCAACAAAGTGTATATTTCAACAAAACTATTGTAATATGGCCTTGTGGTGGAAGTGTACATTCTAATAAAATGTTGCTCATTTTTAGAACAACTTCATTTCTTGTCTACTCTCTTGAATTAAATTTTGATTCTAACATTGGCCAAGCATCCTTTGAAGACTCTTGATATGTATTCCTTGTTTTTAAAAGAATAAGAGTTATGTAAATACTTCGATATAATTTGTGTTTTTGAGTCATCGTCAATTTTAGTACTTGCTCGGTTGCTCCAATCAATTTTATGCACAAAAAACAATTCCATTTGGTCTAGATAAAAATTTGAAATGCATTAAATAAAGCGTATAACATAAACAAAAATGTATACATTACATATATTCGTCAACACAAAATCAGCTTAGCCGCACAAAATCAACTACAACATGAAGATGCAACAAATTGCTCAGCTATTCAATTCCGTAGCAACAACATAAGGCAAAAACACAACACCAGCTAGCCAGAACAAGTCCATTCCATACTCTTTTTTTTTTTCCCTTTACTCAAGATATATGGTGATAAATACAAGATGTCCTCATTATTGTTAACAAAGCTGTATATGGGTGATACATACAAGATGGCTAGCAAAGGCTAAATTTTTTTCTCGTTAACAAGAATCAAACCACAACACTTCTCTAATTTTGTTAACTGCAGTCTTCAACCCCAAGAGAGAAAGCCTCTTATACAAATTAAATTTGACATAACGCTCCGCTTATTCAAGAGTTGATATGTCAAAGTTGGTTTCCCAATTGTTTTGAGGAGTCTTCTTTTGCATGCACACCTCACCAAGCAAAAAACAATTGTCGGCTAGATCCTATAGAGATACACGTAGCTTTAAACCAATGGACGTTCATGCTTTCAAATCATCAAGATCAGCATTCACCACAACTGCCCTCACAAGTATGGAATGAGATCCAATGAACGGTATCTACAGGGAAAAAAAAGTTTGTGAGAAAAAATTAAGATATTCAGGCCAACAATTTAAGTAAACTAACAAGTAATAACACCCATAGTGACTCCAAGGAATTGTAAAAGGCAATAAAAACTTAAAAGCAGCTTACAATAAATAAAATTAATCCCATTTTATTGAAGATTTGTTATATAAAGTTTGATACTAACTACCCTCCCAATGTATTGTGTGACATATCAAATTTGTGCCTCAAATTAAAATGCAACAAAAAGAAGAGAAAAAAGAAGTTTAGTATAGATTTGGCAGCCAAAGCATGATACTATAAGTCTATAATTGACATAAATAGATTACTTGGTTGTCCTTAATGTAAACATCAGCTACTCCATAAGTGTGAATTGAAGATATACGTGAGACCGCAAAATTAATTTCCCATATAATAGCAAATGAAATCACATTATGCAATAACGTTACCTAAATCACCAGTGTGATTCAATTTATCATTAGAGCTCCATGATCCTTTTTTAGTGGATTGAAAAGGGGCCTAACATAAAAATTCTTTAAGTCATCAATAACACTCTCCAAAGTTACTATACACCATACATTACTAAGCAATATCTATTTTCAATGCACCCAACTAAAGGTATGAACAGAAGGATTGGTCCAAAAAAAATTGAGCTTATCAATAATACCTTATCTGATTCATCCAAAAAAAAAAAATTGCATAAACAAACAAAGTTTTCCAAGTTTCACACTATTTCGTCCCCAAATCTGAGCCTCACTCTCCACAACCCTCCCCTCTCACTACTACCCTCACATCCTTCTCTACTTCCCTTTCCTCTTTCTCTGAAACCAAACCCCAGATACAACAACATCAACATCAACAAATACAACATCCAGAGGATTCTATTTTATATTTTCTGCATTGCTCTCCCTCATTCTCCATATGGTCCAAAACCCAATTTTTTTTCCCTATTTGACATGCATTGCTCACTGCATTCTCTGCATTGTTCTCCATTATAATTATTTTTACATATCAAAACACTAGCATTCTAACAAATTTGTCAAAGGGTACACACATAAAAGTCATCAATCAGCCTACTACTGATTGTGTGAAAAAAGAAAAAGAAAAAAATCCAGTCCCTGTTGTAGGAATATGAGAATACCACATGAGAGAACAATTATTACCAAGAGAAAATTACCGTGAAACAAATCATATTTTTGTAATCATTTCTAGTAAATTTTGGCTATTCCAATGCAATTAGTTTACTACCAACCAAGAGCACTAATAGTTTTCAATGTCTGCTCCCATCTAAAAGCATGAAGGACTAAAGTAAAGACTAACCTTAGATATTTGCTAAAAAAGCTTAGGGCAATTAGCAGACCACTTAATGTAGTTAACAAATAAATGGTTTTTCATTTTTGTGCTATTTTGAATACAAAATCCTAGCTTTTATGAGAATAATTTATCTACTGTCTGCCTAAGATAAGTTCTAAACAATAACATACTAACTTGAAAATCCAATTTCCATTCACATAACATCACAGTTTTAGCATCACATTAACATAAAAATCCACACAGAAAAAAGGCAGAATACAAAGAGATAAACTAAAAACTCTATGAGCATTTCAACAAACAACTTCAGTGCCCACCCAAAAACCAGTTTTAAAAATGCAATAATAACAATTACTGTTAATACCAGAAATCCAACAGCTTGTCTAAATTAGCTCATATAAAGAAGTTCTTGCACACTACAGAGTTTAACATTACTACAAAGTTTCTATCAAACATTTTCACAAACATCTTTTGTGTATTTCTAAAATAAACATTAAAACAAAATAGTACATTGAGTTACTGCCAAACCCAAATGTTGAAAATGAATTATTGTTATATTTAAACCAATGGTAGTATATATGGTGAAAAGCATCACCAGTAATGGCGGTGTCACGGTGCAAGCAGAAGCTTGGGCACGGCTGGACTTGAGAGAGCGAAAAAACAGAGACCTAAAGAGATGAGAAGGTCAGGCCAGCAAGCACCGCCGGTGGTGGTCGTGTGAGCCTTGGAGGCTTTCAGTTGCAGCCATGATCATGGAGAATCGACACCGGTGTCCCACGTACAGCAAGGTTTGGTGGAATAGAGAAAAATTTTGAAATTTAGTGACTAGACCAGTGAGGATTTTAGGGATTTTCCGACGAGAAAAAGGCCAGTGTCATCGGAACCGGAGATCCGGGCCAGTGGTGTGCCGTGAAGAGAGAAAGCTTCAATATGAGAGACAGAGAGAGAGAGAGAGAGAGAGAGAGAATTTTGAATTTTGATTTTTGATTTTTGTTCCAGAGGTGATAGAACGCAGAGTTTGAAATATTTTAGGGGTGAAATTGTCTTTTTATAATTTGATGATGTGTCGAATTTAAGAGCCATTGGATTGAATAAACGGATGAGATTTAAGGTATTGCACCCCGTGCAATACCCTAAGTATTGCACGGGATATGAATCCCAGTTACGTATAGGAAAACCAATCAGCGCCTCATATTGTGGACACGTTTGCTTTGTGTACTGAGTCCCCCGCTCCTTAGCTATGATAGTGCCCAATATTCTATACGCAAAAGATACATGGTTTACAGTGGCGTGTCAATAATTATAGGTTACGTTTGGTAACCATTTTTATCTTTTATTTTAAAAAAATTTGTTTTTGGAAATGTATTGAAAAAATAATTTTCTTGTATTTTTGAAATCAAAAATATGTTTGGTTAATTGAAATTAAAAAGAAAATAAATTTTTGAAGAAAAAAATAGAAAATACTAAAATATGTTGTTACTAGGATTTAAACTCTGATGCTAACTCATTAAATGAGACAGATTCATTAAATCAAATACAAGTATTCATTAACTTTTAAAAACTAGAAACTGAAAACAGTCTTTTGCATGTTTTCAGTTTCTTTTAGAAATAGAGTTTTGAAAACAGTTTTTGTTTTCAGTCCATTTTGGTTTGCCAAATAAGTTTTTTAGTCTCAAAAATAGAAAATTGTTTGTGCAAACAAAAAATAAAGAGAAAAAACAGTTATCAAACTATTCCCTTAACCTTGGAAGCTTATAAAAATGAAATGATAGGTAAAGTAGAAAAAAAAATGTAAATAAACATAAAAGACTTAAATATTTATCTCTCTCTTGTTCAAATGTTCTAAAGTAAATGACGTGAATGTAAATATAATCATGTTTGGGATTTGAATAGAAAAAAATAATTTTAACCCATCATCATCATTATTATTAATATTATGCTATTTCTTTTATTAAAAAAAAAAAAAGAAAAGCTGTGCGTTTAAGTGAAAAATTTATTATAAAAACTTCAGTACAATTTCATAAAACATTTTTCATTTCATTTAATTCCTCTTAATTTTGGAGAGATAAAAAAAATGGACTTATGATAGAAAGAAATGGATTTGTTTTTTCCTCTCCCAATGGACAAGTGAAAATAATATTATTTAAAATTATTTTTATTACATTCCATTCCCCCTATTCTCTTCTCCCAAACAAGTTAAAAAGATAGAAGTGTTATGATTGATTTTTAATTGTAAAAAGTTTAGTCATAATTATTTTTTTGTAATTGTTAATATATCCAATCGCTATGAAGACGTTTTGTAGTTGTTAATCCAAGTCTAGTCCCAATTAAGATTTCTTATAGTTGTTAATTTCTCAAAACCCAAATCAATCACAATCTCTCTCACTTAAGTTCTCATAGTCCATATGGGGTTACCAGATTGGGTTTGGTATAGTTTGTAATGGCTCAAGAACAACACTAATCATATATGCGTTATACCCTAAAGTACTAGTTTAGTTGCAACTGAGGTTCTTTGAAATCTCTTATAAATTCAAGATCCACTAATAACACTTGATGTGAGACTCAACACACAATTAAACAATCCAGTTTGTGGTATCACAATAATTTTGATGTTCCAAATTAATTGGATATTGATAAAGTGTTTGTTAAGTAGGTGTATGATGAGTCCCATATCAAGTTTATACTAGATTGATAATATCTACATTAACAACTACAAGGAACCTCAATTTTGAGTTTATAACTAAATTAGTCATTTTGGAATATAATGCAAATGTGGCTAATGTTGTGTATGTATAAAATGGACTCCATGTGCTTCCTTTTGCTTGAAGCTTACATTAGAGAGAAATAAGAGAAATTTAGCTTAACATGCCCATGGAGTCTAAGAATCAATTGTATAACAAGATTTTTGGCAGTAATTTTATTGCAATTTGGCTTTGCAAGGCTGTCCATAATAGGTAAGTTTGCTCTAAACATGGGTATGAGTCAACATGTGTTCATAGTCTACCAGAATGCCATCGCCACTGTTGTCACTGCTTCTTTTGCTATTGTCTTAGATAGGTCTCCATCTCCTCCCTTCTTATTATCATTTATGATAGGCCAAGAATGTATTGACCCATTGTGATGAATTAACCACTTAATTAGCCAAGTTGATTAATTAATCAGATTAACATACAATATGCGTGACAGCATAAACAAATCACCAGCTAAAATAAAATGCAGTGGGAAATAAACTTGACACAGTGATTTATTTACAAATGGGAAAAACCTCTAAGTCGAAAACCCCACCGAGTGATTTTAAGGTCACCACTCCCGATAATTCACTATTATCACAACAAACAGTTAGAAGTAAAAGAATCTCAATATCTTATACCAACCTACAGTTGAACCTTTACCCCAATACCTAATTGAACTTATTCTGTAGTAACAATCTCTCCTTTTAATGCATGACTCTCAGTACATGTATAACCAATAGATGCGCGAATCCCAGTACGCGACTTAATCACTAACTTGAGAAGGATGTTGGTTGCAAAGTTCTTCAATTCATCACATGATAAAGATCACGAAATTGCTTGGTCACAAAATCCAACGGTGTACAAACGCAGTAGCTTTTTCAAGAGAAAGAAGAATAAGGGAAAATTCTGTCTTTAGTCACAATTTGCATGAATAATACTTTGCTCTACACTCGTGCAACTGTGCAACCTTTGATGGCCCTTAAAATAATTCTTATATATGTTTAGGGCTGTGAGCAAAGAAAGTCTAAACATGTACACACAGATTGGAGTAAAATCATATCTAAAAAATTGATTTTCATAATTCTCGATAGATACCCTATCTATAGAGCATTTGTCAAGCATTGGGCTAAAGCTGCCTTTTAAGTTTCGATAGATGCTATCTGTCGAGTTTTAAAATCCAACACTTCATCACTTATTTCTTGAACAGATTTGCATGGCTTTAACACTTGGACTTGAAACCTTGTTCCTTGAAGTATTAAACACATTCTAAATCTACCCAATTACAAGTAAAGTGTGTTTTGTCAATTCTAAATTGACATATATTCCTAACATTATTCACATGTCCTAATAGTTTACATGTGTTTCAACTCTTTTCTTCAGTGTTACATGTTGAGCGAGATGAAAAAGCTAATCACTCTAATTTAATACTCTTAGGATTAATTTGAAATTTGCTTATGTTACTGAAATTGAAAACTTTTTATTGAAAGTACTATAGATAAAGGTAAAAGTTAACTAAAATAGTACAGTGAGACTCATGAATAGTACCAAAAAGTGCAGTGAGACTAAAAAATAGTAGTAAAAATAAGCTGAATAGTAAAATAAATTGGCAAAAATAATTTTTGCCAACCTAACACTTAGGATCTGTTTGGGATCCTCTTATTTTACTGAAATTGAAAACTTTTTACTGAAAGTACTGTAGATAAAGGTAAAAGTTAGCTGAAATAGTATAGTAAGACCCCATGAATAGTACCAAAAAGTACAGTAGGATTTATGAATAAAAGCAAAAATAAGCTGAATAGTAAAATAAGTTGACAAAAATTAATCATGTGAAACAAACACTTAATAGGAAAAGACCGCCAAAGTTTACCTTCTCTGTCTTTGCTAAGGTTGTGTTGCTCGCCTTATTGGGGTAAGAATCTGGACCATCATGCCATAATTAAGCCTTTTGTCTTAAGCTTCAAAGTTCAACCAAAACATTTTACTCTTTATTTTTTGGTTCAGTTGGATCACACTTAACTGACTTAAGTTTTCATTTTCTCCTACTCAGGCCTATTATAAACTAGAACTTGTTCTACATTGAGATGAAGTATACTACAACAACTTTCTCAAGAACCATGTGCAATGTTCTTCCCGCTTTTGCATTTTCAATGGCTTGGATTTTAGGGTAATTCTCTTTAGTCCCATTCACGTCTGTGCATGCATATACATGTTGTATTAAATATACAGAGTGCTTCAAATATTTGTGAATGTTGTTGTAGTCATGAGAAAGTAAATATTAGGAGACGGCGTGGTCAGGCAAAGGTATTGAAGACTATAGCCACAGTTGGGGGAGCCATGCTTATGACTCTGGTTAAAACTTAAAGGACCTATGTTGAATCTGCCATGGAAAAATGAAAATGGCCATCAAGAATCTACTAATGCAGCAAATAAGCAAGATGGCATCATAGGTGCTCTCATGATAGTAGCAGGTTCGGTTGGCTGGTCTAGTTTCATTATTCTTCTAATAAGAGCCTAATCGGCATTAATTTAATTTGCAATTTCAGTTTAAAATGAGCACACGCACGAACAAGTGGATCAGGTTAGTTGTCATCAGAAAATTTAATGTAAACCCCAAACAGTAGTCATGTAGTGGATTAATGGAATAAAATATGCATGTTCCAAACAGATATTCCAAAGCAGGAATTCAATCATAATTATAATTGTGCGCACCCAGAATATGGTTAAAGGGCTCGACCTATACTTGGACTCACAATCTATTTGTATTGTGGTTTCTGGGTTTCCTACTATGGCTGGCCCTTTGCTCGGAGGCCCAGTTAAGCACTTTTGTTCTCACAAAACTCTCTCCCTTTTTCCTCACAGAGTTTCTCCCCCTTTCCCTTGATATTACGATCCTTATTGCTTCTACTTTCTCTCTAGAATTGCCAACCCCAATTTCTTACTCTATTTCCCTATTTATAGTTGGAGATAAGTGGAGGGGCTATGACTGCCTTCTAATGGCAGTCCAATTTCATCGTTCCTAAGTAGGTATTCTATCAAGGAAGGTGGTAATGGCATTGGAACTGGTTCCCATCTCTAGAGGACTGATCGGCAGCGATATTCCTTAAGGCAGTACTAGGAAGCCAAGATGTCACACTGTCGAGCAATCACACAACCACTCAAGTTGAGATAGATTTAGGGGGGGATAGTTTTTGACGTTTAAGGCAAAATGATCCCGTTACGGCTTTTAGGCTCATATTGGGTCTTAAGGGGTGTTCAGCTTAAGGTCATAAGTCCAATGGGGAAAAGGTCAAGCATTGTATCTCAAGGCCAGGGCCCAAGGCCCAACAGGCCCGGTGCCCTGCCTCGTATGGTGCCATATGACTAGGGTCCAAGGCCCAATGACCCCAGGGCCCAACTCCCTACAATAACGTACCAAATCTAAAGCAATAATAATGTACCAAAACAGTCATGTAGTTGATAATTATGAAATGGAAAACAAATAAATAAACTATTCAAAAGAAAAATCACTTCAAGTGATCAAACCTTGAAGAAAATCTGCTAAAAGAATAGTTATAATCAATTAGAACATACAAACTGTTAGGTTCATATTTTTATGTAATTGGTATATCATATGACAAGACACACTTTACTTGTATTTGGGTAAATCCAAGTAAGTTCAAGATGATCTTACAAGTGATTACATTGAGGACATGAAGATTACTCAAGAATTTTTCAAGAAAAATTGAATCAATAGGTTCTGATATTTCCTCAATACCTGTCCATCTATTGAGATTTAATAAAACTCAATACCTATCTCAATACATCTCGATCTATCGAGCTTATGAGATTTCTAATATAGCATACAACGTTTTGATTCTTAAAGGCTATTTGTTTATAGGTTTGCATAATTCTTATAGGACTAGGAAAGCCCAAAGTTTGTGTAAACCTAATTGGAATATGAGAACCTATTTAAAAGACCCATTAAGCTCCTATTTAAATAAGGAGGTGGAGAAAGAAAACCCTAATCCTAGAAAGCTTCATAGTTTTTCTTTTTGAAACTCTAGCCTTCTCCTACAGAAGAAAGAATTCTTGTTATATTTCTTGTCATCTTTGGGTTCTATAACCAAGTAAATTATCAAGCACCAACATTGAATATCTTATTGGTGTTTCTATTTGAAATTGTTGTAAATTAACTACAACAATCACAGGGCTGCTGTGTAGTTAGTCATGTACTAGAATCCATGCAAAAGAGTTAGTCACAAATTGGAGATTTTTACAACAAAGGAAAGAAGTTTGCTACAAAATCAAGTCCAATTGGGTATTAGAGCAAAGGTTCAACTATAGGTAGGTATTTTGGGATAGGCTAGGGTAGTGATAAAATTCCTCATACTTGTAACTGCTTGATTATTGATTAGTGGATTCTTAGGAGTGGTGATCTTAAATTCACCTGGTGATATTTTTGTCTTGCGGAAGGTTTTTCCCATTTGTTAACCCAAATCATCGTGTCAATTTAATTTCCATTGCATTTAGTTTATTTGGTGATTTTTTGGTTCCTCCACAATTTGCATATAACTTGACCTAATTAATCTACTTAGGTAATTGAATTTTTTTTTTGAGAGAGAGAGTTTCAAACCAAGACACCAATCAGTTTTTGGTATAGGTGAGGATTGAACCATAGATCCCTTATTCACCCATCAGAGACTTTACCAGTTGAGCTAGTTGGAACCCACACTTAGGTAATTGAATTAATTAACCGAAGTCAAGCTATCTTAACCTGACTAAAACCTTTATAACCTAGACACTCTATGCAATCTCAACAAATATCACTCTCCACTTTCCATTGTATTGGTTCCAAAACCATTGGAATTCTTCTACACGAATTTCCTCCCCGAATGAACCTTTTTTGCAACTTGAAACTCTAGAAACCAACATCAATGACTTAAACAAAAAATTTGCAACCATCTTTGATGGAAGTTTTGTCACATAAAATTTGTCAACATCTAAAATGTTATAATAGAAATGAACATCATTTTTGTTGTCACCAAAATTATTATGACTTTTTTTTTCCTAAGATTTAATTCCAAAAACCAGTTTGGAGGAATATTTCTCCAACTCATTACGTGGATGATTCAAAAGATAATCATCGTACTTTTAGTCATATGACCTATTTAATGAGTCATGTGATTTGATTAAATAATTTATTAAGTCATGCAATTTAACATATATGAATGGTTCTATAAATCAGCACATAAATTTGGAAGAAAAATCTATAAATATGTTTTTAAAATAAAAAAAAATTAGAGCATGATACACGAATCCCATTTTAATGTTTGTTAATTTTTTTCCTTTTGATTTTATATTTTTATAGTTTCAACAATGAGCAAATGAGGATTTGAACTCTAAATGCATTTATAATAAATACTAGATGCATTTATTATAAATACTAGAAAGTGACAATTGAACTATAAGGTTTTAAGCATTCCAAAAATGTTTTAGTTAGACTTAATTAGTGATGATGTATGATTGTTGCTTTGTAGGCAATTACACTGAAATCATACCCCACAGAGTTTTCCCTGACAGTTTTAATATGTTTGATGGGCACACTGGAAAGTACCATAATGGCACTTGCAATGGAATGGGGGAACCTCACGGCCTGGTCAATACGCTTAGATATTAAGCTCTTAGCCGTTGTATATGCTGTGAGAAACTCTACATTTGATTACATATTTTTTTTAATGAAATTTTATGTCATTTTCTATTCACAGTGCTTCTTACAAAAATATTGTGAGGCTAGCTATGTCTAAGACTTGCATTTATACTCACAAGGGAAATTACGCAGGACATAGTGTAATCAGGGCTCACCATTTGCATTTAAGGACTACTAATAAGGAAAAAATAAAATACTTGTTTTTGTGACTGCTTTTAGTCCACTAAGCGCAGTTCTCGTCACAATTATCGGCTCCTTTATTTTGTACGAGGCTCTGTGCTTAGGATGGTGCGCATTGATTTTTCAATCCGACTAGGCCTACTATTAAGTCTAGCAATACGACGTTTTTCACAACTATTAACATGACATGTTGTGATTAGTATATAATAAAAGTGGTATCAATGATAAATCTAGATAAAAGTAATATTGCTTTAATCACAATATGTCATGTGAATAGTTGTAAAACATTTTGTCCCTAGCAATACTATCATGCACAGAGAAAAAAAAGTGGGCCAAAATGGGCTTTTGCCCTTTTCACGAAAAAAAATCAGCACATTGCCCCATTTTTCAAACTAATTATAGAAATGCCCCTCTTTTGAAGCTTGATTTTCTCAAAATTGAGTTAAGCCTTATAACGACGTTTTAAGGAGCCTATAGTGACGTTTTAAAAATCCTATAGTGACATTTGTAACTCGAACTCCATGAAATCGAGTTAAAGGTAAAAAAAAAAAAAAAAATAGAAAAACTTGCATGTAACTCGATTTCATAGAGGTCGAGTTACAAAACGCAGCTATAGGTTCTTAAAACATCACTATAAGCTCATTAAAACGTTGCTATAGGGCTTAAGAATTTTTTTTTTTTTTTTTAAACATGATTTTGAGAAAATCAAGTTTCAAAAAAGGGGCATTTCCCTAATTAGTTTGGGAAATGGGGCATTTGCCCCCCCCTTTTTTTTTTTTTTTTTTTTTTTGCACAAAATGGGCATTTGCCCATTTTTGCCAAAAAAAGAGTTTGGAATGTCTATTTAGAATCTTTTGTTTCATTTGGGACATTCATCTCATACCACAAATTAATTATTGGTGTTGATATGTTTCATTTGGTTAAAGAAAATTGTTGGAATAAAATTTGGAATCATAAACATTGTATGACCATGGGCTAACTTAGGCTACTAAACTATTTTTAGCGTTATTGGAGCAATTGTCATTGTTGCCGGCCTATATATGGTTTTGTTGGGCAAGCGAGGATCAATCAGGATCAAAGTCAGGCGGTGAAAAGGTTATACCAACTACCCAAAATATGGCTACTATGAATGAGGGGATAATGGCTTCAAATCAAGAAGTTATGGCCGTCAATGTGACAACTATAAAATCTACAAATTGAATTGCATGAAAATAATGGATATGGTATTTTTGCTTGTGGAGGCAGAAGTGTCAAAATACATGATTGGGCCTTGGGCCTGATCCGAGAGCATCAACTTCTCCAAAGGGTTGCAGGGCAGAGACAGGGGCACCTAACTTGAGGGTCCATAAGCCCACCGTTGGATCATTGGCCATGGAGAGAGGTCCGAGGAGAAGGGTCTCCTCGGCCAACAAAAGCAAAGGGCCACAAGGTATGCCACGATGCCTAAGGAGAAACCCGTGAAGCTCGGCAAGCAAGGGTACACTCTAGCGAAATGCAAGAGGGGAGGACTAGTGGGAAATACTTCGCAGAAACCTGCCACCACCACATTAAAGGCTTTACACCTACCCCTTTGGCCGCATTAATGAAGAAGTGACATTTGAGGGGACGGTGAGTAGCCTTATAGCCGCTTGGGGAAGGTTTCAAGAGGATGATGGATGGGAAAGGGATCTGCATTTATAGCTCTGTAAATAGGGACTTGAGGAAGGAGGAATATAAATAAAGAGGGAGAGAACATTGGGGGGGCATTCTTTTCTGGTTCTGGGAATAGTCCTCGGACCATCTGCTTTGGGAAAAATTAACATGAAGTTTCTCCTTTTTATTAAGTGTTAATGTCAACTTTAGCTAGGTCGGGTCCTTGGACCATCTGCTTTGAGAAAAATTAACATAAAGTTTCTCCTTTTTACTAAGTGTTAATGTCAATCTTAGCTATGCTGGGTCCTCGGACCATCTGCTTTGGAAAAAATTAACATGAAGTTTCTCCTTTTTACTAAGTGTTAATGTCAACCTTAGCTATGCGGAGTTCTTGGACCATCTGCTTTGAAAAAATTTAATATAAAGTTTCCCCTTTTTACTAAGTGTTAATGTCAACCTTAGCTATGCTGGGTCCTCGAACCATCTGCTTTGGAAAAATTTAACATTTAGTTTCTCCTTTTTACTAAGTGTTAATGTCAACCTTAGTTATGCCGAGTTCTCGGACTATCTGCTTTGGGAAAATTTAACATGAAGTTTCTCCTTTTTACTAAGTGTAAATGTCAACCTTAGCTACGTCGGGTCCTCGAACCATTTACTTTGGAAAAATTTAACATGAAGTTTCTCCTTTTTACTAAGTGTTAATGTTAACCTTAGCTAGGCCGGGTCCTCGGACCATCTGCTTTGGGAAAAATTAACATGAAGTTTCTCCTTTTTACTAAGTGTTAATGTCAATCTTAGCTACGCCAAGTCCTCGAACCATCTGCTTTGGAAAAATTTAACATGAAGTTTCTCTTTTTTACTAAGTGTTAATGTCAACCTTAGCTATGCCGGGTCCTCGGACCATCTGCTTTAAGAAAATTAGCATCTAACACATTCTCACTAAGTATGGAGTGGACATGCCCGTTTCAATTAAGAATAAACTTCTCTCATTGTGGACTTAAGCATGCTTCTGTACATCTAAGTGCTTGCGTTTGGCCTCTCTATGTCAGTAGAATGGGGCTACCCCGTTGGCAATTCCGTCTTTCTTGGCTTAAGCATGGTGATGAAACGAACTATATATTCTAAAGCATTGAGCTATTTAAGCCACGTATACAACTTTTGACACAGTAAGACGTAGTGCACGGTGATGAAAGGAGCACGTAAGGAAATCAAATTGAAAAGCCTTAGAATGATTATTAAAAACTGCAAGCGTCTACATTAAAGCTGAAGGTGAAAATTACAAGGTAAATAAAGGTTACAAAGTATATTATAGTAAAAACTGCACAAAGAGGGAGCCCAAGGTGTCCTATTCCTTGATCTTCAGTGGAGGGTCTTTTCCCAACTTCATTGAGGACTCCTTGGGCCGACCCTCTACTTCAGCTCGGCCTCGGACGGGACCTGGGTTTGCTTTCCTTTGTCCTTTGCCTTGGGTGGAGGTACAACTTGGTCAGCTGGCTCGCATGACCCTTTCTCGGCCTTATCACCCTGTTCCCCCTCTTTATCAGAAGTAGCAACTTCTTTGGGAGGAGGAATTAGCTCTTGGATGGAGGGAGGCAGCATAAAGGCCGCAGTCTCGAGAGCAATGGAAGTGGATGGAGGGTCTTTGATCACTCTGATATCCACGGGATACCAAACCTTCTCTACTCCTTTTCACTCAGAGTCAGCAGGAACTCCTGCTACGTTTAGGGCTTTTGTCCAAACTTGTTGGCAGTATTCCCTGCATAACTCCGCTAGCTTTTCGACTAGTCGGTTCTCCGTCACCTTGACCCCCTCATTATACGCGGCTTTGTGGCGGCCTCCACGGTCTCTCTTATGGCGTGAGCCGCTTCTTTGGCCTAGGCAAGCTCCCTTTTCAAGTCCAAGACCTCCTACCCAGCTTTGAACAGTGCCTCGTCCTTTTGGCACAGCAGTTTGCGTTGCCCTTCCACTTGGGCCTCCGCAGACTTTAGGCCAACGTCCGTGCTTCTCCTTTCATTTTGTTCGTGGGTCAACTTAGCGACTAGCTTGCTCTTCTCAGCCTCGGCGCGACCCAAATTTTTCTCGACCTCCACCTTGGCTGCCTGCTCGGCCTTTGCCTGGTTTTGATAGTTCCGAACTAGGCATTCAGCGGCAAAGACCTCCTGGATGGCCTACAAATAAGTATTTTGACAAACGCGTAAAGGAGTAAAACTTGTGAAAGTCTAAATGAGAATAATGAATTGAAGGGGAGGGGATAAAACTTACCAAACCCAGGTCCCTCTTCAGGGAAAGGAAAAGGCGCGTCTGACCCATCCTCTCTAGGTCCTCCATGTCCCTCGGCAAAAGGACAGGCTGCTCCAGGGCATTCGCCAGATGAAGGGGTATTGGAGCCCCGTCCATTCGGCTGGAAATCCCTTATGCTGGCTTGGAAGGGTATTAGAGCCCCGTCCACCTCCAGCACAGGGGACCAGCTGGCCTTCTTGCGGTGCACCTCGGCCAGCCGCGACTTTCCCTGCTCTCCATGGACGAGGCCTGCACTCCGCCCTTAGCAACTTGTTGTTGTTACTGTTGCTGCTTGTGCTTTTTCTCCCGCTCCCTCTCTGCATCCTCAACCTCGTTCCTCCTCTTCTTTGGAAGGGTTGGGGGAGGGACAAGGGGGTCAGAATGAGGAGGAGGGGGTGGCAGCTGGGATTGAGATCTTGAGGCACCCCTCTTGGAGGCTTGGGCGCCCCTTCTGGCGAAGAGAGATTTGAGAGTTGCCATTTTTCTTCTTCCTCGGAGGAGTCTTCTGGCCGAGCAATAATCAATCCCTCAATACCAGAGCTCCTGTCTGAATTGCTCTTCTCTTCGCCCGAGATGTCAACTACATGACCCTCTAAAGGTCTTTCGGCCTCTTCTAGACGAAACCGATCTATCTCTTTGTCAAGGGACGAAGGGGAAGCCGCAGATTCTCCTTAGACAACTTGGGTTTCCTGTTTCGTTGCAAGAGGGGTGGCTTCAACAGTACATCCGTAGAGAATGGTGGACAGTTCGTCAGGCAGAGCGTGGGGGGCGAGAAAGTTAGGTTTGGAGACGTCTATCCTTGGGCGTCTCTCTAGTCACCTACAAGGATGACGTTGTCGACCTCTTGGTAAACGTTTGACAAGGGTTCGTACCCTGGTATGAGGTGAGTGGCCCTCACCTGTAGGTCTTCATTCACAAAGACCTTGGATCTCAAAGCTCTGTTGAGGTCCAAGATGTTGACTTCGCTCAGGCGGGGCGATGTATGCCGTTTGTCTACAAGAGAGACAGCAGAGAAACTAAGCATGGTTAGATACAAACAACAGATCAAGCAAAGAAAGCATCAAAGGGCAATGAATCTACTTAAAGAAGCTGAAAGGGGCAAAACTTTAAACCAAAATTTATAAATCCTAGGGAGTCACACCTGGCTGTCCCTCTTTCACTAGGCAATGGGGACCGTCATACCATCTCCCAGTGGTGATGAGGTAGTCATCCTTCATGCGTTTATTAGACTTGGGAAGGCAAGATATGAGTTTGACGACGTTAGACCTCGATTTGAGGTAATAGCCTATATTTTTCAACCGGTGGCACTCATACAAATAAATGACATCGCGCCATGTGAGGCGCAGGCCCATCTGCTCATTTAGAGTATCGACGCAACCTAAGACCCTAAACATATTGGGTGTACACTAGTTAGGACATAACCTATGGTTACGGAGGTACTTGCTTGTCACATTCTTCATGGGGAGTGTCATCCCACCCTTTAAGAAGGCGATTATAGGAATGACAACTTGCCTTTCTTTCCTAGAGTCTGCTACAGCCTTTGGGGGGCAGTATTCTAGACCCACATCTGGAGGAATGTGGTATTTAGCCCGAAATCCTTCCATACCAGAAGCCGTATCTACTAGACACTTAAACCTACCCATCGGGTCGAAATGAGAGCAAAGATTTAGAAAGAAAGGGGAGAAAGGTTGATAGTCGAGGAGAAAGGGTTCGATGAAAGGGAAAACTTACTGGAGAAAGGTGTACGAACTTTTGAAAGCTTCTTGAAAGAGAATGAGGTTGAACACCTCCAAGACACGTTTGCTCTTTGGGAGTAATGGTGAATGTCACGATTACCTAAATGTTTTGAATGATTGAGGGGCGTCGATTCGTGAAAGTTATCTCGCTTGAATTTTTGGGAAGAAAATTGAACCGTTGGATCCATATCTCACCATAGAACGTGGGCGACAGGAAGTTACTTAGTGCAATTAATGTGGGCGTTGTAGATTACGAAGCATCAGGAGCCTTTCCAGAACGCGCAGGAGGGTTTCTCACGTGCAACATTTGGGAGATCACGTGGAGACAGCACTCGCAAGTCAAAAACCTATTTCTCTCCTCGAACCGGAGCCAAATAAATTTTTGAGGGGCTATTATGGGGGCAAAAGTGTCAAAATACATGTTTGGGCCTTGGGCCTGATCTGAGAGCATCAGCTTTTCCAAAAGTTGTAGGGCAGAGACAGGGGCACCTAACTTGAGGGCCCATAAGCCCACCGTTGGGTCATTGGCCATGGAGAGAGGTCAGAGGAGAAAGGTCTCCTCGGCCAACAGAAGCAAAGGGCCATAAGGTACGCCACGATGCCTAAGGAGAAACCCGTGAAGCTCGACAAGCAAGGGTACACTCCAGCGAAATGCAAGAGGAGAGGACCAGTGGGAAATACTCCGCAGAAAGCTGCCACCACCACATTAAAGGCTTTACACCTACCCCTCTAGCCGTATTAATGAAGAAGTGACATTTGAGGGGACGGTGAGCAACCTTATAGCCGCTTGAGGAAGGTTTCAAGAGGACGATGGATGAGAAAGGGATCTTCATTTATGGCTCCATGAATAGGAACTTGAGGTAGGAGGAATATAAATAAAGAGGGAGAGAACATTGGGGGGCATTCTTTTCTGGCTCTGGGAATAGTTCTTCTTAAAAAGGATAAGTAATTCCATCATAGAAAGTCCTCGGACCACTTTCGAGGAGAGCTCGTCTTGCACCAAGATCTGTTTGTATGCAATAGTGGACCTGATCCAACGTCTTTGCTTTCTATTGTCCAGAGTAGCCTAGGTTTCAAGCCCACTCTCTACAAATTTTATTGTTTGAAGCCGTTTGGGCTCGTACCATCAAGTATTTGGGTCTAGGCTCGATTTGTGTCCTTACAATGCTTATTGTTGTAATTGGTGTCTTCTACATTGAAAAGTACCATTTCATGTAAAATCATATTCTATGGAATAAAATTTGGGTTCTAAAAGTCGTAATTGCACCAAATGAAAAAGTCGTATATGTGAATTTTTTTCAAAGTCAAAATGACATTTACAAATGAAAAAAATTTATTGATTAGATAACTACTTAGTGAAATTTACGTAATTTTTTGTTGTTTTAATTAATATACACTCAAAAAAGATTTAAATTATAAAAGCTAGACTCATCTGGGTGCTATGGTCTTAAACATGATAAGTATTGCCTCAAAAGTAAGGAAGTCAATACCGTACTGGAGGTTGTACCGGTTTGGCCACCAGTACGATATATTTCGGATTTCGGTCAATACCGGTGTACTGTTTTGGGTTTACCGCTATTTTATATATTTAATACACACACACACCCACACACAAAATCTCTATTTACACACACATATACACACAGACTCTCCAACTTTTAGTCTCATAAATACCTTCTATTTCAATTATTGTGTACTGATTGATACAACAACCTAAAGATTAGCTGGAGATTATAATTGATGCAGGTAAAACAATTAAAAAAGAAGAAAATGGAACTCTTAATTCAAATACCAAATCCAAATTAAGTAAATTAAAAGAATTGGAGAGATCAAAGGTTAGGTGAAATAATGAAATTATTTACAAAATACTTTAATTATTGGTTATTTTAAAGACAAAAATTGCCACAATTACAAAAAAATAAAAATAAAAAAAATAAAAAACATAGCATTTTGTGTTTCGATCCGGTACGGTCAAAATTTGCCAATACGCAGCCGGTACGGCTGGTATTTTTTTCGGTACAAAATAGAAGTGTACCGGTATCGATACACTAGCCGGTACCGATACACTAGCCGATACCGATACACTAGCCGATACGGTATGTACCGGCCGATACCGGTACGGTATTAACCACCCGATACCGGTACGGTATCAACCACCCTGCTCAAAAGTACACAGATGCACGCATGCAACCACACTGCCTTACTGAGCAACAAATGATTGCATCATACATATATCTAATAAGACAAAACTTAGGTACAGTACCCAAAGTATTGTTTCTTAGGTTCATCTTTTGAGATTCAACCATGTGGGTAGTTAACTAAAAAATATATTTCCATCCCATAAAAAAAATCCATGTGGCAGAATCTTAAGATGAAGATTTAAGGAACAACACCTAAGTACTATACATAAATCTTACCCTATACAATATTGTATGCTGAGTCTTGACAACATGGTGCGCGCCTTTTTGTGTTCGGAGCATTTGTTGTAGTTGTTGTCGGAATAAGATCCATCATTGCACCATGCAATTCACCCTAACTCCCTCACAAATTTTTTTTTATAACTTTTTTACTTTTATTCATTTTTTATATTTAATGGTTGAGATTTAAAGTTGTTTTTTGTAACTTTAAATCTCAACCATCCATACTAATTGCATCAGATGTAATACCCTAGATACTGCACCTAATCTCAATCCGATTTCTGTCTTATATGTGGTTTTATGGGGATAAGAGTAAGAATCAAGATCAACAGTGATAAGGTAGTACCAACCCAAAATATAGCTACCATGAATGAGATGATAATAACTTCAAAACAAAAATTTGTTGCCACTGATGTGACAAGTACAAAATCTACTCATGGAACTACTTGAAGATAGCAGATATTGTGTATATATATGTTCTTAATATGGAAGACGAATTCCAATCAATATGTAGTATCTAGTGTAATATTTTTGTTTAAAGTTTAAACACTTCCAGTGTTAGATGTGGCTTGATTTTGAACGAGCTGCACGAGTCTCCATTAAGTATATGTTTATTGACAAAGTTTGACTACAAATTTAATTTGTAACCAATGGTTACAACTTCACTCAATATCTTATTATTGAGTATAAATTTTGATAAATCTACCATTGTATTATATTTTTTTTATATCCTCCATGGTTATAAAATTTTAAAAAAATTAAAGATTAATAATTATGTTATGAAACAAATGTTTAATTTCAAATTTAAAGTCTAAAATTATTTATATAACTTATGAATTGAATAGTAAATAACATCTGATTAGCACGAATTTCACATGATTGTTAAAAATATAAAGAATATGCAATCCTACAGTTACAACTTTGAAATATGTAGCCGTATTAATTTTTTTAGTGGGAGTTGTAGCCAAAGTTTGTCTATAGATGACAAAATTTGTTTACAAACTTAGTTGTAATCTAAGGTTATAGCTTTCACTAAAAAATAAACATGACCACATATTTTGAAATTTTAACTAATGAATTGCATTATGCTTATGTTTTTAACATACATGTCAAATTTTGTGCAAATTAGATGTTATTTTTTATTTAATTCTTAAATTTGTTTTTTTATGTATAATTTTAAACTACAAAAATTTAAAATCTAAACTTATGATTGATGATATACCTATTGATTTTCGATCTTCTAAAAATATTGCAAGTATAGAGAATAAAATAAGAAAATGTAATTTAACAATAGATTTGTTAAAATTTACACTCAATAAAAAAAAAAATATATATTGACAAGAGAGAGAGAGAGAGAGAGAGAGAGACAGAGAGAACATCATAGTATTTCCTATTTAAAATTTGTTCACTATAATTGTGCCTTTTGAAACAACAAAACAAATGGGGTTCAAATGATAGCCCAGTGATGTAATATTACATGTTGTAATTTGAACTCCACCTCCCTCTCCTCGTCTTTGTTGTCGTTGGAAGTAAACTATTTGAACCTTGAATATCTTTTTCTCCTTTACTATCTACATACCTATTTTAAATAAATAAGAATAAAACAACGCAACAAATGAACACACCGTGCAAACACTGCTTTAAGTATGAGATGGATCGCATTGCCATTCGACAAAGACAATTAGACCAAACCAATCACCATTAACTTAAAAAAAGGTAGGAGAGAGATGGCATCAGCATGGCCTCTCTTCCCTCTGTTGCTTTAATTAGAGGCACTAATATATATAATCGGCGAACTTTACAGATGAGGTCAGGAATGGAGCTTCCTTTTTTTTTTTTTTTTTTTTCTGAGAAACGAGCTTCTAAAAAGTAAAAAGTTTAAAAAATAATTTTTTTTTTTTTTTTTGAGAAACGAGCTTCTAAAAATTAAAAAGTTTAAAAAATAATACTCTCTCCTACCTTAATTGAAACTCTTAATGGTAGAGTATATAAATTAAAAAGTCAAATAAAAATTCCCATACTTAAATTAATTAAACCCAACTAAGGGTCCGTTTAGATAGAGCTTATTTTTACTGAATTGAAAACTGAAACTGAAAATACTGTAGCAAAATAATTTTTTTAATGTGTGAATAGTACCGCGGGACCCATTTTTTATAAAAAATTGCTAAAAAAGTTCATGAACAGTGTATGAACAGTGCGTGAACAGTGCCAAACAGTGATTTTTGTCTCCTGCACAGTGTTGCTACAGTGAAAAAACGTGTATGAACAGTACCAGTTACTGTTCATGCACGTTAAAGAAAACGCAGAAGAGGAAACGGGACGCCCAATTAATCTGTATCCAAACGGGCAACAAAACCCCGCATTGTGGACACGTTTTCTTAGCTAGTGCACTGAGTCCCCATCTCCTTAGTCAGCTATGATAGTGCTTAACATTCTATAGGGAAAAGACAGCTGGTTTATGGTGGAGTGTCAAGAGTCTTAACCTTGGAAGTTTATAGAGAATGAAATGATATGGTTAAAGTAGAAAAAAATGTAAATAAACATAAAAGACTCAAATATTTATCTCTATTTTGTTCAAATGTTTGAAAGGAAGCGATTTTTTTAAAGAAAAAGGAAATGAATTGCATGTAAATATATTCATGTTTGGGATCTGAATAGAAAAGAAATAATTTTAAAATAACATTATTATTGTTATTATTATTACTACTATTATTATATATGCCATTTCTCTAGGAAAAAATAAATAGCCGTGCATTTAAGAGGGAAAAAAAGTATTATAAGAACTTTAGTAAGAATTCATAAAACATTTTTAATTCATTTCATTTTCTTTCTCCTCTTTTGGAGAGATTAAAAAATGGACTTATGATAGAAAGAAATGGAAAAAAAAAGTTTTATTTTATATTTTCTCTCCATGAAAAGAATATTCTTTAAAAGTTCTTTTCTTTACCTTCCATTCCCCTTATTCTCTTCTCCCAAACAAGTTATAACGGTAGACGTGTTGTAATTGATTTTTAACTCCACTTAAATCTCTGACGTTGTAGATAGGGCTCACTTTGTGGGGTACTGTCTCTAAAGCTACATGTGGTTATTAGGTTGGCTTCAATACCATTTGTAAAGGTTCAAGAAAAAACACTAATCACATCTATATTATAATCCAAAATGACTAATTTAGTCACAATTGTGGTTCATTGCAATATCTTATAAACCCAAAACTTATATAATAAATATCCGATGTGAGACTCAATACACATTCAGACAACCCAATTTGTAGTAGAGTGTGCGCATGAATGTGTCATGAGTTCCACATCAAGCATATACTAAGTTGATCAGAATTTTATTCTCACACACACACACACACACACACACACACACAAAGAGCCTTAATGGTCCATTTGAGATATAATACAAATGTGGTTCCGTAAGAAAAAGCAATACTGTGTATATAAATATAGTGAATTCCATGCTTCATTTGAGGGAAATTTAGCTTAACATGTCCATGGAGTCCAAGAATCAATTTTATAACAAGGTGAAACCATTCCTGGCAGTAATTTCAGTGCAAGTTGGCTATGCAGGGCTGTCCATTATCAGTAAGTTTGCTCTAAACAAGGGGATGAGTCCACATGTGTTCATAGTCTACCGGTATGCCATTGCCACTGTTGTCATTGCTCCTTTTGCTATTGTCTTGGATAGGTCTCCATCTCCTACCTTCTCATTATTGTTTACATGTGTTTCAACTCTTTTCTTCAGTGTTACATGTTTAGTGAGATGAAAAACCTAATCACTTTAATTTAATACTCTTAACAGGAATAGACGGCCAAAGTTGACCTACTCTGTCTTTGCCAAGATTGTGTTGCTCGCCTTATTGGGGTAAGAATCTGGATCATCACGCAATAATTAAGCTTTTGGTCCTAAGCTTCAAGCAAAACGTTTTTAATTTTTATTTTTGGTAAGTTGGATTACACTTAAGCTTCATTTTCTCTTACTCAGGATTGTAATATGCCAGAACTTGTTCTACACTGGGATGAGGTATACTACAGCAGCTTTTTCACGAGCCATAGACAATGTTATTCCTGCGTTTGCATTTTCAATGGCTTGGATTTTAGGGTAATTCTCTTTAGCCCCATTCACGTTTGTTCATGCATACATGATGTATTAAATATATGTGAATGCTTTTGTAGTCTTGAGAAAGTAAAAATTAGGAGTTGGCGTGGCCAGGCAAAGGTATTGGGGACCCTAGTCACGGTTGGAGGGGCCATGCTTATGACACTGGTTAAAGGACCTATGTTGAATCTGCCATGGACAAATGGAAATGACCGTCAAGAATCTACTAGTGCAGCAAATAAGCACGATGTCATCAAGGGTGCTCTCATGATGCTAGCAGGTTCTGTCAGCTGGTCTGGTTTCGTTATTCTTCAAGTAAGAGTCTAATCGGCTTAATTTAATTTACAATTTCAGTTTAAAATGAGTACACGCACGAACAAGTAGACCAGGCTAGTGGTCAATGGAAAATTTATTTAAACCACAAACACTCATGCATGCATGTTCCAACTTACAAACAGATATTCCAACACAGGAATTCAATCATAGTTTTATTATTAACACACCAAATCTAGAACAACAATAATGAAAGTACGTAGTAAACAAAAAAAAAAAAAATTTGATAACCACGTGGAAAACTAATAAAGTAACTATAAAAGAAAAATCACTCGGAGGTATCAAACCTCAAAGAAAATCCACTAAAAGAAAACGTCACAATCAATTAGAACCAAGGACGGAGGGAGCCATGGACTTGGGGAGAAAAAATATAAGTATATACATAGTTATTAATTTTAGCAATTTTGTTTTATAAAACTACACTTTGCTACCTTTAACAATATCATTGATTATTTAATTGAATGCTATAGTCATAAACTCTTTTATAACATTTTTACAAACTGTTGAAGTAACAATTACTTTAATTGGTTTGCATTTGAGCCCACCATTCACATCACCTTTTTTATTTACCAAAAACTACTCATTACATTAGCAATTTATAAAAAAGTTTATAGTTCTAGTATTTTCCTCCTTTTAAAGGTTATAAACAATTTATAGATTTAAAATCTAAAACAAAATATACAAACTCAAAAAAATTAGCTCAACTACAAAAATTACTAACAATAAAGCTAAAAATTAAGCCCAACCAACCTATTTTTACCCAAAACAAACAACCCGACCCTTACCCCAAAATTAAGCCCAGCCTATTTTTAACCAAAAATTTTTAAACAAAATAATTTTAGCCTTACCCAGCAGCAAATGCAATCAAACAAAAAAACCCTCAGCGGTTAAGCAGCAAAGTCAAAAGCCGAAGCCGTTGCATGCAGCCAGCAGCAGAACCGCCCCCTAACTTAAAGTCTTGACTCCGTCCCTAATTAGAACATACAAAACCTTCTTAACCTAGACACTCTATTCAATCTTAGCAAATGTCGCGCTTGTCTTTTCATCCTAGTTGTTCCAAAACCTCAGGAATTCTTCTACAAAAATTTCCTCCACAAATGAACCCTTTCTGCAACACGAAACTCCATAAACCAGCAACAACCAAACACAAAAATTTGCAACCATCTTTCACGCAAGTTTTCTTACATAACCTTTGTTAACATCTAAAACATTATAGTAATCAACATCATTACTGTTGTCACCAAAATTATTATGACTCTTTTTTAGAGTTTACTTGCAAACCAGTTTAAAGGAACATTTCTCCAATCCATTACGCAGATGCTTCAAAAGATAATCATTGCACTTTAAATCACATGACTTATTTAATGAGTCATTTAACACATGGATGGTTTTACACATAAATTTAGATGAAAATTCTATCTTTTATTTATTTTTTTTTTCTTTTGATTTTATAATTTGATAATTACGACAATGGATGAATGGAGATTTGAACCATATACTTCTCTATTAGAAATATCAGAAAGTGTTAATTGAACTATAAGCCCTTAGCATTCCAAAAATGTTTTAGTCAGACTTAATTAGTGATGAGATATAATTGTTGATTTGTAGGCAATTACGCTGGAATCTTACCCAACAGAGCTTTCCCTAACAGTTTTGATATGTTTGATGGGCACATTAGAAAGCACCATGGTGGCCCTTGCAATGGAATGGGGGAACCTCATGGCCTGGTCAATACACTTAGATATTAAGCTCTTTGCTGTTGTATATGCTGTGAGAAACTCTACATTTAGTTACATTTTCTTTTGATTTCCTTTTCCAAAAATAATCTGAGGCTAGCTATGTCTAAGACTTGCAATTATACTCACAAGTGAAATTTTACGCAGGGCATAGTAACTTCAGCGTTCCCTATTTACATTCAAGGATTGGTAATGAAGGACAAAGGACCTGTTTTTGTGACTGCTTTTAGTCCACTAAGCACAGTTCTAGTCGCAATTATAGGCTCCTTCATTTTGTACGAGGCAATGTGCTTAGGAAGGTGCGCATTGATTTTCCTAGCTATCCTATTAGGGCTTCTATTAAGTCTAGAGGCACAATATTTTTTACAACTATTTACATGACCTATTGTGATTAGTGTATAGTAATTGTGGTATGAATGGTGAATCTAGATAAAAGTAATGTTGAACCAATCACAATATACCATGTTAATTAAAGTTGTTCCTAGCATTGCTATTATGCATTGAGAAAAAAAAAAAAAAAGTGTTTGGAATGTTGCTCAAATCACAATATGCCATGTTAATAGTTGCTTTAAAAAAAAAAACGTTATACCTAGCATTATTATAGAGAAAAAAAAAAGTGTTTGGAATGTTGATTCAAAATCTTTTGTTTCATATACATGGGGCATGCATTGAATAACACAATATTTAATTATTGTAGCTGATATGCTTCATTTGGTTAAAGAAACTCTCAAAAAAAAAAAAAAAATTGGTTAAAGAAAATTGCTGGAAAAATATATGAAATAGTAAACGTTGTATGACTATGGTCTAACCGAGGCTTCTGAACTATTTTTAGTGTTATTGGAGCAACAGTCATTGTTGCTGGCATATATCTAGTTTTATGGGGCAAGAGCCAAGATCAACTAGGATTGAAGTCAGGCGACGAAAAGGTAGTACCAACTGCCCAAAATGTGGCTACAATGAATGGAAGGATTACTGCTTCAAATCAAGAATTTCTAGCCATCAATGTGACAATTATGAAATCAACAGATGGAAATGCATGAAAATTGTGAATATGCTTATCGCAATAATTGGTGTCTTCTATATAACTAAAATTTTATTCCTTATTCTATTTCTATTGGAGAGTTAATAACTAATATGCATATCTTTTTGTGCATGCATCCCCTTGATGATGAATTAACCAATTAAAAGATGCACATAAACTTTCCAATTCCTTTCTCATTTGTCGTGATAACTTTGATTTTAATTTTACTTTTATTTACGATTTTAATTTTAATTTGATTATTATATCATTTTTCACCTCTAATTTATCAAATTCTCAATTTCAAAAAATGGGCTTTATCCCTTCTTAATCTCTTTTGAAACATGGCAATGACTATACTCCTTGCAGAATAAGATCCAAGGAGAAAATAAGATTTAACTCTTTCCCATCCAAATAACATCTTAAAGGAGTTAACTTAGGCATGGTCCTTGTAATGTAATTGTTATTGTTTTATCAGTTACAGTTATTGTTCAATTTACTTAATTCTTCATATGGTTTATTATTTCTTGTATGACATGTGATTTAGTTTTAAGCCACCATACCATAAAAACTACCACTTGTTTGAGTTGATGAAATAAATTCGAATAATAAAGTGTTGATTAAGTAATTAATGAAACATCAAATAACCCTTTCTTACTTAGTAGATACTGATAGACATATCAAGCGAGTGTGCAAGGATGGACAGAGACTTGGATGTTCCCCCCTCCCCCCCAACCCTTGATTTTGTTTTCAAAAAAAATATTTGTAGAGAGGGAAAATTTCCGGCCTATTACAAGCTGACACATCATGCCACCAAGTCTACAAAGTATGGCTAATTACAAAGTATCATATACTGCTACTAGAAATTTGCCAAATTCCATTAAGGTAAAAACATGAAAAGTATGCAAAATGCTAATCACATGTAGGCGCGTGTAAGCGATGATGCAAGCGAGTCGGCGCGTGTAAGCGATGACCTAAGCAATCCGGAGCGTGTAAGCGATGACACAAGCGGACCAATCAAGCTGTGACATGTGTCACCAATCAGACTCTGCCATGTGTCGCTCACTCACCCCCAAACTCCTATAAATAGAAGCCTTCCTAAGACATTTGGGGACACTAAGCTATCTAGAGCACAAGCAGCATCAAAGAAGCATTCAGAAGTATTGAAACTCTGTTGAAATCAAGCCTTGAAGCCTCCAGGAACTTCAAAAACTTCAATCTTGAATACGAAGAACATTCGAAGTTGAATTATCCAAACTACTTGTCTAGATCTCAAAAGTCACTGAAATCAACCTCAAAAGCCTCCAGAAACCTCAACAAACCACAAAACAACGAAACTCTAAGGATTCAAGCCTCTAAAACCCCAAAGAACTTCCACCACAAACCTTTTGAAAAGAAGAACGCACAAAGAACACACGAAGAACACGAAGAACGTGAAGAACAAAGAATTTCTAACAAGCTCATAGCTAGAGATTCATTGTAATTTCATTTCAAAGATCTTCGATCCATCCTTCAGCCAAATTGAAGGATATCTTGTGTTCGAATCAAAATCACATCACAAATTTTTTAAGGAAATTGAATTAGGGGGTCACTCTTTTGTAATCACAAAGAATTGTACCACACATTCATCAATACAAATTCGCATTTGTGAAACTATTTTACTTGTTTGATTTATTTTGAACCAAGAAATTTAGTCGTCCATAAATTCTGGCACGCCTGGTGAGACATCTCTGCCTCTCATCTCTTTCTCCTCCAAAAGAAACAAAATTCGATTTGCTACCAACTTCGATGGCCTCTAACAAGAATAACCAAAAATCAGCGGTTGATGCTTCCATTGCCGATCATTATGTCGGCCCAATCACTCACAGTCGATCCAAGGCTCTTGACCAACTTTAACCCCAACCAACCAAAGAAAGCAAACTTCATAATGTCATCTCCCTAGACTTTCTTGCAAATAGGAAAGCTACCGCTAAGGATTCATTTCGTTTGGAGATTGATAATGAATCATCCACAACAAGGACCTTTTCTATCAACTCTTCACCCGTGATGCGAAATTTAAGGAATGAAGTGTCTTTGACTCATCCTGTTTCATCATTTTCCCCATCATATCTAGAGGTTATGCAAATGATGATGACAAACACCTTTACCATGGAAGAAAAGATGGTTGAAATGGAATAAAGGGTTATCCTTCTCACAAAAGCACTAGAAGATAAGGATGTCAAAATTGCAACCCTGATGAACAAACTGGAGGTACAAGATTTGGGTGAATCAAGTCTTGGCCCAAAATACCCACCTGGCTTCACCTTGAAATGAGAAAACACTAGGGTTGACAAGGAAAAAGGAGTTGAAGAAACTTCTCAACATGGAAATTCCACCTTAATAGCCTCATTGTTTGTGCAACAACTGCAAGACATGATAACGAATACCATTCGAGCCCAATATGAGGGTTCTTCCACTAGTTCCCTCGTATATTCAAAACCCTATACAAAACGCATCGACGACATGAGAATGCCAAATGGGTATCAACCTCTTAAGTTCTTATAATTTGATGGGAAAGGCAACCCAAAACAACATATTGCTCACTTCGTGGAAACTTGTGAGAATGCAGGAACTTAAGGAAGTTTCCTCATAAAACAGTTTGTCCATTCACTAAAAGGGAATGCCTTTGATTGGTATATAGACTTAGAACCCAAGTCAATCGATAGTTGGGAACAACTTGAAAAGGAGTTCCTCAACCGGTTCTACAGCACACGTCGCACGGTAAGCATGATGGAGCTTACCAATACTAAGCAATGGAAAGACGAGCCCATTGTTGACTATATCAATCAGTGGCATTCTTTGAGTCTAGATTGTAAAGATAGACTTTCTGAAATATCTGCTATAGAAATGTGCATCCAAGGCATGCACTGGGGACTTCTCTATATCCTGCAAGGGATAAAGCCCCGAACATTTGAAGAGTTAGTGACTCGTGCGCATGAAATGGAGCTGAGCATAGCTAATCATGGAAATATGAAGCATCCTGTGCCTGAGGAAAGGAAAGAAAGAAGAGAAATAGAGAAGAGTGATAGGAATGCGAAAAGTAACGTCAAAGACTCAATGAATATCAACTCTGCCCCAGTCCAAATTTCAACGGGAAAAACAAAGGCTAATGTGAAGAGGCCTGAAGGAGGCCAACGACGTGAGACACGTCGCTCATCACTCAAGGAATGGGAACAAAAGGTGTATCCTTTCCCAGATGCTGATATGCCCAAAATGCTAGAACAACTCCTCAAGCTTAAATTAATTGAATTGTCGGAATGCAAACGACTAGAAGAGATAGGGAAAGTTGATGACCCAAACTATTGTAAGTATCATTGCATCATAAGTCATCCAATCCAGAAATGCTTTGTTCTTAAAGAACTCATCATGAAGTTAGCTAAGGACAGGAAAATCGACTTGGATTTTGATGATGTGGCCGAGGCAAACCGTGCAACGTTCGCTTGCGGGTCACCTAGTTGCATATCTCCAACTATTAAGCTGGGGGCAAATACCACACTCGTCCAGTTTGGTTCTCTAGAACCTGTTCAAGTTCAGCTCTCACAAGAAGCATTTGACTATAACCCAAATGATGATAGAAGGTCAACAATGGATGAAGAGGAAGGTTGGACGATGGTTACTCGTAAGAGATGGAAAAAAAGACGAGAGTTCCCTCTTCATTTGGTCACCCAAGAGCCCAAAAGAACACAAAGCCTGATTCAACTTTGATCAAGAGGAAAGAATGATAAAAGGTGAAAAAGACTGGGCACAAAAATGAATAACGATTTGGCACAAACCCAAAACCTTCAAAATCGCTTCACATTAGAAGAATTTTTCTCTAGAGGATTCTTTCAAAATGACTCAGCAGAAGTCGTTCACACAGGCTCTTGTTGTGAAATTCATGACGAAGAGAAGGATATCGACCATGGTGGACCAGGTGAGACTTTGGAAAAACTCCAATCTCAAGATAATGGAGTTGAACCCCGACAGTCCCCCACCTCACCAAAAGAAGCGATCACCCAAGCTCTTGAAAAACTAGAGATGAGCATTCCTTATGCCAACACGCTTAAGCAAACCCAAGAATGTTATACATGCTCCCCAGACATGACTTTCACTAACGAGGATCTGTTGTTAGGCTCTAAGCCCCACAATCGTCCACTTTATGTCTCTGGTTATACACGTGAACAAAAGGTAGATTGTATTCTCATTGATGGAGGTTCAGTTGTTAATATACTACCAAAAATGACAATGAGACGACTTGGCCTTACTATGGAGGAGTTATCGCATAGTCGTTTGGTCATTCAAGGTTTTAACTAAGAAGGACAACGCGTGATCGGTATAATACACTTGGAACTACTCATTGGAGAATTGACAAGCAATGTTTTGTTCCATGTTATTGATGCCAAGATAACCTACAACATGTTGTTGGGACGTCCATGGATCCACGAGAACGGAATAGCGCCGTCAACTTTTCATCAATGTTTCAAGTACATTCAAGGTGGAGTAAAAAAGGTCAATACCGACTTAAAACCTTTTACTGAGACTGAAGCTCACTTTGCTGACGCAAAGTTCTACGTAGAGGATGACGTTCCTAATGAAGTTCTCCCAGTTGAGATCCCGCCCACAGAGAGCAAGCAGAATGAAAAGAAACATGTTAGATTCATCATTGGAAAGGATACTCCTTCCCCAAAAGAAGGTCCAGAATGTGGAGATAATTATTCTAGTGGATCTACCAGTAATTCAATAGGAGCAAAGATCTCAACACCTTCTAACAATCCTTCATTTCTTCGTTATGTACCAATATCACGCCGCAAGAAAGGACAGTCATCGTTCATGGAATGCCTTCAATCAATAGTAAATAACGGAAGGCCTTCTACAAAGCTCACGATGGAGGATGTAGCCATATTGAAGGAAAATCATGCTATGCCTTTAACTTCATTCACAAATCCTTTGCCCTCGAAGCCATTGAATGGATTCGTAAAGTCTTCGCAAAGTTTGATGAAACATGGTGTTCTACCAAGTGAACGGACGAAAGAATGGTTCGACCCAAAGGCATATAGGCTTTTAGCCAAAGTAGGCTACGATTTCCCAAAACAAGGCAACCTAGGGAAACTGATTCTAGAAATCACTGAAGAAAAGGTGCATGGCCTTAGCAAAACACAAAGGAAAATGCGGTTTGAAGGGCATGAAATTCCTATCCCAAAGACCAGATTAGGTTATACTCCAGAACAACCAGCTCAGATATGGGTCAAGAAAAGAAGCAATGCTTCAAGTTCCCAATACATAACAGTGGAAGTCAGCGAAAGTTCGAATCGAAGAAAAGATCACTTTGCATCACATGTCTCAGTGTTTGATCGCATCAATGCCCCATCATCACGAATCACAGTGTTCAACAAGTTAAATACAACTTACTTAACACAAAATTGGGACACCCTTGCTCATTGATTAATCTTTGATCAATTAGGGGCAATGAAAGGGCTTGTCAATAGCCATTCTCAAAATTCCATTAACTTTGAGGTTCAAGGGGAGGAGAAAGTTAATGATGGGATCCACAGTAACATTCCTTCACGCATGAAACGTAGCTCTATCCTAGACATCAACACCGAAGGATCTCTTAAAGTCAAAAGGCGAATGGTTGTACGCACAGGACAATTAGTTGTCCGCAATGAGCAAATTGAAGAAGTATCATCCTCATTTCATATTACAGTAGAAGAAGGTATACTCTTAGATGTGGAAGCAACCAATGAAAAAGTCGATGAAGCTCCTCCAACTTTGGAAGACGAAGGACAGGTTACAGTTGATGAACTTAAAGAGATCAATTTAGGAACTGTTGAAGAGCCCCGGCCAACTTTCATCAGTGCGCTTCTTACCCCTGAAGAAGAAGAAGGATACTTTAAGCTCCTAGTAGAATATAAAGATGTGTTTGCTTAGACTTACAAAGAAATGCCTAGACTCGATCCAAGTATTGCTCTACACCATTTGGCAATAAAGAAAGGCGTATGCTTAGTCAAACAATCCCAAAGACGCTTTCAGCCGGAGCTTATCCCTCAAATAGAAGCCGAGGTCAATAAGCTAATTGAGGCGGGCTTCATTCGTGAAGTACAATACCTGGAATGGATCACTAACATCGTCCTTGTCAAAAAGAAGAATGGATAAATCCAGGTGTGCGTTGACTTCTGTGATTTGAACAATGCGTGTCCCAAAGATGATTTTCCACTACCCATCACTGAGGTCATGGTTGACGCCACTACCGGTCATGAAGCTTTATCTTTCATGGATGGTTCTTCAGGCTACAATCAAATTCAGATGAATCCCAAGGACGAAGAGCTTACAACTTTACATACTCCCAAGGGCATTTACTACTACAAAGTAATGCCTTTTGGACTAAAGAACGCTGGTGCTACTTATCAACGGGCCCTGCAAAATATCTTTGATAATGTAGTTCATAAATATGTGGAGTGTTATGTCGATAATCTGGTGGTTAAAAAAAAAAAAGGAGGGAGGACCATCTGGCAGATCTACGATCTGTGTTCAGCCGCTTAAGGAAGTATCAGCTTAAAATGAACCCCCTCAAATGTGCTTTCGGCGTAACATCTGGGAAGTTCCTTAGTTGGTTTCGTTGTGAGGCATCGTGGCTTTGAAATTGACCAGTCCAAAATTGAAGCGATCCAAAAAATGCCAGAGCCTAAGAATCTGCGAGAACTTAGAGGCCTGCAGGGAAGACTCGCCTACATACGACGATATATCTTAAACTTGGCTGGCTGATGTCAACCTTTCAATAGGCTGATGAAGAAGGATGTGCACTTCGAATGGGATAAGGCTTGTGGCAACGCTTTTACAAGCATCAAAAGATACTTGCTTAATCCTCTAGTTTTAGGTGCTCCTATCCCATGAAAGCCTTTCGTGTTGTACATTGCGACATAAAAAAAGTCTTTAGGTACTCTTATGGCACAAGAAAATGAGAAGGGGAAGGAAAGAGCCCTTTATTATTTGAGCCGAACTCTCAATGGGGCTGAATTAAATTATTGTCCTATTGAAAATACATGTCTTGCTCTTTTCTTTGCCATAGACAAGTTGAAGCACTACATGTAAGCATATACGGTCCATTTGATAGCAAGGGTAGACCCGATCAAATATGTCCTCTCCAGGCTAGTGGTTTCAGGTTGTATAGCTCGATGGGCAATCCTGCTACAACAATATGACCTTGCATATGTTCCACAAAAAACCGTCAAAGGATAAGCATTGGCAGATTTCTTAGCTGATCACCCAGTTCCCTTTGATTGGGAGTTCTCTGATGATTTCCCGGATGAAGACGTGTTTTATATTGAAGTAATGCCACCGTGGATGATGTTTTTTGATGGGGCCATGTGTCGAGAAGGAGCAGGAGCAGGTGTAGTGTATATTTCCCCACAATGACAAATACTTCTATACTCGTTCTCATTAAGTGAACTTTGCTCCAACAATGTGGCCAAATATCAAGTATTAATTATTGGCCTACAAAGGACCATTGAGATGGGCATATCACAACTTGAGATCTTTGGGGATTCCAAATTAATTATCAGCCAAATCTTGGAGCAATATGACATCAAGAAAGAAGACCTTATTCCCTATTGCAAATATGCGAAGAAGTTGCTAGTAAATTTTGAGGCAATTACATTAGAGCATATACCATGGAAGGAGAATAGACAGGCTGATGCTTTAGCTAATTTGGCTACTGCCTTAGCATTATCCCAAGAAAAAACTGCCAAAGTTGCTATTTCTCAAAGCTGGGTAGTACCTCTCGTGGTTGAAGAAGAAGAAGAACAAGCCAACATTATTTCTGTATGCCTTGTCGAAAAAGAAGATTGGCGACAAGCGGTCATTGAGTACCTTCAACATAGAAAACTCTCGGATGATATACGCCACAAGACCGAAGTTTGGTGAAGGGCTACTCGATTCATTTACTATAAAAAGACTCTCTTCCGCCATTCGTTTGATGGTTTATTCCTCCGTTACTTAGGAGAAGAAGAGGCTAAACAAGCCTTGGAGGAGGCTCATCCAGGAACATGCGGTGTACACCAATCGGGTCCTAAGTTACACTACAGAATCAAGCAAATGGGTTACTATTGGCCTACGATGGTGCAAGATTCCATGAAGTATGCTAAAAAGTGTGAAGCTTGTTAATATCATGCAAACTTCATCCACCAGCCGCTAGAACCTCTACACCCAACTATAGCTTCTTGGCCTTTTGATGCATGGGGGCTTGACGCAATATGACTATTACCAAAATCATCCGGTGGCCATTTGTACATCTTGGCTGCAACTAATTACTTCTTAAAATGTGCAGAAGTTGTGCCCCTTAGGGAAGTGAAGAAAGAAACGGTGGTCAATTTCATTCAAACTCACTTGATCTATCGTTATGGTGTCCCTCGGTATATCATAAATGATAATGGCAAACCGTTCTACAATAAGCTAATGATAGAGCTATATGAGAAGTTTGCATTTAAACAATACAACTCCTCCATGTACAATGCCCCGGCAAATGGATTAGCTGAAGCCTTTAACAAGACGCTCGGCAGTTTGTTAAAGAAGGTGGTATCCAAAACTAAGTGAGATTGGCATGAAAGAATCGGAGAAGCATTATGAGCATATCGAACAACATTTCAAAAGCCTACTCAAGCAATGCCATATTCTCTTATCTATGGAGTGGAAGCCATCTTGCCCTTAGAATGCCAGATCCCATCATTACAGATTTCCATTCAAGAAGGGTTGATTAAGGAAGAAAATGCCAAGCTTAGGTTGCAAGAATTGGAGGCACTTGATGGGAAAAGGCTCAAGGCTTAACAACACCTTGAGTGCTATCAAGCTCGTCTTTCGAGTGCATTCAATAAAAGAGTTAAACCATGATCATTCCAAGTTAGTGACTTAGTCCTCGCCGTTCGAAGACCTATCATCACAACTCATCGTACAGGCAGTAAGTTCACTTCAAAATGGGATGGACCTTACGTTGTGCAAGAAGTCTACATCAATGGAGCTTACAAGTTGATTGATTAGGAGGGTGTAAAGATCGGCCCCATCAATGGGAAGTTTCTCAAACGCTTCTATGCATGAAAATCGAGGACTGTTCCTCAGTAAGAGTTTAAACTGCCCACTACAGTGCTACAAGGGTACATGATGTCTTCCCATTACCTTTGAGAGAGTACAAATAAAGAAAAATTGATCCCCCTCTATGTCACCATTTGCGAGTATAGCGTAGTGGATGGATGCCGTTGTCACCCTTGAGGCCGAGGTCTCGGGTTCGACTAATGATGATACCAACTATTGCGCAATTGGTACCCATCAAATGCTGTGGGGCGTGGGGTGAGAATTACACATGTGAGCCCTCCTTTTTTGTAATAAAAAAAAATCATCAAAAAAATCATCAAAAAAAAAAAAAAACAAAAAAAATCTGTTGAACTACGTAATGACTTGATTCCTCTCCGAGGTACGTAGGCAGTGTAGTACTTTTCACTAAATTCAGTCACATAAAAAGAAGAAGGATTGCCAGTCCAGCTTGAAGAGTTTTTCAACGGTCATCAATATGCTTTTAAGGTCCTTTTGGTTGGCAAGGCATTGCTTAAAGACAATCAACTATGCAATAGGCTGATCAAAAATCGTTGTACTCAAAGATGAAGACTAAACAAAGTCTGCATGGCATTCCCCATCTTCTATGAACATTCTCTCACGTTTATGAAGCATGTTTTGCATCACTTATCTCCTAGGGGCATCTTCTTATACCTTGCAAGTCTAAGTTACATTGTCTCTCTTCTAGGTTGCACCACTTCATAGCTCTAAAATTTGAACCACATCATCTCCCTTCTGAGTGGTGTCACTTCACATCATGTCTCTGAAATCTGGATGACGTCAACTTCTTCCAGAATGATAGTAGACCATATATTTGAAGTCGGTGTTGCATCATCTCTCCTCTATGGGCATGTTCTGACATCTTTGAACTCTTGGAGGCATTCTTCTCACATCTTCAAGGTTTTGTTGACACCTCTTTGAATCCTCAGAGTCTTGATGGGAGCTTCTTGAAGGGAGCTTCTTGAAACTTCAAGGTTTTGTTGGCATTTCCTTGCATCTTCAAGGTCTTGATTGAGACTCCTTGCATCTTCAATGTCTTGTTGGTACCATTGAAATCATGATGTCTGGCAACAGTGCTAGGCACCCTCGATGTTTGAGCTATGTTGCCTCTGGAAATCGGTTTGTTGTAGCTTTATTATAAAGGTCAATATTGGTGCAACTTCAATGCGAGTGTGGTGCGAATGAAGTGTTGACATGGCTTTATAACAAAGATGAATGTTGGCACAGCTTTAGAGTGAATGAAGTGTTAACATGGCTTCATGACAAAGGTGAATGTTGGCACGGTTTCGATGGAATGAAGTGTTATGTAGCTTCATGGCGAAGATGAATGTTGGCACAATTTTGGTGCGAATGAAATGTTGTCGTGGCTTCATGACAACGATAAATATCGGTATGAATTTAACGCAAATAAAATGTCAAGGCAGCTTTATGGCAAAAGAAAAGTGTTAGTGCATCTTCATTACAAAGGCAAATGGTGGTGCGACTTCATAACGGATGCCAATGCAAATATTGCTTCAGTAGACAAATTAATGGTGATGCTTCATAGCAGATGCAAGTATCGGCGCCACTTCATGAAAAAGATAAGTAGTGACACGATTTCGACACAAAGAAAAAAATGGATGCCGCTTCATTATAAAGGCAAGTGTTAATATGATTTTAGTACAAGGACAAATGTTGACGTAAAGTTTGATGTCAAAATTCAAAGTTCAAGGAAATTGTGCTGCAAAACAAAAACAAACAAGCAACAACAAAAATTTTGTCAGGTAAAAGATTTACAAAAAAAAAAAACTTGAAAGTAGGAGAAGAAGGCTGAAGGTTGAGCATGTGATGAAGGCAATAGCATGCCTTTATATAGAAAAATTCTGAGATAACGGACAAGAGAAGTGTGAAAACAATTGGAGCTCAAATTTAGATTTTGTAAACTCAAATGCACTCAAAGTCAAGGAAGCATGCGCTGAATTTTGAAATGAAAGAGGATATTCAGCCATGGAGACAGAAGATGATGAGCAGCCACCGTCTTGTCAGAGAGCCAGCGCCAAAATAGACCAAGAAGGTTGTAAGTCCAACAAAGACCTGCTACTTTCTCACCCAAATTTGTGAAAATCCAGACCTTATTTCACAAAGCTGACACCACAGTAGTCTTCTACGACCTTTGATGTACAAAACCCAGAAAAGTCAATCTCATCGGAGCTACCACACTCTTTCACGCACCGCCAAAAGCTTCGAACATCACAGTTTGTTCCTTCACGTTCGTACAAATCCGGACTTTGTTTCTCAAAAACAATGCTACCACTTGATCCAGCGGCCCTCGATTTACAAAATCCAGAAAGATCATTAACAAAGGAGTGACCATGCGCCACCACGCGCCACACAAACTCGCGTTGACCAATAGCTTAGTCCTTCAAAACTATGCAAATTTGTTCATAATTTCACAAAACTGACCCTACAAGGATCTTTAACGGTCTTAGATCTACAAAACTTGAAAATTTCAAGCCCAAACGATGAGCCATGTGCCACCAGAAAGTCCGGTAATCACCGCTTCAGTTGCACGCGCTCCCACGTGCCCTTGTGACGTCATCAATAACGTCATCCTCCACTGACCGGTTTAACCCGGACCGACCCGATTTGACCCGTTCTTCCTGACCCGGATCTGAACCTCCTGCAAAAAAAAAAAAAATAAAGTGAGATAGAGTGAAAAAAAAAAAAGCCTTGACCATGGTTGACTTTGACCAAAAGTCAAAAATTTTCAAAATGGACCTGTCCCACTCGGTTTTTGAGTACATTCTGATTTTGGGATCTGTTTCTTCATTCGAGACTCGAAAATTGTGCAAACAGTCCAATTTCTAGAAAGTTGACTATTGCATAAATCTTGACCAAAAGTCAAAAAATTTCAAGGCAGATCTGTCCCACTCGATTTTTCGAGTACATTCTGATTTTGGGATCCATTTCTTCATTTAGAACTCAAAAATTGCATAACAGTCCAATTTCTAGAAAGTTGACTTTTGCACAAATCTTGACCAAAAGTCCAAATTTTTTAAGAAGGACCTGTCTTGCCCGATTTTTCGCATACATTCCAATTTTCGAGTCTATTTATTCATTTAAGAGTCCAAAATTGCTCAAGTTGTGCGATTCTACAGTTGTTGGCTTCGATGTGAACTTTGACCAAAAATCAAGATACTTGAGCAAAGCTTGTCCTACTTAGATTTTCACAAAGACTCTGTTTTTGAAATTAGCTTATTTGTTTTGAACTTGGAAACCACCAATCTAACCAACTTTTCCGAAGTACTAGTGGTATCTAAAATTTAAGCTCTCAAGATCAGAATTTGAAACCATCCATTTGGTCTGGATTCCCTCAAGATTATCCTCCAGACTTCATCAAAGTTCCCCTTTTAAAGAACAGATGAACTTTCACAAGTATGTCTTAAACTTGAAATTACATTGGATCACTACTTTAGCCTACCATTATTCGTTCGATGCCTACCAGTCTCCAACCTACCATCCCCATTCGGTGCCTACAGTTCTAATCCACCATTCTCACCAAAAACTCTCATCCGTCGTTCTCAATTACCCAAATATGGTTCTTCATCTCTCCGCTATAAATAGAATGGTCAAATTCATTGAAAACTCAGCCAAAAAAAAAAAAAAAAAAACACACACACACACTGAATCACGAAATGAAGATTTGCTTCTTTCAAATTTTCAAATCTTCCTTCTCACAACCATTTCTCACTGTGGCCTCATCATTCTCAATGCCTAGCAACCAAAATTACTTCATAATCAGTTTGAAATCAACCCTTTCATGGTTCAATAGAAACCCTTCTCACAACATCATCACTGTTTTAGGATCCAAACAAATTTTGTTTCCCCACTTAACAGCCTCATTTGTTCATAAAGTTATTCATAACAAGGCTGGTATTGTCGTTCCATGCTTCCTTGGACTTGGTTGGCCAAGAAATCTAAGTCTAGTAGAGACACCTATTCCTAAGATTAGGGCTCCCATAGTCTCTCTCCAACTGTTGGCTCTCCCATCAGAAGCAGCGGTTCGGAGCAAACAGCAACTTGGCTGGTTTTTAAAACCAGGATTGCATGTTAACTCCACCTTTCATTTTGTTGTGCTTTCCCAACAAGTGGCATTAGGTGAAGGTGGTGAAAGGTGTTGGGGTATCCTACAAATTGTCTCCCATTCAACACTTACAATGACCTCCAAGGTACCAGCTCATCAAAAATCAGCCTTTGGTGCTGGTAAATGGTCGCCAAAACCTTATTCCATTTTCTCACCGACATGTAGCCCAAAGGTCATCGCTGTTGGTACCTCAAAACATACTTTCTGGAATTACTCCAACTTAAAACCAGCTTGAAGAATTTCAGAAGATATACTTCTGAAATTACTTCAACTTAATGTCCATCAGCATGGTCCCGTCACACATGCACATTCAACGACTTGCTGTCGAGCCTCATTCAGCATGCAGTCAGTCCCGCATCCCAAGGTGTACTTCCCAGAAACATCTATACCGGAGAGTCCCCAATGTATAGGGCCAGCGCCATGGTCTCTATGTTTCACCCATTTACTTTGCTTCATTTCCATCTTCTTCATCATCACCACCACTAGACCCAAAATCCATTAGCTTTTGAAATTACCTCAACTTAACCCAAGTGATATCATAACACATGCACATTCAACCACTTTCCCACACGTCCTCGTTGTAATCCAAAGTATATCTTTCGGATATAACTTCACCAGAAGTTCTTAAAAATGGGAGGCCAGCTCCACAGCTTTGCATGCTGTACCCAGCCAACATCCTCACTTCTTCTCCATCTTCAACACCCTGTGATCACCGCCAACGATCCAAAATACTCCTCTGAAATTACTTCAGCTTAATCTTTGCCAATATGATTCAATCTTGCAAGTACATCCAACTTCTTGCAAATAACTTTCAGCCTCACCAACCCACTTCAAGTACCATGGAATACTCTTTTGAAATTTCTTCGACTTAATCTCTACTAAAAAGGCTCAGTCATGCAAGTACGTTCAAATACTCATAGACCCCTTTTCGGTCTCATCAAAGCCTTTCATATGGGTGGGTCTACTCTTCTGAAATTACTTCATCCTGCTAAAAGCTCCACCACCTTCAACCACTACATTTGAAGAGTCAAGTACCAAATTCATTCTTTTCGAGACTCATTCCCTCACCACACTTTGAAGCTGTGTACGTGAACGAGTCTCGAGGGGGCATTTGTAGAGAGGGAAAATTTCTGGCCTATCACAACCTGACACATCATGCCACCAAGTCCACAAAGTATGGCTAATTACAAAGCATCATATACTATTACTAGAAATTTGCCAAATTCCATTAAGGTAAAAACATGAAAAGCATGCAAAATGCTAATCGCATGTAGGTGCGTGTAAGCGATGATGCAAGCGAGTCGGCGTGTGTAAGCGATGACCCAAGCAATCTAGCGCGTGTAAGTGATGACACAAGCGGACCAATCAAGCTGTGACATGTGTCACCAATCAGACTCTGCCATGTGTCGCTCATCCACTCCAAACTCCTATAAATAGAAGCTTTCCTAAGGCATTTGGGGACACCAAGCTATCTAGATCACAAGCAGCATCAAAGAAGCATTCAGAAGTATTGAAACTTTGCTGGAATTAAGCCCTGAAGCCTCTAGGAACTTCAAGAACTTCAACCTCGAATATGAAGAATATTTGAAGCTGAATCATCCAAACTACTTGTCTAGATCTTAGAGGTCACTGGAATCAAGATCAAAAGCCTCCAGAAACCTCAACAAACCACAAAACAGTGAAGCTCTAAGGATTCAAGCCTCTAAAGCCCCGAAGAACTTCCACCACAAACCTTTAGAAAAGAAGAACACACGAAGAACGTGAAGAATAAAGAATTCCTAACAAGCTCATAGCCAGAGATTCATTGTAATTCCGTTTCAAATATTTTTGATCCATCCTTCAGCTAAATTGAAGGATATCTTGTGTTCGAATCAAAATCACATCACAAATCTTTCCAAGAGAACGAATCAGGGGATCACTCTTTTGTAATCACAGAGAATTGTACCACACATTCATCAATACAAATTCGCATTTGTGAAACTATTTTACTTGTTTGATTTATTTCGAACCAAGAAATTTCGTCCACAATATTATTATACACATATGTACCAATTTTAGTAATTTTGTACCATAAAATTATACTTAACCCCCACTTAACAATATCATTGATTCTTTTAAGAGTAATGTTATAGTCACAAACATTTTTACAAATTGTTGCGGTAGTAAATTCTTATTGGTTTGCATTTGGGCCTACCACTTACATTATTTTTTTACTTACTAATAACCACTTACCACATTAGTAATTTGTAAGAAAATCTGTAACTTTAGCATTTTTCTCTTTAAACGACCATAAAAAAATTTATAGATCTAAAATTTAAAACAAAATATACAATCCAAAAAAAATTAGTCCAACAACAAAAATTATCAATAGTAAACTAAAAACAATTAAGCTTAATTAACCAATTTTACCCAAAACAAACAACCTAGCCCTTTAAAAATTTTTAAACAAAATAATTTTGTCTTTACCAAGCAGTAGGTGCACACATCAAAAACACAAATAAAATAAAATAAAAAATCCTTTAACAATTAAGTAGCACCGGAGGCTAGAGCCGCCGCACACAATTAAAAGCAAAGCTTCCCCCTAACTTCAAGTTTTGGCACCAGCTCTGCATGTGTGGGTGGTGCCTCGCACCTTATCATAATGGAATTAATCAGATACCGAACTATCCTTGGTAAAACGTAAACCAATTTTTATCCACAGAATTATTTTAAATAAGGGGTTCATTTCTTATTTTATTTTTCCTTTAAAAAAAGCTTAAAATAAGCGGCAGCTTCTTCATTTTTCAAAACACATGTTTTTTGATACAAAATTTCAAAACCAATCTTTCTTTTTCCTAAAATTCCATCTGAATGGGCATCATGTGGCGGCATCCACACCATCATAGTTTTATATTTTAATATAATAAAACTTTCAACTTATACTGTTACTGCATTAAGTGGCTCAAATCTTATGTGTGTGCCGTAGAGTGGTTAATTTATAATTACTGGTGGCTCATTAATCATTATGATAATTTCGATAATCTGTAAAATATATATATTTTTACATAAAACTCTTAATTAATCAATCGCACAAACATACTACTATTATTGTGCATCTCGTGTAATACTTTTGTTTTTGCACTTCCAGTGTTATATATGGCTTGAATTTTAAGGAGCAACCATGAAGAGTATTTCCATTATTTACTACTATATAATCCATGCATTTGCACGGTATAATTAAAAAAATTTACAATTATACATATATATGGGCTCAAATTTGTTGAGAATAATGAAATAGGTCTTGCTCATCAGAGTAAGGTTCAAGTTGTGCTTCATGCTAAAACATTTGCGTAAAAGAGCAAACCTAGACCTGATGTAGAAAGTGGATGCATAACTCAAGCCTCACAGGTAGCTTGGGCGAGCAGAGAACTAATGGACTTAATTGAAGTTGTGCCATTTCATGAGCAGTTCATACACTCTTGGTGATGATGTCAGATAGCTTAAGTAATTAGTTAAGTGATTAGGCACTCCAAGCACACGTGTATATATAAATTGGTTGTAATTGCTTTTCCTCCAAATTCCCTAAAATTCAGGGAAGTTTTGTTACTCTATTTTTTTCCTCTTCTTTCAATTTGTATATATATTGGAGTAGTGATATGTGTTAAACTCAGTTACTTTTATTCTCTTTCAATCAATAAAATCTGAGTTCTATATTAGACAGAGAGTGTTCTAGAATTTTACAAAATTATACCTAGTGTAAGAGTTACAAATTTTTTAAGTTATAGATGAGTTTTACTCTCTCTCTCTCTCTCTCTCTCTCTTATTTTTTTAATTTTATTTTTATTTTTGGATATACACATGAGGTCAAAGAATTGCATTTTTACTCACAAGTAAAATTTTAAACAGGACGTTGTAACGTCAGGATTCACCATTCACATTCAAGGACTAATAATGAAGGAAAAAGATCCGTTTTTGTGACTACTTTTTAAGTCTAGTGATACATCATCTTTCACAACTATTAACATGATATGTTGCAATTAGTACATAATAAAAATGGTATTAATGGTGAATTTAGATGAAAATAATGTTGCTTCAATCACAATATGCCATGTGAATAATTGTAAAAAAAAAAAATTGTCCCTAGAAATACTATCATGCACGCAGGAAATTGCTTGGAATGCAATTCAAAATTTTTTGTTTCATTTGGGGCATTCATCGAATAACACAATATTTTATTATTGTAGTTGTTATGCTTCATTTGGTTAAAGAGGTTTGTTGGAAAAATATTGGGAATTATTATATTGTATGACTATGGGCTAACTTAGGCAACTGAACTATTTTTAACGTTTTTGATGCAATTGTCATTGTTGCCGGCCTATATCTAGTTTTATGGGGTAAGAGCCAGGATCAACCAGCTGGATCAAAGTCAGGTGGTGAAAAGGTTATACCAACTGCCCAAAATATGGCTACTATGAACGAGGGGATAATGACTTCAAATCAAGTAGTTATGGCCATCAATGTGACAAGTACAAAATTTTTGGATGGAACTGCATCAAAATAGCGGATATGATATATATAATTATTGATGTAATTGGTTTCTTCTACATGAAAAAGTATCATTCCATATGAAATCATATCCTATGGAATAAAAGGTGGGTTGTAGAAGTCGTAGTTGCATGCACCAAATGAAAAGGCCATATATCCCGTGAATATTTTTCAGAGTCGAAATGCCATTTACAAATGAAAAATTTATTGATTAAATAACTACCCAGTAAAATTTACGTAAATTTTTGTTGTTTTGATTAATATCAAATTATAATAATTAGACTCATAATGGTGCTAAGGTCTTACACATGATAAGCATTGCCTCAAAAAAACACAGATGCACGCACCTAACCACACTGCTCCAGTGAGCAACAGATGCATATATGTCCAATCTTGTATGCTGGGTTGCTGACAACATGATGCACTTCATTTTGCGCTTGGTGAGTAGTGGATCTTGCTAGTGTGGCTGCGCAAAAAGTTTTTGGACATGTCTCACAGATTGATATTTGATAGCCGAACATGCACAATTGAGCTCTTTTAGAGTTATTGGAGCAGTCGGCGTTTGACTTATATACGTTTTATGGGGTAACAGTAAGAGATGGATGAAGATCAGATAGTGATAAGGTAGTACCAACCCATTGTCGTTCGACCGCCCACGATCACGTACTGCACAGATTATTTAAGTACATCGTGATAACATTGTTTCAATGTCTGGATTAGATAAACCACTCGAAATGGGAATGGTTTTTGGTTTTATAGTCCGACTTGATTCAACCATCGGTCGTACTATACATTGATTTCAGAAAAAATTATTTAATGATATTAATAAATAAAATAAATTTATAATATCGTAACAATGTTTATGGCAAAAATATTATACAAAAAAATTAAACAATCGTTATTGGGTTTTCAGAAGTTATCTAAAAAATATTCTCAAAAAAAAAAAAAAAAAAAGTTATCTAAAAAGATTCCATAAAAAAATGTTTTCTAAAAAATAGAAACACGATAAATTGTTATATATATATAAATGTGTAATTAAATTTGCCTTGAATAAGAATAAAAGAAATAAAGAGAATTTTTGAATTAAAAATCTTTTTTTAGTGGGTTGCTTTAGTGGGCCTTAGGCCCTGCTTGATACAAGAGACGACAAGCTTGCTTGAGCTGAGTCGAGTGAAGGATCAAGCGGAACAAGTTCGATTAATAATAATATGCGGATGACATGAGTGGTCAAACGAAGGCTAATAGGCATCTTCTCGAGGGCTCGCCTAAAAGTCACTCAAGGGGTTCATTAAGGCCTGCTCGAGCAAGCCCTGGGTGGAAACAGTTTATACAGAACTTTGAAAAATTTCGAAGAAACTTCTATCAAACGGCTAGTAAGAGGCTGAGCTATGAATTGCTTTTTAATTAATGCTTGAATCAACTTGGGTGACTTCGCTTGGTACTGACTTCAAGCAAACCTAAAGTGTTAACACTTAATTAGGTTCCTATCCTTTAATTTTCTTTTTTCCTATTTGAAAAAAATTATTGATGTAATAAAAGTTTGACTTCTATGTTAGTGCTTTCTTTTCAAGGGTTATTTTCAATTTTTCAATTTTCAATGGGTTTTGTTTCTAAGATTTTTTGCTATAGTTTGAAAGTACCATTTTTTAGTGATTTCCTGTCATCATTAGCTTTATGATAGGTGTTTATCAAATTCATGCATTCTTTTTATCTGGGTTTAAGGATTATTTCTTAATTGGTAAATGTAGGTGGTTAATGGTACCACTTATATGTTAAAGCTGGCATTCTGATTTTAAATTGGAACCACCATCAGTGTTGATAATGTTTTCCAGTTTTTGTTTAATTTAATTTTCACTCTTGTTTTAAAAACAGAATTAGGAAGTTGGGGGGGGGGGGGGGGGGGGGGGAGAGAGGGAGAGGAAAGCATATTACACAAATGGAAATTGCGATGAGATTACAACACACACATATATATACATACTAGCCTCATCACACGCGTGCAACAAAGCTTATTTTTTAGTTTAGTGTCATAATTTTTCATTCATCTCAACTTGAGATGTTCCTTTCTTCTATCCAATTAAGTCACACGCATAGTGATTTTTATTTTGAACATAGAAAAGACATTCATTAAAAGGAAAAAAAAAAAAAGGCAATACAAACAGATGTGAATAGAAAACAATTCAAATACCAACTTAAATAAATCATTAAAAAGAAAAAAGGGAGTACATTAAAAATATATATTTTTTAATAATTCAAAAGAAGAGATTTGAAAAAAAAAAAAAAAAAAAAAAAAAAAAAAAAAAAAACGTGGGTCTAGAATTTAGAAGAAAGGAAACTGAAAAGAAGAAGAAGAGGGAAATGTTTAAGTCTTGATAAAGGGGAAAAAAGGAGAAGAAAAAAAAAAGTGAAAACATTGGATTTAGTGCTTTATTTTATAGCAAAAAAAAAAAAAAAAAACTTGTGTCTTTATTTTTTATATATAATTTTTATTTTGAGAATTTAATTTATAAATGGATAAAGCAATGTGAAAATCAATAGGAAAGTAACCCTACTTTTTAGGCAATATTTTAGTGGAAATTAAAGTTGTATTTTTACTAAATTATCCTTTAGTTTTATCTCTCCTTAAACATAGGGATGTAGGGGTGTTATTGAACCAAAAAAAAAATAAGGATTTCAAACAGGGGAAGCCCCTTTAGATAGTAGTACATAGAATAAATATATATATATATATATATATCTTATATATATATATAGAGAGAGAGAGAGAGAGAGAGAGAGAGAGAGAGAGAGAGAGAGAGAGAAAGAGACATATATAGCTCTAAAAAGTTACACATTTTTTAAACAATTGGATTTAAGTAGATCCAATGGTCAGAAAAAGACCCTCATTAATGCTAATATTCAGATTAAAATCTCATTAATTATCCCTCATTTATTATATTTTATATCTATCTCTAAACCCAAAAAAGTGTTATATTTGACTCTCTCTCTCTCTCTCTCTCTCTCTCTCTCTCTCTCCTCCACTGTTGTTTCACCTCCATGGATACACAGAAGAAGGAAAAAAAAATAATTAAAAAAATAACTGAGAAACACTGATATTACAGGTTTGTGAGAAGGAAAACAAAAATGAAAATGAAGAGAAAGAGATAGAGAAGGAAAACAAGTAAATGCAATCAGAAAGCAAGAACTTGCATTAATCAATAGAAAAGTTTCACCAAAAAAAAAAAAAAAAAGAAAGAAAGAAAGAAAGATGGAACAATTTTATGATGTAGGTATTCATTTACACGAGTACATGTATATATATATATATATATATATATATACTGGAGCACCATATCATTGTGCCCAAATGTTCTTTAGTAATCTTTTTGGTTGGAATGTGGACTGGAGAGGATAGAATTGTTTTAGGAGGGAAAGAAATATCATTACAATTTTAATTTGCATACCAATGCTTTCATTCAATTGTCCATGTTCACTGCCAGCTTTCTCGTCCCCTGCTATCACAATTTTTTTTACAATAGTGGGTTAGACCAGACAGACATTAGCACACATCCGGGCTAACAAGGGATTAACTATTCATACAGTACATAAAGGAACCAAGAAAAGAAAAAAAGAAAAAAAGAAAAAGATTCTTAACTATTTTGATTTGTAAAACTGTCATAGCAATACCAAATTTCCACATGGTTTTCTGATCATGATTAGATAACATCGATCTTGAAATGCAATCTCCATTTGAGGATCCCTAGTAAATGTTGTCTATTCTTAACTTTAATATTGGCCTACCAAAGAAAGGCACGTCTATAATGGAGATGCATCTATTAAGATTTCTCTAGATACTAGATGGCCAAATTGCATGTGTAAAATCAAGTAAATAGTTATAATCTCTCTCTCTCAACTGTCACAATCTGAGATATTGATAAAAACAAGTGAGTGTTCCTTTCAATTTCAGTGTTCCGCTGTTTGTTTTTGTTTTTGTTTTTTTCCTACCAGCAACCTACCTGTAGAGGTGGAACAATGGTGGAGGAGAAAGAGACAGTGAGAGAAACGTAGAGAGCAAGTCAAACGTAACACTTTTTTTGGGCTTAAAGATAGGTATAAAATATAATAAATGAAGGATAATTAATGAGATCCTAATTAAAATATTAACATTAATGAGGGTATTTTTTGACCGTTGGATCTACTTAAATCTAATGGTTTAAAAAATGTGTAACTCTTCAGAGTTACATCAGGTGTAACTTGAACTTATCTCATAATATATATATATATATATATATATATATATATAAGAGAGAGAGAGAGAGAGAGAGACACTATCATGGTATAGTTCCTACCTAAAAAAATTGGTTGGTTCATTATAATTGTGCCTTTTCAAATAACACAACAAATGGGTTCAAATCATAGCCCAGTGATGTGATATTTCATGTTATTAGACGTAAAGGATTCCAGCTTTGGATGTTTTTTCCTCCTCTACTATCTACCTATCTTAAATAAATAATAATAACACTACGCAACAATTGCGAACATAGCATGAAGACCCTGCTTTAAGTATGAGATGGATTGCAGTGTCATTCAACAACGACAGTGATCACCATTAACTAAAAAAGGCAGGAGAGAGATGGCCTCAGCATGGCCTATTTTCCGTCTGTTGCTTTAATTAGAGGGCACTAATATAATCAGCAAACTCTACATATGTGGTCAGGAATTAGGCTTCTTTATATCTTAGAATATCTTGACTCAAACTCTTATTGGAAAAATATAAAAATTAAAAGGACAAACAAAAAATTTCAATCCATAATTCAATTCAATCTGATTCATTATTCATAGTTACGTTTCGGCAAACCCAACCAACCCCACATTGTGGACACGTTTTCTTAGTGCACTGAGTCCCTTAGTCAGCTAAAATGGTGCTTAGCATTTCTTTTTTCTTTTGTTTTTTCCTAATATGATAGTGCTTAGCATTCTTTAAACTTCCAAGGAAAAGAGTCTTGATGCTCCACTATAAACCAGCTTTTTCCTAGGAAAAAGCTGGTTTATAGTGATGCTAGGAAAAAGCTGGTTTATAGTGGAGCATCAAGACTCTTTACCTTGGAAGTTTATAAGGAATAATGAAATGATATGTGTAAAGTAGGGAAAAAATGTAAATAAATATAAACGACTTATATATATATTTCCCACTTGTTCAAATGCTTAAAAGGAAATGAAGAATGTAAATATATTCATGTTTGGGATTTGAATAGAAAAAAAAAAATTTAAAAACATTATTATTATTATTGTACGGGTGTCGACCCCGTTGAAACCATCTATCCACAAGAGCCCATTGCTACAATGCCACGTGTTCGAAGTTGCTCGGCCCAGACTCATTGGCACGTCCCGTGTAACCTTCTATACTCGGCCTGTCTGGCAACGCCCCAAGAAACCCCTCCGCCGAGCAATAGACCCAGCTGTGGAGTTAGTTCCAATGCCACTATCACCATTCGCTCATCACCTAACACCCACTCCGAAGCAACGGTATTGAACCTCCCCCTCCATTGCCTAGGGAGCACCTCCGCCGAGCAACAGACCCAGCTATAGAGTTAGTTCCAATGCCACTATCATCACTTACCTGTCACCTAACACCCACTTCAGAGCAACGGTATTGGACCTCCCCTTCCATTATCTAGGGAACACCACCGCCGAGCAACAGGCCTCGCGATGGACTTAGTTTCAAGGCCACTGCCATTCCCCCTACTCGCATTAAAAGCACTCACTTAGGAAAAAGAACATTGGACCTCTCTCTCCACTGACTAGGAAAACTATTATGCAGTCACACCAACTTAATCTATAAATAGGCAAGGGATATTCAAAAAAAGGGGTTGGTAATTTCGGGAAAAAAGGGCAAGAGGGAAAAGATAGACTCCCTAAGGCAGAAAAAGGGAAGAGGTGCTAAACAGAGAGAGATAATCAGGGGAGCTTGGGAATTGGGCTTGCTAAGTGCAGGACTGCCCATTGTAGGAAACACAAAAGCCCACCATACAAGTAAATTGTGAGCCCAGATACCTAGTAGGCCCAACGGGCTCAATTAGGTGCACACAATTATTATTATTATTATTATTATTAACTTCAGAAAGAATTCATTTTATTAACTTCAAAACTTCAGAAAGAATTCATTTAACATTTTTCATTTCATTTTATTCTTCCTTATTTTGGAGAGATTAAAAAATGGACTTATGATAGAAAGAAAAATATCATCATTCCTCAAATCCCTTACAGCAGTTCAGCAGTTGAAAAAGTTAGCAAAAAAACTCCCTCCTTTACAGATTCCAGGACCAGGCAAAAGAATTTTGCTCATTATACAGAAGTTGCACGAGAAGACAAGCAGCCTAGTGTCCCACTTTCGAAGATTTTTTTTGGGAGAAGTGTTGTGATTGATTTTTAACCCCACTTAAATAAATCCATGATGTCCTCATTAGGACCCATTGATTTTTAAGCCCACATAGTGTTATTAGGTTGGTTTCAATATCATTTGTAATAGTTCAAGAAAAAGCACTAATCATATCTATGTCATACTCCAAAATGATTAGTCTAGTAGTAATATCTACCCCTCACAATATCTTATATAACTCCAAGATCTATTTAGTGAACACCAGATTTGAGACTCAACAGATACTCAAACAATCCAATTTGTGGTATCACAACAATTGTGATGTCCAAGATCAATCAAATATTAATTGATTATATATATATATAAAGAACCTAAATTGTGACTAGTTTAATTCTTTTTAAATATAACACAAATATGGTTTGCGCGTAAAAGACAACATTAAGTATATAAATTGAACTCCATGCTTCATTTTGCTCGAACCTCACATTAGAGAGATAAGAGAAATTTAGCTTAGAATGTCTATGGAGTCCAAGACTCATCAGTTGAGCCAGTTGTATAAAAAGGTGAAACCATTTTTGGGAGTAATTTCAGTGCAATTTGGCTATGCAGGGCTGTCCATAATAGGTAAGTTTGCTCTAAACAAGGGGATGAGTCAACATGTGTTCATAGTCTACCGGTATGCCATTGCCACTGTTGTCATTGCTCCGTTTGCTTTTGTCTTGGATAGGTCTCCATCTCCTACCTTATTATTGTTTACATGTGTTTCAACTCTTTTCTTCAGTGTTACATGTTGAGCGAGATGAAAAAGCTAATCACTCTAATTTAATACTCTTAACAGGAAGAAACGGCTAAAGTTGACCTTTTCTGTCTTTGCCAAGATTGTGATGCTCGCCTTATTGGGGTAAGAATCTGGATCATCACGCAATAATTCACCTCTTGGTCTGAAGCTTCAAACAATACTTTCTTTCTTTTTGTTTTGCTCAGTTGGATCACACTTAAGCTTCCATTTTCTCTTACTCAGGCCTGTAATATGCCAGAACTTGTTCTACACTGGGATGAAGTATACTACCGCAACTTACGCAAGAGCCATAGACAATGTTCTTCCTGCGTTTGCATTTTCAATGGCTTGGATTTTAGGGTAATTCTCTATAGTTCCATTCACGTTTTTGCATGTGCATACATGCACGATATAGTATATATGCGGTTCTTCAAAAATTTGTGAATGCCTTTGTAGTCTTGAGAAAGTAAATATTAGGAGATGGCGTGGCCAGGCAAAGGTATTGGGGACAATAGTCACAGTTGGAGGGGCCTTGCTCATGACTCTGGTTGAAGGACCTATGTTGAGTCTGCCATGGACAAATGGAAATGACCATCAAGAAGCTACTGGTGCAGCAAATAAGCAAGATGTCATCAAGGGTTCTCTCATGATACTAGCAGGTTCTGTCTGCTGGTCTGCTTTCACTAATCTTCAAGTAAGAGTCTAATCGGTTTTACTTTAATTTGCTATTTCAGTTTAAAATGAGCACACGCACGAAAAAGTGGATCAGGTTAGTGGTCATTGGAAAATTTATTTAAACCACATACACTCATGGAGTGTATTAATTGAATAAATTATGCATGTTCCAAACAGATATTCCAACACGTGAATATTCAATCATTGTTGTAACTTTATTTTAGCAGCTCAAAGTTAAAACCACAGGAATCATGCAACATCAAAAGTGTAGTATATCTAAAATATCTTCTTAACATTAAGCTACAATGAACTCTTATTTATAAGAGTTCATTGTTAATGATTTTTATTAATATATAGTAGGTTGTTTATGTTATTTAATGGGTTGTTTGTATTATTTTAATGATTTGTATGCAAAAATAGAAGATTTGATATCGAATGTATTGTACGTTAGAAAAACTGGAAAGTACTAATTGAACTACAACATGGCTCTTAGCATTCCAAAAATGTGTTAGACTAAATTACTGCTGAGATATATAATTGTTGATTTGTAGGCAATTACGTTGAAATCATACCCCACAGAGCTTTCCCTAACAGTTTTGATATGTTTGATGAGCACACTGGAAGGTAGCATACTGGCCCTTGCAATGGAATGGAGGAACCTCACGGCCTGGTCAATAAACTTAGATATTAAGCTCCTAGCTGCTGTATATGCTGTGAGAAACTCTACATTCAGTTATATTTTCTTTTGATATCCTTTTCTATTCACAGTGCTTCTTACAAAAATATTGTAAGGCTAGCTATGTCCAGCTAAGACTTGCATCTATACTCACAAGTGAAGTTTTACACAGGGCGTAGTAGCTTCAGGGTTCTCCATTTACGTTCATGGACAGGTAATGAAGGAAAAAGGACCTGTTTTCGTGACTGCTTTTAATCCACTAAGCACGGTTCTAGTTGCAATTATAGGCTCCTTCTTTCTCTACGAGGCAATGTACTTAGGAAGGTGGGCATTGATTTTTCTACCCTCCTAAGCTTACTAATAAGTCTAGATGTACAATATTTTCATAACTATTAACATGATCTGTTGTAATTAATGTATAATAAGAATGGAATCAATGGAGAATTCAGAAAAGTAACATTGCTCTAATCACAATATGCCATGTTAATAGTTGTAAAATAAGTTGTCCTTAGCATTATGATTATGCACAAAGGAAAAAAAAAAAAAAAAGGCGCTTGGAATGTCGATTCAAAAACCTTTGTTTCATTTGGGGAATTCATCGACTAACACAATGTTTAATTATTGTAGTTGATATGCTTCATTTGGTTAAAGAAAGTTGTTGGAAAAAATTTGGAATTATAAACATTGTATGACTGTGGGCTAACTTAGGCATCTAAACTATTTTTAGCGCTATTGGAGCAATTGTCATTGTTGCTGGCATATATATGGTTTTATGGGGCAAGAGCCAAGATCAACCAGGATCAAAGTCAAGCGGCGAGAAGATAATACCAACTGCCCAAAATATGGCTACTGCAAATGAGAGGATAACGACTTCAAATCAAGAATTTATGGCCATCAATGTGACAAGTATAAAATCTATAGATGGAGCTGCATGAAAATTGTGGATATGTGACGCAAATTGGTTAAGGAAGAATAAAATATTTTAATAGTTTATGTTTTTTTCTTTTTTCTAGTTGAATTAGGATTTTAATTGTTTTTCTTTTCCTAGTTAAATTGTTTTCCTTTCTCAAGTAAAAGTAGGTTTATTATTTCTTTTCCTAAAAGAAGTAGGAGAAATTCTATTTCTATAAATACTCTTTATAGAGAAGTTGATTATTGTTATGCGTTGATTAATAAAAGTTTGTAAGAGATGTTTTTCTATTATTTTGCCTACTTGACGCAGATTGATTAAGGAAGAATAAAATATTTTAATAGTTTATGTTTTTTTCTTTTTCCTAGTTGAATTAGGATTTTAAATGTTTTTCTTCTTCTAGTTAATTTGTTTTTCCTTTCTCAAGGAGAAATTTTATTCCTATAAATAGTCTTTATAGAGAGGTTGATTATTGTTATGTATTGATTAATAAAAGTTTGTTAAAGAGGTTTTCTTTAAAATATATACATATATATATAGGGCTAGGTTCAAGTTACACCTGGTGTAACTCTAAGTAATGTTACACCATTCAATATTTTTTAATTGGATGCGAATATTGACAAATCCACCATTGGATAACATTATCTTTGTATATTTTTCGTGGTTGCAAAATTTCAAGATAATAAAATATTAATAGTCATATCATCAATCAATTGTTAAAGTTCAAATTTTTGTAGTTTAAAATAATGCACAAAAAATGAGTTTATGGATCAAATGGTAAATAGTATCCAATTGATATGAAAATTTGCATGCATATTAAGAACATATAGAACATGCAATTCAATGGTTAAATTTTCAAAATATTAATTCAATAACAAGTTATTAGGTGGTGTAACATTACTTAGAGTTACACTAAGTGTAACTTGAACCCAACTCATATATATATATATATATATATATATATTATTCTTCTTTAACCAATCTGTGTCATTAATGACGCAGATTGGTTAAGGAAGAATAAAATATTTTAATAGTTTATGTTTTTTTCTTTTTCCTAGTTGAATTAAGATTTGAATTATTTTTCTTTTCCTAGTTAAATTTTTCTTCTTTTCTCAAGTAGAAGTAGGTTTATTATTTCTTTTCCTAAAAAGAGTAGGAGAAATTATATTCCTATAAATACTCTTTATAAAGAGGTTAATTATTATTATGTGTTGATTAATAAAAGCTTGTTAGAGAGGTTTTCTTTATTACTTTGCCTACTAGCCTAGTGTTCTTGTGGAACTTAGATTTCATGGAAGAGTTGTAATAATTGTGTGTTACAGATTCTGCTTCTACATGCCCACGATGCATCAGTTGATATCAGAGCAAGGCTTGGTTCCTACCATGGCACAAAGAGGAGCATGTGGGGGAAGACCCGCTACCATAGATGACATGCATGAATGCGAAGAGGTTGCACGCAATGCACAATTAGAGGCATACTTTTAACGAACAAATGAGTGGTTTGATGCGCTTTCAAAGCAGCTCACCGCCTTGGCCGTTGAAAATCGACCTCAAAACTGCGATCCAAATCCACGTTATGTGGAGGAGGAGTATTTTGATATCGAGGAGGAGGACTACAATATCAAAAAGGAGGATGAATACATTGAAAGAGTTTATGTAGTAAATTGAGATTCTCCACCAATTTATGGTGACTATCCTGAAGATTTTAGTCAGGGAGACAAGATTGAGCTTGATAAAAATAAAGTCATATACATACAAGGTGAGCCCATAACTCACACCATTGATGAGACTTTTGAAGTTCAAAAACAAAAGGTTATTGATTTTACTGATTACAATCATAGGTTGGTACAATTCGTTTGTTCAATCGTAGATAAATTCTCAATTGATGAACAAAGTTTCCATCTACTAAAGCTTGGACTGGAACACATTAGACACTATGATTTCATTGGAGTTGATGAGCTTCTCTCCAATTTTTTTGGTAATACAGTCAACATTAATTTGAAAAGGTTAATGGAAAACGTTATTAATCCCTTCTGGGAAAATTTTATTGAACAAGAATTGATAAAGGTTAACAAGAGGCGTGAACAAGTGATTTTAGGTAATTTTTACGGAAGAGGCAATATGAAGTTCATGGATGTGTGCATGGACGTTTTTTAGTACTTGCTTCATATATCCCACCGCGGCAAAAGAGATCAAAATAAAAATCCGTATATCAAGGTTTATTATGAGTGAGAAAAGATTGATAAGTAGCATATTGATTCGTCTTGTCTTGCATAGAAGAATAGGATGGAAAGGATTATTCGGGTTTCCAATTGATCGTGGAAGATTGCCACAAAACTCGAGGACGAGTTTTCCCCAACCCCAAGAGAATGACACAGATTGGTTAAGGAAGAATAAAATATTTTAATAGTTTATTTTTTTTATTTTTCCTAGTTAAATTAGGATTTTAATTATTTTTCTTTTCCTAGTTAAATTGTTTTCCCTTTCTCAAGTAGAAGTAGGTCTATTATTTCTTTTCCTAAAAGGAGTAGGAGGAATTCTATTCCTATAAATACTCTTTATAGCTAGGATGATTATTGTTATGTGTTGATTAATAAGAGCTTGTTAGAAAGGTTTTCTCTATTATTTTGTTTACTAGTTTAGTGTTCTTGTGGAACTTAGGTTTCGTGGAAGAATAAAATATTTTAATAGTTTATGTTTTTTTTCTTTTTCCTAATTGAATTAGGATTTTAATTGCTTTTCGTCCTAGTTAAATTGTTTTTCCTTTCTCAAGTAGAAGTAGGTTTTATATTTTTTTTCCTAAAAGAAGTAGGAGAAATTCTATTCGTATAAATACTCTTTATAGAGAAGTTGATTATTGTTATGTGTTGATTAATAAAAGCTTGTTAGAGAAGTTTTCTCTATTATTTTGCCTACTAACCTAGTGTTCTTGTAGAACTTAGGTTTCGTGGAAGAATTGTAGTAATTGTGTGTTACAGATTTTGCTTCTACACGTTTTACGCTACGTCAATATGCTTATTGTTGTAATTGATGTCTTCTATATGGAAAAGATTCAATTCCATGTGAAATCATATGCTGTATAATAAAATTTGGATTATAGAAGTCGTGGTTGCACTAAGTGACTATTTTCTATTCTTTTAGCTACAAGTGGTTACAATCACATTAATTATTAAATTAATTTATCTTATTAAGTTTTAGGAATTATAAGATAGTTTAAATTTGCTAAAACTCTATTACCTTAACTTTCTAGAAAATAAAAATTCTATTTCTTATTCTATTTATAATGGAGTGTTTATGATGCATATCCTTTTGCGTGTGCATCCCCTCGCTGATGAAGGAACAAATTAAAAGATGTGCGTAAACTCTCCAATCCCTCTCTCATTTGTTGTGTTAACTTTGATTTATTATTTAATATTGTATTTTATCATTATATCATATTTCACCTCTAATTTATAAACTTTTAAACATGCACTTTAGATTTTCCGGGAGTTCGCTCACAAAAATATAGCCATCCCTACCCCCTCGCATGGATCCCATGAGCCACTTGTCCATTCTCATTCGATCATGGCTAGAGAGCAAGTCAAAATAGAAAAACTTACATTAGGTTTAGGGATAATCGGGCTCAAATTGATGACTTCCACCATGTCAAGGTGACACCTTACTACTGAGTTATATCCCTTACCCCCCACCCCCCCCCCCCACCTCTCCCCGGAAATCAAGAAATAAAGTTGATTAATCCTTAGTTAAAAGGTCGAGAAACTCAAAGTTACTATTCCACAATTCTTGAACAACTGGGTGTCAAGCCTTCCTTCTTTTCCAACTATATTCTCAATTTCAAAAAATGGGCTTTATCCCTTGCTAATGTGAGCCATAGTTAAACTAGTTTTATTATATGGTTGTTTAGGTCCACCTTCACATAGGGCTGTAAATGAACCAAGCCGATCATAAACAACTCAGACTCGGTTTGATAAAAAGATTGTTCATATTTGTTTGAATATAAATAAGCCAAGCTTGAGGCTTAGTTTTAGGCTTATTTAATAAACAAGTCAATCCCAAGCAAAAAATTTTGTTCGCAAAAAAGTTCATGAGCTATTAGGCTTGATACACAACAATTCAAGTATAGACTCATTTATAAGTTTATATGTGTTAGCTAAATATACTTATTACACATATCTTAATAATGACATGGCCAATATGAGACCACTACCTATATTGCCTTAAATTTTTCCTTCCCTTTAAACTAATCAAGAACCACTTTAGACTATAGTCACATTTAAAAATAAATAATTAATTAAGTAGACCATATATGATCCTTCCCTATCACTCATCTAAAGTAAAGTTATAAAACATGTTAATATTTTCTCATTCATAATAGTTACAAACAAGTATTTTTCTAGTCCTTCACCATCTAACGTGAATGCAAAAATTGTGTTTTGAACAATTGCTAAAACTATAGATGAGGAATGATAAATGAATGAATTTAATTATTAACTTGAATAATAGTTAATCATAAGTAAAACTAGATGCATGATCAAATGAGTATACTATTTTCTTTTCTTTTTTTTTTTCTTAATTTTATAGATTTAAGCATTTAATAATGTAATTTTTTTAGATCTCAAGCTCAAAAACTTGACCTAACTCGAGTTTGAACTTGATATTAAGTTTGAGTTTGGCTTAACTAATTAATCAAGTCAAGCTAAGCTAAGCTCAAACTTTTTTGCTTTCCCACGAACTCAAGCTCAAACACTATTTTTAGACTTGTCACAAGCTCAAGCCAAGCTTAAGCTTAAGCTTTTGATTTTTCTTGACAAGCCAAGTTTGAATATGCACTACTAGACAAAGTTTGGCTCGTATACAACCCTACCTTCACGTTCAACAAGAGCCTTCATGTCTTCACAAAGAAAAATACATTTTTTCTACTTTAAAACCAAGTCATGGGCTGATAATCTTTTTTGAAACATGGCAATCACTATACTTGATGCAAATCGGTTAAGGGAGAAGCAAATATTTTAATATTTTATGTTGTTTTATCTTTCCTAATGGAATTAGGATTTATTTGTTTTTATAATTTTAATTAAAATACTTTTCCTAATTGAATTAGGATTTTAATTGTTTTTCTTTTCCATGTTAAATTTTTTTTCCTTTCTCAAGTAGAAGTTTATTATTTCTTTTCCTAAAAGGAGTAGTAGAAATTCTATTCCTATAAATACTCTTTATAGAAAGGTTGATTATTTGTTATGTGTTGATTAATAAAAGTTTGTTAGAGAGGTTTTCTCTATTATTTTGCCTACTAGCCTAGTGTTCTTGTGGAACTTAGGTTTCGTGTAAGAGTTGTAGTAATTGTGGGTTACAGATTCTACTTCTAAGTTGGTATCAAAGCCAAGCTAGGTTCCTACTATGGCACAAAGAGAAGTAGATGGGGGAAAACCTATTGCCATAGATGACATGTATGAATGTGATGAGGTTGCACGCGATGTGCAATTAGAGGCATTCTTTCAACAAACAGAGGAGTGGTTTAATGCGCTTTTAAAGTAGCTCACAGCCTTAACCGTTGGAAATCAACCTCAAAACTACCATCCAAATCCATGTTTTGTAAAGGAGGAGGAGGATATTGATATCGAGCAGAAGGGCTGCGATATCAAAGAAGATGATGAATACATTGAAAGAGTTTGTCTGGTAGATTGGGATTCTTCGCCAATTTATGATGACTATCCTGGTGATTTTAGTCAAGGAGTAAAGATTAAGCTTGATAAAAATAAAGTCATATACATACGAGGTGAGCCCATTACTCACATCGTTGATGAGACTTTTGACATCCAGAAGCAAAAGGTTATTGATTTTACTAATTACAATCATATGTTGGTACAATTGGTTTGTTTAGTAGCAGATGAGTTCTCAATTGATGAATGAAGTTTCAATCTACTAAAACTTGAACTTGAACACATTAAACACTATAATTTCATTGGGGTTGATGAGCTTCTCTCAAATTTTTTTGGAATAAACTAAACATTAATTTGAAAAGATTAATGGAAGACGCTATTGATCCCTTCTGGGAGGATTTTATTGAACAAGAATTGATAGAGGTCAACAAGAGGCGTGAACGAGTGATTTTAAGTATTATTTGTCGAGGAGGAAATATGAAGTTTATGGATGTGTGCATGGATACTTTTTTAGTACTTGCTTCGTATATCCCACTGTGGCCAAAGAGGTCAAGAATAATAATCCATACATCAAGATGTATAATGAGTGAGAAAAGATTGATAAGTAGTATATAAATTCATCTTGTCTTGCACGAAAAAATAGGATGGAGAGAATTATTTGAGGTTCCAATTGATCGTGAAAGATTGCCACAAAACTCAAGGACGAGTTTTCCCCCACCCCGAGAGAATGATGCAGATTTGTTAAGGGAGAAGAAAATATTTTAACATTTTGTGTTATTTTATCTTTCCTAGTGGAATTAGGATTTATTTGCTTTTATAATTTTAATTAAAATACTTTTCCTAGTTGAATTAGGATTTTAATTGTTTTTCTTTTCCTAGTTAAACTATTTTTCCTTTCTCAAGTAGAAGTAAGTTTATTATTTATTTTCCTAAAAAGAGAGGTTTCTCTATTATTTTGCCTACTAGTTTAGTGTTCTTGTAGAACTTAGGTTTCGTGAAAAAGTTGTAGTAATTTTGTGTTACAAATTCTGCTTTTACACACCTATTTTGCATCAATACTCCTTGTAGAATATGATCCTGCATCAATACTCCTTGTAGAATATGATCCAAGGAAAAAAAATAAAATTTAACTATTTTCCATCCAAGAAACAAGTGAAGAAAGTGTTGTTCATTAAAGCTCGACAAATAGCTTAATAGATAATATCTATCGAGGTTTAATGCATTTGCTCAATAGCAACTAAACAGAAATAGTATTTATTGAGAATCACAAAATTCAAATTACTAGATCTGTTTTCACGCATATCCAAGTGTTTTGTTGTAGGGTTTTTTTCCTCACAACTCTAGACATATATAAGGATTATTTTAAAGATTGTTGCACAAGGAATCAGATCATCCCTTCATGCATTGTGTGATCAGTGACAAAAGTTGACCTAGTTCATTTTTTCAGTGAAGAAGCTACTGCATCTTTGCACCAAGAGTCTTGTAACCAAGGAGCTTCTTGATCTTCATTATTTGGATGAACTGAAGAACTTTGCAGCCAACATCTTCCTCAAGTTGGTGTGTTAGTCACGTACTTGGATTCATGCAAATGAGTAAGTGGCGTACTAGGATCTGTGCATCAATTGGTTAGTCACATACTTGGAGTTATGCATTGAAAAAAGAGATTGTCACTACATTACAAGTCCAATTTTATATTGGAGTAAGGGTTCAACTGTATGTTGGTATAAGGTACTAGGATTTCTTTACTTGTAACTACTTGTTTTGATAATAATGAATTCTTAGGAGTGGTGACCTTAAATTCATCCAGTGAGATTTTGCCTCGGTGATTTTCCTCATTCGTAAATAAATCACCCGTGTCAAGTTTATTTTTCACTACATTTAGTTATTTGGTGATTTGTTTGTGCTACCATGCTTATTGCATATAATTTAATTTAATTAATTAACTTGGTTAATTAATTGATTAATTTACCAAAAGGATCAATACAGTCTTGACTTATCACTTACGTTTAGGCAAACTCAATCAATCCCCCATATTGTTATTAGGTTTTGTAGACAATTGCAACGATACCATACCCAGTAAAGCTTTCCCTAATAGTATCGATATGTTTGATGGGCACACTGAAAAGTACCATTTCTTTTTCTTTCTTTCTTTCTTTTTTTTTTTTTTTTTTTTTTTTTTTTTTTTTTTTTTTTTTTAAGAGGAAGTGTACCATATTGGCCCTCGAAATTGAATGGGACAACCCCATGGTCTAGTCAATACACTTCTATATTAAGCTCTTAGCAGCTTTATGCGGTGCAAGAAATGGTAAAAATTATGAGCTTTAAGCCTTTTCTTTTTGCGGCACTTCTTTTTGCAAATCTTATAAAAATGTTGTTAGTGAATAAATTATATGAGGAGACCTTAGGGTTTTGATTTTATTTAGGGCTTAGAATAGGAGTAGGAGTGAGAGTGGCGATAGAGAGAGAGTAAAGAAGGATCAAAGGAGATTGAAATGAGGAGAACTAAGGTTTGGGTTTATTTAGGAAGAGTCGCAAAAAAGTAAATAACAAATTTGTATAATATTTTTTTTTAAACATATATTAAATATAAGTAGGTTGGTTTGGGTTGGGTTAGATGGGTATGGGAATCTTATGACCTGAACCCAACTTGACCCACTACCAAAAAAAAAAAAAAAACTCTTTACAACCCAATCTAACACACTAACTACTAAAAATTGAACCAATCAAATATATTAAATTGGGTTGAATCAGTTTTGGCGGGTTGGCTGCACATCTCTACTTAACTTGCCGACATTGTGTTTGGTTTCATGGTTTGCTAAGAAAAAGCAACTTTAACTCAAATTTGTGAAACCCCCTGGCACAAGACAACAAAGTGGCTGTAGTTTAGTGGTAAGAATTCCACGTTGTGGCCGTGGAGACCTGCGCTCGAATCCCAGCATTCAGCAGCCACACTTAACCTTTTTATATCGCTAATTTTACCTGTCTTCATTCCCTGACCGGTTTTTATATTTCAGGGCCCCATGTCCTCTAATTCAATCAGGACATCATAGCCCGGGTCCCATCTTCACAAGAGACAACGGTAAGGTAACACCACCTAGGGCCCTACCATCTCTCTCTTTCTTACTCTGTGATGGATATTTCTTAATAATTTTAAATTTATATCTCATAGGTCCATGAAGGAGTTGACGTAGAAGTGAGAAAATAAAAAATAGTGTTTGGTGACTGTTTTTCTCTTATTTTTCAGTTTTAAATGTAATTTTTTATTTTTGAGACTAAAAAATTTGTTTGTGAATTCAATTTAGACACCAAAAAAAAAAAACTTACCTTAAAGTTCATAAACTTAAAGCTCAATTTATGAAGGAAACTAAAATTATGCAATAAGTTGTTTTTAGTTTTTAATTTTTAAAAGTCAATGAAAACAAATATTTAATTTAATGAATCTATTTCATTTAATGAGTTAACATTAGAGTTCAAATCCTAGTAACAACATATTTTAGAATTTTCTATTTTTTTCTTCAAAAAACTATCTTTTCAATTTCAACTAATCAAATATGTTTTTTATTTCAAAAATACAATAAAATTGTTTTTTCTTTATATTCCTAAAAACAAGTTTTAAAAAATAGAAAACAAAAATTGATACCAAACATAACCTTAATTTTTCCTAATATGTGTTTGGTTGGAAGGATAAAAAAGAGAAATGATGGAATATTTTTTATGAGAATAAAAAATGTAATTTATATAAATTTACTTTTATATTCTTATTAAATAATATATAATATTTTATGTAAGGGCACAAATCAAGCTTTGTGTTGAGTCAGACCTCCGGACCAAGCCTATGAGCCCTAAACAATGAATTTATAGAGAGCAGGTTTCTAATCTAGGGGTTTGGGCGGTAGATAACATAAAAGTTCGGTTCAATCACAGAATACATGCGTACTTATCAAACGTGGATGAAATATTACTTCATATATTACTGCCGAGGACAAATGTTTGTGTTTTCTTACAAGTTCTCTCTCTCTCTCTCTTTCTCTCCTTCTCTTTCTCTCTTTCTCTCTTTCTCTTTCTATAGGTCTCTCTCCTTTTTCCTTTCTTCCACGTGTAGTCTGGACCTTCTTCTCTCTTGGATACTTGTCTCATCATCCCTTTTTACTAAGGTCTCTGGTGGTGAAGATAAGGTTCAAACCCAACGTTCAGGTGTCATTTCTTCATTAATGCGGCCAGAGAAGCAGGTGTAGAGCTTTAAATGCGGTGATAGCAGCTTTTTTCTGGATATTCGCCTACCCCTCCCCTTTATTCTTTATCCTCGTTTCCTTAATTCCAGCATCAAAGGCTTCCATCAGGGGCGTTGTTGAACTGCTAGATCATTCACACCGTCCTCGGCAACGCCTAACGAGGACTAGGTTGTCCTCGGACGTCATATTTCTTGGTGTTTTGGTCATGCATGACACCCCTCTTTATCACGTGACTTTGTAGGTTGGACTGATTATGTCCTCGGACCATTTCAAGATGTGGGGTTAGGCTTCTTTCATTGTGAGAGTTTTTGGGCCGGCCCACTGTGTGTACTTCGGGCCCATTGGTACTACATTAGCCCCTCGAAGCCCTTAGTTCTATCTTATTAGGAGAAGTGAGGGCTTCAATATACGCGCGCGGAATGATCCCTTTCTGACGTTTCAGTCTGTAAGCGGCGCTTCAATTAAATATTGGCGGCTCTCTGTTCCCCACGTCCAACCGTGCGATGATCATCCAACGGGTGGGCGTACTTCAAGGGGAAATAAGCGGGAGATTTTCTGCTTTACGCCTTCCCACGAAATAAATATTGCCATTTCAAAGGTCTTCTGTTCATTTTAGACTTTGCACACCGAACTTAACCTTTCCTGCAATCTGCACGCGTCTTCACACCCTTCATTTCTAGGCCGAGGTGACGTAGTTGTTTAAAAGTAAGTTCTCCAACCTTCTGTTTTCATTATCGTTGTTTACTCTTTTGATTGTCCCCTTTCTTCTGTCCTCGGCCGTTTAGATCTTCCGATTCTGTTATAGTATTTACTCCCTAGTTTTAGGAAATGGGTAGGTTCGCATCGTTAGTGGATACTCCTGAAAAAATAGAAGCCTTTAAAGCCAAGTATGAGATCCCATCCAGAGTGTCCGTTAGGTACTGCAAGACGGGAGAGTGGCTCACCAAGAGAAAGACCGGTGAGGTAGCGATTCCCATGATAGCGTTTATAGAGGGAGGGATGAGAATCCCTATGATGCCCATTACCATGAACTATCTTAGAACCGCTAGGCTGTCCCCCACACAGTGCGCTTCAAATATGTTTAGGATCCTGGGTGCTATAGACGTCCTGAACGAGAGACTAGGGCTAGGTCTTACTCACCATGAGGTGAATTGGGTGTATACCCTTCACCGTTTGAGAGGGCATACCTACTACCTGAAGTCTAGATACCCTGAAGTCAGATTGATCCAATGCCTTCCCCATTCCAACAAGGGTTTGGACAAGGACTTCCTTATATTGTCCGGGAGTGGTATGACGGTCTCCACTGTCCGACAACGGAGGGGGAGCCTGGTGAGTGCTCACGTAGTGTTAGCCTCAATCAATGATAAATCTACTATTTCTTTCGTTGGTTGTGTTTTTCCCTAATTTGCTTGTACTTGACAGGCCACAAATGCGTTGACCCCTTGTGATAATTAGATTAATTAAATTAGCCCAGTTATTAATTAATCAAATTAACATGCAATCACGTGGCAGCACAAACAAATCACCAAACTAAGTAATGCAGCGGAAAATAAATGACACGGTGATTTGTTCACGAATAGGGAAAACCCTTACGGCAAAAACCCCAGCGGGTGATTTAAGGTCACCACTCCCGAAACTCCACTATTATCACAACAAGCAGTTACAAGTAAGGAATCCTAGTACCTCACCAACCTACAGTTGAACTCTTACCCCAATACCCAATTGGACTTGTTCTGTAGTGACAGTTTCTCCTTTCAATGCACGGCTCCCAAGTACGTGACTAACCAATGTGATGCGCGGATCCCAGTACGCGTCTTACTCCTTTGCACGAATCCAAGTACGTGACTCACTCACCAACTTGAGGAAGAAAGAATCTTGGGTGCAAAGTTCTTCAAATCATCAGAGATGAACTAGGGCACGAACTTTGTCTCACAGATCACAATTTGCATGAACAACGAGTTCTCAGAGAAGATGCAACTTGTATCTTGTGATCCCCCTTTTTGACGGCCCTTAAAATAATCCTTTTATATGTCTAGGGTTAGGAGAAAAGAAGTCCCAAAGACATGCTCACGGATTGGACTTGAAACAGACTTGGAATTCTGTTTTCTTTAATTCTTGATAGATAGAGGTATCGAGACAGCTGTCGAGGCACGAGCTAAACAGCTTCTTTAAATCTCGATAGATGTATCTGTCGAGGTATCTATCGAGCTTTAAAATCTTGCACTTCCTTGCTTGTTTCTTGGACAGACTTCGACGGCTTCAACACTTAATCTTGAACCACAGTTTCTTGAAGTGTTTAACACATCCTAGATCTACCCAATTACAAGTAAAGTGCGTTTTGTTTAAGGATAAGCCAATTACATAAAATAGCGACATAAGTTCATAGACTTGAACTACATATGTCCTAACAGTACTAATCTGTCTTTTGATACATACGTCCAGATCGTCGTGCGCTTGCGCCCCGTGCCAATCTCATCAACTTCGATCGTTTGAACAAGATCTTAAAGGCCGAGATGTTTGTACATTCAGACGGTCAGCTCCGCGCCGCCCACCGCATTCTCGGATACACACCCATCTCCACCGCCTTCCAAGAAACCAAGTGCGTCATTAAGGAGAAAGATCCGCAACTTCCGAGGATTAGTGTAGCGGTCGAAGGCTTTTTGTTGCCTCCTGGCGCTCCAATCCCTCAAGGCGTTCTAGTTACTGAGCCTGTCAGGGTTGTTCCAAAAGCCTCTCACCTTGCTACTTCCTCAGCTCGACCCAAGTTCGGTGAAGGCTCATCTTCCCATCCACCCATAGAGGAAGAGGAAGAAGAAGAAGAAGAAGAAGAAGAAGAAGAAGAAGAAGAAGAAAAAGAAGAAGAGGAAATCGTTGAGCTTTCGGATTCAGACGAGGAATCCGAAGCTTTTGATCAGCTCTTTCCTCCCAGGCATCCATCACCGGTCGTCGGCTCCCCCTCTTTTACATCTTCAAACGACGACGACCAACCCTTAATAAGAATGGGAGTCCAGCGCCGACCCAAGCCCAGTCTGAAGGATGTTTTAGAAGGGCAAGTTGGAACGCAGGATCTTTCGAAGGTGCCTCCGGAGAAAGCTAAGGATAAGGGTACCGATAATCTTCCCCCGGTGAGGGTAATTCTTCCTCCTTCCCCTCGAAATCAACATCCAGACCCGGCTGACCACAAAAGAAAAAGGGATCAGCCAAAGGGGAAAGAGATAGTAGAAGGCGGTAAAGATCTCCCTGCTAAGGAGATAGACCAGGAGAGGGGAGGCAAGCATGCTCGCCATGCCCATCCGAGGCCGGAGAGACGAAGTGACCCTCCGGTAGCCCTCCATGCACCTATTTGGGCTCCTTAGATGCACGTAGATGATCAGGCGGTCACCGCCGATGCATCTATCAGGGGATCTGATGAGGGCACAGCTGCCTACATTGTCGACCCGTTGGAGCAGGCGCTACTACTGCCTAAGGATATGGGAGAGCTGTGTAGGATAAGGGATCATAATGTCTTTATGACCCTCAAAAAAGAGTTAGCTATGGTAAGGATTTAAATTGGTCGATCCTCGGCACCTATGCTTTTCCTTACCCCTCTTTTTTTATTTTATATATATGTAGTGTGCCATTTACTAACAATGCTTGCACGTAGGCTGTCCAATCTGCCCATAGGGCAGAGGAGATCGCTACTAGCTCCTACAGAGCGCTAAGGGATGAAGTGGTAAGGCTGGATCACACTAGGAAGATACTGGAGCTTAAAGAGAAGAAGCTCCAAGAGGTGACCACCAGCCTGGGCAAGACGGCGAGTGAGAAGTCGGGTCTGGAGGCTGAATTGAAGAATACCACCAGGCAGGCCGAGGATCAGAGGTTGCAGCTCAAGCGTGCCAATGAAGATCTCGTCTCGGCTAGGTCGCTGGCAGAAGGCCTTGCGAAGGATCTTACGGCGTCTGAGGAGGCTAAGAAGGAAGCTCTAAAGGCCAAGGAAGAGGCACTTGCCAAGGCACAAGCAGCCGAGGAAATGGTTGACGAGGCTAAGCAGAGCGGCTATGACATGGGCGTGGCCGAAACCACAGAAACATTCAAAGCCCAAGTGCCGGGGGTTTGTAGGGACTACTGCCTCCAGGTGTGGAAGGAAGCTCTCTCCCAAGCCGGGGTTGATGCTTCCTCTCCCCTATGGAAGGTGGAGAACGCCTACATTCCCCCTGCAATCCGCGTGGCTGCATCTAGCTCAGCCAAGGATGATTCCCCTCTCCCCTCAGCCGGGGTGCAAGTAGAGGAGAGTGTTGCCGACGACGCTGCCCCTACCGCCCAAGTTAAAGATGCACCGCCTCCTCTTGCCCCCAAGGAGTTGCCCATCAACCCCAAGGTTGAGGGATCCTCGGCCTCAATGGTGCCTCTTGCTGATTCAGAAGATCAAGCCCAGCCCAAGCCATAATTACTTGTGCCTTAGCAGCTCCCCGTTCCTTTTCTTTTTCCCGTATTTGCCTTTGTATTTTTACTTCTTAGTTTCGATTTTTTTTTTTTTTTACCTTCTTTTCTTTGTGACTTAACAAGTTTGGTTATGAATGTATTGACAAACCTTTTGTTCAATGAAAAGAGTTCCCAATTTAAACTGATATTCTATGTTATGTTTGGTGTTGATATCTTATTTCGTTGTTACACATGTAATATGGCAATACAATAGCTTGGATCCACAGCTAGTATTTATAATTTTCTACCATTAGTCAAGGAAATTTGTGTAACTCATATACGTGCAAATGCTTTAAGTGATGACTACCAACTCTTGTTCAAATTTGAGGACAAACAAGACGCTAAAAAAGTAATACATTAAGATGGAATCCGCTTGCTTAGGAATTACTTAACAACTATTTTCATAACAACACATTAAAAAGGAACGTAATGACATATTTCACATTTGAATTAACAGTACCTCAAGCTTCGCGCTTAGTACTTAGCAACAATTAAAGATCCGTTCACTTAGTAACTTCAACCTTGTTTTTATATCAAGGAAAAAGGGTCCGAGATAACCTTATTTCTTTGCTTTAAATTAAGATAGAGGATCTGATGATCCAACGTAACCTTAATTAAATTTGGAGTAAAGTAGAGGATCCGAGGACCCGGTGTAACCTTACTTTCTTGCTTTAAATTAAGATAGAAGATCTAACGATCCGGCGTAACCTTAATTAAATTTGGACTAAGGTAGAGGATCCGAGGACCCGGCGTAACCTTACTTTTTTGTTTTGAATTAAGATAGAGGATCTGATGATCCGGCGTAACCTTAACTACATTTGAACTAAGGTAGAGGATCCGAGGACCCGGCGTAACCTTACTTTTTTGTTTTGAATTAAGATAGAGGATCTGATGATCCGGCGTAACCTTAATTAAATTTGAACTAAGGTAGAGGATCCGAGGACCCGACGTAACCTTACTTTTTGTTTTGAATTAAGATAGAGGATCTGATAATCCGGCGTAACCTTAATTAAATTTGAACTAAGGTAGAGGATCCGAGGACCCGGCGTAACCTTACTTTTTTGTTTTGAATTAAGATAGAGGATCTAATAATCCGGCGTAACCTTAATTAAATTTGAACTAAGGTAGAGGATCCGAGGACCCGGCGTAACCTTAGGCACAACAGAATTAATGGTACAAAAATGATAGGAATAAAATGACAACAGCATTTTTCATTAATAATAATATCGTTTCAAATTACTTACATTCTAAGGATGGGGTACAACTTTTTCATCTAAGTCTGCCAGGTAGTAAGCTCCTATTCCAGCTATTGCCGGGATGCGATACGGTCCTTCCCAATTCGGTCCAAGCTTTCCCCATACTGGATTTTTTGTGTTGCCCACTACTTTCCTCAGCACTAAGTCCCCGAGAACAAGCGGTCTTGAGTTTACATTCGAATCATATCCCTGCTTCAGTTTTTGTTGGTAGTAAGCCAAATGAATCATGGTGACTTCTCTCCTTTCCTCAACCAAGTCTAGGCCCTTTTCTAGCAGTCTATCATTGCTTTCCGTAGTAAAGGAGCTTGTCCTCATTGTTGGAAAACTAGTCTCCAAAGGGATAACAGCCTCGGCGCCATAAGTCATCGAGAATGGCGTCTCTCCCGTTGATCGGCGGGGTGTGGTCTGATACGTCCATAGAACATGGGGTAACTCCTCCACCCATCTCCCTTTGGCGTCCTCCAGCCTTTTCTTCAGCCCGTTCACTATAACTTTGTTAATAGCCTCGGCCTGCCCATTTCCTTGCGGATAAGCCGGAGTGGAGTACCTATTGGTTATGCCGAGGCCACAACAATATCGTCTGAACGCCTTGCTATCAAACTGCAAACCGTTATCGGAGATGAGGGTACGAGGGACACCAAATCGAGTGACAATATTCTTCCATACGAATTTCTTCACATCGACATCCCTGATGTTTGCCAGGGGCTCGGCCTCTACCCACTTAGTAAAATAATCAGTGCCGACAACCAAATATCTTCGATTTCCAAGCGCCTTTGGGAAAGGACCCACAATGTCCAGATCCCACTGTGCAAAAGGCCAGGGACTCGTCAGAGGATTGAGCACACCTCTAGGCTGATGGATGTTTAGTGCAAACCTTTGACATTGATCGCACTTCTGCACATAACTTTGAGCTTCTCGCTGCATGTTCGGCCACCAATACCCCTGTGTTAGAGTTCTGTGAGCCAAAGACCTTCCTCCTGTATGACTTCCACAGATTCCTTCATGTAACTCTTCCAAAAGTAGCTCTGTCGCCTCAGGATGCATGCATAACAGGTATGGGCCAGAGAAAGATCGTTTATAGAGTTTATGATCCTCGGCCAACCAGAATCGGGAGGCTTTTCTACGTATCTTGTCCGCCTCGATTTTTTCCTTGGGCAAAACATCATCTTTCAGGAAGGATATAATGGGGTCCATCCAGCTAGGCCCCACTCTAATCTGGTGTATAAGGGTAACACTTCCAATCATTTTCGAGGGTTTAGGTAAGTTCTCAACTATGATAATCCGAGGTAGTCCCTGTGCTGACGATGTGGCAAGAGTTGCTAGGGAATCAGCATGTGTATTGCTACCTCTGGGGACATGAGACAAAGTAAGGGATTCGAATTTGCGTTGTAAAGCTTTGACTTGATTCAAATAGTCCTGCATCCTCGGATCTTTGGCCTCCACTTTTCCGTCTACTTGGCCCACAACTAGTTGTGAGTCTGAGAACACTTGCACGATCTTTCCCCCCAACTTATGGACCATATCCATCCCTTTCAGCAAGGCTTCATACTAGGCCTCATTATTAGTAGCCGAGAATCCCAGTCTTAAGGACTTTTCCAGTGTGAGGCCTTCTGGGGTCATAATTACCACACCCACCCCGGATCCCCTTTGATTAGCAGCCCCATCAACGTAAACAATCCATACCGCGTGACCTTTGCATGCGACCATACCAACTGATTTTTCATCAATGTCTCTGTTGATCACATTACTTTCCATTGTGGGTTCTGTAAATTCTGCGACAAGATCAGCCAACACCTGACCCTTTATTACTGCGCGGGGCATGTACTTGATATCAAAAGAGCCCAAGATGGTTCCCCATTTCGCAATCCTGCTTGTGTAATCCGCACTCCGGAGTATAGCTTTGAAGGGAAGCTGAGTCAGAATAACCACCGTATGGGACTGAAAATAATGGGGGAGCTTACGTGTACCATGCACCACGGCAAGGATTGCCTTCTCTAATGGTGGATAACGTACCTCGGCTTCATGCAAGGATTTGCTCACATAGTAAACTGGCTTTTGTACGTCCTCGTCGACCCTTATTAGCGCCAGACTAACGGCGTGGGCTGCCACTGCAATATATGCAAATAGGACCTCGTCGACTTCGGGCCGAGACATAAGAGGAGGATAAGCAAGGTATTCTTTAAGTTGCTGAAAAGCCACGGCACACTCTTCTGTCCATTCAAACCCCTTCCATTTGTTTAGCAATTGGAAGAATGGCCTGCACCGATCAGCAGATCTTGAGATAAATCGGTTGAGGGCGGCCGTCATCCCAGTCAACCTCTGCATTTCCTTCGGATTCCGAGGTGGTTGTAAGTTGTTGATGGCCTTGACCTGAGCGGGGTTGACCTCAATTCCTCTATGCGTCACCATGTAACCCAAAAATTTGCCAGATCCAACGCCAAAGGAACATTTGGATGCATTGAGGCGTAATTTATGCTTCCTCAGCGTTTGGAAGGTGTCGTCGAGGTCTGGTATGTGGGCCGAGATAATTTTACTTTTAACGACCATGTCATCTATGTACACCTCAATCGTCTTCCCCAGTTGCGGTTCAAACATCCGCGTCATCATTCTTTGATAGGTAGCTCCGACATTCTTCAGGCCGAAAGGCATCAACTTATAGTGGTAGTTCCCTGTGGGTGTGACAAAAGCTGTCTTTTCCTGGTCTTCTGGAGTTAAGGGTATTTGATGGTAACCTTGGAAAGTATCTAAAAAACTCATCCAAGGATGCCCTACAGTAGCATCCACCAATTGATCTATGCGGGGTATTGGAAATGAATCTTTTGGGCAAGCCTTATTCAAGTCTGTAAAGTCTACACATACTCTCCATTTTCCATTCTTCTTTTTCACTACCACAGTGTGGGCCAACCACTCTGGGTAAAACACTTCCTTAATGGCCCCTGCTTTCTTGAGTTTCAGCACCTCTTTTTTAACGGCGTCGGCGTGCTCTTTAGATGAACGCCTAGGTGGTTGCCTTCGTGGTACTGCGGCCGGATTAACATTAAGGTGATGAGAAATAAACCCCGGATCGACCCCTGCTGCTTCGTAAGCATTCCATGCAAACACATCGATGTTTCGTTTCAAAAATGTAACTAGATCTTCCTTCTCCTGTGGGGGCAACTGACTTCCTACCAGGAAGAACTTCTCCGTATCATCTGCAATAACCATCTTCTCCAAATCCTCACAGCTTGGCCCTTCAGCCTCGGCCTCATTTGGTTCGGCCGAGGATACTAACTGCTACAAATTCTTCTCGGCCAGGGTTTGAGACTCCTGTCTCGTCTGATGTGTAATGGCTGCTGTTATACACTGCCTCGCTATGGACTGGCTGCCTAGTATTTCTTCAACTCTATCCTCGTACGGGAACTTCACTTTAACATGCAAAGTTGACGATACGGCACCTAAGGCGTGCAGCCATGGTCTTGCCATTATGGCTGTGTAAGGGGAGTAGGCGTCTACTACGATGAAATCCACGTCTACTACCACTGGTCCTGACTGTACAGGTAGTCTGATTAACCCCTTTGGAAATACAGCCTTCCCTTCAAAACTTATCAATGGGGAATCATAAGTCGTGAGATCTTCGGACCTCAAATTGAGGCCCTTGAACAAATCCGGGTACATAATGTCAGCCCCACTCCCTTGGTCAACCATTACTCTTTTCACATCGTAACCCCCTATCCTTAATGTAATGACCAACGCATTGTCGTGTGGCTGGATAGTGCCAACCTTGTCTTCCTCAGAAAATCCCAGCACAGGCAAAGGATTCTTCTTGATCCTCTTCGGTTCAGAGTTGAGGTCCTCGGCAGTGGGACGTAGTACTGACATTATTCTAGTAGGGCAAGACCCAATCCGACCTGAGGCCGCAAAGATGACATTAATCGTGCCCAATGGAGGTCTTATATTGTTACTGCCTTGGTTCACGGAGCCAGATTAGGTGCCTTGTTCATCAGGTCGATTCACGAATTATCTTAATTTTCCCTCTTTAACCAGCTGATCCAGGTAATTCCACAAGTTCCTGCAGTTCTCTGTGGTGTGGCCTTTATCCTAGTGATAATTGCAATAGAGGTTCTGATTACGTTTTGTAGGGTCTCCTATCATCCTACTGGGCCATCTAAAATACGGTTCTCGGCAAATCTTTTCCAACACTTGATGTACCGGCTCACGAAATACGGCGTTCACTGTCTGGGGCGGGGCCGATCTAGTCTGGCTAGTGAAATCTCTTTGCGGCCACTTGCTATTATATCTCTCTGCCTTGTAGTCCCTACTTTCCTGGGGGACACTTTTCATTTTCCCTTTACTCTGCTGCTGATCCTCCTCCACCCTCTTATATTCGTCGATACGATCCATGAACCGACGAACCGTTTTTACCGGCTTCTTGGTCAAGGATTTTCTTAGATCGTGCTCAACTGGAAGGCCGACCTTAAAGGTATTGACCGCTACCTCATCAAAATCACCATCAATCTCGTTAAACGCTTCCCAGTATCTATCCGAGTAGAGTTTCAACGTCTCGCCCTCTCTCATGGCCATGGATAGTAACGAGTCTAGAGGCCGAGGTACTCTACTACACGTAACAAAACGGGACCCAAATGCCATTGTAAGTTCCATGTATGAATTAATGGAGTTCGCCTTTAAGCTGTTGAACCATCTCATCGCAACGGGTCCTAAACTTGAGGGAAAGACTTTACACATCAGGGTTTCATTCTGTAAGTAAACCGCCATGCGTTGATTAAAATGGCTTACGTGCTCCACCGGGTCTGTTTTGCCATTATAAATGGTGAAGTTTGGCTGCGTGAACCGACGGGATAGTTTCCCCTTTTCAATACGATGTGTGAAGAGTGATTTGGAGAGCTGGAGCAATGCCTTCCCCATGGCGTCGCTGCCCGAGCCCCTGTGAGTCGTCCCTCTACTTCTTCTATCATGAATACCTTCCTCTTGGTACGAGAAAGTTTCTGTGGGGGGGGTTCTTGACCTCGGCCTATAGCCACTGTTCTGAGAGTCATCTGATGAAGGGTCGGATATGGAAGGCGTCCGTTTCCGCTCGGCACGACGAAGCTTCCTTTTCAACTGGTCAATCTCTCTCTGCATGGCCCTAGTGTTATCTTCTCTAGAGCCCCTGCTTCTGCCCTGTGGGCGGTTACCAGCTGTTCGCCCCGAGTGCACACTGCCCTCTCGATCTCCCATTTGTTCTAACTGTTGTAATGGATCCTCGTGCTGAGATCCTAGAGACTCTGCATGGTCTGGATTCAAATCCGCCATCACGTTATCTGCGCCAAAAACTCAAGAATTCCCACAGACGGCGCCAATTGTAAGGGCACAAATCAAGCTTTGTGTTGAGTCAGGCCTCCGGACCAAGCCTATGAGCCCTAAAAAATGAATTTATAGAGAGCAGGTTTCTAATTTAGGGGTTTGGGTGGTAGATAACATAAAAGTTCGGTTCAATCACAGAATACATGCGTACTTATCAAACGTGGATGAAATATTACTTCATATATTACTGCCGAGGACAAATGTTTGTGTTTTCTTAAAAGTTCTCTCTCTCTCTCTTTCTCTCCTTCTCTTTCTCTCTTTCTCTCTTTCTCTTTCTATAGGCCTCTCTCCTTTTTCCTTTCTTCCACGTGTAGTCTGGACCTTCTTCTCTCTTGGATACTTGTCCCATCATCCCTTTTTACTAAGGTCTCTGGTGGTGAAGATAAGGTTCAAACCCAACGTTCAAGCGTCACTTCTTCATTAATGCGGCCAGAGAAGCAGGTGTAGAGCTTTAAATGCGGTGATAGCAGCTTTTTCCTGGATATTCGCCTACCCCTCCCCTTTATTCTTTATCCTCGTTTCCTTAATTCCAGCATCAAAGGCTTCCATCAGGGGCGCTGTTGAACTGCTAGATCATTCACACCGTCCTCGGCAACGCCTGCCTCGGACTAGGTTGTCCTCGGATGTCATATTTCTTGGTGTTTTGGTCATGCATGACACCCTTCTTTATCACGTGACTTTGTAGGTTGGACTGATTATGTCCTCGGATCATTTCAAGATGTGGGGTTGGGCTTCTTTCATTGTGAGAGCTTTTGGGCTGGCCCACTGTGTGTACTTCGGGCCCATTGGTACTACATTTTATTTTATTTTTCTTTATTATTACATTATAATATATTATTCATAAATATGACAATTATAGAGGAGCCAACAATCATTTAGTTTTTTTTTTTTTAAATACAAAAATCACGTTGAAACTTGATTTTTTTTTTAAGAAGAAAAAACAAAAGAGCCACTGTTTGTTGTAAAAGAAAGAAAACAATTTGAAGGGGAAAAGAAAGCTATCTTTTGAAAAAAAAAAAAAAAAAAAAAAAAAAAAAAAAAAAAAAAAAAGAAGCACAAAAACCAGTGATTTAAAATATAAAAGGAAAAGCAACATAAAGTATAACACAGATACAGTACATAGTAGAGAGAGGGGCCCATTTGGTATTTTCTCATCTCCCGTCTCCTCCCTATTTTCTATTTTTCTCTTTTAAAATCACTCCAATTTGGAAAGATTTTCAATGGTGTGGAGAGAAAATGCTTAAAGCATGAATTCCACCAAAATCCCTCATATTACCAAAATCCCTCATATTTTCCACCCTTACCAAACTACTCCAAAAACCATTTTCTCTCTCTTATTTTATTTATTTTATTTTTCATCTCTTTTATTTTCACTTCAACCAAGTAGACCCTAAGTGATGTCTGACTTGAGTGTGACAACACTTACGCTCCACTAGTTTGTATTTTATTACAACTTAACTACTTAACACAATTTCCATCAAACTAAAAATTCTCAAATTTTGTTCTTAAAACTCACTCATTCTCCTAATTTTGAGTAATGAGTTATGAGAATTGAGCATAAAAATCAAACCAAACAAACTAATAGGTGGTGGGAGCCATAAGTTTAGAGTAATAAGATCAACCTAATAAATACCCAGTGTGGAACTCAACACACACTTAAACAATCCAATTTGTAGTATTGCAATAATTGAGATGTCCCAGATTAATTTGATATTGATATAATGTATATTGTGTGGGTATGTGATGATTACGACGTTAGACATATACTAAGTTGATCAAGACTTTATTAATAATTACAAAGAATCTTAATTATGACTAAACAAGTCATTTTGGGATAGAACCCAAATATGGCTAGTGTTTTTCTTTAGGTGATTACATTTAACCATGAGAAAATGAACTTAAAAAAAAAAAAAAAAAAAAAAAAAAAAACTAGAGTGTATATAAGGTGAACTCCATGCTTCATTTAGCTTAACATGTCTATGGTGTCCACCCAAGACTCGAGAAATTAGAGAAATTTAGCCTAACATGTCCATGGAGTCCAAGACTCAATTGTATAACAAGCTGAAACTATTTTTGGCAGTAATTTTATTGCAATTTGGCTATGCAGGGCTGTCCATAATCGGTAAGTTTGCTCTAAGCAAGGGAATGAGTCAACATGTGTTCGTAGTCTACCGGAATGCTATTGCCACTGTTTTCATTGCTCCTTTCGCTATTGTCTTGGATAGGTCTCCATCTCCTCCCTTCTTATTATTGTTTACATGCGTTTCAACCTTTTCTTCAGTGTTACATGTTGAAAGACATGAAAAAGCTAATCACTTTAATTCGATATACTCTTAATAGGAAGAGAAGGTCAAAGTTGACCTTCTCGGTCTTTGTTAAGATTGTGTTGCTCGCCTTATTGGAGTAAGATTCTGGACCATCACGCAATAACTAAGCTTTCGCTTTTAAGCTTCAAAAAAAAAAAAAACATTTTACTCTGTCTTGTTTTGTTTTGTTTTTTTTTTTTTTTTTTTTTTGGCTCAGTTGGATCACACTTTAAACTTTCATTTTCTCCTACTCAGACCTGTTACAGACCAGAACCTGCTCTTCACTGGGATGAAGTATACAACAGCAACTTTCTCAAGAGCCCTGTGCAGTGTTGTTCCTAAGTTTGCATTTTTAATGGCTTGGATCTTAGGGTAATTCTCTTTAGTACCATTCACGTTTGTGCATGCATACATGATCGATGTACTAAATATGGGGGATGCTTCAAAAATCTGTGAATGCTTTTGTAGACTTGAGAAAGTATATATTAGCAGACTATGTGGCCAGGCAAAGGTATTGGGGACCATAGTCACGGTTGGAAGAGCTATGCTTATGACTCTGGTCAAAGGTTCTATGTTGAATTTGCCTTGGACAAATGAAAATGGCCATCAAGAATCTACTAGTGCAGCAATAAGCAAGATGTCATGAAGGGTGCTCTCATGATATGCTAGCAGGTTTTTTCTGCTGGTCTGGTTTCGTTATTCTTCAAGTAAGAGTCTAATCGGCATTGATTTAATTTGCAATTTCGGTTTAAAATGAGTAATCGCACGAACAAGTGGATCAGGTTGGTGGTCATCGGAAAATTTAATTTAAAACACAAACACATACGTAGCGGATTAATGGCCTGTTTGGAAGTTTAGAGAGGGAGGAGAGTAAAGGGAAGTAGAGGAGAGAAAAGTAGTGGAGAAGAGAGTAGAGGAGAATGGTTATCATTTACCTTATTTGGATGTTTTTAAAATTAATAAGGGGGAAGGGAATAATTAGTCATTTCTCTTGTTTGGATGTTTTAAAAATTAGGATGGAGAGGAGAGGAAATGATTTAAATAGACAAATTACTCCTATTTGAAATGCAACATTGGTCTATGATTAATTTATCAGTTTTGTAAAGTCTTGAACTTGATTATCATTCGTCCAAATCTTAGAATATGTTAGTGAATTTTTTTGTTCATTTTCTAGGCAACCAAATACACAATACACCCAAAACAAATCGAACAATCAATTCCTAATTTTATCAAACCTGCAACCACAAATCAGATAAGTTTTTAAACCAAAGCCTCTACCATGCATTGACATAAAATTCTCACTTAATCCAACACTTCCACAAATCAAAACCCCCAACTTATTTTTCAAAATGTCCATTATCAACACCATGAAATCATTCTCTTGAAATAGAAATAAAAAATGAAATTTAACTCAGAATTATGGACATGATTGTACTAAAAAAAAAAGAATTACGAACATGAGAAAGAGAACCAAAAACACTAGGTCTATGCGAGCAAATCAAGAGAGTTGGTTTAGATCCGACCATGGAGAAATAGAGAGAGAGGGTCTGTGCATGTGATCTGGGTTTAGCAAAAAAAAAAACGAAAGAAACCATTAGAGCTTGAGTCATTGACATTGCTTTTATCTGATTTGGGTTTGTTTGTTTTTTTTTTTTTTTCTTTGTTGCTTTTCTGGGTTCCTTCAAATCAAAGTCAACCTCATTAGATCGAACCTTCCTTTCTTTTCTTTCTATTCAGATTTGATTTCTCTTTTCTAACTCAAATCAAAGTCAACCGCATGATCCTCCTCTGCTGCAGCTGCGAAGGTTGATCAGAGCCTCCTCCAGCTCTTGTTGAAGTCAACGCCGATGACGACGACGCCATGTTCTCTGGCCAAATCTGACCAGAATCTCAGAATCCAAACACCTTTTACACAAAAGCACAAATCTAAAACAGTGAAGCTTCAATCAAAGCAAACAAAGAGAGAGCGATGGCTAAGCTTTTGAATCTAACATCTGCAACAGCACAAAGAGAATCGGCGAAAAGGTGATGAAGCTGAGAAAGCTAAACAACAATGAGATTCAATTTTTTTTTTTTCATTCACTTGAATTTTCTCAAAAAACAAACAAACATTATTTATATAATCGGTTTGTAATTTTGTTAATTTAGAAAGGGTGAATTGAAAAATTCACTTGGTCAATAATTTATCTGCTTTACTCTCCCTCCAAATCTCTCCAATTTAGGGGAATTAAAAATGAGGGATTAGAAGTAGTTGAAACCCTTCCAAACCCCTCCAAATCTCTCCTCCTCATTCCTTAAAAAACTTTCAAACAAGGGAATTAAATTACTCTCCCTCCATCTACTCTACTCCTCCCTCCTTTTTTAAACATTCAAGCATACCATAATTGAATAAATTATGTTCCAAATAGATATTCCAACACAGGAATTCACAAATAGTTATGACATACCAAATTTAAAGAAATAATAATGAAAGTATTAAACAAAACACAAATTTGATGATAAAGTAGAAAATCGATAAAGACATCTTCAAAGGAAAAACAACTCCGAAGGAATCCCGAAGAAAAATCCACTAAAAGACATGGTCACAAGCAGTCACTTTGTGCAGAACCTTTGTAACCTACTATCTATGCAAACTCAGCCAACGTCCTACGTGCCTTTCCACCATAGTTGTTCTAGAGCCTCTAGAATTAATAATTCAAGACGAATTTCCTCCGAAATGAACATGGTTCGCAACTCATAACTCCATAAACCAACATGACAAACGCAAAAATATAGGCGACCCTCTTTGACCCAAGTTTTGTCACATAAACTTTGTCAACATCTGACACTTGCATAACAGTAATTAACATCATTGTTGTTGTCACAAAAATTATTATAGTTTTTGTATATAGAACTTACTTTGGAGGAATATTTCTCAGGCCACTTTAGTCACATGACTTGTTTATTGAGTTATGAATGTTTAAATAATTTCATAAATAATGTAATTTAATAATTGTGAGTGGTTCATAATTGGCCACATAAATTTGGAGGAAAACTATGTCCATTTTTTTATTACTCACATTTTAGTTAGACTTAATTAGTAATGGGTTGTTTCTGAATTTCCCAGGTGCTCGAGTCCATCACCTACAATGCAATTCTTCAAATCACTGCCCACTCCTTATTGTTCTTACCCCTCTAGACATCCCTTTACGGAAAAAACCATTCCGGTTTGAAGAGATGTGGCTGTCCAATCCAAGTTGTGGAGAAGTTGTTCGGGTAGCATGGGAGTCTACGGTGGGGTCAAATTTGAGTGATGAAATTTTGGCAAAAATTGAGAAGTGTGGGTCAGACCTTATGGGGTGGAATAAGAATGTCTTTGGTAATGTTAGACAAGAGCTGAAAAAAAAGAGGGAGTTGCTGAGGAAGGCCGAACTCATAGCTCAAGTTCGAGGAGAAAATCACTGGGTAAGAGAGCTAATGAAAGAAATTGATGTTCTGATGGATAGGGAGGCGAGAATGTGGGCTCAAAGGTCCCAGTTATTGTGGGCTAGTCAAGGTGATAAGAACATAAAATACTTCCATAGCAGAGCAACAAAAAGATTCCGGAAAAATCAGATTAGGGGAATTCGAAATGAGGAGGATGCTTGGAAGACTGAACCTGAGGAGATTGCAGCCATGCTGACAGGTTACTATCAGAATCTTTTCACTACTTCTTCTCCGGAAAATTCCAACAATGTGTTAGAGCATGTCCCTCATCTTATTACGGATGAGATGAATTCATATTTGTCAGGTACTTTCTTGGAAGGCGAAGTTTCAGCAGCTTTAAATCAGATGGCTCCACTTAAGGTTCCAGGTCCAGATGGAATACCACCTCTCTTTTATCAACACTTTTGGGGAGTTGTAGATAAGAATGTGACCTCCTCCATTTTATCTTGGGTAAATGCAGGTAACTTACCCCATCCTGTTAACCATACTTTTATCACACTCATTCCAAAGACTGAAAACCCAGAATACGTTACTCATTACCGGCCTATTAGCCTCTGTAATGTGCTGTACAAAATTTTCTCCAAAGTTTTAGCCAATAGATTAAAAAGCATTCTCCCCAAAATTGTCACTGAGCACCAATCAGTTTTTACCAAAGACAGATTGATCTCTGATAATATTTTGGTTGCCTTTGAGACATTACATGGTTTACAAAAATATAATTCTGGTCCCTCGGGTTTTATGGCTCTTAAATTAAATATGAGTAAGGCATATGACCAGGTGGAATGGAGTTTCCTTGAGGAAATCATGAGGAGGATGGGGTTTAATGAGAGATGGATTGATCTGACCATGACTTGCATTAAAACAGTGACGTATTTTGTTTTAGTTAATGGCGAACCAAAAGGCCTTATCCAACCATCAAGAGGTATTAGACAGGGCGACCCTCTGTCCCCTTATCTTTTCTTGCTATGTACTGAAGGGTTGAATGGGTTGATCAAAAATGCAAAAGTGAAAGGAGATGTTCATGGCTTCTCTCTGTGCAGGAGGGGCCCAAAACTAACCCATCTCTTATTTGCAAATGACAGCCTCTTATTTTGCAAGGCAACAGTGGAAGAGTGAGCCAATGTTCTGAAAATCTTGGAGGTTTATGAGAAGGCTTCAGGTCAAAAGGTGAATAGAGGCAAAACATCTCTCTTCTTCAGCAAGTCTACCTTGGATGGTGTTAAATCTAGCATCAAACAAATCCTTGGAGTAGAAGAGATTCTGCAATATGAGAAGTACTTGGGATTGCCGTCTTTGGTGGGGAAGAGGAAGAAATCAAGTTTCAATTATATTAAAGAGAGGGTGTGGAGAAAGCTGCAGGGCTGGGAAGGTAAACTACTCTCTCAAGCTGGAAGGGAAGTTTTAATAAAATCTGTGATTCAAGCAATCCCAACTTATACTATGGGTTGCTTCAAAATTCCCTTGGGGTTATGTCATGATATTAAAGTTATGGTTAAAAAATTTTGGTGGGGGCAAAGGGGTGATCATAAAAAAATTCATTGGGTAAAGTGGGATGAGTTGACAAAATCAAAGATGGTGGGGGGAATGGGATTTCGGGATTTGGCTCTATATAATGACTCTTTGTTGGCAAAGCAAGCTTGGCGCCTTTTACATAATAAGTCATCTCTATTTTATAAGGTGTTCAAAGCTCGTATTTTCCCAAATTGTTCAATTATGGAGGCCAAGGATTCGAGGGGAGGATCGTATGCTTGGAAAAGCATACTTATTGGGAGAGATGTGATTCAAAGGGGGGTTAGATGGAGAGTTGGGGATGGGAAATCAATTAACATTTGGCAGCACAGATGGATTCCAAGAAATAACTCATCTCTTGTTACTTCATATCCGATTGAATCCGTGGAGAATTGTTTGGTGGCAATGTTGATTGATGAGGATGAAAAGAGGTGGAATGAGGAAGTAATTGATGGGATTTTCTCACAAGAAGAGGCGGCAATAATTAAAAAAATCCCTTTGAGCAGTAGAGCGGCTGATGATGTTCTGATTTGGCCTCACACACAAGATGGGCAATATACATGTAAGACGGGCTACAGGTTCCTGAAAGAAGAATCAGAAATGGGTAATGTGCAGGTGGAGTCAGCTGTGGATTCAAGGATGTGGAAAGGGATTTGGGCTCTCCAAATTCCTAACAAAGTTAAGCACTTGCTATGGAAGGCTTGTAGAGGTGCACTGCCTACTAAGGAAGCTTTAGTTCGACGCACTATCATTGAGGACCCACTTTGTGATCGCTGCCATGAAGCTGTGGAGTCTCCGCTGCATGCTCTCTGGTCTTGTAAAGAACTTGATACGATCTGGGAGAGATCTAAACATTGCCGTAAGCGAAGAGAAACCAGCTTCCTAAACTTCAAACAATTACTCTCCTGGATTCTCATACAGCCAACCGAACAAGAACTCTTCCCTATGATTGCTTGGGGGATATGGAATCAACGCAACAAAGTGCGTCTCAATCAGGTGGCTTCTCCATTACATCAGATTTTCCAGATTTCAGTTCAGAAGCTTGCTGAATTCTCGGCTGCTCATCAACCTGCAATACCGATGATACCACGACAGGTCAACCACAGAACTAGATGGCAACCTCCTCCGGCGGATTTAGTGAAAATTAATTTCGACGGAGCTGTATTTTCTAGTGCTAACGCATCAGGCATTGGAGTAGTAATTAGAGATAGCTCCGGTCAGGTTCTGGCCTCTTGCTCCCAACGTTTATCCCAAGCTTACAGCAACACCGAAGTTGACGCTCTTGCAGCAGCTAAGGCGGTGTCCTTTGCAGCAGATATTGGCATCAAGAAGGCTGTGTTGGAAGGGGACTCTATCACAATCATCAAGGCTCTAACATGTGATCAAAGCCCCTTAGCATCGTTTGGGTTGATAATAGATGACATCAAGTTTAGTGTAGAAATTTTTGATCAATTATATTACTCTCATGTAAAGAGAGAATGTAATTTTGTAGCCCATTGTTTAGCAAGGCATGCGTTTGACATTTCAGATTTTGTAGCGTGAATGGAAGATGTTCCACCACAATTCTCAGATGTACTTGAGGCTGATTTAGCCGTTTCTTTTTAATCAAGTTTAAGTCTGGATTCTCAAAAAAAAATAATTAGTAATGAGATATAACCATTACTTTGTAGGCAATTACGCTAAAATCATACCCCGCAGAGCTTTTCCTACCAGTTTTGATATGTTTAATGAGTACACTAGAAAGTACCATACTAGCCCTTGCAATGGAATGGAACAACCTCACAACCTGGTCAATACACTTAGATGCTAAGCTCTTAGCTATTGTATACGCTGTGAGGAATTCTAAATTTAGTTGCATTTTCTTTTGATGTCCTTTTCTCTTCTCAATGCTTTTTACAAAAAAATATTATGAAGCTAGCTATGTCTAAGACTTGCATTTATACTCACTTGAAATTTTACGCGGGGCATAGTATGTTCAGGGTTTGTCATTTATCTTCAAGGACTAATAATGAAGGAAAATGGACCTGTTTTTGTGACTGCTTTTACTCCCCTAAGCACAGTTCTAGTTGCAATTATAGGCTCCTTCATTTTGTTTGAGACCATGTACTTAGGAAGGCGCACTTTGCTTTTCCTATCTTACTAGGCCCTGCTAATAAGTCTGATGGCACAATATTTTTCACAAGTTCTAACATGGCCTGTTGTAATTTGCATGTGATAAAAGTTGTGTTGGCCTGTTGTAATTTGCATATGATAAAAGTTGTGTCAACAGTAGACTCAAATAAAAGTGATATTGCTCCAATCACAATATAATATGTTCATAGTCGGGTAAAAAATGTGTCCCTAGCATTGCTCTTATGAATTGAGGGGGAAAAAGTGATTGGAATTGAATGTCTAATCAAAATAGTTCGTTTTATGTGACATTCATCTGATAGTACAATACTTAATTAGTGTAGTTGACATGCTTTGATGATGCAATAAAATCGTCAGTAAGTCACACGGTCCACACGTGCTCGCGATGACGTACCTGCATAACAAAGAGAGTGAAGACCTTTGAAAGGGCACCGGCGTGGTACCGGCCAAATACCCTCCGAAGGTTAAGTTAGAAACCTTTCCTTTCAACACTAGAATGCTAGAGTTGAGTTATTTGTGCGTACCTGCTTTGAGGGGTAAAAGTGTTGGGTTGAGATTCAAGCCTTGGTCAAGGAGTTCTTTTCCTTTTAGGAGAGTGATTCTTGGTTCTCACGTATCTTCCAGAAAAGTCTTCTTAAAACGTGTTGTCCAAGAATCATTGGTGTAGGCGTGTTGGTCAAGTTATATGTCAGACATTCATCTGCCTCTAATCAGCTTCAGGCTACAATACTTAATTAGTGGTCCTTCAGTTCCAGACTTTACCAAAATGACCCTTATCATGCTTCATTTGATTAAAGAAAACTGTACGAAAATGATTTGGAATCATAAAAATTGTATGACTATGGGCTAACTTTTGCAAACGAACTATATGTAGGGTTATTGGAGCAATTGTCATTGCTGTGGGCCTATATTTGGTTTTATGGGGCAAGAGCAAGGACCAACCAGGATCAAAGTCAGACAATGAAGAGGTAGCACCAATCGCCAATATGGCTACTATGAATGAGCTGATAACGACTTCAAATCAAGAATTTATGGCTGTCAATGTGACAAAAATAAAATCTACAAATCATACATAAAAATAGTGAATAATTTATATATGCTTATTGTTGAAATCGGTGTCTTCTATATGAAAAAGGTTCTAAAAATCCTAGAAGTAGTGGTTATACTCTCATTAATTATTAAATTAAATTATTTTATTAATTATTATGATAATTTAATGTAACTAAAACTATGTTATTTAAGTTTAAGAAATTTAAAATTAAATTAAATATGAAAAATTCCAATCAATGTGTAGTATTTTGTTTAATATTTTTGTTTTTACACTTCCTGTACGTGTTAGAGCATTCTTATCAAATATTGTAAAAAATTTAACATTTATCCTCTCAAAACCTATATTTATAACATATAACATATCACTTTACAATACAACCTATATCAAAACTTCTATTTTTTTTACAATTTCATTTAAATATTGTTTCTTTATTATTTTTCACTAAGTTTTTATTTTTCCCCTCTCTCCTTTGTCTCTCTCTTTCTCACACACCACCGCACCACACCACCAAAAACCCACCACAACCACCACTAACAAAAAAAGAAAAAGAAAAAGAAAATCACAGCAGCAAGAAACCTCCACATCCACATCCACCCACAACCACCACATCCACTCGCCACTACCAACCACTACAAAAAAAAAAAAAAAAAAAAAAAAAAAAACCCTCCACCGGTGAGGGCGAATCGGAACCCACAATCTGCAAATCACAACCACCACATCCACTCACCACCACCAACCACACAGAAAAAAAAAAAAAAAAAAAAAAAAAAAAAAAAAAAAAAACTCCACCGATGAGGGCGAATCGAAACCGACATCCTATAAATCACAACCACCACATCCACTCACCACCACCAACCACAGCAAGAAAATCGGCGACGAGCACGATAGAGAAAAGAGAGATCAGAGAAGAGAGAGAGCAAAGATTAGAGAAGAGATATCAGAGAAGAGAGAGAGCAGAGATCAGAGAAGAGGGCGAATCGACGACGAGCACGACAGAGAGAAGAAAGACCAGAGAAATGGCGGTGAAAAAGAAAGAAAAGGAATGAGAAGAAACGGTGAAGCTAGAGAAGAAAAGGAAGTAAGTCCACCGAATAAAAAATTAATATTAAGTTTTGCAATTGGTGAACAGTGCCGTCTCAAAAATGAGATGGCACTGTGCATCAATTGCAAAAATTTTGCAATATAAAAGGTTTGATAAGAATGCTCTTAGGCGTGGCTTCAATTTAAAGGGCATACCAACTGCATCTCCTTTACTCGGTTCATACATATTCCTTAGGCAAGGGAAGTATGTCTATTTCTAGGATGCTAATACTATGTTAAGCACCTTCCTCCTATCCGTTGATTCCAGGGATCCATTGCACGAAATAATACTTTTTATATATATATATATATATATATGTGTATATGTGTGTGAAGTTTCTTCTTGGAGACTTAAACTCCAGCTCTTATTCCCCACATTCTACAAGCACTTATACCAAAGGTTTGCGGTAGTCAGAATATAACTTGAGGTATTATAAACATTGTTTTTTAAAGATTGGATTCAATTGATGGTGGGATTAATTCATGATGTCAAAAATTACAAAGCATATATAATTAAGTAAATTCCAATTTCCAAATTTTAGAAAAAAAAAATCAAATACATAAGTGGCGGCACCACCTTATGATCAGGGTGGTCCCAAGGAAAAAAAAATTATATATAATAATTTAAAATTTTATATTCATTTACCTTTAAAAAAAATTTGGGACTACCTTAAAATTTTTTTTTTATACTAATAAAATTAAATTTTGATCCATAATTTGAGAAACTTAACAATATATTGGGGTCCCCAGGTAAAAAGAAAAAACTCAAAAAAAAAATTGAACTAAAATCTGGAAAAAAAAAATTATAATAAAACTATTACAGGTTGGGCAGTCGCTTGATTCCTTCGGCTAAGTACACTGTCCAATACAACACAATTTTCAACATTTTATTATTTTTTATTACAATTTTTTTTTTCACCAGACATATATTATTTACTTCTCATTTTTAATTATTTTTTCTTGTTTATCCTTAACCACGCACGTCTTCTGTCTCTTCGATTTTTACACTTCATACTTTTAAATTTTATCACATCTTCATCTACACTTTTACATCTACGTTAGTATTATTAATGCAAAACCTACGTACATATGTTTGTTTGTTAGTTTTAGTGATGATTACAAATCCTCAATAGTTAATGCCACTGCTACCCTGCACACCATCTCAAATGTTTAATAGGACATACGTCCGATTAATGCTGTTATTTCTCAACAACACACCACCCCCCCCCCCCCCCCCCCAACAAAAAAAAAGGCTAATCAGCACTACTAAACAAAGCTCATTCAATGCGTACGCAATCCAAAGCTAACAATTAAACTTCAAATTTCTTTGGCTTTTTCTTTTTCTATTTGGGGCATACGATACCACTAGAAGGTGAAAAATTAGTCAATTGTGAATTATTAGGTTTCTAATTTCAACTTGCTATGTGAATTAGACTGTGTAATCACTTGATGCATTACCAGAGTGTTCTAGCAAGGATGCCACCTCCAAGCCAGTTCCAACTACATGTGATGTAAAGCCAGTACATAGCAAGTCTTAATCACTAAAACTTTATCCAATGGGATTATATATAATTATAATTATATACCCCCACTAATTTAGCTGACTGCTTTAGCTAACGTTGAAAAATACCCATCCCCACTAACTTAGTAAAAAAAATAAAAGTAAGCCCCACTAATTTAAACCTCCAGTCATATATAGCAGCCAAGTTTGGTGAATCCAACTACTTTCTTCTCAGCCAGCACAATTTGATACACCGGTGGTAAATGTTTCTATTGGGTATTACGAGGTAAACATTGAAATAACACAAAAATATTTCACAACAATATTCACACATTTACACCAAATATTCACATTTTATACATGATACAAAAAAATGTAGTCATATAGACAAAGTGCAAAAAAGTGTTGACATTATTGGATGTGAAATAATCAAAGCCCTTTACTAATAAATACACACCATACTACCCCCATATTAGGATAAAGTACCTCATGCGCACATTAAATATATGGATTCTTCAATTCGCATCGTGTAAATCTCTCACAACATTATGAAAAAAAAAAATACATATATCATATACATGAAAATAAGTATTGTCCCCTATTTGCAACAATGCCAGAGTGTACTATTATTGTTTCTGGTTAATTTAATTTTGATTCTTATTATAAATCTAGAATTAGGAAGTCACTGAAACTTTTGTCACAAAAGAAAGCTTATTTTACACAAACGGAAATTTAAAAAATAAAATAAAAAACACGCGCAGCAATAAGACTAGTATATCTGTCTGTATACGTATGTGTGTGTATAGTGGTAGTTCCTATTTAAAATTGGTTCATTATAACTATCCTTTTTGAAATAACAAAACACACAAATGTGGTTAAAATGATAACACAATGATATAGAGAAGTCCACGTTGTAGTTTAAATTTCACCTCCCCTCTTTTACGTACTATCTTACTGTCTTAACTAAATAATAGTAATAACAAAATAAATTAAAATAAATAAACAAACGGTGCAAAAATGCGAACACACTAGGATGACGCTGCTTTTAAGTATGAGATGGATTACATTATCATTCTACAAAGACAGTTAAACATAACTCTTAGCAGTTACCATCAATAACAAATTAGGAAAAAAGAACAAGAAGAAGAAGGCAGGAGAGAGAGATGACATGGTCTGTTGCTTTAATTAGAGCCACTAATATAATCGGCAAACTCTGCATTTGAGGTCAGCAATGACGCTACTCTTACTGGCAAAGTTTACAAGTCAAATCAAAATCTTTCCATCCTCCCATTTTTTTAAATAAAAAAAAAGAAGCTATTCTCAATTTGATTCACTCTGGTTAATGGTCATTCGAAAAATTTTATGGCTCGACATAAACAATTAAGCCCAATTAATTAACGGGTCTAACAAATGAATTTTATCAATGTATTCTGCTTTGTTGCACAACCCAAGCCCATGCGAATAATTGGGGAATTGAGTAGTAATGGTTTCAGTGGGTGTGGGTTAGTTCCCATTGGAGTCTTTGTATAGGCCTAGCCCGAATGTGCCACGAAATGGGCTAGGGACGCTGGGGGCATTTAGGGCCCATGAAGGAGGTCCAGTAGCAGAAATTTCTACCCCAGATCCGACTCCATGCTCTAGGTGACTGTGCCCCTAATTTTCAGGTCAGCTCTATTTTTCCACACCAAGGCATAGCTGACTCTAAGGAAAAGGCTAAACAGCCTAGCCCACTCAGCCACCCAAATGTAGTTTTCCAAAGGTTACAAAAACCAAAGATAGCAGCTATGAAAAAAGACAACTTGGTTTCCAAAATCATGCAAAAAGCAACCAAACAGTTCCCTAAGCAAAAAAACATGATACACCAAGTCATAGAAATAGCATCTAAAAGATCCAAGGCTTTCCTCCCAACCAAAGGACTGGTCACAAGCATCCCCTAAAGCTTGATATAAATATGCACCACCAGCCTACAAGAAAATGGACGTTTTTCCCTACAAAAACCCAAAACTTTGACACAAAAGTCCAGCAAACTACTGAGTGCGTGAGCAATTTGAAGGCCTAGAGATGAAAATATAGAGATAGGGGAATTCTCCCTCTCTTGCACAGGGCCTCCCTCAATTTCGTCCTCTCGGTGACTGCAAGCTAAAATTTCCGATTGATGAAGACATAGTTTCTGCACTTTCTTGTGTTTTCATTTTGTGTTGATTTCTTTTTCCATAAAGCACCATTAGCATTTGTGTACCTCACATTGCGAATTTTGGGCTTGACTCTCTAAATAACTAACGAATTTAACGAACCCAAGGGGAGTTTTGGGCTCTTTGTTGCAAGCTTGGCCTTCGTCGCAAAACTTCCCCCGACAATCCTCAGTTACGATTAGGTAAAAGTAAAAACCGTAAAACCAACCAATGCCCGGCCCACATTGTGGACACGTTTTCTTGGTGCACTGAGTCCCCCACTCTCCTCTCCTTATCATTAGTCAGCTGGTGCATGAGTGGAGTCTTAAGACTCTCAAACCTTGAAGGTTTATAAAGAATTAAATGAAATGGATAGAGTAGAAGAAAAACGTAAATAAACATATATAAAAGAATTAAATATTTTCCTCCCTCTAATTTAAATGTTTGAAAGGAAATGAATTAAAAGCGAAGTAATCATGTTTAAGATTTAAATCAAAAAAAATTATTATTATTATTATTATTACAAGCTGATGTCCCACACAATGTATGTGTGTATAAATTTATTTTGAAAATTAATGAAGAATTATTTCTACAATTAATGTATATATAATACTCATTAGTTACATGTTATAATACTTAAAAAAAAATTAATTCTAATTAGATTGCACATCATTGTAAAGAAAGAAAATCTAAATTATTATGATTATTATATGTAAGAGTATGAAATCCTTTCTTAAGTGAACTGAAAAATATTTATTATATAGGGTTAGGTAATTCAAGTTACACTTAGTGTAACTCTAAATAATGTTACACTATCCAATAACTTGCTCTTAAATTCATATTTTGAAAATCCCACCGTGAATTTACATATTCTATATGTTCTTGACATACATGCAAATTTTTATGACAATCAGATATTATTTATTATTCGTTTCATAAACTTATTTTTTGTGCATTATTTTAAACTACAAAAACTTTAGTTTAAACAATTAATTGATGACTTGGCGATTGATCTTTGATCACTTTAAAATTTTATAAGTATAGAGAATATACAAAGATAATATAGTTCAAAGATAGATTTGTCAAAATTTGGATCTAATGAAGAAATATTGAGTGATGTAACATATTTTATATATATATATATATATATATATAGAGAGAGAGAGAGAGAGAGAACTATATAAATTCCTTAAATTATATATGTGGGGGATAAAAATGTCGAAACACCATGTGGGCCTAGGGCCTGGTCCGAGGATGTGGATTCTGCAAAAGGGGCTATGAGTCGAGATCAGTGCCTCCTAAAACGGGAGCCCAAAGGCCCGCCGACCAAGCCGCCATCCAGATGGGCACTGATCCGAGGAGAAAGTCTCCTCGGACTGACGGCCAGGGTCCGAGGAGCGTAGCATGACGACCAAGGAAGAACTCCTAAAGCTCAGCGAGTCATCCCACGCATCAATGGGGTGCCGAGGAGGGGGACAAGAGGGGCGTGCACTGCAACAAAGCTGCTGCCACCGCATTAAAGGCCTTTCACCTACCTGCCTAGCCGCATTAATTGAGAAATAACTTTTGAGGGGACGGTGGGCAATCTTGTAGGCATTGGGGAGCATTTTCAGGGAAAAGACAGATGGAAACCAGAGATGAGGAGTATAAATAGAGAAGGAGGAACCACTAGAAAAGGATCCGGATTTTCTCCAAGGGAAGAAGACTTGCTTTCTCTCACCCTCGAAAAAAAAGAGAAAGAAAGCCTGGACATAGGCTCCTCGGCACACGACCGAGGAGAGGTAGAGGTGCACCCCCAACTCCTAGCGCATCAGCAACGGACTTAAACCTTACCCCATAGTCTTCTAGAGCCTGAGAAAGCCTAGGCTTTGAGCCCATTCTCTACAAATTCTATTGTATAGGTCACTTGGGCTGGCCCAGTAACGCATTTGGGCCCAAGGCCAACTTTGTGTCCTTACAATTGGCGCCGTCTGTGAGGAGCCTTGACAAAAGGGACTGGAAGTATCATGGAAGGTTCAGGTTCATGTCATGCGAAGTCCAGGGGGTCCCAGCGCGAGGACCAATTTGTGCGGTTAGAGCGGGAGAGAGAGCGTGAAGCCAGCGTGCGCACGGAACACACACGCGGGAGGAGCCATGCACGCGATGGAAGTGGACCTTCCCACGAAAAAAGCGTTGAGACCCTGCAAAGGGAGATTGACCATCTGAGAAGGAAGCTGGGCCAAGAGAAACGAAGGCGCACGCCCTCCCCTTCAGACCAGTCCTCAGCGGATGCTAGCAGTAGCTCCGACAGTTCCAGGCCGAGGACCCCCTCTTACGAGTCCTCTTCCCAGGAGGACGAACATCGTCACCAACCTAAGGATAAGAGGACGTCCTCTAGAGGCCTAGCCAACAATGCACTGAGAAGGCGCTCCACCAGATTTCCAAGTCACCCTTCACTCGGAGGATTGAGAAGGGAAAACTTCCAAGGCAGTTCACCCAGCCAACCTTCACAATTTACAACGGAAGGACGGACCCAGTAGAACATGTGAGCCACTTCAGCCAGAGGATGGCGGTGCACTTGAAGAATGAAACCTTGATGTGCAAGGTCTTCCCTTCCAGCCTGGGACCCGTCGCGATGAGATGGTTCAACGGCCTGAAGGCAGGCTCTGTCGATTCCTTCGCAAAGCTCACCAGGGCATTCGGCTCGCGGTTCATCACATGTAGCAGGGTCCCTCGGCCTCTAGATTCACTATTGTCCATGGCCATGAGGGAGGAAGAGACCCTCAGGGCGTATACCGACAGATATTGGGAGATGTACAACGAGATCGATGGGGACTTTGACGAAGTTACCATAAGCACCTTCAAGGCCGGCCTTCCAAACGAGCACTACCTGAGGAAGTCACTGACCAGAAGGCCTGTCAAAAGCATGCGACGACTCATGGACCGCATTGACGAGTACACACGGGTGGAGGAGGATCAATTACAAGCGAAGGCTAGGGCGAAGGTTATCCCTCAAGAGAGGAGGGATTTCAAGTCGGACAGATACAGCAATAGTGGGCCGAGGAGGGAGTTCGTCGAGCAACCCCGTCGGACGACAGCGCAGATGGTCGGTGTTGTGTTCCGCGAACCCATACACCGGGTATTTGAGAAAATCCGCCACGTGCCATACTTCAAGTGGCCCAGTAAAATGATAGGTGATCCTGCAAAGCGTAACCAAAACCTCCACTGCCAGTACCATCAAGAGAATGGCCACACGACTGAGAACTGCAAGAGCTTACTGTACTACTTAGAACAACTGACGAAGGAGGGAAAGTTGAGATAGTTCATGCATCAACATGAAGGGCCGAGAAAGCACCCTGGGCCGCCAAGCTAGGGCTATCATGCCCCAAGGCCTCCTTTGGGAACCATCAATGTCATTCTCGCCGCCCCTAAGAGAACTGGCTCGCGGCCGTCCAGGGTGATGTCTGTGGCACGAGCCCATGTTGAGGGCTCTAGCTCCGAGACGAAGAGGATTAAGGGCAACGAGCCGCCCACTTTGGCCTTCTCGGACACGGACAAGGAAGGGACCATCCAACCCCACGATGACGCCCTAGTCATAATGCTGAGGATTGGAGGTTACGACATAAAGAGGGTGATGGTGGACCAGGGAGTGGCGCGGACATTATGTACCCTGACCTGTACAAGGGGCTGAACCTGAGGGAAGAGGACTTCTCGGTATACGACTCGCCACTGATAAGCTTCGAGGGTAAGGTGGTGATCCTGAAGGGGCAGATTAGATTGCCTGTACAGTCAGGCCCAGCAGTGGTAGAAGTAGATTTCATCGTGGTAGACGCCTACTCCCCTTACACGACCATTGTGGGAAGACCTTGGCTGCACGCCCTAGGGGCTGTCTCCTCTACTCTCCATGCCAAGGTGAAGTTCCCTTTCGGCGGCCAAGTCAAAGAAATTATTGGGAGTCAGTCCGCAGCAAGACAGTGCCTGACAGCTGTAGTTCTGCGTAAGTCGGACCCTAAACCCTCGGCTCCAGCTGCTCCAACCTCATAGCAATTAGCCTCTTCTTCCACTACCAGAGGAACAGTGGTGGAGGAGCCCGGGTGCGAGGGGTTGGACAGGGTCCACATAGACAACGACCTAAAGAGGTTCTTCCAGATTGGGGCTCAGCTGTCGATCGAAGAAAGGAAAGAGTTGGTCGCGTTCTTGAAAGGGAATCTCAACGTGTTTGCATAGGACGAGCATGAGATGCCTAGAATCGACCCAAACTTCATATGCCACCACTTGAACGTTAACCCGGTGGCAGTACCAAAGAAGCAACCCCCCCGGCGCTCTTCTGCGAAGCATTCTGAGGCTGTTAAGGAGGAAATCATTAAACTTAAGAAGGCGGGGGCTATCAAGGAAGTGTTCTATCCCGAGTGGTTGGCGCACACAGTCGTGGTAAAGAAGAAAAATGGGAAGTGGAGAGTGTGTGTAGACTTCACGGACCTCAACAAAGCCTGTCCCAAGGACCTTTTCCAATGCCTCGCATAGACTAGTTGGTAGACGCTATGGTCAACCACCCTCGGATGAGCTTCCTGGACGCCTTTCAAGGGTATCACCAGATACCTTTGGCTTTGGGAGACCAAGAGAAAACCGCTTTCGTCACCCCTACCGGCAATTACCTTACAAGGTGATGCCCTTCGGCCTCAAAAATGCAGGGGCTACCTATCAGAGGATGATGACCCGGATGTTCGACGCACAATTAGGAAAGACCGTCGAGGTATACGTGGATGATATGGTTGTGAAGAGCAGGGTCATATCGGAACATGTGGCCGACCTGGACAGCACATTCCAGACATTGCGAGAACACAAGCTGCGCTTAAACGCCTTTAAATGCTCCTTCGGAGTAGGGTCTGGTAAGTTCCTGGGCTATATGCTTACTCATAGAGGTATTAAGGCCAACCCCGAACAGATCTCCACAATCTGTAACCTGCAACCACCTCGGAACCCGAAGGAGGTCCAGAGGCTAGCCGGGACGGCAGCTGCCCTCAGTAGGTTCATTTCCCGATCCGCGGACAGGTGCCGACCCTTCTTCCAACTGATGAACAAATGGAAGGGATTCGAATGGACAAAGGAGTGCTCCTCGGCCTTCCATTAGCTGAAGTAATACCTCTCTCGGCCACCCATTATGTCCCGCCCTGATCCAGATGAGGTGTTATTTGCATACCTAGCCGTGGCTGCCCATGCCGTTAGCCTGGTTCTGATACGGGACAACAACGGTATACAGAGACAAGTCTATTACGTGAGCAAGTCTCTACAGGAGGCCGAGATCCGGTATTACCGTTAGAAAAGGCGATCCTGGCCGTAGTGCACGCGACGTGTCGGCTCCCGCACTGTTTTCAATCTCATACGGTTGTTGTGCTAACCCAACTCCCACTTAAGTCTGTGCTGCGGAGTGTTGACTACTCCAGCAGGTCCTGGGAGCCTTTGACATCAAGTACTTTCCGCGTACTTCTGTGAAAGGGCAAGTCCTGGCCAACCTGGTGGCGGAGTTCACCGAGCCTTCCCTAGAGGAAAGCCTAGAGGGATGTAGCTTGGGGAGAAAACAAATCGGCGTAGTTTCGTGCGAGAACCCTCGAATATGGGAGCTTCATGTGGACGGGGCCTCCAACTAGAGAGGCTCAGGCGCTGGGATAGTCTCGATATCCCCGGATGGGGTTGTCATCTAAAAGTCTCTGAGAATAGCATTTCCAGCTACCAACAATGAGGCCGAGTACGAAGCCTTGCTAGTGGGAATGGACATGGTTTGGAAAATGGGGGGAAAGGCGATGCGAGCGTTCTCAGACTCGCAGCTGGTGGTCGGACAAGTGGAAGGGAAGTTGGAGGCTAGGAAACCGAGAATGCGAGGGTATTTAGCCCGCGCCAAGCACTTGCAGGCCAAGTTCAAATCCTTCACACTGTCACACATCTCCAAAAGCGGAAATACCCACGCCGATTCACTGGCCACACTCGCAACCTCCTAGGCACAGGGCCTTCCTCGGGTCATTCTCGTGGAGGATCGGCTCAGGCCAGCCAGTCCGGGTTGCCAAGCCATCCGGGTCCAACAAGCCATCCGGGTCCAACAAGTTAGAGCGGAAACCAGTTGGATGGACCCCATAGTGTCTTTCCTTAAACACGACACACTGTCGAAGGAGAAGGCTGAGGCCGACAAGATCCGTAGGAAGGCGCCTCGGTTCTAGCTATCCGAGGACGAGAAACTCTATAAATGCTCGTTTTCAGGGCCCTACCTGCTATGTGTACACCCGGAAGGGACGGAGCAGCTCTTGGAGGAGTTACATGAGGGAATTTGTGGCAGCCACACGGGCGAAAGGTCGCTAGCTCACAGGGCCCTCACGCAGGGGTACTGGTGGCCAAACATGCAAAGGGAGTCGCAGGAGTATGCGAGAACATGCGATCAATGCCAGAGGTTTGCGCCCAACATCCGCCAGCCTGGTGGCATTCTTAATCCGTTGGTCAGCCCTTGGCCGTTTGCATAGTGGGGATTGGACATAGTGGGACCGTTTCTGAGGGCGATAGGCAACAAGCGATGGCTGCTCGTCGGGACGGACTATTTTACTAAATGGGTAGAGGCCGAGCCACTATCGAACATCCGGGACGCAGACGCGAATAGATTCGTCTGGAATAACATCATCACCAGATTTGGGATCCCACGAACTCTCATCTCGGATAATGGGCTGCAGTTCGACAGCAAAGCCTTCTGGAAGTACTGTGGAGACTTCGACATAACAAACAGATACTCCACCATAGCATACCCGTAGGGGAACGGCCAAGCCGAAGCAGTCAACAAGTCGATAGTCAACAGAATCAAGAAAAGACTAGACGACGCGAAAGGCAGGTGGGTGGACGAGGTACCCCACGTGTTGTGGACCTACCGAACCACGCCACGAAGGTCCACAGGGGAGACTCCTTTCGCGATGGCATATGGCCCCGAGGCTGTGATTCCGGTAGAGATGGGGTTCCCGACGATGAGGGCATAGTCTTTCACCCCAAACGCTAATGACAACATGTTGCTGAAGGGGCTGGACTTGATGGAAGAGAGGCGGGAAAACGCTATGGTCCGACTAGCTTGCTACCAACAGAAGCTCAAGCAGGGGTACGACTCTCGCTTATGATCCAGGCCCCTCGCTCCGGGAGACTTGGTCTTGAAAAAGGTCATCGGAACTGCTAAGGACTCATCGTGGGGAAAGTTGGGACCAAACTGGGAGGGACCCTACCGAATAATCTCAGTGGCCGGTGTGGGATCATATTATCTAGCTGACTTGGAGAACAAACATGTAAAACGACCCTGGAATATAAATAACCTTCAAAGGTATTACTACTAATGAAAGGCATGCCCGCCCTGTATTCGGATATCGTTGCATTATACTGATTGTTAATATTATAATCTCTATCACTTTTTATCGAATGTTAATGTCAACTTAAGCTAAGCCAGGTCCTCGGACCTTCTGCCTTGGGAAAATTTAACATGCAATTTATTCTTTTTAAGTGTTAATGTCAACTAGGGCTAAGCCAGGTCCTCAGACCTTCTGCCTTGGGAAAATTTAACATGCAATTTATTCTTTTTAAGTGTTAATGTCAACTAGGGCTAAGCCAGGTCCTCAGACCTTCTGCCTTGGGAAAATTTAACACACATATCACTTTTTATCGAATGTTAATTTCAACCTAGGCTAAGCCAGGTCCTCGGACCTTCTGCCTTGGGAAAATTTAACATGCAATTTATTCTTTTTAAGTGTCAATGTCAACTGGGGCTAAGCCAGGTCCTCAAACCTTCTGCCTTAGGAAAATTTAACACACATATCACTTTTTATCGAATGTTAATGTCAACCTAGGCTAAGCCAGGTCCTCGGACCTTCTGCCTTGGGAAAATTTAACATGCAATTTATTCTTTTTAAGTGTTAATGTCAACTGGGGCTAAGCCAGGTCCTCAGACCTTCTACCTTAGGAAAATTTAACACACATATCACTTTTTATCGAATGTTAATGTCAACTTAGGCTAAGCCAGGTCCTCGGACCTTCTGCCTTGGGAAAATTTAACATGCAATTTATTCTTTTTAAGTGTTAATGTCAACTGGGACTAAGCCAGGCCCTCAGACCTTCTGCCTTAGGAAAATTTAACACCTATATCACTTTTCATTAAATGTTAATGCCGACCTGGGCCACCCCGAGTCCTCGGGCTTTTGCTTGGGAAAATTTAGCATGCAATATATTGCCTATCCTTCACTAAATGCATACGACACGCAATTCCTTTTTCCTTAGCACGGGGGACTTATGTTCATTCCTATTTTATCTAGGTGTTAACGCAAGCCTAAGTTATGCTAGAATCTTGGACCTACTGCTTTGGAAAGGCCGACATACCAATACCTTTTTTTTTTTTTAGCTAAGTCTTAGCACTTGGGCGAAATCTTTCACGCAACAGGAGGAAACATATCGTAAAGTTTCACATACAAAGTAACTACTCACAAGGAAACCAGAAATCAAAGTAGTTCATGATCATAATAAAATAGTTACAGATAAAATACTAAAGCCTTCACAATAAGATTGAAACAAGAATGTCCTTTAAGTAAAAACAAAAACAAAAGAGCCCCTACAGGAAAAAGGAGAGAATCCGGCAGCTCAAGCCTTGGCTGTTGGTGGGAGATCCTCCTTAGGCGCTTCGCCATCCAGGATGACTTGGTACTCTGTTCCTCTTGCCTCTAGAGGAGGATCACCTTGGTCGTCTTGCTTGCCTTGGCCCTCTTCGGCTTACTCTCTTGGAGGAATGACCTGGCCAGGATCTGAGGAGGCAGAAGGAAGGACAGGGGCCATGAAAGAAGTTGGGGTGGCCACGGCAGGAGGAGCATCGAACTCGTGGATATCCGGGGGATACCACACGTTCTCGACCCTCTTCCATTCGGAGGAAGAAGGGGCGCCCGCCACGTTGAGGGCTTCCGACCAGACCTGTCGGCAGTATTCCCTACACAGGTCCGCCAGCTCCTCAACCAGGTGGGTCTCCGTCTCCTCGACCCCCCTTTGGAAGGAAGCCGCCGCAGCGGCATCCGCAGCCTCCTGGGCAGTATGGGCCTCTTCCTTCGCCCTCGCCAGCTCTTCCTGCAGAGCGGCGTTGTCTTCCTTCGCCTTCGCGAGGTCCTCCTTGCAACCTCGCAGCTCCTTCCACTGAGCCTCAGCTTGCGTGGTGACATTTTTTAGGCCGGCCTCGGCGCTCCTCTTCGCCTGCTCCTCTGTCGTCAGCCTCTTGCCGAGCTTCACATTTTCGACCTCGGCAAGGCTGAGGGCTTTCTCCATCTCTACTCGGATGTTAACCTCAGCAGAGACCTTCTTCCGGGCGTCCTCCACCCACTTCTCAGCCACAGTGACCTCCTAGATAGCCTGCATGCACGTAAAAAGCATAAGTGGGAGAGTACAAGTGTTCGAGACTAGCGTAAGTAAGCTAAGGCAGATCGAAGCGTACCAGTCCCAAATCCCTCTTCAGAGAGAGGAACAGCTGCTGCTGCTGCATCTGCTCAAGGGCCTTCATGTCCTTGGGGAGGAACAGGGGCTTTTCCAAGGCTTCGGCGAGATACAGGGAGTGCCCCTTTTGGTACTCCCTTATGCTGGAGCATTCGGGGATGGGGTTCCCGTCCAGCTCCAACGCCGGGGACCAAAAGGCTTGGGCTCGGTACACCTTGGCCAGCGGTTAGCTCTCCCTACTCTCCATCGAGTGGGTCCGCGGCCGGCCTTTAGCGGCCTTTTGTTGTTATTGTTACTGTTGCTGTTGTTGGTGTTGATGATGTTGCTGCTGCTTGAGCTTCTTTTGACGAGCCTCCTCGGCTTCGTCATCTTCCTTCTTCCTCTTTTTCTTGAGGTCAGCGGCGTGAACCTTGGGGTCGACCAAAGGAGGAGGAGGAGGGGGAAGTTGGGGGGGAAGATGAGACCCGGTGGCACCCTTCTTGGCCACCTGCACACCCCGCGCGCCCATAAGAGTCCGAAGGCTATTCATCTCTTCCTCCTCGGTGCTACTATCCACCTTGGAGACTATCAGACCCTTTATACCCGAGCACTGGGTGGCCTCGTCGTCCGAGACCTCGACAATGTCGTCTCTGCCCTCGGCAGTAACAGTTGGAGGCCAAACTGAGATGGGGACTGCTCTAACCGGTGGGGAGTATAATATTGCCGGAGGATCGTCTGGCAGGTCGCGCTCAGCAAGGAAATTAGGCTTCATAACATCTATTCGCCTGCGCCTCTTGTCGCCGATGAGGATCGCGTCGTCAACCTCTCCGAAGACGGTGGGCAGAGGTTCATACCCCAGGATCAGGTGGGCGGCCCTCACTTGCAGATCTTCGTGCACAAACACCTTGGATCTCAACATTCTATTTAGGTCTCGGACGTTAACGTCTCCGAGGCGGGGAGATACATGTTGTTTATCTGCGAAAAACACATTCAAAGAATTGACCACGATTAGATTCGAGAACAGAATTGAACAGCAAGGACATCAAGCATAAGCATAAACCAGAAACCCAGCAAGGACAAATTCCCAGAAACGAAGGTAATGTAACTAAAACATAATCCCGAAACCCAAAACCCTAGGCAGCCACACCTGGTTTCCCCTCTTGGACGGGGCAATGGATTCCGTCATACCATCTCCTGGAGGCGACGACATAGTCATCCTTCATCCCCTTATTGGATTTGGGGAGACACGATATGAGCCTAACAACACTAGACCGGGACTTAAGATAGTACCCTACGGTCTTAAACGGGTGGCATTCGTACATGTAAACCACGTCCCGCCACGTGAGGTTCAGACCCATCTGCTCGTTTAGAGCGTCTACACTCCCCAAGACCCTAAACATGTTGGGCGTGCACTGGTCGGGACACAACCGGCGGTTGCGAAGGTACTCCCTGGTGACAGGACCCATGGGAAGGGTCATACCACCCTTCAGGAAGGCGATGATGGGAATAACCACCTGCCCGTTCCCCCTAGAGTCAGCCACCGCCTCAGGCGGGCAATATTTCAGTCACACTTCCGGGAGGAAGTGGAACTTGGCTCGGAATCCCTCCATACCGGATTCAGAGTCCACCAGACACTTAAATCTACCCATGTGGCCCGGATTAAGGTGTCGACCTAGAGAGGAAAGGGGAAAAATCAACAGCCGAGGAGAAAGAGACTAAGGGAATGAAAACTTACGAAGAGAGAGGGACACGACTCTGAGAATGCTTCGGGAGGGAAATGAATGTACACGTTTCCAGGGGCGTAATTGCTTTTGGGGAGCGAAGGTTGGATGAGCAACTTCCCAAGCGTTTAGGGATTTTGGGAAAGCCAAAAATTTATGGGATCTGTCTCGCACGAATCCCCAAGGAGTAAACCCGAGCCGTTGGATCCCCATCTCACCGTTGAACGTGTGCGACAGGAAATTACTCAGCACAATTAATACTGGCATTGCGCGCTACGAAGCGTCAGAGGCTTCCCCAGAAGACGTGTGTGGAGTTCACATGTGCGACAACTAAAAGGTCACGTGGCGGAGGGGTTCGCAGGTCAAAACCTCATCTGCCTCCTCGGATTAGAGTCAAATGACCTTTTAAAGGGCTATTGTGGGGGATAAAAATGTCGAAACACCATGTGGGCCTGGGGCCTGGTCCGAGGACGTGGATTCCGCAAAAGGGGCTGTGAGTCGAGATCAGGGCCTCCTAAAACGGGAGCCCAAAGGCCCGCCGACCAAGCCGCCATCCGGATGGGCACTGATCCGAGGAGAAAGTCTCCTCGGACTGACGGCCAGGGTCCGAGGAGCGTAGCACGACGACCAGGGAAGAACTCCTAAAGCTCAGCGAGTCATCCCACGCATCAATGGGGCGCCGAGGAGGGGGACAAGAGGGGCGTGCACTGCAACAAAGCTGCTGCCACCGCATTAAAGGCCTTTCACCTACCCGCCTGGCCGCATTAATTGAGAAATGACTTCTGAGGGGACGGTGGGCAGTCTTGCAGGCATTGAGGAGCGTTTTCAGGGAAAAGACAGATGGGAACCAGAGATGGGGAGTATAAATAGAGAAGGAGGAACCACTAGAAGAGGATCCGAATTTTCTCCAAGGGAAGAAGACTCGCTTTCTCTCGCCCTCGAAAAAAAAGAGAAAGAAAGCCTGGACATAGGCTCCTCGGCACACGTCCGAGGAGAGGTAGAGGTGCACTCCTAACTCCTAGCGCGCCAGCAACGGACTTAAACCTTACCCCATAGTCCTCTAGAGCCTGAGGAAGCCTAGGTTTTGAGCCCATTTTCTACAAATTCTATTATATAGGCCACTTGGGCCGGCCCAGTAATGCATTTGGGCCCAAGGCCAACTTTGTGTCCTTACAATATATATATATTATGCCATTTCTTTAGGGGAAAAAAGCCATGCATTTAAGAGAAGAAGAAAAAAAGAGTATTATAAGAACTTCAGTAAGAATTCATAAAACATTTTTCATTTCATTTTATTCCTCCTAATTTTAGAGAGATTAAACAAATGGGCTTATGAATTATTTTAGAAAGAAATGGAAAAAAAAAATTTCTCTCCCATTAAAAAAGCGAAAAGAATATTCTTTAATATATTTTTTTTTGCTTTATACATTCCATTTCCCTGAGTTCTAAAGGTAAGTGTACAAGTCAAAAGAATATTCTTATTTTTTTTTATACGTTTTATTCCCCTAAGATATAAGGTAAGTGTTGTGATTGATTTTAAACGTAACTAGTCGTACCCATATCAATCACTATCTTCCCCCTCCCCTCCCCTCCCCTCCCTTTAAATACATGACGTCCTCAAGGTTTTTGAACCCACATAGGGTTATCAGGTTGGGTCCGATATCATTTGTAATGTCTCAAAAGAAAAGAGTTAATTACATTTACATTATACCTCAAAAGTCTTAGTCCAGTCACAATTGTGGCTAACCATAATCTATTATAAACTCAAAATCCAACTAATAAACATCCCGTGTGGGACTCAACAAGCACTCAAATAATCTAATTTGTGGTATCACAATAATTGTGATGTCCCAGATTAATTGGATATGTACTGATATAGTATGTATTGTGAGGGTATGTAATGAGTCCCACATCGAACATATACAAAGTTGATCAGAACTTTATTAACAATTACAAATAACTTCAATTGTGACTAAACTAGTCCTTTTAGGATATAACTTGCGCTCCATTTGTTTCCTATTACATTTATTAATGAGAAAATGGATATTTAAAAAATACCATATAAAGTGAACTCCGTGGTTCATTTAGCTTAACGTGTCTATGGAGTCCAAGACTCAACTGTATAACAAGGTGAAACCATTTTTGGCAGTAATTTTATTGCAAATTGGCTATGCAGGGCTGTACATAATCGGTAAGTTTGCTCTGAGCAAGGGAATGAGTCAACATGTGTTCGTAGTCTACCGGAATGCTATTGCCACTGTTGTCATTGCTCCTTTCGCTATTGTCTTGGATAGGTCTCCATCTCCTCCCTTCTTATTATTGTGTACAAGTGTTTCAACCTTTTCTTCAGTGCCACACATGTTGAACGACATGAAAAAGCTAATCACTTTAATTCGATATACTCTTAACAGGAAGAGGCGGCCAAAGTTGACCTTCTCGGTCTTTGTTAAGATTGTGTTTCTCGCCTTATTGGAGTAAGATTCTGGACAATCACGCAATAATTAAGCTTTTGCTTTTAAGCTTCAAAAAAAAAAAAAAAAGACATTTTACTCTTTTTTTCTTTTTGGCTCAGTTGGATCACACTTAAAACTTTCATTTTCTCCTACTCAGTCCTGTAATAGACCAGAACTTGCTCTTCACTGGAATGAAGTATACTACAGCAACTTTCTCATCAAGAGCACTAGGCAATGTTGTTCCGGCGTTTACATTTTCAATGGCTTGGATTTTAGGGCAATTCTCTTTAGTCGCATTCAAGTTTTTGCATGCATATATGATGTACTGAATATGGGGTGCTTCAAAAATTTGTGAATGCTTTTGTAGTCTTGAGAAAGTGAATATTAGGCGACTGTGTGTGGCCAGGCAAAGGTATTGGGGACCATAGTCACGGTTGGGGGAGCCATGCTTATGACTCTGCTTAAAGAACCTATGTTAAATTTTCCCTGGACAGATGTAAATGGCCATCAAAAATCTACTAGTGCAAAAAATAAGCAAGATATCAGCATCAAGGGTGCTCTCATTATGCTTGCAGGTTTTTTTCTGCTGGTCTGGTTTCGTTATTCTTCAAGTAAGAGTCGAAGCGGCATTGATTTAATTTGCAATTTCAGTTTAAAGTGAGCACTCGCACGAACAAGTGGATCAGGTTGGTTATCATCAGAAAATTTAATTTAAAACACAAACACTTATGCAGCGGATTAATTAATTGAATAAATTTTGTACGTTCCAAATAGAAATTCCAATACAGTAAAATACAAATAGTTGTAGCATACCAAATTTAAAGAAATAATAATCAAAGTAGTAAACAATACACAAAATTGGTGATGAAATGGAAAAACCAATAAAGAACCTTTTCAAGGCAAAAATCACTCTGAAGAATCTAACCCCGTAGAAATTCCACTAAAAGACATATAGTCACAATCAGTTGTCACATTGTACAGAACCTTAGTAACCTAGACTCTGTAGTCTTTTCGCAAACCCAGAAAACATCCCGTTTACCTTTCCACCATAGTTGTTCTAAAACCTCTAAAATTATTCTACACGAATTTCCTCCATGAATGAACATCGTTTGCAACACAGAACTCCATAAACCAGCAGTGACTCAAATACAAAAATTTGCAACCCTCTTTGACGCAAGTTTTTTCACATAAACTTTGTCAACATCTAACGTTTGCATAACAGTAATGAACATTTTTATTGTTGTTACCAAATTTATTAAAAAATTTTAAAATAGAACTTAGCTCCAAATTGATTTGGAGGATCATTTCTCCAACCCACTATGCAAATATTCAAAAGATAACTCACATGTACTTTTAGTTACATGATCTATTATTTAATGAGTTATGTAACTTGTTTAAATAATTTAATAAGTCATGTGATTTAATAAGTTATGTGACCAATTATAAAATCATCAATATGTGGATAATTTTATAATTGGCCGGCCACATAAATTTGAAAGAAAACTATGTCTTATTTTTTTTTTAATAATTTCCAAAATTATTATGATTATCAATGTATGATACACGAATCCCATGTTAAACATTAGAATCAACTTCTTCTTAAACAAGACATTCCAAAACCTTTATTTTTTGTTTTTTAGATTTTATAAGTTGATAGTTACAACAATAGGGACAAGGGGGATTTAAACCCTTGATGTCTTCATTAGAATCACCAAAATTCCAAAACTTTTTAGTCAGAATTAATTAGTGATGAGATATAATTGTTGCTTTGTAGGCAATTACGCTGAAATCATATCCCGAAGAGCTTTCCCTAACAGTTTTGATATGTTTGGCGGGCACACTGGAAAGTACAATACTAGCGCTTGCAATGGAATGGAACAACCTCATAGCATGGTCAATACACCTAGATGCTAAGGTCTTAGCTGCTGTATACACTGTGAGTAAATCTAAAATTAGTTAAATTTTCTCTTACTGTCCTTTTCTCTTTGCAATGCTTCTTATGAACGATAAGGGACCTGTTTTTGTGACTGCTTTTACTCCCCTAAGCACAATTCTTGTTGCAATTATAGGCTCCTTCATTCTGTCTGAGACCATGTACTTTGGAAGGTGTGCATTTGATTTTCCTATCTTACTAGGCCCTACTCATAAGTCTAATGGCACAACATATTTCACAAATGCTAACATGACCTGTGGTAATTGGTGCATAATAAAAATTGTGTCAATAATAAACTCAAATAAAAATAATATTGCTCCAATCACAATATAATATTTTAATAGTTGGGCAAAAATGTGTCCCAACATTGCTCTTGTGAATTGACGTGGGGGGAAGTGCCTGGAATTGAATGTCCTATCAAAACCTTTCGTTTCATTGGACATTAATTCATCTGATAATACAATGCTTAATTAGTGTAGTTGATATGCTTCATTTGATTAAAGAAAACTGTACGAAAAAGATCTGGAATCATAAACATTGTATGACTATGGGCTAACTTTAGCAAACGAACTGTATGTAGGGTTATTGGAGCAATTGTCATTGCTGTGGGCCTGTATCTGGTTTTTTGGGGGAAGAGCAAGGATCAACCAGGATCAAAGTCAAACAGTGAAGAGGTAGCACCAACCGCTAATATGGCTACTATGAATGAGAAGATAACGACTTCAAATCAAGAATTTATGGCAGTCAATGTAACAAATATAAAATCTGCAAATCAAACTACATAAAAATTGTGGATAATGTATATATGCTTATTGTTGAAATTGGTGTTTTCTATATGAAAAAGGTTATAGAAATCCTAGAAGTAGTGGTTACACTCTCATTACTTATCAAATTAATTTATTTTATTAATTATTATGATAATTTAACTTAACTAAGACTCTGTTATTTAAGTTTTAAGAAATTTAAAATAAAATTAAATATGAAAAAATTCCCATCAATGTGTAGTATTTTGCTTAATATTTTTGTTTTTACACTTCCAATATTAATACGTGTTGGACGTGGCTGCAATTTAAAGGAGGCACCAAGTGCATCTCCATTACATGGTTCTTACGTATTCCTTTTTCTTTTTTTGGATAAAGTTAGTTTAGTTAAACTCACACACACAAGAGAGGGAGAGGTAAGACCCACAAGAGCTTACAATACTTATCCCATCAAAAGGGCCTAACCTTTGAGGGAATAAGGAAGTATGTCTAAGGCAAAGAAATTATGTCTCTATTTGTTGACAAAGAGTTGCATAGACGATGCTTAAGACTGTGTTAAGCACACCTTATGCCACCACCTTACTCCTATCCGTTGATTCTGGAGATCACTGCACAGAATATTGAAGTATGATAAACATTGTTTTTAAAGATTCGATTCAACTGGTGGTGGGATTGATGATATCACAAATTACAAAGCATATATAATTAAGTAAATTCCAATTTCTAAATTTTAGAAAAAAAAATCTAATACATCAATGTGACAACATGCATGGAACTAAAAAGTAGTTAGAAAGAGAGAAAAATATAAAAGGAGACAAAAATGAGTAAAAGCACAAAAGAGTAATTTTATATTAGACAAAGTTTGGTTACAAAACTATAGTACACACAAGTTGAAATCTAGAGGGAAGATTTCCATCCATGGTAAGAGTAGAACAAGATCTGGTTTGGATCTCAAATGCATTCGCATGCAATCTTTATGAATATTCCACAGCAAGACCTAAGGTCCAAATAATTTTCTGAAGTCCAAAATCCATTACATAAAAACTTATACAATATATCAGTATCTAACAACTGTGATCAGATGGCTACTGAAATGATGTTATTATTATTACTGCAAAAGTTACATATGTTTTTGTTGTTAGTTTTAGTTAGGATGATTACAAATCCTCAATAGTTAATGCCACTGCTACCCTGCACACAAGGCATCTCAAAAAATGTGTAATAGGACATACGTCCAATTAATGCTGTTATTTCTCAACCCAAAAAAAAAGGCTAATCAGCACTACTAAACAAAGGTTCATTCAAGTGTGTAATCCAACGCTAACAATTAAACTTCAAATTTCTTTGGCTTTTTCTTTTTCTTTTTTGGGCATACGATACCACTGAAAAATTAGTCAATTGTTGAATTATTAGGTTTTTAATTTCAACTTGCTATGTGAATTAGAGTATGTAATCACTTGATGCATTACCAGAGTGTTCTAGCAAGGATGCCACTACCAAGTTCCAACTACATGTGATGTAAAGCCAGTACATAGCTAGTCTTAATCACTAAAACTTTATCTGATGGGATTATATATAATGATCCCGCCGGCTAAACTAGTGATTATAATTATATACCCCCACTAATTTAGCCGGAGGGATCATTAATTAATTCTGACTAAAACTTTTGCTAACGTTGAAAAGTACCCCCACTAACTTAGTAAAAAAATAAAAGTAAACCCCACTAATTAAAACCTCCAGTCATAATATAGCAGCCAAGTTTGGTGAGTGCACATTCTCAAAAAAAGTTTGGTGAGTGCAACTACTTTCTTCTCAGCCAGCCAGATTACGGGGTAAACAATGAAATAACACAAATATTTTACAACAGTATTCACACCTTTACACCAAATATCCACATAGTTCTTTGAAATAACACAACGCTAAAATATGTGCTGTTCAAATGATAGCACAATAATATGAAATTCTATGTTACTGTATTAAATAAATATAATAATAACAAAATAAATTTAAATAAATAAATAACGCAACAAATGCGAACACACTGAGAAGACACTGCTTTTTTAAGTATGAGACGGATTACGTTGTCATTTGACAAAGACAGTTAAACATAACTCTTACCAGTTACCATCATTAACTAATTAGAAAAAAAGGCAGGAGAGAGAGAGAGAGGGAGATGCCATGCCTCTCTTCCCTCTATTGCTCTAATATAATCGGCAAACTCTATATTTGAGGTCAGTAATGCCGCTGCTCTTATTGGCAAAGTTTAGAAGGCAAATTAAAAATTTTTCATCCTCCCATTTTTTTAATTAAAAAAAAAAGTCATCCTCAATTAAAAAATAGTTAATATATAGGGTTAGGTTCAAGTTACACTTAATATAACTATAAGTAATATTACACCCAGTAATAACTTGCTATTAAATCCATATTTTGAAAATCCCTCCATAGGTTTATATATTCTGCATGTTCTTAACCTGCATATCAATTTTCTTACCAATCAGATGTTATTTAATTACCATAATCAGATGTTATTTAATTACCATTAGATTAATAACCTCATCTTTTGTGCATTATTTTAAACTACAAAAACTTTAATTAAAACAATTAATTAATAACATGATTATTGATCTTTAATCACCTTAAAATTTTATAAGTATGGAGAATATACAAAAATAATGTAATTCCTTGGTAGATTTGTCAAAATTCGAATCCAATTAAGAAATATTGAGTGATATAACATATTTTATACACACACACATATGAGTTGGGTTAAAATTACACTTGGTATAACTCTAAGTAATGTTACACTTGGTGTAACTCTAAGTAATGTTATACCACCTAATAACTTGTTATAAAATTCATATTTTGAAACTTTCACAATTGAATTATATTTTCTATATGTTCTTAACATTCATGTCAATTTTCATGTTAATTGGATATTATTTACCATTCGATCCATAAACTCATCTTTTATGCATTATTTTAAACTACAAAAATTTAAATTTAAACAATTGATTGATAACATGGCTACTAATCTTTAATCACCTTGAAATTTTGCAAGCATAGAAAATATATGAAAATAATATAATCTAACGGTAAATTTATCAAAATTCATATTCAATTAAAAAATATTGTGTAATGTAATATGATTTAAAGTTATATCAAGTGTACCTTGAACCCAACCATATATATATATATATATATATAGAGAGAGAGAGAGAGAGAGAGAGAGAGAGAGAGAGAGAACTATATAAATTCCTTAAATAATTTTATTATTATTATTATTATTATTATTATTATTATTATTATTATTATTATTGTTGTTGTATGTTGTTGTTGTTGTTGTTGTTGTTGCTGTTAATTTGTGATTTTTATCTTAATATTAGTATTAGCTTATTCCATGACAAAAAGTATTGTAAATACATAAATTTAGTTCCTTGTATTTTTGTAGGATTTATTTGTAATGAGTTTAATATTAAGTAGTGAAGATTTGATCAAGACAACTAAAAGTCACATGAGGAGCACGTACTATAAGCTGAAGAGTTAAGTGTCAACTGTGGAAGTTGAAGAGTCATATGTTAGCTGTACCAGCTATTTTCGTGACTCGGGTGACCCACGAACTATATATATATTCACTAGTGTTTTACACACTAAGTGAACTTTCAATTATTATTATTATTATTATTATTATTATTATTATTATTATTATTATTATTATTATTCCAATTAAAAATAGGTTCTTATAACAAATTTTATAAAAAATAATCATATAAATGACTGATCCGATCCATTGGCAAATTCATTAAACTAATGTAAGCTTTCTAGCCATATTTGATGTGGGACACAATATATTGAAACAAAACAATTTGTAGTATTACAATAATTATAATGCCTAAGATTGATTGGATATAAATTGTGTCTTGTATGGGTATGTGATGAGTCCTATATTGGGTATATAGTAGATTGATTAGACTTTTATTAAATACTACAAAGAACCTCAATTGTAATTAGACTAATTCTTTTGAAATACGAGTTGTTATGATTAACCATGAGAAAATGAGAGAAAAAAAAAAAAAAAAAAGAATGCTGTGTATATAAAGTGAACACCATACTTCATTTTGCTAGCTAGAAGCTCACATTAGAACGAACTGATAAATAAGCATTAGAGCTAACTGAAAAATAAGAGAAGTTTTAGCTTAACATGTCCATGGAGTCCAAGACTCAACTGTATAACAAGGTGAAACCATTTTTGGCGGTAATTTTACTGCAATTTGGCTATGCAGGGCTGTCCATAATCTGTAAATTTGCTCTAAACAAGGGGATGAGTCAACATGTGTTCGTAGTCTACCGGAGTGCCATTGCCACTGTTGTCATTGCTCCTTTTGCTATTGTCTTGGATAGGTCTCCATCTCCTCGTTATTGTTTTCTTTTTATTTTATTTATTTTTTTTTTTTTGCTTCAGATCTCCTCATTATTGTTGTTTACATTGTTTAAACTCTTTTCTTCAGTGTTACATGTTGAGCGAGATGATAAAGCTAATCACTTTAAATTAATACTCCTAATTAACAGGAAGAGGCGGCCAAAGTTTACATTCTCTGTCTTTGCTAAGATTGTGTTGCTCTCCTTATTGGAGTAAGAATCTGGACCTTTAAGCAATAATTAAGCTTTCGCTCTTAAGCTTCAAATAAAACATGTTACTGTTTTTTTTTTTTTTTTTTTGGCTCAGTTGGACCACACTTAAGCTTTCATTTTCCCCTACTCAGGCCTGTAATCAACCAGAACATGTTCTTCACTGGGATGAAGTATACTTCAGCAATTTTCGCAAGAGCCATGTGCAATGTTGTGCCTGCGTTTACATTTTCAATGGCTTGGATTTTAGGGTAATTCTCTTTACTCTCATTCACGTTTGCGCATTGCATGCATACATGATATACTAAATATGGGGTGCTTCAAAATTTTGAGAATGCTTTTGCAGTCTTGAGAAAGTAAATATTAGGAGATGGCGTGGCCGGGCAAAGATATTGGGGACCATAGTAACGATTGGAGGAGCTATGCTTATGACTCAGGTTAAAGGACCTATGTTGAATTTGCCATGGACAGACGGAAATGGCCATCAAGAATCTAATGCAGCAATTAAGCAAGATGTCATCAAGGGTGCTCTCATGGTGCTAGCAGGTTATTTCTGCTGGTCTGGTTTCTTTATTCTTCAAGTAAGAGTCTAATCGGCATTAATTTAATTTGAAATTTCAGTTTAAAATGAGCACTCGCACGAACAATTGGATGAGGTTGGTGGTCAATGGAGAATTTAATTTAAAACCCGAACACTTATGCAGCAGATCAATTGACTAAATAGATATTCTAACACAGCAATTCAACCATAGGTATAACATACCAAATTTAAAGAAATAATAATGAAAAAAATGTAAACAACTCACAAATTTGATAACGAAGTAAAAAACTAACAAAGAATCTATTCAAAAGAAAAATTACTCTAGATGATCCAACCCCAAAAAATTCAATGAAGAAAAAGTTACCATCAATCATATTGTACAAAACCTTAGTAAGCTAGATTTTTTAAGCAAATTCAGCAAACATCCTGCTTGCCTTTCCCCCATAATTGTTCTAAAACCTCTAGAATTATTCTACACAAATTTCCTTCATGAATGAACCTCGTTTGCAAGTCGGAATTCCAGAAACCAACAACGACTCAAATACAAAAATTTGCTACACTCTTTGACGCAAGTTTTGTCACATAAGCCTTGTCAACATCTAAAGCATGCATAACAATAATAAATATTATTATTGTTATTGCCAAAATTCGTTTTTTTTATTATTTTTTTTTATTTAGAACTTACCTAGCTCCAAACCAGTTTGGAGAAACATTTCTCCAACCTATTATGTGCAGATTCAAAAAGACAATCCACATGTATTTGTAGTAACATGATCTATTTAATGAATTATGTGATTTGCTTAAATAATAAAATGAGTCATTTGATTTAATACATGTGAATGGTTTTATAAATTGCCACAAAAATTTGAAAAAATACTGTCCCCTTTATTTTATAATCACCAAAGTTATTATAATTATTAGAGTATGATACAAGAATCCCATTATAAACATCACAATTAACTTCTTCTTGTATAAGACATTCCAAGACCTTTTTAAAAAAATGATAATTTGATAATTAAAAAAAATGGAGGAAGGGGAATTTGAATCCCATATGTCTTTATTAGAAATTCAAGAAATTCCAAAACGTATTAGTTAGACTTAATTAGTGATGAGATATAATTGTTGCTTTGTAGGCAATTACGCTGAAAACATACCCTGCAGAGCTTTCGTTAGCAGTTTTGATATGTTTGATAGGCACACTGGAAAGTGCCATACTAGCCCTTACATTAGAACGGGGCAACCTCGCAGCTTGGTCAGTACACTTTGATGTTGAGCTTTTAGCTGCTGTATACACTGTGAGAAATTCTAAATTTAGTTATATTTTCTTTTGATGTCCTTTTCTCTTTGCAATGCTTCTTATAAAAAATGTTATAAAGGTTTAAGACTTGCATTTATACTCACAAGTGAAATTTTACGCAGGGCGTAGTATGTTCAGGGTTTGCCCTTTACATTCAAGGACTGATAATGAAGGAAAAAGGACCTGTTTTTCTGACTGCTTTTAATCCCCTAAGCACAGTTATAGTCGCAATTATCGGCTCCCTCATTCTGTTTGAGACCATGTACTTGGGAAGGTGCGCACGGATTTTTCTATTCTAGTAGGCCTATGAATAAGACTAGCGACACAACAATTTTTGCAAGTGCTAACATAATTTATTATAATTGATGCATAATAAAAATTTTTATTAATAAGAACTCAAATAAAAGTGATATTTTTCCAATCACAATATATGACGTCAATAATTGTGAAAAAAGTTGTACTAGCAATGCTACTATGCCTAAATTTATATTAAAAAAAAACAATAAAAAAAGGTTCTTGGAATGTCCAATCAAAATCTTTTGTTTCAATTGGGACATTCATTAGAAAATACAATATTTAATTATTGTAGTAGATACGCTTCATTTGATTAATATTTGGAATCATAGAAATTAAATGATTATGGGCCAACTTTGGCAACATAACTATTTGTAGGATTATTGGAGCAATTGTCATTATTGTGGGCCTATATCTGGTTTTATGGGGCAAGAGGAAGGATCAACCAGGATTGAAGTCAGACAATGAAGAGGTAGCACCAACCGCCAATATGGCTACTATGAACGAAAGGGTAACGACTTCAAATCAAGAATTTTTGGCCATCAATGTAAAAAGTATAAAATCTACAAATGAAAATATATGAAAATATTGTATAATGTACATATGTGCTTACTGTTGGAATTGGTGTCTTCATTTTTTTTTTTTATATAATATAAAAGTTCTACTATAACCTAATCTAAGTGTGTATATATATATATATATATATATATATATATATGTGTGTGTGTGTGTGTGTGTGTGTGTGAAACTCTCCTCTAGAAACTTGAACTCCGGCCTTTATCTCTCACACCTCACAAACACTTATAATTTATATTCTAAATTGAATTGAAATACAGTTCATGGTAATTATTTAAACAATATTAATTTTTCTTTACCTACGTACCATGTTATATTTTATTCTTAAAACTTTATATGTTTAGTTATGGTATAGGTAATTTAACTTTATTCATATTTTATTTGTAACAAATATAAATGAGGAGGTTTATAACTTCATACGGTGCATGACTTTTTTTTTTTTTTTTTTTTTTGCTCTATAAAAATAAAATTAGTGAACCTCGTAACTCTGTAAACTTAGATTATATGTATTACTTTAATTTTATTTTGAGTATTTTCATTTATTTTTTTTTTCTAATTTTTATTGGAAAGAAGACAAAACTAATATAATCAAGTTATTTATTTATTTTTTTGGCATATGAAAAAAAAAATAAAGGTCATATATGTTAGGTTAACTTGGGCCTGAAAAGATCGGATAAGGGTTATATAGGATTTGCAATCCACTTAAAGCTACCCATTTTGACTTGAACCTAAACCCTATTGACCCAACCCGGTTTTTAAATTTAAAAACCATGTGAAAATCATTTTTTTTCCCCATAACTAGTCATTCCCAAACTCTTTTTTCATTATTTAAAAGAGAAAGAAAGAAAGAAAGATAGAAAGAAAACTAGGAGACGATACATTTTTGCTATCTACTAGGTATTACTGAGTTATGAAAGATTAAACAAAGAGTGCAAAGATATAAATGATGAGTTCCGTAGCTGTAAGATCTTATTTAACCAATTTAGATAATTAATTTTTTTACATATAATGAATGGTAAAGATATAATATAGTAAAATATTACGCCTTCACTTTTATTAGCTAGGTATCATCTTATGTAATAAAGATATAATGGTAAATTTTTATAAATTACTTTTTTTCATCCTCCATTTCTTTCTCCCAATTAAGCAAAGGGTTTCATCAAAAGAAAAAACTAAGCAAAGGGAAATTATAATTATTTTCTACTGTTCCATTTTTCTATCACCTCCGCCAACACGCACGAAATTAAGAAAATTCTGATTTTTTCTTTTTTCAGTTGATGACAAAGACTCCTAAAAGTTTGCTTTTTCCACTTAACAATGGGCAAGAGACATGGTTTCTAGTTTCTACTACTATATATATATATATATATATATATGAGTGGCTGTACAGCTCAAAACTCGTTTATCATAATTTTGCTTTTACAAATAATTCAGCTAGTGCGAACCACATCATGGATACACTACTTTAGGTATAAGATGGATTACATTTTCATTAAACAATTACTGTAAATAAATACCATCATCGTCTTGAAAATAATACTTGCTTTATTTTAATTAGGGGCCACAAATGAAGTATTAATTTCCAGGACTCAAACGATCTTATTAGCAAAGTTTAAAAATTAAAACACAAGTCAAAGTTTGGATTTTGTGATGGATCAAAGGTTGTCATGTTTTATTACAAATTCTACTATATAAAATTTACAAATTTTGTGATTAATGGCAAATCATTTTATAATTTAATCCTACGTTATTAAAATTTGCTTTATTTTAAATTATACTTGCTTTATTTTGTGATTAATGGCAAATCATTTTATAATTTAATCCTATGTTCTTAAGACATTATTATGGAATTGACTTCTATCATGAACCAATGGGCGATATATAAGTAACTATCTGCATAATAAAAGTATTAAAAACATACAACGTTAACATGGTCACTACCACAAAAATAAGGCGACATTGCATGGCTTGTGATAACATGAGTCACAAGGAATGCATAAAGTTTCTACGTATGCCTTTCCATCCACCAAAGCCATAAATATACAAAAGATTGCTTTTTCCTTTTAGGAAAGGAGACAAAAAATATTGTGATCGAAGCTAATTTCAACATCTGATATCACTAATTACGCTTTAAGCGAACCCTACCAATGCACCACGTTAAGTTAAGGACAAGTTTTCTTGGTGCACTGACCCTCAATGATAGTGCTTAATATTCTATGAGGGAAAGATAGCTGGTTTTGATGTTGTGTTTATCTAAGTTTTCTTTTAGGAATGGTATCTTAGTTTGCTCAGGTGGAGTCCCTAGACTCTCTGACAGGGAAGACGTGTTTAGATTGATTTTATCCATATAAGAATATGAACCAGGGAAAAAAAATAATTAAAAACAGTATATAAAGTGAATTTATTCTTCATTTTGCTTAGAAAATTTTTGCATTAGAGTGGAAGAAAGAGAAATCAAACGTACCATGACTATGAAGTCCATGACTCAATTGTACAACAAGGTGAAGCTAATTTTGGCTGTAATTTTATTGCAATTTGGCTATGCAGGGATGTCTATAATTAGTAAGTTTGCTCTAAACAAGGGGATGAGCCAACATGTTTTGGTAGTCTATCGGCATGCCATTGCCACTGCTGTCATTGGTCCTTTTGCTATTGTCCTGGATAGGTCTCCATCTCCACTCTTCTTATTGTTTACATGTATATATGTAAAGTCTTTTCTTCATTATAGTTATAAGATTGATGCCAAGCATACTTTAAATTTGATTAGATAATCTTTAGTTACAATACTGACATGTCATCAATTATAAATAAAAAATAAAAAATAAAAGTAATTTAATCATTTATTTATTATTGTTTATGTTTGTTATAGTATCACTAATCACATTCATTACCATGTTAACCATTACTCGGGCAATTATTAATAAATCATATTAGAAAAGTTGTTAACACTAATGTCATGGGAAATATAAAAAAATTGTTAGAAAAATTAATTATTTTATTATTTTCTTATAAAATATTTCTAAAAATAATTCTTAAACTAATGTGTTTTTTTTTGGGGGGGGGGGGGGGGGGGTAAGTCTTAAACTAATGTGCTTAGAGTGTTCATATAAGTCTTTTATAATAAAATTGATAGTAACTTAAATATTTTTCCAATCATATTTTTGAGCGAGATAAAAAGCCAATGACATTAATTGAATACTCTTAACAGGAACGTAAGGCAAAAGTTGACCTTCTCAATCTTTGCTAAGATTGTATTGCTCGGCTTATTGGAGTAAGATTCTGGACCATCAAGCAATAAGTTTTTGGTCTTAAGCTTCAAATTAACATTTTAGTTAACTTTTTTTTGTTCTGCTGGAGGCATGGGTCTAACTTAGCTTTCATTTCTCTTTCTCCTACTCAGGCCTGTAATGGACCAGAACTTGTACTACACAGGGATGAAGTATACTACAGCAACTTTTGCGTCTGCCATGTGCAATGTTCTTCCGGCCTTCGCATTTTTAATGGCTTGGATTTTAGGGTAACTCTCTCTCTCTCTCTCTCTTAATTTTGTCCCACGAAGACTTATAATTCTTTCTTTCTTGCATACATGGTATTATACATTTTACTAAGTTTGGGATGCTTCAACTTTGTGAATGCCTTTGTAGTCTTGAGAAAGTATATATTAGGAGGCTGCACGGCCAGACAAAGGTACTGGGGACTATAGTGACGGTCGGGGGTGCGATGCTTATGACTCTGGTTAAAGGAACCAGCTTGAATTTGCCATGGACAAATGGAAATACCCATCTAGAATCTACGAGTGCTGCAAATAAGGAAGCTCTCGTCAAGGGTGCTCTAATGATTCTAGCAGGTTGTGCCTGCTGGTCTGGTTTCATTATACTTCAAGTAAGAGTATAATCTGCATTAATTTACCTTGCAATATCAATTAAAAATGTGCACGCATATATACACAATTTTTTAGATTTTTTTTTTTGTTTTTTGGCTTTTGCAGGCATTTACTCTAAGATCATACCCCGCAGAACTATCCCTAACAGTTTTGATATGTTTGATGGGCACACTGGAAAGTAGCATACTAGCCCTTGCAATGGAATGGGGCAACCCCACAGCCTGGTCAATACACTTCGATATTAAGCTCTTAGCAGTTGTATACAGTGTGAGAAATTCTAAAAATGTTGAGCTTTTTAATGCTTTTTTTTATTCCTTTGCAGTTCTTATAAAATTGTTGTCATGGAATAATGGCTTATAGACTTGCATTTATACTCACAAGAAATTTTATACAGGGCATAATATGTTCAGGATTTGCTTTCTACATTCAAGGAGTGATAATGAAGGAAAAGGGACCTGTTTTTGTGACTGCATTTAATCCCTTGAGCATGGTTCTAGTCACAATTATAGGCTCCTTCATTCTGTCTGAGACAATGTACTTAGGAAGGTACGCATTGATTTTTCTATCCTATTATGACTATCAATAAGTCTAGCAATAACATCTTTCACAATTTTTTTATAACTATTGACATATTCTTTTTTGATTAGTGCATTACAAAAATGGTGTCCACAGTAGACCCAAATTAACATATTATATCAATAGTTGTGAAAAAATGGTGTCCTCAGCATTAATTCTATGCCTAGTGGGAGAAAGTGCTTAAAATTTCAATTCAAAATCTTTTGTTTCCTAGAACATTCATATGATAATACAGAAATTAACTACTGTAGTTGATTTGGTTCATTTGATTAAAGGAAATTGTAGGAAAAGATTTGGAATCATAAACGTTGAATGACTATGGGCTAACTAAGGTAACTGAAATGTTTTTAGGATTATTGGAGCAATTGTCATTGTTGCTGGCTTATATATGGTTTTATGGGGCAAGAGTAAGGATCAATTGGGATCAAGATCAGACAATGATAGAGTAGTACCAACGACGACGCAAAATATGGCTACCATGAATGAGAGGACAACAACTTCGAAACAAAAATTTGTGGCCATCGATGTGACAAGCGTAGAATCTACAGATGGAACTGCTTGAAGATAGCTGATATTGTATACATGCTTCGTAGTGGTTAAATTTCATATGAAAAATTCCCATCAATGTCTAGTGTTTTGTGTAAAACTTATATTTTTACACTTCCAGTGTTAGACGTGGCTTCAATTTAAAGGAGGCACCTAGTGCGTCTCCATTAATTGGTTCTTAGTCCTCAGGCAAGGAAAGTACATTTCGATTTGTTGACAGAGAGTTGCATGTAGATGTCAGATGCTAAGACTGTGTTAAGCACACCTACACACCACCTTCCTCCTATCCGTTAATTACGGAGATCACTACACAGAACATTGAAGTATCATAAACATTGTTTTTAAAAGATTGGATTCAGCTGGTGGTGGGTGGGACTAATGATGTCACGAATTACAAAGCATATATAATAATTAAGTGAATTTCAATTTCTAAATTTTACAAAAAATTCAAAATTTCGAATACATCAATGTGACAACATGCATGGAACTAAAAAATTGTTTAAAAGTGAAACAAAAAGAAACAAAAAATAAAAAGGAAAGAAAAATGAGTAAAAGCGAGTAAAATCACAAAAGAGTAATTTTAAATATGACAACATTTGGCTACAAAACTATAATGCAAGAAATTCAAAATCTAAATGGAAGATTTTCATCTATAGTTGATCATTCGCATTAACTTATACAAAAATTCTTATCTAATTTAGCATAAAAACCTACTTTTTCTATTTTACATACTCATTTTTCAAAACACCCTACATTATATCATCTATTTTACAATACATTTTATTAAAATATTAATTTTACAACCACAATCACCTACTCTTTTCCTTCATCCTCAAAATACGTAAATAAAAAATAAAAAACTAAATACAAAATGAATAGTATCAGTGTAAATTTACACGATTATGTACTGTAATAATTATGTATTTTTATACAACTTTATATAGACTGATGTAAGTAAATTTTGAGCTTGATTAGCTAAAATGTATTATTTTTTCTATCATACAAACACTGATCCGAGTGGTAAGAGCAGAACAAGATTTGGTTTGGATCTCAAATGCATTCCCATGCAATCTATATGAAGCCACCGCAAGACCTAAGGTCCAAATAAGCAGCCATTACATATCTCCAAAAACTTATACAATATGTCAATATCTAACAACTGTGATCAGATGTCTTCTGAAATTATGTTATTATTATTAATTACTGCAAAAGTTACTTACATATGTTTGTTTGCTAGTTTTAATTAATTAGGATGATTTACATGTCCTCAATAGTTAATGGCGCCACTGCTACCCTGCACAAGGCATCTCAAATGTTTAATGACATACATCCAATGCTGTTATTTCTCAACCCCAAAAAAAAAATAAAAATAAAAATAAAAAGAGGCTAATCAGCACTACTAAACAAAGGTTCATTCAAGTGTGTAATCCAACGCTAACAAATTTAAAAATTCTTTTGCTTTTTTTGGCATACGATACCACTAGAAGGTGCAAAATTAGTCAATTATTGAATCATTAGGTTTTTTAATTTCAACTTGCTATGTGAATTAGATTATGCAATCACGTGTTGCATTAGGAGAGTGTTTGATGAATGTTCCAAATGTGATGTAATGCCAGTACATAGCTAGTCTTTATATATATATATATATATATATATATATATATATATATACAAGATAGAAATTTTATTCTAGCTTAATTTAAATATATGTATGTATAAAGTTCCCTCCAATACATAACTAGTCTTAATCACTAAAACTTAAGTTGATAGAATAATCTATTTGGATTCAATTTATATAAATAATACCCCCACTAATTTAGCTGATGATAACATTCTGACTAACACTCTAGCTAACGTTTGAAAATACTCCCACTAATTTAGCATAAAAATAAAGTAAACCCCACTACTTAAAACCTCTAGTCATATATAGCAGCCAAGTTTGGTTAGTGTCACCTCAAAAAAAAGGGAAAAAAAGGTGCGGTTAGTGCAATTAATTACTCTCTTCTCAGTCGGCACAATTTAATACACCTTTTTTTTTAGAAACTGATCGATCGGAATGCTTTTTATTTACGTAGCTAGTAAATTAGCTAAAAAAATTAATAATGTTTGGAGGAACAACCTCTATCCAAACTAATAAAGGAAAAAAAAGTTCCGCACTTTTGGTTAAAGCATTACCTTGTCTATATATATATATATATGAGAAAAAGAAAAACTTTGAACTGTATCCCTTACTAAATGATTAAAAGCCAAACCTAGCATATCACCCTTGCGAAGAGAGTTATTAACAATTTCAGAATCTCCCTCAAAAATCCAATGTTTTACTTTGAACGCCATCTCCCTCTAGTACTATCTAATAGTCTTAAGTAAACAACAACAACAGCGCAACAAAGAAGACACACTATGAAGACACTGCTTTTAAGTGTTAGATGGATTACATTGTCATTCGACAAAGACAGTTAAACAAAACCCTTACCACCATTAGCTAATTAAAAAAAAAAAAAAGTGCAGGAGAGAGAGCTAGCAATACCTCTGTTTCCTCTGTTGCTTTAATTACAGCCACTAATATTATAATTGGCAAACTCAACATTTTACGTCTAGGATGACGCTGCTAAATATTTTAGAATATCTACTCTTATTGGCAAAGTTTGAAAGACAAATAAAAAAATTTTCATTCTCCCAATTTTTTATTTTTAAATGCTATCCTTAATTAAACTCAATCTGATTGATCCTCAGTGAGGATTAGGTAAACCCAATCAATGCCCCCACATTGTGGACACTTTTTCTTGGTGCACTGAGTCCCGGCCCTCTCCTTAGTCAGCACTGATAGTGCTTAGCATTCTATGAGAAAAAGATAGCTGGTGTATGAGTGGAGTCTCAAGACTCTTAAGTCTTAACCCTTGGAAGTTTATGAAGAATTAAACATATATATATATATATATATATATATATAAATTAAATATTTAACTCCCTCTTGTTTAAATGTTTGAAAGGAAATGAAGTAATCATGTTTGGGACTTAAATGAGAAAAAAAAATTTTAATTATTATTATTACTAGCCAATGTCCCACATGATGCACGTACACTCTATAAATTCATTTTTAAAAATTTGATAAAGAATTATTTCTACATGTTATAATATTTACGAAAAAAATTCTAATTAGATTACACATCATTGTAAAGAAAGCAAATCTAAATTGTTACGATTATTATAAGTAAGAACATGAACTTCTTTCTTAAGTGAATTGAAAAATATTAAATTATATCCACTATGTTAAGTGCATGCACTATCATTTTTTTAAATATGTTTTTTTCTCTTTCTCCTTGATTTTATTTCAATTTTTGTCAAAGTAACTAAACTCAAGCAAAAATACAACATTCCTAATCAAGTTTTATACAAATAATAAATAACATCTAATTAATATAAAATTTAACATGCGTGTTGAAGATAATGAGAATATATATATATATATATATGTAATCCAACACCACGTACAGTTTTAAACATATTAAACCAATTAATAGTTATTGAGTAGTACTGTAACATTAATAAGTTACACCACTTGATTTTATATATGTATATATAACCTTATTATTATTATTATTATTATTATTATTATTATTATTATTATTATTATTATTATTAATTGTTGTTGTTGTTATTATTATTATTATGCAATTTCATTAATAAAAATAGCTGCATAGACATTTAAGGATTAAAAAAGAGTATTATAAGATTTTCAGTGAAAATCCATATATTAAGGTATTTCATTCAATTTGATTCATCCTAATTTTAAAGAAAAAAAAAAGGACTTATGATAGAAATGAATAACAATATATATACACACACACTAAGCTTATCACACACACTTAGCACATGCGATGAGGCTTTTTTTTTAGTTTAATGTAATTTTTTAATTTAAATTTATCAATTGTTAGTAAGGTTATACAAGAATTTGTTTTTAAGAAACTAAAATTTAAGATTTGAAAAATAAGAAAACGGTTAGGTTTAGTGTGTGCTAGTTTTTAGGATAAAATGTATTAAACTTGCGTGAAATATATTCAAATAGAAAGTGCTAATTTATAGGAAAAAAAAAAAAAGTTTATATCGTAGTTTTTTTTTTGTTTTTGAATTTTGTTAAATTACAATTTTAACCTTATTTTGTATTTTTAAGAATAATAATTATCTAATTAAATTAGAGGTATTTTTTATATTTTCTTGAAGTCATAACTAATTTTCTAAGTCCTCTTAATATATAAAAATATATATTTTTCCTGTTAAACCCATCAAGAGAATATTCTTTAAAAATTCTTTTCCTTACATTCGTTCCTCTTGTTCTCCTCTCCCAAACAGGTTATAAAGTTGGAAGTGTTATGATTGGTTTTTATTTTCTGAGAGAGAAAAAAATTATTGTTTATATAAAGTGAACTTCGTACTTTACTTGCTCAAACCTCTTCACATTAGAGAGAAAGAAAGAGAACGTTAGCTTAACATGTCTATGAAGTACTCCAAGACTCAATTGTATAACAAGGTGAAGCCATATTTCTTAGTAATTATAATGCAATTTGGCTATGCCGGGATGTCCATAATTGGTAAGTTTGCTCTAAACAAGGGGATGAGTGAACATGTGTTCATAGCCTACCAGCATGCCATTGCAGCTGTTGTCATTGCTCCTTTTGCTGTTATCTTTGATAGGTCTCCATCTCCTCCCATCTTATTATTGTGTACATGTTTTTCAACTCTTTTCTTTAAAGTTACATGTTGAACAAGATGAAAAGGCTAAACAGATTAATTTAATACTTTTAACAGGAAGAGAACCCCAAAGTTGACATTGTGTGTCTTTGCTAAGGTTGCGTTGATCGCCTTATTGGGGTAAGAATTTGGACCATCACTCAATAATTAAGCTTTTGGTCTTAAGCTTCAAACAGAACTTTTTACTTTTTTCTTCTTTTTTTCTCTTGTTAATTTCCTACTCAGGCCTGTAATAAACCAGAACTTGTTCTACACCGGGATGAAGTATACTACAGCAAGTTTTGCAAGAGCAATGTGCAATGTTATTCCTGCCTTTTCATTTGCAATGGCTTGGATTTTAGGGTAACTCTCTTTAGCTCCCCCATTCACGTTCTTGCATGCATATATGGTGTAAACAAATTTGGGTTGCTTCAAATTTATGAATGCTTTTGTAGTCTTGAGAAAGTATATCTTAGGAGACTGCGTGGCCAGGCCAAGGTATTGGGGACTATGGTCACAGTTGTGGGAGCTTTGCTTATGACTCTGGTTAAAGGACCTATGTTTAATTTGCCATGGGCAAATGGAAATGCCCATCAAGAATCTACTAGTGCAGCAAACAAGCAAGATATAACAAAGGGTGCTCTGATGATTCTAGCAAGTTCTCTATCCGGATCTGGTTTCTTTATTCTTCAAGTAAGAGTCTAATCGGCATTAATATAATTGCAATTTTCAGTTAAAATTGAGCACAAGCATAAACAGGTAAATCATTTGAAAATTTAATTTAGACCCCTGACATTTATGCAGTGGATTATGTAAGTTCCAACTTCCAAACAAATGTTCTAACTGTGTTTCAGCCATAGTTATAATCAACAAAACAATTATGATTAACAGAGTATGACACATGAATCCCATTCTAAATATTACAATCAACTTCTTGCACGTGATATTTCAAAACGTTCAATTAGACTGAATTAGTAATGAGATATACTTGTTGCATTGTAGGCAATTACACTGAAATCATACCCCGCGGAGCTTTCTCTAACAGTTTTGATTTGCTTGATGGGCTCACTAGAAAGTACCATACTAGCTCTTGCAATCGAATGGGGCAACCCCACAGCCTGGTCAATACATTTCGATATTAAGCTCTTAGCAACTATATACAGTGTGAGAAATTCTAAAAATATTATGCTTTTTAATGCCTTTTCTTTTTGTAGTTCTTATAAAAATGTTGATAGTGAATAGTGGCCTATATACTTGCTTTTATACTCATAAGAAACTCTGTTCAGGGCCTGATATGTTCAGGATTTGCTTTCTACATTCAAGGAGTGGTAATGAAGGAAAGGGGGCCTGTTTTTGTGACTGCTTTTAGTCCCCTAAGTGTGGTTTTAGTTATGATTATAGGCTCCTTCATTCTATCTGAGACATTGAACATAGGCAGGTGCGCATTGATTTTTCTTACTATGCCTACTAGAAAGTCACCATACAACATTTTTCACAACTACTAACATAGTCTAAAGTAATTGTTTCATAATAAAACTTATATCAATGGATTGAAGTAAAAGTGATATTACTCCAATCACAATATGTCATGTCAGTAATTGTGAGAAAAGTTGTATTACTAGTATATTCCCACCGTATTTAATTATTATAGTTTATTTGGTTCATTTGGTTAATGGAAGGAAATTGTTGGAAAAAAATTTGGAATCATAAACATTATATAACTACAAGCTAACTTAGGTAACTGGACTCTTTTTTAGGGTTATTGGAGCAGTTGTCATTATTGTTGGCTTATACCTAGTTTTATGGGGCAAGAGTAAGGATCAACTGGAATCGACATCAGACAGCAATAAGGTAGTACTAACGACCCAAAATATGGACACTAATCACACAATGAATGAGAGGAAAGCAACTTCAAAACAAGAATTTTTAGCCATTGATGTAACAAGTACAAAATCTACATTAGGAACTACTTGAAGATTCAAGATAGCGGATATTTTATTTATATATGTGCTTATATAGTTGGAATTTGTGTATTCTATACATGGAATAAATTCCATTCAATGTGAAGTTTCTCGTGTAATATTTTTGTTTTTAAACCTCCAAAGTTAGACATGGCTTGAATGTAAAGGAGGTGCACCAAGTACATCTCCATTGCTTGGTTCTCACTTATTTCTTAACCACGGAAAGGATATCTCTATGCCACCACGTTCCTCCTATTCGTTGATTCCGGCTATCAGTGCACAGGAAAATGGTTTTATAAGCATTGTTTTTAAAAAAATGGATTAGAAAAAAAAAAAAAAAAGAAAAAAATTGTCATAATTTGTAAGAGATAAAAAGTTTAGCTTCCAATTAGTTTGGAGCTGGTCTTTGGTTTTATGGTCCGATTGAATTGTTATAATTTGTGAGAGATAAAAAGTTTAGCTTCAAATTAGTTTGGAGCTATCTTCCTTCAAGCCATAGACAAGTCTAGTCGGATGAATTGGTATCAGCAAAAAGAACATACGATAGGGCCAAGTACTGCTACATGATTCCACATTCACGTAAATGACTCAGAGTCAAAAACTTACCCTTTGAGAATTCACCTCGACCATCATTTGGGATTTTAATTCTTCTATCAAATCGATTCTCAACCATTTTCTGAATTAAAATAATTACTATGAATAGAAATCTGGTTTTCTTCTAGAAGTATATTCAAGTAGGTCGAATGCAGTTAATCTACAATAAATTATGTATGATGTGCCCTTTTTTTTTTTTTACCTCAAGATTTTTTATGTGCTACATTTCTTAAAAACGTATATAAGAGAATTTTTAATGAAAGGAGAGCCACACAAATAGAAAACACAATCACACGTAGAACACATAAATATATGTGGTTCGACTTTAAGCCTAGACATATTCATAGGCAGCATCTAGGAAAAAGATTCACTAAGAAACATAGATATTACGGAGGTGGCACAAATACATTTTCATAAAACCTAAACCCCTAAAACACCAAAAGATGTCTCTCTCGTCACAACTAGCACACCACAAAAAATTTTCAATTCTCTAAACCCCATGTGCAATCGAGTGCATAGAAACTACAGATTGGTCGGGTATATATTTTGAAAAGGCCAATTAAAATTGGCATGGTGGTGCACAAAACTCAAAATCCAAATGGAAGATTTCCATCCATAGTAAGAGTACAAGAAGATATGGTTTGGACCTCACATGCATTTGCTCGCAATCTTTAACAAGCCACAGCAACTCAGCAAGGCCTAAGGTCCCAATAATTTATAAGACAGTCCAAAGCCACTACATGTCTCCAAAAATTTATACAATATGTCAAAAGTCTAATTAAGTTCGATTAGATGGTTTCTGAAATTATTGTTAGTATTATTAATGCAAAAGCTACGTACATATGTTTGTTTGTTAGTTTTAGTTAGGATGATTACAAATCCTCGATGTTTAATGCCACTGCTACCCTGCACACAAGTCATCTCTCTCAAATGTTTAATATGACATTAGTCCAATTAATGCTGTTGTTTCTCAGCCCAAAAAATAAAAGAGGCTAATCAGCACTACTAAACAAAGGTTCATTCAAGCGTGTACTCCAACGCTAAAAAATTTCAAATTTATTTGAAATTCTTTGGCCCTTATTTAATTTTAATTATTGGCATATGATGTCGATACCACTAGAAGGTGTAAAATTAGTCAATTGTTGAATTATTATGTTTCTAATTTCTAGTTGCTATATATATGAACTAAGATTATGTAACCACGTGATGCATTAGCAGAGTGTTTTACCATTATATATATAACGCCAATCAAAACCTTCAGTCATATCTAGCTAGTGGCCAGTTTGGTTAGTGCAATTACTTTCTTCTTAGTCAGCACTCAGCACAATTTGATACACCATGGTAAATGTTGCTATTGGAGATTACAGGGTAAATAATGAAATAACACCCAAAAAAAAAATTAATAGCTTAAAGGCTAAAATAAATTCGCTTAAGACAATATTTTCCCCCACTCAAAGAGTTCACTACCTAAAGCGTTATTAGAAAATTTGTCTCCAAAATACAACTAAGCCAAAATCTTTCATGTAGCAAATTTTGAGAATTCAGTGAATTTCTTTCTAATGGTGCAAAATATTTCAATAAATAAAATTGAATATGGAGGCAAATTTATAAACAAAGAATTTTGGAAAGTAACTTTGATTGGTACAAACCCTAAAAATATGAGTCGTGTCTATTACTAGCCATAAGAGAGAAAATGTCTCATCCGGGCCTCTCCTCTTTTTTTGCAAACTTTTGTAGATTTTGCACTTTCTATTATTGTCTCGCTTGAGCATGATTGACACTGCTCAAGCAAGCTTTATAACCTCTCTCCAGAAGATATCAGGCAAGCTTCCGCTGACCTCACTCACCCTTGCCCATTGATCCTTGCTTGTATGCCGCTCATCCTTGCTTGACTCTCACTCGAGCGGTCTTGGCTAAGTGCCAATATAACTTTTTTGTTTTCTATTCAATTCATTTTGTTTGCCGATTACTCTATTCTATTTCTTGCACTGTGGGCTTGCTCGAGCGGGTCATTAAAACTTTTTTTTTTTAACTCAATTTTTCTCTTAATTCTTTTACATTCACAATAAGATTACTCCCACATATTACAACCTATATCGTATATGCTAATATATACAACATTTGCCACATAAGCTTTTGAAAACAAAATTTTCTATGTTATAATTCAAAAAAAAAATAATAATAAGATTAGATTCAATAAGTTTTCCGCATAAAACCTCGTATATTCATAATCTTCATTCTTTAAGGCTATATTATAAGGATTCTTCTTAGTTTTTTGGGTTAGCACCATCTCCATGGACGCCTTGCATGGCTAACTTAGAAGCAGGGGCGAAGTCAGGGCGAGAGGGGGCAAGCACCCCTAACCTCCCCAAAAACTCCTATATAATATACCTATAAAGCATTTTTGCCCCCGACAAAATATTTCTATCTCAACTTTGCCCCTAGCATAAATAATAAGACTTCTCTACTTTTGATAAACTGCAATGTTCATACAAATAAGAAGACTTCTCTACTTCTAAAAGAAAACAATCTAATGTCCTATACAAGTACATAACCCATTTTCGTCTTTTTCCAATGAAAACAAAGTTCAATGGCCATACATAAGACTAAAAGTATTGTCCTTTTGACAAGTTTCCAAACTAGTAACAGTAAATAATGAATTTACACAATTTTTTTCACAACAAATCATAAAAGTCAGAGCAATACTATATAGTATATATAGTATTTCTCACAATAAATTTCACAATTTTTGAACATTCAATTTTCATTTAGGCCCACCACCCACGACTTTATTGTCTACCAGTTATATAATTCTCAGTGTTAATTTGTAAAAATACCAACTCTCCTCATGGTGGGTTCTACATAATCATTATTTTTTATTAAAAAAAATGGCCTACTTATATTCATATATAGCACTAAAACCATAGCCTCCACTCTTTTTCTTATTTTTTTAGTTTTTGATTTTTTTTTTTTTTTCACCCTTGTTTTTGCTATAATCCAAATTTTAACTAGTTAAAAGAATAAAGAAAAAATGTTGAATTCAACATTATTTTTTAATAGCATTTAAGGCATTGAGGATACAAAATTGCTAGTACATTTTTATACTCTTAACACTTTTACAGTAATTTATTTTAAGAAATAAAATTGATTGTTTAAACTCTATTTATTTAGATTAATCTCCAAATTACATTAACATATATTTGTGTATTTAGTTTGCTATTAATATCGATTAATATTTTTTTTTTTTAGATTAATTTTGCTTTCAACATTGCCCCCCCTAAACTGAACTCCTAGCTTTGCCACTGCTTGGAAGGATGAAGCACACCACAAAGAGATTGCCCTAACTTGGGTTCTCCAAATGGATCTCACACCTGGCATTGTACACCACCATTCGAAGCTGACTTAACCTAATTTTATTGAAAGAGAGAGGGAGACAGAAATATCAAGAGATCAAAAAGGAGGGAGGGGGAGAGATTAAAAAAATGATCTTTTCATATTTTTTTTTTCAAAAAATATTTTTTATTAATTTTTTTTTATATGTTTTTAATCTAAAAAACTCAAAAATACCAAAACGGCATCATTTTTAAGATACATAATAACACAACGTGACGGAAATAAAAAGAATGACTTCATTGGATAAAAGTAAAAGTTGTAGGACTTAAAATGAATAAATCATAAGTTAAAGGACTTAATTTAATTTTGGCCAAAGTTAGAGGGTAATTTGTAATTTACCCTTTCTTTAAATGGTATATCAAATAGTTCCTTATATAAACACAATCATATAAATACCCTTATACCCATATGGCTTTCTGTTGAATTTCATATTAAATTAACAAAACAAAACAAAAATATTTTGTTTTATTGAACTTTGATACACATTGCACGAATTAGTATATAATTCAAAATGAAATTGACTTTTTGTTGACTTCTTCTAATAATGTCACATAAGCTTCTTCTTCTTCTTCTTCTTCTTCTTCTTCTTCTTTTTTGCAACATAAGCTTTTAAAAACAAATATTTTTCAATGGAATTATTTTGACTTATATTTTTAAATGAATTAAAATTTTATGGGAATTTCTTATAGAACCTCTTATATTCACACCCTCTATTAGATTCTTAGATTCTTGTCACAACGTATCTATCTATATATTACTAAAAGTTAAAGCGTAGCGTTTAATGCTGCTGCTCTCACGTTGCGCCACATTAGCTGCCACATCATTTTTTTTTTTTAAATATAATCTGTCCTACAATTTTTAAATAGTTTTTACAATTTTCAGCCCTATAAATGCAACCTACTACTTATTTATTTACTCTCACTATCACCCTATAATAAATCCAGCCCACTACTTATTTATTTACTTCCACTATCACCCTATAATAAATCTGTATAATTAATCCAGCTCCACCTCTTATTTACTTAGTTCCACTATCAAGCCCAACCCAAAGCCATTTCAGTTCAGCTTTAGGATTTTGTGTGAGCCTTTTCAGCTTAAAGGAAAAAAAAAAAAAAAAAAAAAAAAAAAAAAAAAAAAAAAAAAAAAAAAAAAAAAAAAAAAAAAAAAAAAAAAAAACCAACAACAACAACAACATTGAAGCCTTTCAAGCTTTAGGGTTTTTTTTTTTTTTTTCCAATTTTCCTATAATTGTTGTTAACATTTATTTTTTTAATATTTACACTTTCTCAAACCTTCCTCTCTCCCTTACCATTTCATCTCTCCACTACTTCTTCAATCTTTTTCTCTCCCTCACCTTTTCATCTCCCCACTACCTTCTACATTAATATCATTCTTCCTCTTTTCCTTCATCTTCCTTTATTTTTGTCTCTTCTTATTCACACTCTCTTACTATAAATTTGTCACTATCTCTTCTATTCTATGCATAGTTTTTCCTCACAAAAAATAAAAATACAAATAAAAAATGGTTCTCTCTCTCTCTCTCTCTCTCTCTCTCTCTCTCTCTCTCTCTCTAAATTTTTTGGTGGATTTTTTTATATTTTTCTTGCATCTCTACCTAATATTGGTTCAATTAATCATTATTAAGTTTTATTGATTTTTTTTTTAGTTTACGTTTTTTTGGTGTTTTGGATTGTTCATATATTATATTTATGATTGTTCCTATAATAAATAAAAATATAATTATGAAATACATTACTCATTATTAGATTAGTTTAAATTGTAAAAAAAAAATTTAATAAAACCACCATAAAAATAATTGTCACACGCAACGCGCGGGTTCAAGGTTAGTTTTCTTTAATTTATAAAATAGATTGTTCCATATACAAACATATATAATCATAATAAGGACAATTAATTACCTACCACAATTATCAAATTACATATTTAGAAAAAGTAAAACAAAAATAATACCATATTTTTTTTTTTTTTTTTTTTTTTTTTGTGCATTACTTGATTTTCTTACCAGTATTGGATTTGACTAGCATCTCCTATGTACTCTAATTGTTAGGTACACACATTATCGATTTAAAAATAGAAAATGTTCACTTTGAATATACGAGGTTAAAAATAAATAATTTTGTTTTGATAATTGTAAAACTAAATGACAAATTGAATAGCAAATACGTAGAATACATTCATGTCTTCAAAACTAACGTGCTAAATATATTGTCAAAAAAAATCTTTATGAAATGCCGATCTAGAACTCTAAAACAAAGCATTCCAATCCCCCTTTTTTTATACATTTTAAGTGGAAGAGAGATTCATTTTGAAGTAAAGGCTATTGGCTCCAATGCCCCTTTTCAATGAGCAAGCCACATGGCAAAAACTCAAGCTAGAGCAAGCTGAGTTTCTATATATAAAGGTATAGATACATAAGCCATTGCACCCCCTATTAAACATGCTTGCAAGCTTTTCAAGCTGAGAGACGAAAATAATGTGTATGGAGTCCTTGACTCGCTTATTTTGTCAGGTGAAGCTACTTTTGGCTGTGATTCTTTTGCAGTTTGGCTATGCAGGGTTGTCCATTATCGTCAAGTTTGCTTTGAACCAGGGGATGAATCATTATGTACTAGTTGCCTACAGGATGTCCATTGCCACCGCTGTTACTGCTCCTTTCGCTATTGTTCTAGAAAGGTTTCCCCTCTATCTTGAATTCTTTGCACTTCTTATATATCTTCCATGGTTTACAAAAGATGAAAAAGCTAATTATATTGACATAATAGTTGATACCCAACAGGAAATCAAGGCCAAAGATGACCTTCTCTATAATAGTCAAGGCAATGTTGCTAGGTTTGTTTGAGTAAGAATCTAGACAATTGAGATTAGCTAGAACATTACTATCTCTATTTGTTTAAGGATTTGTATTAAGCTCTAGATTTTTTTTTTTTTTCTATACAGCCCTGTGCTTGACCAGAACCTATTCTATCTTGGGATGAAGTACACAGATACCTCTTTCACATCTGCCATATGCAATATCCTTCCTGCCTTTGCATTCTTCATGGCTTGGATATTTAGGTAAGTTTTCACTCAGCAAATGCATGTCTGTCACTGGATATATAAGCCAAAGAAGTGAGAAACTTTAGTGATAGAGATGTAACTTTGTGAAGCGTACGTTTGTTTGTAGGCTCGAGATGGTCAATATTAGGAGTCTGCATAGCCAGGCAAAGATATTGGGAACCATAGTGGCAGTTGGAGGAGCATTGTTCATGACTCTAATTAAAGGACCCACTCTAAATCTGCTATGGACAGAAGGAAGAAACCCTCATGATCAATCTGATAGTGATGCACAAAAGCAAGATCTCATGAAGGGTGCTTTGATAATCATAGCATCTTGTTTCTTCTGGTCTTGCTTCATCATTCTTCAAGTTGGTATTCTGAATTCAATGTTATTTCACACTCCAAGTTTTATCTTATCTCTCTACACGAATCAACTTTTAGCAAATATGGTTTTCTTTTTTCTTTTTTCTTAAAGGACTATCGGGTCTTCTAAGTCTTGGACACTCACGTTAGCCAAAAAAAATTTTTGATTTTTTTTTAATTTGGTGTCTACTTGCATTGCGTCTAGGCATTAACGCTGAAATCGTATCCTGCCAAGCTCTCACTTACAACTTTGATTTGCATTTCGGGCATGGTCGAAGGCACCATAGTGGCCTTGGCATTTGAGAAGGGCAATGCTGCAGTGTGGTCCATTCACTGGGATTACAAATTACTGGCTTGTGTTTATGGGGTAAGAAATTCTAAATTCACTAGTACAACTTTTTCATTTTAACCTATAGGCCAAGAGCCAATCTGTCTGACCCCCTTGTTGTGGTCTAGTTCTAGGGTTCAGTCCCCCTTGTCCAAAGTTGGATGTTTCATGTTACAGGGTTTGATACTCTGTGCTAACAGAGGATGTTTCTATGCTAGGGAATACTCTCTGGAGTTGCTTATTATACCATGGGAGTGATCACAGAAAGAAGGGGACCAGTTTTCTACACTGCTTTTAATCCTCTATGCACAGTCATTGTAGCAATTTTGGGGTCCTCCATTTTTGCAGAGGAAATGAATTTAGGAAGGTTAGTTAAGTCTCCATATCAATAAGTTCTCTTCTCAAAATCACTTATCAAAAAAAAAAAAAGTTCTCTTCTCAAAATCTATATACAACATTTGAAAAATCTGGCATGAATTGAGTATGATGCGTTCATTTGGTTACTTAAGTCTAAATGATTTGCAGGGTTATTGGAGCAGTTGTCATTGTAATCGGCTTATATTTGGTTCTATGGGGTAAGAGGAAGGAGGATCAACCTACACCTGTGTCACACAGTGATACAGAAGCATCAAACGAACAGCAAATGGCTATACTTACTGAGAGTATGGGTACTTTAAATCATGTTGGAATCAACATCACATCGACACCAACCTAGTACCTGTGTATGAATCTCTTTTAAGGAACCTAAAAAGGTCTAAATTGCTTAGAATTTGATTCGTAGTATGTAACAAGTTCCAAGTGTAACTGAAATTCTAAGAGTTCTAGAGCTCTCACTGAGTGCATGATGGAGCGGCTATCACATCTATAATATCCTAAGAATTTTGGACAATATGTTTGATGTAATTATAAAAGCATCATTGGCCATGAGAAGTTTTTCATTGTGGGTTTACCTAGGAGAAGTTTTTCCCAGGCTTGCACAACGACGTGGTGTTATTCCACAATTTTGTTGCTTCTCATTGTTGCATATAAGAGATATACCCAGTAATAAGTTGTCAGAAAGCAATCAAGGGTCCTGGATACCCACCCTTAAATGTGGAAGCTTTTACTATTGGGCTAATTATTGCTTCACACTCCCATAAGTGAAATATTTCATCACAATATCCACACCTTTACATCAATTGTCCACATTTTACATATGATATGAAAGAATGTAGACATTATGTGAAAGAGTGTGAATAGTGTTGGATATGAAACAATCAAAGCCCTTTACTATTGAATTCATCCCATACTACCCCCATATTAGGATAAAGTATTTCATGTATCAAATATATGCATCCTTCCTCTCACAACGCGTGGATCTCTCAAAGTGTGTGGATTCTACACGATTGTGAGATGCACACACTATGAGAGGGAAGATGCATATATCTAATACATAAAATAATTATTGTCATACCACAGGCCAAACCCTCCATGATCTAATGACAAACATGAGCATAATAATATTAAATGCACCTAGTTTTTTGGAGCAGGTGGTATTGTATGAAATTGTGATTTGTAACTCTCCTCTCATATGAGCTGGGTGGTAAAGTCCATCCCCACATGAGAAGTGTTAAATATCACGGTTTCATAAAATAAAAATTCACCTCAGGAACCAAATACTTTCTCTTGTTCTTACCACTAGGATCCATGTTTATTGTTTTGACCGAAGGTCAGACAGAGATGTAACCCAGAATGTAACCTAGAACTAGAATGCTGATGTAACTAACAACTTGACTTAGGATCAAGTGCCTTCTTAACTCTGGCAACTGGAAGATGAAAAAATAAAAGGATTCTTTATAACGAAGAAACCCACTGACCAACAGTGACTAAAAAGTAAAAACCAGACATGCAACTGTCTTGCATTGTCAGGCCCAGATCTACGCCTTTGCCCCATTCCTGCACAATACCGGAGCCTAAAAACTTAAAGGAGTAACCGACTATAAACCGACAAGACTAACAGTACCGAGCCTGAAATGGACTTGGCTGCACTATTGAGCAAGCTGCAAAAAGAAGCAACACTACTTGAATCAGGGCCCTAACATAAAAAATCAGAGGCAGCCCAACTCATTTGCATAGAATATACTGGCCATCACATGATAAAAGTGGCAAACTCTAACTGAATTTGGCCACATGGGGACTGCTCTGTTCCCAGTCTATTGTAATTATATCCAATCAGAATTGCTTGCAATCTTCAAGAAGCAGAATGCCTGATGATTTGTCCAAGAAATTCTCAGGGCATATTTCAAAAACTACATACTCCATTTGATTTCACCCTTCAATTGTCCATTAAATGCCTCTGATTTTGTGTTATTTCATTACATCTGGTTGTATTAAATAGAAAGGACTCTCAGTCACTAAAGGGCCAAGAAGTACAACTCTGATGAAGCACCTAACCTGCCCCATTGTTCAAAGACGAATTCATATCACCACCGCAACTAACACAGTAAAAAGGTACCTCTAGTGCTCCAATCACACAAATAAGAAAATGCTAAATCTAGATTTAACAGATAATCCACGTCCAAAATTCAATATTAAATTAAGACCTTATTTTACGAAATGTATAAACGCCGAAAGATTTAAACATCCATAAGCCAAAACTATTAAATCCCAAATTGAGTCTATACTTTCTGTAGGTTGTATGCTGCTATGCACAGATCACACATTCACCAACCTCAAAATCGTCAGAAAGGAACGGTTTCCATCTCAAGATGGCAAGGTAACTTCATCCTTTCCATAGATGCGCTGAAGTTCACGGGTGGCAGCTTGATACGATGCTGAGAAAAGGGAAAGAAGACAGACAAATCATATGACAGAATAAAAAATAATTTACTGCACTTAGTTAAGAAGAGACAATGGAGAAGAGAATATCTTTCATGTTTGAGTTAGACCAGTCACTTGAGTAAAAAACTCCTCATTACCTTTCCAGATCCGGAAATTCTTCTGATTTATTGGAGAACCTGTCACATTTTGAATTGCATCAAACAGCATCTCCTGAGGGGTGTTCTTCAGCTCTTGAACAACAGCATAGATGGTCTTTCCATTCTCAAAGTAAATGTGATTATTTGGGTGTTTGGTCTTGCAATTAGCATGACGCTCAAACTCATAAGCATTAAGAGCCTGCATGATGCAATCCAAAATACAAGCTCGCTCATTTGATTTAGATTGAAAATTCATTAGTTGACTTACCTAAAGAATCTGAAAAGTAATATAAGATGTTTACCTTGGATTTGTCACAGTCATCACAGGAACACAAATACCCAGTTCCCTTTATAACTCCTTTAAGATTTTTCTGCCAAACATATGATTGAGTACATGTCAAATTATTACAGCTAAAAGCTCCGGAAAATTAAATCAGCTTTCCAGATAAAGACAAGCAACCTAGAAGAATTAACATACCTCACGTGACCAGGAAACATACTTCACAGGGACTCCATCAAACATACCAGTTGATAACAAACTTTTGACATTTGAAGGGAAGTTGTTAGGAGGAACTTTCTTGGTTGTCTTTGGCTCCTTATTCCTGCAGTTGGCATCAGGTTTAGAATTAGCTTTTGGAGCATCATTTACAACTGGATCAGCATTGGACTCGAGCAGATCCTTCTGGCTTGATATTTCAGAAGCTTGAGCTGGGTTCTGAGAAGCTTGAGCTTGGTTCTGGGAAGCTTGATCTGGGTTCTGAGAAGCTTGATCTGGGTTCTGAGTACTCATCAATAAATCATAGGTACTGATGATCCCACCAGAGGGGTTTGTCTCATCACGAAGACCTCCGAAAGATATGGTAGTGCCCTCACCCTTGTTATAGTTGCGACCCATAGATAAAGCACTGGAATCTCCTTTGTCATAGGAAGGACCCATTGATACAATGTTGGCATCAGCCTTGTCATAGGTTGGACCTATCGATATGATATGATCATTTCTCTTATTATAAGAAGGAGAAATTGACATAAAACTCTCATTTGCCTTACTATATGTTGGGGCCATTGTAATAAAATTCTCATGCCCCTTGTTATAGGAGGTACCCAATGATATGACACTGCTATCTCCTTTTTCATATGACTGACCCATGGATATGAAATTGCCATCCCCCTTGTCGAAGGGCTGACCCATTGATAATATACCATCGTCTGTCTTGTTATAGTTGTGACCCATTGTTATGAAACTGCTATTTCCCTTATTGAAGCCAATTGAAATGAAATTGTTATCTACCTTACTGAAGGTGGGGCCCATTGAGATGGTATTCTCATCCCCAGTATTGTACTTCTGGCCCAACGATATGGCATTTTCATCGTTCTTATTATAGGTGTCACCCATAGAAATTGACCCATTATCAGCCCTACTGTAGGAGTGTCCCATGGATTCAGAGATGCCATTGTCAGAGTCCCTAACTTCATTGACTCTAACCTTTCTTATTCCACCAAAGCCCAGACACGATGAGGGATCTTCAATGGTATGTGACATAGATAAACCCACTGAAGGATCTTTTCCATACTGATTCTCAAAACCTTTCATTCCTATATCAATATTTCCACTTCCGACAGAAGAATTCCTATCAACCAGATTGATAGTCCGTAAAGGCTCAGATCCAAAGAGGCGGTCATTGAATTGCCCTGGAACAGACTGGAAGCCAGAAGTGTTATCCCATGGAAAAACAGCCATATGTGGACCTCCTGAATCTGGTCTTCCATTTACAGCATCTACTGCTTGCTTCTTGTTTTGGAATAGATCTGGTCCGGTGGCATCCATAAACCACTGATGACCACGCTTCTGTTCAATTCTAGATGAATTATCATAACCCATCTCTCCATTCGTTAGACACCCAGCATTACTGGGGATCCAAAAGCCTTTGTGCTGAAAAGACTGCCAATAACAACAGCTTAGAATGGTCAATTGAGAATGTAAAATCTTAAAACAATCTAAATTACCAATTCTCCCAAAAGCTTAAGCTATTAGAAGATGGTGGATTTAATCATTTAACCACATAATTCTAACACTCCCCCTCACGTGTGGGCTCAAACTCCCTTTTTAATAGGTGAGGCCCAACACATGGGATTTTAAATAGGAGTTAGAGTGGAGGAGACAGGAATTGAATTTAGGACCTCCTGATCTGATAATTCTTCCAAAAGCTTAAGCTATTAGGAGATGGTGGATTTAATCATTCAACCACATAATTCTAGCAAAGACAAAATTAAAGTACAGAAAATAGGAATGGAAAAACATATCAGCCATAGACAGAGTTTAGGATGCAAAATTAATCTAGTTAAATCAGTAGACAACTGTTCATCCTTTAATAGAGTTATTCCAGAGAGATATTGATGATAAGACTAAACTTTTCTGATTTATGCAGTAATGCTACATCAAAAGCTAAAAAATTCTTCACAATAGGCTAAATCTACTAGAAATATTACCATCATCGCTTGATTCATCCAAAACTTAGACGTACTAAGAGACCCTAGAATTTCCACAAGAGATACTCTCCTAACCCAGCAATATAGAAGATAATGGCAGGAGTTGGTGATGAAAATTGCCAGCCCCTTGCTTCGTTTTATAATCATGAGATTGCTCATAAATTTCACCAAGAATCTTTCCAAATAAGCTAAGTAATAACTCAAAATCTCAAAGCATAAAAGCTTCACATGATTACCTACATAATGCACAACCGAATTTTACGGACAACCCTTATTGCACAGCACTTAATAAACTTGCCTTTCAAGGCTTTAGCCTATTCAAAAACTATTGGCCGCCTAAATTCCATTTCAAGAGTATTAGCAAAATTTACTGATACTCAAAGTTTGTTGAACTTGAACAGTACAATCATCTTCGTCAAATCATGAAATGCATTGGCAACATGCATCAAGGCTTTTAAGTATAGGCAAACAAGAGTGCTATTTTGGTATAAAATAAGGAAACAAGACCTCACAGACACCTTCAACCCATATTGTTTCCTATGAGATGAGATTTCTCATCATCACCACCATGTTAAAGTATGCCAGATAGATCTATCCAACTACATTTCTTCTCCAAATTAAGATTTCAATGCATGGCCAACAAACTCTTAAATGTTATTTGTCAATGACTATTCCGTGCATTCAACAACACTTGGCTACTAATGAGAATGAAACATTAATAGATGCATAAAAAGTCAGATTCGATTTTACACATGTATGTAAGCGACTAAGCATTAATATGGCATGCAATTCATTTCCTAGTCATGGACCAAAATCTTGATCATATATCATGATTATATGCACAAGATGTCTACAAAGTTATTTAATGAGAAACTAAAACAGCATAAAATCTCAAAAAGATACTGAAGTATAATCAACAATATATATAAATATAAATAAACAACATTTATCTACTTCAAGTTTTACTCAAACTTTTTTGGTCGTATTTATTTTCGGTTATTAATTTGAACCAGTTATTTCAATGAACAAGTTTTGCAGACCAATTAAAGAATAACCATGGAAATACATGGTATTATTATATACTTATTAAAAAAAATGGAATAATCATACAAGAATGAAGTGTAAAAAAATAGTGAATGCAATTGAACCTCATTAGATATGACTAGTACATTTTACAACTCACCCCGCCTTTCCCTCACTTCTTTTGGTTAAATATGTCAAGCTACAACCAAACATCTTGATTTCAGAATCCTGGTTTTCCTAGGTGAGTGGTGGAGAGTTGTAGATGGGGCATCCAAAGGGAGTGGCTGGTATGTGAAACTATCTCAGCTGCTTAGTTCAGCTCATAATCAGCTTGTCTTGAGGCTTGCTCAATCTTTTTTTTTTTTTTTTTGATAAGTAAATAAGGTTTTAAGGCTTGCTCAATCTTAATTCCCATTAAATGGGCCAATATTGGATCGCATTTTAGATCATCATCTTTTGAATGAGTTTAAACATCATTCAACTCAGCTTTAGTTAAAACAAGAAATTTACGCACTCATTGATAGCTAGCCACCAGAATATTTCTATTGTTTACTTATTATAAAACATATTTTCTACTTAGAATCACTTTAAATAGTACAGAAAAGGAAAGAATTTGACTTCAGGTCTAAGACTTGGGCACACATGTTAATGAATCTACTCGAGTATATCCTCTCTCTCTCTCTCTCTCTCTCTAATGCACACATATGTCTATAATATTAATTCGGAGTAGAACAAGCACATGCACAAAGCCAGTATCAAATGTTCAATAATGCTTTCAAGGCAAACTGATCAAGCTATTCAAAACTCATAATAAAACGAACTTGAATCGACAGCTCAAATTCACTTAGATGAGCCTTAGTAGCCCTCAACTCAATTTGACTTGGCTTGCTTTTCAACCATAGGATTGGTTGTCAAAGCAAGGAATATCCACTATAGAATGATGAAGTAGATAAAAGCAAATATCAAAGTGCCACAGTAAAGGCGCCACTGCACAACACAAACAGGGGTGAAAAATAGCAGACTGAACAAAATATAAAGGATAAATAAACAAGGGCTTAATTTTATGGATTTAAAGATTGCTTGGGGTCAAAGTTCTGTTGGGTCATAAGTGCCATAGAATTGAGTCCACATATCAGGTGTTTGATTGAAGTAGGTTATGGGTTTGCTCAAACCTTAAAAATTATGACTCAAAGGGCATTCATAATTACATAACTATTTATCAAACACGAGAACATTATAAAGAAGTAGAAATTCTAAGGTACAAGGAGAATCTCTGCCCATTTTGTTAGAAACTCCAATCAGACACCCGTTATTCATATTAGGTCATGAATGCCAAGTACCTCACACTTCTGAAGTGTCCATATAAGATAATTGGACTCAATACAACTTAGAATCAAAACTACAACAATGTTATTTGATTACACAACAATGAACTGACAATGCAAACGGAATCTCACAACCTATTATGACATAAAATTATATATGCCAGTTATTTTATTCTGAAAACATAGTGGAAAAAGGCATAATTTACTTTTTGAGTTAAACTGGTAAAACATGATCATAACCAATCTTACTTTAGAATCAAAGCTACCAAAAGAGATATTGTTTAGTTCATATCATTGCTATTTAGGTTGCATCTAAATAAAACCTAAGTGAAGCTATATCTCTAAACACAAAGCCTTCAAAAATCACTTGGGAGTTATAAGAAGATTTTTTTTTTTTTTTTGATAAGTAATAAAGATGTATATTCAAAAAACTACTACCTCATGCATAACGGCATAAGGCATATCAAAGATTACAAAAAGAGAGAAGAAAAAACAAAGAGAAAACTAATTACAAAAGAGAGAATCACTAGAGGTGAGTCTCCAAGCCCTAGACCAGTCGAAAAGGGAGCCACTGAAAGAGGCGAGCAGCTGGTCATCAGTGCTTTCCATGTTGAGAACCATCATATATTTGAGGCTGATGCCTCACATTGTTAGTTTATCTTCTTAATACTCATTTTTTTGATAAGTAATAAAGTTTTAATGATGTCAAAAATATAGTCACCCAAGTTTTATCTTATTAATACTTATGTATAAATCACGCTTTAGGTGTCAAAATTCAAACAGCTATGGTGATGATGTGCTCACTTTACTTATAAGATTGTAAACTATTCATCTTAAGGGCACATTTTAAAGAATGAAACTGTTTTTGCTTGAAACAATTTATATATAACTAGATTTTTTATAAAGTTTAAATGGATTATTGTTATTTCTCTTTATGCAGACCTCTTTTATGTAACCGTGCATATATGCTTAAAATTGAATATCTTGTGTTTAATTCATGCATGCAACTGTTTGGAGGTGCTTTAAGTCTTAAGTATCTACAACATATGTGCTCTCACTCTGCAAAGCAGTGACTAGATCACTTTCAAGGATTACTTACAGCACCTAGATTTCATTAAAGGATTCCTTTTTTCTTTTCTGTTTGGTTTGGGGGAACATGCATAGTTGGACTTGGATGTTACACTAACTGGTTCTTAGTTTCCTTTTTAACCCCATACAATAGCTTTCTTGACCTTTTTTTTAATGCATTAAATATTTTAATTTTATGGGGAGTGAAAGACAGACCACATCAATTTGTGCCAATTCTAATCACCACTTTACAAAAATGGTTCCACTAGAATTCATTATTTCAGAACAAATCATTCTTATATAGTCGTCCTACCACGTGGGCACCCTCTTCCCTCTCCTTACACCTTGAGGTACTTTGGACAAGAAAAAGTAAACAGGCGTCACCATGATAGAATAATCTTTATTGAGTGGATTTCATTATCTTGATTTTGAGGAGATAAATTGAAGTATTTTCGTCATAGTACATCAGATTTTTCGTCTAACTATATTCAAAAAGAGAAAATATCATATTTTTTATCCATTTGTGAGAGCTCCACACATGTTACTTGGCCACAATAAGATCCTTGTAGGCCTTTCATCTAACACTAAGGCACGGTTCTTGAGCTTTTTGAAAGATCTCTACATTATAGGGAGAACTCATGGAAGAGACTTTATTACTTTCTAATAATCCCTTTTTACTTATGAAAGGAGGAACCCCAGCTCAGCCTAGTTAAAGTAAATTGAAGCAGATTTAACAAGTTAGGTGGATCAAGCTCAAGATCCAAACTCAACAACTCAACTCAACTAAAGCTTAATCCCAACTAAATTAGGGTTGCTGTTGACGTTATCAATTATCCAGATACACCACGTGTATTCCTTCCCATCATATTCTATCTAAAATCATACTCTTTGAGCCTTTGTAGATTCTCTAATTGAATATATACTTCTTCACCTGTCCTACTTTGTAGAGTTGTTATGTTGTAAGGAGAGGTCTTTCCCTATGCTTTACCAGGGAATGCCGTTAGGGTCTTCAAATAAATCTACTGTAGTCTAGAATGTTGTGCTGGAAAGATTAGAGAAACAGTCAGCTGGATGGAAGAAGCTGTATTTATCAAAGAGCCAGCGCCTCATTGCTTACACTGTCTAGCTTACCTGCTTGTTTTTTGTCTCTCTTTACAATTCCTTCCTCTGTGGCAAACAGGGTTGAGAGGATTCAGCATAATTTCTAGTGAGAAGGGGTGGATGGGCAGGACAAATTCCATTTAGTAGGCTGGGATAAGGTGTGTTCTCCTATTCAGTATGGGGATTGGGGGTTCACAAAATTATCACTTTCAACCAAGCCTTGCTGGGTAATTGGCTATGGAGATTTAGAGTGGAGCAAGAGCATTGCTGGCACACCATTATCAAGGAAAAGTATGGGGAATCTCAGGGAGATTGGTTTACAACTGTTGTGAGAAGGCCTTTTGGTTGTAATCTGTGGAGAGGCATTCAGGCTAGTTGGGATAGATTCTCTGCTTTTGTGTTGTTTAGGGTAGGAAACGGCAAACATATCAGTTTTGGCATGAAGTTTGGTGTAGAGATAAAACATTGAAGGAGTTGTACCCAGAGTTATATTTGATTGCAGTGGAAAAGGATGCTTCAGTGCAATTTTATATTAACTTCCGAAGAGATAATAGAATTTTTTGTTGGAACCTTCAGTTCATTTGGGATTTACATCATTGGGTGCTACAAGGGGTGAATGTTGAGGCAGATTTCAGAAGGAAGTGAGAATTTTTTCTTTTGGAATCCGGATGGGAAAGGGAGGTTTAGTGCGTCTGCTCCTATTATGTATGTTCGACACATGTACCAGCCTCTCAGTTTCCTTGGTATAGAGTTGTAAGGTAACAAGTAAGGTGGCTTTTTTTATGGAAAGTAGCTTTGAATTTCATACCTACCTTGGATAATTTATTAAGAGGAAGATGTTGGTTATTAATAGATGTATAATGTGCAAGTGCAGTTGTTATAGAGTTGCTAATTATTTTTTTCTTTAGCACTTCAGCGTTTGGAGTATCATGATTTATGGGTGATGCCGGGTTGAGTTATGGAGTTGCTAATTATGTGGAGAGGAGTGTTTGGCTGTCATTGAAACAGGGTTGTTTGGCAAGCCACCCCTCAATGCATCCTATGGACCATTCCAGGATATTAAAAATAATTTTACGTATCTTGTACCTCTATTGTTGGTTTCTAAGATCTTATGAGTGTCCATTTGTAATTCTTTGAGAAAGCTCCCCTCTCTCAAGTGTTCCTTTTGTCTAATAATTTTTTCTTACTTAAGAGAAAAAAATTCCTTCTTTACCACTTGTAGCCACACAATTTTAGGCCCTCAAGCTCCAAACTAGGTAGCTCAAATAACTCAAAACAGGTTTTTGCTCAAACTCCAAACTAGGTAAGAATTTTAATAATTCTTTTAATGATTATCATTTTATAGTATATGTTAGACATTCAAATCAGAAAATTGAAAATATAAGGTGGGGGGCCAAGGGTTATTATCATAGAATCTGTTTAATGGTCTAGATTGTTTGGGTAATGGTCTAGTTCATTTGGTTATGAAGGAGAACAATGTAGTTCTAGGCACATGTTTGTAACAGAAGTTGACTTTTACCAAAATCAGACAACTTAGGAAACCAGGGTACACAATGGGATTGATTACGTATAAAAACTGAAAGGTTTAGGATTTGGATTATTGAGGAAAGGATGGGAATAGAGTTTTCTCATCTTATGAAAAGGCAACCATTGAACGCTCCCCATAACTTGACCCATCAATCCATGATATCAAGCTCTTTAAAAGAACTATTCTTTGCAACTTCATGCAACACTTGGTTATTGACTATCATACATAATAGATTGTAAATGGCAATAACAACTAGATGTCCACCTTTCTCAACAGCTGCACAGTCTTTCAGCAATCTGACATGGAGTGGAAGAAGGATAGAATGAGAAGTCATCAACCATCACTTGTTAAGTAATCCTAACCCAATGAGACATTGGACAGAATCGTGACTTCTAAAGGAACTCTTCTCTCTCTCTCTCTCTCTCTCTCTCTCTCTCTCCTCAGGTGAATGACTCCTAAAGGAACTGTCAACCTTTTGTAAGTTGTAACCTGAAATTCCAGTCACTTCTATATCATAAACAGGACTACATTGCCTCCACAAGACACAATCACTCTCATGAAACCTTTTAATTTGGCCTTTCAAAATGAAATTGAGGGTAAAATCGTTCTTTACAAAAAGTCATAAAAGGAAGAGAATGACATAATTATACTACATACCTGTTTAACTGATTTATGAGTATACAGACCAAGAAATGAGGATTTTTTTTTTTTTTTTTTTTTTTTTTTTGGACAAGTTAAATTTCATTGATTAAACAAAAAGAGTGCCACCTGTACAAATTTTAAACACGAAAAGTACAAAAATCAAGAAAATCAGGCAAAGTAGCTAAAGAAAAAACACCCGAAGCATTGACACTCACAAACAAAGTCTTGAAAAATAAAAGATTCAGGTCAAGAACAAATCTTCGCACCCCTCAAATATCTGATTAGTAATAATTAAAGATACAACATAAGCAAATCATAACTTGGTCAATGTTATCAAATATCCTGGACAAATCATCAATCTACCTCACTCTCTTAGTTTTTTTTTTTAATTTTTTAATAATAATAAGTTAGTCAAAAGATTCATATTCACATAAAAAAAAATATATATATATCAAGACACCCAAGTTAATAAAGTTATCATTTAAACACTCTAGGGATTCAATTCAACCAATGGACACATAAATATGACAACGCACAAAGGAGCAATTAACTTACACTCGCCAAATCCTATATAATCCAATACAAATTAACACACATTTTCACAACATGCAGAAACAAACTGATCAAGCTATAAAAAAAAATAAATAAAAAAACAAAAACCCACTTTACCAAGAAAAACAAAATACAAAACACCCCAAAATAACCAAAAATTCCAAACACAGCATTTCCATGCAAAACCATCCAATCAGAGTTCAGAGCTTACCATTTCAGAAATCTTAGCCACAGTAAAGAATCACTGTTCACTTCCGTCTTTGTCGTCTCCAATAATACTCCTCACCTTTACTACGTCGTTTTGGGCATAAAAAAAATCCCACAAACCACGCAACTGTAAAATCCTTTCTAATTCAATCTGCACACAACAGCAAAACCTAGCACTTTCAAAACCGAAAAATCGAGCTCTGATCAAACACAACATGCAGAAAATGATCCAAACAGAGCAAAACGCAGCGTTTTAGAGCAATACAAAGGGCAAAACGATCAAAGTGATTTTTTTTTTTTAAAGAAACGTATACATACACATATATACACGTATATATAGGCATTAGAGAAACGGCAATGGTGGTTGAAGTTTCGAAATTGAGACGAATGAGAGAGTTTCTGAATGGAACTACCTTTGCCGGAGAGATCGCCTGAGGTTTTTTTCCGGCGGAGACACATGCCGGAGAGATAAGCACATAAATAAATAAAAAAAGCAGTGCTTTGGATATGTGTGTGAGTGTGACTGTGACTGTGACTGTGAGCGAGCTCGGGTATTTAACTGTGACTAGAAACGTGCTAGTGTGTGTCTCTATGCCCATTGCCATATATGGACTCGCTCGTCTTGACCGTACACGTGGCGATTCTGTGGGTCCACGGTATTTAATGGCCGGGGGACTATGTGGGGACATGGAATCTTGGCCGTTCCGAAAAGTTGCCATTCGTGGAGATTGGGTGCATCTCAACGTACTGTAATAAAGCCTCGTCATACGAGGTTGAAGTGCCACGTGGTGGGCTTTTATAGGCTCGTACATGTGCGTCTATTCTTCCTTACCGACTGGGGTTGTTGATTATCCAGTGTGGCCAACGCATGGAGCGCCTCAATGAGCCCCAAAATTATGGATTTGGTATCTATTTAAGGGTTGGATGCATTTCCAAATAAATGCAAGGTTATATATTATTGTGGTTAAACTAAACTAGAGTTATATATTAAGTCTCTTACTCAAACCATAGTTAAATGAGCTGGCATAATCTAGACCCTACGTTTATTTGAAAATGCATCTTGACTTTTAGATAGACACTTTTCATTTGACTCTAACATTAAGATATTAAGAAAGTTTAGATTTCAAGCTGCACAATAATTTTATGAGGTGGCATATTGTGATTGATATACACTATTCAAGTTTTTCATAAGTTTTTGCCCAAAAAAAAAAATTTGTCATAAGTTTCAAAGTACACAGTAATTTTAAGAAGTGGTGTATTTGAGATTGATGGGTATGATAGATGCTTTATTTGTTAAGATGATGCTTAGAAAGGACTACTAGACACCACCAACGATTAGTGTACTGAAAACAAACTATGACTATGCAAATTTTGAGATTTCAAATGAAGCGGGGCTAGGAGTGGCAATTAGAACCCATATGAGGGGCTGGTGATGGCTACTCAAAGTCAAAAAAACACTCACTCATCCTCAATTGATATGGTTTATTTGTCAAGATGATGCTTAGAAAGGACTGCTAAACACCACCAACGATTAGTGTACTGAAAACAAACTATGACTGTGCAAATTTTGAGGTTTCAAATGAAGCGGGGCTAGGAGTGGCAATTAGAACCCATGTGAGGGGCTGGTGATGGCTACTCAAAGTCAAAAAAACACTCACTCGTCCTCAATTGATATGGTGGAGGCATTGGCGGCAAGAAAAACTATTTTATTTACCACAAAATTGGGTTCTAAGAGACCTGTTTTCAAGAATGATTCAATTAATATTGATAATGCTTTTAGAAAGGAAACATACCAATTGTCATAATTTGGTCACATAATTAAGGATGCAAAGCGGTTAGCAAAATAGATAAAAAGTTTTTTTTTTTTGTTCATGTTTGTCGAGAAGGAAACAATGTCATTCATGTCCTTGCCCAAAGATGTAATTTAATTTTACTGTATAGATGAAAGATGTTCTACCAAATAATGATGTACTAGTTAGCGAGTTGGGATGACTCCTATAAAATAAAATAAAAAATCTAAAGAGGGGTTTGTTTTTGTCTTTTGAGAGAGAGAGAGAGAGAGAGAGAGGAAGCATCCATTGAATTAAAAGAGTTGTATTGTACCATTTGAGCAATTTAAAATCCAACCATTGGGCAGCTAGATATGAAATTAATTTCAATATTGCACTCAAAGAATTGCTCGGTGATGGGTATTATAGTAAATCAGCAAGTCCCAGCTTGGCACAAATGTGAAAGCATGTTTATGCATCAGCCATCATCAAGATTGAGACCCATCGGCCAGTTGATCAAAATGTATCTTTTCTTCTTTTTTTTTTTTTTTGGCGGCTGTAGATAGATTTCATTATCAGAAACCATGTGCATGACAACACTACTCCTAGGACTTGTATAAAAATGTATAGTTGCCAATTTGAATTTTTTCTTTGCTATCCTATGATTTGCTATTTGAAGCATCACTCTGAGTCTTAGGTGACAAAGTATGCATTTAAAATTATGTACCTAATAAAAAAATGAGGCTTAGGAAATACTGTGTTTTGACCTGCTTAAAAAGCAAATTAGCCGGTTTCAATACAAAAAAAGTATATTGGCCAATAATGAATAAACATACCACAGAAAGGCAAAGTAGCTATTATAATTATTAGTTTGTTTGTTGAGAGTAATAGTTATTATTACATAGTTGCGAATCTAGCAAATAATCTATACACAATTATCAAAAAAAATCTATACACAAATTTTTTTTAAAAGGGTACATTAGCAATTTTTTTTAAAACTATGATAAAAGTTCAATCTATAACATCCACTTTATGATAAATACTCTTTATCATTAAGTCAAAGCACTGACCATTTTTTTTTTTTAAAGTGGGATTTAAACCCTAAATTTCCTATTCGACAACGAGAAACTATATCAATTAAGTTGACTAGAATTCACAATACTTTATATTTTCCCTATTGTCTACACAAAATTTAATGTCATTTAAAATTAGAAAGGAACAAAAAAAAAAAAAAAAAAAAAAAATCAAAACCTTGGTTCTAGTTTGAAAGTGTGTACGTCATTCAATTAAGGTTCCGACTTTCATGAACTTCATAATTATCCGTTACATTATAAAAAGCTATGAGGTTAAAAAAAATTTGAGAAGAAAACATAGAATGGTATTATTTTATCTTTATTATTATTTATCTTGTGATGATCATTCCACACTTATAAGTGCTTGTGAGATGTGGAGAGAGAGAGAGCAAAGCCCTAGTTTAAGTTTCCAAAGGGAAACTTCACACAAATATACTTAAATTAAGTTAGAGTAATATTCAGTCTCAGATATAAATAATATTAACAATAATAAAAATAGTAATCACATCGCTATTTTTTAATTAAATTTTAAATGCAAGACTCATTTAGTAAAATTTCCAAAGCTAAATTTTATTGGGGTTTAACTTAATATAGAACCTCAATCTTACATAGTTTGTATAATTGATTATTTAATGTCGTAGACTGTAAGAAGAAATTTATGAAATTTGTACTTCATTATTTACTTTATAATTTATAAAATTATTTATATTGATCATAAAGAAACCAAAAATTGATAATTGACTTATCAGTTATACACCAAGAGGAAGTATATAAGGATGTATATGACTATTAATTCAATACCAATTTAATTAATTAGAACCCACAAAACCAATAACCCTAAAGAAAGAAAGAGAAAAAAATTCTTTTTCTTTGGGTAAAAAATATTATGGTGTTTATAAAGAAAACATAGAAGGGTATTTATCATTCCTCCTTCATGTCTCTTCATATCTATTTATAACAGTAATCACATCCCCGTTTATTAATTATCATATGCAACACTTATTTAGTAAAATTTCCAAAGCTAAATTTTATAGGAGTTTAACTTAATCTACCACCACAATCTTACATAGTTAATGGCGTAAATTGCAAAAAGAAATTTATGAAACTTGTTCTTCATTATTTACTTCAAAATTTTTAAAACAATTTCTTTTGATCATAAAGAAACCAAAAAATGATAATTTAATAAACAAGTTAAACACCAAGAGGAAGAATACAAGGATGTATATTTACTCTTATTAATTCCAACCGAAAATATAAACTTAGACCCCATAATTAAGAAAGAAAGATATATAGAAAAAGCCATTAGAGTTTTTGCTCATATTTTGGGCCTGAGTAATCCCAAAAGTTTATACATGAGCTAACCATAGAAAGAGAAGTACAACCCATTGTTATGGACTAAAAACAAAAGAATGGGCCATCATAGAGAAGAAAAACTTAACCTCAAAAGCATGGGATGAGGTTTAGCAAATCCCAAAGAAAAAACAAAAGTCCTAGTTTTTTTTATATGAAACAGAATGACATATTTAATGAACTTATTTGTAAAGACCACTTCGTTGACAGGCCCACTTTCGAGCTTTAAGCAAGTGATCATTATCCCCCTATAGGCCCATACAAGGAGAAAAGGGCTAATCACGTTGGGCATTTTCCGAATTGACTAAATAAAATGAAACGTAAGCATTGTATATTTATATATATTTATATAATGCTTGATTCTCAAAGAAATGTATAAAATGCTTTTGTTAAAGAGTAAATTTCAGTAATAAAAGTGTTTCGGATGACATAGGTTTGAAATTTCATATATATATATATATATATATATATATATAGAGAGAGAGAGAGAGAGAGAGAGAGGTTCAAGTTACACCTGGTGTAATTTTACAAGAGTTACACCCTTTTTTAGACCGTAAGTTTTTATTAGATCTAATGGTTAAAAAATGTCAACTGTCCATGTCATTATTAAACATTTATTACTTGTCACACGAACTAACCAAATTAATGATAGAAAATATTATAGGCGTAAATGCACTTTTAGTCCCTACATTTTGATGTTTTTCTATTTTAGTCTCTACATTTTAATTTTACCACTTTTAGTCCCTAATTCCATTAATGCGTTCCATTTTGGTCTTTTCCGTCAGTCAATCGACGGAAATAGCTGAGGTGGCAGTCGGAGGAATTAAAATATTATAAAAAATGCCACATCAGCATCTATTTTTTTAATAAATAATTTTTCAATTTTAACTGAATAAAAAAAGAAAATTTAAAAACAGAAACTCAAATTTTAAAAAAACAAAGAACACAAACCCAGAAAATCAAACCCAAGAACACGAATTCAAAATTAAACTCATTGAATCAACTTCCTTTCCCACTTAAAATCAAATCAATAATGCAATAAAATTTGACAAAAGAACAAAGACCAATGCTGAAAGACCCATGCTAATCGAAAACCCATCAGTTTTTCTCGTTCTTTCCCAAAGATTCATAGCCAAAATCATAAAATCAAAGAAAACCTAGAAATCTCAAAAACTCAGAAACCCAAAAACTCAAACAAAACCCAGTTTATTTCAAACAATCAACAACAAAATCAACCAACCTAGCCAACTCGGCTCATTGAATCAAACAAACACACAAACCCAGAAAAACCCAGCTAGTTCACTCACTCAAACTGAACTGAACTAAAGAAAAAATGTCAATAACCTGGCTGTTTCTCCGAAGAAGCTTACACAACGACCAAACAGAGGAAAAAATAGCAGAGCAATATACAACAATCTAAATCAAGGAAACCCAAAATCCCAATTTAGTTTCTTTTTCTTTCCCCACAATTCCCCAACTACCAAGCAGGGGAAAATAAGAGCAGAGCAATATCCAATAATCTAAATTGAGCCCCTCCCAAAATTCGAGGCTGTCGATGACGATTCTGGGCACGAAAATGACCGGATGCTGCGCCATTAACCCTTCCTTCCTCAATTTGACGCCGGGAGGATTAGGAAACGGTCCCGTTATCACTTCCGTTACATACTGAGGAAACGAAGCTGGCATTGCATTGTACACAAATAGCAAGAACCACTAGATCGAGCATATGCTCTCAAACCCTAGCTTCACTCACTTTGACGAAACGGTGTCGTTCTTCGTCGACTACTTCGGCCGCCGCAAGGACTTCAAGGCCATCAACGAGCTCCTTTCCTCTTCTTGTCTCTCACTGTCGCTCAGGCCTAATTCGGATTTGATTTTTTTTTTTTTTTGGCATTTTTTTGGTTTCATTTTTTGGGTTTGGGTATTTGATTTTCGGGTTTGATTTTCTGGGTTGGGTATTTTTTGGGTTTGATTTCTTCCGTTTTCAGCTTCTTTTTCTTCGATTTGATTCTACTTTACATTTCTGTGCTCGGATTAGATCTGTGTGTATCAGTATTTGAGTTTGAGTTTGAGATGAGAGAATAGAGTTTGAGTTTGAGTTTGAGATGATTTTTTAAATTCTGTTTTAATTTATGTGAATTTAGTTTTTAATTTAGTTTTTATTTTTATTATTTAGTTAAAATTAATAAATTAATTTTTTAAATTTATATGCTGATGTGCCATGGGTGATGTGGCATTTTTTATAATATTTTAATTCATCCGGCTGCCATCTCTGCTATTTCTGTCAGTTGACTGATAAAAAGAACCAAAATGGAACGTGTTAATTGAATTAGAGACTAAAAGTGGTAAAATTAGAATGTAGGGACTAAAACGGAAAAAAAGGCTAAAACATAGGGACTAAAAGTGCATTTACGCCAATATTATATTACTATTTTTTGCTATTCTCTCCCTCAAACTTGTGTGAACCCATCACCTCTCTCTCTCTCTCTCAAACTTGTGTAAACCCATCACCCATCAGGTTTCATGGTCACCCTCTTAATGAAACCTTTTTTTTTTTTTTTTTATAACAGCTTGTTGGTGAATTTGTTTAATGAATCAAGTTATTTGATATACGACTAATTTCTATATTTACAAAGATGAAATCATGGAGTTTGGAAGAGGCATGATTTGTTTTATTTTAGTAATTAATTTTGGCACTAATAGGGACAAAAGTAAAATCTGATCCTTTAATTTTAGCAATCGTGGTTTATGTTTAATATAAATTGAGGATAAACACTGATCCTTTGATTTTTTGAGAGAATGATAAATATGATCCTAAGATAGTGTTTTATTTCTTAGAAACCTAGATATTGATGAAAATATCTAGGTTCACAAGTGTGTTTATCCGAGAAAAAAAAAACAAGAAAAACAAAAACAAGAACAAAAAAAGAAAAAAAAAAGAAAGAAGAACTGTAGAAGAAGAAATGAAAAAATTAGACAAACAGTCATTAATACTTAGATATCCTCTAAAATCTAAAATTTAGCATTAATGACTCCATATTAATGGCATGAGAAGTAGTGATTTATTACCGTTAGATCTAACAGAAATCTACGGTGTAAAATAGGTGTAATTCTTGTGAAGTGACACCAAGTGTAACTTGACTCATCTATATATATGTATGAGATGGGTAACTTTAAGTAATATTACATCACTCAATATTTTTTAATTAGATACGAATTTTGACAAATCCACCATTAGATTACATTATTTTCATATATTCTTCATGCTTGCAAAATTTAAAAATGAACAAAGATTAATAATCATGTCATCAATTAATTGTTTGAATTCAAGTTTTTGTAATTTAAAATAATGAATAGAAGATGAATTTATGGATCGAATGGTAAATTACATCCAATTGATATGAAAATTGGCATGTATGTTAAGAACATATAGAACGTGTAATTAAACGGTGGAATTATCAAAATATAATTTCTACAATAAGCTATTGGGTGGTTCAACATTGTCTAAAGTTACACCAGGTGTAACTTGAACCCAAATATATATATATATATATATATATATATATATATATTAATTCAAGTCATTCCACATAAGCTTTTTTTAGTCACAATATTAAGAGCACTATCATTAAGTGTACCAATTGCCAAATATTTGGCATTTGGCACACCAAACACCAAAAACCAACCATCATCAGGAATTCCAAATCTCAAAAAATTTGCCAAATAGCTACAGTACCGTCTCAAATATGAGACAATATAGACATCAATGCCAAAAATATTTTGGCTTATTTAGTTAGTTTTTCCCTCTCCTCCCATAAGATATCTCTCTCTTCGTCTGCAACACAGCTCTCCCTCTCCTCTTTGGTCTCCATCTCTCTTGCTCCCTATTTCTTTCTCACTTTCATTTTTTTTTTCTCTCACTTTCTTCCTCTCTCTTCCTCACTCTACTCTGCTACACTTTAAGCCGCTGTCATGCCGCCGAGTTACGAGTTCAAGCCGCAGCCGTGCCGCCGATCTCGCCTAGAGCCACCACCCGCCGATCTTAACTGGAGTTGCTGATCTCTCATCTCTCCACACCTCGCTCTCTCTCTCTCTCTCTCTCTCTCTCTCTCTTGGTGATTGTGGCAATGTTTCTAATGGTGGTTGGCTGATTTTGGTTGAAGTTGGTGGGTTGATCGGGTTGTGGGTGTGAGATTTGGGATGGTCTCAAATTGGGTTGTGGTGGTTGATGTTGTGCTTTTTTTTTTTTGGGTGTAGGGGCTAATATTTGTTGTAATGTTTGTTTGAGTTTTCTTTTTTGGTAGCAATGGCTGATATTGGTGGTCAGTGATTGATTTTGTGGGGATGGTTGGTGGTTATGGGTTGTGGCGGTTGATCTGTGGGTGGTGGAGGATTTTGTGTATATATATATATATATTTGTAAAAGTTTTTTTAGATTATTTTAATGTGTTGGATATATTATTTTAATATGTTAAAATGATAAAATAAGCTTTTTGTGTCAAAATGACATTTTTTATAAGAGAGCTGATGAGAATGCTCTAATGATCTTTCATATGTCTTCAGTATCTATATACCAGATATAAAAGCACATTCTATATTTCTTAATTTTTAGATTGTTATATCATTTCAAATCTAAGGATTTTAAAGGTTTAAAATTTTTGGTGGATTTATCAAATCTAAATCCTTAACCTTTTTTAAAGCATCCAAACAAGATATTTGGAATTTAATACTCAAATCTAAATCTGCATGTCCAAATCTTGCCACTCAAACATACCACTAAGTCACAAAAAAATACCAAAATACCATTAAATAATTCCAAATGAGTTAAACATTAAAAGAGGATTGTTTTATCGGTAAGTAAAATAGGGTTCATTGTACCTTTATATATATATATATATATATATATATATATATTCTAGTTAGACTAGTTGTAACTTCTGGGAATATTACACCTCTTTCTTTTTTATTAGATGTGTATTTTGGCAAATTTATTATTAGAATTTAGATTACTTTTTTTTCTTATAATTATATGATTGTAACATTTTAAGATAATCAAAGATTAATCAAAATATCATATATAAAATGCCTAAATTTTAAAGTTTTTATTTTAAAATTATACACAAAACATGAGTTCATTTATCAAAATAATAAATAATATCCAATTAAGATTAACATAAAGTTTGATTCGCGTGTTAAAGATAATTAAAACATGCAATTCAAAAATAAGATTTTTAAATTCTAATTCAATTAAAATCTATTGGGTGGTATAACATTCAAAAAAAGTTACACTTCTTTTTTCTTAAGAATCATAAAGTTACACTAGTGTAACTTATTCCTGTCACTATATACATATAAAGGTTCTCTAAGTAAAGCATATGCTATATATCTCTAAGTCATTATTAGCTAAAAATAAGAAATTCACATAAATTAAGATTAAACTTTTTTTTTTAAATAATTCCATATGAATTATAAAACATTTGATACACTATATGAGAGTTGTGAAATTATATGATAATCAATCATTTAGCCATTGTTGTCAAAGTATTTACAATAAAACTAGTCACTAATACATGCTATGCACGAGAACTTATCTATTTTTGAGGTAGACTAAAAATAATTTTATAAAATCTTAAATTGATTAAGAAACTACACTATTACATGATTTTCCCTTCTATGATTTCAATTTATGTTACAATTTAATGAAGAAGCTATGACTTACAAAAAATTTGACTTAAAAATTCAGATATTAAAAAATCAAATGATTCACTACTTAGAAATTATTGAAACAAGACAAAATATATATGACTAAAAAATAGAAAAATATAAGAAAAAGATTGGGTTATATTCAAAAAAATAATCCATGGCTATAAGTTTGCACTCTATCATAAAATATCACGTTAGTGAAGTAGAGAGATAATAATAATAATAATAACTAGTCGCTAACCCATGCGATGCACGGGAAAGCTAGTGTATAAAGATGTAAGCTATTTTTTTTCTCTTCCTCTTTGCTTTTACATTAGGATTCCAGCTTTATAGCTTCCTATCCTTGATATGAAATATTAATCTTGATATGAAACATTAATTTACATAATAAATTACAGAAATCAAACATAAGTTTGAAATAAATTGAAGAATTAAATCTTTAACATCCTCAATTATCCATAAAATGTATGAAACACAAATTTAAAGAACTACTAAAGTATATTTAAAATAAATTGAAAGACAACTTAAAAGTGTTTTTTGTATTTTCTTCCTTTGTTGCTTCATAGTAGTCACTGAATGTATCCTTTTGTTTTCCTTGAATTGTCACTTGTGGTTTGAATTGCTTTGGCATTTGTACTATTGGTTGGTTATTTTCCACCAGCCTGTTATATTACATAAAAATATTAGACATAGTATTGTGGAGATGGTAATACATTAAAAATGTGAATCTAAATCAAAATAAACTCTTGTTCCACTTGTTGACAATAAGTTATACTTTCCTACAATGCACGGGATTCATTAAAAAAAAAAAACAATTATCTATATATAAACTTGAGAGATGCTATCTCCACAACATTTTTACAATATTTTTACAACAAATCATAGGTGGTTAGTTGTTATTGGTTCAAATTTGAACCTAATACTAAGATTACTATTTTGCCCCAACAATAACAACCAGTAACAACCTGCCACTTACGATTTGTTGTAAAAATGTTGTGAAAATATTGTGAATTATATCTGTGGTACAATAATGAATACACTGATGTATATATGACATTGTACAATTCAGCACTCAGCTTGAAATGCAGTGACCCTTTCTTTCTTCCAATGTAAACGCACTGCATCTTAGGACTGGCAAAGCCAATTAAATTGACCTTATTAAACACTTTCGTACCATCACAAAAAGGCCATTCATGCATAAAATGAAATGGTCGACTTTGAAACTGAAAAGATGAGCTGGAGAATTGAGATTGTTAATTTCAGGCCCATCAGTGGACCCTCCTATCACATGTAATTGTTGGACACTTCTTAAGTAAGGAGGGTATGGACAATGCATAGAACACATGACATTATAGCTTCAATATTTATAGATTCAATTTATTTACAGAGGATCCATTGTCTCTTGAAGACTTGAAGTGCTAGCTAGAAGTTAGGATAGCTACATCTCATTTTATTCTAAGATTTTCGTAGGTCATTTATGGCATGCAACAAAGGGCTTATGCAACTGCAGCAGGATTTGAAACACATTGAATTTCGATCAAATATTCATACTTATAACAGTAGAGTAATAACCGTCTGTCAGCCATCAATATAACAAAGTTTATGTTGGATATTTAGTTAGATTTCCTAGCAAATAGAAATGAAAGACAATATGTTTAAAACAGGGCATTCCCATCACAATTAAAGACCTAAAATAAACTTAAAATCTCAAGTAACCAACACCCAATCATACATAAATTACAATAAGAATTCAGACATTGGCAGCCATGTATGAACCTAGATAAGAATTCACAAAATTAAATCCAATAACCCGATTATTGGAAGCACCTATCCAAAGCTACACGCAGTAGTTATAATGATATCACGAATGTGCAAAGACTAAATTACCAAAGCCAGCCGGGAATATTATATGTAAAACGGTACTTGTGTTCTGATATTTTCATACCCTAACACTATCAACTACTAATATTTTATATGGCAAATACTTCTGATATAAAATAAACTTCAAAATCCCAATAGAGCCACATTATTGCATAAACAATTTAGATTAAACTTAATAAACCAATAATGATATAAAAAAGACCCCCACAGATACACACAGTCTACTCCAACCCTGCCCTAAACAAAAAATCTATAGGGAATTCAATAATTAAATAGAAAATGATGAACTGAATCTAAGTTTCCAATCAGTCATACAACTTCTTAATTGGATGCTTACATAGTAGTTCAGTCAAAATTCTTTGTATTTCAAACAATGTCTTATACGAATTAAGAAACTCCAACCAAGGCTACTAAATCTCCAACCAAATAGAAAAAGGAATTAAAATACAAAATAAGAAAATGTGAGAACCTGAGAGGAGGAGGATATAGTATATGTATACTCATGGATTGTCACACCATCTTAACCATCATGGGGCAGCATTGAAGTTTTATAAGTCAAACCACATACTGAGTAACCCCTTCCTGAAATTTGATATATATTAGAACCACATGCAGAGCCAAACTACAGGTTTACAAATATCCTCATACTCAACTGCTTTGAATTTCAAATTCACAAATAATAATAAAAATTTCCAACCAAATTCAAAATTATAAAACTACAAAATACAATCAACTCTAGAATACAAACCAAATTCAGAATTATAAAGCAAGAAATAAAAATTTCATCAACACATTTTTAATTCCCTATTTCTCTATAATGAAGAGGCAGAAGGCTGGCATTTTAGGTAGCCAAATAATTATTCAACCAAATAGATGATTAAGCTAAGGTAAATCGGATATGCAAAAAAAACCTAAATAGAAAATAAAGCAGAACTTGAAGATAAAGCAAAACCTGTAGGAATGTTGGCAGATTTTGAGGGTTGGGAGGCTCTTCAATACTATCTCCACTACAAAACCCATTCATATCCACAATTGACAGATTTTGATTTTCTATTAGTGTTTCCCTGACTTCAACAAAAAAGAATAGAGAGGAAAAAAGGGTTAGGAATTGAAATCCCTAAATTAACAGAAAACCTAATTGAGGACAATAGGAAAAGAGATTAGTCATAGATTGATTGAGAAATACCTAGAGAGAATGATTTGATATGGCGGCCGGGTCGGAGATTGAAAACAGTGGCAAGCTTAGGTCTACGTTTGAGAGAGGAACACCCATGGTCGTGCTTGGGTTAGCGTTTGAGAGAGGATAGATAACAATCTTTCGCTTGATTTGTTGTTTCTTCGTTGATTCTTTAGTCTTCTAGCAAAATAGGTTTGTTTCAGGAGTTTTATTGGGTTTTCTTTTGGGGAAGAAAGAGAGGTTTTTTAATTAGGTTTGTTTCAGGAGTTTTATCAGGTTTGCTTTTGGGGAAGAAAGAGAGGTTTTTTTAATTAGTTTATTAATTTCAAAATCAATTTTAAAATCAGGTCTCATATTGTGTCCTGATCAACTTGAAGTTTGATATCTACGGCCCACTATTAGATAATTAATAGTTTATTAATTATTAAGAAAATATAAATAAAAAATGTTGATGTGGAAAATTGTGGAAAGAGTAGAGTTTCGGTTATATGTATATATATATATATATATATAAATTTGTTTCAGGAGTTTTATCAGGTTTTCTTTTGGGGAAGAAAGAGAGGTTTTTTTAATTAGTTTATTAATTTAAAATCAAGGCTCATATTGTGTCCTGATCAACTTGAAGTACTAAAAAAATTTCAAATACTAAAAAAAATAACTCAAAAATTTAGATATTAGAACTTCTGAAATACCAAAAAATATTAAAGAATTAGATGATTCACTGCTTAGAAATTATTGAAACAAAATAAAATATATATGACTAAATAATAGATAAGTATAAAAGAAATATGGGTTACATTTAAAAGAATAATTTCAATTATTGCAAGCTTTTTTATCGTGTAAAAAATGGTTAAAGAGAGTTTGGTGGTTCATGTACGAAAATTAATTTTTTAAAAAAATACATGAAAAGTCATAAAATAAATTTTTTTTTTAACAAAGTAGAGGAGAAGAAAATAACATAAGAAGAGCTCATACCTCTACTCGATTTTAAAAAAAAAAAAATTTATTGGGGTTTGCATTACTTTTATAGTGTTCATGATTACCTCACAAATTTTGAGATAAATTATTAACATTTGAGTTTGAATTTAAGTTGGACTTATTAGAGAGATAAAGTTTCACTCTTTATTAAGTTTGGATTAAACAAAAATAATTTTGTTTAAAAAAAATGATGAGTTTGAGTTTAAGTTAGATTAGTTAGAAAGATAGAGTTTCACTCTTTATTAAGTTTGGACTAAAAAAAATAATTTTATTTAAATATTGTGTTGACGAAGAAAACTATGAGAGCTTTAGAAATTTCGGTTATATATATATATATATATATTGTAGGGTCAATGGGCCCACAAGTATGTATTGGGCCAAAGGCCCAATTCGAGGACACTAAATGACCCAATGATGTGGGAATATGGACTCAGAAGGTAGTGTTGATGGATAAAGAAACGGAGGCTGATCAAGGTCATCCCTGAAGGTTGTCTGAGGAAGAGTATTACCTCGGCTATTCAAAGCCGAGATAGGGAAGGGTTGTTCGATGTCCAAAGACAATATTCTAGGAAATCCTGTAAGTAAGGATAAGCATGGAAAGTATACAGAATAAGAATAACGGTTATGAAATATTCTAAATAAAGTTGCTACTACCGCTTTATATACTCTGCAGCTAAACATCTGGCCGTATTAATGGAGAGTTAATGCCTGAGCATCAGGTTTCAACTTTACAGCAACCTCCAAAGATTTCAGGAATTGGTTGATGGGACAAGTTTCCAAACCAGTAATCTGATCCATGCCTGGAAGATGGAGAAAGGAAGAAAGATGATATAAAAGGAAGAGAAGACTTTCAGGAGTGGGGATCAGAGAAAAAAGAGAGAGAGAATAAATACTGTTGACATTAAAATCAATATCTGTAACCTGTCTTTAAGAAAGAGAAATACAGGATCCAAAATCCTCAGCTTGAGTCCGAGGACAATTTTTATTATAAAGACTATCCCATTTATATGATGTTGCGATCTAACCCACCATCTTTGTTATTCAACATCACTAGAACCTAAGTTTCAAACCCACTTTCTACAAATTCACTGTATTCGACTTTTTGGGCCTATCCCACTCTTATTCTTGGGTTTGGGTACAAATTGTGTCCTTACATACATACATACATACATAAATATATATATATATATAATTTAAATATTGTGCTGATATGGGTTGTTTAAAAAAATGATGAGTTTAAATTTAAGTTGGATTTGTTAGAAAAATTAAGTTTGGACTAAATAAAAATAATTTTATTTAAATAAAATGATCATTTTATTTAAATATTGTGCCTACGTGGAAAATTGTGAGAGTTTCAGAAATTTCGGTTATATATATATATAGATTAATGTTATGTCCACAACATTTTTACAATATTTTCATAAAAAATCATAGGTACTTAGTTGTTATTGGTTAATTTTTCTTTTTGAGAAAAGTATTGGTTTAAATTTGAACTTACTATTAAGATTGTTTTTTTGCCCTAATAATAACAACCAGTAACAGTTTGCCACTTAGAATTTGTTATGAAAATATTGTGGACATAATATTTCTCTTAAAATTATTAACATAGTTTATTTTAAATAAAAATATATTACCAACTTCTTTAAAAAAATTAAAATACTACTCTAATAAATCTCAATTATTAAAAGTTTTAAGAAATTTAAAATGAGAATTATTTATTTAAACTATTTTATGCCTATTATAATTTTTTTTTTTTTGGTTTTAGTAAAAAATTGGTATTACACCTTGTGTTTTCACCATTGTTATTTTATTTTTATTATTTATTTTATTGTTGAGAAATTTTCTTAGATTGCATATAGTTTTTTATTAATCCATGAGTCAAACGAGCATAATACTATTTTTACATGAAAGGAGGACATGGGTCTTTTTTTATTTGGATAGCAGAGGACATGGATCATTATAGTAAAATTAGTGTAAATTACACCTTAAAGTTTGTGGGTTTTTAGATTTCATATCCTAGAGTTTCAAAATTTGTAATTTACCTCTTGAAATTATATTTTATTTTCATCAAACAACCCCTCCGTCCATATTTTTTACTAATTTCTATATAAACTTTCCATGCGTGTTTTGTTCATCCAATAAAATAATGCCATGTGGCATAATGAAAACTACATGACATTATTTAATTAAATGAATTAAACACGCACGACAAATTTATGTAACACTCTTTCTCAAAACAAAAAAAATTTATGTAGCACTTAATGAAAAATATGGACATAGGAGTTGTTGATGGAAACAAAATATAATTTTAGTATTTTATTTTATTATTTGATTTCTATTGTATTAATGAACATTTTTATTTAATTTATATATATATATATATATATATATGATACTTGTATAATACAACTATATAAGGATTCTTATCAAACAAGTAAACCATTTAATATACATGTATAAGTATAAGACTAATGCTAGTTCCAATTAATTAACATTGAGCGATAGGATGCAGGGGAAGTACTATTTGGATAAGGAGTATACGGATCATCTATCTCTCAAAGGGGTGTGTTACATCTTTAACATTTCACAATAAATTATAGGTAATTAGTTGTTATACTTTTCCACTTCACCAATAATAACTCATAACAACCTGCCACATAGAATTTGTTGGGAAAATATTTTAAAAATATTACGGACACAACATTTCTCATCTCTCAAAATCTAGCTACTTAAGGTAGAAGATGCTACAATATTTCAAACTAATTTAAAGAAAAAAATCTCAAAGAATCTTCCCTTTTTTTTCTTGGACATAGCAGAAGAAAATTATATATTTGTGGATAAGTGATAAACTTTGTTGAGGTTTCTTATGGAAGTCATGTTTAAAACTATTTCAAATTTATTTAAATGAAAAAAAATCCGAAAGAATCTTCCTTTTTTTTCCTTGGACATAGCAGAAGAAAATTATATATTTGTGGATAAGTGATAAACTTTGTCGAGGTTTCTTATGGAAGTCATGTTTGGAAACAAAGAAGTTTGTGCAATGAAAGTTCCACAACTTAACAATGGTTGACTGACACATACATACATTAGCATACAGTAGTATTAGTCTTTGTTAAACAACCTCGAGGTGAATTAGTTGAATAGCACCATTTATATACTTTATACAAAGAATCCAAATTCCAAAGGCACCCATTTCCAACTTGACGAAGCAAAGTCATCTCTTCACTTTCACAGAAATTATCTAACAACCCATTATAGCAACTCCATTAAAGATTGCTGATTTGTTTGTTTTTCTTTCTTAACGAGATAAATCTAATTATTTGTAGTGCAAATCTACAAGTTGTTCTTTGACACTCACTTATTATTACTAGGACCCGTATGGATTTGGCTATGTATGGCTAACATCGATAGTCCACGTCATGAAGATGACACAGAGACAATTAGGAAAGCAATATATTAATGCCCTAAGATTGTAAGACACGGAACTAGAACAGTTTACACGGTACGCCAAACTTTCCAACTCAAGTTTACATCAAATTCAACATCAAAATTATGGGTGAAAACGTGGAGTTTGATTTCACCACCAAAAGGAGAACAGGAGTATGTGTGTGTTCCCTCCACAAAAGCAAAACAAAGTGCAATAGAAAGATAATAACATTTCAACCCGTGAAAAACATGGAAAATTGATATCTATTTAAAATATATATATATATATATATAGAGGATTTGGAAGGCACTATGGGATTAAGATTTCCAAGATTTAGTCAAGGTTTGGAAATTAGCACATAACCCCACTACTTAGCAATCATTTTTTTTTACTTTTTTGGGTGCTATAATATGATTTTCCATGTGTTAGTTATTGATTATTCAAATTTAACCTCTAAAAAATAAATTAAATTTTTTTTTTTAATTTGATAATAAGAATTTATATCTCTATATATTAAGAGCATTCAGAAAGTTAGTTGTGACTTCAAAAAATGTCAAAAATATCTCTCATCTAATTAAATTATTCTTATTCTTAAAAATAAATAAAAAAAATAGGGTTAAAATTGTAATTGAAAAAAAGTAAAAAAAAAAAACAAAAAAACTATTAGAGAAACTTTTTTTTTTCTAAAAGTTAGCATTCTCTATTTAAATATGAGAAATCTCAAGCATGTTTGATACAATTTTTTCCCCCTAAAAACTAACAAATACTAAACCAGCAATTTACTTCATTTCAAATTTTAAATTTTAGTTTTTTTTTTTTTAATTTTTTATACAAGATAAAAATTCTATTATAATATAATTTAAGTGTATATGTGTGTAACTCCCTCTTGGAAACTTAAACTCCAACCCTTACCCCATACTCCACAAACATTTATACTTATGAAATTACCACACTAAAGGTACGCAGTGGTTAAATTTTAGTTTCTTAAAAATTTCTTTTTGTATAACCTCACTAACAATAGAAAAGTTCAAATTGAAAAATTACATTAAACTAAAAAAAAACCTCATTGCACATGCGGAGTGCATATGAAAAACACTCAAAGATGGTTTTATTCATTTCCTCGAAATGGGTTTATGATAAATTACTTCCTAATTGAAATTACTAGGATAGAACGTATCCTTAACGTTGAAGTATACAACAAAATTTGGGTCCCTTTTTAAGGAATTTAATTCATAGCAACCATTTTAATAATGAAGAATTTAATGGGTTTGTACAGATTTTTGTTGAGAACGCGGTTCTTGGTTTCTTGGATTAAGTCTGGCGCGCGCGCAATTGGCACAATTTCCCTTCGCTGACTCACGTTGCTGCTTGCTTGTGCACTAGGCTGGGTGCTTCCTTTTTCATACTTGACGGAATTAATAGGTACTAAGATTTGGATTCTTCTAGAAGTTGAAGATTCTCGGAAATGCTCACTTGAGGCTTTAACACTTAAGAGAGACTCGTTCTCAGTTCATTAGCTCAGCCTTGTGCTCATGCTTACGTTTTTACACATGTCAGTTTGTTCACACACAATCCACACCATATTTAATTTACTTCCCCAAAACCCTCATTAGTCACCTTGTTTTATCATGCAATTAACGAGGTTATTAGTGTCATTCTGAAATGTCAACTTTATCAAACAAGTCACACTCTTCAACTAACAAAAAATTTTCAACCAAAAAAAAAAAAACAAAAATTTACTAAAAAAAACCAGCCAACTCTATAAATATGAATTGCCCTTAGACTAGTTAAGTTTCATTCAGTTCTTTGTTTCAAACAATACCTACTTTTATTTTTCACACCAAAAATCCTGAAACCTTTTCAAACGTAACCTGATTTCTCAGAAAACCCAGTTTGTTTTGTGTCTTGTTTTCTGAGCCGTCATGAAGAGAGAGAGAGAGTTTGATCATAGTGTAACCATGGCAAACTGCTTGATGTTACTCTCTCGTGGGAGTGGAATTGAAGCTTTCTCCAACTCTCCTAGCCGTGTTTTTGAATGCAAAACATGTAACCGGCAGTTCCCATCGTTTCAAGCACTGGGTGGTCACCGAGCAAGTCACAAGAAGCCGAGGTTGATGGGAGGAGAGCATGGAAGCCTTGATTCACAGTCACAAGGCTCACCAACCAAGCCCAAAACACACGAGTGCTCAGTCTGTGGCCTTGAGTTTGCAATAGGCCAGGCTTTGGGGGGTCACATGAGGAGGCATAGGACAGCCTCGAATGAAAGCCAAGTCCCTTTGAATCTTACGGAAAACATGCAAGGTCCGCTAAGTTTCACTTCCTCGCAAGGCTCGGCGACTAGTCCTCTAAGTTTCACTTCCTCACAAGGCTTGTCGACTATTAATAATCGACGAGCCTTGTGTCTGGATCTGAACTTGACTCCTTTTGAGAATGACTTGGTGATTCTGAAGCTGAAGCCAGCACCCATGGTTGATTGCTTTTTGTAATCATCAGTTAAGCTAGCTTAATTAATTATGTATACATGATCAATGTTTTTTTTTAAGGGAATGATCAATGCTTTGTGCATGCTGTAGTTTACAAGCTATACCTTTGTTCATTTTTTGTTCAGAATAATCACACATCTATAGTTACATATATAATTTAGTCCAATTTTTTAGAAATTAGTATATATATTTATGTTTGAGACATAGAGAAGGAAGGCTGCCAAGTGTGGTTTACCCTAGAAAACACACACAAGAGCGATTGTAATACTTTGATGCAATACCCAGGTGCTAGTATAATAGAAGTGTGCTGAAATTTTATTACAAATTCGTAGAAGAAAATATATTTGGATCATTCTATAACAACAAATAATGGTTGATCTCTCATAGTTATCAGCTATGTATCATATGGTATATTATGAATTATTACAACTACTTTTTGTTTTGTTTTTTTTTTTTTTTTTTTTGATGAGAAAATATTACAACTATACTTGATCAATGATAAAAATAATTATTAGAAAATAAAAGAAATGCTTGATTGGATGGTCTGTGGGTCAATGATAATAAAAAAAATTAAGTAAATTAGTTAAGTACAAATTGTATGACTATAATTTTCTTCAAGAAGAGAAAACAATCACTTCTTGCTTTAACTAATTGAAATATCATTTTCATTACAATTTAATCAGTGCAATGTGATCTAAAAAGATTGTGTAGTGTCGTTCTCGGGCTAATACTTTGATATTATCTTATACCATCAAAATGTCAATTCAAAATTTTGAATTAAAATATGACAATTTGTGTTTTACATATATATATATATATATATAATATTTTGATAGTAATAAGGTGGATTTAAGCCATGGTTTTCCTTAGAATTTAACAATTTACCGAGTTAAGATTATCATTAATCACCCAAATAAAGTGTATTGGAAAAGAAAACTATATATATATATATACATTATAGCTTCTTGTTGTAGTACAAATCAATACTTCAATATAAAAAAAGGCCATTTAAATTTTTCCAGGTCGTGGTGATCTAGAAGAAAACTGAGTTTGAGTCTCCAAATCACAGTGCCGTGTGGATCATAATACTGACTTGCCAAAATAAATAAAAAAACGAAAGAAGAAGAAGATATCGTATGGTACATGTTTCAGTCAGTATCTTTAAAAGCTGGCGTAGACTATTTGATCTACTATAGGTGCAGTAAGCCCGAAGCACAAGTTTGTCATGTCCCATCCATGTGTGTCTCACAAGTAAAGATAGAATTGTGCGTGTTGGGCACAAGCAGCTTTGTCATGTCTCACACAATTGTATAGAAACTTCCCACCTATTGATCAGGATCAATGTGTTTTTGTTTTTATTTTTTAAAAAAACAATATAGTGTTAGAATAAATAAAATATAAATTACATCCAGGACGGGTACGAACGAATAAAGGAATGTGCCAGTTTTTTTTTTTTTCTTCCAAGAATTAGACAATGACTGCTATTCTTGGCAGTGGCTAAACCCATGCCTGCCTTGATATACATAAATAAATTTGAGTAGCACGGTTTTCTGGCTAACTAGCTGAGTTTACTTGGCTCATAAGATAATATAAATCGATAATATAATCACTATTGACTTTGCTTTGGTACTAGGAGAACATAAATAACAACATAATTGTCTTTATCACTATCATCACCACTAATAGCCTCAGCTTCACCGTCAGGCTCGTCATTGATTACTGAAAGCAAAGGGCGGAAATTTATATATATATATAATTGATAAATTAAATATTGCTAGTGGGTGAACAAGCTTAGCTCAAATCAAATCGAGTCTAAGGTCAAATTATTGGCTTGTGTCCAAAACTGCTAAACCACTTCTTAAATTCATTTAAAATATAGACAAAGGTCTTGCTCAATAACTTACACACAAAGTCACAAAATATTAAGTATTATTTCTCAACCAACAAAAATAAAAATAAAAGTATTTCCTTGTTATTTCTTAATTAATGCTTTGTCAAAATTTTCCTCCATTGTTATTGTTATAACGTTACTATAAACGAGCACCACTTTACACGATCAACAATTTTTTTCTCCTTTTTTTTTTTTTTTTTGGTCCTAGCTAGCCAGATTGGTAAACATAAATATAATATATACAACAATTTAAAGTTATTTGCACGCTACAACTTAGGCATTAATTAGTGCAAGACTGTACAATAAATTTTTATTTTTATTTTTTGAGAAGAAGACTGTACAACATGTTGTTCAAAGTTCAAACAGTTAACAGTTAGGCCGTAGAGATTCACAGGTAGCTGGCTTATAAACACAGTTGGTGCAACCGATTGTCGTATTTTTGACTAAATTCTGGTAAAAACTATATAGGTACCAGTTTGGACTCTATATGAAGCATTATTTGCTTCTTCTTCTTCTTCCTTTTTTGTTTTTGTTTTTGTTTTTTGTTTTTTGTTTTTTGTTTTTGTTCTTATCACATTCCGTTGCTTCTTAGTCAAGCTAAAAACAGAGTTGAGTCAGTTGACTTTCATAATTTCGCCATTAGATTTTACACTAGTTGAGAATTCGTAACTGGTAGCAGTATTCAAATTGAATTGAGATTTTAGAGTGTATATAAAATAATCAACGCATATCCTGTATCTATATCTATACAAACAGTAATTTAGAACACACAAGCATACGCATTTGCAGATGTATATATGTCTACTATTTAAGTACAAGCTTGGAAACTAATGGTTAGAAAGACTTAGAAGTAATATATATGGCACTGAATGAAAATCAAGTTATGAATTTTTTTTTTTTGCTTCTGTTTTTTCTTTTTTTTTTTATGGGATTTTATTTTTTTATTTATTTATAGGTACATACAACCATTGGAATATCGGTATTTGGAAAATATATCAAAAATCGATCTTAGGTGCTCTATAAATTTCTCTGGTACAAAACCCCAATAATGAAGTAAAAATTGAGAGTTCTTTGTGGTGAACCGTGAATCGCTAGTAGGTTAAACACTTTTAGTTACATCGTCCAATCACATGTATTCTTCTATTTTTTGTATTGTGTTTGTTACGTTTTTGTTTGGATCATCATCCGTGAGTTGTATATTACACATCGAAAAGTATAAATATTGCTCCACATCCACGTCAATTTGTGCAAAAACTTCTATTTATTTTATTTTATATAAAAGCCTATTTTTTATATTTTACATAACTACTTTTCAAAAACACTCACATTAAATTATTTATTTTACACTACATTTTAATAAAATGTTTCATTATCAATTTTTTATTAGTCTCTCAAATCATCTTTCTATGCGTATACGAATAAAAAAGCATTAAAAACTAAATTTGCACGTGAATAGTAATTATGTACATTTACCCATAGGATTATTGTATAAAAAAAAAGTGCAAATATACATATTTATAGATAGATTGACGTGAGGAGCTTTTAAAGTTAAATTTGTAAATTTGACACAATTTTTCTATAATCTATATATATATATATATATATATATATAACCGAAGCTCTGCTTGCTCCACAATTTTCCACGTCACCGCTATTTTTTTTTTTTTAGATTCTTTTTATTTTAGGTTTTATATCTTATATATTAATTATTTCTCTTCACCTTGTAATTATCTTATCAAGTGTTACAATAGTTTAGTTCAAGTAAAACTCTATTTTTTTTTTTTGATTCTTTTTATTTTAGGTTTATATCTTATATATTTATTATTTCTCTTCACCTTGTAATTATCTTATCAAGTGTTACAATAGTTTAGTTCAAGTAAAACTCTATTAGATATATGTATTGCTGCCTTCCTTATCTCTCACTCCAATCCAATCTCTTATCTACCTCAAAAACCAAATTGCTTTAGTCAATTGTAAACGTCACGCTTCTTTTCCTCCTCTATGAATTTTACTTCCTTTGTCTTTGGATTTATATCGGCATTTGTTTTTTCTGAACTTAAATTTGTTAAGATTCTCATTTTTTTTTTTCAGTCAATTTGTATTCTCTTTATATTTTCCCCCATTTTGCTTTTGGTTTAACATTTTGTACTATTATGGGTTAAAACAAAGTTATAATATATTTTGAGTCCCATGCATCGCACGGATTAGCGACTAGTATATATACATATATGAGTGCCCTAAGGTACTGCCCGTATTAATGTGTGTGGGAACTCAAATCTCAGCATAATATATAGATGTTACATGTGCAAAGTGCACACCTTTGAATAAGCCAAAAAAGTCATACCCAATAAATTAAGAAGACGTGTATATGAGTCAGTTTTCACCTACCCGGAATGGCATACAGATACAACCAAAAAGATGATTATCATGTAATCAAAGTAAGTGGTGACGATAAGAGAAAAGAGAATTTCCTTTTGGTTGCAGGAATTAGAGTACAAGTAACATAGCTAAAGCAAAATTGTTTAGGTGTGAAGCCGCGGCAGCAATCTCTCTCTTCCCTTGCGTTCATTATTTCCATTCTATCATTTTCCAAAACGTAATTTCCTTTGAATTTCACATAACATGTGTAACACAGACAGTCTTTTTTTAACCACTTCACTTTTAAAGTCCTCATCCTGTGTATCAAATCCATTCCACGTACTCAAATGCTTTATATGACACACAGAGAGATCTTAAGAACAAAGTCACAGAAAGGATCATAAAAGTCAGTATTTTTTGTCCACCATTAGTGCTATCAGATAATATATATGGTCCCGCAAGGAGCTGGTAGCTAGTGTGTCTTGACACTGCTGGCGAGGAATATAAATTGACTTGAGATTGTATGACCAAGACAGTTGCATGAACTAGGCCATGCCATTTGCAATTTTGTGTGAACATTTAGCCATTTTACCAAGACACATATCTAGATATTGTAGTTTTGCCCCTAATCACGGACACTAACTTATCAAACTCCGTGGACCCCAAAAATTAATTGATATCTTGAACTGATAATAAGGATAAAGTTTGAATACAAATTTAGCCGTAGTTAATTTTCACTAAAAAAATTAATATTGTTACATATTTTGAAAATCTAACTGTAAAATTGCATATTCTTTATGTTCTTAATATGTATGTCAAATTTTATGCCAATTAGATGTTATTTACTATTTGATTCATAAACTTATTTTTTACGCATACTTTTAGACTATAAAAACTTAAAATTTAAATATTTTATTAATAACATAACTATTGATCTTTGATCCTCTGAAAATTTTGCAAGCATGGATAATATAAGAAGAAAATGCAACCAGTGCTAGATTTATTAAAATTCATATTCAATAAAAAAGATATTGAATAAGTTGTAGGCATTAGGTACAATTAAGTTTATAGCCAAATTTTGTCTTGATAATCAAGATTAATCATCATGGAATAGACACTGTAAGTTGAAAATCTATTTTATTTATATATAAAATAAATAAATAAATAAATAAATAAATAAAAATTTAAGCTTATCAGATTGGGGCACTTTGTTATAAGACACGCTCAATATACAGTTTGAGGCCTAATGTGATCATTTTAAATTGTGATATTTAAATATCACTTAAAATAATATCTAGTTAATGTTTTATATATATATATATATATATATATATTAAAAATGCATTATTCTTACTTCTTAATATGATTAATTTAGTTAATGGTGATTAGCTTGAATTCATATTAATCCATAATTTTTTTGAGTATTCTAAAAGAATATACAATTCATATACAATTTATATTAATCCATAATTTTTTTGAGTATTCTAAAAGAATATACAATATATATATATATATATATCACTTATTATCCCTAAGACAAAGTTTAGCTACAGAATTATTGGTTGTACCCGTACTCAATAAAATAAACATTACTACATATTTTAAAAATCTAACTGTTAAATTGCATGTTCTTTACGCTCTTAATACACATGTCAAATTTTGTGCCAATCGAATATTATTTACTATATGATTTATAAATTTATATTTTATGTATAATTTTAAAATACAAAAACTTGCAATTTAAATAATTTATTGATGACATAGCTATTGATATTTAATTTTTTAAAAATTTTGCAAGTATGAAGAATATAAGAAGAAGATTTCATCCAATGGTGGATTTGTCAAAATTCACATCTAATAAAAAGATATTGAGTAAGATTGTAGCCTAAGGTTACAATCAATTTTGTAGCTAAACTTTTTCTTTATCCCTAAGCCAAAACCTAGGCGAGCCTTGCTTTGTTAGTTTTATCATAAAAATATGACAATAGCATTAGAGGAATGCAACACATCATGAAAGGCTACAAAAACAACAAATGACATGATTAACACATGATGGATGAGATGCTACTCTCTCACTAAAAATATTAGGAGTAGAGCATGTTACAACACAATGAACAAGTATTCTAAAAGACTAAAAATGATGTTACATGTGGTGCAAATAACATAAAAAAGACATCAAATATTGGTAGAGACTCACATTCCAAGCAAGGGACACATTGCAGGACTAATCATTATTGTCATCATGCTTGGTTATTGTCAATTTTAGGTTATTGTATATCTTACAAACACGTTGATATAAGTAAGGTAAAATTTAGCGAATATTCTAAGGACATTGATTTAATAAATATTTTAAAAAAAATTTATGAAAAAAAAAGTAACTAACTTTTTTTACACATTTTTATTTACTATATTTACTTTATCATATTGATATTTAGTATCCGTTTAAATACAGCTTTTCCGTTTCACGTTCACATTTTGTCAATTTTTTTTTTTTTTTTTCGGTTCTGCTGGGGGACAAGAGGCAGTGCGCGCACTGTGCGTGCACTGTTCGCGTACTTTTTTAGCAATTTTTTATTAAAAATGGGTCCCACAGTACTATTCACACATTAAAAAATTATTTTGCTACAGTGTTTTCAGTTTCAGTTTTCAGTTTCAGCAAAAATAAGCTCTATCCAAACGGACCCTTATTCTCTCAATATGCAATTACTCTAGTACCATAAGCATTATTCTAGCTTTTTTTTTTTTTTTTTTTGGGATAAGACATTCTAACTTTATCTTAAGGTAAAACTTAGCATCAATGCGACAATATTGGTGTTATTTTTCTGGTAGAAAAAAAAGGGGGGTTGGGGGGGGGGGGGGGGGGCATATTGATATGATATATACAGATATTTTCTTTTTTGAGAATAGAATACTTTTATTGCACTTTGACGTAATTAAGCTTTTAATTCCATCTTTTTCCATTGACATACTTGCTACTTCATATTACTATCACAATCAATGTGGCGTAGTTAATTTAATTAGAAAATATAACTGCTTTAGATAAACAATAAAGTCTTACTTCTTTTTAGAGACGAAGTTGGATTATGAAATTGAGATATATTGAGATCAATGATGCAGTTTACTACCAAACCAACTCGCAAATTAAAAATAATAAGTGCAAAGTGTAAACACACATATCATTAAGTTATGATTAAGGGAAAATAACCGATGGTCGCCTATGTTAATTGGTTATATCATGAATTAGTATTATTCACAAGCTGCCAAAAATAAATATATATACATTGGTTAGGGGATTTGTTGCAAAAAAAAAAAAAAAAGTAGACGAGGAAGAAGAAGAAAGAAGTGGGATTTGTTGATACATCAACTTGCTGAGTTGGAGTCGAGATATTTTTTAAATGACTTGGTATTTTAAAACTGGTCTAGCTGATCACAATATTTTAAGGATTGCAATGCAAATTTGCACCTGAACAATTCTAGAATCACAAATTATTCCCCAGTTTTGACATGGTTAATTAATTGTAAGGAGTTTCTTATCACTTATGCATGGACCCGCTTTTTTTCTTTCACCACTCATGCATGTTCTACCACATCACAGTTGTGACAAAAAGTTGTATAATTATTTGTGATACTAGATTTAAGAACCAAAATTATTCGTTCATTTTTTTTTCTTTTTTGAATTCATTTTGGCTATTTTTAGGCTTTGTCTGGGGGAGGGGGTTTTGTTGGGGTTTTGTCGTTGTCTACTTCTTTATTTTTTGGTGTTCTCTTGAGTAACAACGGTTCAAAAAAAGTATGCTAATTAATTTCAAGTGCAATAAACGTTTCTAGAATGGATTTGGTAGCTAAACAATTGCTTAGTCGGTCTTATAAGTACCTTGGTCAGTTGGTCTAACTTGTCCTACCAAGAACACCTGGAATAGAACAGTACTTTTTAAGTTTGAACTACTCTTTGCTCCCTGGTCAAGCTAATTCACCAGTTTGACTTCCTCACCATCATTTTACTCTGGCTTAGAATTTGGAATTGGTGAAACCCTTCAACTTGGATCAATGGTACTTTATATATATATTCCCACACTTAAAATACAAGTTGAAATTAATACAATTACTTTGCTTGTATAAGACTATAATCACTTTGCTTGCACTTCAAATGGAATTAGATATAGCGAAGTTGGATTAGAGTTAATTATTTAACAAATTTGGACCTTGAGCGTTAATCAAGGGTCTTGTATTTTAGTGGCATACACATAACCTGTTTCTTTTATTAAGAGAATATTAGTGTTTAAATTTCATTCTCCATTAACGCAGCTATCAAATTAAATTCGAAAAAAAAAATGGACGTTAATATATTTGAGCAAATCAAACATGAAGTAGGTAGTTTAGTTGTCTTCTCTTTGAGTGAGTCCTTACACTCACTGACGTGGAAAGGAAAATGATAGGATAAACAACTTTTACTAGATCATTGGTGACCATAAAGACTTAAAGAAGTAAGGATTACTCAACAATATTCAGGGAAAACAAAAACAAAAAACAAAAAACAAAAACAAAAACTTGTAGACTACTCTGCAAGTCTTGTCGTGGAATCTTTAATGGTCGGCTCGATCGGTACTCGCTCAAAGTACCATGTTTGAACTTGTCTTCTTCTAACTTTTATCTACCATTGTCCTTTTTACATTACTTGAATTTTCGTATACAATGTGTAACACCATCTTAATATAACTGCACCTTTAAAAGTCTACATGGATACGAAATCTTTTAATCCCAAGTATTTGAAATGCCTTGTTAACTTGTAAGAGAGAGAGAGAGAGAGAGAGAGAGAGAGAGCGTTATTACTAATGAAGTCAAAGTCCATTTTTTGTGTTATCAAATATAGTTGTGTGAGAGTTTGAAAATATCTTACAAGCCATACTGAATATTGACTTTAGCATTGACTATTGGGATATAATCCCATGGATATTCCACTAAAAATGCTAATCTCTTTTTATCTTAAAAATATAGTACAAGAGTTTGCAAATGTTACCTACTATAATGATGCAACATAAATATAACAGTCTTTCTAAACTGCCCTTTCAAATTTGGGACAAGAAATGCAAAATACATATATACCTATCTAATCTTAACTATTCATATGTTAAATAAAAGGGAAAATTCCATTTACACCCTTTGAGGTTTGGATTAATACCAACCAAATTTAAGACTTTTTAAAACTAACCAATTTGGTTCTTAAAGCCAGTTTAGTCTCTAAAATAGTTGAGAAAAAATAACTAATTATTTAGAGACTAAGTTGGCTTTAGGAACCAAATTGGCTAATTTTGAAAAATCTTGGATCTGGTTGGCATTAGCCAAAACCTCAGGATATGTTAATGACATTTACCCTAAATAAAATAATCTTTTATATTTACTGTCAAAATTAAGTAGGCAGGATACATACAAACAAAAAGTATGTATCATACACTTTCTTTTCTTTTATAATACCAAATAATATTATGGCTTCTACTTATTTCTTCTAAGTTTTATCATTATCCTATCTCAGTAGATATTGCTTCAAGGAAACTAAACGAAACAAATTTTACTGAAATGAATCAGGGACATAAGAATGCTATCTCAGGATATTTTCGAAGAGAGGAAGAAATCTACTATACCTCACCAAGATTTCTTGGACCTTTTACTTGAGGAAGTGAGGAAGGAGGAAAAAATTTTAAATGAAGCAATCGCTGTGGACTTGGTCTTTATGCCTCTTTTTGCTACTCACGAAACAACTTCGTCGGCCATGACATTACTTATTAAGTTCATTTTTGACCATCCTGAAGTGCTAGTAGAATTAGTGGTTTGTGTTACATAATAATAATATAAAGCTTGTTAATTATCCCCTAGAAAATAATAATAATAATAAATAGCAAAAAATGGTAATTAATTATTTTCTTAATCGCATTGTACGTAGAAAGAGCATGAGACCATTCTTAGAAGCTGAGATAAGGAAGACGATGAAATTACATGGCAAGAGTATAAATCGATGACATTTACACATATGGTGAGTTGGATTAAGCCTAAAATATATATATATATATATATATATATATCAAGGTTTACGATTTCTAGTGTCTCTTTTATTAGTAAATTTGTTTTGTCACTTTCGCAAGTAATCAATGAAGCAGTTAGGTTGGCAAATATTGTCCCAGGAATTTTTAGAAAAGCACTGAAAGATGTCGAAGTGAGAGGCAAGTTCAAGTTTCTTATGATCAAATGGATGGTGTTTGATTGAAATTTTAGAATAGAATCATGTTGCATTTCTACTAGACATATGAAACACAGTTAAAAAAGACTACACAAATTAATAGAAAAATAAAAAGATGTTACATAGCATAAGCCATAATTAAGAACATATCCAAAATCCTTTAATTTTCATTTGACATGCTTTCCCTGGTGTTGCCAAAAGCAATAGATGATGAATAGAGAACTGTAATTTTACAGGATAGACAATTCCAACAGGTTGAACTGTTATTGCCGGTTGAAAATCAATTTTTCAACTTCCTTTATTTAGCTTATTTTAAGATAAAGTTGTTTTTCACTAAATCTTTAAAAATAAGCCATACTTTTTATATTAACCAAAAATAGTTTTCATTTGACTCATTTTTTCTAATTACTAGACACTAGAAAACACGAAAAATTATCTTTATACAATATTTTCCATCGAAACAAATGGAGCGTTAATCATTTTCCTTGATGATGAATGAAGGTTTGACTATGGACATGGGAATAGGTTTTTACATAACATTGCAATGCAAATTTAATAGACAGTTTACAAGGAGAAACTTAGAAAAGCGAGAATTTTTTTTAATTAGTAAGTTGTACAAGCATTCATTTTGAACCATAACCTCTCCTTCTACCTAGCCTTTGTGTTTAGCATAAGCAAGTCTTCCAAATTCCATCCTCTATCTATTGAACTTTTCTTTCTCACAATAGTGCAATTGTACACCAGATCTAATTTTATCTTGAGCCCATCGTCTTGAAGCAAAATTGCTATGTTAAGGGAAGAAACATAGAAAATACAAACAACAACATTACAAGGTTCATAGATTTGGACACCTAATTATGCCCTAGTGATAACAATCAAACATCTTCACTTCCAAGAGCAATTAGTACAAGATATGCAAATCCATCAAAAGAATGAAGGGGAAATGAAGCTCGTATAATACATTACATAATAATACCATACATCTCCACAATGGAAATGATACATCAAGCATCATTGAGACATTCTATTGAAGATTTTAAGAATATTCCAAGAAAAAGAAAGAGATAACTGCAGAAAAATGACCAAAATGCTCACATCCTGGTCACTCTCACAACTTAGCTCACCTTAAAAACAATTAGTTTCCAAATTATAACCCTCATATTCTCAAAACTAAATCATGGTATTCATGGGGACATAATATCAAGTGAAGACATTAGGATGCAATTTGATCTTTGATGGAAAATTGGGTAGCAGCATGAGTTCTTGTTTAGTCTAGTAGAAAGCAACAGTAAACATTTGTTTCTACACCAGCATTTCATTTAACTCATGTCAATGTTACGGATTCTAGCTTTTCAGTGTAATAATTTCAAGTGAATAAATTAGATACATGTAGTAACAAGAATGCATACTGATCTTTGATGGAGAATTGAGTAGCAGAATGAAGTCCTTTTGTACCACTAATGGAAATCAACAATAAAAATTTGTCCCTATACCATCATTCCATCCAACTCATGTCAACAAACTCATCTCTATAGGTTTGCATTTACACAATTTGCTATAGTGGCAAGTATTGGCAAGGTTATAAGATTTGTTTCTTCCAGCAGTGATGATACTCCCATTGGGCTATTCTAGCGATCACCAATCACCAATTGCTACCATAAGTCATTGAACAACAAAATTTAAGGGTATCGAAGTTGCCAGACATTGGAATTTTACATAGATTATGTGGCTTCTAATAAGAATTTCAAGGACACCCACCAAGGAATGAAAGGGGGGGGGGGGTGTGGTGGGGGCTTCTCACATCTAATGTGGTAATCAAGTGTTAACTAAATATCCCAAAAGTTGATCACAATTTGGTATATATAAAAGCTGAGTAATACAAAGCACATATATGCACCAATTTCTTTTTTTTTTTTATTTTACACTTGTGAAAGAACGTAGCAACATTTTTTATCTTATCATATTGTTTTGTTATAACATCATAAAATGGCCTTCATCCTATGCCATTATTTCTTGATGCTTGCATGTCAAAAGCAGCAGATGTACCAAGATAAAATGTCCCATGTTTACTATCTTTCCATTTCTTTTCCATATCTATCATACAATTGGCGTGAAGAAAATCTCAATGGTCACAAGATATAAGCTACTTAAAGCTACATATATAACCTATTAGCAAGAGTGATATTACTTACAAAAAACTTCAACTAGTTCTATAACTTTAACTAATAGATGTATTTGCTATCAAATTTGCATTTGATTATGCTACTCATTTATGCAAAAATTATGTATGGATTCAAGGTAGTGTCTCACTGAACTTAGAATCTTCATCTAACCCTGAAAATTACAAATTGTCCTATAAAACAACCAAACTCCATCTTAAGGATTCTGAATTCAGCCTTTTAGTCAAGGAGTTATGCAAGTTTTTACAAGTTTTTTTTCCAACACATAACCACTTTATTTCTTCAATATCAAAAGCATTGTACAACATCCACATTAAGCAAAGTATCATTTGAAATGCTTCAAGCTATCTTCCCCAATTCCCACTACTAAAAATTTAGTGTATATTCGTGGTGCCGCCCATAAAATTAGATCCAAGCCCATAACACTAATATCTTCAACCAACATATTGGCAAGTAACCAAGCCAATTAGAGCAAAAACTAGACAATATCTAAAAATTAAGAAAAGGGTATTTTTATTTACATAAAGACTGTAAATTTGTGACCAGTTTCACAAGTATTCTCCAAAAAAGAAATAAGCTTTTTGACTTAAAAACTTTTCCCCCCAAAATGTAGCTAATCTAATATCAAATTGACTCATTCTTCAACATCACTAGTGTTTTGATCAATATTAGCAAACTTCTGCTTGAATGAGTCTTGCCTCTGCAACCATATCATTTGTCCCTGCACCAAAACCCGCAAAATTTTTCCTAAATTCTATCACAAAATTGAATGAATGTAGTATTATATAATACAGTGTTGAGTGTACTACAACAGTATGGGTTGGGGGATGTATAAGAATTTAGCTTTCTTGGAGAGCAGCAACCCAAGCAATGAGAAAAGTAGCGAACCAGAATTTCTTGTCCTTGAGCAAATTCGTCACTTCCATGTTCAAATTCAAAACCCTAACCCTTGAAATGCTCTACCTTTTGTTGCCTTTATTTTTGATCAGTAAAACAGAGCTTGCTTATATCAATGAAGCCCAAAACATGTAGAAATGGTGGGTTAGGCTTGGCTCAGTTCATACTACTATAACTCAGGTTATGTTTGGTTTGAAAGGAAAGGAAAGTAAAGCCAATGTTTGGTTTAGGTGAATAATGATAAAGAAAAAGAAAGGGACCTATTTTTTCTTTTACTCTCTGGCCCATCAATTCCTTTCCTTGAATTGGAGAGAGAATAAATAGTTTTATGGGTAGAGCCCATTAATAAGCCATTTTCTTTTTCTTTTTTCCTTCTTCCTTCTTGTAAACCAAACACTTGAGAGGAAAAATTATTTCCTTTTTGCTCCCTTTGCCTTTTCTATTCTCTGTTCCTTTTTCTTTCTTTTCCACCTCCCTTGTGTTTTCCAAACGCCGTGTAAGTCTTCTTACCAAAATTTTAAGATGGGTTATGGATCCTCAATTGATTAAATGTCGACATTTGGTCAACTTCGATTCATTTCAATTCCATTGGGTCAATTTGGTCTAATCGATCCATTTCAGTCCATTTTGGTACATTTGGTTCATTTTAGTCTACTTTGGTGTATTCAGTCCATTTTGGTCCCATTAGATAAGTTTGGTCCATTTCAGTCCACTTTCGTCCATTCGGTCCACTTCGATGCATTTCGGTCCCATGAGGTAAGTTCTGTTGATTTCGGACCATTCAGTTTATTCAATTTACTCAATCTATTTTGCTCCACTTTGGTCCATTTTAGTGCACTTACTAACTAAGAATGGAAAAAAACAGATTTGGATTATAGACAGATTTGGGTTAAGTATACCTATTTAAAATCCGAATTTATTAAAAATATATAAATTTCAAACTCGTATAATGAACGGCATTATTTACTCCCCATTATTAAGCCGTGCATATGATCAAGCTCACGTGGTTGTTCTAACTTAGATTCAAAGTCACCGGAAGCTGAAAAAACAAATCAACATGGGCTACAGAGTTTTAGTTTTTAAAGATTTTTTATTGGTATATTGCACATATATGTTGCATCTTGAATTCAAAAATGAAGAGGGATGCCATTTGGCCTTGTGAGCGGAGAAGGAGCCAGAGATGTCATACAATTTAGTAAATATATTAAAAAATAATAATAGCCTAAACTTTGGGAGAAAAGTGCAAAAGACATAGGGCTCCACTAGACAAAAGATCATTAAGAAACTGCAAAAATCATAATCGAATCCTTGAAGTTGGTTAATATTTTTGTTTTCTTTGGCAAGAAAGGAACAAGAACCATGGAGTTGATCAACAGCAATTCTACTGATCACTGCTTTAATAAAGAAATATTTTAGTGAAAGAAAAATACTATTGTGTTTACTAGTGTACAGTTAGTTTACTTTTTTGTTTGCATGGAGAATGGAAGAAAAATATTAATCATTTCTAGAATGAACATCCGTATTTATAAATTCTAACAGTCGGGTCTAAGGAGAAGTTCTGCCGTATACCGTCTAGGAAAAACGGGTGCGGTTCCAAGGTCGCCGCACCTGCACCAGCACCCAACGCGGTGAGCGACGCCACTAACCGCGTGTCTGTGCTGCGTCAATTTTTTTTTTTTTTTTCGGATTCGCATTGATTCCGGGCGAAACGGGCTTTGAAACGGACCGATTCAAGCCGAAACGAGCGCTGAAATTGCCGATACGGCCCAATTCCGGCCGAAATGTGTTGCCACCATGTCGCTGGCCTCCATTCTTCAGCTTCATGTGGCCTTGTGAGAGGGGAGAAAGAAAAGAGAGAGAAAGAAGAAGAGATAAGGACGCCACTAAGATAAGGGAGAAGAGATAAACTGAGACTGTAGATAGATTTTTGAACAGGTGTTTTGGTATAAGAGATAAGGACTTGAAAAGTTAAGAAGATAAAAAATGTTGAAGCTTGTGAAAATAATAAAAATACAGGTTTTAATTCTTTGATTTTATCATCTTTACTCATTAGTTTTTATTATTTTTTTAATACATTAATTTTATCACCTCATTACATTTTTTTAAAGCAAGTAATTTAATATTATAAATATGTTATTGGGCTAAAATTGGAGTTGTGTAAATATTATATTAATATATATATAAATATGCTTTTAAATTTAGTAATATATGTTTACCATTACTCTTAAATTGCTATATGCATGTTTACCACTATATAAAAAAATATGCTTAGCAATATATAGAAAATATAAATAATAATTTTTTTAATAATTTTTTAATCGTCACACCCCGTCGCACCTACAACTTACTTTTTAAAAAAAATGCCAAATCTCACACCTACACCCAAATTCGAATCCGCACCCGTGCTTCATAGAACACAATGTAGAATTATCAATTTAATTTCTTTTTAATACAAAAAAGTGAGTCGTTCTATGATTAGTATAATTCAATTTGCATGTTGGTTAAGATACTTGTAACTTGATAGTGCTACTTGGCTATCCCAGAAAGGAAAACTTGGATTTGAATTCTCAACCTTTTGTTAGTTCGTTACTAGTTGTATGGGGAAAAAATATTTTCTATATATAAAATTACATGAATTTGGGAAATAAGAGTGGGGTTGACACTTATGTGAGACAAGAATTATATGAAAATTATTCTCGAAGTGGATTTTCTCATAGACCATCAATTTTACATGATGAGCTAACGGTCTCACTGTAGACATTTGTATCTGTTTCTAGTGTACTTTTAAGCTCAACCAAACATGGAATCAAGTGATGGTCTAAGATAATGACATCCTTTGTTGTGTCTAATACTTGTGATTCAAATCTCACATTTCCTCCCTCCCTCATTATCTACCTATAAAAAATAAAAAGAAAAGAAGCTCAGCCATACAGATCAATCAAAAGGAAGCTAAGCAAGGAATATAAGACAAAAGATACACATACATTCCATAAGTAATGCTTTACAAGCGAAAAATACATGATGAATATGGACATCAAATAATCAATCCAATCATTGAAAACTGCATTGGCCCATGTCTTCAAATTTCAAAAGCAACAAAGAAATCCCAACTAATGACCTCATGAACAGTAAAACAAAATTCTTCGATCACAACAAGAGTGTTCCGCTTTGTAGTGCACTGGCTATAGTGTGCACAGCTCATTTCTTGATATTCATATATATATATATATATATATATATATCCACAACTCATTTTTGTACTTCTTATGGACGTGTCCTACTTTACACACTCAAGATTCTCTCTGTTTCATTTGAAATACACATGGCCCATTTTACGATTAAAATTTTATTTTGTAGATCTTATGGCTGGATGTCACATTATTTAAAAGTTTAAATAACATGACAATTGATACACAAACATGAAATGGATCCATTCTTGCGATTGTCTCATAATCGATCTTTGATCCCTCTTGATCCACAACTGATCAACTGCATCAATACCTTACTAAACGCCTTCTTCTTCTCACTGGGACAATCATTCTCTAGCAGCAGATTTCTAACATCAACCTTCTTAGACCCCTCCAAACTACGTAACCCTCCAAAACCATCCTTTGAAAATGCCAAGTGAACTTCTTGATGACCCTTCATCTCAGTTACATCATTCCCTTCACACTCTTCAACTTCTTCACTATCCTTCCTTTTCTGCCTCACCTTATCCTCAGTCTGTGTGGCTGCATTAGATGCTTTTGCAGCAAATTCCCCACCAGCTCTGGCCTTGTAAACTTCATATTCACGAAAGTCGTCAAATGAACTCCATGACTGATTCTTTTTCCTCACAATGACTGTAGGGATATTGGAGTCTATACTTGAAGTGCTTGTGTTGAAGGAATTGTTTGAGGTTGATGATATTGATGATACTGTTTCATAGGATCGAAAGCTTAAAGAAGTTTCAAGGAGTTGTGAACCTTTGAAAACGTATTCTTGGCCATGACAAGGGTATATGAAGTCATTGTCAGACAAGTCTTGCCACACAAATCCATTCTTGTAGCTCCTGAATGAAAAAATAATGGATAAAAAAATAAACATAATCTATTTGGTTGCTGAAAATAATATGAAGAAAATTTCAAGATAGTATTAAAATTTTGACTCTTACGCTTAGTTGAGTAATTGTTTAGCTGAAAAGGTATGGTTTATACCTAGGAAAAATTACAAATTTTAGTACATAAGTCTAGAAATTTGATGTGTCACCAATCACCAAAAAGTAATTTAAACATTGATTTTTTATGTTGTTGAAGTGATATTAATCACATTCATTATCAGGTTAGTTTGTAAGCCTTTGACAGTAAAATTGGTAGTGGCTTTAGCATTTTTCCAAGTTCTTAGAAACAGGCCAGAGTTTAAAAAGGAGCAAAATATGTGCAGGGAATATAATTAGATTTACCTTTTTGAAGACCAGGTATACATGTTGGACATGCCTTGTCCCCGAAGAAAATTTAATCTGTTCATCACATCTGAGAAACAGAAAATTTTAAACAAGAAGATACTACTAATATTGAATTTTCATAGTGTTTAGTGCGCTTTTGGGTCTCTAACTCTTTAAGTAGTCAAGCTTCATATTTGATCAAGTGGTACTATTGAGTTTTACTATGTTTTGTTTTGTTTTGTTTTATGGAATTTACCCTTGAGATAGAGTCCTTTTGGTGAAGAGAGAGGGACCTCCATGAAATGAGGTTGCTCGAGCTGGCCATTGCGCGAGAGGTAGTAAATGATGGGAACCTTTTGCTCAGTTGTCTTCAACTTTGGCTCCGTCCAAACCTTGGTTCTCTCAGGACTAGTGCCTCTGTCTTGCCATTGCCTTGGCATGCATAACACTTTCCTTCCTGCTGAATCCACTGCCATAATTATCTGAACAAAGTAAAGCAATTCATTACTTAAGGTACATAAAAAAATAAAGTAGGGAAAAGTGAAGTTTTAAAAAGTTGTATGTAGGTAGGCAGGTAAAGAGAGGAATAGAAGAAATGTTTTTAGAGGGAAAGTGAGGGAGCTCATATTTATAAGAACATGGCTTGGAAATGACATAAGAAGTAATATAGAGTAATATAGATCATGGCTGGTGGATTGGTTAGTCAACAGAGGGAGCAAACCGACAGCTTTATCAATCAAAGAAGTAAAACAATTGAAGTTTTGCCCATCAAATTTTGTCATTGCTGAAATTTGAATCAACATCAACCAATCTTAAGGTCATTTGCATATAAGTTTATGCAGGAAATTTTTTATCAGTCAATAATTTAGAACGATTTCTGTTATGTTTGGTGCTAGTGTAGGGCCAAATGCCAACATGTTCCATAAAATGTATTGTCTATTATTAACAAGCTCACGGGTTAAAGTAGGCTTAAGACAAAACTTCCTTTTTCAATGCATCAGTAAAAGTCAAAGGCTAGTCCCGTGAAACCATGACGCTCTTGGAAGGCAAGTTGGACCATATCCTATAGCTGCCAAACTGAAACCACGGAAGCTAATAGAGAATCTGCTGACTGTGAAGCTCCAAACAGGAGCTATTACTGATTCAGGTTAAGCTTGATTTATCAAATACTATCTCCCGGCCATCCATTATGTGCTGCTGAGTGCAAGGTACTCTTCCACTCCAGTTTTTCTAGTCACAAATAGGAGGAAATGTCCAAAATCGTATTAAATGTTACGAGAGTCGCGACTACTAACAATATTTTTGTCACATTTTGGCTAGCTAGTGCTAAGCTTCATCTTAGGTTTGGAAAATCAACCAATTTGTTTAACATTTGGTTTGTTTCAAGTATTTGGATAGAATAGAATCATGAATTACTATTTACCATTGAGTGCAAACAGAATCCTTTAAAAGGGATTATGTCCTTGCTGCAATAAGCACAAGACCAACCTCAGAACGCAATTTAACACCATCCAGATCTATCCTTAAACGTGGCTAATAAGAAGCCCGGATGTTGTGAACTTTGCTTGGCCAAAAGGGGTTGTGGAAGAAACCATAGGTGATAGCTGATACAAAAATTTATAAAATGGTATACAAACTAATGTGATAACGTGACAATGATTGTGATTAATACCAGTCTCACTAGATCAGACAGGGCAACAAAAAGTGTACCATCCAAATGATTGAAAATTAATGACCTAATGAAACAACAATAAGATTTACTTCATTTATATGAATACCAAAAGGAGAAAATAATCAAATATAAACTTCACTGATTCCTTTGATTCTTTGCAGCAAAATCAGTTTGAACAAAATTTGGAATACTGGCCCGTTTGGTACGTGTGTTTAAACAACAATTTTCAAGTTTAAAGGTTTTTTTGGAAATATGTGTAGGTGAAAAAGTGTGTAAAAATATGTGTAATGTTGTTTAAAAACTGAAAATTGTTGTTTGAAATCATGTACCAAACACTAACTGTAACAGCAACTACATGTGGCTGTTCAGGCCATTCCGACAAAGTTAAGCAAAAGTTGTTCCTAACAAGAGAACTAAAATTAAACAAAAAGAAAACTATTTCACCTATCTATGAATATTAATAGATCAACAGAAACAAAGGATGACAATTCTGTAACTCCCTACATGCTCAACTAGCACCAGAATTTGTTGGATCAGCATTTTGCTTCTTTGGACAAGCTGATGATAGATGGCCCTTTTCACCACACTCATAGCATGTTCTCCTCCTTATCTTACCACTGACTGAACTCTGTTCAGCATTATCAGCTACTTGACTTGTAGCATTATCAGCTATTTGATTTGTAGTATTATCAGTTCCTTTACTTGTAGCATTATCAGCTACTTCGCTTGTATGCGAAGATCTTGACTTGATTCCTGCTCCTTTAATAGGGACCGCACAACTGATCTTGACAGGTCGTCTGCACAAAATTTGTTGATCCAACTTTAATGCCATTGTTAGCGACAAACTGTCAGAGAAATCAACATGGGCATAGCCACGGAACTCCCCTGTTTCCTTGTCCTCACCAAAACGTATAGATGATATATTGCAGTCAGAAAAAAATTTCTGCAGTTCATCCTCTGTTATATCCCATGACAAATTTCCAACATAGATTCTATTGTAGCCCTCAACAATTTTGGGGGCAAAATCAGGTAATTTGATGACTCTTATTGCCTTATAAGGCTGGATTTTTAGATACAGTCCACCCCTGATACATTAGAAGCTACTTAAGCATGATGTGGAATTAGGCAAAAACAATATATATGGGAAATTGAAGGGAAATTTTGTGTATATGCTACTCACATGTCAGCTCCATCAAGGGCCAAGGCTCGTTTAGCTGCAGCTTCAGTCTGTTAAAATGTAAGAGTTAGATCAAGCAAAGCAGGAATTAAAAATTTAGCAGTAAGATTAAGCAGACCACGAATTAGGAAACGAAAACTAATCAGGATTCAGTCAGGAAAAAAAAAAAAAAAAAGAATCTCAAACCCTTGGAAACTTTGCCTGTTTGTTTTTCAGCAAATTTCAGCTGCTCTATTCAATCTGTAAACCAGTTCTTAAATCATCATGGTAGAAATTGGCCTTTCTGCTATTCTATAAAGATTTAGTTGACAATGAAAATTAGGAACTTTTATCCATGTATGCGGAGCATGCCTCAAGTATAAATGAGCCTACAGTTCCAGGCATGCTCCTAACATCTTACATGCATCACATACTAGGGAGCATGCTTTTGAAAGGATAATGCCAAAGGTTGGGTATTAACATTGAAGTACAGTTATTACTTATCAAAAAAAAAAAATGAAGTACAACAAGAAACAGGAGGCTTGAAATCAGTTAAAAATTGAAACTCTTGTAATTCCTACCAGAAAGAAGCCACCTTCAACTAAGAATGGCGAAGAGGTATAGCAACATGTGCCTCTCCAAACCATGCCCAAAGAGGTTCTAGTCCATCTCAACGGTCAAACCAGAACAACAAACAGTCCAGGTAGGAACCATCTTGTTTCTTTTTTTCCTTCTTTCTACGTCACCACTACCACCCCCTACCCCTTTTCATTTTCTCTTGCAAACAAACACAGCTTTTTATTGGCAGTCATGGACCTAATGGTTTCAAACCCATTATGACATGACCTCACATTCCACCCATACTTGTGGGAGGAGGAACTGCCATTTGCCAGAACTCATTGGCCACTTCCAAGCAGACACACACACGGCCACTACCTTTCTCAATCTTTTTTTTTTTTTTTTTTGATAAGTACCACAACCTTTCTCAATCTGAAAACAAGATCTCATGATTTGAACCAATCTTGTGCTAGGCTGGCCAGTTAGGTTTCTAGGTCACCTCAGTAATCTTAAAAAACAAGTGCATTGATGTCTTATCTTCATGTTTATAAATTATAAGTTTATTTTCACTTGTTTTCTATAGCAACCAATATCTAACTTTTAAGGGAGCAAAAAACACTCATCAAACTTATGTTAAAATTGTAATTTATTAAAATAGAAAAACTTCCCAGTCCAAATGATCTAAATGCAATAGACAATCTACGTAATTACTTACCTTGAAACTAATAATGGCAATTCCTCTGAACTTCCCACTCTCAGGAAACATCATACAATCAATTTCAGTTACAGTACCACAGCTTTCAAAGAAACTTCGAATATCATCCTCCGTTGAGTAATATGGAATGCCTCCAACATAAATTTTCTTAGCAACCTCCTCATATGGTTGACTGTTAACAATATAGAAAACACGCATAATGAGTGAAAAGCTACAAAACCATCAACATTCCCATAGAGAAAGAAGACACCATCAATTCAAAATAATATCCTTTTATATATGAGAAGCTGATTTTTTTGTTTTGTTTATTTAACGAAAATGTAGGGGAGAGGACCTAAAACGATCAAATATCTTTAAACTTAGGTTTTGCCATTGTTATGGCCAGTGTAAAATTTAATTCAAAATGCAACTATTTGGCTTAGAGCGTGTGAGTTACACTTTTTAGTTCTTAAAGTATCAACCAACATTAAGCATTAACTTAAAATTAGGAACAAACACACACACACACACACACACACACACATGTTTTGTACAAAATCGCTGCATCTATCCAAGTTAGTCTCTACATTAGTAAAAGCATCATATTTAGAGTGGAAACACAGCAATGTCATGCTCAATATGTTAATTTCCTTCTCCTTTTGCTAGTTTCTCCTGCCAACCAAACAGAATAACAAATGCATTCAATACCAATACCAAACAATCAACTCCAAAGCACAAATATAAACACACTTAGAATTCAATGAAGAACAAGTACTTTTCCTACAGTATACTAAGAGGAAGCTAAGACCTCATAACCTCCATAAGCAACAAAAGAACTTCCTATATGCCAAATAAACACAACATAATCATACAAACAAAAATGAAAACAAAACCCAAATTGGGCACAAGGGTATCTTCTCATATTACCTCTCAGCATTCTTATTTGTCTCCATGACCCCTTTCCCTTCACCCCCAAGCTCGGCACCATTGTTCTCTTCCTCACTCTTACCCTCCTCCTTCTTCTTCTTAACCTTTTCCTTCTTCTTCTTCTTCTTCTTCTTCTTCTTAGATTTCTTGGCCTCCCTCACAATCCCATTTTCCTCTGAATCCAAAGCTCCATCCTTTACCTCCTCCTCCTCTCTCTTCCTCTTCTTTTTCTTCTTCTTCTCAACCAAACTCTCAGACCCACCTTCTTTCTCTTCAGGGTCACCACCACCACCACTTCTCCTACTCTTCACAGCCTCTGGGTCCTCCAACGATAGCTTTTTTCTGCGCTTCTCTCTCTTTGTCAATCTGGGTTTTTCAGTCGCCGAGTCTATAAGCTCTTTCAGAGACAATTGGGGCTTTGCATTTGGGTCCGGTTTTGTCGGGCCACCGCTATTCGGGTCGGATTCTGACACGGTTTTCGTTATTGTCTCGGCTAGCTCGGCTCTTAGCTTTCTCTTCAGCTTCTTGTTCGATAAAACCATCCTTACAATACTACAACAATGGCGGCTTGCTCTTCCACAGGGAGAGCGAAAGAGAGACGAACAGTTTGGGGGTTTTTCTTTGTAAAGCTAAGAAGTAGTGAGTAGACGTGACAAAACGGGTGGGTCGGGTCGGATTGGTAAATTGGATTGTTAAGGATCGGGTCAGGTTGATCCGTATTTTTTAAACAACTTTTTTTTTTTTTTTTCTCTTTTTCAATTACAAAAATAAATCAATAACAATTCGTTTAGAGAGAATGAATAAAATCAACTAAGCAAATAAATTGCACTTAATACCACTTATTAAAATTCTTTTAATTCTTACAGTTTTAAATAGGACAAAAATTATTTATAGTCATAAATTCATAAAGAAAAAAGTCTTCAATGTTAATAGTTCACTATCAAAATGCATATAATTACAAGTTTGAAACTAAAAAACTGTGGAATGCCGAATGTGTGAAGAAGGGTAAGTTGGAGGCGCAAGAGAAAACTGAGAAAGCCTGAAAGAGTAGAGCTGAAGTACTAAACTGAGGAACTTTCAAGTTTGCAACTTTGTATAATTGTATTGTGCATTTTGTCATTGTGTCTTTGGCTTTGGAAAATCCGAAAATGGACTACAGGCTATAACTAGCAAGCATTGACCATTGAATGAGATTTTATTTTTTTTTTAAATGGTTGTGACAACCTTGTGTAACATGTTGGACCTATTGGTGTTGTGAATTTTCTTGTCATGAATGATGAATCTCTATCCTCTCATGTCATGACAATTGTTTTTTTTTTTTTTTTTCAATTGTTTATTTGTTGGGTCACGAGTTATCCAGGTTGGGTCAGGTCACGGGTCAACCCGTTTTTACTTCGAGTAAAAAAAATCAAGTTCGGGGTCATGTATTTTTCGGGTCGGGACGGGTCGGGTCAAAAAATTCTGACCCGTATTGTCATGTCTAGTAGTGGGATGCACCATTTTTCTCAAACAGCGCAGCAAAAAAGATAGTAAACTACATGAATTTGTTTTGCCATTTTCACTTGGAGACTGTAGGTCGTTTTAGTATCCACATCAAGTAAATGGGAAAAAAAAATTACACTTTACTTGTTTACTATCCTAAACTATATCTTAAATTACACTCTACACTCTAAACTTTTTGAATGCACATTTTGCACTCTAAACTATAATTGTTGTTACACTTTGCATCCTAATATTAAGTTTGTTGTTAACTTGAATGGAAATGTAAAGTTTAGGATGCAAAATGTAATCAAGAGTATAGTTTAGAGATGTAAAATGTAATTTCTTCCTTATTTTTAATGGATTAAGAAAATGGGCAATTGGATCGTTTCACATGATATCAAACTTTTCCATCTAAGTTAATAGCAAACTTAATGTTAGGATGCAAAATGTAACAAAGGTTATAGTTTATGGTGCAAAAGGTACATTTAAAAGTTTAAGGTATCTCTCTCAAAAAAAAAAAAAAAAAAATTAAGTATACAATGTAATCTGGGATATAGTTTAAAGTGATAAAGTTTAATTCCAAAAAAAAAAAAAAAAACCCCTTTGATTGGATCTCACCCTTTTATCCTATGATTAAAGTTTAGCTGCAAAATTGTTAGGTTACAATCTTACTCAATAAAATAAAAATTATTATATATTTTGAAAATCTAACCGTTGAATTACATGTTCTTTACGCTCTTGATATACATGTCAAATTTTGTATCAATTAGATATTATTTACTATATAACCTATAAGCTTATATTTTATGCATAATTTTAAACTACAAAAATTTCCAATTTAAATAATTTATTAATGACATAACTATTAATTTTTAATTTTTTAAAAATATTTCAAGCATGGAATATATAATAAGAAGATATAATCTAATGGTAGATTTATCAAAATTCACTTCCAATAAAATAAATAAATATTGAGTAAAGTTGTAGACTAAGGTTACAACCAATTTTGTAATTAAACTTTTTCTATAAATCTATTTATGAGAAAATATTTTTCAAATTTTGATTGAAATTAGTGAAATAAAAGTAACATTTATTTTACTTTACTTTAATGCGTGGGTATATATATATATATATATATATATATATATAAAAGTTAGACTTAGAAGTCGAGGTTGCACCAAATGACTTCACTAAATTGTAGCAATTTTTTTTTCTCAAAAAAAAAATTGTAGCAATTTTTTCTAAGCTGTAATTGTGCAAAGTGATTTCACAAAATTACATAAATATTTTGAATAAAAACAATTTTTTAGATAGAGAAAACAACTTATTAATCCTTATAGATTTCTTTAGATAAAATAACAATAAGTGTTTTAAATATGCAAAATGCATCTAAGTTTCAGTTGATTGTGACACAACTTATTCGTTTATATCAATTTCTTTAAATAAAGTAACAAGACGTGTTTTAACAAAACTTGCAACATACATTTAAGGTTTAGTTAATAGAGACAACAACTTATTTTTGTCAATTTTTTTTAGATAAAATGACAATAAATGTTTTAAGGAAACATGCAACATGCATTTTTTAGTTGATAAAAACCAAGTTATTTAGATTAGTAACAATAAGCGTTTTAACAAAATATGCAACATGCATTTTAGATAAAATAATAATAAGTATTTCAACAAAATATGTAATATGTATCTAAGTTTCAGTTAATTGAGACAATAATTTATTTATTCTTATCAATTTCTCTAAATAAAGTAACAACCATAGTTTTCTGACCCAGACCATGCAACGAACCGTAAAAAACAAAATGTTTAAGATTTTTTACGTTTAATCGAAATTCCATTGAGGTTAGACCATGATGAAATAATAATTATTTTAATAATTTATTAATATAAAAATAAATAAAGTACCACAAAATTAAAAAAAAAAATTAACTAAAATAATATTTAAAGAGGTTAAAATATATCTTAATTAAAAATAAGATGATTTTTTTTTGAAATTTATTACAAACATTATAAAATACTGTATCTTTTATATTATTTTTCTGAAAATTTACACAACATAATGAATTTTTAAAATGTTTTTACTTTTCTTCAATCTTCATTCATTTTCTCCCTACCCGCCCCACTTCATAATCCTTTTTCTTCTTTTTCTTATCTCTCTTACGGGCTTCCCCTATCTTGTTTTATTCCCTCTAGTCTTATCTATTAACACCAATCCCAATCAAAAAATTTAATAGATAAATGAAATAAAAAGACGTAAAAGTAGCATCACAACTTATTTTAATATTTGTTTTTTTCTCTATGAAGCTGGCCCCACAGCTTATTATGCTAAAAAAAAAAAGACATAAAACAACCCAAAAGGTTGCCAAAAAAGAGTCATAAAAGTTGTTACGGTGCAATTGAATTATCATTCTATCCTCTGATTCTCTCTTTTGGTCTTCCTTAAGGGTATGTTCGGTTGGAGAAGTGGAAAAGTGGGAGGATGAAAAATTATGGGAGGATAGAAAAGTGGGAGGATGGAAAATATTTAGTTTTTCCTCTTGTGTATCCGGTTGGAGGGGTGGAAAATTGAAAGGGTGAAAAATTGGGAGGGTATAAATTGACTATTATACCCTTGTTAATAATAACATTGAAATAAAAAAAAATAAAAAATAAAAACAAGTTCAATGTTCAGTAATACGTTGAAATGAAAAAAAAAAAAAAAAACAAACAAATTCAACATTACTGAACGTGAAAAAAAAAAAAAAAAAGAGGTTCAACGTTACTGAAACGTTTGGAAAAAAAAAAAGAAAAAAAAGACAAACGTTCATCAGGTGGGATGGGGGCATTTTAGTAAATGCTCCCATCCCATGTTTTCTCCCCTATCATTTTCCTCCCAATTTGGGAGGAAAATTTTTGTAGGCCCGGGAGGAAAATTTTCCTCCCGGTTTTCCATCTTCCCTTAGTTTTCTCTCCAAACAAACAGTGAAAAATGCCTATTTTCCTCCCTTAGTTTTCCATCCTCCCTATTTTCTCTCCAAACGGACGCACCCTAAGGGTTTGTTTGGTTGGAAGGGTGGAAAAGTGAGAAGATAAAAAATTGTGAAATGATGAAAAAGTGTGAGGATAGAAAAAAAATTAATTTCTCTTATTTTTGTTTGGTTAGGAATGAAAAAGTGAAGGGATGGAAAAAGTGAGTTTGTTTAATTTTACTCATACACCCTTGTAAAAAAAATGATGGCCAATTAAAACAAAAAAGTGACCCAAAAAAAAAAAAAAAAAAAAGGAAGCAATCACCCATCTATATCTATATATCTATATCTATCTTCTATATATTACTAAAAGTTGAAGCGTAGTATTTAATGTTGTTACGCTCACGTTAAGCCACGTCAGCAGCCATGTCATTATCAATTTCTTTTCTTATTTTTTATACAATTTTTAAACATTTAAAGTGAATTAAATACTCTGTTATATTACAATCAAAATATCATGATTATCATAGTTTTTTTAGTGAAGTTTGTGGTGTGCTTTTATGTTATAACTTCTTTTTTTTCCATTGTGTACATTGACGGAGTCACTCCATATCTCTCTTTCAATTTCAAGTGTGAAAATTCTTCACAAATTGGTCCCCATAAAAGGATATAAAGGGTAGTTGGATAATAGAGATGCTAGAGAAATTTTAAACTTTATGAAGTGTTTTATTAAGGTATTTGTTAATAAGTCATTTAAAAAAAAAAATTGATATCACTTCTATATCTATATATTACTAAAAGTTTAAGCGTAGCATTTAATGTTGCAACGTTTACATTAAGCCACGTCAGCAACCATGTCATTATCAATTTTTTTCCAATTTTTATACAATTTTTAAACATTTAAAGTGAATTAAATACTCTATTATATTACAATCAAAATATTGTATTTAATTTATCTTATTATTAACTATTCTTATTTATTATTAAATTTTCAATTCCATTTTAGCTTTTTATATCCCCACTACTCTCTACCTTAAAACTATTTGCAAATACAATCAACTTAATACTTGATTATCATGGTTTTTTTAATGAAGTTTATCGTGTTCTTTTATGTTATAACTTCTTTTGTTCCTTTGTGTACATTGACGGAGTCACTCTTGGACAATGAGAGACATACCCATCAGAAAATTAAATATTTTACTTTTTTGTTTTGGTTTTTTTTTTTTTTTTGATTTGTGTCTCAACGTAACGATTTGATTTTCTACTTTGCGTTTGTTGTTGTTGTAAGTCAATATGGGTGTATGATGATTCTTGTAAGTCAAATTGCAAGTTAAAAGCAACTTGAAGATAAAGCAGCATAAATATATGGTTGTAAAGAGGATGGAGGGGATAAGGAAATTGTGGAGGTTACCTTACCTCTCTCCATATCTCTCTTTCATTTTCAAGTGCGAAAATTCTTCACAAATTGGTCCCCATAAAAGGATATAAAGGGTAGTTGGATAATAGAGATGCTAGAGAAATTTTAAACTTTATGAAGTGTTTTGTTAAGGTATTTGTTAATAAATCATTTAAAAAAAATTGATATCACTTCTATATCTATATATTATTACTAAAAGCTGAAGCGTAGTATTTAATGTTGCTACGCTCACGTTAACTCACGTCAGTGGCCATCTCATTGTCAATTTTTTTTTCCGAATTTTTATACAATTTTTAAACATTTAAAGTGAATTCAATACTCTTTTATATTACAATCAAAATATCATATGTAATTTATCTTATTATTAACTATTCTTATTTATTATTAAATTTTCAATTCCATTTTAGCTTTTCATATTCCCACTACTCTCTACCTTACAACTATTTGCAAATACAATCAACTTAATATATGATTATCATGGTTTTTTTAGTGAAGTTTGTGGTGTGCTTTTATGTTATAACTTCTTTTTTTTCCTTTGTGTACATTGACGGAGTCACTCTTGGACAATGAGAGACATACCCATCAGAAAATTAGGTATTTTATCTTTTTGTTTTGGTTTTTTTTTTTTTTAATTTGAATCCCAACATAAGGATTTGATTTTCTACTTTGCGTTTGTTGTTGTTGTAAGTCAATATGGGTGTGTGATGATTCTTGTAACTCAAATTGCAAGTTAAAAGCAACTTGAATATAAAGCAGCATAAATATATGGTTGTAAAGAGGAAGGAGGGGATAAGGAAATTGTGGAGGTTACCTTACCTCTCTCCATATCTCACTTTCATTTTCAAGTGTGAAAATTCTTCACAAATTGGTCCCCGTAAAAGGATATAAAGGGTAGTTGGATAATAGAGATGCTAGAGAAATTTTAAACTTTATGAAGTGTTTTGTTAAGGTATTTGTTAATAAATCATTTTAAAAAAATTGATGTCACTTCTATATCAATATATTACTAATAGCTAAAGTGTAGCATTTAATGTTGCTATGCTCACGTTAAGCCACGTTAGGTTCCATGTCAATATCAATTTTTTTCCAATTTTTTATACAATTTTTAAGCATATAAAGTGAATTAAATACTCTATTATATTACAATCAAAATATCGTATTTAATTTATCTTATTATTAACTATTTTTATTTATTATTAAATTTTCAATTCCATTTTAGCTTTTCATATCCCCACTACTCTCTACCTTAAAACTATTTGCAAATACAATCTACTTAATACATGATTATCATGGTTTTTTTAAGTGCAATTTGTAGTGTTCTTTTATGTTATAACTTCTTCTTTTTTCCTTTGTGTACATTGATGGAGTCACTCTTAGACAATGAGAGACATACCCATCAGAAAATTAAATATTTTACCTTTTTGTTTTGGTTTTTGGTTTTTTTTTTTTTTTTTAATTTGTATCTCAACGTAATGATTTGATTTTTCTACTTTGCATTTGTTGTTGTTGTAAGTCAATATGGGTGTGTGATGATTCTTGTAAGTCAAATTGCAAGTTAAAAGCAACTTGAAGATAAAGCAGCATAAATATATGGTTGTAAAGAGGATGGAGGGGATAAGGAAATTGTGGAGGTTACCTTACCTCTCTCCATATCTCTCTTTCATTTTCAAGTGTGAAAATTATTCACAAATTGGTCCCCGTAAAAGGATATAAAGGGTAGTTGGATAATAGAAATGCTAGAGAAATTTTAAACTTTATGAAGTGTTTTGTTAAGGTATTTGTTAATAAATCATTTAAAAAAAAATTGATATCACTTCTATATCTATATATTATTACTAAAAGCTGAAGCGTAACATTTAATGTTGCTACGCTCACGTTAAGGCACGTCAGCGGCCATGTTATTGTCAATTTTTTTTCCAATTTTTTATAAAATTTTTAAACATTTAAAGTGAATTAAATACTCTTTTATATTACAATCAAAATAACATATGTAATTTATCTTATTATGAACTATTCTTATTTATTATTAAATTTTCAATTCCATTTTAGCTTTTCATATCCCCACTACTCTCTACCTTAACTTTCTTCAACCTTTTTCATTCCATTTTAACTTTCATATCCTCACTACAATATTACTATTATTCTATCTTTTTATCTTCCTTTATTTTTGACTCTTCTTATTCTTATCCTCATAGTATAAAATTGTCATTCCCTCTCTTATTCCATGCATAATTTCTATATTTCCACACACAAAAGCCTCTCTCTCTCTCTCTCTCTCTCTCTCTCTCTCTCTCTCTCTCTCTCTATATATATATATATATATTTTTTTTTTTTCTTTAGTTTTTGGTATATATATTTTTTATTTTAGCGTAACAGGTTGACTATCAAAACATATTGATGCAATATTGAAAGCTCAACCAAATGCATCATAGAAATCAGTCTTAGACTACTAGAAGTTGGTCAGTTTGCTAAAATTGGAATTGATCGGTAATCCAGCTTGATACAATTTAGTTTTGTGTTTTATGTTATTATTATTTTTTATTCTCATTGGTTTTTAAATGTTATATTATTGCATTATAAAGATAGTATATAAAAAGATAATATTATTTTATTACATATCATAACTAAAATAATATAATATTTATTGCTATACATTTCATTTTTACTATTTTTCTTCTCATCTTATTTTATTCAACATTTAACTTTAGCAACATCCTCCATATCATAATTATTTATAATCTGTCTCATTTTTTTTTTAAATTAAACATATAATATTTTTTTTTAAATTCAATAAATAAAATTTGTTCCATGAAATATTACAATGCATCAATGGAAAAATGAAATACAAAAAAAATATCAATTTAGAAACAATTAATTAGAAAAATAGAATAAAAAACTTTTCTCATAAATTAGTCCCATAAAATGTTACAATGCAAATAAATAAATCGTTAAATTCACTTAATTAAAATATATAATCAACAATTAATTACAATCGTACAAAATTTAAACTTGAAACTAATCAAATTCTAATCTAGAAAATCATATTTATTATCAAAACTAAAAGGAAGACGCTCTTCAGTAATAATAGAAATATATAAGAAATAAAGATGAAAATTTTCGAAATCCTTTTTTTGACATTTCATTTAACATTATTTATAAATAATAAAATATTTTAAAAAAAAATCCTTAAATGCTTATATTCTTCACACACCGCGGCTGTTTTTTTTATACAAGATAGAATTCTACTCTAGCCTAATCTAAGTATATGTGTGTGTGAAATGAAATCATGAAAAAACTAATTAGTCACTATTATTATGGAATAAATGTCTTTTTTTATGCATCTAAGAAAATGAAATGTATAGAGTTTACTAAGTAAGGTATATGTAAAGATTCACGTTAAAAAAATATTTAAAGGTTTTTTTGAAAAAAAAAAGTATATGTAAGGTTTTTATTAACTTAAAAGACAATGAAAAACCAATTTTTAATTACTACAACCATCACTACTCTTTAAATCACACACAACACTATATTTAATTACATAAACTACAGAGTTAGACTTTTTTAGATATACACCATCATAATCAACTTATAAATTACAGCCCAAATCAATCATAAAATTACACAATCAAAGCCTGAACATGTAACATGAATTACCTTCTGAATTATTGCTTGGAATTTTTACAATTATTGAAAGAAAATTGCCAAATTTAATTTTTAGAAAACATCAAGACAGGGTGAATTTTAATTTTTTTAACTTCCATAGGAAAAAATATTACCCACATTATTTCAACCCTTATGGAAAAGAAGGTTTACATGTAACATGGAAAATGTGTTTAATTGACTTAGAGATGTAAAAATTAGTCAATCGACTATGGTAGAATTAAGGTTTCAAATTTTAAATAAAACAATTCTACAATAATAAAAAATTATTTTTGTGATAAATATGATTATGAAATACATTATTTTTCATTAAATTAGTTCAAATTACAAAATAATAATAATAATGAGACTACTTTAAAAAATAATCACGCGCAACGCGCAGATCCGTAACTAGTTTTATTAAAAAGGAAAACTCATGTCCAAAAAAAAAATCACATCTAGTTAAACAAAAAAAAAAGGAAGAGTCATATGCCCTAGAAAGCACCAAAAAAATAATAATAATAAATGAATTGCACATGGGCATTTTTGTCCATTAAACAGTCTAATTTTCTTCCTTCAGTTTTCTCTTCATTCTAGGGAGAATTTTTTGGTGGGTTCAGAAAGAAAACATTCAAGTCTCACCATTTATTTTTCTTCCTCTTTAACCAACTAAACACACTCCAAAAAAAATTTCCTTTCCAATTTCTCTCTTCTCTTTATTTGTTTTGGTCAGCTCCAAGAGAAGAATGCCTGCAAAATTTCTCTTAGAAAATGCTCGATTCAACTTTCTATTCCAGAAACTCTCATGCCAATTTTAGTTTGCTCTCCACTGTCCATTACTCTATTACTTCATTCTCTCTAATCTCTATCACTCTCACCTTTCTTTCTCAAAATTTCTTATAGAATGCATAAACTGTCCCATAAAATTTAGAGAGTTTTTTTTTTTTTTTATAAATATACAGAATTACCCAAGAAATATACAAACTTTCTCATAAAATATACAGATTTTGCCACAAAATGCACGAACTTTCACAAGAAACATAAAAACTCTCTCACAAATTGTACAGACTTTCCTGCAAAATTTATAGACTTTCTCATAAAATATACAAATTTTCACACAAAATGTATAGACTTTCCACAAAGTGTATAGACTTTTGTAAAATTCAAAACTCTCTCTCTAAATAGAAACTAAATTTTATTGATATGAATGAATTGAATTACATCTAATGCTAATCCTACCTTTATATACAATTTGATACCAAAAATAGAAAAATAACTACCTCCCTAATTTAAAGGAAGTTTGTGACAAAACTGAAACTACCTACTAATACACGTGTACATCAACTATAGTATCACTTGAAGTGCATTGATCATCTGATCATGATGTGGCATTGACTCTATCAAGTCTTCTATATATTCACTATTCCACCTTGTTGTAATTGCATCTTGATTCCTCTGTTGATGAAGTCATGCACCCTAAGATACATTGGATTGCATCTGCCCCTAATACTGTGCTGCACCTGATGCGTAGCACTCTGCAATGCACATTAGGGATGACAATTTCTACCCAACCCATAGGTACTCGGCCCAGCCTAACCCTAATGGGTCGGGTTTTACCCGGCCCTATAAAGAGTAGGGTTGAGTTTTGATTTTTTTTTAAAAACCTAAAGCGGGTCTAGGTTGGGTCCGAGTTTTGGTAAAAACCCGACCCGAACCTGGACCCGACCCATTTAGAATAAAAATAAAATTACAAAATAACCTATATATATATATATATATAACTTAACCCTAACCTCTCTTATTCTCACTCACTTATGCCAGCCGCCCCCCTCCCTCACCCTTACACACTCTTACCCTTAGTCACTCTCATACTCACTTTCATCCTTGCATCACTGCTGCCGACCATAGCCCCATTTGTTCCCACGCCTCACTGTATCAGCCCAGCCACCTCGTTACCTTCATGTGTCTCCACCGGACCACCTCGTTCTCTATCTTTTCTTTTTCTTTTTTCTTTTTTTTTTTTCTTTTTTTCGAGGTTCATTTCATCTCAATTGTGAGTTGTTTTCTTTGATTTTTGGAGGCTTGATTCGGTGGTGGTGGAATCTGTCTCGGCTAGGGTTGGTGGTAATTTGCAACACTGCTGTTCTGTGATTCTGATGTGGGTGATGTCTTTGGGTATTGATGATGACATCAAGGTGTTAAAATTGTTAAGAACACAACGCAAGGAAGATTTTTTTTTTCTTTTTGGGTATGGGTTTTCTTATGGGGATGGGTTACTGATTTCGTTACTCATTTCCTAATTTTGATTGTAAAAGTCCACAAAATGAGTTGAATTTATATACAAGTTTCTAGCTGTGATTATTACCCAAGTTTTGGTTTTTAAAAGTATTACATTTGCATTCATGTAATATAAAAAAATGATCTTTTTATTGATTCCTTTAAAGAGCTTAGGTAGTTTGAAACAATGATAAATTTGTTAAAAACTCTTTGAATTTCTGTGTTGTATTACTTTGCATACCTAATTCATTGGCAATGGGTCGGCACAGAGGTGACGTTGTAGAGGGAAGAGAGAGGGGCCAAAGAATAAAAGATAACTTGAGAAAATGAATCTGCACGTGGGTTTGAATCTAGGCAAAAATGAATTTGGGCTTCATTCAATTTACTTTTTTGGTTAGGCCATGATTTGGGCTGTGGATTAGGCCTAAATCTGGTAAGGCTAAATGGGGTCGTGGGGCCCAGCAGGGCGGGTCTAGGCCCAGCATAAAAAGCCCTTTTATTAAACGGACCGGGTCCAGGTAATGGGTACAAGCCCACGGGGTGGGTCCAGGTATGAAAAATCCAGCTCGAACCCAACCTATTGCCATTCCTACTGCGCATAAAGGCAGCTTCTCCCGATGACAAGTGCATGCTACTTGCTTAGTACCTAGTTGTTGCAGTGGGCATATATATTCAACATTTCCCCTCAAGAGCAAAGCTCTTACTTTCTTATCTTTCTTTAAAGACTTATCTACCTTAGCTTCTTCATCTTCTTTTGCATAATCTAGATACTTAATGTGATCACTAAAGATATTAATCACTCCCAATTTAGCAAGCAATCTCAGAAAGTTGTCAACACCAAGTGCCTTAGTAAAAATATAAGCTAACTGATTTCTTGATGAAACATAGAAAGTTTTAAATGTTCCATCTAAGATTTTATTCGTTACTATGTGACAATCCGCTTCAATATGCTTTGATCTTTTATGGAAAACTAGATTAGCTAATATATGTAATGCTGCTTGGTTATCACAGTATAACAAACCTAGTTTTTGATGTGGAATATGTAAATCCCTCAACAAGTACAATAACCAAGTTACCTCACAAGTGGTTGTAGCCATAGATCTGTATTTTGCTTCTGCAGAAGATCTTGAAACCATATCTTGCTTCTTTGATCTCCAAGAAATTAAGTCAAGGACTTTCTGGTATCAAGGCAGCTTGCCCAATCTGCATCATAAAATGCTTTAAGTTGCAGGTTTGATTCTACTGAAAAGAACACTCCTTGGCTAGGTGTCCTTTTGATGTATTAAAGAACTCTAGTTGCTGCTTTCATGTGTGGAACTCTAGGCTAAGCCAAGAATTGTCTAAGCCTATGCACGACATAGGTTGTGTCTTGTTTGCTTAGAGTCAAGTACATTAGCTTACCAATTAACCTTCTATACGGACCAACATCTTTAAGCAATTCTCCATCACATTTAGACAACTTCAATTGCTGCTCCATTGGTGTCTTGGCAAGTTTACAACCAAGCATACCTGCTTCCTTAAGCATATCAAGTGCATACTTCCTTTGATTGATGCTAATTTCCTTAGCACCTCTAGCATTCTCAAGCCCTAGGAAATACTTAAGTGAACCTAGGTCCTTGATGCCAAATTTCTGGTCTAATACTTGTTTCAAATTTGCCACACAAGCTAAATCATTGCCTGTGATGATCATGTCATCCACATAGATCAGCAAGGCAATAAAAAAGAACAATTTGAATGGACAAAAAAAGAGTGGTCTGCCTGTGATTGTATAAATCCATGGGTTGAAATAGTGGTAGAAAGCTTGGCATTCCACGACCTAGAAGCTTGCTTTAAACCATACAATAATTCAACCAATTTGCAAACTATGGGAGCTGAAGAAGTGGACTCCCCCTTACTGTGATAAACAAGAGGTAAGTCCATGTATGCCTCTTCTGCAAGATCACCATAAAGGAATAAATTATTGATGTCAAGCTGATGTAAGAGCCACCTTTTAGATGAGGCAAGAGCAATAAGAAGCCTAACTGAGACAGTTGGCTAAAAGAGAAAAAGTCTCCAAAAAATCAAGCCCCTATCTCTGAGTGTATCCCTTGGCTACTAACCTAGCCTTGTACCTCCCCACACTGCCATCAGGGTTAAGCTTCACCCTATGCACCCATTTACAACCAATTGGCCTCTTGCCAGGTGGGAGAGGAGTAAGGACCCAAGTCTTGGTTGTTTCCAAAGCAAGGATCTCTTTATCCATTGCTTCCCTCCACAAGGGATCTTGGACAGCTTGAGAAAAATATTGAGGTGTGGAAGGACATTGGCTGACAGTCATAAGATAGGACTTGTGTTGAGGATCTAAATGACTATAGGTCAGATATATTGATAAATCATAGGGTGACCTTGGAGAATGGCAACTAGCAGAGGTTGTTGGCAATGCAGAAGCTAAATTGCAAGCATAATCCTGCAAGTATGTTGGTGGTTTGTGAACTCTAATAGATTTTCTGAGTGATTGATCTTCAACTGCATGATTAGGGACAATGGAAGGAACAGAATCTAACAAAACATCAGTAGTATCAAATGGTAAATGAGTAGGTAAAAGATCATGAGTTGAACATATAGGAGTAGAAGATAATGATGAAGAAGAATGAATAGGTGCAGGGCAAGACTCACAATTGTCTATAGGCATGTTTGGAATGCTAATTTGAGTAAAAAGGTGTCTAAACATCCTTTAGAAGCATTATCAACCTTAGAAATAAAAGGATCTATAGAAGTAGCACTAGCATTCCTAAAAGGAAAAACAGTTTCATTTTAAACTACATCTCTAGAAATGAAAACATCTTTGGTAGTTAAATCCAACACTTTGTTCCCTTTAACACCAAAAGAGTATCCTAAGAAAACACAGTTTCTTACCCTTGGCACAAATTTGGATCTATTATGCGAGAGGGTGGAAGCATAGCAAAGGCATCCAAAAACCTTGAAATGAGCATAGTTTGGTGCATAATCAAAAAGAACTTCAAATGGAGTTTTATGTCCAAAACATGAAGAAGGTGTTCTATTTATCAAATAGATAGAGGTGAGAATAGAATGTCCCCAATGATGCAAAGGCATATTAGATTGAAACATAAGAGCTTTTGCAACATTTAAGATATATTGATGCTTCCTTTCCACAATTGCATTTTGTTGTGGAGTTTCAATACAACTTAATTGATTCAAGATACCTCTTTTAGCAAATAAATCAAACATAATAAACTCAGTACCATTATTTGTTCTTATAGTTTTTACCTTCTTTAAAAATTGTGTTTCAACCATAGTGCAAAATTGCTCTAAAATAGGTTGAGTTTGAGATTTGTGCTTGAGTAATTAAATCCAAGTACACCTTAAGCAATCATTCACAATGGTTAGAAAGTACCTGCATCCATCAATGGTAGAAGTAGAAAAATGGGCCCCACAAATCACAATGGATTAAATCAAAACATTCAAGTGAGATATGAGAACTAGGAGTAAAAGGGAGCCTTGTTTGCTTGGCCAAGGGACATATCTCACAATGAATGTAACACCCCATTATTTTGATACCAAATTAATTACCATATGTAAATTATAAAGGAGGCCTACAATTAAATGGAATGAATTGATTTGGGCCTAAGATATTATAAATAAGATAAACACTATGAGACATGAAGCCCGAGTGAGGTAGCATAAGTAAATATATAGGCCTTGATAACCCTATCCTTTTTCCTTTTAAGTTACAGGTGTATGTACATAAGAAAGTTCCTTTTTGTTTTTAGTCGCAACACACGATTGAGCTGTTTCTTTTCTTTTCTACGGCTGTGCACAAGTATTTCAGGTATGGTTTGTCTTGCTATAATTTTAGAAAGTTGAAAGATTTAGAGAGTTGGAATTATTCTATGGCTAACAATTGTCCCCATGCTTATAGGAAGACATGGGTCAGTGCATCTGTTATTTTGGTACCAAGTAAAATAATTGGCATTAGGTTTATGAATCTAAACCTATCACTATATTGATGGGAAAGCCGGCCAATGACTTATTACAATATTACAAAAGGAATTGTATATATATAGCTGTATGGTCCTCCATAGGCTTTAAGATTGATTAGGTAAAAAATAGTATGTATAGCCATATGGTCCTCCATAGGCTTTAAGATTGATTTGATAGAACTATAAAATGTGGCTTCTACTATTTGATTAATAGATATTGATGATGCTAAATTTCACCAGTGAGCTGCACGGTCCTCACGAGAACGGGGCAAGAACCTACAAACAACAAGAAAAAGACCTTGCAGGGAACACCGGTGTGGTGCCGGCCAAAAACCCTCCGAAGGTCAAGTCAGAGAACTCTCTTTCCCAAACTAGAGTGCTAGAGTGGAATTAATTATGCATACCTTGGCTTGTGAGGGTTTTAAGGTATTTATAGGTGTGTATGGTATTCTCTTTTGGGCCTAAGCGTGTAGATCAAGTGAAAAACCACAGTAATCCAAATGGGCCGCATATGGGCCACAAATGGGCTGCAACCCGGTCCCTGTAAAAGGCCTTGGAGACCCAGCACACGTCATGTGATAAATGTACCGTCCATGAATTATTGACATTTTTAAATGGTCCGTCCACTTTGTGGATCTTTTAAATATACCGTCCACTTTGTGGACTTCGTAGATTATTCCATCATTTAGGTGGTTCGTCGACTTTGTGGACTTAGTAGACTATTCCCATCTTTTACATGGTTCGTCCACTTTTTGGATGGCCCGTCCACTTTGTGGACTTCGTAGATTATTCCATCATTTAGGTGGTTCGTCCACTTTGTGGATTACATGGTTCGTCCACTTTTTGGGTGGCCCGTCCACTTTGTGGATTTCGTAGATCATTCCATCATTTAGGTGGTTCGTCCACTTTGTGGATTACATGGTTCGTCCACTTTTTGGGTGGCCCGTCCACTTTGTGGACTTCGTAGATCATTCCATCATTTAGGTGGTTCATCCACTTTGTGGATTACATGGTTCGTCCACTTTGTGGGTGGCCCGTCCACTTTGTGGGTGGCCCGTCCACTTTGTGGACTTCGTAGATTATTCCCATCTTTTAGATGGTTCGTCCACTTTGTGGACTGGATCATTAACACTTTTTACATGGTTCGTCCACTTTTTGGGTGGCCCGTCCACTCTGTGGACTTCGTAGGAAACACGTGGACATACAAGTGATAAGACATTCAACTTTTCTGAAAATTCCTCTCATTTCATATGTATGCGTAGAACTTAGTTTTAAAAACAATAAAAGTAGTCTTGGAGCGTTATGGAAGTACTATAGGAAATAAAAAACTACAGTTATCATGAAAAGATAAACCAGTGGTAAGCATATCGTCGCCTTCTACTGATAATACTTCTTTAGGTGCTCCGTATTCCACGGGTGGCTGAGCTTCTTTCCATTCAAGGTTTCTAGGTAGTATGTTCCCTTCCTATGAAATGCTATTACCCTGTATGGTCCTTCCCAGTTTGGTCCAAGCTTCCCTTGTGTGGCATCCTTCGTAGCACCGAGTACCTTCTTTAGGACAAGATCTCCGACTTGGAAGTCTCTATGCCTAACCCTAGCGTTGTAATGCTTCGCCATTAGATCCTGGTACCGTGCTATTCTTTGTTCTGCAGCTGCCCTTACTTCGTCCACCAGATCAAGCTGTATACGCATGGCTTCATCGTTTCTGTGCTCGTCGTGGTTTCTGATACGGTAGCTTGTAAGACCTACTTCTGCCGGAATGACAGCCTCGGATCCATACGCCAAACGAAACGGTGTTTCTCCTGTCGGTATTCTTACCGTTGTTCTATATGCCCATAAGACATTCGGTAACTCGTCCGGCCATATACCCTTTGCCCCCTCAAGCCGAGTCTTGATGATTTTGAGCAAGGATCGGTTGGTGACCTCGACCTGTCCGTTGGCTTGTGGATGTGCGGGTGATGAGTAGTGGTTTTTTATCCCCAGCTGGGAGCAGAAACCCCTGAAAGCTTCGTTGTCGAATTGCTTGCCATTGTCTGATACAAGTACACGTGGTATGCCATACCTGCAAATGATATTTCTCCAAACGAAGTTCCGAACATTTTTCTCTGTGATGGTTGCCAAAGCCTCAGCCTCCACCCACTTAGTGAAGTAATCGATGCCGACTACTAGGAACTTTAACTGCTTGGCTGCTAACGGGAAGGGGCCCATGATGTCTAATCCCCATTGCGCAAACGGCCAAGGGGCCGTCATGGGCGTGAGCTCCTCCGTAGGTTGCCTGATGAGGTTGTTAAAGCGTTGGCACTTATCACAGGATCTGACGTACATGTTGGCGTCTTTCTGCATCGTTGGCCAGTAGTAGCCCGCCCTGAGGAGCTTGTACACCAAAGACCTTGCTCCCGAATGATTCCCGCAGATCCCTTCGTGGACCTCCCTCATGACATAGTTTGCTTCTTCCGGAGAGAGGCATCGCAAATAAGGTCGAGAGAAACCCCTTTTGTATAGTACATCTTTCACCATGACAAACCGGGATGCCTTGACTCTTAGCTTCCTTCCAGCTTCCTTATCGTTTGGTAACAGGCCGCCTTTCAAGTACGTAGCTATTGGGGTTATCCAACACTGTTCATTGCTCACCTCCTGCAGACCTGTACCGTCTATTAGTGGTGACGTTTGGACGAAGGATAATACCTGGCTAAGGGCAATCATTGACTCTGCGGAGGCCGTCTTTGCGAGCTGGTCAGCTTCCTGGTTTTCCTCCCTTGGCACTTGAATCAATCTGACCTGGAGGTTACTCGTTCGATTTTTTACTTCATCGAGATACTTCCTCATTCTCTCTCCCTTGCATTCATAATTCCCATTAATCTGGCTCGTGATAACTTGGGAATCGGAGTAGACGTCTATTCTTTCTGCTCCAGCTGCAACGGCTACGTCTAATCCCGCTATCACAGCTTCGTATTCGGCTTCATTGTTCGTTGTTGAAAAGCACAAGCGGATCATGCACCTGATCTGATCCCCTTCAGGCGTGTGGACCACTATGCCGACTCCTCCTGCGTTCTTGTTGGAGGACTCGTCCGTCTGAACCCTCCATAAGGGAAGCTCCCATGTCCCCTGGTTCGTTGTGTCAGTGAATTCTGCAATGAAGTCCGCCGGAATTTGTCCCTTCACCGCGTTTCATGGTTGATAACGAATGTCGTACTCACTCAGCTCGATTGTCCACAGTGCCATTCGTCCCGCGGCTTCAGGACTATTCATAGCTCTTCTCAGGGGCTGGTCGGTCAACACGTTTATTACGTGTGCTTGAAAGTATGGTTTTAGCTTTCGAGCTGCAGTCACCAATGCCAAAGCCAATTTCTCCATCGGGGGGTATCTCTCTTCTGCCCCTCTGAGTGCTTTGCTCATAAAGTAGACGGGCCTTTGAATTTTGTCTTCTTCTCTAATAAGAGCTGCACTGACGGCTGCCGGGGAGACGGCAATGTATAATAACAGCTCTTCACCCTGCTTGGATGGGCTAAGTAATGGTGGGGAGGAGAGGTATGTTTTCAGTTCTTCAAAAGCTTTCTGACAGTCGTCTGTCCATTCAAACGATTTCTTCAGCGTGCGAAAGAATGATAGGCATTTGTCCGTTGCCCTTGAAACAAACCTGTTCAAGGCCGCTATCTTGCCGTTTAAGCTTTGGACCTCCTTCAGCGTCTTCGGGGGAGCTAAGTCCACAATTGCCTTTACCTTTTCTGGGTTGACCTCGATGCCCCGTTGGGATACCACAAAACCCAAGAACTTCCCAGCCGTCACCCCGAAAGCACATTTGCTGGGGTTCAGCTTCATGTTGTAGGACCGAAGGGTGTTAAAAGTTTTCGCTCAGATGGTTACATTCGCGAGCGCTTTTTACCAGCATGTCGTCCACATAGACTTGCACGTTCCTTCCAATCTGATGTGCGAACATCTTGTTCATCAATCTCTGGTACGTGGCCCCTGCGTTCTTGAGTCCGAAGGGCATCACTCTGTAGCAAAAAAGTCATTGACTGGTGACGAAAGATGTTTTCTCTTGATCTTTTTCGTCGAGCTTGATCTGATTGTAACCAGAGAAGGCGTCCATGAAGCTCAGTAGTTCATGTCTCGCAGTCGAATCCATCAGCGCGTCAATACGCGGCAGAGGATAACTATCCTTTGGGCAGGCTTTGTTAAGATCCGTGAAGTCAACGCACATTCGCCACTTCCCATTCGCCTTCTTGACCATGACCACATTTGCGAGCCAGTCTAGATAGTGTACCTCTCGTATAAAACCTGCTTCCTTCAACTTTTGGACTTCTTTGGCGATAGCCCGGTCTCTTTCTGGTGCAAATACTCTTTTCTTCTGTCGGATGGGAGGGAATGATGGCGATACACTCAGCTTGTGTACTATTATCGACGGGTCGATCCCCGACATGTCCTCATTACTCCATGCAAATACGTCCTGATTTCCCCTCAAGAACGTAGTGAGGTTTTGCCGCACCACGAGGCTGGCCATTATGCCGATCCTCGTGGTCCGTACGGGTCTCGAGTCGTCAAGTACCACTTCTTCCAGTTCTTCGACTGCTTCCGCCTTAAGTCGCTGCCCCTCGACATTTAGTGCTGGCAAGTGGTTGTCCATCTCCGTCATGGCGACGTAGCATTCTCGAGCTGCAACCTGATTCCCCCGTAGCTCTCCGACTCCATATTCGATGGGGAATTTAATCATTAAGTGGTAAGTCGATGTGACGGCTTTCCATGCGTTAAGAGTCGGCCGCCCAAGAATCGCGTTGTAAGCAGAGGAACAATCTACCACCAAGAAGACCACTTCCCTGGCGATTTGTTGTGGGTAATCTCCTACCGTTACAGATAATGTGACGGTTCCAAGGGGATATACTCTTGTGCCTCCGAATCCGACGAGGGGGGAGTTAGTCGGCACAAGCTGTTCTTTGTTCATCCCCATCTGTTGGAATGCAGGGAAATAAAGGATGTCCGCTGAACTTCCATTATCAACCAATACACGATGTATATTGTAATCACCAGCCCGTATGCTGACCACGAGCGCATTGTCATGCGGGTGGTGTAGGCGTCGGGCATCCTCCTCTGAAAAGTTGACTGCCGGGACATCGATCCGCGGCGCCTTTGGCCTTAAGCCCGTCATCTGGACATTCTGTACCATCCGTAGGTAAGTTTTACGTGCTCTGTTGGATGGGCCTACGGTACCGCCGACGATCATCCTTATGTCTGCGATGGGTGGTCTTGGGCGCTCATTTTCCCGTCGGGAGGGTTAGTCCTGTGGTGGATGCGCCCTTTCTGTACTAACAAACCTCTGCAGTTTCCCTTGCCTGATGAGCGTCTCAATCTGTTGCTTCAAATCGTAGCACTCGGTCGTATCGTGGCCGTGGTCACGATGGAAACGACAGTACTTGCTTCTTGATCTTTTGTAGGATCCCCCTTCAACTTTCCGGGGTACGTTAAGGCTTCCTCATCTCTTATTTGCATCAATACTTGGTCGATCGGGGCTGTCAGAGGGGTGAAGCTAGTGAATTTCACCATGGGCGGCTTCGGACGTCTATCTTCCCTTTTCTCATCCGTCCTAGCCTTCTTTCGTCTCCCCTCTGACCGTGTTTCTCGTACCTCATTCTGCCTTTCCCTCTTCGTCGACCTATCTTCTCTTGCTATCAACGCATCTTCTGCGTTCATGTACTTCGTCGCCCTGTAAAGTACTTCGGACATAGTTTTCGGATCATTCTTGTATAGAGAGAAAAGAAACTTGCCCTTTCGCAGCCCGTTGGTAAAGGCCGCTACTTGTATCTTATTGTCCGCTTCATCTATCGAGAGGGCCTCTCTGTTGAACCGTGTTATGTAGGATCTCAGGGTCTCGCCTTCCCTCTGTCTAATGCTCATTAAGCATGCTGTGGACTTCTTATAACGATGACCCCCTATAAAGTGTGACACAAATTGGGCGCCTAATTCCTTAAAGGTGCTTATTGAGTTAGGCGTCAACCTGCTGTACCAGACCCTCGCGGATCCCTTCAACGTAGTAGGGAAGGCCCTACACAGAATTTCATCCGGCACCCCTTGAAGGTGCATTAGAGTCTTGAAGGACTCTAGATGGTCTAAGGGGTCTTTGGTTCCATCGTAGCTCTCCACCTGGGGCATACAAAACTTCGGGGGAAGGGGACACGAAGTGACATGTGCCATGAAAGGTGAATCTGTTCGGTGGACCAGGTTGTCGAGGTCGCTAGATACCCATCCTCTAAGGGCGTTCATCATCACGTCCATCCGCTCCCGTATCTCCTGCATTTCTGTGGCGATGTGTGGTGGTAAAGCCTCCGACAAAGACGGCTGCTTAGCGTCCGTCCTTTCGGTCTTGCTTGGAGCGTTGCTGCCTTCGGGTCCGTCGAGGTTCCTCCCTTCAGCACTTGTTCCTTCCTGGTCCTCTTGTATTCCTGGATGCGCATTCTTTTGCCGCAACTGTTCTTCTAAGTCATGATTCTGCTTAGTCAGGCGTTCGACTGCCGTTGCTAGTGTTTGGACCTGTCTTTCCAGCACCGTAGCACGCAGTTCGTCACCCTGGTTATTGGCCGTCGCCATCGATCTAGTGTGAGCCATGCAACTCTTTGTCCCGGGAGCTAGGTGACGCTTTAATCACCCTTGTTTGTCAATCGCTTCCCACAGACGGCGCCAACTGATGATGCTAAATTTCACCAGTGAGCTGCACGGTCCTCACGAGAACGGGGCAAGAACCTACAAACAACAAGAAAAAGACCTTGCAGGGAACACCGGTGTGGTGCCGGCCAAAAACCCTCCGAAGGTCAAGTCAGAGAACTCTCTTTCCCAAACTAGAGTGCTAGAGTGGAATTAATTATGCATACCTTGGCTTGTGAGGGTTTTGAGGTATTTATAGGTGTGTATGGTATTCTCTTTTGGGCCTAAGCGTGTAGATCAAGTGAAAAACCATAGTAATCCAAATGGGCCGATATGGGCCACAAATGGGCTGCAACCTGGTCCCTGTAAAAGGCCTTGGAGACCCAGCACACGTCATGTGATAAACGTACCGTCCATCAAGAGCCCATCAATTATTTTTCATCTTCAGATATAAATATTAGGTTGATCGATATGTATATATATATCATGTGGCTTCTAAGGAATAGTAAAATATATGATGGCTAGACCTATAATGAAATGTTAGAGTTTTATAGAGTTGCAGTACAATCATGCTTATTAATAGATAGTGAAAATACGTGAAACAGAACAATTAGATTAAAGCTGAAAGTGAACTAGAGAGTTACGTAAATAAATGTAAAATTTTGGAAATATCAATGTTGTCTAAGATTATATTGTCTAAGTATGAAAACAGATTTTAGTGGGAAATTCGTGTATTGAAGAACCTATTTTTGGTGTTGCTAAGCTCTAATTCTACTGATTCATTGTGACTCAAGGGTGATTGACTCCTTTTAATTTTGCAACTAAGAGGTAAGTGGTGTTTACTAATTTTGGGGGGTTTTTCCAAAACAGTGTTGATTATTAAACTATTTTATATCAAAGAAAGAAATTGATATTCTATATATAAATTGATATTTTATAAATGTTGGATATGCACATTGACTATTCGTTTTATGAAAAACTTGTGGGACAACCTAAATTTATTTAAACTTGTATGTGTGAATATATCTCTATATTTTTTAGAATTATGAATGAATTATTTTTGTGAGCATATTTAATATGTTTGAAAACCTATGGCAAGTCGTGATTAAAAGCACAGTATTGTATTTAGCCCTTAGCAAGGGACCATCATACTGTAGCTAGTCCTTAGCAAGGGACGGTCCCAAGAAAAGAGACAGTGCACATTTGATAGCTCTTAAGCAAGAGAGTATACGATTGAGGATCCAAAAAGGAAGCTCCTTAGCAAGAGAGTGCACCTTTAGGTTCTGAAGGAGCCATCCTTAAGAAAAGGGATGAAAAAGAGGTTCCAGTCTTAAAAAGGGGACAACACAACCCTGTTAACAGAGCGTAAACGTTGTGCACGAGAAAAACCTACGAAATTGTGTATATGATGGTATTGATATATATATATATATATATATATATATATATATTATGATGGTTCACAATAAAAAGATATTTTATTTTATATGAAATATTTAATGATAACACACCCTAATGTTAGTGAATTCCACTTATTGAGTTATCTCACCCCCCCTTCCATTTCCCCTTACAGATACATTAAAGAGATTATTGGAGTAGAGATTCTTAGAAGACAACAGTTACGAATTATTTTGTAGAACTGAGGATTTTAGTATTTTTTTTTATGGCATTAAACTTTGTATTGGATAATTATTTTGAGGATGTTTTGTCTTTGGTGGATTAGAGCTCTGACATTTGTGATGAGGTTTTTTTTTTTTAGGTTGCTGGTTTCTTTTATTTAATATTTTTTTATGGATTATTCAAATTAAATAGACTTTTATTACTTATGATTTTGGGATGTTACAATTGAGGTATCAGATCTTAGGATATGATTCTGTAGACACTTGAAACTAGGTTATAATTCTATAGACACTTGAAACTAGGTTATGATCATGATTTTTGTCAGAGCATTTGGTATTTAGGTTATGTTTGATGAGACATTTTAAATAATTTTAGCAATGTTACTTCTTATGTTTAATAGTAATAATTGTTGCACCATCTATATTTCTTGATTCTTTGTTAACTAGGTATCATGCCACCCAAAAAGAAATGTGTAGCTAATTCCAATAGAGAGGAACCTATTGTTAATTTGCTAAGGTCAACCAAAGCAAGGGTTGATATTAAGGCTGAAGTCACTCAAAACGTGAGAGATAGTGAACATCCTAGGGTGCCACGCATTGATCCTTTGGATGAAGCTACTGCATGATTGTTGGACAGGTTGACCCATGTTGCTAGTTGTTGAGGTACAAATTTTTGGGCCCTAATTTCTTTAACCCACTCACAAAATACCCACACAAGCCCAATAATTATTTTGAAGCCCACATAGATATCTCCCACAAATATCTCCTACATATATAAGCCCCACAATTTATTTTGGGTTCTCTCACAAATGTTACCCACTATGTTCCACATATTACCCAACTTGGGTTTTCACAAAAAATGCCCATCACCTTGTTACCAACGTTGGGCCACAAGATTATACTTCCTCCACAAAAAGCCCAAAATCATTTATCTTGTGGGCAAGACCCAAAAAGTCTGTTGCTACACGGCACATTTTCTAAGCCCGTTGCTATACGGCACTATTCTAAGCCGGTTGCTACACGGCACATTTTCCAAGCCGGTTGCTACACGGCAATATTTTTTGAAAGACCAATATTAAATTGGCAATTAAATTGGCACTATTTTACAAAGCCCAAATACTAATTTGACAACTATTTTCTAAGGCCCAATACTAATTTGGCGCTATTTTCATAAAGTCCAATATTAAATTGGCACTATTTTACAAAACCCAAATACTAATTTGGCAACTATTTTCTAAACCCTAATATTAAATTGGCACTATTTTACAAAACTCAAATACTAATTTGGCAACTATTTTCTAAACCCCAATATTAAATTGGCACCATTTTACAAAGCCTAAGTACTAATTTGGCAAGTTATTTTACAAAGTACAAATACTAATTTGGCAAACTATTTTACAAAGCCCAAATACTAATTTGGCAACTATTTTCATAAAGCCCAATACTATTTTGGCACTATTTCCTAAAACCCAAATGTCATTTGGCAACTATTTCATAAAGCCCAATATGACTTTGGCAATATTTCCTAAAGCCCAAATATTATTTGGCAACCATTTCAACTATTTTCTAAAGCTCAAATGTTATTTGGCAACTATTTCATGAAGCCCAATATGACTTTGGCAATATTCCCTAAAGCCTAAATATTATTTGGCAACCATTTCAACTATTTCCTAAAGCTCAAATGTTATTTGACAACTATTTCATGAAGCCCAATATTATCATGGCTAAAGCCCAAATAATATTTTGACACATATTTACAAAATTTAAATACCATCTTAACAATTATTTCACATATACCAAATCCCTTACTCATAGGAAATATTAGTATTCATCCTTCAAGGAATGTTTCTCTTGCAAAGTTTATAAAAGCCCATGAATATTATCTATGGCAAAATTCCTCATTTTGTAGGAAAAATCAAGCCCAAATATAAAGCCCAGCTAGGGCCAGCCCAGGCTACACTCAAGTCTCAGCAGTTGGAGCTCACGTGAGCCAACCAGCCAAAAATCATCACAAATTCAGCAGCTGGAGACCACTCCCATCAGGTTCCAACTTGTCCAATCAAGTCAGCATAGTACACATGTCTATCAGTGTTAGGAATGCAATAAGCATTTGGATAATAATTGTTGTATTGAGATTTAGTTAGTTAGTTAGTTAGTTACAATTCCAAGCATGTTAATCACATTTAGCACATGTTGAAATTATTAATGCACATGTTAATCACATTTAGCACATGTTAGAATTATTAATGCACATAGAGAATAATAGAATCAATAGGATGAGGCCATGTGGGCCAATGAGATTAGAGTTAGTCTCCTATAAATACATAATTGTAATCCAATATGAGATATGAATTGAAGAATAAACCAACTTGTTAGTGCATTAGTGCATCTACCTCTCGCTCTCTTAATCTCTCTCTTTCTCTATGGAGGGTGACTACCTCGAATTAAGTCAATTTCCCTACAATTCCCGTCAATCTCCCTACAATTCATACCCATCCCCATTAGGAACCTCTAGGTTCCTAACAAGTGGTATCAGAGCCGTCGATCTTGATACGGGTGAAAGGAAACTTTTGAAAGAAATGCAGCAATTGTTGAACAAAGCCTTAGAAGAAGTCAAGGATATTTCAAAGAAGATGAAGGCCTTGGATGAATCTAACATGGCCATGAAGGAAGGGCTCTCAAGATTACAAGAGGGTCTCGAGAACATGACGGAAGAGGAGTTATAATCGCAAGATGATGATATACATGAAGAAGCAACCTTTGAAGTTCAGTCCAAAGAACCAACAAAGAAGAAGATGATGATTTTCCAAAAATCAATTCTTGATGCACCAAAGGAGGCTTCCGTTCAAGAGTCTATAATTCAAGAATTGGCAATCCAAGTATCGGTGATCCAAGAATCCAAGATACAAGCACCAACAATTTTAATGGCTCTAGAATCAAATGAGGTCTTGAGGATACAAGAATATTTCAAGGTTCAAAGAACCAATGAGACCTTGAAGATAGAAGAATCATTGAAGGCTCAAGAATTCGAGCAAAGTTTCAAGATCTATGAAGAAGAAACCTTCATATGCACGGGACCGCGCGTTAAAGAGAAATGCATGAATATGGTGATCAAAATGTCACAACGGTATTGGTCCATTGGAAGATCTCATTTGATGAAGATGCTATTTCACAACAACACCTTGTGGGCAAGGTGTTTTCAAGGGGAGAGAAATGTTAGGAATGCAATAAGCATTTGGATAATAATTGTTGTATTGAGATTTAGTTAGTTAGTTAGTTAGTTACAATTCCAAGCATGTTAATCACATTTAGCACATGCTGGAATTATTAATGCACATGTTAATCACATTTAGCACATGTTGGAATTATTAATGCACATGGAGAATAATAGAATCAATAGGATGAGGCCATGTGGGCCAATGAGATTAGAGTTAGTTTCCTATAAATACATAATTGTAATCCAATATGAGATATGAATTGAAGAATAAATCAACTTGTTAGTGCATTAGTGCATCTACCTCTCGCTCTCTTAATCTCTCTCTTTCTCTATGGAGGGTGACTACCTCGAATTAAGTCAATTTCTCTACAATTCCCATCAATCTCCCTACAATTCATACCCATCCCCATTAGGAACCTCTAGGTTCCTAACACCAGGTAAGGCTAATGTGGTCGCTGATGCACTTAGTCAGAAGTCTTCTGGTTTCTCAGCTGCCTTGTTAACTACTCAAAAGGAGATTATTAATGACTTGGAGAGGATGAGACTTGAAATTGTCATGGGTGATTCCCAAGTCTTTATGGCCAGTTTGACAATACAACCCACTTTGATTGAAAAGATTATGAGTTCATAGGTCGATGATACACAAATTTTAAAGATCATAGGAGAAGGACAAGAAGGGAAGAGACCAAAATTCAATGTGTCTAATGATGGTGTTTTAAGGTTTGGAAATAAACTTTGTGTGCCAAATGATTTTACATTAAAGAAGGAGATTATGGAGGAAGCCCATCGTACCCCATACTCAGTGCATCCTGGTTACACTAAAATGTATCACAACATTCGAGAAACTTATTGGTGGAATAACATGAAGAAAGAGATAGCTCAGTTTGTGGAGAAATGCTTGACTTGTTAACAAATTAAGGCACTACACCAGAAACCTTCAGGATTGCTGCAACCACTTCCCATTCCTGAATGGAAGTGGGAGCATATATGTATGAATTTTGTGATTGGTTTGCCAAGATCTCCTAAGGGACATGAGGCCATATGGGTAATTGTGGATAAGATGACAAAAACAACACATTTTATTCCGGTTAAGATGAATTACTCAGTTGATCAGCTAGCATAGATATATATTGATGAAATTGTGAGTTTTTATGGAGTTCCATTGTTCCAGCGTCAATTGTGTCTGATCGAGACCCAAGATTCACCTCAAAGTTTTGGGAAAGCCTACATAAAGCTTTGGGAACTAATCTTAGCTTTAGTACAGCCTTCCACCCGTAAACAGATGGACTTTCAAAAAGGACTATTCATACTTTGGAGGATATGTTAAGGGCTTGTGTATTGGATTTCAAAGGAAGTTGGGAAAAATACTTGTCTTTAGTGGAATTTTCCTATAATAATAGCTACCACTCTGGTATTGAGATGGCTCCCTATAAGGCTTTGTATGGTAGAAAATGCAGGTCCCCATTGTGTTGGGAAGTGATGAGAGAAAATTGTTGGGATTAGAAATCATATAGATGACATCTGACAAGATTAATTTGATTCATAAAAGATTGGAAACAGCACAAAGTCAATAGAAGAGTTATTATGACAACTTGAGAAGGGGAGTAGAATTTGAAGTTGAAGATATGGTATTTTTGAAAATCGCCCCAATGAAGGGTGTAATGAGATTTGGGAAGAAGGAGAAGTTGAATCCCAAATTTGTTGGTCCATTTGAGATCCTAAAACGCATTGGTAAAGTTGCTTATGAGTTGGCCTTACCGCCTACACTTGTAGGAGTGCATAATGTGTTTCATGTTTCCATGTTAAGGAAGTGCATCTCGGATCCTTCACATGTTTTGAACTATGAGCCACTCAAGATCAAAGACAATTTGACTTATGAGGAAGTTCCAATCCAAATTCTTGACCGCAAGGATCAAGTGCTACGCACCAAGACCATATCATTGGTTAAGGTCATTTAGAAGAATCACACAGTGGAGGAGGCATCTTGGAAGCGAGAAGATAAGATGAAATCATATTATCTAGAGCTGTTCATTAACAAAGGTATGTACAATTTCGAGGACTAAATTTTTTTAACAGGGGAAGTATGTAACACCCCATAATTTTGATACCAATTAAATTATTATTCGTAAATTATAAAGGACGCCAACAATTAAATGGATTAAATTGATTTGGGCCTAAGATATTAAAAATGAGATAAATACTATGGGATATGAAGCCCAAGTGAGGTGGCATAAGTAAATATATGGGCCTTGATAACCCTATCATTTTTCCTTTTAAGTTACAAGTGTATGTACATAAGAAAGTTCCTTTTTGTTTTCAGCTGCAACACACGATTGAGCTGTTTCTTTTCTTCTCTATAGCTGTGCACAAGTATTTCAGGTATGGTTTGTCTTGCTGTAATTTTAGAAAGTTGAAAGATTTAGAGAGTTGGAATTATTATTGGCTTACAATTGTCCCCATGCTTATAGGAAGACATGGGTTTGTGCATCTGTTATTTTGGTACCAAGTAAAATAATTGCCATTGGGTTCATGAATCTAAACCTATCACTGTTGTTAGGTTCTAAGTACTTAGGAAACTAATGTATTAGAACTCTAATTTGTATTGTTGGCAAATCATGATCAAAACAGGTGTTTAGTCTTGTTTTAGACTTGCTCAAAGTATGTCATTTATGTAAAGTTGAAATCGAGTTAACTGCAGAAGATACTGTGTAAATCTGTCTGGCTTGATCGATTGAGAATTAGACTCAACTGATTGAAAGTCGTGCAGATTATTTTTTCTAGAATTTCCGACTCAACCCTAAGCCCATATGACGTGTAGGGTTTTATGTTTTGCCCTTAGTATAAAAGGCAAACACTAGCCACATTTTTTAGGTTGCTCACATTGCTGTTTGTGTGAATCTCTTGTGAGATTTAAGAGGTGCATGCCTTCACACAAATTTAGGATTATTAAGAAGGAGATTTATTCAAAAACTTGATGATCATTCAGTTGCTGCCATAAGAGCTTAAAAGCGGGAGTGCTTGTACTTGCTGAAGAATCCAAGAAAGAAGGAGTCCTTGGTCTCGGAGCTTGCACGTGGTCGTGTTAGTAAGTTTTCTACTGGTGGGTAGCAATAGGATGTTAGTGGTCTAAGTCGCTATTGTACAAACTTCGATTCTTTCATAGTGGATTCAGTTTTACCTTGAAGATAGGTAGGTTAAATCCTACCCAGGTTTTTTACCGGTTTGGTTTTCCTGGATCATCATATCAGTGTGTTCTTTATATTTCCGCTGCTTTGTTTGATATGATATATTTGTGTTAACCTAGATTTGCATAATTTACCTAAGTTAATAACTTGGTTAAATAACTAGGTTAATCTGTTTGTTTTAAGGGGTCTAAAAACTTTACAACTATATTGATGGGAAAGCCGACCTATGACTTATTACAATAGGAATTGTATATATATAGCTGTATGGTCCTCCATAGGCTTTGAGATTGATTAGGTAAGAATAGTATGTGTAGCCACATGGTTCTCCATAAGCTTTAAGATTGATTTGACAGAACTATAAAATATGGCTTTTACTATTTGATTAATAGATATAAATATTAGGTTGATCAAATATGTATATATATCATGTGGCTTCTAAGGAATAGTAGAATATATGATGGCTAGACCTATAGTGAAATGTTAGAGTTTTATAGAGTTGCAGTACAATCATGCTTATTAATAGATAGTAAAAATACGTGAAACAGAACAATTAGATTAAAGCTGAAAGTGAACTGGAGAGTTACGCAAATAAATGTAAAATTTTGGAAATATCAGTGTTGTTTAAGATTATATTGTCTAAGTATGAAAACAGATTTTAGTGGGAAATCGTGTATTGAAGGACCTATTTTTGGTGTTGCTAGGCTCTAATTCTATTGATTCATTGTGACTCAAGGATGATTGATTCCTTTTATTTTTGCAACTAGGAGATAAATGGTGCTTACTAATTTTGGGAGTTTTCCCAAAACAGTGTTGATTATCAAATTATTTTATATCAAAGAAATATGTTAATATTCTATATATAAGGCAGTTTCACCAACAAAGGTATTTAGAGTGACTGTAATGGAAGTAAAACGTGAAATGGAGTGAACCATATGGTCTGTTGCTCCAGTATCTATAACCCAATCAGTTTCACTACAAGCTTTCCTATCAACAGTTTTAGTTGAAAAAATGGAATGCTCTAAAGTAGGAACAAAAGAACTGAAATTAGTACCTGACATTAGAGCTGAACTGAAGTTGAGATTGGCTTGTGCAAAAGTACCAACCACATCAGAAACTGAACCAGAAGCTCCTTCAACACCAGTGGTAATGCAGGAAATGCTTACACTTGCAGCATGATGTGCATCGCCAACAACAACTCTTGAGTTGAGTAAAGCAAGCAATTGCTCACATTGAACCTTAGAAATAGGACATTGATTGGTGGCACTAAGGCCTTATCTGCACCATTAACAGAATTGCAAGAAGCTTGATTAACAGCCTTCCCTTTAGGTTTATAACTTGGAGGATATCCATGCAACTTGTAGCACTTCTCAATTGTGTGCCCTTACATGTTGTAGTGAGTGCAAAAAGGCTTGTATTTCTTTCCACTACCTTTATTCCAATTGGAATTTCCTTTGCAATTAGTGTACATAGCCATTGCATCAGATTGAGATGAAGCTGAATTTCCATGACCAATATTCTTGTGTGATTCTTCTTGAAGTACCAATGAATAAACCTTGCTCGTTGAGGGAAAAGGATCATACATGAGAATCTGACTTTGTAAAGTCTCAAAGTTCTCATTCAATCCTATCAAGAACCTCATTACATAGGCTTTATCATGTGAAGTACTCAAGATCTTCATTGCACCACAGGAACATTCTAGAAATGGCTCAAAATTCAACAATTGATCCCATAATCACTTGAATTTGGTGTAGTATCCAGTGACTGTCATTTGATTTTGAGAAATGTGAGAGATTCCCCTTTGCAAGTTGTAAATCTTAGGTCCATTTTCTTGTGAAAACAAATTCTTCAATTCAATCCACATCTCCCTAGCTGTTTCACAATACATGATGCTACTAGAGACATCAACATGCATAGAGTTGATTAACCATGAAAGGACCATGGTATTGCAGCTTTGCCAATCCTTATATAGAGGTGAATCAACTTTTGGCATTGGAATCTTGCCATTTACGAAGCCAATTTTCTTTTTGGCAGTAAGAGCAAGCATCATTGCTCTGGACCGGGAATGATAATTCCTCATGCCAAGCTAAGGCTGAGTGACTAGAATATTACCTGGATTCTCGTTAGAACTGAGAAAATATGGATTAGAAGCATTGGATTCAAAATTTGAGTTTGTATTTGTGTGTGTGGGTTGTGAGTTGTAAGGCTAAGAGGGAGCATCAGTTTCTGAGGATGCCATTGAAGGACCTCGAAGGTGAAAGAAAGAACTGAATAGAAAATTCTAGAAGAAAAGCAATCACAGCTCTGACACCATGTAAAATTTAAAATTCTCTCTCTAAATAGAAACTGAATTTTATTGATATGAATGAATTCAATTACATCTAATGCTAATTCTACCTTTCTATACAATCTGATACCAAAACTAGAAAAATAACTACCTCCCTAATTTAAAGGAAGTTTGTTACAAAACTAAAACTACCTACTAGCATCACTTGAAGTGCATTGATCATCTGATCATGAAGTGGCAATGACTCTATCAAGTCTTCTATATCTTTACTATTCCACCTTGTTTTAATTGCATTTTGATTCCTCTGTTAATGATGCAATGCACCCTGAGATGCATTGGATTGCATCTGCCCTTGATACTGTGTGCACTCTGTGTTGCACCTTACCCTGATGATGCGCAGTACTCTGCACTACTCATAAAGGCAACTTTTCCCGATGACTAGTGCATGCTACTTGCTTAGCACCTAGTTATTACAATGGGCATATATCTTCAACAACTTCCCACAAAATATACATTCCACCGGACATAATATGTTATAATTTTTCAAAAATTTTCATGTCGCCTTACTGTTACTAGATAAAAGGACTAAACACAAAAAACAACTAAGGAGAAAGCACCAAATTGCAAACGGCGTTCCTCCGAGATGATTTCAACAAAAGCTACAGGCCCGATACGAAAATCAAATTGTTAGATTTTGTTATTTTATTCAAATTCCACAAGCTAACAATCACAGGGTCTATTACTATAATCCTATAAATTTGTTCATAAATTCTTCGCTACTTTTTTTTAAAGCTATAATAACTTTATGGAAGAAGTGTAATTACACAATACTCTTAAAATAATGTTCTCCTGTCGCGTCAAACAATTATGTTAGCATTGACAAGTTTCACTGACCAATCAATCGTACGTTTCCATTGAACTTTAATCAAAGCAAAACCTGTTTTAGTGACAACTTCACCTAGAATTTCACGATAATAAGTTATAATACGTTGACTATTTCAAGTTTTCAACCGACTTTAAATACATATTTCTTAAATCTCTCTTTCTTGAACCAACTCATTTGTCATGTTCTATCAAATTGGAAGGAAAAACAAAAACAAAACAAACCCTCCATTTCTCATTTTCATGGTAACATTTTGCTTTTTAGACTTGTGAATAGCTTATTTAGTTGAAATTGAAATTGAAATTTTTTTGTTGAAAGTATAAAAAAATAAGTTAAAAGCTAACTGAATAGTATTAAAAAGTGTAATGAAACCTGTAAATAATATAAAAAAAAAGTTACAAAATCAAATAAGTTGAAATTTTCATCGCTATCCAAATGGACTCTTAATATAAAATTCCTCTTCCCCAAAAAAAAAAAAAAAAAGAAAGAAGACTATTTCTTGAGGAAGCTCTTCATAATTGATTGACTATAATTTCATATTGGTTTTTTTTTTGCCTAAAGTCCCTGATATCAAGCTAGACTGTGAAGTAACCAATAAATAATGAAGAAGAAAATGTGCAAGTGCAACTCTCGAAATGAACTTAGGGACTGCAATAGATGTCATGTGACAAATTTTATATTAGGATGCCGCCTATTTGACAAGTAAAATGCCTTTGCTTACAAAGACGACCATTTCATTATTCACACCCTAATTTATTTTCTAATTATCTTGAATCCACAACCTGGAGCAAAGCTATTTCATCCCATTGGTTGGCACTGTCCCTTGTTATTAAATAAAAGACTTGTCTAAGATTTGATCAACTGAGGCCAGAATTTATTTTTCCCTAAGCCTCATCTGTATCTATTCCTAAAACGTAAGATCTAATTAGTAGCAGAATTTTTTTTAATTGGAAAAAGTTTTATACGCTACTATGATAAATATTATAGTATGAAAGTCAAAAGAGTGAAAACCATAGAATTGGTCCTAATGCGACAGTCCCCTTTAGGGGTGGAGCTTAATTAGGATAAATAGTCTTAGAGCTATCAGGACTAAAAGCCCAATATAAACTTGCTTCTGAGTCTTCAAACACCTGAGACTCGGAGAGGCTTCCAAAAAAGTAAGAACTATTAAACTCTTTTTCTTTGATACAGCATAATTGTTCTGTTAGTCTACTAAGACCACTCTCATTTTGCAACAGGAATTCATGAAAGAAAGTTCATTGGATTTGCTAAGCAGTTTACCAGATGAAATCCTCGCCCGGATCATTTCCTTTCTCCCTTCTGAATTTGCACTACAAACAAGCTTCCTTTCGACTAGATGGGCAGGCCTATGGAACACAGCTTTAGTGCAGCATGGAACTACAGAAGCTGCTGCCACTGCAATTTCTGAATTCTTAACTCATTTTGATGAGCTTAATCCATTAAGGCAACCCCGGAGGCTTCAATACCACTTTGGCAAAGGTAGTACTAGTATCCTCTTAGCTACCATTGCAGCTAATAATAAACTTCACATGGACTTATCTACTGGCAAGCAAGAGTTTCAAAAGCAGTTTGACTGGCAGTTGGGACTCAATCACCAAAGCCTTACTGACCAGCCGAGTCCATCTGCCTTCTTTGTCAAAACCCTTTTTCTAAAATCTGTAGGTTTTCAATTCAAAGAGGCAGTGTCCTCCATAGCTTCAAATTTTCAGTTTCTTGAAAGCTTGAAGATCATTGAGTGCAATGGATTACAAACTTTAGAAATTGACTCCAGTCCAAGGCTTAAAAGCTTAACCATCCTTGATTGTCCTCAACTGAAATCTCTCTTCATAAGGTCTTTGAAACTTAGATCTTTCCGGTATCGGGGTCTGCTTCCTTGGCTCTTGACTGAAAGTCATTTTAATCTGAAAGATGCAATGCTAGATTTCAGACAAGGGCCAGGCGACAATGGCTTTGGCAGTTGTGATTTTGACCCAAGTCTATTAACCATTAAGAATGCTGAAATTCTTACACTATGCAAATGGACTTTTGAGGTATGTTCTGCTAATTTCTGCATTTTCTAGCACTGATTTCAAAGTTTTATGATGCTCGAAACACAAGCCACTGATAGCCCGTGTTGTCCCCTTTATCTTACATAAATGAGTTCATATTGTTTACGTTGCAGAAATTGATTTGGCCTTCCATTTCCTATTTACTTGGAAATTTCCAGTTCTACAAATTGAAAGAGCTATGGTGGATCGATAATTCCTCAGAAGGATATAACAGTGATGCCTTAATCTCATTCCTAAAACTGTGTCCTGCCTTGGAACAACTTTTTGTTACTGTAAGTTTCTTCAACAGGAAAAAAAATGAAATTCACATCTTTTGCATTGTTCCACTGCTCTGTTTAACCCTTCTTTTTTCCTTTATTTATTTATTAATTTTTAGAAGACTCAACCATTGTTATTGATAAGCTGCCACTTATTCCAAAAAAGCTTAATTTATTAGTCAATGGTTAATTTAATTATCTAAGGTTAAATAAATGGGTGGTTCCTTTAGTCCATGAGCATTTTTATTTTTGAATTCTTGAAATTTAAAACAATCCTTTTAGTCCCTTAGTTAGATGACATGAGCAAATTAAAAACTAGCATGTTATTATTTCATTAGACACATGGATCACTTTAAGTTTTTTAGGAATTAAAAATGATAACTTTAAGTTTACTAAAGATTAAAGGCTATAGCTTCAAATTTTGGAGACTAAATCGTTCATGGGCTAAAGTACATAAACTAACGCTGGGCAATCAATTAACCATTATTCTAAGTTCTAACAGTTATGTTTTTCTGTAGGTTGACTCTAAGAGTTACTGCATGCCGACCACTACTACATACTCAAAGAAAGTCGCTAGGCATTCAAAGCTTGAACATCTCAAAGTGGTCAAATTAGTGGGATTTACAAATGAAGAAGATGAACTCTCATTGGCAGAGCAATTGACTAAGTTAGCTGTGAAAGAGCCACTAATTATAGCAACAGCAGATGGGATTTGCTTGCGGAGTTTAGTCAAGGTTCATTTGTATCAACCAAAGCTAAATCAATCCCACGTGAAGTATACCCACAACTACAAGTTTGTCGAAGAAAATGGAGATATTAGTGAGTTATGCGTAAATCATGCTCACATGGGGTTATAAATGTAAGAAAGACATATACTGCTATAATATTGACAGCACTGTCGCTTCTGTAGCTTAATCAGCTTCAATCAGCTGTCGCTTCTGTTGTGTATTTTATATTTAAAAAAATTGACATGTCAAAAGCTGCTGATTAAAAAATTGGCAACTTTCTTTTCTTTTATTTGATGAAAAAAAATTGGCAACTTGTAAATAAAAGTACCCCTACTGTTTGTGTTACAAGAACAAATATATAAATAATGGCCATGGGCCAATAAATTTTTGCAAAGGTCCATACATAAACCCAATCAACAAAATGGCCCAAGTATGACAGAATGATTTTTGTACACACCTGAGCCCAAAGGAAGAAGCATGTGAAATTGGAGCACATACACTTCTCACTTCTGAGCCCAAAAGTGTCTGTGTAAGTCAAAAGTCAAGAAAAACTCGGCATATCTTTTATTTCACTCCATGTTTCATGGTTCATTAGCCTCGTTTCACCTATTCACTCTCATTAAATGCCCACTGGCATAATCCCCTAAATTTAGCCAGCTCATTAGTCATTAGGCTAGAAATCCTCAAAAGAAACCAAAGTAATGTTATAATTATAAGTTATTTTATAATATTTTTACAAAATATTCACGAGACAAACTTTTTATTGGTTTTTATTTAAGTTCGCCATTAATATCACTTTTTCATATACTAATAATCATTCACCATATCAACAGTTTGTAAAAATTTTTATAAAAGAATTTGTATCTCTAGCATTATTCAAGAAAACTGCCTAAGAAATTAGAATACCCAAAATCATTAGTCATTAGAGTATCTACATCAGTTGGTAAATTCTTCTATAATACAAAAACTCCTTCATTTTACACATTTTGGGCAAAAAAAACCCACATCAGTGGGTGTAAAGCTGTGTAAAATTGTGCAAATCCATCCACAAACTATAGTAACCATGTAAATATACACAGCTACTGTAGCTCATCCATTTATTATTTTATGGATTTCTCGTTCGCTCCTTTTTTTCTCTCTCTTCTCTGTGCTCATCAAATTCAGTAACTTCTCTCCTCATCTTCTTCTTTTTCCTCAAATGCACACAGAGATACACTTGCTCAAAAAACACAGATCGGTGCTTGCTCAACATAACACTTGCTCAAAAAAAAAAGCACAGAGATACTCAAACACAGATCGGTGCTTGATCGGTGCTTCTGGAATGATCGGTGCTTGACTGGATTGGAGCTCGTGGGTCCCTGATCAGAGCTAGGGAGATCTGAGCTCGTGGGTCTTGCTTGACTGGATTGGAGCTGGTGGTGCTTGATTGGATCGGAGCTTGTAGGTCTTGCCTGATCGGAGCTAGGGAGATCTCGGATCTGAACGGTGCTTATGGATTGGAGCTAGGGAGATCTGGCAGTGCTTATAGATCGGTGCTTGTCGAGTCTTGCCTGATTAGAGTTGTGGATCGGTGCTTGTGACCGAGATGATGTGGATTAGACTGAGAGGGAGAGTTGATCTGAATAATAAGTAGAGATGGGTATAGAGAGAGAGCAACAAATTAGAAAAAAATGGAGAGAGAGAGAGAGAGAACATATGTATAGGGGCAGTTGAGAGAAATAATAAAAAAAATGTGAGGAAATTGTTTATTTAATTAAAAGATGTGATAAAATAGATGAACTAATGTGGATGTTTTGTAGAAATTGATGTGTAAAATAGAAAAAGTAAGTTTTTAATGTAAAAATAGATGTGTAAAATAAAAAGAATTGATGTGATTGCTCTTAGGCTAGTATTTGTACAGTTGTACTTTACTCCCTTTTGTTTGTAACTTGAAGTTTTTGTGTTCAGTTATTGAGACAACGTAGCTAGCCTTCGCCACAACATGTGTTGATTAGAGTAGCAAACTCAAGCCGGCCCCATCTTGAAGTCGAGTCCAAAGGCGAAGCCAATCTAGACTTGACACAGGGCAATACAAAGAAAAGACCCTAACAAGTTGTTCGTAAACTATTTCAGCCAAGCACAAAACAAGCAAAGTTCTGGCCAAAAGATGAAGCATAGATCTGAAAAAGAGTCATGGAATCACCTTTTGTATTCATTTTGTAGATCTCAAAATTTTACTTTCAAGAAAAGTTTCATCTCAAACAGAAAATTGAACAAACAGTTATAGCCTTAAAAACTTAGAGGCCTTCAAATTTGTTGTTTAAAGGCGTTTTTAGCAACAAATATTGACATTATATTTTACACATCAATATCATATTATATCATATATATATATATATATAACTGAAACATCTGAAACTCTTACAATTTTTCATGTCAGCACAATATTTAAATAAAATTATTTACGTTTAGATCAAACTTAACAATAAGTGAAACTTTATCTCTCTAACAAGTCCAACTTAAAATCAAATTCATTATTATCATTTTTTTAAGCAAAATTATTTTTGTTTAATTAAAACTTAACAAAGAATAAAATTCTATCTCTCTAATAAGTTCAATTTAAACTCAAACTCAAACATGATAACCTATATAAAAACAAAAATTATGATAGGACTAAAAAGAAAATAAGAGACTCACATTGAAAATAGGACTAGAAAATAAAAAAGATTCACTTTATAGAGAGAGAGAGAGAGAGAGAGAGAGAGAGAGAGAGAGAGAGAGAGAGAGAGAGAGACTCCCTAACCAAAAAAAAAAAAGTTAGGATTTAATAGAAGAGAAAAGAAGGACTCCTGTTAGGAGTCTCTTCTTCCTCCTCAAAACCTTAGCAATTATCTCCTTAAAATCCTAAACATAACTTCACTTTAGGATTAAAAAAAAAAAACGCAAGAAATCTGATTCAACGTTCTTCTTTGATTAATGAATTTTATGTCGAATTTGTTTATATTGTTATTATTAATAAAATTTCAATTCAACATATGTGAATATTTGTTTATATTTTTATTAATGAATTTTATTTTTATGTTGAATTTTTTATTTGCTTTCATATATGCTTGAGATTTTCTTTCTATTTTATTTTTTTGTTATGTTTAGAATTGATTTTCTTTTGAGTATTTGGGTTAATCTTCATATTTCTATTGACATTGTTTTTGTGGATTTGGTTTTTGGGTTAAAATTTCTACTAATTATTTTTTTATATAGTGTATGGCAGATAAATAATCTTTATTTTTTTGGAGAAAAATCAAAACTGCAACCTATTTCTTCCAGCTTAGGGAACGATAAATTTTTATTTGGTATGTTATATATAAATTTGTTGAAGTTGGTTTGGTTTTGAAGTAGAATTTGGGGATTCTATAAATTTTGAAGTTTTAAGTCATGGAGTTTTTGATATTTGCGTCTTAGTAGGTTGATCTTAATTTTTTTACCTTAAATGCTTCTTATTTAGATTCATGTGATTTTTTTGTTTCTTATCAAAACTTATGATTTTTGGTTGATTAATTATTTGTTTGGATTCAAGATAAAAAAAAATGGAATTATGTATTATAATTTTGATATTGTTCCATGTTTTGAATTGTCTATATTGTTATTACTACGAGAAAGTCATATTGCTATTCAAATTTGAAACTTGGTGTGTCGTCCTCATATCATAGTCTTTGTCTATATATTTGTAGTTTATATTAGTTTTGAGTGTGTGTGTGTGTATATATAACTATTGGGAGTTTTGCTTTATTAATTTAAAAATTGTAAATTACTTTGTAAGTTAAGGTAACTATGCATTTGCAACTCAATAACATTCAATGTTAGATAACACTTCTAAACTATGGAAAAGTATAGAAGTTAATTATTTCATCATTTTTTTTCAGAGTCAATAGTTTTTTCATGCATCGCATGAATTAGCGACTAGTAAACTATAGAATAAAAATTGTGCTTAGAAACCGTGGTTGTGCCAAGTGGCTTCATTAAATTGCAATTTTTTTTTTAGATTTTTAAATTTTAATATTTTTCTTCTCCTATAATTTCTAAGTTGATAATTTTGATTACAATCCAAATTCTTTATCTAATTCTTATTTTTTTACGTGTAGTGTATTATGATCCAAATCTTTCATCTAATTTATCTAATCCTTATTTTTTTAGTGTAGTGTATTATAAAAAGAAAAATAGCAACTTTCTTATTGTTTAATTACTACACTACACGTATTTATTTGGCTTTTTTCTTAGAGAGGTAAATTTAGTTGGTTGGTGCCATATAACTACAATCTACAATTGTGTCCATCTAAATATTATCAACAAAGCATAAAATAATAGGATAGAAAGAAAAAAAAAATCCAAAGCATAAAATTTTAAAATGTGTAGCTGTGTACGTAAAAGTATAGCTAATCATCCCATGAATTAAAAAAAAAAATTCATTGGGAGAATATACACATGGGAAGAATTGATGATAAATTTATTATCTACTTTGTTTTTTCAAATATATTTTGTTTTAATTTATTTTTTTGGATAAATATCAAATTTTTGGATAAAAAAAAGCTAATAATGTTAACTGTAAGGACCAAAATCCCACGGTGAAGCCAAAGCCCACCTTTCAGCGATGAAAAGCTAAAGCCCACTATGATCGATGACCCATAACAACAAAATTTGTAGAGAGGGAACAACACAACAATGAACTAGTGTGCCCCAAGGACTCTTAGATTATAAACCTCCTCCAGAATGTCACAGTTATTGATGCTTCTTATAGGTCCCAGTCCTTTTTTCCTTTTTCTTTTTCCTCCCACTTTGTGTGTTTCTTCCTCCTACTTATACCTCTTACTCTTGTCATCTCAATCCTTCATCTTTCACCTAACCACTTCCATCTAGTGACACTTGTGTCCCTCTTTGACAGAAAATGGTGGCAGTAAGTTATCTAGCTGCCAACTACACTGTTCAGGTCACTTTCTTATTAATGTCACTGATAAGGCTGCTACTTCTTCATTTAATGCAGTCAGGAAGCTCTATCTTCAGCATTCAATGCTTTCAGATATTTTTAGTGCTTACGCCAATTGCCGAAAGTTCCTCGGGTCTTTGGTCCCCATCCCGAACAGGATTTCTTGTAAACTATTCATTGGTCCTCGGGTCCTTTGTTCCTCGGGTCCTTTGGTCCTCGAGTCCCCACAACAGCCCCTTAAAACTTATGCTATTGACTCTGAGTCAAAAACTAAGTTTTAATTTAATTAAATTACTACTCACGTACTACCCAGTTTCCCACGTGAGAATGTCTTTTCGTGTCCCAAAGCGCGTCCCTGGCTCTTCGATAACCACGATCAGTCATTTATGGTGTCAGATGGCCCTATGTCTTCCCACGTTCTACGATTTGATTAAAATTTTACGATATTGATTTTTTCTTTTTACTGAGCGGGAAAACTAGTGCGCCTTTTTTACCTCTATATATACAAGGTTTGGGATTGGCTGAAGTTCATTTTAGCATTTTGAAGAAAGGAAACTCCCGAGGAGCAAATTGAGCATTTTGTAAGAGGTGTGTTAGCTTTCTTGCTGGTTCTCCTTTGTTGATCATTTCTGTTATTATTTTTCTTTATTTTTCATACGATTCAATGGGTAGATACGCTAAGTTAGTAAATACTGACGAAGCAAAAGCAAAATTCAAAGCCCAATATAGGATCCCTGATGATGTTGTCATTCAACACTGCGAGGAGGGGGAATGGCTAGTTTTACCCTGGCCACCTGAGTCTGTGATAATCCCGATGATTGCTTTTATTGAGGGTGGGATGGAAATTCCCATGGGTAGGGTAACCTAAGACTTTCTTTTAAATTTTAGATTAACCCCATCCTAATGCTCTGCTAACGTCCTTAGGATTTTAGGGTGCGTAGATGCCATAAACCAAAAAATGGGGACTAATTTGTCATGGCATGACGTCAATTGGGTATACAATTGCCAGAAAGGGGAGAAAACTAAATATTACATGAAATGTAGAGTTTCGTCCGTTAGGTTAATCTCGTGTTTGCCTGATTCAAGCAAGGGCATGGATGAAGATTTTCTTATCGTGTCTGGGAATTGGTATGATGAACTACACTGCCCTACCCAAGAGGGGGAGCTAGGTAGTGTTCCCAACGATTAAAAAACCATTAGGTTTTTTTTTTTTTTTTTTACACACACATGAATCTATACTGGTCATTTTACCAATGGTGCTTGTATTTTGTGGCAGACGAACATCATACTGCTCTGGCCAAACATTTAGTGAACTTTGAGGACCTGAATAGAATCCTTAGGTCGAAAATATTTCTACACATAGACGGACAGCTTAGAGCGGCCCACGTGATCCTCTGCTACAAACCATCCACTAAGCATTTCCAGAGTTCAAAAAATGTTATCAGAGCTAAGAACTTACGTTTAGCGAAAATAGATGCGGCTATACCAGGATTCTTACTGAATGTACCCCCTTTAGAAGGAATTCAAGAAGCCCAGCTTCCAGCACCTCTAGCAGCCAAGCTCGTTTACCCCCAAGAAGCCCCCATTGTCCCTGAAGAGGAAGTAAAAGAGGCATCCCCTGAACTCACCCAGGCTGAAGCAACCGAGAAAGACTTTGACATTTTTTACCGCGAAGACACCCCCAGCACCTTCGCAGCACATTCTTCGAGTGTAATGGGTTTTCAAGAAAAAGAGCCTGACTTTCTTGCCCTGTTGCAAGCCCATGCTGGGAGTTCCTCTCCAGCTGTTGCAGTTCCACCCCGTCCCATTACACCAGCAATATCCCGTACCGCGCATGTCGATATTGTTGATAAGAAAAGGAAGAGAGGTCAAGGGGGCAAAAACTCGATCGAAGCCGAGGAGAAGGTCACTGAACCCTCCAATAAAGATACTCGAGCGGGCAAAGGTCATTTGAAGAAGCCTGCACACACGGGAACTTAAAAGGAAACGGGTGGCGACCAAACCAAAAGGGCTTCAGCTTGGCATCCTGCCTTTACACTAAATTCAGGCAGTCCCGTGCTTGACGATGCCAATTTGAGAGACCCGTAGAAAAAGATCTCAAGATTGGTAGCTGAGTTCTTGGAGAAGGCTTTATGCCTTCCCGAGGATATGGCGGAGTTAAGATCTTTCCAGAAGAGGGAGGTCTTTTTGTCGTTAAAACAAGATTTAGCTAAGGTATCGCGCTCGTATACTTTAACAAAACATTTACTTCTAATCCTATTTTTACTTGGTCATTCAGTTTCAACCCGTGTGACTTGTAGGCTGTCCAGGCATCTTTCATGGCTGAGGAGTGGGTGGATCACTCCCTAGACTTGGTAAGAAAAGCAGAGAACAATTTGGAGATTGCTGTTAAAGCCCAAGCCGAGGCAGAACAAAAACTAAAGGATACCCTTAGCAAGCTATCCGAGGCAGAGAAAGCATATAAGAATGCTGAATCTGCGCTCGAGAGTTATGAGAAGCAAGCCAACGATGTGTTGGAAGCGCAGAAAAATGCTCAAAACAGATTAGCCCTTACAGTTGTAGAACTGAAGCAAACCCAAAGACAACTGGAGGCTAAGGATCAGGAGAGGGCCGAAGCTGAACAAGCTGCATACGATACTGGAATGAAGAAAACGACGGAGAGCCTCACAACTCAGCTTCGGGGCGTTGCTTGCACTTTTTGTTCGGAATTATAGGGTTATGCCCTGGATGCTGCAGGAGTATCTGGTGACTTTGAACTCCGAAATCCGGACAGAATACACTACCCGTCCGCACTGCAAGTGGCGCCTCTTCCCCCGATGCCCCCAGCTGATCCTAGTCCTGCTCATTCTCTCTCTGCAATACTTCCAGAACTAGACCCTTCGTCCACCTCTCCTAAAAGCAAAAAGAAAGAGAAAGCCACGCCATCCCAATTTGACGTGATTGCAATGGAGGACGAGGAAAAGGTGGTGGAGGTTGTGCATGCAAAGAAGAAGAAGAAAGACAAAGAACAAGAAAAGAAAGAGCACAAAGATATGCAATCAACTGCTTAAAGGGTTTATCCAAAAGCCTTAGTGATATTTTTGTAATAAGACAACAAACTAGTCTTTAGCTTCAACTTGAAAAACAATAGATTGGCTTTATTTTTTATTATTTATGCTACTTGCTATTTCACATGTTTTCGTAACCATACTTAATACTAAAAGCTTCCTTTTCATTCTTCTCTCGGTTCTATTCTTGCAAACTTCCTTCTGTGCTAAATCACTATTGACAAAACTTGAATAAAATCATTCGTACAACTGAAATTGAACTTCGTGAATGTTTCTTAATTAGTGTTGACTTTTACTACGTTTGTGGCATGAAATGCCATCCAAAATTGATTTTATTATTGTGTTAATTTTTTCCTGGGTTCATAGCCCGAAGAGCTAGACTAGGATTAAGTTTAGCTCAACAATTAAAAAGTTTTGTCGTTGTGTTAATTTTCCCTAGACTTATGGCCTGTGGAGCCAGGCAAGGACTAGGCTCAGTTTAACACTTAAAGAAATTTATCGTTGTGTTAATTTTCCCTAGGCTTGTAGCCCGAGGAGCCAGACAAGGACTAGGTTCAGTTTAACACTTAGAGACTTTTGCCGTTGTGTTAATTTTCCCTAGGCTTGTGGCCTCGAGGAGCCAGACAAGGACTAGGTTCAGTTTAACACTTAGAGACTTTTGTCGTTGTGTTAAAATTCCTTAGGCTTGTGGCCCGTGGAGCCAGACAAGGACTAGGTTCAGTTTAACACTTAGAGACTTTTGTCGTTGTGTTAATTTTCCCTAGGCTTGTGGCCCAAGGAGCCAGTCAAGGACTAGGTTCAGTTTAACACTTAAAAAGTTTTGTTGTTATCAAAGATTTTGCTATCAATCTACAAGACGTAATAAATTAACCAACTTGCATCTTTTACAACAAAAAGGCCAATCTTTATTACTAGTAATAATAACGCCGTAAATTATTTACATTCCAGGAGCGGGGTACTACTTTTTCGTCCAAATCTTCCAAGCGATAAGCCCTAATGCCGGCTATAGATGTAATTACATAGGGTCCTTCCCATTTAGGCCCTAGTTTTCCCCATGTAGGATTTCTCGTCGTCTACTACCTTCTTTAACACAAGATCCCCTGGTACCAACGGTCTCGGCCTCACCCCTTTGTCATACGTCTGTTTGAGTTTTTCTTGATAATTGGCCAGCCTTACGCTGGCTATCTCTCTTCTCTTTTCAATAGTGTCAAGACCGTCAAGCAGCATGCAGTTATTCCCTTCTTCACTATATTGCTCGGATCATAAGGTTGGGAAAACTAACTCCAAAGGAATCACTAGGGTTGTCCACCCAGACCCGCACCCGTTCCACTCGACCAGGCCCGACCGGAACCGAGTCCGGCGGGTCGGATGGCGGGTTCTCTCCCCTAAAACCCGCCTCAACCAACCCGACCGGAAACGTACAAAAACCAGCGATTCAAGCTTTTTTCGGCAAGTTTTATGGCAAATTACTTGAGATCTAACGAGATTTATGCCAGATTTGGGGAGATCTCAGCCAAATCTGGTGAAAATCTTACCAGATCTAGTGAGATCTCACCAGATTCGGTGAGATCTCCGCCGGATTTGGCGAATTTTCGCCTGAGAAGAATAATTTTTCCAGATTTTTCCATTGTGGACCATCCGACCATGCCCGACCGCTATCCGATGCAGATCCAACCGCTCCGATCCGACTCTGTCGTCGGTCGGCGATGGGTCTGAATATTCACCACCCGATTCTGTTGGGTCGGTCGCGGGTTGGGCACAAACCCGACCCGGACAGACCCGTGAACACCCCTAGGAATCACTGCTTCCATCCCGTATGCCATTGAGAAAGGCGTCTCCCCTGTCAACCTTTAAAGGGTAGTGCGATAAGTCCATAACACATGAGGCAACTCTTCCACCCATTTACCTTTGACATCATCCAGCCTCTTTTTTATCTCAGCCAGAATGACCTTGTTAGTGGCCTCCGCTTGACCATTTCCTTGTGGATACGCTGGCGTCGAATACCCATTCCTTATCCCCATAGTCCTGCAGTACTTTTAGAAAGCCTTGCTATTTAACTGAAATCCATTATCTGATATCAACGTATGCGGGATTCCAAACCGAGTCACTATGCTTTTTCACATGAACTTTTTTGCATCTATATCTCTAATGCTAGCCAACGGTTCGGCCTCCACCCACTTAGTAAAATAATCTATACCGACGAGGAGCCATCTTCGGTTTCCGGTCGCCTGGGGAAAGGGTCTAACGATATCCAAGCCCTACTGAGCAAATGGCCACGGACTGGATAACGGGTTTAAGGCTCCGCTTGGTTGATGCACATTCGGCACATACCTCTGACATTGATCACATTTTTTAACGTAATCTTGGGAGGTTTTTGTATATTCGGCCACTAGTACCCCTAAGCCAAAGCCTGATGAGTTAAGGATCTTCCCCTAGTGTGACTTCCACACATGCCCTCATGCAATTCCTCTAGTATGGGCTCAACGGCCTCGGGATGCACACACAGAAGGTATGGTCCCGAGTAGGAGCGTTTGTACAACTTCTGTTCCTCGGAGAGCCAGTAACGGGGGGTAGCCCTTCGTACCTTTTCCGCCTCCACCTTGTCTTCGGGCAATATTCCTTGTTTTAAATAAGTCACAATGGAGTCCATCCAGCTTGGCCCCACTTGAATATTATGAATTCCAACTGCAAGAGCGTTGGTGAGACTAGAAATTATCATATCTTCTACCAATACTACCCGAGGAAGCTTTGACCCCAAAGAGGTGGCTAACATAGCTAATGAATCAGCATGCGCATTCTGTCCTCTAGGGATTTGCTTGACCGTGATGGTTTTAAATAAGTTCATCACACCCTTCACCTTATTAAGGTATTTTTGCATTCTTTGATCCCGAGCTTCAAACTCCCCGTTGATTTGCCCGACGATTAATCAGGAATCATAAAAATATTCCACCACTTCTCCTCCCAAGTGTCTGACTAGTTGGGCTCCTGCCAAAAGAGCTTCATACTCGGCTTTATTATTAGTGGCTACAAACCCTAATCTTAATGATCTTTCCATAATCAACCTTTCAGGAGTGACCATCACTATCCTAATTCCTGTTCCTTTTCGGTTGGACGCTCTGTCGGTATAAACTTCCCACTGAAGGGCTTGATCAGGCACCGCAGCCACAACTGTTAGAACTATTTTTTCCTGCTGGGAATTACTATTAGTAAATTCTGCCACAAAGTTAGCCAGAACCTAACCCTTGATGGCGGTACGAGGCATATATTTGACATCATACGCCCCCAGCCTTGTCCCCCATTTTGCGACTCGACCCGTGTAATCCAATTTCCTTATAAGAGCCTGCAATGGCAAGTGGGTGAGCACAACTACTGTGTGAGCCTGAAAATAATGAGGGAGTTTTCTCGTAGCATGTACGATAGCTAGCACTACTTTTTCCAAGGGTAAGTTATGCATTTCCGTTTCCTGCAAAGATTTACTGACATAATACACAGGTTTTTGAACTTCATCCGCACTATGCACTAAGACCAGGCTAACAACATACTCCGTGACTGCCAAGTAGGCGTACAACACCTCCTCCTTCTCGGGTCTGGATAATATCGGCGGGCTAGCTAAATATTGCTTTAAGCCATGAAAAGCACGAGCACAGTCATCAGTCCACTGAAAGTCTTTCCACTTATGCAGAAGTTGATAAAAAGGTCGGCATCTATCCGTGGATCGAGAGATAAACCTATTTAATGTTGCTGCCATTCCGGTCAACTTCTGCACCTCTTTGGGATTCCGTGGAGGGTGCAAGCTCATAATGGCCTTAATTTGGTTGACTTCAATCCCCCGATGCGTGATCATATAACTGAGGAAATTTCCTGAGCTAACACCAAATGAACATTTGGAAGCGTTCAAGTGCAGCTTATGCCTTCTCAACACTGAAAAAGTTTCCTACAAATCATCCAAGTGATCCTCCACCCTCTTACTCTTTATCACCATATTATCAATATAAGCCTCCATATTTCGCCCCAACTGTGCTTCAAACATTTGGGTCACCATTCTCTGATAAGTAGATCCTGCGTTTTTGAGGCTAAAAGGCATTACCCGATAATTGTAATTACCACTGGGAGCCCGAAAAGCCATTTTCTCCTGGTCGGTTATTGACATAGGAATCTGATGATAGCCCTGAAAGGCGTCCAAAAACCTCATCCGAGGATGCCCTACAGTGGCATCAACTAACTGGTCAATTCTGGGAATGGGGAAAGGATCTTTTGGACACACCTTGTTCAGGTCGGTAAAATCCACACAAACTCTCCACTTGCCACTCTTCTTTTTAACCACCACAGTGTTAGCAAGCCACTCGGGGTAAAAAATTTCTTTAATAGCCCCAGCGTGTTTCAGCTTATTTACCTCTTCCCGTACAGCTTTGGCATGCTCATGGGACGTTCGCTGAGGAGGCTGTTTACGGGGAACGGCCTTGGGATCAACATTCAGCCGATGGCAAATAAATTTTGGATCGATTCCTGGTACATCATACGTTGTCCAAGCGAAGACATCGATATTGGCCTTCAAAAATTCCACCAATTTTACTTTTTCTGCGTCAAGTAATTGAGAACCCACTCAAAAATACCTCCCCTCCTCTTCTCCTATCAATATCTTTTGAAGGTCTTCAGATGAATCTGCAACCCCCGCAGTGTTTTCTCCCCCAGCAAGGTTCTTTGATTGCTATAAGGTCTTCTGATTTGCCTCTGCCTCCACACCTCTAGCCTTCTTAGTAATCACAAACACCAAGCATTGCCTCACCATTAATTGACTGCCCGACAACACTCCTACCCGTTCACAAGTGGGATACTTGACTTTCACATGCAAGGTAGACGATACCGCACCCATGGCATAAAGCCATGGCCTAGCCAGGATAGCCGTATAGGGTGAATGGGCCTTTACAACTATAGAGCTGACCTGTACCTCCTGATTTCCTACTTGTACAAGCAATCTAATCATTCCCTAAGGGACTACTGGCTTTCCATCGAAGCCTACCAGCAGTGAATCATATGTTTCAAGGTCCTCGCCTTTTAGTTTCAGACCATTAAACAGGTCGGGATACATGATCTCAGCCCCACTTCCCTCATCCACCAAGACTCGCTTCACATCATACCCCCCAATCCTAACAGTGACCACTAGAGCATCATCATGTGGCTGAAATGCTCCCTCTTTGTCCTCTTCGGAGAATCCCAAGGTAGGAATTAGCGTCAACTTCATCTTCTTACTGGTTTGATTACCCAACTCTTCTGCCCCATCCTCCAAGCCACCCCGCACGGACATGATCCTAGAGGGTGTTACGCGTTCTCCCCCTGGCTTTGCTAAAATTACATTGACGGTGCCCAGTGCTGGCCGAGCAGCATTATCAAGTCGAACACCTCCATTACGCTGCAATTGTCCTCCCGGTTGGGACAAGAAGTGATTGATTTTTCCCACCCTAGCCAATTTGTTCAAATGATCGTGCAACGTCCTGCATTGCTCCGTGGTATGCCCTTTATCTTGGTGGTAATGACAATGAAGGCTCTGGTTTCTCTGGGATGCATCTCCATTCATCTTACTAGGCCACCTGAAATAAGGTTCATTATGTATTTTCTCCAATATTTGATATATTGGCTCTTTGAATAATGCATTAACCGTGGGCGTCCTTGGTAGAGGTGAATGACCCAAGAAATCTCTCCTAGGTTGATTGCCTTGATAACCCCCACCCCGTGAGTCCTTTTTCTTCGGGAACATTTTTACTTTACCCTTGCTCTGAATCTGGTTTTCTTCCACCGGTTTATACTTATCAATGTGCTTCATGAGTTAGCGCATATTCACAGCATTTTTCATTATCAGAGACTTTCTCAACCATGTTTAGTTGGGAGCCCCACCTTAAAGGTTCTTACCGCGACATCTTCCACATCGTCATCAATCTCGTTATAGGTCTCCTAATACCTATCAGAATAAGTTTTAAGAGTCTCGCATTCCCTTACTGCCATTGATAACAGCGCATCTAAAGGCTTTGGGACCCTGCTACATGTTATAAATCGTGCGCAGAACGCCTTTGTCAATTCCTCAAAAGATTCCAATGAACCCTCCTCCAGAGCATCAAACTATCTCATGGCCACCGGTCCTAAGCTGGAAGGGAAAACCTTGCACATCAGCGCCTCATTATGCGAATGGACCGCCATCTTTTGGTTAAAGTGACTTACATGCTCCACAGGGTCAGTCCTACCATTATAAATAGCAAATGTGGGCTAGGAAAATCTGCGGGGCAGTCTTGCCCTGTTTATCCATTTCACAAATGGAGATTTGGAAATCTGTCTCAAGGCTTTACTCATAGCATCATTCCCTGTGCCTTGATATGACCATCTCCTAGCACGTTTATTCCCGCCTCTCTTAGACTTATTCAACGTACCTGAACCAAGGTGGGATTTATCAGGAGAAGATTTGGACCTCTAACGATCACCTTTCTCTCTATTGAACTCCGAACTATCACTGGACAAAGAGAAGGGACTCCGTTTATCATTTCGCCTTCGCTTCAATTTTCTTCGTAAATAATCTATTTCCGACTGCATCCTCCGCATATCCTCATCACGAGAGGCTCGATCTCTAGTGTATGAAAGACTTCTCCATGCTTGACCACTAGGATGTGATTCCACCACTATACTTGGAGTATCATTCCTCTGATGATTTTCACTCTGCGAACCTATTGACTCCTCTATATCTTGGCTTGCACCATTTATCCTCAAGACAGCACGTTCCACCTTGTTGTTCCCACAGACGGCGCCAATTGTAAGGACCAAAATCCCACGGTGAAGCCAAAGCCCACCTTTTAGTGATGAAAAGCTAAAGCCCACTATGATTTATGGCCCATAACAACAAAATTTGTAGAGAGGGAAAAACACAACAATGAACCAGTGTGCCCCGAGGACTCCTAGATTATAAACCTCCTCCAGAATGTTACAGTTATTGATGCTTCTTATAGATCCCAGTCCTTTTTTCCTTTTTATCTTTACCCACTTTATGTGTTTCTTTCTCCTACTTATACCTCTTACTCTTGTCATCTCAACCCTTCATCTTTCACCTAATCACTTCCATTTGGTGACACTTGTGTCCTTCTTTGGCAGAAAATGGTGGCAGTAAGTTGTCTAGCCGCCAACTACACTGTTCAGGTCACTTCCTTATTAATGTCACTAATAAGGCTGCTACTTCTTCATTTAATGCAGTCAGGAAGCTCTATCTTCAGCATTCAATGCTTCCAGATATTTTTAGTGCTTACGCCAATTGCCGAAAGTTCCTCAGGTCTTTGGTCCCCATCCCGAACAGGATTTCTTGTAAACTATTCATTGGTCCTCGGGTCCTTTGGTCCTCACATTAACAACTTGATTTTTACGGTATAACAGAAAAAATATTTGTAATTAACATTAACAACTTGATTTTTATATCAACTTCTTCACAACTTAAATTTATTGTTTTAAATAGAAACAACTTTTTATCAACTTTTTTTTGTTGTTGAAGTTTACTGTGGTTGAAATTTTGTTTGTTGTATAAATATTGTAATGATTATAGATAATAGTTTTATTATACCATGACTCCCATCTTTAGATTTTTAGGTCACTATAAATAATAAAGTCAGATTCATGATTTTTCTTATTAATATTTTGAAAGTCTAAGTATCTATCATCGCTTCAAAAAGTAAACTCCCATTTTTTTTTTTTCACAAGGAGTTTCCTTGAGGTTTCAAAACACTCAATCAAACAATATTCTTGGTTTTGAGTTTTTCTCAAAAATATTTCTTGAAATTTATATTTACACATTTAGTTTTGATAGGGTGCAATTCGGTGCCTCTGCCCTCACTTTCAAAGACAAAATTTTAATTCTTATGTAAGTTTATCTACTTTTATTTTTTAATGTTTAGTAATTTGAGTTGTTCATAATTCTTAACTATTACATTGAGGTTATCACTTAAATATGCTTTCAATCATTTTTAAAAATTATTGAATTCAAGGCTTTTCATTTAAATATGGGCTTTAATTATGCAAACTCCCTTTATAAATTTTTTAGGCATCTCCTTTTATATTAGTTGCATAGTTATCTATTTAATTTTAATTAAAATAATTTTTTTTATATTCATTAATTTACACATAATTCTTGATTAAGTCATGTATCACGCGGGTATAATACTAGTATATATAAAAGCAGATACCTCACGTGGGAGAGCATGAGATTCTACAAAGTGACGTATTCTATGCAAAGATAATTGAAATATTCTCAAGTACCATATCATAGATAGGAACAAATTAAATATTGACTTTTTGTTTTATTTGGTTTGATGTTTCAAGACTTTTCTATTTAAAAAATAAATATTCTTTGTATTAATTGGTTCAATGTTTCAAGACTTTTCATCCTTTACACATAGAGACCTCACGTGAGAAATCATGAGGCTCTGCCAAGTGACGTATTCTATACAAAGATAATTAAAATATTTTCAAGTGCCACATCATAGATAAGAACAAATTAAATTTGACTTTTTTGTTTCATTTTATTCGATATTTTAAGACTTTTATAATTAAAAAATAAATATTCTTTGTATCCTTTGAACTATAAAAGTAGAGACCTTATGTGGAAAAACATGAGATTCTGCTAAGTGAAGTACTCTATGCAAAAAAAATTGAAATACTCTCAAGTACCACTTCATAAATAAGAACAAATTAAATATTGACTTTTAGTTTCATTTGGTTCAATGGTTCATGGCTTTTCTAATTATTATTTTTTTTTTGGTACCATTTGGTTCAATGTTTCAACACTTTTCATCCTTAATACATAGATGCCTCATGTGGGAAAGTAAGAGATACCAAGTGGCGTATTCTATGCAAAAAGAATTGAAATATTCTCAAGTGCCACAACAGAGATAAGAAAAAATTAAATATTAACTTTTTGTTTCATTTAGTTTGATGTTTCAAGACTTTTCTAATTAAAAAATAATTATTTTTTGTATCATTTGGCTCCATGTTTCAAGATTTTTCATCCTTCACACATACACACAAAACTCTTTGCATTTTAATTCACAATTTTCACCTCTTGCACTTCTACCCCATTATATAGACCCACCTATAGTCCTTCATGAAATCCCATGTCAAATACACACAGACCAAAAGCGATGTCATTTACCTACAATCTTTCAACGATACCTACCTAGCTCTAACATATTGTTTTATCTAATCATAACCCGTATGAGTTGGCTACAATTTTGGATTTGTGGGTTTTGTAAGTGATGGATTTGTGGGTTCTGTAAATGATGGATTTCTGGGATTTCTGGGTTTTGAGTGACAAAGGTAATTCTGATTTTGATATTAAGGTTGAAAGTTATGGATTTGTGGGTTTTGTAAATGATGTGATTGAATGTGAGTGCTTGGAATGTGTATTTTATTTTAGAATTAAGGAAAAAGAAAAAAACACATTCTCTATCAATGAACTCATTTCTAATAAAGCTTAATAGCAATTATGCTATGATACAGATACAACATTATCCAAAACCATTTTACATAAAACATTACAACATTATCCATGCATCTCATGGGTAACTTACTAGTTGCTCTAAGACTCCGTTTGGATATCAATGAAAAATGAAAATTATTTCACTATTTAACTTATTTTTGCTACTATTCATGGGTCTCACTACACTTTTTGGTACTTTTAGCAATAAGTTTTCAGTTTTGACAAAATAAGTGATATCCAAACATACCATAATTATAGTTTTTTGCAACGATGTGCAACCCCTAGCTTGTCTGTTACTGAACAATGTCTTAAGGCAAAGGATTGCATCAATGAGTTGCACTTTCATCTTGTAACTACTTTTACATGATAGTGATATATAGGAAAGGAGCCTTTCAATTGAATCCTCTAATTCCTTCTCATTTTTAGTTGGATATGAGATAAGTGAAATTTATTTAATTCATAAATGTCATGTGTCTTACATCTAAATAAAAGTTAGAGATACAATGGGAGGAGATCTTTTCCCACATATGCTTATAAGTGCATCTTTGATCGTGGTACATATTTTTTTCACTTAAAAAAAATTGAAAAGGGTCCCTGAACCCTAGAATAAACTCTAAGGATTTATAATTAATACATATTTTCATTTCTCTACTTGGTGTGCTATACAAAGGATTGTACGGCTGGGCTGCTGGCTGCCAGACATTTTTTATCCCAGGAGTTTCGTTATTAGAACTCCTGCTTTCCGTCTCTCTTTTTTTATTTTATTTTTTTTTTTTAAGATTGTAAAGCTTATTTAAAAAGTGGAAGTGATATTGTGTACTAATAAATATTGAGGGTGTAATAATCATTATCCTAAATGAAACAGAAGAATTTGAAATCCCTATGATCTCCAATCCTAGAAGAAGTTTTTTTTTTTTTTGTGGGGGGGGGGGGGGGAGGAGGGGGGGTGTTTATTTGTGCTTTTGACTTATTCATTAATTAATATATAACTTGCTTTATTACTGTTTTTTTTTTTTGGATTGCTTACTTTCCCTTGTCAAACATTTGGTCATAAAAACTGCACGCTTTAGAGTGAAATTCATTTAAATGTTTAATTATTATGCAAATACCTTGTTGGGTTATAACCTCAAAGGGTCAAACGTTTGGTTCCCCAATTTGCACTACTAGTCATGCAATCCAATAATTTTAGTGCTCCCCATGTCTTAACTAGTTATGATCAGTACCAAATATGGCTAATTTTGTCCAAGGTGATTAATCATGTGCAAAAGCTGCTCAACTAAATGATAGCAAAACAAAGAAGACATCCAAGAATTTAGATTCTCAAAAAAAAAAAAAAAAAAAGACATCCAAGAAGCTCACTCATTCCTAAAACATAGATGAAACAACACCACCAAAACCTATAACAAAAGTACATGAAATCCAAACACTCCCCAGCCCATTACAAGAATAATCACTTCTTTTTTTCCCATTATTCTTCTCTCCATAACATGGAAGGAAAGGTTTAAAATTAAATCTTAAGAAGATACAACATTCCTAAAAATCATTGGTGGGAAGTGGCTCATGTGTACTCTGCCCAATAAAGATGGTGTCATAGACAATGGCTGCAATGGCGGCACCAACCATTGGACCAAGCCAATAGACCCAGTGGTTCGTCCATGACCAGCTAACCACAGCAGGACCAAAGGAGACTGCTGGGTTCATGGATGCACCATCAAAGGCACCACCAACTAATATATTAGCCCCCACAATGAGACCAATTGCAAGTGGTGCAACTATGCCTATGTTCCCCTTCTTTGGATCCACTGCTGTGGCATAGACTGTGTAGACAAGGCCAAAGGTCATCACAATCTCAAAAACTACAGCATTCCATACAGACACTCCAGATGATAGGGAGAATGCTGATGTTTCCTGCAAAGTGGGTCAAGTACAAATTCAAAATTTAGGCATAAAAAACATTATATTTGATTTGAAAGTATACCTAATATAGAATAAATCATTGATTTTAAGTACATGGTTGGAGCTTATGAACCAAGGGGAAAGAGTCAAATAGACTTATTTTATGGACACGATAAATTTCAGTATTCTTTTTGACAATTTGTTGAGGTTACATATATTACTTTTATGTGAAATTATCACCAATCTCTTTTATATTGTACACCAATTGTAACTTATTATCTCACCAATTAAGAAAAATCTTATTAAATTTGTTGTGTCATTAGATTTTTTTTTTTTTTATATACAAAATAGAATTCTACTCTAACTTAATCTAAGTGTATATATGCGTGAAGCTCCTTCCTAGAGACTTAAACCCCCGGCCCTTGCTCTCCACACCCACAAACAGTTATACTTGTGGAGTGACCATCGCATCAAGGGTGTGCGGTGGTTGTGTCATTAGATTTACTGTAACAAATATTGTCCTTAGGTAAAAAATTTCAAATCGTTCAATTTAATGTAAAATTAAATACTATTGCTTCAAAATATAGACAATACTGATTTCTACAAACTACCTCAAAATTAAATTCACACAAATAAATGAGAAAACTGCATTAAATTAGTCAAATTTCCAAATCTTACAATGGAAATATACTGGCATATTGTTCGTCTAAGATATAAAATTTCATTTCCAACGTTTCTTACCTGTCCACCAGTGGCAAACTTGAGAAGCAAGCAAGCCACAACTGAACCAAGCAACTGTGCAATCCAATACAAAATGCTCCTCAACAAAGAAATGTTGCCTCCAATAAAAGCACCAAATGTCACAGCCGGATTTACGTGCCCTCCAGAAATGTTTGCACCAACCGAAACCGCCACAAAAAGTGCGAATGCATGAGACAGAGCAGCAGCTATAAGGCCAGATGGTGTGGATGGTCCATCACCTGTAAGCTTGTCTGCAAAAATATCCACCAATAAGTCCTTGCCAATTGTGAGAAAGTAACACATAAAATCCAATCACGACACCAATTCCATGAGACAGGTAACATTAGTGATAGTTTACTACCAACTTTTTTTTCTTCAGTGGTTTAAAACTAAAAGTCCGTTTAGTAATGTTGTTTTAATAATATTTTTTAAGTGATGTGAAAATATATGTAAGTGAAAAGATATTACAAAAATACGTGATGATGTTTAAACAATACAATTAAATATGCTCCAAATTTTTATGAAAAAATTCTATACAGAAAAAAGAAATTTAAACACAATTTGGTATCGCATGACAAGCTTATATTTGAAATGGAGATCTTACTGAAAGCCATGCCAGAGCCTTCTCCAGCAAAAACAAAAATAACCATAGAGAAAAACTCTGCGAATGCAGCTTTAATGGCATCGGGATGGCTCGCCTCTCCCGGTGAACCAATTGCAATTCTACTAATTGGCATTTTTGTTGAATTTGTTTTAGCTCTTCTTCTCCTTCTTTCTCTTGAGCTGGAGAGTTTTATTACTAGTTTCTTTGCTTCTCTCTCTCTCTCTCTCTCTCTCTGTTTATGTACTAGCAATATTAGCTTATATTAGTAGAGTTTAGTTAGGACAGTTCTTATATATGCCAGGTATAACGGCTAGGGAACCGGTCTAGCCGGTACGCGGTAAAAAAAAAAACTTACGACCAATGATTAAGGGTTTTCTCGAAGCCCACGTGCCGGTCACTTTACAGCTAAAAGAGTTTGGTCCTATGTCTGCATACGTGTGTGGTTGTGATTGAATTTCGGTTTCGATTGAATCGGCGATGTCCGTAATTGGGATCGCCGACAAATGACACGTGGTGGGACCCCAATTGAATTTTTAGCCAATAAACCTCGTGTGCGCGCGCGCGAGCGTTTTGGACGGCGAGTTTTTTTGGATTTGGACAAGAACCTCGAACCGACCTTTGAAAAGTCAAAATGAAACGTGCGTTTGGTTTTTGTAATGTGTTGGTGGGACCATTGAGGTTATGTTGAGTGGGCTCTAAATGGGCCCACATGGATCCCAATGGTCATTAATATCCACCGTCCAAAGTGGTGGGCCGTTGTGGATGTATTTGGATCGTGTGGTGGAAGTTGGTGCAAGTTTGCAAAGATAAGCTTGACTATTTGTTTTGCATTAAGTCCAAATAGACAACATAACTAATAAATTAGGGTGAGGTTTGGATCCAGTGTCCAATTGTAGCGAACCCGTTGAGATTATAACACGTATCTATTTTTGAATATATATTATTATTTTAACAAATTTAATGCACTACATACACTAGACTTAAACCACACCCAATAAATTATCACTTACGATTTGATAGGAAATGATCGGTTTTAGTTACTTAATCTTTGTTTAATCACATTTTCCTTTATTGAGGAGCAAGTTAAACATGTGAAATAATAGAAACAATTGGCTACGTATATTTTGATGGAAAACTTTTTGTAAAGATAATGTTTCTTATAGTTAAATAAAAGCTATTTATAGTTAAATAACATGCCTATTAAAAGTATGACTTATTTTTTAGAAGTTATTTTCTACTAAAATTTTCAGTAAAACAACTTTATTTCATGTTAAGCTAAATTAGGGAAGTCAAATAATAGTTTTCCAACTCATTTTTAAGATCACTACTAAACATAGAAAAATGAAATAGTATTCCACAAAATATTTTTAAAATAATAATTCATTTTTCAAAAAACATTAACCTCGAAACAAATGGAACCTCAACTCACATGTATATAGCAACATTTTGTGAAAGGTCTCAAATGAGTGTTAAAAACATCAACTTTAAAGCCATAGTTGTATATACTTATATGTGCTCTAGCTTTTTGACTTTTCAAGAGAAATTGGGTTAAGGGATACCATTGTTGAGGGTGTTTCAGTACCAATTTTTTTTTTTTTTTTGTACATAGCATTCAACCAATTACATAAATTTCAATATCAATCATATCATCCAGGATGTAAAAAAGGGTCAAGGTTTTTTCCACAAGTTTAGTTCCAATTTGTTTTCAAAAAATTTAATAAAGCGGTAAATGCTTTAACCATATAAAATCCCAAAATATAGATGTAGAAATTAAAAGCTATATGGTGTTTTTACCATATGCACCACCATACTCATAGGTTACGAATAACAAAATGATAAACTTAAATCGATGACATGTAAAAATAAAAGGATAAAATTTGAAAACTTAAATGAGTACAAATAAGATAAACTTTAATCCCCAAAGTCAACACCTTTCCATTTTTACTGCATTCCTATTTTGGGATTCTATTTTCTGTAAAAATTTGATTGGAAGACATGCTAGCTTTTCTTGTAAAACAAGTTTTTCTTTTTAATAATTCAATTATTGCAATAATTTGGTTGCAACATAAATCAATTGATGACATGTAAAAAACAAAAAGGATAAACTTTTGAAAACTTAAATTAGTAAACAAAAAAGGATAACTACATCACCTAATGATTATTCATAATTCATAGGAGTATATTTTAATCAAGAGATGCTACATTCACAATATTTTTACAACATTTTCACAACAAATCATAAATAATTAGTTATTATTGGTTTAAATTTAAACATAACACTAAGATTACTTTTTTGCCCCAGCAATAACAACCAGTAACAACCTCTCACTTAAAATCTGTTGTGAAAATGTTGTGAACATATCATTTCTCATTTTAATCAACTTAGCCCCAAAAACGTGATTTTTTTTTTTTTAATAATTCATTTGTTGCAATAATTTGGTTGGAAGATAATTCAATTGATGACATATAAAAAACAAGAGGATAATCTTTTGAAAACTTAAATTAGTAAACAAATAAGAATAAACTTCATCACCTAATGGAGAATATTCTAATCAGCTTAGCAACCAAATAAAAAAATAAACTATATCCTCAAGCTTATCATATTAAGTTGTCAACGTCATAATACTGAAAGCTTATAGAGAAAGATATAGAAAATCATTCAATCGTGATGGAATGGTTTCTTGGGAAGTACTTAATCGAGATGGTGCTTTCACTGACCTATGTTATGCTCAAGTAATGTTGGCAATTGCTATGTCTTTTCTTTGTTGCCAATCCTAGTGGGAATTCTCTACTCAGGTTCATCCAAAAAGTCTTAGGAAAGAGAAATAAGTTCGCGGGGTTTGCAGCTTTATATATATGGTCCAATATAAGAGAAGAAAAGAGTAGTTGCACAATGTTAAAAAGTTACTCTCAAAATACATTGCTTTGGTGACAAATTATCTTTGAACAACATTATGCATATAAATTTTGAATGCCGACAAAAGGACTTGTATCATTTTATCTCTAGTGGACCGACCATGTTTTTGAATTGTTGCAAAAGGAGCTGAATTCTCGTGCATCAACCTGCATCATTTGCTATGATTGAGTTTGTTTTGTCCCACGTAAGTCCAAGTTTGAGCAGATATTTCAGCTGACACTGATATACCCCAGAGTTGATAAGCATGTCTGGGGTTGGAAAAAAAATTTTGAAATCACATTTGCAAGCAGTACTGGTTCTTCTATGGCCTGGTACTGATTAAATGGACTGGCCTATGAAATTTCAAGAGCCTGACTTAAACAATACCTGGCTCACATCATGAGGAAGCTAAAATTGAGCTAAGCAGTCTGTGAGACTTAAGACATCATTAACAAAAATATTCTATTTTATTTGACTCTAAAATTGGACATGTTTTTTTTTTTGGATCTAAAATTGGACCTTTGAAACATTTTTACAGACTGTTAGAATTTAGTACTCAATTGCCTTCCAAGGTCCTTGACCTTGAGGAAGCATCATCACCTTTCAATATGTTTTTACTTTTTAGTTTTTTACTACTAATAGTCTAATACTATTTTCTGAACCTTCACTAATTATACATTGAAATCCTCCTAAATAAATCCTAGTACTTCTATAGATGTCTCAGTACTAACAGACTGAAACATAGACTTCCCCATTCACATGCTAAAATGAAGGGATGGAAACAGAGATATAAATGGAAGATTTGAGGCAGAAATCTTCTGCAGGGTAATTCCATGGTAGCAGGAGTCGCAAGACTCTGACTTCACCCGTTCCATTTTGTTGTAACCTTTTACGTCATATTTGACAAAGAAACAATCCGAAAACTTTATAATCTAAAACCAATTTGCACAAAGGGCTTGGTCCAAAAGTTGTTCAGCTGTGCCCACCATACATTGGGCTGTAAGAAAGAATTGTTGCCCTTGTCTACAGATTCAGAGGCTGTCCTTCACTAATGGCTGTTATGATCCAGACAATGTTATTGCAGATTCCACAGAAAAATCTTAATAGTGTTAAAATATTGTCGTTTATGGGTTACAAATGTAATGGCCAAAGAGGCCCAGATGCATTGTAGGCCCAATTAGGGTGAACCTAACTCTTATATGTACACTACTTATGGTTCATTATATACACAGTTCATGATAGTAAAAATGTAGCCGCTAAGGGCTTCCTCCGTGAACATAGGCAGTCAAGCAAAACCACGTAAGTCCTTGTTTTTTTCTCTATTGTTTCTGCTTCATATCTACATCAATATTGTATTATATATCTTCAAAATTTAACTAGAAGTAACAAAGGACTCTCAAGAACATTAAAAATTTTCATCATGCAAGTGTAGTCCAAACACAAACCTTTGAAACTGTAATTAATAATTATGAGCACAAACAACAGAAAGATCAACTTAGGCAGATTAAAACCAAGCATGTGGCAACATAAACAGGAATCAGTCAGGGAAGCGAGCCATGTAAGTAAAGGAAGACATTCATTGTCAGCGTTTCATTGCATCCATCTGAAAAGCTATGAAACTATCATCTTCTAAGAGGTCAGCCTATTGGAAGTCATGATCAAGATTGACTACTTATACAAGACTCAATGTAAGAAGAAAATTTTCTGTTTGTGGTAAAAAACAAGAACTAACATTCTCAACAACAATTCATGTTAGAGGCTACCTCTTGCCAAACTATCTTCCACTTGGATCCCCCAACTGTGAGAATACTCCACTTGATGTCATTGTGTCGGATTCTTTGTAGGTAACACTGTCAGCACCACCACCTTCAGCAGGTTCAATTTGGGGAACCCATTCTGGAATATCTGGAATATAATTTGCACTGTTCTCAGCCGAAACCATTTGTATAGAAACCTCTTGAAGCTGAAGAGCATACTCCAAATTCCACAAGATGTCTCCCATTGTGGGCCTGTCAGTCCCATATTCAGCTAGGCACTTCTCTGCTGTTTCACCAAATTTTCGCAGGGATTCAAGATTAACAGAACCTACAAGATGGGGATCTATTATCTTCTGTAACTGCCCCCTCTTTTGCCAGTACATGGCCCATTCTGCTATGTTAACTTGTTCTCTTGGAAGAGAAGGGTTTATAGCTGGCCTAGCACATAGCACCTCCATTAGTACTACTCCAAAAGAATACACATCAGATTTTTCTGTGAGTTGTTGTCGACGAAAGTACTCAGGATCGAGGTAACCAAAGCTCCCCTTCACAGCTGTACTCACATGGGTTTGATCCAGAGTGGGGCCTAATTTAGACAATCCAAAATCTGCCACTTTTGCAGTGAGATTTTCATCAAGTAGTATGTTGGTTGTTTTAACGTCACGGTGGATAATACTCTCCGCTGCTCCAGTATGAAGGTAGTGCAAACCTTTTGCAGCTCCAATGCAAATTTGAAGCCTTTGCTTCCAAGTAAGCGAGGGAAGACCTGAGCCATACAAGTGCTTACGAAGGGGACCGCCAGCCATGAACTCATAGACAAGGATCATCTCATCAAGCTCTTCACAGTAGCCAATAAGAGAAACCAGATGTCTGTGACGGAGCTTGGAAAGCACCTCTATTTCATTTCTGAATTCAGTCAATCCTTGCTGGGATCTTGGGTTTCCTCGCTTTACTGCAACCACATCCCCATTTTCTAGCACTGCTTTATAAACCTTTCCAAAACCCCCAACACCAAGAACCAAATGTTCATCAAAGTTCTTTGTTGCTTCACGAATCTCAGAGAAAGCTAGAACACGGCTGAGACTACGAGAATGTGCTGTTGAAGCAAAACTACCAATTGAAACTTTGCTATCAGAATTTCCTACATGTGTAGCAAGTGGCAACCAAACTGAGCTCTGCTGCCTTGGCTTCTTTGGATGGCACAAATACAAGTAAAAAGCTGCTGAGATGAGCGCCAAAAATACAAAACCGATTGAAAAAGTAATTGCCAGCAGTGCCCACTTTTTTCTCTTGGGGGTCTTGGAATCAATATAATCTGGTCTAAGATTTCTGACAAAGCTGTCACTGGGATTGCTCATTTTCATTATCTCCAAACCATTTAGAATTGCATTGGTTGGGAAATACCTTAGATCAGGAGGACCTACTTGAACCAAAATCCGATTTGAGACCATTGAAACACTGGCAACAAAGTCTATGAAGTAAGCAGCTGACAATTCCATTGTTTTGCTTGAGATATCGAAAGAATCTAGAGCAGATTGATTGTTAATATACACATTGAAAACCAAATTATGAAGACTCGTGCTGACAATGTCACAAAAATGCATCCTAATAAGATAGGTGAACATGGGTTCAACTTCAAATGACCATGAAATGTTAAACCTCTGATCAGTGACGTTTGCATCCGCCATTTCTTGTGCCGTTGCATAAACCCAATTGGGTGCAATTTCTACTGATACCCCATCAAGGTATTTGACCAAACTGGGATTGACTACTACATTCCGGGCTGTAGCAGCATTAACAAGAAAAGATTGATCTGGTTCCCATATCCTCCATTGTGAATCATTCTTAGGAGTTAGAAGTGGACCTCCCATGTTAATTCTATAAGCCGTCTCAAAAGCTACATGAGTGGGGATCTCAACTGCAGACCCTAGTGGCACAGGCAATGCACTAGGAGGGAATTGCCCCTCAGGCATAGATATTACCTCTATTCCATTAATAAATGCAATTGAACCATTGAAGGGAGACAGGGTTAGCACTAACTTTTCTGAACTTGAACCACCCACCTGAATTGCATATTCCTTAAAAAGGCAGGACTGTTTGCCTGACTTGGAAAAAGAAAACCCATGAAGCAGCATAATTCCATTAGCCACAACTGAAAAAATTGCAGATTTCAAATTATAATGTGGATTCTCCACTGGACAAAAATGCAACCTAAGCCAATGGCGGCCAATCTGCTTAGTATTGATAGTGTAGGTAGAAGTTTCTTTAAAAACCCGAGCAGAATTATAGAGAATTGAGTCATTAGACTTGCCTATTTTGTTTCCAGAAACCACATTGTAGGAATTCGGAGACAACCCAACATACTGATTCCAAGAATCAGGCTCAAAAACCCGGCCATCATCCAGTTTCAACGCCTTACTTCCACCACAATCAATCAAAATACTATATTTTGGAATAAAAGAAGCGCTTGTAATGAATGGAACATAAAGAACACATAAAATCCAGGTAAAGTACAAACAATTGGAATGACTCATATCTTCACGCATAATATCTGCTTAAGCTAAACCAATATAGTGCAGAAAATGAAGATAAGAACGTACATTTGGATCACCCATCTCTGCATTCTCACTCAGTTCTTTATAATCATCCAGCTAGAAACTTGAATGAAAGAAGGCGTGCCTGTTTGTGTAAAAGAGACACAAACACAGTCACACAGAGATAAAGAGAAAGCTTACCACTGAAAAAGGAAAAGGAAAAGGTAAGCACGTTTGGGGTTAGCTAATGTGGGAGTGATAATGGTGATGCTCCTGTTTCCAAGATCTAGTTTGAGTCTTTAGGGACTCACAGTGCAGGTGAGAGCTTTAAATATTAACCTTGTTTTCTTAAAGAAAACCAAAAAGAAATAAATGTAACATTGAAGTTTGCGAAGTAAAGAACAGATTTAACTGAACTTTTTGCTAGTTTGTTTCTTTCTATATTTCGCGGCAATATGATTAGGTGCTTGAACTTGATGTTCCAGCCAAAAACAAAAAGTCCGGGAGTTATGATTAAACGGTCTAATTAATAAAGAAAATTTAAAATCATTTTAGTTCTAGCGGTGATCAGTGATTCCTTTTATAGGCCTGGCCAATGAGGAGAGATCAAGGAATTCTAGAGTGGTTGAATTGCATTCATTACATCTCCTCAACAGACAACAAATTACATATTTATGTCCCTTTGAAATCACATGACGTGATATAATATTGATTGTTTTCAAAAAAATATTGATTGGTGCATGTCCGTACTAATTTTATTTTATTCTTTTAGTAATGTTATCTACCAACAAATTTCGTAGCAAATTTCATGACAGCGAAAGATGATAGATTGTGATTGATACAATATCATTTTTATGTAATTGTCAATTATATTACTTCTATTATACACTAGTATAATCTATATCTATATATTATTATATTACTAAAAGCTGAACCGTAGCGTTTAATGCTGTTGCTCTCACATTACGCCACATCAGCTGTCACATCATTTTTTTTAAAATATAATTTGTCCTACAATATTGAAATGGCTTTTACAATTTTCAGCCCTATAAATGCAGTCTACTACTTATTTATTTACTTCCACTATCACCCTATAATAAATCCAGCTCACTACTTATTTATTTACTTCCACTATCACCTTATAATAAATCTATATAATTAATCCAACCAACCTCTTATTTATTTAGTTTCATTATCAAGCCCAACCCAAAGCCATTTCAGTTCAGTTTTAGGGTTTTGTGTGAGCCTTTTCAGCTTATTAAATAAAAAAAAACAATAACAACAACAACGTGAAGCCTTTCAAGCTTTAATAATTGTTTTTAAAATTTTTTTTTTAATATTTACACTTCTCTTACCTTTCTCTCTCCCTTATCATTTCATTTCCCCACTACTTCTTCAATCTTTCTCCCTCCCTTACCTTTTCATCTCCCCACTACCATCTACATTAATATCATTCTTCCTCTTTCCCTTTATCTTCCTTTATTTTTATCTCTTCTATTCTATGCATAATTTTCCCTCATAAAAAATGGTTCTCTCTCTCTCTCTCTCTCTCTCTCTCTCTCTCTCTCTCTCTCTCTCTCTCTCTCAATCTCTCAATTTTTTGGTGGATTTTTTTATTTTTCTTGCATCTCTACTTTAAGTTGATAATTTTTTATACTCTTTAAAACTCTATTTTGGGTTAATGCGATTTAGTTTTGTTTTTAAATTGTTTTTTTATTTTTTATTCTCTTTGATTGTTAAATGTTATCTAATTGCATTCTAAAGAGTTAAATATAGCATATAAAAATATAATATTATTTTATTACATAGCATGATTTGGATAATTTGGTATTTATTCTGTTACATAGCATGATATTTTATAGTGCTCAATTTAGATGTTAAACTATGAGACTTGACTAATTTTTATTTATTTTCTAATCTTTTGTTGTGGACAAAGTACTCTTAATAGTTGTATTAAAGAAAAGCAAAGATTAACCAAACGAAAATAATCAAATAAGTGACAAATTTTAAGTTTTGCAATTTTATTTTAATTATTATTATTTTATAACAATGCATGTATAGAAATTTAATTCTTTGATTTTGCTAATAATTGTTCATTTGATAATATGTTTTGGGTGGCCGAAATTATAATTTCTACAAAGAAAATAATCTTAATAGATAATCAAAAACAAAATTTTATCCTAATATTAGTTCAATTAATCATTTTTAAGTTTTATTAATTTTTTTTAGTTTAAGTTTTTTTGGTGTTTTGGATTGTTTCTATATTACATTTATGATTGTTCCTATAATAAATAATAATATAATTACGAATTACATTATTTATTATTAAATTAGTTTAAAATGTAAAAAAAAATTTATTAAAACCACTATAAAAATAATTATCATGCTCGGGTTCGCGACTAATTTAGATAATAGTAGTATTTACGTTTACAATTGATGTATATTTAAAATATAGAGTATAACAAAAGATGAAGGCTCATTATATATATGATATTGCTCTTACCTTCCTCTTCCTTTTGATGCTAGTTGGTCTAAACAAAAGTTTGCTTTATGGTAGATGTGCTCGCACTTTACCTGCCAACCTCTAGCTAGGAGGTCCTTACAACGGTGAGACAGTCATGTAAAATTGATGGACTACGAGAAAATCCATTTCGAGAATAATGTCTGCAAAATCCTTGTTTCACATAAGTGTCAACCTCACTCTTATTGCCCAAATTAATATAATTACCTAAATGGAAAATGTTTTTCTTTTCCCTTACAACAAGTAAGAAAGGATTGAGAATTCAAATCTAAGTTTACCTTTTTGAGATAACCAAGTAACACTACCAAGTTACAAGTGTCTTAACTAACATGGAAATTAATTGAACTATACTAATCATAGAATGACCCACTTATCTGTATTAAAAAGAAATTAAATTGATAATTTTTACGTTGTGTACAGAACTTCTCCCTAGACCCTAATGTTAGAATTTAGGCAAAAATGCAAAACTGACTCTTTAACTTTCAACGTTTTTCATTTCAGTCCTTTAACTTTAAATTTTGTCATTTCAGTCCTCTAACTTTCAATTTTTGTCAATCTAGCCTTCTGTTAAATCTCAATTAAAATTACTGTTAAACTCACTGAAAAATAACCGTTTTACCTTTTTTTTTTTTTTTTGGAATTAAAAGAAAAAAAAATCTGTTAAAAAAAAAAAAAAAAAAAACAACGACAAAGACCACACACACATAACCAAAGACCTCAAACTTGACGATTTCCGAGTCAGCAGTCCCCAAACCAATACCAATGGCTTCCACAAGCTTTTCCTCATCTGGGTCTCGGAGTATAGTCAAATTCTCCTCAGTCCCTTGTTGCGGAGGCTCGTAGATGAAGTCCGCCTCGACTTTTCCGGTCTTCGAAACGGCACCGTACATGAACCCGCATTGCTTCACGCCAAACGCCAGCGTTTCATTCACGTAATGCTGGAACGCGTGTGTGGAATCGCGATCAAATGACACGAGCTCGCACTGAGGGTTCTCCTGGAGCGTGACCCTCGCTTCGCGATTGGGTTGTCCATGGTTATCTTCCGCCCGAACGAGTCGGCCGGGTGGAAATTCCTCGGGCCCGAAACGTTGCGCTCGTCTTCGTAGGCGAGGAAGACGATGGAGCCGTGCGCGAGGTTGAGGGACGAGAGAGTGGCGTTGGGGTTGGCCATGTCCGTGAAATTGAGAAGATCGGCGGGGGTTTTGGATAAGAGGAGGTTTTGGTTGGTGGAGAGGGTTTGGTTTTGGATTGGGATTTGGACTTGGGATTGGATTAGGGTTTTGAGTTGCGAGATTGTGATTTGGGGGTTTTCGATGGAGACTCGCTATAACCCATCGCGGCTTCGGACTCTCAACTGAATCATCTTCTTTGTGGTGAATGTTGATCGGCTATGGCGAAATAAATAAACCGTTTTTTTTTTTTTTTTTTTTACAGATTTTTTCTTTTAATTCCGAAATTTATAAAAAAGAAGAAGAAGAAGGAGGGTAAAACGGTCATTGGTCAGTGAGTTTAACCTTAAATTTAACTGAGTTTTAACAGAAACTTAAATTGACAAAAATTGAAAGTTAGAGGATTGAAATGACAAACCTTAAAGTTAAAGGACTAAAATAAAAAATGTTAAAAATTAAAGGGTCAGTTTTACATTTTTGTCTAGAATTTATAAATAAATATGGATGTTAATATTAAAAAAGTGATTAGTATTTTTCTTCCATAAACGCATGCAAACAAAAAGTTAACCAACTGTACGCCTGTAAGTTGTAACTAATAAGAAATTCATTAAGGCCTTCAGGGCAGCGTGAAAAGCTACCCTAGGGAATATAAAACCTCTCAATGATCAGTAGATTTTTTGTTGACCAAGACCAACTCCATTGTTCTTGTTCCTTCCTAGCCAAAGAAAACAAAAATATTAACCAACTGCACTGGTTCGATTATGATTTTTGCAGTTTCTTTATGATCTTTTGTCTAGTGGAGCCCTTTGTCTTTTGCACACTTCTCCCAAAGTTTAGGCTATTATTATTTTTTAATATATTTACTAAATTTTATGACATCTCTGGCTCCTCTCAAAAGGGCAATTGGCATCTCTCTTGATTTTTGAATCCAAGATGCAACATATATGTGCAATATACCAATAAAAAATCTTTAAAATCTAGAACTCTATAGCCCATGTTGATTAGTTTTTCCGGCTTCCAGTGACTTTGATTCTAAATTAGAACAACCCCGTGAGCTTAACCACATGCACCACTTAATAAATGGGGAGTGAATAATGCCTTTTATTATGAGTATGAGCTTGAGATCTATATTTTTTAATAAATTGGATTTTAAAACAGGTATTCTCAACTTAAATTTGTCTTGAGAGAGACTAAGATGGACCAAATTGACTGAAATGACCAAAATAGACTGAGGTGGACTGAAGTGGACCGAGTGGGACAGAAATAACTGAAGTGGACCAAATAAACTGAAATGGACTGAGGTAGGCCTAAAAGGCAGAAATGGATTGATGCGTGCTAAACTACACAAATGGACTGAATGAATCAAAATGGATTGAAGTGGACTGAACTAGACCCAATGGGACAGAAAGGATTGAAGTCGACCGAAATGGACTGAGGTGGGCCAAAAAGACCTAAATGGATTGAGATGGATTGAAGTGGACCGATTATACAGAAGTGGACCGAAATAGACTAAATGGACCAAAATGGACTGAGGTGGACTAAACTGTACAGAATGGGATAAAAAGGGGTGAAGCAATAATAAATACTATACTTTATCTTTTAGATACTATATAAATATAAGTATAGATTGGAAATTAAATTATTAAAAAAACTTGATACCAAAACCTGCCTTACTGTGTGACACTGTACAAAATTAAAGTTCAAAATTGTACACCAAGACCCAAAAATTAAAGTACAAAATTGTACACGTTTGGAGTCCTAAGTTTGGAGAGATTTTTTATTGTGATCTCTCTTGTTTGATTTCATTTTTGTATTGGTCATGCCGTGACTTAATAAACGTCACTTATTTTGAATTTAACTGTCAAATTACTAACAAAAACTGACGGCATGACCAATACAAAAATGGAATTAGACAAATTTTGAAATGAAAATGGTCAAGAACAAAATAACCCAAACTCTAAAGACAAGGAGTGAATTTTAGTCCTAGTTTTAAAACCCTTGGCTAGTTTTTTTATACCACACACATGAGATTTATTCCTATAATAACTTGGTGTGTGTGTGGGACAAAGGGCTATACACACTCGAGAGAAGAGTGAAATACTAAAAAAGGTTTGAATACCATAATTCGTTAAGCGGTAAAAAAAAAATTCTAGAAGTAAAAGGGGGTAGATCTGGCAATTATACTGGGCTGGGCTGGGCCACGTTAGGCATGCAGGACTTAGGCTTTTTTTTTCCTTCTTTCTTCTTGGGCTAAAGCAGGCAGGACTCATGCACTGCCAGCCCAGTCTGGAGTCTGGCTTATCCCCCTAAAATTAAGCTCTCCCACTCATTAGGCCCTGTATAATCCACTAAGAAAAGGAAACACAAGTCCAAGCTCAAGCTCGTAACCAATACAAAAGGACAAGCTACATTATCCAATAGCCACTTTATGAGAAGCTAGAACTGCTTCTCTTACTAGTTGAATATGGCTGTGTCCTCACTCTCATTGAGCTGGGTTTCAACCACTTCATCCAACAAAGTCAGTGCATGAGTTTCTTCTTCTCTAGTCTCTTAACATTCTTTTATTCAGATTATATATGCATGTATCTTAACATTAAGTATTTGGTTTTGTGCAATATGTATCATTTTCCAGTTGAATTTGCCTCACTCCAACGACTTACCTAGAGATACCGCATTGTCTTCACGTAACAACACCTTCACATGCTCAAGAGAGACAGCCTCCAGTGATGAAAGTAAGTCACTCACCTGAATTCTATTCACACTTTTCAATCTTGTGCATGATTGCATATTTGCTTCACAGACATGCCTATTTGGAAGATTGTTTACTCATCAAAATTGCCTTCGATAACAAGGCGTTCTATGCTTTGTGAGAGTTTAGTTATGGTGTTGTCCTAAATTAAACTTTAGATGGCATGGTCCACTTGATGTTTCATCCTAATCAGTAAGTAAACTATCAGTTTTATCTTGGAGAAACCCCTGGCTTTTTTTCAAGTAACCAGGATTAGTGAGGATTGGGTAGGCCTTGTGTTCTAATCATCCAGAAGATTTTTTTTCCATTAATAACAATAAAAATATTAATGATAATTGCTAGTATAATTCCATTCCGTTTAGATGAGTTGCACTATAATTGATGACAAGTGCTCTCCAATGCTTAGGTGAAACACATGATCACTTCAAAGAATTCTTTAATGGGTTGTTAAATTGTTATCATATCCTTGTTCTAGACTATGATTGGATTTCATGACATTATGAACTTCTATGTCTATCATGTCATGAGCCCTGATCCTGTTGAATTTTAGGTCATTGCAAGAGAAGGCTGCTATTATTGAAAGTTGGAGCACTGACTGCTAGTTTACTCCCTGCACGTTCCCTTTTAGCTCAAGGTATCATGGTTGGTAGTTTCTTTGACTTTATAACTCTATGTTAATATGAAGCAGTACTTGCAAATATTAACTTCATATTGTATCATGCTCGGCAGAAATACCAGAAAATTATCGAGCTTTTGTTGACTCTGAAGATGGGTATTCTTATGTTTACCCCTCAGAATGGAGGGTAAGAACATTTCATTAGGGCAATGATACTCTCACATCCACTTTTATGTTTTAAACGTGGACATTTTATTTTCGGCTTTTAAAATGTGTGTATAAGCATATTAATTGTAGATATTGTGTAAAATGAGTGTGAGAGAATACTTTCCCATTTCATTATGTAAGGAAGACTGAATTTTGTCTGCAGAGGTAATTTCCATTTGTCTCTTGTTCAGGAATTTGACTTCAGGGCACATGATTCTGCATTTAAGGACAAATTTATGCAATTGCATAATGTTAGGGTGAGATTTATACCAACTGATAAAAAAGACATCCATGATATGGGCCCAATGGAAGAGGTAAGGAATTGCAATTTTTCTGAGTCCATTTTTTTTAGAGGACTCTAAATGGTCTTCACCAGTTACCATGTTTTAACAGGTAATTTACTATTTGGTGAACCATGTGTATGCTGCACCTAATCAAGTAGCTAATATAATTAACATGGAAGAGGTTTGTATCTTCCTCTTCCCACTTCCTCTCTAAAGAAATATTCCAGTGTCTATGACTCCAAGATGTCCAGGAAAGACATAATTTCTCTCCACTGGATGCAGAAAACCGTTGATGGGAAAAATTATTACACCATTGAGTTCCAACTTAGTTCTCCAAATTTCTCTACTGTTTCTTTTGCAACCATAGCAATTGGAAATGGTAAGTATCCTATCATCTAGAAGTATCATAATCATAAATGTTTCCACTTCTGAACTAACATCATGCATCTTATCTCATTTCTCTCTAATGTTCATGAAAGAAGTTACCATTTAAAACATTTATCATAGATGTAAAAAAGAACTTAAAATCAATTGAAACATTTTATTTTGTGTATAGACACATATGCACTATTGGGGAGGTAAGTGCATTGAGATAGGAATGTGAGAAGGAAGTTAGTTCTAGAGTTTTTAGATTGGGAAAAGTACCCCATGACCATCATGACATAAACAATCACTCACAATAATACTGTTTCTTTAATGTTCTGCTTCCCTGTTTTATTTGTGTTACTACATCATTATGCATCAATCCTATACGTTACCAGACTAGCGGGGCTATTGATCTTGCAGAAAGTTCACCAAAAGTTGCATCTAGCTTCACTGGTCTGGGAAACTGAGAAGTTCAAATTGTAAAACACCTGTGTCATTTGAAAAGCAAGCCAGCGAATGACGTGGAAAGGAATATAGTCTTACATTTACCTTAGGCTGTCACATTGCAGATTTGTTCCAGAAAAATCAGAGAACTGACTGAAAAGGCTTTCCCCAAAAAGCAAAAAAGGCAGCAACTCCAATTAGCCCCAACACAAGTGAATGATGAATAGCATTACTAATGAATCACAACATAGCAATTTAACACCAATGGAAGTGGAAAAATCACTCCTGTAAAATGCTATCCTAAATAAATCATTAACAACTTTCTCTTTGTACAGGAAGATATTACACTATGATTGTCGGAGCAAATGAAAGGCGTTGGAGAAGATATCGTGATAGGCTTAAAGTGGTAGCAGACTCTTTTAAGGTGCTTGACATCTGAATTACTGTTGGAGAGCTGGCAATCTCAGCATGTGAATGTTAATTTATTTTTCCTTTTGCTTAATTGTTAATTTACGTTATGTATATATTAAAGAAAAAAAAATAGCTTCATACAAGTATCATCATCTTCATCATAATTATGTGATTAATTATTTCATTTGAGTTTCACTAAATATGTCTTATTTTGCAACTGCCCCAATGTACATAACATGGTAAATGTTCTCTGCAAAATTAAAGCTTCATTTGTTGTGAAGATAGTGAGGATTATATTACCACAATTCTCTCAAATTAAAGATTCAATCGAGCAAATCAATGGTTTGGACGGACATTGCAAATTGAATGGAAGATTTGGGTGGAAAGTGTTATTTGCTCTTAAGTAAAAGACAAACTACTTCAAATCAATATCAATATATATATATAAAAGCAGAGACCTCATATGAGAATGCATGAGGTTCTGCCATGTGGCGCTCTATATGAGTTCTTTGCAATCCTTTTTATTATGAAATGATGTTTCATTCCAACCTCAAAATTCCATCTAAAAAAAACTCAAAAATTAAAAACAATGCAGCTTTTATGTTTAGCACTTATTGCTTCAGTAAAAATCAATTCACTTCTTTCTCTCTCCTAACTCTTCACTTCTTTTGGACAAAACAAAAAACTCTTTCACTTTCCCTTTCAAATTTAAATGCACACTACGGTAAGCACTTGGCAAAGTGAAACCAAGCTTTGCATTATTGCACCTTTACAAGTTTACAATAATATTATACTTTCCAAGTAATTTCCATTTAGACCAAATCCATCTTAAATTTTTTTAACTTCATTCATTCTCTCTCTTAACTCCTCAGTTCTCTCTCTCTTTCTCTCTCTCTCTCTCAACTCTTCAACTCTTTTAGCACAAAAAAAAAAAAGAAAAAAAAAAAAGACTCTTTCACTTCCTCTTTCAATTTAAACGCACACTAATGTATCTGCTTCTTTTGAAAATTATATATTGATGGATCCTCCTTCTATTGATTGATCAATGATTCCTCTATGAGTTCATGCACAGAAACTCCCTTCTCAGTGTTTGCAAATATATAAATATTGTCAACTCTCTCTCTTTGTTTCTTTCTTTCATTTCTTTTTTCAAAATTTTATTTGAGGTACCGAGTTTGTGGTTTGTAATGTTTGAGGGAAGACAGACTCAGGGAGAAGCTCAATAAAAAAATCAAGCTCATCAACGCCACATGTAGTCGGAGCACATACCCATGTATCTATATGGATTGGGTCACATTCAAAACGCCAATTAAGGCAAAATTTTTGTGGGATTCAAAGTGCTAAGAGCCCAGGAGTAATTATATATTTTATTTTGAATCCATAGCGTTAAAATGCTTGACAAAAAATTTATAATTTTTATTTGGTTATATGATGTAGCAGACTATATAATTGACATGAGTGAAACAAATTAACTTAACTACGAGTTAGAAAGTTGTTATTATTTTTAGGTGAATAATTTTCTTTTACCTATTGAGGGGTTAAGTATTATTTGGAAGCAAAGTTTGAAAATAATCACCACAATATACACATATTCTATGTCCTACTAAATAACAGAAACTCAATTGTTAAAAATAAGAACAAAGAAATAAACAATGAGAATGCAAAGTTACAAATTAAGAACTAAGTGGGAAGAAACAATTATGTGGTGTCTCCATTATTTGAAGGTTAGCCTAGAATCTATATTAACTCAAAATGGTATTAAAAAAATTGTTAAATATATTATATTGGTACACCTTTTGTTAAAAATTTGTTACATATGTTGAATCATGTCTAGCTCAACCATCATTGAAATTGCTTGCTTTATTTATTTATTTATTGGTCAAGTATCATGTACGGTTGTCCACGAGAGCCTTCACAATATCAAAGTGTGTTTGTTGCTTTGCCTAGACATGAATCACTAAGCAACCTTAGCAGTTAAAATATTATTGAAGATGCTTCATAAGATCAATGCCTCAGTTAGACATTTCGTATGACAAAGAATAGGTTCAAGGAGTTTGATATGCATAATGTATGCTTGCAATCAATTGGTTTATGATCAACTAATGGTTGGCAACAAAACTATGCCTACATGCTCTGAAGTTTCTATTATAATTGTAGGTGATTTTAGCAATGAAAATATTTGCCATTTATGCTATAATATATGTACAAAAATTTTCAAAATCATTTTACATAAAAGCTTACAGCATTGTCCGTGCAATGCACGGGCAACCTTCTAGTTATAGTAAAAATTAGGAGATACATTACTTCATTTTTTTATTTTGCTTGAAAACGTGGTCAAAATTTGTAAAATACACACTAAAGAGACTCTTTTACTTGTTTAGTGTCCTAAACTAGTTGATTTTTATAATATCGTGTGAATTTTAAAATAAAAAATAAAAAAAATAAAAAATAAAAAAAATAAAAAATAAAAATAAAAAAGAAGAAGAAGAAGAAGATAAGTATGCTTAAATTTAAATTATTATATAAGGTGAGATTTTTTATAAGGAAATATATTGCATTTTATATTCAATTTTTATATAAGGCGAGATATTTTGTAAATAATGTAATTTGTAATTGTAATTTGTTTCGTACTAATCCTTACAAATAGTTCATTCTCTATACGTCTTGAATAGCTTAAAAAGGAAGTAAATATTCACTTATATTAAAAAAATACAAGACTTATGGGTTCCAATTAGCTCAACTGGTAAAATCTCTTATGGTTGTATAAGAGATCTGGAGTTCAATCCCCGCCTACATCAAAAACTGATTGGTGTCTTGATCTGATGATAAAGAGCAATCATCAGGAGCGAACGCCATAAGTTAAAACTCTCTTTAAAAAAAAAAAATACAAGACTTTTAATAACATAAAATAAATGTAATTTTATTAAAAATCTACCAACCTTACGTTAAGAATGTGACATAATTGTCAATAAAACTGCTATCTTTCTACACAAATCTCTCCTTCCAAAACATCATCAAAGTGGATTGAATGAACTGAAATAGACCTAGCGAACTAAAATAGACTAAAATGCTATATTTGATCTGGGTCAATAAAAACATAAAAACATAACAACAATATTAATATATTATAACCAGAGCCTTATAGCTGAATTGATACCTCATTATGTACAAAGTACTTGAGAGTTTAGGAAAAAAATATTCGAGTTGCGAAGTTAGCAGCATGTTGTAATTATCTCTCAAAAAAATATTAATATATTATATAAATATAGACCAATCACAATTCACATCAACAGGTTTTTTTTTTTTTTTTTTTTTTTAAATTCGTGAAAATTTTGTGTTGCAAGACTTTTTGCAATTGAAAAATAAAAAAAGGACCGGAGACGTAATTATTAGAGTGGGCTAGGGTGAACAGACAACTAATGTAGACTGCAATATTGAGATGGTTGGGACTTGGGAGACAAGCTAAACCTTAAGGATAAGAACCACCTTTGTGTAGTGTACAGCGTAAACTACACCTCATAGATTTAAGTAGAGAAAGATTATAGTTTCAAACTCTCTTGTACACTCCGTCCACACTTTCTCACCGGGTATCTACATTTTTCCAGAATATTCATATCTATTGCATGATATGTATCAAGAGTGTATTAAAAAAGTGTGAGACAATCAAATCCCTTGAAAAAATAAGAAATGTTTCGACATCATAAAAGTAGATTTGATATAAAATTAGTCTTTATTATTTTCATTTTCAGCTATTGGGGGGGGAGGGGGGAGAAGCTATAGAATTCACTCCAAATCTGTACACAAAACTCTAGGAGTTTATCCCAAATTAGGCAGGACACCAAATGCCAAATTACATGCTCAATGCTCCAAGTACAGCACAAATCAGCCAGTGATAATCAGCCAATTCACAATTACAGAATCTAACAACGGGAGCTTCATGGCATATTTTAACTCGTGGGATCAAACAGGCAAAACTGAATAGCTTGTAAATTATCAGTATTTATTTACAAAGGTTACAGCTTTTTTTCCTCCTGAACTTTCTACATTTTTCACAATGGAAGTAAAACTTATAAGAAAAATAAATTCGTCATCGAAGCTAGAGAGAGAGAGAGAGAGAGAGAGAGTTTCACTAAAAATGTAAAAAGAAAACCACACCTCAGTAGAAAAACTAGAATTAATTCCAACCCACTTCCTGCTTGAAAAGAAAATCAATATACCATGGAGACAACCAATCTAGCGATGCGTGTCTCCAAAAGAATAAGCATCCAGCCCCGAGAGCACATCCTCCTCAAAGGCCAACCCACTCCAAAAACCCTACTTCTAAAACCTACTTTTGCACAACGTATCTAGCACTGCCGCCACTGCATACTCACTGCCCCTGCCATATAAACAATGTTATCAGCCTCAGCAGTCTCATTCTCCCTGCCCACTCTGGGGACTCCACCATAATTCTCAAGGAAACAACCATCGGTATAGATATCACAGTGATTCAGATTGAGCAGAATGAGAAGACAAAGGGCCAAACCCAAACAATCACAAAACCCATTCTAAACGAGTCGGTGCTGACGCAAACCTTTTCCGAAATGAGGTTGCATCAAACGGACATAAAGACCATTCTTTGCCACCAAAGAATCATGGCTCCCTTCCTCTACAATTCGTCCCCCATTTAGAACTACAATGTTGTCCACATGCCTCATCATTGCAGCCCTGTGGGCTATCAGAATGGTTGTTTTGTTCCCCATGATCAATGTATCTAGAGCTTCCTGCACCACCCGACTTGACTCAGACTCAATGGATGAGCTTGCTTCATCTAATAACAAGATGGGTGCGTTCTTTAGCACTACCCGAGCAATTGCAATTCTCTGTTTCTGTCCTGGAGTCAGATCCACACCCCTCATTCCCACATGTGTGTCATAACCATGAGGCAAGCTGCTGATGAAATGATGTGCATTTGCTATTCTCGCAGCCTCTTTCATCTCAGCTTCACTAGCATTGTGCCTAGCATATATAATATTTTCCCTTATGGTGGTTGAGAATATAATTGGTTCCTGCTGAACAAGACCTAGGTGGCTCCTCAACCATCTCAAATTATAAAGTTTCAAATCTCGTCCATCCAGTAGTACTTGACCAGCAACTGGATCATAAAATCTCTGAATCAAAGAGATTATGGTACTCTTTCCAGACCCTGAAACTCCCACAACAGCTACCGTTTGCCCCCCATTCACTTTAAGACTGAAATTGCTCAACACCAACATTTCTGGGCGAGTGGGATAACAGAAATCGATATTTTTCAACTCAATGCTTCCATAAACATTAGGTGGCTTTAATGCCATGTTATCATCTGGTTCAATCTTAGGCACTCGATCTATGATCTCAAATACTGAAATAAGAGATTTACGTCGTTTAAGTATGTATGGAGCCAATCCAAAAGGCTCCACAAGTGCAAATGTAGCAAAAGAGAAAACCATATACTCCTTGAGAGCAGTAGGTAGGTCCATATAATTGTGCTTTACGGAGTATGCAGTGTACCAGAGGAGAAGGGCATTACAGGCAAAAAGTAGAAACTGTGAAAAGCCAAATGCAAAACCTATGGCCATTCCATGAAGGAAACTCTGCTTGAATATTTTCTTCAGTTGCAACCTGTAGAGCTCCATTACCTTGGTACCAGCACAGAATGCTACAACAGTGTATATGTTTCTAACTGCATCCTCAAGGACTAAAGATGCCTTCCTGTGCATCTCCTGGATACCCCTCGAAAATCCAGCAAGCCACAATTTCTGCATCATTTAAATAAGAAGCTATTAAGGATTTGGGCGCAAAATATTCAGATACATTAGTACTTCATTATCAAAAAATGAATAAGTGAAAGCGAATCATATAAACGTAACTTTTGCATCTACAGAATACAAATATATTAGACCAGCAGATATTTCATAAATCCAGGCACATCAGCAAGGTTAATAAATTGACTAAGCGATCATAAAAAAGTAGATCCAAATATAAAGTCAATATAGCTATTACCTAAAAACAATATTGACCCTTTGGGTCACCATAAGGCTATGGAGTTGGCAACTGAGTCTAAGACTAGGAAAAAGCGCCTCCTTATAGATCAAAGAATGTATAAAATCAATTCTTTTAAATAGTAATTAGAAAAACAAATATAGTTTGCTGTGTGTTTGTGAAAATCAATTAATGATATGATGCATACACCAATAGTTATTCAGCCCTGCACTGCAAGGGTGTGCGTGCAAAAGCAAATACCCAAATACATGTGTGAGGTGCAAACATTGTCTTTGTAGGATGGATGGCTAACATGGGACGATAATTATTGTGGTCGCTATTGTCTGATTACAATTAGCTAGCTGAGTGTGTGGGAAGTGGTTTTATGTGGACGAGTCAGTGCAGTTGATGCACAGGCTTCTGTCGTGGGACCCATAAGAACCAATTGGTTTTGGATTAAATAATGCAAAAGCCTAATTTATTTTATTTTTTTCAATAGATTCGATAGGATTTGAATCATTTGCATCCACTGCATGATCATTGCTCTTTTGGTCTTTTTGAGGTCCCTTATTCAACAACAAGAGACTTAACTAGTTGAGCAGACTGGAACCTACAAAAACTTTAAATGGAATTATTCTTAATGCCTATTCTTGAGTTTAGGTTTTAGTGATTTTCTTCTTAAGCATTTTAGGTATTTTGTAATCACCTTTATGTTCATGTCATGAACAAGTCATTACTTGTAGCCATTGAAGATTACGAAAATATGAGGTATTCCTATGCAAAACAAAAAGAATTTCAGTGATCCAATATAACAGTGAAAAACATACCATCAATATATATATATATATAAAAGTAGAGACCTCATGTGGGAAAACATGAAGTTTTATCAAAGTAGCGCATTCTATACAAAGAGAATTAAAATATTCTCAAATGTCATATCAGAGATAAGAACAAATTAAATATTGATTTTTTTTTTTCATTTAGTTCAATGTTTCAAGACTTTTCTAATTAAACAATAAATATTCTTTGTATCATTTGGTTTGATGTTTCAATACTTTTCATCCCTCACACATACACACAAAACTCTTTGCATTTTAATTCACCATTTTCATCTCTTACACTTCGACCTTTTATATATACCTACCCGTAGCCCTTCATGTCATCTCATCTCAAATACATACAAACCAAAAATGATGTCATTTACCTTCAATCTTTGACAACACCTACCTAGCTCTAACATTATGTCTCATCTAATTCTAACCCGTATATTGAGTGACAACAGCAATTACGATTTTGATGTTAAGGTTGAACATTGTGAATTTGTAGGTTTAGTAAATGATGTGACTAACTGTGAATGTTTGGGATGTGTATTTTTTTTAGAATTAAGGAAAAAGAGAGACACATTAATATCAACTTTTATTCTATAATATTCCTCCAAAGTTTCTTTTCCCCTCATTGCTATAATATATATATATATATATATATATATGTAACATCCTCCAAAAGCATCTTACATAAAATATTACAATATTACCCGCGCATCGCACGAGTAATTACTAGTTTTTAATAATAACAATTTCAATTAAAATAAAAAAACTTTTCAGCATGCAGATCTCTTTCCACTAAAAAAATAGAGCTTAAAAGTAAAGCTCCTCGAAGCTGATGAAAAAAATAGATATATGCAACATGGACTGATTAATGAATTTATTATTTATCAGAAATATAAATTTGGGATCACAACTGAACTATGAGTACAGACCTGTGCAATAGCGGAAAGAGTGAGAATTGGCAGGGTTGCCAACGCCACAAGTGCTAATCGCCATTCCAGCGACATCCCAATTAGAACAGCCACAATAACAGCAGCACTGTCCTGTATAAATATGGAAAGCCTGTTGCTAAAAGCAGCTCGCACAAATGTAGCATCATTTGCCAAGCGCATGGATAAGGTGTCAGCACTGTTTTCCTCTTCATCAAACCATCCAACTTCATTGCGCAACATTGCTGTCACAGGGAATAGATAAGGTTATATGAATAAACACAATTCTGTTATCTAAAGAAAACTACTACAATAGTAAGGAAAGAGTCATGCACCTGAGAACATCATTCTACGCACTCGTTCAGTCATCTTCTCCCCCATTATACCAAAGTAGAAGTGCTGCAAGAAATTGGCAATCACTGTCACCACACCCATGCAAGCAATGATCAAGCACCATTTGTTTACTTCAAGCCCCAAGCGATGATCATGTTCTTCAACATAGTATGCTGTGACTATCAGTGCAATAACATAAGCAAGAAGGGGATTAAAAGATCCGAAGATAGCAGCACCAGTGCTTCCTAACACAGCATAAAGCCACTCTGCAAAACTAAGTTCTGCCAACCTCCAAAATGATGGTGCTTCCCGACTCCGTGTATTTTTTACTTCCTTCACTTTCACTGGAGTATCACCAGATTGACTATGCGGTCGACTAAAAGTCTGTGAATGGGAACGTTCATTTTTGGGATCAGATGTCAAAAGGGGTGAAACAGGGGATTCAGGATCTGAACCATTTGATGTTTGTCGATGTGCAGCCTGTACATCAATCTTGGGTAACTCTGGTAGTCTCATTTCAAAACTATCCTGCCTTCTGATTGAAGGTTCCTTATCTGCTGCATCCATAGGCTGACCATTTTCCAGCATCTTCTCTGGTGGTGGGCTCCTAGCTTTGGGTGATTCCTGTGAGTTAAAGGTGCTGTCTGAGGACCGGAACATGCCAGAAGCTCTTTGGAGGGATGGTGATTTGACCATTTTAGGAGATGATGGTTCTTGGAAGCTATTACTTGCTGAAGAATCCTTTTCAATTTGGAAAGCTGCAGTCTCCTTGTAGTTTCTCAATGGAATCCTGGATGTAGCATACATAAACAGCACCTATTTAGATTGCAACTTGGGAAAAAAAAAGGGGGGGGGGGGGGGGGGGGGAGATTTAACATCCTGGCAAACAAGTTCAGAAAACAAAAAATATATTTCCTCACAACGAAACAACATGCTTAAACAAATTACTCCCAGGTTGTCACCCAGAATGCTCCATGCCAACAAATGCATATTTGCTTTTGTATTATACCTCCTAGGAAGTTTCGCAGCCTCTTCGCATTTGAGAAGCTCTGCATAAAGGCCATCCAAGGTTAGTAATTCATCATGTGTACCCATTTCAACAAGTTGACCCTCTTCCATAACAGCTATGTAATCAGCATTCCTTATAAGACTAAGCCGTCGAGCTATTATTATTGTTGAGCGTCCCAACATCAGGAGATCTAGAGCCTCCTGAACAGCTTTTTCAGCTTCAAAATCAAGTCCACCAGTAACTTCATCAAGCAAAAGAATTGACGGATTTAGAAGCACTGCTCTAGCAATAGAAAGTTTTATTTTCTGCTCTTCTGTTAATGCTAATCCAGCCCTACCCACCTGAAAAGAAACTGAGTTATTTATTTTAATGAACAAAAAATGATCCAGACAGTGCCAAGAAACATTGATTGGAGTTAATAAATGAAGATTTTGTCTTTCAAGTTCACCTGTGTATCATATCCTTTCCCAAGTGAACTAATAAAAGTATGTGCATGTGCTATTTTAGCAGCTTCTTCAATTTGATCACAGGTAGCATCCCTCCCATAAGCAATATTGTCTCTTATACTCAAACTTAGCAAGGCAGGTTCCTGGGTAACTAGTCCTATTTGGCTTCTTAGCCATTCCAGTTTCAGGTTCTTAATATTTTCCCCATCCAAGAGAACTTCTCCTGCACCACAGAATATTAAAACCATTGGAATCTGCAAGCATACTGAGGATTTCAATGGGACCTTGCTGAGATATCATGTGCAACATTGCAAGAGGAGAGCAATGTGACCACTGTATGCCACAGAAAACATGCACACACCCCAAATAAATACAAAACAAAAAGGAGATTAAAATTAAGACCATCGTACCTAATGTAGGATCATAAAACCGCTCCATAAGTGGGATAATACTGCTTTTTCCAGAGCCATTTCTGCCAACAAGTGCCACTGCTTTCTTAGCAGGTACGGTGAGGTAAAACCCGCTCAAAATAGGGATTTCAGGACGAGAAAGATAGCTGAAATATACATTCCGAAACTCGATATTTCCATGCACTGAACCTGGGGTAGTTCCATCTTGATTAACTGCAGAGGATGATCGGCTTATCATCTCAAAAAGTCTATAAGCAGCAATTCGCCCTTGGTCAAATGAATAGAAGTTTGTTGCAGCTTGATTCAGCCCACTATTAAAGACAGAAAAATGACATGTAACAAAAACAGTAGAAATGATCATCACAACCAAGAAAAAAAAATTGAGAAAGACTTACAGGCCACTTAAAATTATAGCAAATAGAGCTGTTATAACTTCACCACCATGAGCTTTTCCATGTGTAATTAGGAACCTTCCAACCCACAGTTGTAAGGCACAAGAACATATTGCAAGCCCATACGTAAATCCAAGACCAAGTCCTTGCACGAGGCTTATTAATATGCCATACCTCAGAGTTGCTTGTAGTGATGTTGCATAAGAATACTTTGCCAATGTTTCATTTGTAAATGCATATAACGTCCTAATGTAGGAGACTGCCTGCATGATTTCAGAAATTACTTACGCTTCAGAATACTGGCATTAAATGCTTTACCAAAATGACTACAATTATAATTCAAAATTGTTCCTAAGTTGAACAAAATACCTGCCACTTCAAAAAAGAAATTTAAAGAAGTAAGAAGTCTCACCAATTCAACAAAAACATGCTGAAAGTACTGGCCAACAAAAAAACAGATAGGTGTTGCTTGTTATGTTCTTGGAAAATAATTTTCAGAAAACAGCTTTCGAAACACAACAGCTGTGACTTTGAGCATTGATGTTAACTAGAATAACCTTCCAAAATCTGATTTTGAAAACACATTCATAAATGTGCTTTCATACTGTTTATTTTTAAGAAGAGACAACTGTTCTCGGAGAATAGAATCAAATAGGCCCTTTGCTTCTATAGGTAATTCCCAAGTTGCTCAGGAAAAGATGACCCCACAAGTTGTTCCGTCACCATCAGTCAATTATATGATCTACCCAATACAAATACATAGATGATGATGATGATGATGATGATGATAATAATAATAATAATAATAATAATAATAATAATAATAATAATAATAATAATAATAATAAACCTTAATAAATGCAGAAAATATTTATAGAAATAAGTTTGTAGCGATCATTTAATAATTATAGTACATACACAGTCTTATAAGCATTCAATTTCTCCTCATCCATAGCTTTTTTTTTTTTTCAGACATTCCCTGAGAAGCACCCAAAGGAGCTACGCATAGCCAGCAACTCTTATAGGGTTTAAAAGGCAAAGAGAACCTACTTTTTCTTCCTTTTTATTAAAAAAAAAAAAAATCAAGCTTTTAATAGTTAGATTAGAGCCGTGCAGAATTGGGAATTGCGAATTGGAATCTTTGTAGAATTTCAAGGATATAGTTTATAGTGTATCAGTAAATAGCAGTGGGGAGGATAAACTGTGCTGGAAACCAGATAAGAACAAGGGATTTACAGTGAACGGTTACTACAAGATTCTGCTTGGCAATGTTGATCTTTCTTTCCCTTGGAAGAGCATATGGAAATCAAAGACTCCTTCTAGAGTTGCCTTCTTTATTTGGACTACAGCTTTGGTGAAAATCTTGACACTTGACAATTTACAGAAAAGGAATATGTGGCTTTTAGATGGGTGTTATATGTCTAAATGAAATAGGGAATCAGTTGGCCATCTCTTACTTCACTGCCCTATTGCTACAGAATTGTGGTCTATGGTGTTTGGTTTATTAGATTTTGTTGGAAAATTGGGGGTAGCTGCCCTGCATTGTTTGATGTGGTGTATTGGGAGAACCGGAGTTTTGAGGACTCACAAAGAACTATAGCTGATTTCAAATCACTCTTCTTTAGAACTTTGAAGGATAGGATGTCAGCTTTGCACAGTCTGACTTTATGTTCTGTTTTTTATTTAATAAATCTGTGTAATTTCCGTGTTTGATTGTATGGTCCCCAAATGTATACTCCCTCTATACTTGGGTAATTCTGTTTTAATTTATTTATATATATCAATAAAATTGCATTACTTAACAAAAAAAGAGAGTCAGAAAGAGGCTCTATTAAGGACACCGTTGGTAAAAACACAATAAAGCCCCCACCCCCACCCCCCCCCCCCCCCAAAAAAAAAAAAAGTAATTGCAGCAAACTTGATAAAGAGATAAAGTCAGCAATTTGTTCTCAGTTAATCTATAATTGTTGCAGAGGCAGGAGAGTGCATTGCCTGAGCCTAAATTCAGATGCTCGCATACAGAGAGAAGGGGACTAGGGATATGACATGTAGTGAAGTTTTCATCACTTAACCAGAAAGCATGTCAGTTCAACAATGTTATCTGACAAGAATCATACATTGAAGAAGGTTCCCAGAGATCTCTCAAAAGGATCTTAATATAAAATTTAAGTAAAAAAAATCTAAAAAAAGGGTTGGGGTTCAGAAAAGTAATCATCACCAGCAAAAGAGAACCCAAATCTGAAAATTTTACCCATTGGTAATAGTGACAGGAGAAAACAAATGAGTAACATGTTAGAGTAGAAAAGCAAGCGACAGTTGAGCATTGATTTCATTATTCAGTGTAGAGAAAAGAGAAAATATCAAAGATTCACAAGAGAGGGTATTCTCAGCCCCCACAAAATCTCTCTCATACTCAGACAACCAGATTCAAAATGAGGCGGGATATCAAGTTGGAAATAAGGTATTGTTTCCACTGAGCTTTGGGTGTTGACTTAGTTGCAACATCCACATTTATTCTTCTTTCACAAGAGAGGGTATTCTCAGCCTCCACAAAATCTCTCATACTCAAAAGACCAGATTCAGAAGGTGACGGGACAACACGCTGGAAATAATTTCCATTGAACATTGGGTGTTGACTCAGTTGCAACATCTATATGTATTCTTCTTTTAATATATGTTCGGTAAGTAGCCCTGGAAATTATATATATTTTTTAAAAGATTCATGAGGCGAAGTGATTGGTATGATGGTATCTAATCTAAGAACCAGCTGCACATTCAGACCAGTGGCTCCACAACTTTAACAGAATCTGCAATGGAGCAGATCTTATAATACAATGAGTAATCTGAACCAAAATTACAAAAATAAACACAAAACACACTCTTATGGCATACAAGTTGTTATTATGCTTTGAAAGGCCAGAATTTATAGTTTTCCTTATCTTTTTTGGGGTTTTTTTTTGGGGGGGGGGGGGGGGGGGGGGGGGGGGGGGGGGGGGGGCCGCTATTAAGTGGGAAATAAAAGTAAAATATAAATAGACCTGTTCAGCAATGCTAGCTGCTTCAGCATATGCATCTTGAATATTCTCAGCAAGCCTGTGAAGAAATATATTTGATATTCCTCCAGCAGCTACAATAAATGGACCAGTGCCTAGTGTTATGAGTGCAATCTGCCAACAGTTGACAAATCCAATAACAAGACCACTGAAAAATGTAGCCATATTATGAATATAATTTCCAACCTGTATCATCAGAGGCCAATAAACAGATTAGACAAAATAATGCATGCAGAGAAAATCATTATTGTAAGGAGAATTCACAAAATAAAACAAAACAAAATAACTTGCAAGGCAATTTGTTAAATCTTAACTTACTTTTTCACTAAGAGCAGATTGAATAAGTAGCACATCACTCAATACTTGACTCACAATGTCCCCGTTGTTCCCATAGGTATCAAAAAAACTCATGTCTTGGTTCAGTAATACTTGCACATACTTTGACCTGATGACAGCAGTCTGCCTTTCCCCAGTCAAAATCCAGCATGAAACCTCTATTACACAGATCAAGTTAATATTGAAGGCAGCAAACATGATACAAAAGCATGAATAACGTAATGACTAATTCTGATAGATAATTTACCAATCCAACCAGCACCGAAAACACCCACAGCAATATACAGGATTGTTAAAGTAAGCTGCAGCAAAACAATAAAATAGTCCATGAAAATAAGCTCATATCAAGAATTCTAGTTCACATATGAAAGAATGAACGTAAAATTCATATTTTCAACTTCTAAATCGTAAAGAGAACTAACCAAATAAGCATGGGTGAAACACAAAATATGCCAATGATAATAAAAGATGGCTGTTACTTAAAACAGAAAGAACGGGAAAAGCATGGTGGGAGAATCTAAGCCCCAAAGAAAATCAAAATCCAACTATTTGTTAATAAAATTTTCTGCCACAGAAATGATTTTTCATTTTTTATGGCTAAAAAGTGATAATACGGTCAAATAAGAGACTTTTTCTTTCAGATGGAAACTTCAGAACTAAAGGAACCCTACAAGTCATGGACCTAAGTCATACTTAAAAATAAACAAAAAAAAAAAGGTCATGGACCTGAGTTGCATTTGCAGTTTACATGTATTGTAGCCATTGTTATAATGTTTTGACTGAATAATATTGCTAATTACTTTTAGGCCATCACTTCACAGGGAAATGAAAATCCATACTACATGGATTTTTTTATTAAACATTTTCCCAATAATTAAATACAACTAAATTAATTTTACGTATCTTTCTTAGTCAAACCCTTATAATTTTCATAAAAAGGGGGGGGAGGGAGAAAAAAATATAATAATAACTTTATAAAGAAGAGAATAATTTAGTCAAAAAATAAATAATATATGCGTTTACCCTGCTCCAGCCCCAAAATAAACAATAACAACAACAACAACAACAACAACAACAAAGCCTTAGTCTCAAATGTTTTGGGCCGTGGATCCTCAACAAGATGTCTATCCCCAAAATAAAGATGCTACAACATATAGTACCCTAATTGACAAACAAACTCAAACAAGAAGCCATTAAGTGGTTAGCCAATTCCAGTAATGAACAAAGCACAAGTGTAACAAGATGTCACTCTCCAAGTAGATTTATGACCACCAATTCTGTCCTCACATAAAATGCTATAGCACTATCATCATTATTGGAAAACCAATCAATATATCAGACTGGCACAACATACTCCCTCTTAACTATGAGTTCCGTAAGCATTCTCTATTATTCGTAGTGAAGAAATGTATTTGGAATCTGAATAAAAAAGAATGTTGAATTTTTCAAATAAGGTACAATTTTTAATGCCAAAAATGGTTCTTCAAATGGCAAAAGACCTTAGGCACAAACCGCCAATGAGCTCTGGCTCAAATGGCATCTCCTCTCCTTGTACTGTGTAATTACCAATATTATACTAATAATTTTTTTTTTTTAAATTCCCTAGGTGCAAACAAATAATAGCCCATCCAAATATCTGATAGTCACACCTTCTAGAGATTGTAGAAGATTAAACTGATAAATGATAATAATACAACAAAAAGATTTGAGAACTAAGAACAACATTCAATATGATCAATATCTTTCTATTTCAGCTCACATAGTAGGCCTGCGATGCCAAATGAGTTATTCAAGAACTTTTTTTTTTTTTTTTTAATAATAGAAATTGAATTGAATAAAAAAGAACCCCTCACAGCCTTGCTACACAAAAAGTATACTAAGAGAGCGTCCTTCCAAAAACCTCTTGAAAGTCAAGTGCCAAATGCCGTTATTAACCTCCAGCCCAAAATAAAATTGTAGTCTGATTATTTCTTTATAAAATTAGTCTAAGCATCTAGTAAGCTTGTTCTAGTCCATATTGATCTAGGCCTCCCTCTAAGTGCAACATATAAGTAGGAAACGCCAACTTTAGTATTTTAGAGCAAACCAAAAAAAGTACCAACTACACTCATCTAAGCCCAGGTAAAACTATTCAGCTAAGTTGCCTTAACACTATTCAATTCTCGAAAACAAAACAGCGGGAACACAAGACTCAAAGAACAGAACAAACTTCAGCAATCCTTTGTTCTCTTCACTAACAAAAGATTGATATTAAAGCAGTGAAATCACGCAAGCCCTTCGCTTTCCTTCATATATAAGGAATGAATTGTAGAGTTTCAGGCTAGGAACGTCTCGTAACAAAATTCACAGAGCCATAGCAATCATAATCCGAACCAAACCGATGATTCGCAAAGTAATAGAACAGTATACAAAACATTAAAAGCAATAAAATAAACAAATAAATTAAAACAATAACCCAAAATAACTCAGCAACCAAAACTATGAACTTCAAAGTTACCAATCAAATAGCATAAACAAATAAATAAAAAACCAAAATTTTGAATTTCTTATTCAATATTTCGTCAAGTTAGCTAAACACAATTAGTAAAGTTAAGCTAAATTAAACCTAATAAAGCTCAACAAAAACCCTAATTTGTTCTATTTCACCAAAAAACAAATGTGTAGCTCCAAAATTAGGGTTTCGGAAACTGAAAAGAAGAGCCAAAAATAAAATAAAAAATTACCTCCCTAAGCTTATCGAGCTGTAGTTGTTGATTTCCACCTTTGTCAGGAGGGATAATGAGGACGTGGACGATCTTCGCGAAGTAGTGAAGGTAAACGACGAGGGCGGTGCCGTGAGCGGCGGCGGCGAAGGAGCCGACGAACATGAGCGCCCAGTCGAGGTTGTCAGCGCAAGCGAAGAGCCTGGAGAAAGGCACGGCGGCCGGAGGCGGCTCGATCTCCTCGGGCTCGTCGATCTCGTCCTCCTGCTCGACCTGCTGCGCCGCCCCGTCCGCGCTCTGGTCGAGGTATGGCGACGGCGACTCGGGCGGCTCGGACACCTCCGACACAGGCGTTAACGGTTGTATGTGCGGCGGGGACCACCCGAACAGTCCCCTAGAGATCATCATCCTTCCCACACACCCCCCCCTAACACACACTCACTCTCACACGCACACGCACGCACGCGCGCGCACACACACACAGACACACACACACGCAAAAAAAAACACTATCTAACTCAGTAAATCTTATCTGAATCGCTTTCCCTCTAAATTTAGCAGATCTGCTAAATTTAGAGGACTGATTGATTTCTCGAACGCACAAATATTTTCTTTTCAAAAAAATTGAAAATTTCTTCGCCTTTTTTTTTTCTCTCTCCTAAAAGCAGCAGCAGCAGCAGCAACAGCAACAACAACAACAACAACAACAACAACGAAGAACAAAGAGAAATGAGAGTCGTGACTCGTGGCGGGTGGGTTTGTGTGACTCAGTCAAAGAAAGAAAGCGGAGAGAGAGAGAAAGAGAGAGAAAAGATTTTGAGAGGGTGGAATTTTTGACTCACCCATGGGGACACCAAAAAGTCTGAAACTCTCTCTATCTCTCTCTCTCTCTCTCTCTCTCTCTTTTAAATAAAATAAATAAATTTTATGGTTAACGGTCAAATGCCGGCGAAACGGTATTAGAGTTGGTTAACCTGAAAATGTTTGGTGGTGTTTTTGGTAAATTCGGTGACCAATGATGGGTGTTGGTAAATGTGTTCACAGCTGTATCAGGAAGTGGGTGTGAATTTTAATTTACGTTTAAGTCCTTTTTAGGTTTTGAGAGATGGTGACACTTGGCGTCTTGTTAGTGGACCATTTTTATTAATTATTTTTTTGAAGCCCATTTTTATTAATTATATAAGAAATTAAAATAAATAAATATTAATTTGCACTAAAATATTGCCGGTAAAATAGGAACACTCTTCCACTAACTCATTTCTTCAAAGTAACTAACAATAAACGTAAACACTTCACGTATATCCAAAAAAAAAAAAAACTAAAGGACATCCACTTATAAATTATAAATAAAAATTATATATATAATAAAAAAATGTAGATTTTTTTTTTTGGCTACTACCACTTAAAAACAAAAAGTTTTATCTAACAAGCTTTACACATGTGATGAGGCTAGTATATATATAGTTTTTTTTTTTTTTTTGGTAAGTAAGATGATATATAACTAAGAAGGCGAATACAAAAGAGGGGGAACCGGTCCATCAAGTTCCTTACAAAAAACCCAAGGAGGGATGGAAGAGATGGATTGGGGTCCCCAATTTAGAGAGATACATGCCCAACGGGCTAACTGATGAGCAAGCTCATTACATGAACGATAACAAAAAGAGAACTTTGAAACAGAAAAAAACTGGGACAGGCGGCGGATGTTTGAGATGATGGAAGAGATTTCCCACGGAGGATCGGAAGAAGAGCAAACTATAGAGTCAATGACAACCTTGGCATCGCCTTCAAAAATCACAAACTTGTAACCAAGATTTATTGCAGTGGACATGGCAAGGAGGGCAGCTTTGGCTTCACCCCAAACCGGGGATTGAGAAGGTTCCTTGGCTGTACAAACTGAGGTGATCATACCATTAGGATCCCGGCCAACAACAGAGATGAAGGTCGCATGAGGTCTAATGGCAGCATCAAAGTTGAATTTGATCCAAGCCAATGGTGGTGGGTGCCATTGGTGGGAAGTGGAGGGGGATATGGACAGCCATGCTTTAGAATGAGAATTGAAAGCTTTGTTGATGTCATCGGCAAGCCGATTAGGGGGGCTGGAAAGATCTTCGAAGATCAGTTTGTTTCTGCACCACCAGATGCGGTCACACGTTATTGCAGCTAAAAGGGAGAAGGATGGACCAATAGATGGGCAGAGACCAAGGAGACGCACAGGATTAAGGATGGATTTAACCCAATCAGCTGCTGACTGTGGTGGGATGGAAGAAAGATTGAGGGGAATACTTGTGTGCCGCCATACAATGATGGCAAAAGGGCACTCAAACAAAATATGTACCACAGATTCAATAGGATGATGACATCGGGGACAAGATGGATCCAAACCAATAATTCTTCGAGCAAGGAATTCTCTAGTAGGGAGAACATCCCACACAATTTTCCAAATGTGGTATTTGAGCCTTTCATTGAACTTTATGGACCATAACTTCTTCCACTCAACAGCAGTAAAGGGACCAGAGTTTATGAATCTGGTATTTTGGTCAGCAAGGTAAGCCGACTTGACAGAAAATTTTCCACTTGGACATTTAGCCCAAATGATGGAGTCTGCAGCTGGGGTGAAGGGAATGTGGATTTGTTGAATAGAAGAGGCTGTATCATGGTTAAATAGGTTGTGCAGAAGATCACGGTTCGACTGTCTGGTTGCAGGGAAAATTAGATCGGAAACCAATTGTTGGTCTGGCAGCAAGGTTGTGGGGGTTGGGGTGAAAGATGGAATTGAGGGAACCCATGGATCATGCCAAATGTTCACTGAAGAACCCGAACCAATAAGGTAGCAATAGCCTTTTTTTATCAAAGGGATGCTTTTGTGAATGCTTTTCCAAATGTGAGATGAATTTTGTTGGAGGGTAGAGGTTAGGAAGGAACGACCGCGAAGGTATTTGGTTTTGAGGAGGTTGGCCCAAGGTTTGTCAGCACTAGATGCAATAATCCACCCAATTTTGGATATGAGAGCATTGTTGATGTCATGAGCACGATGAAATCCTAAACCCCCAGCAGATTTTGGTTGGCATAAGGAATCCCAAGCTTTTGGATAGATATGGTGGGCTGAATCAGTGAAACCCCAGAAGAAATCTCGCAGTCTAGCATCAATTTTGTAGCAAATGGTCTTTGGAAGCTTAAAAGATGACATCCAATAAGATGGTATTGAGGATAGCACAGACTTTATCAGAGTTGCTTTGGCAGCTTGGGATAAAATCTTTGCTTTCCAACCAGAAATTCTATTATTGATCTTTTCCAAAATGATGTTGAACTGGGCTTGGTGACCTCTTTGGATATGAGTGGGAAGACCAAGGTAGAAATTCTTGGAAGTTGGTTGATTCAAACCAATCAGATTGCTCAGAGAGATTTTGGATGGTGGAGGAACATTTTGACTGAAGGTTATTGCCGATTTCCTCTTGTTGATGGAAAGTCCAGACCAGGTCTGAAATTGAGATAAGCAAGCTTGGACTGCCGCAAGGTCGGCATGGCTAGCTCGAGAAAACACCACAAGATCATCAACAAACATAAGATGCGAAATTGGGGGGCAGTTTCTTGCAATCTTGATGCCAAGGAGAGAACCTTCAGCCTCTTTCTGAAGAAAAATCTAGACAACACGTCAGTAACCAAAATAAAGAGAAAATGAGAGATGGGATCACCTTGACGGAGGCCTTGTTTGGAGGTGAAATGACCGGCTGGAGAGCCATTTATTAATATGGAGAAAGATGCAGTAGAGATGCATTGACTAATCATTTGAATCCATTTGTCTGAGAAACCAAAATTCTTGAAAATTGAGAGCAAAAAAGGCCATTCAACCTTGTCAAAAGCTTTTTCCATGTCAAGTTTAAGGGCTGCCATGCCTGAAGTGCCCGTGCGTTTTTGGTGAAGGGTGTGAAAAATTTCATGCGCAATAATAGAGTTGTCTTGAATGTTTCTGCCAGGGATAGAGGCTGCTTGCCATGGTGTGATGAGATTAGGGAGGAGAATTTTTAGGCGATTGGCTAAGGTTTTGGATATTATTTTGTAAGAAATATTGCAAAGGCTTATTGGTCGGAAATTGTGAACAGAGGATGGGTTGGGGGTCTTGGGGATGAGAGTGATGAACGTGTGGTTCAATTCTTCTAACATGATACCACTGGAAAAAAAGGATTGAACCATGCTAATGACCTCTTTGCCAACAGTATCCCAATAAGTTTTGTAAAAAATGGCAGACATACCATCAGGCCCAGGGGATTTGGAAGATGCAAAACTGAAAGCAACAAATTTTATTTCATCGTCAGAAGGGATGGCACATAATGCTTCATTTTCTTCAGAGGATATAGAGTGAGGAATGATATCAGAGAGATCAAAATGATGGCTTGACTGGGTATGTTGAGAGGTGAACAAATTTTTGTAGTAATTGATGAAACAATCACTAACTAGATGGCGTCCTGACAGCCAAGTACCATCTTCATTTTTTATAAAATCAATTGCATTCTTCCTTCTTCGAATGATGGTGGATAGATGGAAGAATCTGGTATTGAGGTCAGCAGATGTCAGCCATTGATTTCTTGATTTTTGACGCCAGTGCATATCTTCTCGAATCATGCATTCATTGAGCTCACACAAAAGAGTGTTTTCTGAGGAAGAGTTGGAAGTAGATGGAGGGAGGTCTTGGATTGTGTTGATTTGGTCAGTGAGGGTCTTGATTTTGAAATGGATATTGCCAAAGACATCTCTGTTCCATTTTTTCAAAGAGGATTTGGATCTTTTATTTTTTGGGAAAGGCAAAAAGCTGGAGAGCCAATGAACTGTTTGGACCAGGCAGATTTGACAACGGCAAAACTGGAAGGATCACGGGTCCACATTGATTCAAAACGGAACGGTTTTGGAGAGTTTCGGGCTTCCCCCATGGTACAAAGAAAGATTGGGGCATGGTCAGAGGCAATAATGGGGTGGTGAAGGAGATTGGCTCGAGGAAAGAGAAGCCTCCATTGGTCGTTTGCAATTGCTCTGTCTAACCGTTGTTTAATGGTACCAACAGGACGTTTGTCTGACCAAGTGAATTTGTTACCTTGAAAACCAAGATCGATGAGACCATTGTTGGTGATGAAACCAGAGAAACCGCCATCAGAAGAGGAGGCAAAAGGGCGACCCCCCTGTTTTTCAGACTGGGAGAGGATACAATTGAAGTCACCAATCCCAACCCAAGCACCACCAAAAGAGTTTACTGAGGTTTCGAGATTGTTCCAAAAGTTGGCTTTGAGAGAAGAGTATGGAGGACCATATACAAGGGAAAGCATCCAGGGGGTGTTTGGGGGATCAGAAAAGATGATGACATTGATGAGGTTGTTATTTGAAGAGAGGGGTTCAATATCTAAACCATTTTTCCAAGCGAAGCAGAGGCCGCTAGCTTTTCGAATTGGATTGATATAGACAATATTTACAAAGCCAAGTTGGGAAAGAAGAGGAGAAATACATAACTTTTGTGTATATATAGTTGTGTTTGACGCTAAATGATAAATACATAACTTTTGCCATATCTCAATGGCTGATGACTTATCAGTGAGCAAATTGTGACAGAAAAATATGACAAAAATGATGACTCTAGCAGTACACATGCCTGGAGAGAGGGAGGGAACATGAGGATGGAACTTTTTTTTCTTTTTATTGCCAGTCCATTTGCTCTGTTCCATGCCGTTCCTTTTTGGTTTTTTTGTTTTTTTATTCAATTTTTTATAATTTACCTTTTTGGGATGTGGGTTGTATTGTATTTGTTTATTTATTTATTTTTTTTATAAAAATTACATTTTCGTTTTTATATTTTCACGCGATTTTTACTTTAGTCTCTATTTTTTATTTTTATCATTTTTAGTCTCTATTTATAAAAACGTCTTTCATTTTAGTCCTTTAGTATCCTAACGGCACTGACTTACGTGGCAAACAAAATTATCAAAATAATAATAAAAAAATTTATTTTGGCATTAAAAAATATCACATCAGCATCTAAATTAAAAAAAATTAGTTTATTAATTTTAACTAAATAAGAAAATTAAAAACAAAAATAATAATAAAAAATTACATTAATTGAGTTTTTTTTATATAAAATAAAATTTCTATTTGTATATGTGTGAAACTTCTTCTAAAGACTTGAACCCTAACTTTGCCCCCCACACTCCGCACCAAAAGTGTGCGATGGTACATTAATTGAGATCTAAGCATGTCTTGAACAATAACATTGACAACACAGACTCAAATTTAACAACACAAAATTAAAATCTAAAAATCATAAACCCAAAAACACAAACCCAGCAACATTTTTCTCAGTACTCTCACTGTCTATCGCACAGCTCACAATGGCTAACAATCAAGCTGCTTTTTCGGACTGTCTAGCCCGTTCTCAACTCACTGAGTCACTGTTCATGCCACCACTGACCCTTCTGACGGTACATTTCGTTTCTATTTTCTTTTTGTACTTTTTGGTTCATTGTGATCAGTTTGCTTTTAGATTGGTATTTATTTATTCTGTTTGATTGGCTTGGTTGTTTTAGTTTTTTATTTTGAAAATATTAAATTTGGATTTAGATGTTGGGAAATGCGCATTGACTATATGGGCACTGAGTTTTCTTTTTTACGATTTTATTTTTGCAAAGTTCAATCCTTTGAACCCCGTTTGGCTGCCCAGAAAATGTAGAAAATTTTCCAAAACCAATCACTCTCACGCTCTCAAACTCACTCACACATGTATGTACAGAAAAGTTGGAGCTTGGAACTGACCATTTGAAATCGACGCCTCACAAACCTAGAGGGACGAGGCTCTGCACGAGAAGGAGAAGCGTTGGATTTGGGTTTTTCGGATTTTCTGAAGATGGATCGCAGGTTTTCTGACGAAGAATTGCTGGGTTTGTGTTTGTATTCTTATTGATGATTGGGTTTGTGTTAGTTGCTTGTGTTTAGTTGACAAGAAAAATCAGTTGCTTGTGTTTGTGTTTTTGTATATCTTTCTGGTTTGTGATTTTTCGATTTTAATTTTGTGTTTTGTGTTCTTAATGTTCATGTTTAAGACATACTTATATTTGTAATTTTTTTTTTCACTTTTTAATTTTTTTATTTAGTTAAAACTAATTAATTAATTTTTTTTTTTAATTTAGATGCTGACGTTGTATTTTTTAATGTTAAAATAAAATTTTATTATTATTATTATTTTAATAGTTGTATCTGCCACGTAGGTTAGTGCCGTTAGGGCACTGACGAAAATGACTAAAATGGAAGGTGTTTTTCTAAATAGAGACTAAAAGTGGTGAACATAAAAAATAGTGACCAAAATGATAATCGCGTAAGAATGTAAAAATGAAAATGTGATTTTCACCTTCTTTTTTTTGTTTTGTTTGTTTAATCAAAGACATCTTCATGCATACACAAACAAGACATGTAAAATGCTCAATCTAACAGAGTGGGATTGGCCGAGTGATTGGACACTCAGTCTCAAAGTAGTTGTTTTGAGTTTGATTATAAATTTTCTAGTTCAAGTCAGGACACAAACACTTTATAAAAACTCACTGGGCCAGTAATTTACCTCACTATAAGTCCGCCCGTCACGGTCAGTGGTTAGTTTCTATGTTTGAAGAAACACCAAAAAAAAAAAAAAAAAAAAAGATGTACAATCTGTTTTTGGGTTGTTTTTTTCTCCTCTATGGGAGTATTGCTCTTTTAAGACATGACTGCATAGGAAAATGTGTTTGAAACGACTTTGAAAACGACATTTTCATTTGTCCTATTTTAACCAATTAACCTTTCGATTTATTTATCTGAAATAATATATATATATATATATATATATATATATATATATATATAAACTTCCTAGGGTTTGGTGAAGCATTTCTATTTTCAATTGGGCAAATTCGAAAGATATTATGGCATGTAATGCCTATTGGAGAAGGATGAAATCTTTTTTTTTTTTTTTAATGAAATCTTTTTGGAGAATGATGAAATCTTATACCATGTTTAGTTTGTTAAATGTATAAAGTTGTCGATGAAATTGAGCTTTAATGTTTGTATTTGAAAGAACATTTAATACTTACTCCTCCTTTGATGTTATTTGATTGAATTTGAGAATGAAAGGTCTAAATCAATCAAGGTTGTGTTTTAATTAACAATATCAACTAAGATGATCATTAACACGTATGATTGGTGTAAAATTTCTTCTCATTTTCAATATAAGTCATTAGTCTATTTTGGGTAAAAAATTTTCTTGTGATGTTGCTCCACAAAATGTTACTTAGTTAACAACATTAGGGTTTGTTCATTTGAGATTAATTTCATCCTAAAAGAGAATATACAAATTTTTTTTAAGTATCATACTTTTTAATGTACAATGGTACTTTTACAAAATAAACACGAGAAAATTTGCATTTTAAACTCTATAATTTAGGTATGTAACAAATTAAATCATGAAATTTTTAAAAGTAACTAAATCAACATCAACCCATTATGTTTGAGGTTTAATATTAGTCAAGGGTTTATTTTTTTTACATTTTTTTTAGAGATAATTACAACATACTGTTAACCTCGCAACTAGAACCCTTTCTCCCCTAAATCCCTAAACACTTTGTACATGGGAAGATGCTAATTCAGTTACAAGGCTTTTGGCTATTTTTTTTTTTTGTTACTTTTAAAACTATAGGATTTAATTAATTATTTTTTAAAACTTCAAAGGTTTAAGTTATTGCTTTTGAAACCGCAAGACTTTTTTTTGAAACAGTAAGATTTATTTTGTTACACCTCTTAAACTGTATGGTTTGAAATTAAAACTTCTCAAACTAAACAAAACTGATAAAAACAAATTCATCCAAAGGTAGAGTTAAAAATATTGTATTTTCTTAAGTTTGTTAATAATAAATTAGGTGATAATTACAAAACAATGTCTTCCCAAATTTATTTGAGAGATGACAACACATTTTGGAATGAAAATACATAAAAAGAACATAAATTTAACTTGACAATTCACAATAAACTATTCAATTCAAAAGCAACGATGTCTAATCTTATAAACAAGATTATGTATTCAAGACCTTTTATGTTACCCAAAGAAAAGATACCAATCTTTTACAGTAAGATAGGAGTGGAGATTAAAAAAAAAAAAAAAAGGGAAGGCCCCAATTATTTTGCTTTTTATCAAAAAGGCCTCCATTATTTGTTGAACATATAGATAACCATCCAACTAAAGATTCAAAGAACTAATAACCTTCTTCTTTTTTTTTTTTTTTTTCCTTTTACATCAAATGAGAGAAAAGGGTTTCTTTCCCTGAAAAAGAAAGAACAGAAAGATTTTTTTTTTAAGGGTAAATTTTACAAACATACCATGGATTGAGCTAATGCCAATCAAGTCCACAACATTTAAAAACTTACCATCTCAGTCCAATACCCCAAACGGTTGTAACGCCGTTACCTATTATTTTTTTAGTTTCACTCTTTTTTTTTTTTTTTTTTTTTTTTCTTTGAGTGCTTTCTTCCTCTGTTCCTCTCACCTCTCTCTCTCTCTCTCTCTCTCTCTCTCCGATTTCTACCTTCTTTCTCTTCTCTCTCTCTCTATTCCTCTGACCCTCTCGCCTCTTTCCCAGATTTCTATTTTCTCTTTCTTCCTCTGACCATCTCATTTCATAACCTCTGACTATCTCGTCTCTCTCTTCGTCTTTCCGGTGGCGTCCTGGTGGTGGGTTCGCTGATCTCTCTTCTCTCTTCTTATTTTCGGTGGCGCCGTGGTGGTTGGTTTTGGTTTGGATCGTTGGTTCTGGGTTTATTGTGGGGTGGTCCGTGGCGGATAATCACAAAGCCATAAAGAAGAGATGTGATGTAGATGTTGTGGGTTTTACATGTTTGTGAATTTTTGTTGATAACGGTGGTCTTTGGTCTCTTCTTTCTGGGTTTGTTGACGGTGTTTGTGGGTTTTGCTGATGCCATTGTTGTGTTTGTGGGTTTTGCTGGGGATTGGTGGTCGCAGGGTTTGTGCGCATTGTTGCGTCGATGGTTTAGATTTTTTTTTCTTCTGTTTGTTTTTCTGAGAAAGTTTACGTTCTTTCCATTTTTATTTATTTTCTTCTCTTTAGAGAAAGGGAAGAGAGACTTGGAACGAGATAGAGGAGAGATGTAACAGCGTTACAAGCCGTTAGGGGATAGGGACTAAGATGATGAGTTTTTAAATGTCATGGACTATTAATCCAAACCTGGTATATTTGTGAAATTTACCTAAAAAAAAAAAACCTTAATGATGCGGCCACTAGATGTGTCATATCCAGGAGACCTATTGTCAGTGGGTCCAAAATGTTTGAAGCCAACTAGGCAACTACCAAGTACCAAAGCTATAACAGATAAGTAGACCAAGATAGAGAAAAATAGATAACATAAAGTCTCCACCGCACAAAGTCCATAAACACCTAAGATTTTCCAAGTCCTAAAAGGTTCACAAGCACCAACAATGGTGTCTCTGCAAAACTCACCCTCAGTCCACAGAACATCATTGTTCCTCAACTCTCTCCCTCAGGTTCTCACTCTCACTCTCTCTCTCATTATCTTTGTCTCTCAATTTTAGTTTTTTTTTTTTTTTTTTTTTTAAAAAATCTTCTTAACATGTTTATTTGTTTATATTAATGTTATTATGGCTTAGTCACAGAAGCACAGCACGTTACCTTGTTGTAGAAGAGCTGGCATTTCTTTTCTCATTAAAGCTGAACAAGCAGCTAGTTCCTCAACTGGGTCTCTTTCTCAAGGTTAATTAATTTTTTCTTGAATTTAAATGTGCATTATTATAATTTATTTCTTTGTATTTAAAAATAGACATGAAACTGTGGCTCAATGTGTTTTCTATTAGATATGCACGTGGAAATCCAGTACAAGTAATCAATTTTTGCACTTTCTTTTTCTTTAATTTAATGCTAAGAAATCCCATAACTTTATTGAACTCAACTGGAATTGTTAATGCTCTTGAGTTGTTTGAAAGTTCTCTATCTTAAATTTAATTTAATTTAAAAGTGTCTTGGCTTTTACCTCGTACCTAGGCCAATAGGTCAATTATTGTTATGTCTCTAGCCTAGATGGCCTTTGGCACATGAATGTAATTGGTTGTCATGATTCTAGTTTGTTCTTTTGAGTATGTATTTGTTATGTATTGAGTGAGTGTATACAAAGGCAAATACACACACATTATACTTTGTTTAATAGTATAGTTTTTTTTTAAAAGCATCTCTCTTTTTTCAATGAACAACTGTACTTTTGAATAATAATTAAAATAAGCTGATGAAAATAAATTCATTCAAGCATACAACATTGACTACATATCCTTTTAATTTGCATGTTAAATTTTGGCAGATAGACCCGGGAGACGCCAAGTGCTAGCTATTGGGGCAGTTGCCCCTGGGATTTTTCTAGTCAATCAAAATTCCAAATCCTGTAAGAATTATTAATCTCAATATGCTGTGGATTTTACCTTCTTTTAAGCCCCCCTTTGAAAGTTTTCCTTTCAAGAAGTTTGGGTTTTCCACATCTTTGTACTAATGTAGTGCTCATCCAGGAAAGCAATGCCTGCTATTTGTGCAGTGCATTGGTTTCCTTAAATAATGATGGCTGATATCCTAAGAGTACACCCTTGATATGGCTCAGTTGCTGCAGAAACTAAGAAGGGATATTTGTCAGTCACGGACAAGAAAGATGGATACTCTTTTGTTTATCCATTTGGGTGGCAGGTGTGCTTTGCCACATTTTATGTGCTTCTTTTTTGTTTATAATGTATGTTTCTCATGTCAGCCTTTTTTGGTTGCTCTATCAGTAAACTACTAAATACCATAAGTTAAGAGTAGCTCCTCTATGTTCTGTTGTATTGGGAGTTGGCAGGAAGTAGTGGTTGAAGGTCAAGACAAGGTTTTTAAAGATGTCATTGAACCATTAGAAACTGTTAGTGTGAATGTGATCCCAACAAGCAAACAGGACATTCGAGAACTTGGGTCAGCACAAGAGGTTAGCCTTATAATCTGTAGAATTAATATCTTTAACCGTTCTTACTCTGTCCATTCCTTAAATTGCTGTGTATATTGGTGTATGATAAGGTTTCAATTACTCATTATACTAATTATCACAGATTGCTGAAACATTGATAAAAAAGGTCTTGGCCCCTCCTTCCCAAAAAACAAAGCTAATTGAGGCAGCAGAGGTTTGACTCCCTTAATAAGCTTTGTTAATCAGAATTGTGCTTTACATAGTTTTGCTCATGGCTAATACACTGCAATGTACATATAATATTCCCTGTAATATGGAAATTCATTATATTAGTCTCTTCTCTTTTTGAAACTTGGTCATTTTTAAGTTTGGTGGCAAGTTATTCTCAAAAAAAAAAAAAGTTTTGGTGGCTAGTTTATTTCTATTACAGTTTGAATTTAGTCTCAGAGATTACTATACTTAGTTTGTCTTTTAACTCCAATCCAAATTTATTTCCACAAGTCAATGATACGTCAATTTTCTTTCGTCTTTTTCTTTTTTTTTGATAGAATCAATTTTCTATTTTCTTCACTAAAAGAGTACACATATGTCAATAATACAGTTATACTGTTGGTTGAAAAGATCTATGACCTTAAACCCCAATAAGTTAGGCCAAGTACAAATACATGAGGAAGAGATAATGAATTTTTTGTTTACGTAATAATTACAGATGCCATTTTACTTTCATTCGGTTCTGACTCAATGAAGCTGCCCTCAATATTGTGTTTTTGGCCGCCATTTTATCATCTACTTGTAGATTTTACGGCTAAGGTCATTAGGGGAGGAAAATTCTACCATTTTGGAACCATACTTCAAAAATAAGAACAGAGCACACATAAGAATAGGGCAAGTTTTCAACTATTACTTCTAAAATTTTCAATTGATTGATCATTCTTTGTTTGTTACAGCATGACGTTGATGGGAAAGCATATTACACATTTGAGTTCATTGCTAAGGCTCCAAACTACACTCGACATGCTCTTAGCACAGTCTCCATAGGCAACGGTATGGTGTGCTTAGTGCTTACTATATTTAGAAATGTTAAGATTCTTAGATGCATGAGTAAGCAATACTGTAGAGATTACTCATTATCATTGCCACAGACCCTTGCCTGTTCCTAATAGATTTACTACTTATTTGGGAAAGAAAAGACTGACTGTGGATTAAGGACAGGTTCACATCCACGTAATTATTCCCTCACAACATTATTGGGCCAGAAGGCCCAGAACCACTACTCACTAGGATTTCAGACTATATCCCACATGAAACAACTTATTATACCATCAACTTAGGATAGCACTGAAAAATTAAGTTTCTTTCTGGTAAAAAAATTCTGCTTTTCAGTTTTAATCGAGAATCACATTGATACTGGCAGGTAAGTTCTACACTTTGACCACAGGGGCCAATGAGAGGAGGTGGGAGAAGATGAAAGACAAATTGCACACGATCGTCGATTCCTTCCAACTTTTCAATGTTTGATGTTATCATTCAATTTTCTCATTTTCCATTAGGAAGAAACCATTTTCTGAACTGCGAGTGCATTTTCCTGAATTGTCCAAGAGCCAATACTAGTTAGTAACTAGTACTGTTCAATTTTTACATACTAAGAAGCAGTGCATTGATGAGGAATGGCTATAATGAAATTGCATTGAAAGTTATATAATTTGTGCAGGAAAGCATTTTTGCCAAATGAGTGAACATTTTTTTTTTTTACCACTGTACATCCTTGATGCGATGGTTACACCGCAAGTATAAGCACTTGTAGGGTGTGAGGGGCAAAGATGATTTTTTTTTTTTTTAAATAATAATTGGTCAAGATGACTATATAAAATAACATTTCATTGAGTTGTTAAATCATTATTTAAACATGACATCCTTTGTGGTCTATTTTATACATGGCACAAATTGGTATCTTTCATGTCTTAGTTCCCACTGGGGTTGGTATTTTGCAACCAAAGGAGGGTTGAAATTAAGATTTTAAATTTCAAAAATTCTGGTTATAATGGAGGAGAATCCCACAATCGCTGCTTTCTTATATTCTCAGGTTAGGCGCAAAGCTTTTCATGGCTACTGATATTTAATTTATTTTATTATCCAATGTTCAACGGATAAAATAAATATAATATTAGAAGATATATTCCTTTTTTTCTCTATAAAAAATTAATAATTTTTGTGGATATATCAATTGATACTTTTATGCATGAATTTAAAATAATAATAGTAATATCGTGAGTTTTTTTTTTTTTTACCATACCGAAATTCTAAGGTATGCCACATACCCGCTTTATAGAGAGATTGAGTGAGTTTTAATACTATATTGAGATTCTTAGGTATACCATATACCCACTTTTTAAAGATATTGAGTTAGTTTTTTATACAGTACTGAGATTCTTAAGCATACCAAATACCCACTTTATAAAGAGATTGAGATCTTGTACAATAACTAATAACCCACTTTATAAAGAGATTGAGTGAGTTTTTTTATACAATACCGAGATTCTTAAGTATGCCAAATGCCCACTTTATAATGAGATTGAGATCTGGTACAGCCAAAGCTATTGCAACATGCAATTACACTTAATGATAAACCCTACTAGTTGACTGGAAGCTGATCAGGCCATACTTCATCCATTGACCAGTTCACTTTGTTATTTTGAGCACTAAAATGATAAACTCTGCTAAACATGCTTTGCAGACGTCACTGCGTTTCACAGCAAAAGCATGTCATCAAAATTATATAAGGGATAATTACAATAAACCCATCTGTGGTATGACTCGTTTTCACTTTACCTATCTGTTGTTTAATTATTTACACTTTGCCCACCTGAACTTCAATCCATTACCCATCTGTTACCCATCTCAATTTCAGACGTTAGAAAAACACATTTTTTATTCAAAATCAGAACATAACACGGATCAAAAACACGAACCATCAGTTCTTTTCCTCACGAGCCCTAGAAACACGAAAATCCCTGGAGAAACCCCATTCTGCATCTAATATTAAAATAGCGTTGCAAGTATAAACCTAGATGAGCAACGGGTTGTTCAAGGGACTAAAATCCTGGTAAGAAATCAGTCACTGTTTGGGTTTTTAATTTGAGCTTGTGGTTGTTTTATAGTTTTTTGAGTAATCAGTTTTTTGAGTAATGTAATGAGAATATTGGTTGTGTTTGTTGATGTAATTTTACCTGTTGTTTGGATTTGTGTTTGTTTATGGGCATTTTGTCTGTCGTGGTCATTGTGTCTCACAGTGGACCGAATGAGAAATTTTAATATTTCTGTTGGTTTAAATTTTCGTGTTTGCATGTGCTATTTAGTAAAACAAAAACAAAAGCAAAGTAGAAATATGGTCCCTCTGATGTGTGTGTTGCATCCCAAAAGCAAAACAGAAACATGCAAGTGTTTACTCTTTTGTGTTTATTGTTTAGAATTCTTTAATTGTTAGTTGTGTACGTGTCAAGTGGTAATTTGTTATTGCAGATGGATGATGAGGAAGTGAAATTTGAGGTACATTATAGGGCTACTTTTGTGTGGAACCCTAGTTTAGAATACTTTGGAGGGAAAGTTGAAATAGTGCATAGGGATCTTGATAAGCTTAGTTATTTTGAAATACAAGGTATATGTGAGGACTTGGGGATTGATGAACTGTGTAGGGTTCATTATTTAGGTCTTGGGGGCAATTTGGAGCAAGACTTAAGGCTCATACAAGATGATCAAGATGTGGTGCCAATGTGCAAGCTTAGAGACACCATCATACTGTATGTAGAGAGTGGTCATGCTCCACTTGCAGTTGAAGTTCCTGATGTTGTTGGGATTGGTGCAGGAGCTGCTGCAGGGGGTGGTGTAGGGGGTGCAAGGGCTGCTGCAGGAGGTAGTGTAGGAGCTGCTATAGGGGGTAATGGTAATGTGGGGGTAAATGAGGAGTTTGACTGGTTGAATGAAGGTTTGGAAAGAGAAGACTTTGCTGATGACATTTTTGGTGAGTATTCTCCACCTCACACAATGCCATTTGAGCCTAACACTGGTCCAACCATTGATACACTACAACCAACCATTGATACATCTCGTCTAAACATAAATACACCTCAGCCAAACACAGATGCACCTGGCCCAAGCAATGTTCCTCCTCTAAACATAGATTTAAATAAAGAGTGGGTTGAACCAGCTTTAGAGGATGATATTGCAAGTTTGGATGGTTCTGATGATGAGCAGAGACCTGGAAATTTGGAGTTCAATGAGAGGACTGATATGACAAATGTTAGGTTGGTAAAAGGGATGAAGTTCCCAAACTCCAAGGTGTTTAGGAACGCTTTGAGAGAGTATGTGATTCAGCATCACATTGATATCAAGTGGAAGTTGAATGAGAAGAAGAAGATTTATGTACATTGTAAGAACAATTGTGGATGGAGTTGTTATACCTCAATGGTGACTGGAGAGTGCACATTTGAGATCAAGGCACTTTATCCTGAGTGTACTTGCTCCCTTACATTTCAAAATAGGCAAGTGACATCAGCTTATATGGCAAACAAATATTTGGAGGATTTTGGTAAGAATTCTAATTGGGAGGTCTTAGGTGTTAAGCACCATGTGATGCAGCAGATTTCAGTTGATTTAAGTATTAGTTAGGTGTATAGATCAAGGAATGTAGCTAGGGGACTGATTATTGGGAATGAAGAGGCTCAATATGGCCTACTTAGAGATTATGCAGAAATGATAAGGAGGACAAATGTAGGAAGCAAGGTGATTCTACAAACAGAGATGGAAAATGAGAATGCAGAACCTAAGTTTAAAAGGATGTACATTAGGTACAATGTTCAGAAGGTTGGCTTTCTAGGTGGTTGTAAACCCTTTGTTAGGCTGGATGGATGCCACTTGAAGGGGAGGTTTGGTGGGCAATTATTGTCTGTCATTGCCAAGGATGGAAATGACAATATAGTCCTAGTGGAAATGGCTATGGTTGAGCAAGAGAACAAGGACAATTGGATCTAGTTCTTAGAGCAATTTACAAATGACATTGGCAGGTTAAAGGAGCTCAATCTGGTATTCATCAGTGACAAGTAGAAGGTATTATCATTACATGCTTATCTTTTTATATGCTTACTTGCTAACATTGAATGCTTACTTGATTGCAGGGCTTTCTACCTGCAATAGAGACTCTATTCCCAACAGTGGAGCACAGGTATTGTATGAAGCACATATACAACAACTTTAAGGTTAACTACAAGGGCATGGAGTTGAAGAGTGTACTGTAGAGGTATGCTAGCACAACATCAACCAGGGAATTCCAGAGGGGGATGGACAATCTTAAGAGTTCGGATGAAGAAGCTTGGAAGTACCTGGCTGATATAGAGCCTACACAGTGGACCAAATCCCACTTTTCTTAAGAGCTTTGACAGATTGTCTGGTAAACAATCTGAGTGAGAGTTTTAACTCTATGATTGTGAAGGCTAGAGATAAGCCCATCTTATCAATGTTGGAGTGGATCAGAGTTAAGCTTATGACCAGGATGTATACAAAGAAGATTGGCATAGAAAAGTATGGTGGCAAGTTGTGTCCAAGCATATAGGACAAGTTGGAGAAGTTAAAATTAGAGTCTAAAAGCGTTTGTGCAATGCCATCTGGGAGGTTTGTGTATGAGGTTGACAAAGAGAGGGAAAGGCATGTGGTGGACTTGGTAGGGAGGGTATGCATTTGTAGAGCATAAGACTTGGCAGGAATCCCCTACAAGCATGGAGTTGCAGCCATTTTTGTGAATCGTGAGAAACCAGAAGACTACACCTATCCATGCTACTACAAGGATGCTTTTGTGGAGACATACAAGACACCCATACCTCCCATGCCTGGTCAATCTGAGTGGATGTCAAGTGGGCAACCCAAGGGGATGTAAGGCTAATGTCACTGGTCAGACACCATGGAAGAGGAGGCAAAGATTGCAGAAAGGGACTTCTATAAGTTTTTACAAACTTTTTTTATTCAAATGCAAAATGCCAATAACTCACACTATAAAAAAATACTCATATTTGGTTGCAGGGAAGTGGAAGGTCTTCTACACGCAGACAAGGATCCCAGGTCCCATCTTCATCACAGACCCAATCCTCAGCTCACACCTCTCATGCCTGGTCAATCTAAATGGATGTCAAATGGCTAACCCAAGGGGATGCAAGGCTAATGTCACTGGTCAGGCACCATGGAAGAGGAGGCAGAGATTGCAGAAAGGGACATCTATAAGTTTTTACAAACTTTTTTTTTTCAAATGCAAAATGCCAATAACTCACACTATAAAAAAATACTCATATTTGGTTGCAGGGAAGTGGAAAGCCTTCTACATGCAGACAAGGATCCCAGGTCCCATTTTCATCACAGACTCAATTCTCAGCTCAGCCTTACACTATGGCCTCATCCTCATCCAACCAGGCAGCAGGGTCAGGGTCACAGCCACAGCCACAAGCTCACAGCCACAAGCTCCATGGTTATAGCCACCAGCTTTATGGTCACAGAACCTAAGTTAGTGGTACTCTTCAGACTTTAGACACACAGTTAGAGGAGCTCCTTGGTTCTTTTCAAGCCAGCCAGTAGCACACACCCCTGCAGAAACATGGGACAGCAGAGCACCTACAAGACCACCTACTACCAGAGGAACAGCTTTGAGAGGAAGGAGTGATGCAGCTAAGATTCAGAAATGTAAAACAAAAGCTTGAAAGACCAGTTGTGGTGGGAAAGGCAGGGGTAGGGGTAGTAAATGAAGACTAATTCAAGACGTTTTTGTTGCTATGTATTAGAGTTATGTATTGTTAGGGTTTTATGTAGTTTGTAGACAATGGTAGGGCAGACACTGTTGGGATTTGTAGACAATGGCAAGACACTTTTTTATATAGCTGTTCAAACACTTTTTGTACTTTTGTAACTTTTGTAAACAATGGACAAGTGCAACTTTTTTGGTTGTTGTACCAAATGCCTTATATTTATAGGTGGTTGATGAAAGACTATTCAATACCACCCTAATTATGTATACAATTTCCCAACTTAATGACAGGTCTTCAGAATTATTATTCAGATTATTGCAATTGCCTATATACGAGTTCCATATATGAGTTTGTTTATGTGTGCAGCTGTATGTGTTGAATAGCAGGTGTATGTGTGCATTTGTTGTCTTTTCTTGCAAGTTGACAGATAGTTGTCATGTACTTTAAACACAATTATCTTCACACAATGCACTTTATGCACAATCCTAGCACAGCTTACGCCATCCAACAAAACACCAACACCAACAGCTCACAGCTCACAAGTAGCCAATTCATTTTAAACAAAAATATCAATAGCATCTAACATAAATAACACTTTATCTTAAAAAGGCTTATATTATTAAGGGGCTTCAAGCCAACAACATCTACCATCTTACATACTTCTCATTCTAAAAAAAAGCTTATATAGTTTTATTACAATACAATTGAGGACCAGCTTATATTATAACCCACGAGGCAGACTCAATCTCATCATTCCAACATTCTCACTTGAGTCACAACATGAAAACAACATAACCAAAATAAAAAAATCCCATGACAGAATTAGTGCAATTTTGCACTTTCTCTTTTGCTTTAAAACTTTTACTGCTATCACCTTGGCTTGAACAAAGGAAGCTCGAAACTTTCTCTCCCTATTAGTGGCTTTTGTTGTCCTGTCTTGAGCAATTTCTGCTATTTGGGTAGCTTCTGCTGTTGTTTGGGTAGCTACTCTTTCCCTTTCATGTGCAAGTTGCAGCTTACTTCGCAGTAAATCCAGCTTTTGTTGCACTAAATGGGTAGCTTCATTCCCACGCACACAAGTGAGGTTATCAAAAGAAAGGGCACTTAGGACCAACTTATTCATAAATTGAATTGAACACATCACATTCCAATCTCATGTGAATCAACTAGATTAAGTAAAAAATATACTTACCTTATATCAGCTACAACCCAAAAACCTTCTCCTAAAATTATCCACTGTCAGACTTGTTCTCAGCACACAAGTCTTATATGTATACATATGCCCACTTGAACTTGAGTAATTTCCACTCGAAGAAGACATCGATTATCAACTACATGTGAATCAAAGCTTCCATCAAAACTTGAAACCCCAACCCACGAAACTTGAAACCCCAACCCACATAAAGCAAAAATGTCGTACCTGGTGATGATCTATTTTCAAATATACAATACCTCAAGACAACCCATGGACAGAACCTCACCCTCACATGAAAGCATGATCAGAAAAATCAAAACCCCAACTCAATACAAGGAATTTTCGTGTTTCTAGGGCTTGTGAGGAAAAGAACTGATAGTTTATGTTTTTGATCCGTATTATGTTCTAATTTTGAATAAAAAAGTGTTTTTCTAACGTTTGAGGGTGAGGTGGGTAATGGATTGAAGTTTAGGTAGATAAAGTGTAAATAATTAAACCACAGGTAGGCAAAGTGAAAACGAATTATGCTACAGGTAGCTTTACTGTACTGATCTTATTATATAACAAGCCAAGCCTGCCATGCAAAATACAATGGTCTAATCCAAAGGTAACATCGTGCAAAATCCTAAAGATCTGTTGTTTAAACACACGTTTTTAATTTTTAATTAATATTATACGTATTTTCATACATTTTAAAAAAAACCTGTTCTGTCCACAACGGACTTCAAATTACAAGTCCATGTTTAAAGTTGGTATCAAACCGTCAGAATCAGCTGAGACATAAAATTGCTAGATGCAGCTCCTCAAATCCTGAAACTTTTTAGGTTCCTATTACTTATGTGGTTATATTGAATAATAAGTCACATCCTTAGAATTTAATGGTACTTAGAGAAACATAAAATTGTTTGTGTGCATTGACTATTGCAACCACATGGTTGAATTTTGAATTTAATCGTCGAACTTAAGACATTGTTCCTATGCTCTCTGCTATTACCACCATGTATAATCGCATTCATTAGCAGAATACATACAAATCATCGCAAGCATATGTATGAAACATCAACTGTCTTTGTGTCGCCATAGCTCCCTTGTCTGTTGTATCGAATGGGGTACCATTTACAGAACAGAGTGTAAACAAGACTAAAAAACCAGATGATCTAATACACATCTGTTTTGCAGCAAAAATGGTTTTCTATGAAACAGAAGAAATGGCATTGCAAATAGAAAAGATAGGGTAACTAATGGCAAATCACCACCACAAATAACTCACATCATCCTAATCAGAATCCAATTGCAAAGTTGTAAAAGAAATATAGATCCCAATACAAATTTAAATAACCAACTGATATTTGTAGTCCTAACAGAATGCCTCATTACAATCAAAACTGTCATAGCAAGGAAGGACAGAGTCACTTTGCTCAAGACACTGGATACAAAGTTATATCTTAGATGATGCCAATCTTGTTTGCCACGTCCAAGGCATCATAGTCTGGTGTCAACCTAACATACGCCTTCTTAGTTCCATCGGGCCTGCATCACAAAAATCGAAGTCTCTAAATTTTCCAATCTTGTCTATGCAAATAGAAAGCACTGTAAAAGAACAATAAGAAGCGCCAGAATGAAGAAAGCTTTGAATGTTAGCTGTAGCACCACAGATTGTTCAATCTACAGCAGAATTATTAGTGGTTTTACTGGTTTATTAAGTGGTAGACAGTCCACTCTATATCCCATGTAACCCAACACCAAAATCTCACTAATAGGATTCTACAGAAGACAATTTATCACAAAACAATCCAAATTTCTTCCCTTATATATCATGTCAATCTTGTCAACAGACAAGAAGTAAACCAACTAAACTTGCTTGCTGATCTTAGGTGTGAATTAATGAAATTTACCTGATCAAAGTGTTCACTTTCTTGGCCTGAATATCATACATCTTCTTCACAGCATCCTTGATCTTCTTCTTGTCAGCACGGATGTCAACAATGAAAACCAAGGTGTTGTTGTCTTCAATCTTCTTCATTGCAGACTCAGTAGTCAACGGAAATTTGAGAATCTGATAATGGTCCAACTTATTTCTAGGTGGAGCACTGATGCGAGGATACTTGGGGTTCCTTGCCTTCTTCAATGTCCTTGGCCTATGAAATGTGACAGATGTCCTGATCTTCTTAGTTTTCTTCTTAAAGGTTGCTCCAGACTTCACAGCCTTGGCAGCCTTCAAGGCTTGAGCCTTTGGATCAGACTTTTTTGTGCTGTCAGCTGTAGAAGATAAAGCTTTAAATCTTAAGTACAGCAAGAGGGTATAAACATGAATACTGTAAACATTTTCATTGTGTAACATGGTAGGAGCTATGCTCATGTGTGCAAGGCAAATCAACAAAACAAAAAAACCGACTAGGACATGAATCCCTATTAACAAAACTGCTTCCCATACCCTGATGTTTAACAATTAAAACAAAATAATAAATGGGCAAAGAGTATATTAAAGAGAAAACTAACTCCATGAGATTTCCAAACATTTTCTCTAAAGCATATCATTGAAATTGGAGTTTCAGCATCCTCATTTTTTTATAGTTAAGTTGCATCAACATCCAACGGGTCTTGAACCCATGACATCACACTAAAAAGGGGAGGAGGTACTAATTGAGTTAGAGTGCATTGGCAAGTTTCAGATTCCGCATTTCCTAAGTTGTTAAATGTAAGAAGAGGATTTGCAAAGAACGCCCATTCGTCCCATCCTGACGCTATAGCCAATGACCTTTAGGTAAAATGGCATTTCATAGTGTTTCCAACAGAGAAGTCAGGATTCAAATCCCCCTTCCCCTATGTATGCACTAGGAAATTAAAATGCACCAAGTACCAATTTTAAAGCAAAACATTAATTTTATGGATCTCAACCGCTGCGCTATCCTAGAGCATAACCATAGGAAAACAAGAGAAATATATACATAGAAAAAAGCAGCATATATATATGTGTGTGTCCGCGCTATAGACCCATTAAAAATTGATACTGCCAATTTGATTATAAGATTACACACACCCATCGCCATTATTTGTTATTAATACACATATAAGATAACAAAAACGTAGATTGCTCCCCATAGTAAAAAGCAGAAACCAAAAAACTTGAACCTTATCTAGATTGAAAACTCAGCAAAACATACATAGATTAACATTGGAATAACCCAAATACTAAAATAAAAAGAATAAGTTGGAAGGAGAAATGTACCTTTAGCAGGAGCCATTGCAAAACGAAGAAAACTCTACCCAAATCACTTCCTGACCTAAAAAAATACAAAAACCAAAGCAAAAAAAGCACGAAAATAGGGTCAGTCTTTGATATTGCCAAATACCCACTTCGATTTTTCAGATCTAGATGCAGGAAAATCGAAGTAAGCACAAAGTGAAAATGGGGTTTTAGGAGATAGTAACCTGCGAGAGAGAGAGAGAAAGACAGTGCGGCTGAGTAGGGTTTTCAAGCGGAGACGATGAATGCTCTTTTATATAGATAACAGAATTACCGATATAACCTTGTCGCGTTGAGCACTTAGCATGAGCCCTGCTGACGCTTTGGGATGGGCTTTGGATACTGTGTATAACGTATTTGGGCTTGTTGGATATTTGTTGTCTCTATTGTGCATATTTCTAGGCCCATGGCTTTGCCTGAAAACTAAAAATAATAAAAGAATGGTTGTTTACTAGCTTGACACGGTCCATAAGTCTAAATGCATTATTCATGAATAATAAACAGTGTAAGAGGTGCTCTCCAAGAAAAAAAGAAAAAATAGACGCACAAAACGCGCTGCTTTTCAACTATCCAAACTGCACCTATATATCATATATACAAACTGTCATCTCTCTCTCTCTCTCTCTGCTTAAAAGGCAAAGCATAGTATATGATAAAAATTAAGGGCTTAAGGTGTAGATCTTTTTAGAATTTTGGGTTATGAGATTTTAGAATTTTTTGTTGTTGATAATTTGATAGTTAGAGAATGGGAGGTTTGAACTTTAGATATTTTGATTGAAAACACTATAAAGTGTCAACTAAACTAAAAAGACTCTTGGCTAAGACCTTTCTTTATTTTAGATGAAAGACCTCCAAAAAGCTTTTACTTTTTTGAAAAGAAATTCAAAAGAGGTTGAGGTTGCATTTCTAATACAAGAGACTCCTTTTGCAATGCCAAGCTTCCCATATAATTTGACACAAGACAGTCTTTCAATGGACGTAATTAAATACTCCTCTCAAATGGTTCCATTGATTTGCAATGCATTGGATTAGTGTTTTTTTGTTTTTGTTTTGAAGCATTATAAAATTATTATTAAAACCCTTTTATTTTTAATAGTATTGCTAAATCATGTAAATTTTTTGTGTTAATTTTTTCTTATATTCTCTCTATTATCAATGGTATTGCTAAGATATGAAATTTTCAACAAAACACAGATTGCTCCTGAATTCTGGATGTTGATAACATACATGATTGTAATAGATTTGAAGAAATTGTGGTTGAAATCTATGAAATATATTTGGTATTTTTGGAATACAGTAGCATGATACTTAATCGTCTCACATATATGGTACATTTGATAATAAATACAATCAATGAGACTTATTATTATATGGAAAAAATGGAGTACCACGTTGCATTATAACTTGAGTACTAGAAAATTACTTGAAATCCACCAAATCAAATCCCATAACCCAATTATAATGATAAAATATTAAAATCCTCTCTCTCTCTCTCTCTCTCTCTCTCTCTCTCTCTCTCTCTCTCTCTCTCTCAAAGAGGAAGAGGTTGCAATTTATTTAGTAATGTGATGTAATACATTTTGTTTTTAGTTTGATAGTTACAACTTACAACAATGGAATATAGAATTCAAACTATAATTCCCCTTATAAAAAAAAGTGAGTAATGATGCTAAATTATTAGTTTCATGAGTATATGAGATTATTAAGGTTTAAACTTATCCTAAGTACGGGATTTGTAAAGATCTCTATATAAAATATGAAAGGACTAAGACTATTACATGCTCATTTCCTAAATAATGATAGTAATAATAAATGGGAGAGAAAAAAAAGATAAAGATATAGAATTAAAGATGAAGATGCAAATGAAAACTCATAATTCAAATTTCAAAGTTCAAACCAAGACAACCATTTCAACCGAACAAAACATTTCAAAATACTAGTTCAGAAAAATTACAAAACCCATATTCCATTTCCTAATACATGCTCTCATTCAAATCACCACCACAATCCACCCTAAAATTAACGAGCTGGATTTCCACCAAGGTGCAACCATAACGTCCCTATGCTCCCATATTCCCAAGGAAAACACTGCTTAAAACAGTCTTGGACTGCAATGAGGCTTTCAGCAACTTCAAACCCTATCAATAAAAAAGAAAAGAAACATTAATTAATTGCTAAAATCAAAATGAACAAATACGGCCTGTAAGATAATGGGAAACAAAACAATTAGCATATATTATATATATATATATATATATATATATATATATAATATATATACCTCATCTATGCCCAAATTAAGAACCCTCTCCTCAAGTGCACCAATTTCCTTGACGCTAAACTTCTGGAGCAAAGCAATACTGGATATAGTAGACATAGGCTTCACTACCAAGTCATCCATCACCATATATGTCACCACCCCTTTCACATAGCCACCCTCATCATCGGAAGACGCCACTTTTGCCAAGGCAATATATGGTATTTTAGTGTTCATATAGCAATTGCAATTTGGACAAGCGGCACGTGGATCATCAGCCACATTTCTGTGGAAACTTGGGCACATGTAAAACTTTTTTCGGATCATAGTTTCATCATCAGACGAAAGCAGGAGAGGGAGATCAGAAGCACTGATAGGAGTTTGGGCTTCAGTATGGCGTCCTTGCTCTGGTTTGGCTGCAAGTAAGTCTCGCTGAGAGTTTCAACGCTCTCATACAAATTTCCTAGGGAGCCCACCATGCTATTCTTGGTCAGTAGACGAATTACAGTTCCAACTGGCAGAGAAAGAAGATTAAAAAGGAAGTCTACAAAGTCCTTTCCAGCTTCTGCAAATAAGACTTTGTTTCCCTTCGTGTCAATTAGGAGCTTCAAACTCACTTTGGAGGATGCCATTGCTATTAACACCGATCGAAATTAGAGGCTGTGATTATACGGGCATGTAGATCCATTCTATATATAATGTGGGTTTGGAGAGAGGCTTTTATACGTAGGGAAGAGAAAAAGTCGAAATAGATCGAGTATTGCAGCATGCATGCCAATGTTGGATTTCCCATGAAAGTATTTAATGTTTTATTGGGCCAATTAAGGCCATGCCTAACAGAAAAGAAACGAAATGGAATTACTTAGCCAGCTTTTTTTTTTTTGGAAAAGTATACTACTAGCTGGAAAATGATTGTTGTTGTCAGAATGTTTATGGTTTTTAGGATAACTCGAGATTCAAAAATTCAATCAATTCTTTGAGAAGAAAAATGGTCATATTCATTTGAAATCACTACAAAAAACGCCCAACTATAGCCGCGTTTACAAAAAACGCGGCTATACCTGACCTATGGCTGCATTTCACAACCTATGGCCGCGTTTTTAAAACGCAGCTATAGGTTAGGTCTATAGCCGCGTTTTAAATGCCTTTAGCTGCGTATTCCAATAAAGTTTATAGCCGCGTTTTAAAAAACGCAGCTATATGTTCAACCAAAAAATATTTTTTAAAAGGATGGCCGCGTTTTCCAGCCAAAAAATATTTTTTTCCAAGGACGGTATGTACAGCCCAACAATGTTTTTTATAAAGGGGGCCTATAGCCGCGTTTTTGAAAACCCAGCTATCGGTCCAGCCAAATAATATATATATTTTTAAAAAGATGGCTAGTACAGCCGAATACAAAATTCTTTTTTAAAGAAGGACCTATAGCCGCGTTTTCAAAAATGCGGCTATAGGTCCCCCTTTGGCTGCGTTTTTAGAGTAACACCCAAAAAAAAAAAAAAAAAAAAAAAATTAGGGAATCTTTCCACGTGATCCCCTCTTTCCCACTGACCTCCCCACCTACCCCCCTTCATCTTTTCTTCCTTTTCTCTTTCTTTTATTTTTTCTTTCTTCATTCTTCACCCAAACCCAATGCAACTTCAGGTACGCCCAACATCCTTTTTTTTTTTTCCTTTTCTTTCTTCCTTCCTCTTACACTCTTCAGGTTCTTCTTTCTTCTTTTTTCTTTTTTCCTTCTTCACTCCAACGTAAGTCTTTTTTTTTCTTTGTTTCTTTGGAGTTCTTGCGTCTTTTTAATTTCTTTCTTTCTTTCTTTTTTTGCTCCTTTCTTCTGCAACTAACAACATGTTTTTTTTTTTTTTCACTCCAGCACAACTCTTTTTTTTTTCTTTGTTTCTTTGCAGCTACTTCTTCTTTTTTTCTTTCTTTCTTTCTTTTTTTTCTTCATCTCAAGCTCACTGATTTGTCTATAGATCTAGTTTTTTATTTTTTTTTTATTTTTTTATTTTATTTTACGTTTAGGTGGTAAGAAAATGGAGGAAATGCTAAAAATTTTGAATTTGTGCTATTGTGTTGCTGATATTGTGCTTATGTGTAATTGGGTTTGTGTTCTTGAGCTTCTGAGCTTCTGCTTTTGTGTTCTTTGAATGAATTTAGTGTTGAATTTGGGTTGGTTTTGTTGACTGAGAGGAGATTCATGAGTTTGTATTGTTATATTTTGGAGCACGTTGTATTTGTATTGTTAGTATGTTGTGTTTGATTTTGAATTTTTTGGGTGTGTTTGTATTGTGAGAATGTTGTGTTTGATATTGAATTTTTTGGGTTTGTGTTTGATTTTGAATTTTCTGAGTGTTTTTATATTGTGAGTATGTTGTGTTTAATTTGAATTTTTCTGGGTTTGTGTTTAATTTTGAATATTGAATTTTTTTGGGAAAAAAAAACCCAGACTTTTTTTTTTTGTTTTAAAAAAAAAAACCCAAAATTTTTTGGGGGGAAAAAAAATCTAGAATTTTTTTTTTGTTTTTTTAAAAAAAAAACCTAGAATTTTTTTTTTTGTTTTGAAAAAAAAAAAAATCCAGAATTTTTTTTTTTTTTTGTTTTTAAAAAAACATCTAGCCGTGGTTATGAACGTAGCTCAAAATGGTTCTGTAGCCGCGGTTTACAAACCTGGCTAGAGTATGTTCTATGGCCACGTTTTTAAAAACATGGCCATTGGTCCTGATTATAGTCACGGCTATAGAAACGTGGCCATTGGTCCTGCCTATAGCCGTGGTTGGACAAAACGTGGCCTCAAGACTATAGTTACATATTTTAGGCCATGGTTAAAAACGTGGCCTAAAAAAACGCGGCTATAGACCAAATCGGTCTATAGCCACGTTTTTTTGATCTATAGCCGCGTTTTGAAAACGCGGCTATAGAACCTTTTTTTTTGTAGTGAATGAATCACTTCACGATTTTAGATAAAATAATACTACAATAGAGTTGGTTGGACTTTGCAACATCATCACCATGCATATTAGAGGCCGTTTGGTATGGTTGTTTGAGCAATACTTTTCAGTTTTTAAACAACATTACATATTACATGTATTTTCACACACTTTTTCATTCACATATATTTCTAAAAAATACAAATAATGTTACTTGAACAACATTACCAAACGGCCCCTAGAATTCCTAAATTCCTACCTAAGTTAAATATAATTGATGATGTCAAAATCGTCAGTTGGATCACTCTTTCAATCCGGAGCTTTAGACGATCTTGGAGGACCTGCAAGATAAAGAGAGTTGATCGGAGAGACCATCAGATTGTTTCCTGTGGGGGACCCTTCGATGCTTAAGTTAGTATCAACCCATATCTTTTGTATATAGATAGTGTTTTGTAGTGGTTTTTTGACGTACCTTAGCAAATGGACACATTATCCCTTTTATAGGTGACTTACGTAGCTGTTGGACATAAGGGGGTGATTATTACCCTAATTGTAACATTCTTTGTCTTGATGAGAGAGTTTAAGGCCTTTGATGGTCATTATTGAATGTGTTGGGCGGTTACTCATCTATCTTTGATAGCCTACTAATGATGTAATGGCCGTCCATTAAGATGGATGACCTTAACAATTTTATGGGCTCATCAATAATGACTGACAATTTTTACTTTTATGTAAAACTTTGGAAAAAACTTGTAAAGATATTATTTATTAGATTATGCATATTATTCATTCTTAATTTTTTTAAATTTGAGAAAAAAATATTTTGTTATTTATCTTAAATTAATTTCTTTATTTTGATAAAATAAATTTAAATCACGTTTATTTTCTTAAAATAGGCTATGAAAATTGAATTAATACAAAAATATACTTATAATGATTTTTTTTTAACATAAAAATTTTCCATTGAAATTTATATTTAAACTAATATTATATTTTAAAAATAAATATTTGGAATAGATTTAAATTGATATTGGAATATTTTAAATGCAATTTAAATAGAATGAGTTATAATTAATTTGGACTAATCTAAATTATTTATAAGTTGGTTAAAAATATTACATATTCAAATTGTAGGAACGTGCCCCTTAATTCTATGGTTTAAGATACTAAGCAAGACACGTATTAAATTAATTTGTGTTATGGGTTGATATTGGTCCACTACGGAAAATTTGGACAAGAACATGTAAACTACCAAAATATTTTTATTAATATAACTATGATATGTTACATGAATGTTTTACTTATTGTTCTCTCTTCCTATTCTGTGTCTCTTTTTTCTTTTCTTCCTTTTATATGAGTCATCTCCTTCTTTTTCATATTTTGTCCAAGTCTACCTGGATAACTTCTGGCCTTATCAAATTATTCTTTCTTGTTTTTTCATCATGAACGGAGACTGTAGTCTTCCTTGTTGTTCATGCGTCCACTTGGATAACTTTTGGTATTATTGAGCTCTTTTTTTGTAGGTTTTTCATCATGAATGGAGACTTCTGAGGTCTTCCTTATTGTTTCAGGCATTCACCTGGATAACTTTTGGTCTTATTGAGTTCTTCTTTTGTAGGTTTTTCATCATGAATGGAGACTTTTGGAGTTTTTCTTACTGTTCAAGCTTGTCTTTTTGCATTTAATGTGGTGGTGCTAGGCAGGTGACCTATATTGATGCGGGGCCTATTATAGAATCATTAGGAACTTTTAGAAAGCTACCTTGAAGATGTTTAGCCTCTTAGGGAATTATCTTTGTAGCTTGGATATACCTCAGTCATGACCTCAGTGTGCGGCCTAGAAGGGTATTGGGCCTAACCAAGGATCCAAGGTTTTGCATTCGATAAAATTGAGCTAGCCAATACTGGATTTTTCTCCATCATTTGATACTTAAGTTGAGCCCAGTACTTACCTTATTATAATAAGGCCTAATATTTGCTTAGTATTCGCCGCATTGCACAAATTATTACAAACATGCGTATAATATATTATAATATAAGTATATATAAATTTGAGATGACATAGTATGGTATGAGTGATCTTGCAATGGTATTTTGGTTCTTCACACCAAAGCAAACTTACAGATTAGTGTAGTAGTAAACTTGAGTTAATTATGAAAGAATGATGGATTTTAGACACGAATTGAATATAATCTAGATCATTCAAATAACTTTCAAAATTGCAAATTTTCTTTAAAATAAAAAATATAGCAACAATTTGCACCAAAAGTAGTTTATAACTATCATATTGGCTAACAAACACAAACATAAGGGGGAAGAGAGAGAGAGGAGCAAGCGCATTGACCATTACATTCCAAACAAAATTCGACAATAAGAACGTATTTGCAACAAAACAAAACAACATTAATTTGGCAATCATAGAATTCAGAAAATTGACAATTCTACATCTTCACTTCCTTTTTCAACATTGGGAGGAAAACATCAGCCAGAACACTCTTTGACCATACAGAAGCCTTGAGCAATTTCAATCCCTAACAATAGACTAGACGCACTAGCAATATAGTTATTATATAAAGTAAGAAAAGTGACGACACTTTCACAATTATGGGATTTCTCGTTTCAGTCTTTTTATTAGATCGAGTTGGTGGATCACGACTATAGTGTTAATACGATATTATGTTTTCAAGTAAGAATGGTGGAAGGACAGACTATGTCGGAATCATAAGAATGCATCTGTAACAACTAACATCACGACTGGAACACGCATAGATGCACCTAGGTAAAGATGACTCAACGTTTGGCAATTGGAGAGGGTCAGCAGTGCTGACGGATTTGGTGGGTAAAGAATGTTATCTTCAAGGTCATATAGGAAAAGATCCTAATTCAGCTCATAGAGTTGCTGAGCAAATGTATAAGGATTTGGTGAACCAATCGCAGCATTTACAAAGGGTAGTTAATCATTTCACTACTGAACAAATTGCAAATAATCGGTTGCAACTAAAGGCCTCAATTTTTATTGTCCAATATCTTGCCTTTCAAGCTATAACTTTTAGAGGTCGAGATGAGAGTTGTAGTTCATTAAATCGTGGGAACTTTTTTGAGTCATTGGGTATTGTGACTTTTTGGAATGAAGAGGCTGCTGAAATAATAGAAAAAGCTCCAAAAAATGCAACCTACACATCACCTAGGATTCAAAAGGAAATTCTACATGTTTTCTCAGCCAAAGTGAAGAAGGCCATTCGGGAAGAAATTGGTGATGCAAAGTTTTGCATAATGGTTGATGAAGCTCGTGATGAGTCCATGAAAGAGCAAATGGCTGTGGTTTTTAGATATGTTGATGCAGAAGGTGTTGTGAAAGAATGTTTTTTTGGGCTTATTCATGTTGTTGACACTGCGGTTTTGACTCTAAAGAAGGGGATATATTCTTTGTTATCTCAACATTGCTTAGATATACAAAATATTCGAGGGCAAGGATATGATGGAGCAAGCAACATGCGAGGTATGTGGAATGGATTACAAGCTTTGATTTTGAATGATTGCCCATATGCTTACTACATTCATTGTTTTGCACATCGCTTACAATTGGCATTAATAAAAGTATCAAAACAAGTTGTCCCCATTAGTGGGTTTTTTATTTACATTGCTTTTTCTGATCAAAATTGTTAATGCTTCGTGCAAGCGTAATGAGCAATTGAAAGTTGCCAGTGCTAATGAAATAGCACATTTGATTGATCTTGAGGAGCTTGAAACTGGAAGTGGACTTAATCAAATTGGCACTTTACAACGACCTATAGAAACACGTTGGAGTTTACATTTTAGATCAGTTTCTAGCTTATTAAGAATGTTTACTCCAACTCTTGAAGTTTTACAAACTATAATTGATGATGCAATTCTTGGAGAACATCGGGCAGAAGCAGAATTAGCTTATGAGAGTTTAATTTCATTTGAATTTGTCTTCATCTTGCATCTTGAGAAAGAAACTATGGAGATTACTAATAAATTTTGTCAAGCTTTGCAAAGCCAATCTCAAGACATTTTAAATGCCATGCATTTAGTTTCATCTACTAAAGCACTTATTCAAAACTTTAGAGATGATGGATAGGATGGCTTACTCACCACTTTGATATCATTTTGTGAGAAGCATTCCATTGATGTTCCAGATATGAATGCTCATTATGTTGCGAGGCGAGGTCGAGCTCGTAATCAACAAGATAACGTTACAATTGAGCATCATTATCGAGTAAATATTTTTTATGCTACAATAGATTCTCAACTACAGGAACTAAATCATCGGTTTAATGAAGATGCAATGGAGTTACTTAGGCTTAGCTCAGCTTTAGAACCTCGAGAGGCATTAAAATCTTTCAGAAGTAGTGATCTTTGTTTGTTGGTAAAGAATTTCTATCCACAAGATTTCACAGATTATGAAAAATAAGTGTTGGAGAAGGAGCTTTATCATTTTGAGTACAATGTAGTCCAAGATCCAGAGTTCAAAAAATTGAAAAGTTTATCTGAGTTGTCTCAATGGTTGGTGAGAACTAGAAATTCCGAACACTACAAACTTGTTTATAGAATGGTGAGACTTGTGCTTACTCTTCCAGTTTCTACTGCTACTATAGAGCGAGCATTTTCAGCTATGAAAGTTGTCAAAACTAACCTTCGAAACAAAATGGAAAATGATTTTTTGACGGACTTTTTGATGCTATACATTAAAATGAATATAGCTTCGACATTTAGTTTGGATTCAATCGTAGATGATTTTGAAGATTTGAAAGAACGTCGAGTTCCCTTTTCATAGATGATTGTATTAAGACACAATAGTGTTTCATGTATTTTGTTTTTGTTGATAGATGATTGTATCTTAATATATTAAGAAACAACAATTTTTGGGTATTTGTCTTGGTTGATAGTTTATTAATACTATATGGATGCATATTTGAAAATTTTTTTTTTGCTTATCTCTGGCCCCCCCACTAGAAATCCTGCATTCGTCCCTGGTCAGCACAAGCACCAGAGACGTAAACTTTGGACTTCTGGAGAGTCTTTGATCAGTTTTGGATTTGGTTAAAGGTAATAAGTATCACTTATATTTTTAATGCTCTCATAAATGTTTGGCAAGCTGCCCAACACTTCTTGATTGAGAAGTAGTGGAAGGAAAGTTCTGACCGGCTCGGCGAGAAAGTTAAAGAGGAAGTCGATGATGAATTCCTTACTGGCTTCAGCAAACAGCACTCGGTTATTCTTTCTATCTATATAAAGCTTCAAGCTAACTTTGGAGGATGCCATTGCTGTTTACGCTGATTATTAAAGAAAATTTGGAGTGGCTTTGTTGATAAGTGCATTATAGATCTATATATAATTGGAAAGAGACTTTAAGACGGGGAAAAGGAATGGCCGAATGTTTTTTTATTTTTATACATTGATATTTGAGAGTAGACGAATTGAACCATGCATGTATCTACTGAATATATTATAAAGTGCCAATAATAGCTTTCCCATGAAAGTATTAAAGTCTTTTTGTGCCAATTAAGGCCATGAATAATGGGAATCAGGAAACGGAAATCTACTAGTTTGCCAACCTATTATTTTTGAAAATTTAAATAGAAATGTTTAAGCTTTTGAGGTATAAAGTTTTAGTAACGTTACATTTACAAAAAAAAAGTTTGACAATATTTTTACACCAATTGAGTTGGTATGATTTTACTGATTTTCTTATTCGTTCCTATCACTAATATAACTCTTCTACTTACTACTAATAATTTACCATATCAACTATTACCAATTGCAGGACTTTTTAATTAACATTGGATATAGCTAAAAACCTCCAGCTTCAAGGTGCGGGTTAGCATTATGATTAGGGATGGTAAAAATGGCTTCGCCCACCTTACTCTCATATTCTGTCCCACCCAGAGTTTCTCCGTCCTGTAGAGGTGATGGGCCAGAGGCTAGTTTTACTCATCACACCCCATTTTGGCTTCCCAAATGTTTATTGAAATTACACTTGACCACGTTGGGACCAATAGTGTCAGGTTGCTTAGACCAAGTAGTACCTTACCAACAATCATTTTAAGCATCTCTCATTCTTTATATATATATATATATATATATTATTTTTTTTTTTTCTTTTTTGAGTAACAAGCATCTCTCATTTTTTTACACTAATATTTTATTCCTAACATATGGGTGAGATTTAGTGGTTTGAGCTAATCTTCCTTGTCATAAGCACTTGGGGTTTGAAATTCTTGGGGCTGTGAGAGGTCATAGTCCCATTATCCTAGCTAGTTAGTTTTTTTGCCAGCAAAATAAAAATAAAAATAATAATCCATTCTTAACATCGCTCATATAAAGTGATAGTATCCTAAAATGTATAAATAAATAAAGTGACAGTGATATGACTCCCTTCACTACAAAAAATGTGGGTTTTAGCTGCGTTTCAAAAACACAGCTATAGATCCTAAAAAATGCAGCTATAGGCTATAGCCACGTTTACAAACACGGCTTTTAATGTGCGACAATAGCCCATTGCGGGGTCTATAGCGGCGTATTTTTAAACGTGGCTACAAGTCCCCATGTAGTTGCGTTTTTCCACTCCTATAGGTTGAGACTTATAGTTGTGTTTTGTAAAAAATGCGGCTATGGACCTGCTCTGGGCTGCATTTAAAACATGGCTATAGGTACAGTTTTGGCTGCATTTTAAAAATGAAGCTAAAGCCTCCTACAGTTGCGTTTTTGAAACACAGCTATAGGTTTTTTTTTAACCAAAAAAAAAAAAAGGGTTTTTTTTCCCCAAAAAATTCAAAATTAAACACAAACTCAAAAAATTCAAAATCAAACACAGCATACTGACAATACAAACACAACGTAATCAAAATCAAACACAGCATACTGACAATACAAACACAACGTACTCCAAAATATAAGAACATAAACCCATGAATCTACTCTCATTCAACAAAACCAACCCAAATCAAATACTAAATCCACTCAAGGAACACAAATGCACAAGCTCAGAAACACAAAAGAACAAGCTCAAGAACACAAACCCATTTAAACATAAGCACAATATCAACAATACAATAGCACAAATTCAAGCACAGGTCCAAAAAATTCAAAATCAAAATTCAAATCCAAATCAAGAGAAGAGTGGGCAGGTGGGAAAGTGGGGTTCTTTTTTTATTTTTTTTGGTGTTACCTATAGCCGCGTTTTTGAAAACGCGGCTATAGCTCCTTTATAAAAAAAATATTGTTCGGTTGTATAGGCCTTCTTTTTAAAAAAGAAATATATATTTTTTGGCTGGACTTATAGGTCCACCTTAAAAAAAAAAAAATTTTATTCGGTTGTACATGCCATCCTTTTAAAAAATATTTTTTGGTTGGACCTATAGCCGCATTTTTTGAAAACGCGGCAATAGGCCCTCCTTTAAAAAAAAAATTTATTTGGTGGTACATGCCATCCTTTTAAAAAAAAATTTTTTTGACTGGACCTATAGCCGCATTTTAAAAAACGCAGCTATAGGCTAGACGAAAAAACATACCTAAAGGCACTTACAAACGCGGCTATAGACCTAACCTATAGTCGCGTTTTAAAAAACGTGGCCATAGGTTATGTCTATAGCCACCTTTCTAATAAAATTTAGCCATAGGTTATGTCTATGCCTTGTTTCTAGAAACGCAGCTATAGCCCCTCCTTTATAAAAACATATTTGTTCGGCTTTACATGCCATCATTTTAAAAAATATTTTTTGGCTGGACCTATAGCTACGTTTTTGAAAACATGGCTATAGGCCCGACAAAAAACGTAGCTAAAGGCACTTACAAATGTGGCTATGGAGCTAACCTATAGCCGTGTTTTTTATAAACGTGGCTATAGGTCAAGTATAGTCATGTTTTTGTAAACGCAGCTAAAAAAACGTGGCTATAGCCCGCGTTTTTTGTAGTGCTTGAATTTAGGGGGGTTTTTTTTTTATGTACATACATGATCTATATGGGAGTAATTCCACTATAAGTGGATTCACTTGTTTTTTGCCTAATTTGAATTGAACTAGGACTCTTGTTTTGGATAACTTGTCCTTTGGTGGAGGCCTACTTGAATCTTTTTTTCATGTGGTGAAGGAGACTTGTTCTCATATTAGTCTTGGAATTCTACTTGACTTTGGAATCCAACATGAGGTTGATTTGATTTAGCCGACCTTGAAAGATAGCCATGTGATTTAGAGTTATACTTGGAGTAGACTTTGTCTTTTTCTTGGATTAGTATGGTGTACATGGACACAAGGAAATTGCATTACAAATTCTATTGCTTGAAGGTTGCAGTTTTGTCGACTTGAATATCCTATATAAACAGAGTGTGTTGTGGCAAATTTAGCGTAGTGAAAGAGAGTTTTGTGTGAGGAAAAGAAGCTTTCTCTTGATTTGGTTATTTGATATTTGTAGATTGTAATTCGGAATAGTGAGAGAGGTTTCTTACTGCTTAGGTTGTTTTTCCAGTTTGGAGATATGCTCTCTCTTAGTGCGTTGCAACTTTTGGATTTGCTTTGTGGCTCTTTATTTTGTTTGTGAGAAATTCACATTTGGTATTTGTGAACCTTTGGTTTTTTTGTTTGTATTTGTGAGAGAGAACAATTTGACTGCATTTGAGATTTGGGTTTGTAAGAGGGCCTCTACACCATCTTATATTATCCTAAATTTGTTATTGTGAAATTTGTTAGTCGTCGCCCGTAGATGTAGGCTATTGCCGAACCACATAATTCTTGGTGTTTTGAGTCTATTTTCTTTTGGATTAATTTTCTTCATTCTTATTGTTAGTTTGAAGATCTTTCACAAGTTGAAATTATTTTCACAATCAACCTTATTAATTTGAGCATCCGCTATTTTACAACAAAAGCCTCTTACCATAGTGGCGCTAAGTAACATTCCTAAATCTCATTTGCAAATCATGGCAACTATAGTATGGGAACAAGTATGGCATTTCAGAAATAAAGTCGTATTCCAAAATAGAGAAGTAAACATTAACCTTATATTGAATACAATTGAGAGGAAGTTCCAAGAACATTCTAAGCTAGGGGAGCACCTACATCAGTTTGTCATGACTAGGCAGATACCTCAATGGCAGGCCCCGCCAACGGGATCTTCAAAATGTACTGAGACAATGCAGTATCAGATAAATTTCTATGTATTGTTGTTGTGGTAAGAGATTGTTAGGGTAGAGTAATTGTTGCAAGCACAAGGATGGTGTTAGGAATGCTATAAGCATATGGATAATAATTGTTGTATTGAGATTTAGTTAGTTAGTTAGTTACAATTCCAAGCATGTTAATCACATTTAGCACATGTTGGAATTATTAATACACATGGGGAATAATAGAACCAATAGGATGAGGCCATGTGGGCCAATGAAATTAGAGCTAGTCCTCTATAAATACATGATTGTAATCCAACATGAAATATCAATTGAAGAATAAACCAACTTCTCAGTGCATTAATATATCTCTCTTTTTCTCTATGGAGGATGACTACTTCGAATTAAGTCAATTTCCCTACAATTCCCATCAATCCCCCTATAATTCATACCTATCCCCATTAGGAACCTCTAGGTTCCTAACATTTGGAAGGCAATATAATAGGAGTCTATTGGCTAAATATTGCAAAAAACGAAGTTTATTGGTGTTGTAGGCACTGTTCAAAGTTATTTGGCAAAATGAGGGAAGAGACTGAATTTCAGCAACAGCGTTGTTGAAATTGCAACAAAAATTAGGAGAGAGAAAAAGATAGTGACGTGATGGTAGGATTTAAATTTCAGTAATCTCATTACTAAAATTCTTGCTACCTAGCTTACTGCCCAAAAGTGTGCCCGAAGTGCTATGCAAGGTGGAGTGCTCAAAGGAAACCAATTGTGGCAATCAAGTTGTCGAAATTGCAGGGGAGTGAGAAGAGAGAAAATATGAATTGTGGCAACCAAGTTGCTGAAAATGGAGGAAAAAAAGAAGAAAAGAGAAACCAATTGTGGCAACCAAGTTACCAAAAATGGGAGGAAACAAGAAGAAAGAAAAAAGAGAATTATGGCAACCAAGTTGTTGAAAATGGGAGGGAAAAAAAGAAGAAGAGAAAACCAATTATGGCAACAAAGTTGCCGAAAATGGGAGGAAAAAAGAAAAAAGAAAGAAGAAGAAGAGAATTGTGGCAACCAAGCTGCGAAAAATGGAGGGCAAAAAAAAAAAAGAGAAAACCAATTGTGGCAACCAAGTTGCCGAAAATGGGAGGAGAGAGAGAGAGAGAGAGAGAGATGTCTGGATAAAATTTATTTTTTGGAGGAAGTCAATCACCTCACTTCTTCCTCTTTTCCTCTGACCCTTATTCTCTTCTCCAAGTACTTTGGAATATATTCCTTGATCACTCCCAATAAAACCTAGTCTACTAATATGAATCTCTATCTTGAATTCTTATTATTTTTTGTCTTTTCATTTCTTTCTTTGGTTATAAAAGACATGCACTATCACTGAAGCATTGCATCTCCTACATTTTTCATATTGCTTCACTTACCTCCGCAGTGCTATATTTCTCTTCTCTTTGCTTTAGTGTGCACAACTAAGGACAGTAAGTTTTAGATTTTTCATATTGCTTCACTCACCTCCGCAGTACTATATTTCTCTTCTCTTTGCTTCAGTGTACACAACTAAGGACAGTAAGTTTTAGATTAATATGAGTTTTTTTGCTTTGCTTATTAACTTATAGCTCTAAAAATTAACAGATTTATTGTTATTGTATAAATATATGCTTTGTAAATATTAGAAGCTAATACATTGTAAAATATTATGTATTTTTTTTTTGTTGAGAAAAATGTATTGTTGTTGTTAATATTGTTTATATGACTTTGATTATTTTTGTTGTTGTTGTTATTATTCAAATTTTAGATTAATGAATTTTTTATGGTTAGGATTACAAGAATTTTAATTATGTTTGAAATTTACCATAATAAATTGTAATAGTCACCCTACATGAATTTGATTATTTTGTAGTTGATATTTATAATTATAAACTTTTCATATAAACTGATTCGTATAAACTTTTCAATATTGTTGTTATTTTGTTTTTATTTATTATTATCTGATTGTGTTTTTTTGTTGTTGTTGCAAGTATTACTCTATAATTCTCACTCTTTCAGTTGGTATCACAATTGTGGTAAGCATCTCGACTCTCTAATTAAATTTATGTATGTGTTTTGTTAATTTTGAAATGATTTAATATTATTTATTGTTATTATTATTATCTGACCACAAAATTTTTTAATAAATTGTATTATTGTGAGTTTCTTCCAATTTTATTATGAACTACAAGCATTGTAAATTATATTTAATAATTAGTATAAAAAACTGTAGTAGTCACTATATATTAATTTTATTATTGTTCTTTTGTTTTTATTTAGGATTATATTTTTTTAGACGATATTTATGATTATTTGATTGTGTTTTTTTTTCTTTCTTTTCTTGCAAGTATCACTCTATAATTCCTACATTCCTTCACTTTGTATCGCGATTGTAGTAAGCTTCTCAGCCCCCTAATTTAATTGAAAATTATTTTCTTAGTTTGTAATTTTTATATAGATGGTTTGTAAAAAACATACCTTCAGATATTGTAATTTTTTAATCTTAGTGTTTATATATTAAAGATACTGTGAAAACACATTTTCATTTACACTATACTTTATATTATGTGTGTATGAATTTAAAAATACGATAATTACGGTTGATTCCATTCCAATTATGAATATGAGTATGATTATGATTAATTTTGTATATTCTATTTAATTTAGGGTTGACCAAGATCTTAATAGTATTTTATTGTCAATTCATTAATGTCATAGAGGTTATCTCAGTCCAAAAAAATAGTTAATTTAGTTTGATTTATAGACAATTTCCTACTAATATAGAGGTAATGGATGTTGCATGGTTTAACTCATTGTAGAATTTAATGTAGGATATTTGAAATGGAGCCTTCGATCATTCTTTGCTAACCCAACAACAATATCACATCTCTAATGATGCAATGGAAGGCAGTGTACGTTGCAAGATCAAAATTTATTAATGTCCTAATAATATCTATAATTATTCAATTTACATGAAAATAATTTCAACATTAGCAATATAACATTGTACATTTTTAAAAAAAAAAAAAAAATTCAAACCTTACGAGTGCGATCCCAACCGTTTGCACCTCCCCTTAGTTAGGCGAGCGTATCACCCAATATTTGCATCAACGTAGACTATACCGTGTTACCTGCCTACCACATATAGATATTGACTGGAGTCTTATCACTTTTTTGGTGGAGTGGTAGCGATTTGAAACCCATACATTTCATTTACCTACTTGTGAAATGTCGATCACTTTACAGGATATAGCAATCATTACAAGATTGTCTATTGATGGCAATGTAGTGTGCAGGCCCACTAATTTGGAATGGGGAACAGTTTGTCAGAATTCACTTGGAGTGACACCACCTACAAATGCATTGGCATATGGTGGCCTTAAAATAACATGGGTAAGGAATGCATTCTCAAACCTGCCAGAGGGTGCTAATGCTGTAACAACCCAACAGTATGCTAGGGCATACATGTTCCAGGTTTGGGCTTTACTATTTGGAAATAAGAGCTAAAGTATATTGCATTGCTGCTTCCTCCAACTGTTAGAGGACTTTGGTGTAGCTGGGGAATATAGTTGGGGTAGTGCTACACTTGCTTTCCTTTATAAAGAGCTGTGTACTACTGCTATTAAAAAAAGCACGGAGGTTGCAGGTCTTGTTTTCATATTACAATTATGGGTGTGGGAGCATCTTCCATATCTGACCCCAATTCCAATAAATCCAGTAAATTTAAATGGTGACGACCCATACGGTTGCAGATATAATATTTACTTCCTATTTCTATACAATATTGTATACTGTAGCATTTATCCTTGACACTTCCAAACCCTAAAATTAGTGGCAATATTGTATGCATGTTCTATGTGCGTACCGTTCTAATCACGACACACATAATAATGAACAGGTAATATATGTTGTCACAATGCATCAATGGTTAATTTACTAGTTATGTTATTGTCTTGATCGATTATAATACAGTTATTGTGATTGGAATCGCAGGTTGTTTAAACACCGTACGATGATTATTTGCATCCATAGTGTCTTGCAGAAATACATATATGACTTACAACAGTGCCATTGCTATGGTTCCAAATTGTAGAGTATTACCATCTAGAAAGAGTCATGCGACAGTTTGAGTTGTTGCAAAGATGTCCAAAGTGGCCTATTGACAATTTTGATAAATTTGTGTATTGTGCAAAGTTGATAGGAAAGTTTGGTGTTAATTGGCTTAAAAAGCGCGCACAATACTACCAACTTTGGAACGAGTGAACTTAAAATGTAGTTGGGGATGACAATTTCCATGTAGGTGTGGACTACACAACATGGTACTAGCAATATGGTCACTTATTCACGACAATAGAGGCGGTTGCCCATATGTACCAGGTTATTATTTTAGAATTTTCAATACTACACTAATATTGATAAAAAATTATTTACACAAACAAAATACTGCACTAATATTGATAACAAATTATTATTTTAGTTTTTTCAATAATACTGCATTAATAATTTTTTTCTTCTTTTTATGTGGCAGCAAACTGAAATTAATATTATATTAAATTTGGCTGTTGCAAACCAAGAGAGGACTGACCTGACTGCACAACAAGTCCTTCCAACAATAGTAGAGGGCCTAATCGAGTGAAGTTATCGATGGAAGTAGATATTTCCTCCGTCCCTACTGAGAGGGTGACACACTTGGGGCGACGATAGAGGCACCAAGGAAGACAGTGTGGACAACATAGAAATGATGAAGATGGACCATCCACCTCTACACAACACAATATGTATAGCTCTACCCAAGCTGGGCCATTAACATCTGCTCGTAATGAGCCAACCACCTTCAATGAGTATAATCCAATTAATGTAAATGAGTACTACATGTCTTTATATCAACAAATTGGATCATCCACTTGCACATGACAAGGATTTGTGAGTTTGTTTAGCTATGACCATTATCCCCAACCTAGTTTAACACCTCCCTCCTATCATCCATTGCCACCTCTATCCTATTCTGGGCAATACAATTATGGCCAAGATAGTCAGTACAGCTATGAACAACCTTCCCAACCATCCCCTCATGTTGGTGACTTCTACACACCACCAAATACATGGGCATGTGCTCTGAACTCTAAGGAAGAGGCCTCTATAATAGACTCTGAGGAAGATACCTTAAATGAAGACAGTGGAGAAGATGTAGAAGATATGGAGGTGTCATCAAATAATGAAAGTGACGAAGGTGGTAATTATCAAGCAGATTTTGATATTAGAACACAACCAAGGCACATGGGGAAAAGTCCTGTGCAAGCACGAAGGTACCCTTAACAAGTAAATAGGCATCCTCCATGTTGTGGAACACAACAAAAACTTCATGTACCCCATTGTGGAAATCACTAATCAATATAAAATGATTGTTTATTAAGAATATATTAAAGTATTATCGTTATTTATGCATCATTGTAGCAAAAAATATTATGCCTTCATAGTATACATATCACGCTATACTACTAACCATAGAACCTTTGCAAAAATAAGAAATGTGTACACATATTTTGGTATTTGAAATTAGTGCCCAATTAATCTAATCATACATCTATTTAATATAATTGTCCAATCCTACAAATCCAATATAGAATCTATACGTGTAGCCACAACTGTAGGCACAAAATAGGTGAAAAAAAAAGGTGTCAAACTTCTATTTTTATAGTTTATCTTTTTTCCTTTGCATGATGGCTACTTTGGTGTACATTTCTATTTTCGTTCTCCACAGCCTCTCTTCCAAACCCTTGTAAAAGTGTCAAAGAAAAATAAAACTTTCACCATCTAATTTTCGTCCAAATTTACAACAGCAACTTGTGAGTTAATTTCAGCCTTCAAAAGTTGTGAATTTCAAAAAACTCAAAACATAAAAGTTGTAGATATTTAAGTCACGGTTCTAGCCCATCTAGCCTTGAGTCAATTGGATTTTTGAGAAGAGAGATACATCTAAAATACTGATTAGTGCTCAAATCTGATTTTTCCTCTTCAGATTGTGGCCCTTTGATTTCTTTCCTTATTTGAAGCTTTCAAATATGGTAAAGGACCCAAGAACTCCATAAAAAATATATATTTTAAGGGGTTATCGAACCCCTAAACTATGATACACAAGATATATATATACACACACACATTTAGACACAAAATAAATAAACATACACCCCAATCCAACTTCCAGTGATAGAAAATATCATAGCATATGGAATTAGTACCAACTTGTCCTATCAAATAATACAAACTAACAATATGGTCCAACCCCTAAAAAAAAAAACAGTCCAACCAATCCACTGAAGTAGATTGAATACTTATGTTGGGTCATTCATTTTGGTCACTAATGGAGCCAGCCACAGTTCGAGTGGGGCATGTTCTTCTGTTATAACCTTCTTGCCTACAGAGGCTGCACAATGGCCTTGGTTGATGCTCTGTCCCTAAATCCATTTCATTTAGAAGCCAAGTTGATCTTGGTCGACCTTTTGCACGGCGCAGCTTGACATTAGGATACAAGACTGGGAAATCAGATTCATTCCAATGTACATTGTCTAGAACCGTGCAAAATCTAGGTGCATAACAAGCAACTTGTTCTTCCAAACGGTAGCAGCGGTCGATATATCGCATTGTAGAGATGCCTTAATATTTGCACACGGCAATGACATGTGAGCACGAAATCTTGTAAACCTGCCATTTTTAACAACTACAAGTGCTCTACCTCAAATTTACCTCATGACGATGATTACCCCTATATGCAGAGATAGGGTTTATTGGTGTTCTGACTTCAAATAGACCATCTTCATGACTGAATATAGTAACTGAATGCTTTGGTACCTTTTTTTTTCCCATTTATTGAATTTATTCTTTGCGTAGGCTGTAATGAGTTCACTGGCTGTAACCTCTGCGCGTGCCTTAGTATACTAATTGGCAAAGTAGGCTACACAACGGTAGTATGTAAGCTCGACTAACACAGTTATGGGCAGATTTCTAGCACTCTTTAGAATACCGTTTAAGCTTTCAGACAAATTTGTGGTCATTGCCCCATAATGATGTCCACCATCGTGTGCTAACGTCCACTTCTGCACCGGTAATTCCCTTAAATACTTATCAACATCTGCATTTAATTGAGTAATTCTATCCTTGGTTATTTGATACTTTCATAGCTGATTCTCCATGCCTGCCCATATTACCATAGCCTTTAAGTTTTTATTCCCAATTTTTTTATGGATATTGCTAGCCACATGGCGAAGGCAAAAAAGTTGATACCAACGTGTCGATTCACATATAACCCGTATCGCTGACATTATACCAGGGTGACGATTAGATATGACACATAATCCATCTCGATTAGTGACATTATTTTGAATACAATGCAAAAACCAATACTAGCTATCATCAGATTCTTCCTCCACAATGGCAAAGGCAAGTGGAAAAGTCTATTGTCACCATCCCACATTGATGCAATCAATAACTTACCTCTGTACTTACCATATAGGAAAGTTCCATCTATACTAATCACTGGCCTACAATGTTAAAAACCTTCAATTGATGGACCAAAAGCCCAGAAAACTCTCTCGAATATGGCATAGCCTAGCACAGTAGTAGGTACTGTTCTCCAAATAACCCTACTGCCCGGGTTTGAATCAGTTAAAGCTTTCAACTATTTTGGCAATAATTGGTAAGATTTGTCCCAATCACCAAATGCTCTACCAATTGCCTTTTGTTTTGCCTCCCACACCTTAAAATAAGAAGGTTGGTATTGGTACTTATTGTAAAGACTCTGTTGAAGCGAAGAAATCCTTATGTTTGGATCATTTTTGACAATATCCCTCAACTCTTTCTCAATAATATGGATGTCTAATTGCTCGTAATCTTGTGTGAGCGTGGACTCCGTACATGTGTGTGGACCATTATATTTCCTAACCTCAAAGAACCCATGTGTAGCTCGGAAGCATGCTCGAAGACGCCAAAAACAATGTTTGCAATGTACAGACCAACATGCTGGATCTGACTCTTTGACACTAAATGTTTGGTTCCTCTTGATGTGATATTGTTTAACAGCAGCTCGTAGTTCATCTTTATCAGCAAAAAGAAAGCCCACATAAAACTCTTGGGTAGGGCCCCAAGAACTCTAAATGGGCTTTTCAAATGGTAGGGTTGGATTAATCATATTATCTCATGTGTTCTGTGAAAAACTTAGTGATGAAGGTTGATGGAACACCATTGCTAGACTACTTTCATGATTAGGTTCATTGGAAAGCTCCTGTTCATCTCCAATATCATTAAGGACCTCGTCGTTATCAAGTTGGTCATCACTATCCATGGCCCGCATCCTTTTTGATAATGTATGGACCGCATTTTCAGTAGTAGCAGCTATGCGGTGTGTATCATTAGGATCCTTAGCAGCTCTTTGAGTGGCACTTTGGTCATACTGAGCTCCAAACTTTAGTGCGACATGCTCAGTTGGGTTATCATGGTCAGCATCATTGGTGTTCATTGGCTGATAAGGAGCATGTTGGTCCTTAGTTGCAACATGGGTATATGGAACATGATAGTCAGCACCACCAATGTAGATTGGGGAACAAGCCACATCTTCAGAATAATGACCAGTATAAGTGGCATATGGATCATGAAAGTGCCCGCCATGTGAATAACTAAACAATGCACTCGGTCCTTCGTTGGCATATCAAATGGAAAAAACATTTCGGTGGCTTCTTATGGGCTTCATACCCACGTACAACTTTGCACCCACAAAACCATATTGGCAGCCTAACATATCGAATATTGCATTGAGACCATTATCATCTTCTACCAAAACTTGTTGGTAATTCACAGGATGTGGATGACATTGAAAAGGAAATTTATACCAAATAGTAAGTTTTGAATTTTCTCTGTTTATATGAAGCGTGGATGCTACTCTATCACATAGATCTTCAAATGTCACACCCCAGCTTAATGGAGGCATAGAAGGAGGTGGCCCTTCATAATAAACCTCATTTTCACCATATTTAATTATTCCACTAGAATGGATGAGAAAATGATAACGCCTTAAAATGTATACTTGTTATATATTTATGTGGGCATTATCTCCTTATTACTATGCTTAATTTGTATAATTAAGCCATGATTTGCATTAGTTGCTATTATTTATCTTTATACAATTTCTTGAACAAGATGCCATTCATTGTGTGTAATTTTTTACTTGCAGGAAATCATGTGAAAAAGATGAGTTAACAAGAATTTGTGAGAGAATGGAGGCCAAACTAGAATTAAGTGGAGCTAAAGGACCATGCTTAAATGTCTAAGTAGGTGCAGCTGGAGTGCTTGGATCGTCTACCATAATTGGAAGTTTCAAATAAGGAAAAAAATCAAAGAGTAGAATCTGAAAAGGAAAAATCTGATTTGAGCACTGATCAGTATTTTGGGCGTATCTCTCTCCTAAAAAATCCAATTGACACAAGGAAATTTGAATTGGAACCGTGACTTAAATGTCTACAACTTTTCAGTTTAAGAGTTTTGAAATTTTCAATTTTTGAAGGCTGAAATTAACTCACAAGTTACTGCTGTAAACTTGGACGGAAATTAAAATAGTAAAAGTTTTATTTTCTTTAGACACTTAAATGTTAGGGTTTTGGAAGGGAGGTTGGTAGAATGAATTTTGGGCAAAGAAAACCTTGTATTTTCCTTTCTCTAATGGCAGCCTAAACTCTTTGCTAGGGCTAGGAGTTATTTTTTTTCTATACGGTATGAATATTCAATGTGATTCTTTCTAGGATTTTATCAACGACATATTTGATTGTTCAATTAGATTTCTTTTGATGTATTAGTTTTTCCATGCTTTCAATAAGTTCAATAATGTTTTTCTTATTGTTTAGATGAATTTCTAATAGTTTTAAATAGAAATTAGGTCTTAAAGTGAATGAGTTTTTTCTGAAAACTTTTCTAACCGCATTATTAATCGAGGTTATCATGTGTTCTTGAATTGTCTCAGTTCAAGTGAATTATAAGCTTTTAATTGTATACGAACAATCAATTATGAAATATATAATTTTTTAGATCACAAAGAATTTCATATCAATATAGGGAAACACCCTGATACTTTGTATTTACATTATTGATTTGAATCAGTTTTTATTATTATTCTTGTTAAAAATTACCAAGCAAAAGTATTTTTCTTCTTCACTCAAATTATTGTTTAATTATATTGCCTTTGAATTTACTCCGCTCCTTGTGGTTTGACTTCGGTACTCCGAGAATTATATTGTTACGATCTCCTGCACTTGGGAGTGAGCAAGCAGAAAAATGATCAACTTTTCTGCCATTCACACTAAAACATAAAAGTAGTATTAATATATTAACACTACACATCCATTAAAATGCAATACAAGAAGGTAATCTATTAAAAATATTCGATGTTTAAATAGTTAGAGCTGAGAGAATTCTATTAAAGAGGATTGGTTCACTAATAATTCATTATTATCCATCATAGTAGTTAAAATTATTTAGAATGGTCTGTTATGGTCATGTAAATGATTTTATGTAACTCTTCATTTTGCTACTTCTAAAACAAGACATATTATATTTCTCATGCATTTATACAATAATAGATAAATATTTCTAATATCATACAATTTTCGTTATTATTATTATATCTAAAACTTAGATTTTTTATTTAGGAGCATATACTAACCTTTTTTTTTGGGTGTTTTCTTATAACATACATGTATATTATGGCTAACAAAGTAAGAATTTCTTTAAGGAAAATTTATGTCAATTTTGAAATATATTTTTGCTATATTAAATTTTAGGCAAGAATTCATGGACAATTAATATAAAATATATCATACAAATCAGTTCATGTTGCAAAACACATAATACAAAAACAAGATTTTCATGAACAAATAATTTAACAAAAACAAGATTTTCATTCTTAGCTATGCCCCTAAAACATATCAACATGAATATTATAAAAAGAAAAGTAATTACTTAAGAGATGTAACTCACCTTGTAAGAGATAAAGAACAGATAAGTATTTGCTAGTGTTGTTCCTTATAGTTGTTTGTAGAATATATGGCATGCATGAATTGAAAATGGTTGATAGAATTATGAGGGGAATAAGAGTGGAGAAGGCTGATAGAATTTTTAGGGGAAAAAGAGTAGAATATAAGAAACATGGAAACTAAAGAAACATTAGTGTTTTTTAAATAGGATGCAAGTTTTGTATAAGTTAAATTCTTAGATTTTAAACTGTACTAATAGATACGCGAATTGACCAAATATAACACAGATCAAGATGGGATAGAATCTCTGCAAAAAGTCTCAGTGTCTTTTTTGTTTTTTTGTTTGTTTTTATTTTTTATTTTTTATTTTTTTTTACAGTGCACATCAATTATTTATAAATCTCTGAAAATCCTGCAAAGAATCTCTGCAAAATTCTCAGTTTTTTTGTTTTTTGTTTACATCGTGCACATCAATCATTTTTTCTTCCATAAATTTCTCTCATGCATGGACAAGAATCTGAATAAGAATATTTATGTACTTTTCTTGGTACAAGAATATATGTACTACTAAGAATCAATGTACTTTTGTTTAAGAGTAGAGAGTAAGAATCAATACTTTAGTGATGGTGCCTGTCTTTTATAACCAAAGAGAGAAATGAAAAGACAAAAAAAGAATAAGAATCCATGATAGAGATTCATATTAGTAGAGTAGAATAGGTTTTATTGGGAATGATCAAGGAATATATTCCAAAGTACTTGGAGAAGAGAATAAGAGTTAGAGGAAGAAGTGAGGTGATTGACTTCCTCCAATTTTTTTTTTATCTGGACATCTCTCTCTCTCTCTCTCTCTCTCTCTCCTCCCATTTTTGGCAACTTGGTTGCCACAATTGGTTTTTTTCCCCTCCCATTTTCAGCAACTTAGTTGCCAAAATTCTAATTTTTTTTTCTCTTTTCCTCCCATTTTCACCACAATTGGTTTTCTCTTTTTCTTTCCCTCCCATTTTCGGCAACTTGGTTGCTACAATTCTTTTTTTTTCCCCTCCATTTTTGGCAACTTGGTTGCCACAATTCATATTTTCTCTCTCCTCACTCCCTTGCAATTTTGGCAACTTGATTGCCACAATTGGTTTCCTTTAAGCACTCCACCTTGCATAGCACTTTAGGCACACTTCTTGGCGGTAAGCTGGGTAGCAAGAACTTCGGTAATGAGATTACCGAAATTCAAATCCTGCCATCATGTCACTGTCTTTTTCTCTCTCATATTTTTTGTTGCAATTTTGGTAACGCTGTTGCCGAGATTCAATTTCTTTCCTTATTTTGCCAAATAATTTTGAACAGTACCTATAACACCAATAAACTTCATTTTTTGCAATATTTAGTCAAAAGACTCCTCATTATCCTGCATTTTTTTTGCCAACGGGAAAAAAAATCCATTCTTAATGTGCTCATATAAAGTGATAGTTAACAAACCAAAGTGTACAACCATTCTTAACATTGCTCTAACATTGCTCAAGATCACTGTACAAGTACGAAATGTTTTTTTGACCTACATAATATAACTCCAAGGACATTGTCTTTGTTGCTATCTCGCAAAAAGGACAGAATGATGTATTGTCATCAATGAACTATGTGTGACCTTTATTACATCTATAGAATCTCCTGGATGTTGAGGATTTCGATTGACAATTGAAGAGGGCCTCCAATACGATGAGGGAGGGTAGACTTTGGGCTTCAACAGAGAGTCTTTGTTCATGAATGGTTGAAGGTAAGTAGGACTTCAATTTTGAAATCTTTCGTAAATGTTTCTCAAGCTGCCCACCATTTCCTGATCAATGAGAAGTGGAACGAAAGTTGAGACAGGCAAGGCGAGAATTTTAAAGAGGAAGTCAATAAATACCTTGCCCCGCTTTAGCATAAAGGACTCGCTTACTTGTTTTGTCTATAAATAGTTTTAGGCTTACCTTAGAGTTAGCCATGTTTGGTATATATATGTGAAGGCTTGAAGGAACTTTCAATGAATTCTCTTGTTGGCTTGGCTGTTAGTACCTTTTTATATACTAGTATTTACTTTGGGAAGTGCCTTCTTTAGCTACCCTTTAATTTCATTGGCACTCGTGATTCCTGAGCCTTGGGGGGATTGGAATATGTTGAAAATTGTTGGATAAATACTGATAATACGTTTTATTGATTCAAATAAATTAGTTTGAATTTGGATTAGTGAGATTTTTTTGGATTATGATAAGTTTTATTGATAGATTAAATTAATTTTAGTATCTGTATTTATTTGGAAGTCTATCTTATTTTAAATTCATATATTGACAATAAATAAATAAAAAGCAACCGCGAATTTGTGTGTTACAAACTGTTAAATAGTGAAACGTGAAGGTTTGAATTCTTTTAAAATAGTAGTTAATTTATCAAATTAGAAGCCGTTGATTCCCTCCAATCACACTATGAAAAATTAGCTGCATTTCATGGACTCTTGTACTTTCTTAATGGAAAATCTTTTCAATTTGGGCACAAGTTAACAGAAAGTTATGTGTAGTAATGAATCACTACAAGCAAATTGAGTCCATATATTTATTTCTAGAGCCAAGAAGCAGAAGGATAAAGTCACAGTAATTTTTAGTTTTCCAATCTACATAGTAAAGAAACTCTTTTTACTCCATATCATGTTTAAATGACCAAAAAGTGCTCAAATTACTTTTCAAATAAATTTTATCTAATTTTAGCAGATAAAGATTGATTTAATTTTTTTTTCTTGTAAAGCCACATTTATATGGCTTGATATTGAATAATGTAATATGAGGAGACTGGAAAATATTATGGAAAAAGTTAACAAATGTTCTAAAGGCAAGAGCATTGATTTAGGAAATATTTTTAGAAACTTTTTATGATAAAAGAAAAAAATATTTGATTTTTTAATAACTGTTGAGTACTCTTTTTTTGGCCTACATGGCATTACTTTATTGGTAACCTATGCCACATCAACATATTATTAATTTTTTAGGTAAATCTCTTTAAAGCCCAAAATAAGCTCATATCTCATTCAATTACATGGATTGAGCTCCCATGGTCCGTGAGATCCTTACTTCAAGAGGCGGATTCATGGTCCACATTTCCTTTTCATCAATTGGGATCATAACTCATGACATCATCGACATCAACATATAGATTGAGCTTAAGCAATGAATCAAAACTCACGGCCCATATTACCTCTCTTACACTCATGGCAAGCGACATCTTTAACAAGAGCCCATATTTACACAAAATGACAACAAAACCCGAGGTACGTCATCTTATCTTCGGCTTATGATCCAAGTTTATGAGTCTTTTTGGGAAAACTTTGGAAGTTGTGGTTTGGAGGGCCGAGAGGTATGTTTAGTAAAGCTCCAGTGGTTTAAAGTTGATAAAAGAGATATATTGCTTGGCATGTTTTCTCCAACTCCTTGAACTCTGACAAGTTCATGTGTAGTGCGTAACATATGGTAAACATCTCTTATCACATAACACTTAAAATGATAAAATTCATCATTGCTCTTTTCCTAAAACTTAATATTCATCATGTGACAAATACTCAATATCCCCAGCTATCTAACTTCTGAGAAAATAACTGTTCATTCAATCCCTAGCTGTTTCTATACAAATTTGGAAACTTCAATATATTATTCTACATAAATTTCATTACTCCTTTCAACTAAAATCCAATTCAAACAAATGGCATAATCTGGTTGGCTATCTTTAATCTCTAACTATATGTAAAATATTCATGATATCTCTCATACCCAGCTGTTGTCTGCTACAATCAAACTATATATTTCTTTGCCAACTGCGAGAGCAGAGCTTTAAATACTCTTCTTGCTCACGAAGATTATGTCATGACACAATGAGACCTTAACTAGATCTCTAAAGCTTCCTTAACTTTCAACCAATCCTTCTCTTCCTTACTAAAAATGTGTTGTAATGGAACCTTGCACCAAAAACACAAACACCCAAAAAAGGAAGCCTTTCTAGCAGAACCCCAGCAGTGTATTCAACACTTGACACCTAGCTGGGAGTGATATCATTAGCCATTTAATGCTGAAATCCCAGCTGCCAGCTGCTATACCCAAAATAGCAAGATACCCTTGAAAGAGATCTTACCATTTTCAGCCATGTCCATAAAATAAATGCTGAATGTTCTCTTCAGCAATTTGAAATCTTATAGCTTACTTCATTTGCTTCTGTCCAAAGCAACAGCTGTGACAGGCCACAAACGCGTTGACCCCTTGTGATAACTTAGATTAATTAATTAGCCCAGTTTTTAATTAATCAAATTAACATGTAATATCACGTGGCAGCACAAACAAATCACCAAACTAAGTTATGCAGCGGAAAATAAAGAACACGGTGATTTGTTCACGAATGGGGAAAACCCTTACGGCAAAAACCCCACCGGGTGATTTAAGGTCACCACTCCCGAAACTCCACTATTATCACAACAAGCAGTTACAAGTAAGGAATCCCAGTACCTCACCAACCTACAATTGAACTCTTACCCCAATACCTAATTGGACTTGTTCTGTAGTGACAGTTTCTCCTTTTAATGCACGGCTCCCAAGTACGTGACTAACCAAATGCGCGGATCCCAGTATGCGACTTCAATTACCAACTATGGAGAGAGAGAGAGTTGGCTGCAAAGTTCTTCAAATCATCAAGGACGAACTAGGGCACGAACTTTGTCTGTCAGATCACAAATTGCATGAACAACAAGTTCTCAAAGAATGTGCAACTTGTTTTCTGTGATCTCTGCTTTTACGGCCTTTAAAATAATCCTTTTATATGTCTAGGGTTAGGAGAAAAGAAGTCCCAAAGACACACTCACAGATTAGACTTGAAACAGACCTGGAAATCTGTTTTCTTTAATTCTCGACAGATAGAGGTGTCGAGAGGTGTTGAGATAGCTGTCGAGGCTCGGGCAAAACAGCTCCTTTAAAGCTCGATAGATGTATTTGTCGAGGTATGTGTCGAACTTTAAAATCTTGCACTTCCCAGCTTGTTTCTTGGACAAACTTTGACGGCTTCAACACTTAACCTTGAACTGAAGTGTTAAACTCATCCTAAATCTACCCAATTACAAGTAAAGTGCGTTTTGTCTAAGGATAAGCCAATTACATAAAATAGTGACATATGTTCACAGACTTGAACCACATATGTCCTAACAAGCTGTCTCATGATAACTATGACAGTTGTCTCATGATAGCTGTCACAGCTTTTCTTGATAGCTAGAACAACTTTTTCAGAACAGATGTAATAGCTGACCCAGCAGCCTTAACATTATTGATTTTTCACATTTGGTTAAAACCAAAACCAACTGAAGTAACTATCTTTTTCTTGCCAAAATACCTTCATTTTCTATTGCTCTTTCCCTTGCAGCTCTTACCTAGAACAACAAGAATACCTTAAAATTGAACCTATCATTTTTGCCCAAATCTTAAGATGGATTTTCTGAAGATTCATTGCTATTTGGGATAGATTTTGGTTGAGATTCTTTGCTAAAATATCCCCTTAAACTCAGCTCTAAATTGAAACCTTCATCAACACCTCAAAGGAGGACACCAAGAGAGAAGAACAACTCTTTCACAAACCTCTCTATGCTCTCTCCTTAAGCTCTTAAAGAAGTTTTGAGATTTTAGTTTCCAAATTAGGAACAAAAATCTTTAGCCTTTAACTCATAAATGCCTTTATAAGCCCTCATCCATCCTCCCAGTAGAAAAGCCTAGTAATAAATCCCACTAATATTGCTAAACGCACTACAACACTATTACCCCTCTTATACTCATTCTCTCACTCTCCATATTCAGAAAATACACATATCTTACTGCTCCTATCTCCAAATACCTAAACACATCTCCATGCTCTTCTCTTACAAAATATTTTCTCTTGGAAAGCAATCTCTACAATTTTCCTAGCGGTTATAATCTCATATTTTTACTATCTTTAACCACCATATATTTCATACTTCCATATATCATACATATTACAAATACTACATCCCACAAAACATCTCTTTCTCCACTTCTCTTACATAATCTCATACACATTTACTACACCGTTACATATAACACACTCCACTCTCATACTCTCTCACTCTGAAGTTCTACTGTTTTGCTACTCATAAACATATATTAATACTCTTCTCTATCTCTCTTATAAAAACCATTCACATGGAAGGCATAAGCTTTTAATGCTAAAGCCCTTCTCCTAGAAAGCACTATGATCTTACATCAAAGCCCTTCTCATGGAAGGCACAAATCCATCTTACATAAAACCTTTCTCTTAAAAGGCACAAATAATCCATACAAAAGCCCTTCTCATGAAAGGCAACACTATTCATAGCTTTACAACAACTAAAAGAGCATTGTCAAAGGGAAAACTCATTTAAGTGCATGATAAGAGGGGCAAGCTTAACCAGCCCCTACACACAGCTGGGCATACTCTCTCTCCCTCCAATTGCACCCATTTTCCCCCCTCAATCTTGAGGCAATCATGGCAAACTGCCTCTCAATCACTGGGGTCACTCTGTTGGGAAATCATCAACTCACAAAAGCTGTACAGCTGGGCTACAAACCATACATAGATAATTGAGATTGCTTCCATATCTTTAAATATACATCATTTAGTACATGATTACTTCACATTTAAATACTTATTACTTTATTTCAACTACTATTACAACTATTAACCAAGGCTTAAACTCATTTAAATGTATGATAAAAGGAGCAAGCTTAACTAGCCTCTACCGCTGGCATTCTGTTGGAATCCTATCAGCCCACTGATGCTACACAGCTGGGCTACAAATCATACGAAGATAAGTGACTTTGCTTTCATATCTTTAAATTTACATCATTGAATACATGATTACTTTACCCCTAAATAAATACTACATTATTTCAATTGTTATTACAACCACTAATCAAAGCTATCATATCAAACACATATGATATATTTATTTGACCATTATCATGATTCTTAGACTTTGGCTTTGATGGTTTTTTAGGCTTAAAAGTACACTGGTAGCCGTTGGACCACGTGGCCCAATGTTGAGTTCAGGGATGTAACTCCAAAAAAAAAAAACCTGGGCCTAGCAAGGTCACCCCTCCAAAGGATCACATGTGACCGAGCAACCAAAAAAGGCCCCCGAACATTTGGCGACTCTGTTGGGGAGTTGCATGTATTGTCGTATCATGCTCCCAAAGTCTAGAATCTGATAGGCCACAAATGCGTTGACCCCTTGTGATAAATTAAGTTGATTAATTAGCCACGTTTTTAATTAATCAAATTAACATGCAAATTTACGTGGCAGCACAAACAAATCACCAATAATCTAAAGTATGCAGCGAAAATAAAATTAACACGGTGATTTGTTTACGAATGGAGAAAACCTAACGGCAAAAACCCCACCGGGTGATTTAAGGTCACCACTCCCGAAACTCCATTATTATTACAACAATCGGTTACAAGTAAAGGAATCCCAGTACCTTACCAACTTACAGTTGAACCCTTACCCCAATATCCAATTAGACTTGTTCTGTAGTAACAGTTTCTCCTTTTGATGCACAGCTCCCATTACGTGACTAATCAATTGCGCGGATCCCAGTACGCGACTTCAATTCACCAACTAGAGAGAGAGTTGTTAGTTTTATAGTTCTTCAATTCATCCACACGATGAAGATCAAGAAGATGCTTGGTTATAAAACCCTACGATACACATTACACAGCAACTTCTTCACAAGAGAGATGAACTAGGGCATGAACTTTGTCTTGGATCACAAATAGCTTGAACACGGATTTCTCAATGCTTGTGCAACTTGTGTACTTGTGTTCTCTTCGACGGCCCTTAAAATAATCCTTTTATATGTCTAGGGTTAGGAGAAAAGAAGTCTCAAAGACACATTTACGGAATGGAATCAAAACAGAACTTAGAATCTATTTTCCTTAAATCTCGACAGATAGAGGTGTCGAGGATCTGTCGAGAAGTTGTCGAGCCTCGGGGCTAAAACAGCTTCTTAAAACTTGATAGATACATGTGTCAAGACTGGGTGTCGAGACTAGGTGTCGAGCTTTAGTAACTTGCACTTTCCAGCTTGTTTCTTGGACAGACTTGATGACTTCTACACTTGATCTTGAAACACAGTTTCTTGAAGCGTTAAACACATCTTAAATCTACCCAATTACAAGTAAAGTGCGTTTTGTCAAAAGATAAGCCAATTACATAAAATAATGACATATGTTTAAAACCACTTGAACCACATATGTCATAACAGAATCACATTTCATAAAGGAGAACTTGACTCCCAATACTTAAAATCTCTTGATCAAGCAGCTCACGGCGCTGAGTTACATCAATATTATCTCATAATGCTATTCCACTTATCTCTCTATCATTCAAGCAGCTCCATGGCTATAACATTCTTATTATGAGCTTATTGACTACATAAGAGAAGCTCTTCCATCATCCCAGTCACAGAGGGTCTTAGAAGCAGAAAACCCTCTTACCGCTAGGTATATTTACCCTTATCAATCATCCTAGCCACAGAGGGCCTCAATAGTAGAAAATCCTCTTATCGCTGGGTATATTCACTGTTAATCATCATACTAGCCACAGAGGGCCTCAGCAGCAGAAAACTCTCTTATCGCTAGGTATATTCACTCTTATTGATCATACCAGCAACAGAGGGCCTCAGCAGCAGAAAACCCTCTTACCGCTGGGTATATTCACTCTTATTTATCATTTCAGCCACAGAGGGCCTTAGCAACAGAAAATCCGCTTATCACTGGGTATATTCACTCTTATTCATCATCCCAACCACAAAGAGCCTTAGCAACAGAAAACCCTTTTAGCAGCAGAAAACCCTCTTACCCGTTGGGGATATTCACTATTACACATCATTCTAACCACAGAGTGCCTTAGTAGGAGAAACCACTCTTCTCGCTGGAGATAGTCGTTATTATCAGTCATGCCCGTCACAGAGGGCCTCAGCAATGGATAACTCTCTTACTGCTGCAGATCTTCACTACTCTCAATCATTCTAGCCACAGAAGGCCCCAGCAACAGAAACCTCTGTTATTGCTGGGGGTTTCTATTATTATCCTAGCGACAGATGGACTCGGCAGTAGAAACTCCTCTTATTGCTAGGCATATTCATCTCTTCAGCAAGGGAGAGTCTCATATAGCTGGGTAGATCTATTATTATCTAGTAGCCCAATAAGAAAGGGTCTAATCGACAACAACCCTTTTTACCGTTGGGCATATTCCTCTTTCCAGCAGCAAAGGGCCTTAATAATAGATTACTCTTCTTTGGTTGCACTATTACCAAGTAGTTCAACATCAGAGGGCTTTATCAGCAAACCCTTATACAGCTGGGCAAATCTAATATTATCTAGCAGTCCAACAAGAAAAGGTCTAATCGACAACAACCCTTTTTATCGCTGGACATGTTCATCTCTCCAGCAGCAAAGGGTTTCAGCAACAAATTACCCTTCTTTGGTTGCATTATTACCCAGTAGTTTAACATCAAGGGGCTTTATCAGCAAACCCTCATATAGCTGGGCAGATCTATTATTATCCAGCAGTCGAACAAGAAAGGGTCTAATCGACATCAACCCTTTTTATTGTTGGACATGTTCATCTCTCCAGCAACAAAGGGCCTCAGCAACAGATAACCCTTCTTTGGCTACACTATTACCCAGCAGTTTAATATCAGGGGGCTTTATCAGCAAACCCTCATACAGCTGGGCAAATTTATTATTATCCAACAATCCAACAATAAAGGGCTTGATTAGCAGCAAGCCCTCACACTACTAAACATATTCATTGTTATCCATCACTTCTGCAGTAGCAGGCCTTATCAAGCAAAAGGCCCTTATTTTGCTGAACAATCTATTTTCTTCCCCAACAGTCCAATCAAAAAAGCCCTAGCAGAAAACACTTCTTCAGCCATATGAATAATTACATCTCAAATCCCTATTTGCCCACTCACCAAATACAAAATACTCAAATAACCCCTAAAAATACTTTCTACATATTACCCAAATACTTACCATGCCATTACCATATTGAGCCATAAAATTATACCATCTCTATAAAAAGCCCAAACTCATTTACCTTGTAGGCTAAACCCAATAAGCCTAACAAAACTCTCAACAAAGCCCATTGCTACACGGCACCTCTAAAGCCCGCTGCTACATGACACTCTTACCAAGTCTGTTATTACACGGCACCTCTAAAATCTGTTACTACATGGCACCTCTAAAATCCGTTACTACACGGCACCTCTAAAGCCCGTTGCTACACGACACTCTTACAAAGCCTGTTGCTACACGGCACTCTTACAAAGCCCGTTATTACAGGACGCCTTTACAAAGCCCTTTGCGACACTACACCTTTATAAAGTCCGTTGCTACACGGCACCTCTAAAGTCTGTTGCTACACGGCACTCTTACAAAGCCTGTTGCTACACGGCACCTCTAAAGCCCGTTGCTACACGGCACCTTTACAAAGCCCGTTGCTACATGACACCCTCACAAAGTCCGTTGCCACACGGCACCTCTAAAGCCTGTTGCTACATGGCACCTTACAAAACTCGTTGTTATACGGCACCTCTAAGCCTATTGCTACACGACAATCTTACTAAGCTCGTTGCTACACGACAATCTTACTAAGCTCGTTGCTACACGACAATATTTTTACAAAATCTCAAACTATTTTAACAAAGCCTAAATACTAATTTGGCAAACTATTTTACAAAGTCCAAATACTATTTTGGCACCCATTTACAAAGCCTAAATACTATTTTGGCACCCATTTTACAAAGCCCAAAAACTATTTTGACACCTATTTTACAAAGCCCAAAAACTATTTTGGCAACTATCCATAAAGCCCAAATACTATTTTGGCAATTATTTATAAAAGCCCAAATATTATATTGGCAACTATCTATGAAGCCTAAATATTATATTGGCAATTACTCATAAAGCCCAAATACTATTTTGGCAACTATTTCTAAAAGTCTAATATTATTTTGGCAATTATTTACAAAAGCCCAAATACTATTTTGACAACTATTTCTAAAAGCCCAATATTATTTTGGCAACTATTTACAAAAGCCCAAATACTATTTTGGCAATTATCTATGAAGCCTAAATATTTTTTTGGCAATTACTCATAAAGCTCAAATACTATTTTGGCAACTATTTCTAAAAGCCCAATATTATTTTGTCAACTATTCACAAAAACCCAAATACTATTTTGGCAGCTATTTCTAAAAGCCCAATACTATCATTGGCAATATTTTATCAAAAACCCAAATACTAGTTTGACAAAATTTTACAAATACTCAAAAGCTTGTACTATCCTTGGCAATATTTTATCAAAAACCCAAATACTATCATTGACAATATTTTATCAAAAGCTCAAATACTAGTTTGGCAAAATTTTACAAATACTCAAAAGCCCAAGTACTATCCTTGGCAATATTTTATCAAAAACCCAAATACTGTTTTGGAAAAATTTTACAAAGCCCAAATACTATCATCGGCAATACTCCATACAAAAGCCCTTCTCATGGAAGGCAACACTATTTATAAGTTCACAATAACTAAAAGAGCATTGTCAAGAGAAAATTTATTTAAGTGTATGATAAGAGGGGCAAGCTTAACCAGCCCTTACACATAGCTGGGCATATTCTCTCTTCTTCCAGTTGCACACATTTTTCCTCCTCAATCTTGAAGCTATCATGGAAAACTTCCTCTCTACCACTAGGGTCACTCTGCTGGGATAGCATCAACTCACAGAAGCTGTACAGCTGGGCCATACAAAGATAAGTGATTTTGCTTCCATATCTTTAAATATACATCATTGAGTACATAATTACTTCACATTTTAATACATATTACTTTATTCCAACTATTATTAAAATTATTAACCAAGGCTTAAACTCATTTAAATGCATGGTAAGAGGTGTAGGTTTAACTAGCCTCTACCGCTGGCATTCTACTAGAATCCTATCAGCTCACTGATACTACACTGTTGGGCTACAAATCATACGGAAAGAAGTGACTTTGCTTTCATATCTTTAAATTTACATCATTGAGTACATGATTACTTTACTTCTAAATAAATACTACTTTATTTCAACTAATATTACGACTACTAATCAAACCTATTATATCAAACACATATTACACATTTATTCAACCATTATCGTGATTCTTAGATTTTGGCTTTGATAGTTTTTTAGGCTTAAAAGTACACCAGTAGCCATTGGACCACGTGGCCCAATGTTGAGTTCTAGGACGCAGCTCCCTAAACGAATCTGGGTCTAGCAAGGTCACCCCTCCAAAGGACCACACGTGGTTGAGCAACCGAAAAAAGCTCCCGAACATTTGGCGACTCCACTGGGGAGTAAGGGAGTATTTGAGAGCTAGAGGCGTGCTTTTAGAGAGAGTATATGTAGCTTAGAGAGAGTATATGTTCGGGGGCCTTTTTTAGTTGCTCAGTCACGTGTGGTCCTTTGGAGGGGTGACCTTGCTAGGCCCGAGTTCTTTTTGGGGAGTTGCGTCTTGGAACTCAACATTGGACCACGTGGCCCAACGGCTACCGGTGTACTTTTAAGCCTAAAAAACTATCAAAACCAAAGTCTAAGAATCACGATAATGGTCGAATAAATATATAATATGCGTTTGATATGATAGCTTTGATTAGTGATTATTATAACAGTTGAAATAAAGTAGTATTTATTTAGGGGTAAAATAATCATGTATTCGATGATATAAATTTAAAGATATGGAAGCATAGTCACTTATCTTCGTATGGTTTATAGCCTAGCTGTGTAGCATCAGTGGGCTGATAGGATTCCAGCAGAATGTCAGCAGTAGAGGCTAGTTAAGCTTGCTCCTTTTATTATGCATTTAAATGAGTTTAAGTCTTAGTTAATAGTTGTAATAATAGTTGGAATAAAGTAATAAGTATTTTAACGTGAAGTAATCATGTACTAAATGATGTATATTTAAAGATATGGAAACAAAATTACTTATCTTTGTATGGTTTGTAGCCCAGCTGTATAGCTTCTGTGAGTTGATGATATCCCAGCAGAGTGACCCCAGCACTAGAAAGGAAGTTTGCCATGATAGCTTCAAGATTGAGGGGGAAAAATGTGTGCAACTGGAGGGAGAGAGAGTATGCCCAGCTGTGTATAGGGGCTGGTTAAGCTTGCCCCTCTTATCATGCACTTAAATGAGTTTTCCCCTTGACAATGCTCTTTTAGTTGTTGTGAAGTTATGAATAGTATTGCCTTCCATGAGAAGGGCTTTTGTATGGAGTATTTGTGCCTTTTAAGAGAAGGGTTTTATGTAAGATGGATTTGTATATTCCATGAGAAGGGTTTTGATATGAGATTTTGGTGCCTTCTAGGAGAAGAGCTTTAGCATTAGAAGCTTATGCCTTCCATGAGAATGGCTTTTATAAGAAAGATAGAAAAGAGTATTGATATGTGTTTATGAGCAGCAAAATAGTAGAACTCCAGAGTGAGAGAGTATAAGAGTGGAGTTTAGAAGAGTGTAATGTGTTATATGTAACGGTGTAGTAAATGTGTATGAGATTGTGTAAGAGAAATGGAGAAAGAGATGTTTATGGGATGTAGTATTTGTAATATGTATGATATATAGAAGTATGAAAGATATGGTGGTTAAAGATAGTAAAAATATGAGATTTTAACCTTTAGGAAAGTTGTAGAGATTGATTTCCAGGAGGAAATATTTTGTAAGAGAAGAGCATGGAGATGTGTTTAGGTATTTGGAAATAGGAACAGTAAGATAGATGCATTTTCTGAATATGGAGAGTGAGAGAATGAGTATAAGAGGGGTAATAGTGCTGTAGTGTGTCTAGCAATATTGTTGGGATTTATTGCTGGGCTTTTCTGCTGGGAGGATGGATGAGGGTTTATGAAGGCATTTATGAGCTAAGAGTTGAAGAGTTTTGTTCCTAATTTGGAAACTAAAATCTCAGAACTTCATTAAGAGCTTAGGGAGAGAGCATAGAGAGGTTTGTGAAAGAGTTGTTCTTCTCCCTTGGTGTCCTCCTTTGAGGTGTTGATGAAGGGTTTAATTTAGAGCTGAGTTTAATGGGGTATTTTAGCAAAGAATCTCAGCCAAAATCTGTACCAAATAGCAATGAATCTTTAGAAATTTCATCTTAAGATTTGGGCAAAAATGGTAGGTTCAGCTTTAAGGTATTCTTGCTGTTTTGGGTAAGAGATGTTGGGGAAAAAGCAACAGAAAAGGAAGGTATTTTGGCAAGAAAAAGATAGTTACTTCAGTTGGTTTTGGTTTTAACCAAATGTGGAAAATCAATAATGCTAAGGTTGCTGGGTTAGCTGTTACATCTGTTTTTTGAAAAACCTGTCCCAGCTATCAGGAAAAGTTGTGACAACTATCGTGAGACAGCTGTCATGAGATAGTTGTTGCTTTGGATAGAAGCAAATGAAGCAGCTGAGTGATTTCAGACTACTGGAGAGGACATTCAGCATTTATTTTAAGGATATGGCTAAAAAAGGTAAGATTTCTTTCAAGGGTATTTTGCTGTGTTGGGTATAGTAGCTGGTAGCTACGATTTCAGCATTAAATGGCTGATGATATCACTCCCAGTCAAGTGTCAAGCGCTAAATACACTGCTAGGGTTCTGCTGGAAAGGCCTCTTATTTTGGGTGTTTGTGTTTTTGGTGCAAGATTCCATTACAACACATTTTTAGTGAGGAAGATAAGGATTGGTTGAAAGTTAAGGAAGTTTTAGAGATCTAGTTAAGGTCTTAGTGTGTTGTGACATAATCTTGGTGAGCAAGAAGAGTATTTAAAGCTCTGCTTTGGCAGCCGGTATAGAAATATATGGTCTGATTGTGGCAGACAACAGCTGGGTATAAGAGATATCATGAATATTTTGTATATAGTTGGAGATCAAAGATAGCCAACCAGATTATGCCATGTGTTTGAGTTGGATTTTAGCTAAAAGGAATAATGAAATTTATGTAGAATAATATAATGAAGTTTCCAAATTTGTATAGGAACAGTTGGGGATTGAATGAACAGTTATTTTCCCAGCAGTTAGATGGCTGGGGATATTGAGTATTTGTCACATGATAAATATTAAGTTTTAGGAAAAGATCAATGAGGAATTTTATCATTTTAAGTTCTATGTGATACGAGATGCTTACCATATGTTACCCGCTACGTACAGACTCGTCAGAGTTTAGGGAGTTCGAGAAGACACGCCAAGCAATATGTCTTTTTTATCAACTTTAAGCTGTTGGAGCTTTACTGAACATATCTCTCGGCCCTCCAAACCACGACTCCCAAAGTTTCCCTAAAGAGACTCATGAGCTTGGATCATAAGCCGAAGATGAGATGATGTACCTCGGGTTTTATTGTCATTTTGTGTAAATATGGGCTCTTGTTGAAGACACCACTTGCCATGAGTGTAAGAGAGGTACTATGGGCTGTGAGTTTTGATTCATTGCTTAAGCTCGATCTATATGTTGATGTTGATGATGCCATGAGTTATGATCCCAATTGATGAAAAGGAAATGTGGACCATGAATCCGCATCTTGAAGTAAGGATCTCGCGGGCCATGCGAGCTCAATCCGTGTAATTGAATGAGATATGAGCTTATTTTGGGCTTTAAAGAGATTTATCTAAAAAATTAATAATATGTTGATGTGGCATAGGTTATCAATAAAGTAATGCCATGTGGGCCAAAAAAAGAGTCCTCAACAATAACTTTTCATATTTTTCATAAAGCTGGTATTAAAATTTTCTTAAAATTGTTAATTAACAAATACCTTAAAGACACCTATTAACCACACACAAATATTATTAGTGGATGGAGTTTCACTTTGAAGGTCTAGACTCCTTTTAAGAAGTCTATTTTAACAAATTTATGGGTCCTGGTTCTCTAATTGTGTACAAAATTTGATATATTAAATCCAGTTATGAACAATTTACTTTCATGTAGATTCTTCACTACTAATTATGAAAATTGTTTGTGGTTTCAATTATCTTAACTATATATGTGTGTGTATGAAAAGTGTTTTATCCATAGACCATTTGGTATTGTATTAATTAAACATGGACCATATATTGAAAATAGGGGCCAAGCACATTTTTACTATATTTACAAACGGGGGTCTTTAATTCTAGACGAAAAATACTCTTGCTTAAAAACTCGGCAAACTCAAACCATTATAAGGTGAAAATTAACAGAAGCTCATACAATAACGTCATGATTTGATGAAAAATAATGCTGCTTAAACAAATTGCTCCTATACAAAAACATACATTCACATAGAGTCTAGACGAGAGCAGAGTAAGCAAATTGACATTGACAATTGCATTGCCAAACCAGATTTGACATTTAGAACAAAACAAAGCAAAACAGCATTAATCTGGCAAATCCACGAAATTCAGACAATTCATAATTCATAGTAGTACTTCATCTAGACTTCCTGTTTCAACATGGGGAGAAAAAACATCCTTCAGAGCGTTCTTGGATTGCAGAGAAGCCTTGAGCAGTTTCAAACCCTAACATTAAACCAAATACAGGAGCAAAATATTTATTTTACTGCTATCTAGTAAAAGCAAAAGTAGCAATTTCATATTAAAGGATAATTATTGGTTTATATTTACTTTGTACATAATTTTAAACATTTATTTAGTCTATAATATAAATATTACAAAAACAGTGGAATGTAAATTTATAATTTTCTTATTAAAAAACCACTAACATAGAAAGACCCCTCAGCTAAAAATCTCAAGTCATTCATTACGCATGCACAGAAAGTGATGAAATTAAGGATAGAAATGCCTCATCCATGCCAAAATCGACCACTTTCCACTTATATATGCACGGTTACTGTTTATGTGCAAATGATTTTTTTATTCTTTCTATCTCTCTCTCTGTCATGTTGCTCTTTCATCTGTCTTCTTCTCATAACTAAGAAAGGAAAAGGTGGGTGGGGCCATGTGGGTAGTGGTTTGTTTGATATAATAAAAAATTAAAAAATATTATTATTTAAATAAAATAGATGAAAGAATAAATAAACCGATTTGGTGTTTTATAAAAATAGATGTGTAAAATAGAAAAAATATGTTTTTTCTTGCAAAATAGACAATAATTTTGTATGAACTGATGCGGTTGCTCTTAATGTTGCTCATATAAAGTGATAGTTATCCAACCAAAGGGTACAACCATTTTTAACATTGCTTAAGATCAGTACGAACTGTTTTTTGGAACTATGCGTGACCTTTCCTACACCTAGAATCTCCTGAATGTTGAGGATTGTTTGGCAATTGAAGAGGGCCTCCAAAACGACGAGGGGCGTAGACTTTGGGCTTCAACAGATGGAGAGTCTTTGTTCACGAATGGTGGAAGGAAAGTAGAGACAGGCAAGGTGAGAATGTTAAAGATGAAGTTGATGAATTCCTTGCCCGCTTCAGCATAAAGGACTTGCTGACTCGTTTTGTCTATAAATAGTTTCAGGCTTACCTTAGAGTCAGCCATTTTTGGTACATATATGTGAAAACTTTAAGGAACTTTCAATGGATTCTCTTCTTGGCTTGACTGTTAGTACCTTCTTATATACTAGTATTTACTCTGGGAAGACACCCATTAACCAAACACAAATATTATTAGTGGATGGAGTTTTACTTTGAAGGTCTAGACTCCTTTCAAGAAGTCTATTTTATCAAATCTACAGGTCTTGGTTCTCTAATTGTGTACAAAATTTGATAGTAAATCTAATTATGAACAATTTACTTTCATGTAGATTCTTCACTTCTAATTATGAAACTTGTTTGCGGTTTCAATTATCTTAACTAAAAATAATATATATATATATATATATATATATTGTTTTATCCATAAACCATTTGTTATTATAGTAATTAAACATGGACCTTATATTGAAAATAGGGGCCAAGCACATTGTTAATATATTTCCAAACGGGGGTCTTTAATTCTAGACGAAAAATACTCTTGCTTAAAAACTCGGCAAACTCAAACCATTATAATGTGCAAATTAACAGAAGTTAGAAGCTCATACAATATCGTCATGATTTGATGAAAAATAATGCTGCTTAAACAAATTACTCCCATACACACTACAACAAATTTGACTTTTTTCAAGGGTCAAAACCCTTGAAAAAGGTATTTAAAAACCTTGAGAAATGTTATTTTAAGAGTTCTATTGACCCTTGATAACCTTCGAAACTTATGCCATCGAAAAAGAAATTTTGAAGGTCTTCATGGCCCTCAAAATAAGTGCTCTAATCTTATTTTGAGGGTCAAAAGAGACCCTTAAATAACCTTTTACCAAGGTTTAAAAAATTCACATTTACCACCCTTGATAAATAAGGTTATTTAAGGGAGTCTCTTGACCCTCAAAATAAGATTTTATTCTATTTTTTAAAAAAACCACAACCATGCACAAAATATATATACACACACACAAAAAAATTTACAATTGTTGAGATGATATGCTATGATATTGATGTATAGCAAAAGTGATATCAATGGTCTCAAAAGTGACATGTCAATTATTGTTTAAGAGAAAAGATATCAACAACCACACTGTACAAAGACCAAATCTGTCCAAGAGTTAAAAGTTTTGATACATTTTATTCTTCATCATCATCTCCAAAGCAAAGAAGTTATCAGCTAGTGCAATTGAACATTTATGGGTGCCCTCAAGTTTCTGAAAAAGAGAGAATGATACAGATTATGAAATTGAAACATGTAAGGAACACCAGAAGAGACACATGAAGAATAACCTAAAAGCAGGAACAGACTTCAGTGGAACCAAAACTAGTGAGATACCAAATCATCCAATAAATAAGCTTACACCTATATAAACTAATTAAGGGCCACAACATAGATCTTAAAACAAGCATAGTAATCATGGCATCCTATACTAGAGACCCATTCCTACTCCAAACCACAGCTGTAGTAACATTACAGTTTTGAAAGGCATTCGGTTTGCAGAAAAAATACTATTGAGATAGATCATGCAACAATAGTACTTGTGTAAAATTGGCCAAATTTCAACATATATAATAACTTGCCAAGTTCTATGATTTTAACAGTCTTTATAGGGACCATTAATGACATGTGGTCTTCAATTTATCTAGGCAACTACAAAGTGTTCCAACCTTTGAGATGATGATTTAGCTTTATGCTGTAAAATAAAATAATTTCATGTTGAAAAAAAATTATTGCAATAAGTATTAATCACATGTGGAATTATCATAAATACCTTAAATTATGGGTTAAATGCCAACCTTTGAAGCATCTGCATGATGCCAACTGATGCTGCTATCTACAATTTTTGGTAGGCGGTCAGCTGTCTTCTCAAAAGATAACTTTGATTCCTTATTAATCTCAATGCATTTGACAGACCTGAAAAACAATAATAACAATGAGTTAGAAATTTTGAAAATAAAGAGTAAGACTCTAGGCCCCAGCGCATTTATAATTATCTTGGTTCTTGCCTGCATTTTCTAGTAGCTGCTAATGATAATCCAATTACACCAGCTCCTGCATACAAATCAGCAATAGATGCACCAAAAGGAACATACTTCTGTAATTCCGGAGCAAGATATCAAGAGCCTGAAAATAATTAGCATTGGAATGAATATTATTATTACTTGTGTCAACATAAGATAAAATTATGCATGTCTTGCTATCAAGTTCTAGTTTCCTAAAATAAAAAACTGAAAATAAACCTAAACAAAACATAAAAGTACAAAAACTTGGGAATCCCGCATCCCAAACAAAAAGGCAGGATCTAAATCCCAATAATCATGTTCTTTATGCCTTCAGCCCATAAATCCTATCTTTTCAAGGAATTGATGATCCACGTCCATTGCTGTCCAATAATTGATCTAAAAGAAAGAATATACATGAAAAATTAAATAAGAAGAGGGGTTTTCTTGATTAGAAAGTCCATCTACCCGTGTGTTTGCTTGGCCAAAACTGGTTGGAGCCAAGGCAATATCAATTCCTCCAACATGTCCCCAAAAGTCTCTCTCTCCTTAAAGATGTCTCCATCTATTCCCAAAAATTATCTGCATCATCAGTTAAACATTCTTAGTTCCACAAATTTCAATCGTTTGAAGAAAACCAAAAATTTGTAAACTATCCTAACATATTGCATAGCAGATAAATACATGAGAGAATATGGTAAGTCTTGTAGTTAAGAAAGCAGATCTTAAATTCAGATGACCTGCATTAGACGTCATAATTGTAAAGGAAATATTAACCATTGTAAGAGTGTACCCAGGAAGTGAACTATTCATTTCCCTATTTATTTCAATCATCTCCTCAACATATTATCCTTTCAGTAGGCTTTCAAAACCCAATATTCAGTGTCAAAAGATCAGCCAATGAAGAGTAGGAAGTCAAGTAATTTATAAAATATAAAAAGCATATGGTGCAAAAAGCAATACATAACTATAGAATGCAGGTTTTTCCCCCCTTATCTCAAATTTAAAGAACAATGAGAAACAGCAATAATGTGTAAGCATAGATAGCTTCACAAACATACAAATATCGATCGGCTTTACAAAAACACCTGGGGACAGAATGTGGATCTAGATGAAAGATACTGCTGCAAGAAAACTTTGCACAGATAACACAATACATAGCTACAAAACTAGCTTAGCTTGGCTTTTTGCAAATGGCTTACCTTGGCATAGTAGTCCTTCCAGACTCTGTGAGCAATCTGATGACCTCCCAAATCAAATGCTTTGAACTTAATTTTCCCAATACTCAACTCCTCTGATGTAGGGTATTGTGCCAGCTGTTGCTGTACTAATCTCTGAAAATCAATCAAAGAAGGCTCAACATCACCCCATGACACCCAAAAGCAAATTGCCCAAATGGACATATGACAATGCAAGGGTCATGATATTCCATAACAAATATCATCCCACTAATTTGAACCTTCATAATTCATAAAATTCACACACATTTTCAGCTAAACTCGGCCTTGCACAAAGAACATGATACTCCAAAACAATGCCAAGAGCCTTGAAGCCAAACCTCAACAATTGATAAACTAATAGTAACTCAGCAATTGATAAACTAATAGTTCTTGAATCCAAAGCGAAATAGAGAATCAATATTCATTCATCAACACAGTCAGAATACGAAAAGGAAGCGAATTCAAATTGATTTTCACAAGCCTCACTGATCCAAGCAAGTAGTGCAGTTATACTAAAATCTGATTCGATGAGAATCTGAATGAAAAAAAACAAGTTTACGAATAATCTGATTCTGCATCAAAATTGATCAATTCGATCAAACAGAGATCGAATTTGCATGGTTTAATTTCGATAAAGTGATTGATTCGGTGAAACGCAATAGATCAAATAAATAGCAACGAACATTAAAGCGCAACAATGAAAGAATCGAATCGAATCGAATCGAATCGAATTGAATAGAAAGAAAGGGAAATTGAACCTTCTTGCGGAGACCCAGAGGTAACAGGCTTTTGGCCATCGATTGGCTTGGTCTTGACGCGAGAAACCTTGAGCACCATTGCTGAGAGAATGGGAGAAAGAGTATCTTCCATTTCTCAGTTTTCTGAGAAATGTGAAACAAAAATCATGGGGAAATCGATGAAAAAGTGTGGGTAAACCAAAAAAACAAAAAAATCAAAGACGAAATTAGGGTTTATGACTTCCATGATCAATTCGTACCTAATCGGAGCTGAGAACACAAAGCCAAGAGAGACGAAGAGTCACAAATTGCCGAGATCAATTCCTACCTAATCGGAGCTGTGCGATTTCCATGATAGTCAAGCTTCCATGATCGTCGAGCTCTGAGATTTCCATGATCGTCAAGCTCTTTGGCTCTATGCTTTCTCAGTTTCTGTGAGAGAGTGAACAAATAATTTAACAAGGGCTGTGGCTTCTTTTTAAATTTTTTCGTGGGCTTTTTTCAAGGGCTGAAAATTTTGTCATATTTTATCAAGGGTTGTGGGTTAAAAAATGTTAAGTTCTGTACCCGCTCTTTTTTGTTCACATTTATTTCAAAGGTGTTTTAACTTATTTTGAGGAACCTAATAACCTCTGAAATAAAGTTTAGTAATATTTACAAGCTCACTTAAGTTTGTAACGACAGGTTTTAGTAAACCCTTGATAAAAAGGGGTCGAAATAACTAAAGTTTGTTGTAGTGACAAAAACATACATTCACACAGCGTCTAGACGAGAGAAGAGTAAGCAAATTGACAATTGCATTGCCAAACCAGATTTGACATTTAGAACAAAATAAAGCAAAACAGCATTAATCTGGCAAATCGACAAAATTCAGATAATTCATAACTCATAGTAGTACTTCATCTAGACTTCCTGTTTCAACATGGGGAGAAAAACATCCGTCAAAGCGTTCTTCGATCGCAGAGAAATCCTGAGCAGTTTCAAACCCTAACAATAAACCAAATACCAGGAGCAAAATAGTTATTTTACTGCTATCTAGTAATAGCAAAAGTAGCAACTTCATATTAAAGGATAATTATTGATTTATATTTATTTTGTATATAATTTTAAACATTTATTTAGTCTATAATATAAATATTACAAAAACAGTGGAATGTAAATTTATAGTTTTCTTATTAAAAAACCACTAACATAGAATAGAAAGACCCCTCAGCTAAAAAATCTCAAGTCATGCATTATGCATACACAGAAAGTGAAGAAATTAAGGACTGAAACACCTCATCCATGCCAAAATCGACCACTTTCTCCTCAAGATCCCCGTCTTCCTTGAGATGAAATTTGTTAAGCAGAGTGATTACAGGGATTGTGGACAGGGGTTTCACCTCCAGATCATTCATCACCAGGTATGGACCATCTTTCACTCCATTGAGTGGGCAATATTTCAGATCGGATCTCATGTACGACTGACACGATGGACATTTTCTGAGATATCGGAAAAGTAATATTTACATTCACACAAATAGAATTTCCTATCATTTGATGACAGAATATTTGAAAATTGGAGAAGCTCCAGAGGATAGTTCTTCTCGTTGCGGTCAAGGTAAGCAGGACTTAAATTTATAATGCTGTCTTGAACGTTTCCCAAGCTGCGCGCCAACCATTATTTCTTGTTTGAGAAGAGGAATGAGAGTTCCAACTGGTTGGAAGAGAATGTTAAAGAGGAAGTCAATGAATTCCTTGCCTGTTTCGACGAAGAGAACTTGGTGACTCCTTTTGTCCACACTACAACAAAGTTGAATTTTTTCGAGGGTCAAGACCCTTGAAGAAAGTATTAAAAGCCCTCAAAAGATATTGTTTTGAGGGTTTAACCGATCCTTGATAACCTTTGAAACAAATTCCCTCGAAACAGAAGTTTCTACGGCCTTCGTGCCCCTTGAAACAGAAATTTCAACAGCCTACATGACCCTTGAAACAAATGTTTTATCTTTATCAAGGATTGGCAACCTTTGAAAAATTTAAAAGGGAGAATAGAACAATAACCTTATTTTGATTGTCACCCAACCCTCAAAATAAGGTTTTTCTCTTTTAAAAAAATTAAATAAATGAAAACCTATAGCCATACTCATAGACTTTAAAGAACCACATATTAAAAAATCTATATTATACCAAAACACAAATATCAAAACAAAATTCAATTAGCTTTCAAAGTTACTAAATTCTTCATTCTTGAAGTTTATGTAGACACTTTCATATTAACATAAAGGAACTTAGTATTTTAACTAGAGAAAGGAGAAAGAAAAGGAAGAAGAAGAAGAAGAAGAAGAGAAATGAATAAGTACAAGAACCATGCATGATCAAAATCCTAATTGTAATATTATTCTATTTCAATGCCAAAGAACCTAATGTACTAATGTTTAAAGGGTCTCAAATAAAGGATTCTGCCTTCTCGTGGTACTTCTCAAAGATTGATGCATAGCCACCAACTTTCCCTTGCATTAAGAAGTGCAAGGAAATAGACAAACCAATTAATCATGCACTTGTTAAATGGTTGAGGTGTTTGATTGAAAAATTGTCATACAATGAAGTCCATATGAAGAAATGAATCTTGATCTCCTATGAAGAAATTACAAGTCATTTTCTCAAGGAAAAAACACATATTGAGATGAAAGAAAATCCAAATTAACAGACATTATGCAACAATAAACAAACCATAAAACCCAGGATAATTAAACTGCAAGAGAATTGTAGGAAGTTCCTTGAGGAATACCTCCAGCAATTGAAACATGGACTTCATATCAACAAGACTCTATATGGTCTCATGATAAACACTGCCAAGATAATTCAGTGGAAGAGATAATTGGAAGAGAAGTCCATTCACCATGACCTGCACCATGACATTAATCCATAATTTGTGTAACCATCAGCCAACCCTTTCTGAAAATATAAATTTCATTACAAGCATATAAGAACATATTTTTACCAAATCACTAACTGTCATCTTACCATTCATAATTCCATTTGAACATAACACCATAGCTATTGAAAGAGCCGTGCTAAATATTACATTTTGGCCGAAGTTCAAATAAGCATTTAGAAAACTTTGTTCTAAACCATCAAAAACACAAGTTCCCACTTTGGAAACCCAAACCCAGCCCACCCAGTTAGCTGGCATTGTGCACACAAAAGACAACCTACAAGTTGGATAATTGCCCATCAGATTGAAGGTTGCCCAAATTATTACGGCCATGCTAAAGCAATAGAGTATATATATATATATATATATATATATTCACTCAAAGTAAATTGCTTAATCAAGGCAACAAGCAACATACCTTCTGCGCATAGACATTAATCAAGGCATTGTACATTATGGAAGGCGGCTTCAACCTCGCAGACTTCATAACATCCAAGCACTCAATCGCGTCATCAAACCTCCCTGACTTTCCATAAATATCAAACAATGTCATAACACCAACTGTACCCTCCCCAAGCCCATTTTTTGCCTCCATCCAAGTCAGAAAAATCTATATGTTTTGTTCTAGTAGCTCAACTATTGTATTGACAATGTTACCAACGCACCACATTGTAAGCATTCATAACACCAAACACAACTGTAAAAGATATAAAATACTCAAAACTAATTTTGATTTTTTTTAATCTCATTTCAAGCACTAAAGGGAGATCTTAGAGGGCTATAGCAAGAAAAACTTCAAAAAAAAGAAGAAGAAAAAGACATACCTGATCAGTTGGGATACTCACTCTTTAGTGCATAAGCATAACAATCAAACTCAGTTATAAATCGTTAGAGAGAAAAAGCATTTTTGCAAAACTAGTCCTAATTAACCAACCATACTGCAACAATAGTTAAAAAAAAAAATAGTAAAATGGATGGTTGTAATTATGTAGAATCGATTCAAGCATCAGAAGCTTAAACCAGTAGAGTTAGCCACCAAAAAAAAAAAAAAAAAAACCACAATCGCAATTGCAGCGGTATAAGTACTTATAGGTAGTGCATCAAAAACCGCAAGAAATTTGTGAAATGTTAAATTGTATAAACAAACACAACAAAATCTCCTAGATTTAAACAAAGTTTGGATGATCTAGTTAAACAATTATTTGAATTTCATTATTAATTAAAAAAAGGGGGAAAGTGTAATTTACATCAATTTATTATTGATTAGATCAATTACGTAATTAACTATAATCAACGTTTCTTGGACTCCTCAAAATCAACCAGAAATGCATGGCAAATTGACTTATAGCAGGAGATACCAGAGCCAAAAACTCCTGTTTAATGCAAATTTTAATAAATTTAGATATCCTCTGCCTCGAGACAGTCAAATTCTACCATTGGATTGATGTGACAGTGATCCTTTCTGCAAATTCAAAGCTCCTTATAATACAAGTTCAGACAACAAACTTTTAATAGATTAAAATTAAATTAACAATAGGTAGAAAATCCTAAGAGTGAATGATGTATGAACCTGTGGAGTAGCTTTGGCACTCTTCCACAAGATTGCTGCGCATGCTTCTGGACTGAACCATGACAAGAATAGAGCCAAAACAAACGAAATAGATGAGAACGTAGGGATTTAACATATTAAAACAAGTTGTAGAAGCTGGGTTAGGAAGGACTCGTATCCATAATGAGAAAGAAAAAGAGAAATTGCATCACATAATCCAAAGCATGGGTGTGTGGCCACATAAAACTAAAGATGAAACTATTTTGTTTATAAGGAAGGACCATTAAACAACAGAAACATTATTTCATTTAGCAAAAACAGCTCTTTGCCCATCTCAAATTGAGAATCAAAATGGAGAACTATGCTAGCAACTTCTAATGCTTATAAGAAGACTCAGCTCATTTTACAAGTGACCATATTATCAATAGCAAACGGATATATTCAGCAGCCTCACAAACAATTATTACAGATGACACTTTCTGAATCTAAGTACATTTTTGTACGGCATTAATCCATAGTAATTACTTTTAATTTTAAGGTAAAGGTATGCATCATGAGAACTTGGAAGTCATCATTTAAATGTCAAATTGCCCATATCTGCAATCGTAATTTTAACTCAGATGGAAGGTCTTATTCTCATTACCCACATACTTAAATGGTGAATTTTCCAGCACTACAGGAAGTTTTACAAGTTTATAATGCATCAATATGATGCATTGACACCATGCCATAACTACACCGAGTTAATACTTTCAAGTCAGACATAAACATCTTATCAAAAAGAAAAAAGAATGCAGGCTTTGTATTCATTGGAACAGAACAATATCAAATATAAGGGAAAAATAGATTAACAATTCCAAGCTGCATAACTTGAAAATGAATTTGTAAAATTCATAAGTTTTATAAACAAAATGAGTGTAAAAATCTCTGCAATGTAAAGAAGCTGAACAGAGCATTGAATTGCAGTGACCCAAACCAAACAAAAATTAAATTGATACTATTGATAAACCAATGCTCGTTTCCACAGGAAACCTAAAATTAACAAACACAGCAACACAAAAAAACCTCATAGATCCAACCCATACTTAAATTGATATTATTGAAATACCACACCATTAACACTTACCAACTCCTTTTTGAGCATTTCTTTGTTTTAATATGTTCAAAACTCATACATCCAATCCATACTTCAGATTCCAAAGGACAGGTATGTAATTCCATTTCCAAAGTATCCAAACCCTAGCCCCAAATTATATTATTGGCGAGGAAGAGAAATAACAATGGAGAGAATGAGAGAGCGAGAGAAAACAAGAAAGAATACCGAAATTCCTTTGCAAAGTTCTACTAGGTAATTTCCAAATTTAATTTTTTTTCTCGGGAAACAAACAGAGAGAGAGAGAGACCTGTAATCGAATAAAGGGGCGGAGGAGATGGCTCTGACTATCAACGGCTGGTCGTTGTCGGAGATAGGAACGCCGACCACCACTCCTCCACCGATCGTCGGAGATGAGATGAGCTCCGAGAGAGAGAGAGAGAGAGAATTTTCTAAGAGATGGCTCTGACAAAATGAAAATGTGTTTTCAAAGAGAGAGAGCAGAGACTTTATTCGAAAATGGTTTTCTGAATTCTGAGTTTGAGAGAGAGAGTTTATTCCGAGGGTTAAAACATTTGAATATCTTTTATCAAGGGTTGTGTTAAAATTCTGTTGAAGAGCGTAAAAATTTGGAGGCAACAATTAAGTAGGATTTTAGTATTTTAGTTTATTTCAAGGGTTTTAATGACCATTGTAACAAGGTTAGTCATATTTTAATTAACATGCCCGTTTTTAGCGTTTGTTTCAACTATTTTCACTGAACCCTTGGAAAAAGTGGGTTGAAACAAGCCATGTTTTTTGTAGTGCCATGAAGAGCTTCAAGCTCACTTTGGAAGGGGCCATAGCTGTTTGCGTTTTTACTTTTTACTGATTATGAAAATTTGATGTGGCTGTGTTGATAAGGGCAATGACACATCACACGTGGGGAAGAGGAATGGTCAAAATAATGGAAAATCGGGTAAAAGTTCATTGAGATGAATGTGTAGGAAGGCCGCAACTAGGGGTGTCCATGTCTTATTCCCTGTTATTTTTACCTGAATGTAAGACTCCTTATATTTATTTGATTTTTAAATTTTACATGTCTTATATTTAAATCAAAATGTTAGAAAATTGGAAAATTCAATAAGAGATGATTTTATTGCAATAGATATAAGCTTTTCATATGAACTATTGCTTTATTTTCCTTTTGACAAAGAGAAAAAGAAAATTCCCCGCTAGATCCTCAACTAGAGATTAAAGAAAGGGTACGATGCTTATTACTTTTTCTTTACAAAAGTAAAAGAAATGAAGCCTTCAGAATATGAAAATCTTTTTCGTACATAATTGCATTAGCAAACGAATCCTAGGAGAAGTTTTAAAGGAAAAAAGGAAAAGAAAAGAAAAAGAAAAGCTAAGAGATAATTACAATTAGAACTTTTCATCAGTCCTCAATTCTTGGCTGTATGGAGAGAGAGAGCGAGAGAGAGAGAGAAAGAGAGAGAGAGATTTAAGTTTGAAATGAAACAGGGGGAGGACCGGACGGGAGATATTTCACACCAATGAAAGCATGACATGAGTTCAAAAAAAAAAAAAAAAACTACGTATTACATTTTGTTGGTTGGGTCGATTTCGATGTATCAAAATCCCTGAACCCACCAACTGACTCAAACCCAAAAAAACCTGAAAACTTCACCCGATTCTGCTCAATTGATTAGGCCAAAATCGTTGATGGCCTTTCAGTTTGGGTCGAGTCATCCATGTGGGTTTTTGGATAACCCTAGCGGTAACGTGTGCTTTAGTTTGTTAACATGGCCTAGGCTTTTCCATCAAATGTGTTTAACAAAAGGTCCCAGGCGGGGCCAGATGGTATACCCCGGTTATGCTTCCAACAAATTTGGCCATGTACTGGGTCTAAAGATAAAACTTGAATTTGTGGAGACCTTTAGGAAGTCGTATAAGATGCTAAAGTTGTGTATTTTTTTTTTCTTTTGAGAACTAGTATCTGTTATAGTTTTTTTATTATTCAATCGTTAATTGCACACTAGTATTTAATGGTATATAATGTTTGTATAGATAATAAAATGTCAACAAAGTATTTTAAGATATTTGACTAAAGCCAGCTAATGTAATTCCACCACCGTGCCATACCATACCAACATGAAGAAGACAGATTTAGGATTATACTCATGTTATCACTAAATAAATTTAGTTGACTCCTATTTAATAAACAGGAGGAAGTCGAGTGAATATCATGAATTCCTTGTCAGCTTCAGCGTAAAGCATTTGCTGACTCCTACAGTCTATAAATAGTTTAAGGCTTGCCTTTGAAGTGGGCCAAGTGGCAGCCATATTTTGTGATCGTCTGGAAATCATATATTTTAGCGGGACAATTGGAATGGATTCTCTATCTCTAGTGTCTTCTTTGACTTGGTTTGTCACATTTTTATATGGAATTCAATCAGGGCAGTGCCTTAATTCTTTAGCTACCCTTTTCATTGGCATTCGTGATTCATGAACCTAGGAGAATTGGAACGGTAAAATTAATCATTTACTGTTTACGCCAAGTTAATTTTAGTAAGCAAGAAATATAGAAATCATTCATTCTTCAACCTCTAGAATTGTCTCTGCTCCTCAATCATCTTCGACCTCTGTGTTTTTCTATCTTCTTTTAATCTTTATCCTCTCGTCTCTTGAATGTCTTTGTATCATATATATATATATATATATATGGCAAAAATGTTTGCAGCACCTGACATATAAGTGCAAACCATACATCTTTGATTCTCATTCCCGACTGGAGAATCCTCTTCTGTGACGTACGAGTTGTTGTTTGCTAATTCAAACATGGACATATCTGTTTAAAAATGAGTTGGATATAGTGCTGATACATATATGTTAACATAAAATTGCATCACATTTATGACGATACATAATGCTTCTTAACCAAGATTCCAATACAACGTACACACACAGATAGAGAGAGAGCATATTGCCCTTTACATTGCCATGCACACCCGATTTGACAAGCATTTAAAACATACATGCAACGGAAAAAAAGAGAAAAACAGAAAGAAATAAGAAAGATTAAAAAAAAACATTTTGGCATGGCATACAACTCTTGCACCTAGATCTTTTACTGGACTTCTGTTTCAACTTTCAACGTTGGGAGGAAGACATCAGTTAAAACACTCTGACTGCAGAGAAGCCTTGAGTAATTTCACTCCCTAGCAACAAACCAAGGAAATTAATGAGCAAAAATTATAAAGTACTCTTAAATTTGTGAAATACCAAATCTTTACTTGAAATTGACATATTTCAAAGGTATGAAGAAGATCTTTATTTCAAATTGACACTTTCACAATATGACATTTCTATGTTACTTCTTTTCCCCCTTTTTTAAAAGATGAACAAGTGACCTTAAGGGAAATAGAGGGGATGCAATATTCTATTTCTCAATATAAAATTAGAATTAAATGAAAGTATTTGAAATTTGAAGGGCAATTATTAGTTTACATGAATGGTACAATGTAAAATATACATTGTAGACCAAAAATGTGGTAAATGTTACCACTTTCTCTCAAAGTGGCAAATGTTTTGCCTGCAATGTACACTTTACATGGTACTATTCATATAAATTAATAATTTTCTTTGAAAATATTGACTACATAGTTGTAGTAATCTACCATACAAGGGGAAGATGAAATGAGAATTGAGTCAATTGACATGCAACAAATGTAAGTGCCATTTGAAAGAATTAACTTTTGATAATGAGAAAGTCTAGAATTATAATAAAATCTCACAACATTGAAATATGGCCTTGGGATTGGGACAATCAACAATCAATTCCAATTCCAATTCTAAATTTCCTTATATCATGGTTTTAGGAATTAAGACTCAAATAGATTCAACTAATACCTCGATTTGAGCATTTTATTTTGCCACAATTTTTTTTCACCTTAACGAGCGAACCGAAAAAAAAAAGCGAAACAGAGTAGTAACAGACTCATGCACACGCAGAAAGCAAAGAATAACTGACATACCTCATCCATGCCAAGTTCTACAACTTTCTCCTCAAGAGCCCCTATTTCCTTGACATCGAATTTGTTAAGCAGAGTGATACTAGAAATGGTGGACATGGGTTTTACCTCTAGATTATCCATCACCATGTATGTAACCACTCCTTTCACGTACCCTCCCTCACTGGACGAAGATCCCGTACTCACTGCGCTTGGTGGGTCTACGAAACGAATCTCGCGGGTCATAATATTCTGGCACGAAGGACAGATTGCGTTCTCATAATTAGCCACATAATCGTAACAGTTGCTGCCATAGTGTCTTTCACATCTATAAAATTTCATGGATGTAGATGATGATTCAACGTTTGGCAATAGGAGAGGGACTCCAGTGCCACCACCAGAGAAGTTTAACTTTGGGCTTGAGGAGAGTCTCTTTGTTCAATTTTGGTTGAAGGTAAGTAGTACTTAAACTTTCAATGCTCTCGTAAATGCTCCCCAAGCTGCCCACCATTCCTTGCTTTTTGAGAAGCGGAATGAAAGTTCCAACCGGCAGGGCTAGAATGTGAAAGAGGAAGTCGATGAAATCCTTGCCCGCTTCAGTAAAAGAACTCTATGGCTTTCTGTGTCTATAAGAAGTTTTAACCTCACATTGGTTTCTTCCATGGACTCTGTCTAACCTTATTTTTCACGAAGATTTTGGACAAACGATATGGCATCACTATGATGCAATGGACAACTTATATATGTACATGTTGCTTGGCGGACCATACTCAGAAGTAGAACTTAAGAAATCCTGAATAGTCCTATTGGTGAACCACAGTTAAATGTCGGCCACGAAATGAGGACTCACGAAAAGGTTTTTTTTTTTGGTTAAAAGGGGAATGCATTAATATTAACTAGCTAAAGCTGGCAAGGTTGTGGCTGAAAGCCTTAAAGAATAAAAAGTACAAACCAGCAGCATCTGAATCCAAAATAATACATAATTCAGCAGAGTGAGGATTATCTAAAACAACAAAATCAGCTGATGAGGAGCAGCCACCCTTGGCGAGCTTGTCTGCACATCTGTTCGCTTCATTGTAATTATCTCTTTAACTTTTCTTTTTCTCTTTTTACCTTTAAAACTTGGTTCGTTTGCTAAAGCAATTATGAATGACATAAATTTCATATTCTGATACCTCAGTTCTTTCTTTTAATCAGCACGTACCAATTTGAAACATTTCTTTAGTAATTACTCAATTCTAGTGGGGAAGCCTTTTTTTTTTTTTTTTTTCTTCTCTCTTTGTCAAAAGGAAAATAAAGCAATGATTCATGTGAAGCCTATATTTGTTGTTATACTACTACTACTATTTAAGAGGTTTCTTTTATTTAAATTATTCATTTTTTAGCTCAAAAATGCCCTTACACCTTTATGTTTAAATAGAGACAAAACTAAGAGACAATTTGATAAAAATACAATTCTAACTCTCACTAAAACATTGCTTAAAAAATAAGACCACTCTCCTGTTAATTTTCAAATTGCTTTATCCACTTATAAATTAAGTTTTCAAAATAAAAATTATATATATAATAAAAACATAGTTTTTTTCCTAAAAAAAAAAAAAAAAGCATTATCAGATGCGCATATGAAGAGTTTAGTATATATACACACAAACGTGTCTCATAGTCTCACTCTCACATGTAGTTAAAAATGAAAGGGAATTAAAGGAACTAATTTGCATAGTAAAGTAACTCCTTTCACACCACATATATATATATATATATATATATATATATAATGTTCAATTCTTACATCTTTGATTCCCGTTACCGACAGGTTAGTCCCCTTCGGTGACATAAGTTGTTTGTAAACTAAAATTAAAACATGGACATTTAAAAATGGGTTGGATATACATATCAAAAAAAAAAAAAAGGGTTGGATATAGATTTATTAAAGCGGTTTGTTTGCTTCAAAAACAATAATTATACTACTACTATATAACAAATATAATCCCTCTGCCTAAAAGGCATGAAAGTTGAAATTTTGGAAAAGATGTATGGTTCCAAGGGCAAGTGCAACTCTACAAACTTAGCTAAAATATATGGTTCATATACGTGTATTGAAATACAAGGTTCGTGTAAAAGATGTGTGATGTCCCAGTCAGACCCAAAAAAAAAAAGGTCAGATTTTTTTAGTTCCCATGTGCCCCACCTAACTCCCTTCCCCACCACTCGTTTTCACCCATCTCTCTTCTCTCTTTTGGCCGGCCATCTCTTTTCTTTCTTTCTTTTTCTTTCTTTTCTCTTTACTTAAACACACACACTCACTTCCATACTCACCCACCGGACTCCACTCCAAACCACACCATCTCACCATCATTTTTTCCGGCAAGATCACCGAAAAAATCCTTAGGAACCCCTAAGCATCTTCATCCTTTTATTTGAGGTAAAAATTTCTAATCTTTTTGGTGGGTTTTATACTTTTGCTTGAGGTTATTTTTATCTAAGCTTTAATAATGATACCCATGTGATTTATGAGCATTGGAAGTGATATTTATGTATTTTTTTGTATGGGTTTTGTATTGGTGAAATTATTTAATGAGTGGGTATATAATTTGTGCTAATAATGCTTATCTTGTCTTGTTATGTGAGAAATTGATAGAAATCTTTTGACAAGAATGAAGTTGAAAACCTTACAAACTTTGTGGAAGTTAGATTATTTAAGGTTTTTTTGAAACTACCTGGTTATAAACTATGTATTTGAAAGGAAATATAACTTGTGAGCGTTATGTTGTTTTAGCCTAATGCCTTGTGTGATTTCCTGGCGATCGCCCAATTTGGTTTCTGTAGTCTTTGTGATAACGAAATCAAATCCAGGTTAGTGCCCTTTCACTTTGGATGGCGTATTCTTCCCTGCTGCTTATGGGGGGAAGAGGTTCCTTGATTGCGTGTGGGTGAGGCTGCTGCCCATGGGGCCAAGAGACCATATACAAGAGAGGTCTTATTTGACGCACTTTCTCTGCTGCCTATGAGGGGAGAGAAAAACCTTGAAGGTATGGGTGAGGCTGCTATCCATGGGGCCAAAAGTTTGCATACCAGAGAGGACAATACCATGCCAGTTGTGAATAAGTGGATCCCCTGACTGGTCTATGTGGTAGTGTGGTATATTTGTAATAAATTACCGTTTGTTGTATATTATGGTTTCGAAAATTATATTGTTAGTGCTTACAGATTATAGTATATAATTTCATGGTATTTACTTTAAGAAACTTTGTGTTTCATTATTTAATCATTCTTGTCATATTATTATTATTGAAGATGAAACTTGCAATTCCCCTACCCCCATTAATTATGCTACTTATTGGGTTCTGTCTCATTCTATTATTTTATAAATTTTTCAGAGTAGGCAACAATCTTTTGGGAAAGCATTTTTTTTGGTGGCTAACAGTAGTTAGACTAACTATTGATGGAGGCTGAATTTTTGAAATGGAGATATAAGATGATATAAATCTTAGAATAGGCTTAACTCATTCTTTTGTATATTATAGTGGTTGTGACGTTATTCCCACTGACGGGACAAGCTGATGATGTGTAATTATTTATTTAGACCTCTATTCTTTTGTGGCCAATGATCCTTGTAATTATTGCTTAGAGCTCTGACTTACTTTGAGAGAATATTCAATGGAATTATTATGATAATTCTTGATGTTGGTATTTGATATGATTTATGTGAATTGAATTGTCAAAAAGGAAAAATCTACAGGTACTTTGAGACGTCTTTCTCATGCTTTGGACCCTTTTGGGTTTGGAGCGTGACAAGATGTATGCAATATCTGGTCATATGAAAGCTGATAGACACGATAGCAGACTTCTTGGTAAAGACCACAAGTAAACTTCTTTATCATTCCAAATTTTCTCCATAATAACAAATTGTTTGTTTCAATAAATAGTATTTTTGCTCTTTTCCACTTTGTTATCAGTACTATGCCCACTACAAGCACACAGAGATAGACATATCTAACCCTCAACTCCCCAACAGCACACATAAATAGATACCAAAATCTGTCAAACTCAGAGGGGCACCTTGCATAGAGAGGATATGTACACAAACACTATATTGGAAGTGCATTTACAATACCCATTAAGCTTTTTATCACTAAAGAATGTTATAAATTAAATTTTGATCAAAAGCCCATAAACACAATCTTGATTCTTGAATGAGAAACATAATAAAGAAAACTCCTTTATCAATTAATTCCCAACCCACCAAAAAAAAAAAAAAAAAAAAAAAAAAAAACAAGGGTCTGATTCTAATGATATCTATGTGTCTACAACAAAAGCAGTAATTATAATCAAAACCCAAAATGGGTAGGTCTCAAAAGCAGCCAAAAACCCAAATAAATCCACAACCCAGAAACAAAAACAACTGCAACAACAAATTTGTTAGTCAAAATATATAAGTTCTAGCATTTAGGTTTCTAACAATGTGTAACCCACCATGCAAAAAGCCCAAATCTATAGCATAAATTCAGCAAAAGAGGAATGGAGAATTGTTACTTGGCAAGTGAGATGAAGAACGAAGACCAGAAACAAAGCAGAAGAGAGCCTGTGGAGACTGAGAGAATAGGGTAGCATATATACATGGAGGAGTATAGACTGACTGAGAAAATAGAGGAAGAGATATACATGGGGAAGGGATAAAGCTAGTATTTCGGTAAAACCAATTATCGTTTTGGTGCTATTTTGATTTTTTGAAGAAAAAAATAGCAGTAACCCAATCTGTGTTTATGAAAAAGCAGAGTTTTGCAATGTTTTGTAAACGCAAAAAATCTGGGTTTTGTAAACGCAAACGTGCTGATTTTTGTGGAGCCAAACGATTTATAAAATCATGTTTTGTCTAAAACACGTGTTAAGGCTTTGTAAACAGCCTATCCAAACGAGCTCTTAAGCTTCTCTCATTTTCAAGCTCTAAGCGCACGTTTGGATTTGGCTAAAAAGGAAAGTGTCTGTGTGTCTGAGTTTTTGTGTGGGTCCTGTGCACTGCTCACGGGATAAGTAAGCACTTTTTTTAGCAAAAATAACTTTAAAATTGGTTTTCACGGTACTATTCACACATTTAAAAATTACTCCCTCCATTCCAGTTTGTTTGTCCTCTATTCTATTTTGGGATGTCCCAAAATGTTGTCCTGTTTCTAAAAATAAAATTAATTAATTTACTAATATTCCTATAATACTCCTACTTTATTTTTAAAACTATTTGAAAAAAAAAAAACTAACAAATATTTAAAAAATCAATCTAATTAGTGCACTTTTTTAGTTGCTTCATTAAGAATAAATATTTTTATAAAAAAGCTGATAAATTTATTTAAGGATAGTTTTGTAAATTTATACATTTTTAAAAAGCAGACAAAATAATAAATGATATTCTCTTAAAAAACTTGACTTTTCAAACAAGACAAATAAAGTGGTACGGAGAAAGTATTTTATTACAGTGTTTTCAGTTTTTAACAATAAGTGGTATTCAAACAGATCCTAAGTATTATTGATGACTCAAACTTAAGTGACTAGCCTCAAATCCTACATTTTTTTTGCCATCGGGAAAAAAAATCCATTCTTTACATTGCTCATATAAAGTGATAGTTAACAAACCAAAGGGTAAAGCCATTCTTAACATTGCTCAAGATCACTGTACAAGTACGGAATGTTTTTTGGACCTACATAATATAACTCCAAGGACGTACGTAGTCTTCGTTGATATTTCGCACAAAGGACACAATGATGTATTGTCATCAGTGAACTATGCGTGACCTTTACTACACCTAGAGAATCTCTTGGATGTTGAGGATTTAACGCTTGGCAATTGAAGAGGCCCTCCAATACGACGAGGGGCGTAAACTTTGGGCTTCAACAGAGAGTCTTTGTTCACGAATGGTTGAAGGTAAGTAGGACTTAAATTTTGAAAGCTTTCGTAAATGTTTCCCAAGGTCTCCACCATTTCCTGATCATTGAGAAGTGGAATGAAAGTTGAGACAGGCAAGGCAAAAATGTTAAAGAGGAAGTCGATGGATTCCTTGCCCGCTTCAGCATAAAGGATTCGCAGACTCGTTTGTTCTGTAAATTAATAAATAGTTTCAGGCTTACCTGAGTCAGCCATGTTTGGTATATATATGTGAAGACTTTAAGGAACTTTCAGTGGATTCTCTTCTTGGCTTGGCTGTTAGTACCTTTTTATATAGTATTTACTCTGGGAAGTGCCTTCTTTAGCTACCCTTTAATTTCATTGGCACTCGTGATTCTTGAGCCTTGGGGGGGATTGGAACATGTTGAAAATTGTCGGATAAATAATGATAATACGTTTTAATGATTCAAATAAATTAGTTTGAATTTGGACTAGTGAGATTTTTTTGGATTAATGATGATAAGTTTTATTGATAGATTAAATTAATTTTAGTATGTATCTGTATTATTTGGAAGTCTATCTTATTTAAATTCATATGTTGACAATAAATAAATAAAAAGCAACCACGAATTTGTGTGTTACAAATTGTTAAATAGTGAAACGTGAAGGTTTGAATTCTTTTAAAATAGTAGTTAACTAATTTATCAAATTAGGAGCCATCGATTCCCTTCAATAATGGACTATTGTAATTTCTCAATGGAATTTCTCAATGGAAAATCTTTTCAATTTGGGCACAAATTAACAGAGACTAATGTGTAGTAATGAATCACCACTACAAGAAAATTGAGTCCATATATTTATTTCCAGCGCCAAGAAGCAGAAGGATAAAGTCACAGTAATTTTTAGTTTTCCAATCTACATAGTAAAGAAACTCTTTTACTCCATATCATGTTTAAATGACCAAAAAGTGTTCAAATTACTTTTTGAATAAATTTTATCTAATTTTAGTAGATAAAGATTGATTTAAGAAAAAAAAAAAATTCTTGTAAAGCCGCATTTATATGGCTTGATATTGAATAATGTAATATGAAGAGGCTGAAAAATATTATGGAAAAAGTTAACAAATGTCCTAGAGGCAAGAGCATTGATTTAGAAAATATTTTTAAAAACTTTTTATGATAAAAGAAAAAAAGTAATTGATTTTTTAATAACTTTTTATATTTTCCATAAAGTTGGTATTAAAACTTTCTATAAATTGTTAATTAACAAATACCTTAAAGATGGACCAAACACAAATATTATTAGTGGATGGAGTTTCACTTTGAAGGTCTAGACTCCTTTTAAGAAGTCTATTTTATCAAATTTATAGGTCTTGGTTCTCTAAATTGTGTACAAAATTTGATATACTAAATCCAGTTATGAACAATTTACTTTAATCCAGTTATGAACAATTCACTTTGGGGTAATTACATATAACCCACTTGTGGGTTGGGTGAAAATTACTTTGCTTACCTGTGGTTTGAAAAGTGTTACTTAACCCATCTGAAGTATGTTCCGTTTGTTTTCCGTAACCCACCTCTGTTAAAATCAGGGGTAAATAAGTATTTTTGCATGCTTTTTATGTCTCTCTCCTCTCAAAACAAAAAACACATACAAAAACAAGATAAAATAAGATCAAAAGATGCTATTTGTAAAAATTTTAGAAACTTTGCTCAAGAACTCCAATAAAGCACAAAATGTCTCTGTAACACACTAAAAGAAAATAACAGCCAAAATTTTCTTACTTATTAAAAAAAAAAAACTCTATCCATTATTTCTTCTCTTTGATTTAATTAATATCTCATCTCTCTCTCCTCTCTTGCTCTCTATGTGTACCTCTCTTTGTTCTCTCTATCTCTCTCATCTCTCACATTAAAATTCAGATCGGCGGTAGCACGGTGCTGACAGTGGAGGAGCACAAGGTGGTTGTATGGGTTTGGGTTTTAATTTGTAGAGAAGCACAACTGCTTTGAGTATGATATTTGAGATGGAGTGTGACATGTGGTTTGCGATTTGGGTTTTGGGATTTGGTTGTGGAGGAGCACGAGGTGGTTGTATGGGTTTGGGTTTTGATTTGTAGAGAAGCACAGCTGCTTTGGGTCTTAGATTTGAGGTAGAGCGTGACTTGTGGGTTACGATTTGGGTTTTGGGATTTGGTTGTGAAGGAGCATGAGGTGGTTGTATGGTTTTGGGTTTTGATTTGTAGAGAAGCACAGCTGCTTTGGGTCTGAGATTTGAGGTGAAGCGTGACTTGTGGGCTGTGATTTGGGTTTTGATTTTGGTCAATCTGAGCTTGGTTGTGTTGGATTTCAACCAATGAAAGGTGGCTTGTCCCAACACCACCACCACCACGATTGCCTGTTCCCTAAACCTAAACCTATACCAAAACCAAAGAAACTTCTAAGCTTTGTAGACGATGAAGACGAACCTGCCTCCTATCACTCCTTCTCCAAAGAAGTCCTCTTAGAGCTCCAGAAAACTCTCAAATGCTCGTGCCTTCTTGCTCAGCTGTCGTCCTCAATGGCCTCAAAGAAGAAGAAGAAAAAGAAGAAGAAGAAGAAGAAGAAGAAGAAGAATTAGAATTAAACGCAGAAGACACTAAGGAGCGATGAGTGCTATTCGTGCCAAAAGGGAGCGGTTACAGCAAGATTATTTCTCATTGGATGGTGACAGCAATCATGGCGAGGCTGATGGGTTGAGAGATGAGAAGATGGAGACAGACAAAACGAGGAAGGGCGTGTGGATGAGAGGGATAGCGTTGAGGACGAGGATGAGGAAGAGAAGATATTAATTTTCACAAAACCCTCCCTTTTGATCTTGTTTTTCTTGCATTTTTGTGTTATTTTTTGTTTTGGGAGGAGAGAGACATAAAATTTGAGCAAAAATACCTATTTACCCTTAATTTTAATAGAGGTGGGTTACGGAAAACAAATGAAACATACATCAGGTGGGTTAAGTAACACTTTTCAAACCATGGGTATGCAAAGTGATTTTCGCCCAAATCATAGGTGGGTTTAGTGTAATTATCCCATTTACTTTCATGTATATTCTTCACTACTAATTATGAAAATTGTTTGTGGTTTCAATTATCTTAACTATATATATATATATGTGTGTGTGTGTGTATGTGTGTGTGTGAAAAGTGTTTTATCCATAGACCATTTGTTATTGCATTAATTAAACATGGGCCTTATATATATGTGTGTGTGTGTGTGTGTGTCTTTATCAAATGAAAAAAATTGAACATGGGCCTTATAGTGAAAATAGGGATTGAGCACATTTTTAATATATTTACAAACTGGGGTCTTTAATTCTAGATGAAAAATAATTCTGCTTAAAAACTCGGCAAACTTAAACCATTAGAGCACTCTCATCAGGTGTGTCAAATTCCAAATATTTAGTATTTGGCACATCAAACACAAAAAAGAGAGCATCATAAGGTGTGTTAGATGTGTCAAAATTTTGAAATATGCTACGGTGCGCTTCCATCTTTAGCACAGTACTGACATATGTGTTATATGGTTTTATTATTATTTTATTCACCGTTTCTCTCTCATTCACTATTTCTCTCTCATTCACTCAGACTCTCTCTCTCTCTCTCTCTCTCTCATCTGGAACTTCTGTCTGCTCACCATTTCTTCTTCCTCATCGATCTCAGCAAAGCCGCCGATCTCGCCAAAGCTGCCGATATCGCCACCATATTCGTTTGGATCGTCCTCCACGGCTCCCTCTTCTCTCTCATTCTCTTCCTCTCTCATCCTCAAGCCGTTGCTGAAACCGATCTCGCCTAAAGCCACCTTGAGCCACTGAAGCTGATCTCGCCTGGAGCTGCCGATCTCCCCTAAAGGTGTCTCTCCTGCAGCCGCTGATGTCTTCTCTCTCCACCTCGCTGATCTCTCTTTCTATTGGTGCTTGTGACAATGTTAATAATATGGTTGGAGGATTTTGGTTGTTGTTGGTTTGTTGATTTTGGTTGGTAGTGATGGATTTGTAACAACGGTGGGATGTGGTGGTGGGTTTGTATCAATGGTGGGTTGTGGTGGTGGGTTTGTATCAGTGGTGGGCTGTGGTGAGGGTGGCACCGTGGCAGTGAGTTGGTGGAAGTGACGGTGGAAATACATTTAAATGGTGTTTTTTTTAATGTTATTTTAATATTGGTATATATTATTTTAATGTTTAAAATCAAATAATAAAAGATGTGATAAATGGTGAATTGTAAAATAGTATATTAAAATAATAAAGTAGGTTTTTGGTGTATCAAAATGGCATTTTTTATAAGAGAGCTAATGAGAATGCTCTTATAAGGTGAAAATTAACAGAAGCTCATAAATTAACGCCATGATTTGATGAAAAATAATGCCGTTTAAACAAATTACTGCCATACGAAAGCATACATTCACACAGAGTCTAGACGAGAGAAGAGTAAGCAAATTGACAATTGCATTGCCAAACCAGATTTGACATTTAGAACAAAACAAAGCAAAACAACATTAATCTGGCAACTCCACAAAATTCATATAATACATAATTCATAGTAGTACTTCATCTAGACTTCCTGGTTCAACATGGGGAGAAAAACATCCGTCAGAGCGTTCTTCGATTGCAGAGAAATCCTGAGCAGTTTCAAACCCTAACAATAAACCAAATACAGGAGCAATATCTAGTAAAAGCAAAAGTAGCAATTTCATATTAAAGGACGATTATTGGTCTATATTTATTTTGTATATAATTTTAAACATTTATTTAGTCTATAATATAAATATTACAAAAACAGTGGAATGTAAATTTATAATTTTCTTATTAAAAAAACTCTAGCATAGAAAGATCCCTCAGCTAAAAATCTCAAGTCATGCATTATGCATACATAGAAAGTGATGAAATTAAGGATTGAAATACCTCATCCATGCTAAAATCGACCGCTTCCTCCTCAAGATCCCCATCTTCCTTGAGATGAAATTTGTTAAGCAGAGTGATTACAGAAATTGTGGATAGGGGTTTCACCTCCAGATTATTCATCACTAGGCATGGACCATCTTTCACTCCATTGATTGGGCAACATTTCAGATCGGATCTCATGTACGACTGACACGATGGAAATTTTCTGAGATATCGGAAAATTAATAATTACATTCACACAAATAGAATTTCCTATCATTTGATGACAGAATATTTGAAAATTGGAGAAGCTCCAGACGAGAGTTCTTCTCGTTGCGGTCAAGGTAAGCAGGAATTAAATTTATAATGTTGTCTTGAACGTTTCCCAAGCTGCGGGCCAACCATTATTTCTTGTTTGAGAAGAGGAATGAGAGTTCCAACTGGTTGAGAGAGAATGTTAAAGAGGAAGTCGATGAATTCCTTGCCTGTTTCGGTGAAGAGAACTTGGTGACTCCTTTTGTCCATGAAGTGCTTCAAGCTCACTTTGGAAGGGGCCATAGCTGTTTGCGTTTTTACTGATTATAAAAATTTGAAGTGGCTGTGTTGATAAGGGCAATGACACATCACACATGGGGAAGAGGAATGGTCAAAATAATGGAAAATCGGGTAAAAGTTCATTGAGATGAATGTGTAGGTAGGGATGGCCATAGGTAGGGTATGGGTATACCCGATCCATACCCTATCCGAAAAGTTTACCCATGGATACCCGAATATCAATATCTATTAGTATCCATACCCGAATCTTACCCGAATTATTATCCATGGATATCCATACCCTACTCGAAACCCATTTATTATTATTATTTTTTATAATAATATTCATACCCAAATCTTACCCGAATCATACCCAAATCATTTTAACTTAAAAACTAACCAATAGCTTAATCTTAAAAAAGAAAAAACTAATCAATAAAAAATTTTGAAAAAAAAATTAGCAGAGACAGCAGGTCTCCTTATCTTAGTCCCTTGGAGCTTGAGAAAAAATTATCAGGGCTACCATTAACTAGAATTAAGAACCTCTTAAACACCATGAGGCTATAGAAGTAAAGCTTGGCACAATAAGTAATACTCTGTAAGACATTGAAACAAAAACAAAAGGACAAATGGGGCAGTTGAGCCTACATTGGTACACACAATATGAAAATGGACAAGCTAAACAAAAATGATAATATTGACAAAGTTACTAAACAGGAAAAAACAGCATGACAGATGCATCCAAAGAACATTAATTGTAACAGCAAAAACCCTGCTTGTAAGCAACCTAGCACATATTGATGGAATGAGACTACTCACGGGTATGTGTTTTTGAAAGGCTCAACAAAATCTAGTGGTTAAGGACCAAATGGGTTCTCAGATATATGTAATTCAAATCAGGGAAAACAACCCCATTTGTCCAGGTAGAGAGAGAGTTTGAGTGTGAGTGACGGTGAGTGAGACTGTGAGAGAGATTTAGGGTTTTTTTTTTAATACGGGTCGGGTATGGATAATACCCATACCCTACCTGAATAATTCGGGTAATATCCATACCCTACCCGGTTAAGTTCTACCCATGAAGAACCGGGTATTACCCGGAACATTTGGATCGGGTAGGGTTGGATATCCATTACCCAATGGGTATGGCCATCCCTATGTGTAGGAAGGCCGCAACTAGGGGTGTCCATGTCTTATTCCCTTTTATTTTTACCTGAATGTAAGACTCCTTATATTTATTTGATTTTTAAATTTTACATGTCTTATATTTAAGGCGAAAATGCACTTTTGGTCCCTACATTTTGGGCCAATTCTCATTTTGGTCCCTAAATTGATTTCGTTCCTAATGTCATTCCTATTTTTTAAAAATCGTTTCTATTTTAGTCCCTGCCGTCATCCAAGTAACGGAACCCTATTACGTGGCAGACGGATTGACGTGATTGCTGACGTGACACTAACTTGATATTAAAATATTATTAAAAAAAATTGATGTGGCATTTTTCAAAGCCACATCAGCATTTTAATTTTTTTTCTTTCATATTATTATTATTTTTTTTTTTGGCCTTAAATCTAATACTATTATTTTTACTTTCATTAAGCTGTCCTTCATGTTCTTCCCAAGCAAGTTCAAGAAATAAACCCAGCAACCACTCCAATCTCTTGGCAAACCCAAATCCATCAACCATATCAAATCTCCATCAAATCCAGAAAAAAAAAGAAATAAAACCCAGAATCAAGAACAAATGCAAACCCAGAACAAATGCAAACCCAGAAAAATCATCAACAACTCGAAAAATCAAACCCATGAACCCAGAAAAATCATCAACAAACACACGCCCAGAAAAATCATCAACAAATCCACGCCCACTGATCAGTCAACAAACCCACGCCCACAAAGTCACCAAACCAAACCCACTACCACCATCGTTGATCAAAAAGAGAGAGGAAGAAGGATTCGGGTTTAGAGAGAGAAAAGAAGTCGGAGATTGAAAAAGAAAGAAGCAAAAGAACGACACAAACACAAACAAGCAAAAAACCCAGATTGCATGCCGTGCCCATGTTGCTGATCTCCTCTGCCTCTTCTTCTTTTTTCTCAGGCCGATTTCCTCATCTAATTCTTCTGGGCCGATCTTCTTCCCTCTTATTTTTTTCTCCCACAAACTCTCCCACAAACTCTCCGACCCTTGCCACAAATCCGAAACCATCAACTCCATCGTCTCCATTCTCGAAACCCTAATCCAATGGATCGATGAAATCCCTCCGGCTCAACAATCCTCTCGCTACGGCGTGGTTTGGGATTTTTTCAACCAACCCAATCTGAGAGCAAGTCGTCTCAGATCGAGAGAGATAGAGACTAAGAGAGAAACGCAATCTGGGTTTTTTGTTTTTGTTTTTTGGTTTTTGTTTTTTGAATAATAATAATAATAATAATAATAATAATAATATGAAAGCAAAAAAATTAAAATGCTGATGTGGCTTTAAAAAATGCCACATAAATTTTTTTAATAATATTTTAATATCACGTCAGTGCCACGTCAGCAATCACGTTAATCCGTTTGCCACGTAATAGGGTTCCGTTACTTGGATGACGGCAGGGACTAAAATAGAAACGATTTTTAAAAAATAGGGATGACAATAGGAACGAAATTAATTTAAGGACCACAATGAGAATTGGCCCAAAATATAGGGACCAAAAGTGCATTTTCGCCTATATTTAAATCAAAACGTGAGAAAATTGGAAAATTCAATAAGAGATGATTTTATTGCAAAAGATATAAGCTTTTTCATATGAACTATTGCTTTATTTTCCTTTTGACAAAGAGAAAAAGAAAATTCCCCGCTAGATCCTCAACTAGAGATTAAAGAGAGGGTACGATGCTTATTACTTTTTCTTTACAAAAGTAAAAGAAATGAAGTCTTCAGAATATGAAAATCTTTTTCGTACATAATTGCATTAGCAAACGAATCCTAGGAGAAGTTTTAAAGGAAAAAAAGAAAAGAAAAGAAAAAGAAAGGCTAAGAGATAATTACAATTAGAACTTTTCATTAGTCCTCAATTCTTGGCTGTATGGAGAGAGAGAGAGAGAGAGAGAGAGAGAGAGAGAGAGAGAGAGAGAGAGAGAGAGAGAGAGAGAGAGAGAGAGAGAGAGAGAGAGAGAGAGAGAGATTTAAGTTTGAAATGAAACAGGGGGAGGACCGGACGGGAGATATTTCACACCAATGAAAGCCTGACATGAGTTTAAAAAAAAAAAAAAAATACGTATTACATTTTGTTGGTTGGGTCGATTTCGATGTATCAAAATCCCTGAACCCACCAACTGACTCAAACCCAAAAAAAACCTGAAAACTTCACCCGATTCTGCTCAATTGATTAGCCAAAATCGTTGATGGCCTTTCAGTTTGGGTCGAGTCATCCATGTGGGTTTTTGGATAACCCTAGCGGTAACGTGTGTTTTATCAAATGTGCTTAACAAAAGGTCCGAGGCGGTGCCAGATGGTATACCCCGGTTATTCTTCCAACAAATTTGGCCATGTACTGGGTCTAAAGATAAAACTTGAATTTGTGGAGACCTTAAGGAAGGCGCATAAGATGCTAAAGTTGTTGTGTATTTTTTTTTTCTTTTGAGAACTAGTATCTGTTATAGTTTTTTTATTATTCAATCGTTAATTACACACTAGTATTTAATGGTATATAATGTTTGTATAGATAATAAAATGTCAACAAAGTATTTTAAGATATTTGACTAGAACATAATTTAATTCCACCACCGTACCATACCATACCAAAATGAAGAAGACAGATTTAGGATTATCCTCATGTTATCACTAAATAAATTTAGTTGACTCCTATTTAATAAACAAGAGGAAGTCGAGTGAATATCATGAATTCCTTGTCAGCTTCAGCGTAAAGCACTAGCTGACTCCTACAGTCTATAAATAGTTTCAGGTTTGCCTTTGAAGTGGGCCAAGTGGCAGCCATATTTTGTGATCGTCTGGAAATCATATATTTTAGCGGGACAATTGGAATGGATTCTCTATCTCTAGTGTCTTCTTTGGCTTGGTTTGTCACATTTTTATATGGAATTCAATCAGGGCAGTGCCTTAATCCTTTAGCTACCCTTTTCATTGGCATTCGCGATTCATGAACCTAGGGGAATTGGAACGGTAGAATTAATCATTTACTGTTTACGCCAAGTTAATTTTAGTAAGCAAGAAATATAGAAATCATTCATTCTTCAACCTCTAGAATTGTCTCTGCTCCTCAATCATCTTCGACCTCTCTGTTTTTCTATCTTCTTTTAATCTTTATCCACTCGTCTCTTGAATGTCTTTGTATCATATATATATATATATATATGGCAAAAATGTTTGCAGCACCTGACATATAAGTGCAAACCATACATCTTTGATTCTCATTCCCGACTGGAGAATCCTCTTCTGTGACGTACGAGTTGTTTGCTAACTCAAACATGGATATATCTGTTGAAAAATGAGTTGGATATAGTGCTGATACATATCTGTTAACTTATACTTGCATCGCATTTATGATGATACATAATGCTTCTTAACCAAGATTCCAATACAACACACACACAGATAGAGAGAGAGCATATTGCCCTTTACATTGCCATGCACACCCGATTTGACAAACATTTGAAACACACATGCAACGGAAAAAAAAAAAAACAGAAAGAAATAAGAAAGATTAAAAAAAACATTTTGGCATGGCATACAACTCTTGCACCTAGATCTTTTACTGGACTTCTGTTTCAACTTTCAACGTTGGGAGGAAGACATCAGTTAAAACACTCTTTGACTGCAGAGAAGCCTTGAGTAATTTCACTCCCTAGCAACAAACCAAGGAAATTAATGAGCAAAAATTATTAATTACTCTTAAATTTGTGAAATACCAAATCTTTACTTGAAATTGACATATTTCAAAGGTATGAAGAAGATCTTTATTTCAAATTGACACTTTCACAATAAGACATTTCTTTGTTACTTCTAACAGGTGACCTTAAGGTAAAGAGAGGGGATGCAATATTCTATTTCTCAATATAAAATTAGAATTAAATGAAAGTATTTGAAATTTGAAGGGCAATTATTAGTTTACATGAATGGTACAATGTAAATTTAATTTTTGATAATGAGAAAGTCTAGAATTGTAATAAAATCTCACAACATTGAAATATGGCCTTGGGATTGGGACAATCAGCAATCAATTCCAAATCCCATTGTAAATTTCCTTATATCATGGTTTTAGGAATTAAGACTCAAATAGATTGAACTAATACCTCGATTTGAGCATTTTATTTTGCCACAAATTTTTTTCACCTTAACGAACGAACGAAAAAAAAAAACGAAACAGAGAAGTAACAGACTCATGCACACGCAGAAAGCAAAGAATAACTGCCATACCTCATCCATGCCCAGTTCTACAACTTTCTCCTCAAGAGCCCCTATTTCCTTGACATCGAACTTGTTAAGCAGAGTGATACTAGAAATGGTGGACATGGGTTTTACCTCTAGATTATCCATCACCATGTATGTTACCACTCCTTTCACGTACCCTCCCTCACTGGACGAAGATCCCGCACTCACTGCGCTTGGTGGGTCTACGAAACGAATCTCGCGGGGCATAACATTCTGGCACGAAGGACAGATTGCGTTTTCATAATTAGCCACATAATCGTAACAGTTGCTGCTATAGTGTCTTTCACATCTATAAAATTTCATGGATGTAGATGATGATCCAACGTTTGGCAATAGGAGAGGGACTCCATTGCCACCACCAGATAAGTTAACTTTGGGCTTCAGGAGAGTCTCTTTGTTCAATTTTGGTTGAAGGTATGTAGTACTTAAACTTTCAATGCTCTCGTAAATGCTCCCCAAGCTGCCCACCATTCCTTGCTTTTTGAGAAGCGGAATGAAAGTTCCAACCGGCAGGGCTAGAATGTGAAAGAGGAAGTCGATGAAATCCTTTCCCGCTTCAGCAAAAAGCACCCTATGGCTTTCTGTGTCTATAAGAAGTTTTAACCTCACATTGGTTTCTTCCATGGACTCTGTCTAACCTTATTTTTCACGAAGATTTTTGGACAAACGATATGGCATCACTATGAGGCAATGGACAACTTATATATCCACATGTTGCTTGGCGGACCATACTTAGAACTTAAGAAATCCTGAATAGTCCTATTGGTGAACCACTGTTCAATGTCGGCCACGAAATGAGGACTCACGAAAAGTTTTTTTTTTTTTTTTTGGTTAAAAGGGGAATGCATTAATATTAACTAGCCAAAGCTGGCAGAGTTGTGGCTGAAAGCCTTAAAAGAATAAAAAGTACAACCCAGCAGCATCTGAATCCAAAATAATACATGATTCAGCAGAGTGAGGATTATCTAAAACAACAAAATCAGCTGATGAGAGCAGCCTCCCTTGGCGAGCTTGTTTGCGCATCTGTTCGCTTCATTGTAATTATCTCTTTAACTTTTCTTTTTCTCTTTTTACCTTTAAAACTTGGTTCGTTTGCTAAAGCAATTATGAACGACATAAATTTCATATTTTGATACCTTAGTTCTTTCTTTTTATCAGCACGTACCAATTTGAAACATTTCTTTAGTAATTACTCAATTCTAGTGGGGAAGCCTTTTTTTTTTTTTCCTCTTTGTCAAAAGGCAAATAAAGCAATGATTCGTATGAAGCCTATATCTATTGTTATACTACTACTACTACTTCTATCTAAGGGGCTTCTCCTGTTTGGATTATTCATTTTTTACTTTAAAAATACTCTTACACCTTTATGTTTAAGTAGAGACAAAATTAAAGGACAATCTAGTAAAAATGCAACTCTAATTTCTACTGAAACATTGTTTAAAAAATAAGACCATTCTCTTGTTAATTTTCAAATTATTTTATCCACTTATAAATTAAGTTCTCAAAATATAAATTATATATATAATAAAAACACAATTTTTTTTTTCTAAAAAAAACAACATTATTAGATGCGCGTATGACGAGTCTAGTATATATACACACAAACGTGTCTCACAGTCTCACTCTCACATGTAGTTAAAAATGAAAGGGAATTAAAGGAACTAATTTGCGTAGTAAAGTTACTGACAGGTTAGTCCCCTTCAGTGACATAAGTTGTTTGTAAACTAAAATTAAAACATGGACATTTAAAAATGGGTTGGATATAGATTTATTTTAGAGGCATTTAAAAAAGTTTTTATAAGGTCATACCATTTGTCATAATTTTTTTGCCATAAGTTGACGAAGTGATTGACGTCGGTAAGTGATAGACAATTATTTTCACTAGGGGCGGTGCTATAGCCTATTCAGGGGGTTCAAATGAACCCCCTGACTTCAAAGAAAATAGAATTATATATATAAAATAATTTTTTTGTTAGGTTAACACTTTAATTTATTCTTAAAAAAATAATTTTTACACCCTGACTTAAATTTTGCACACCCTTATTACAAGTATTTTCGAATCTGAAATAAAAGAGTGAGTGTTTGTGAATTGGAAGTGTAATTTTTTTTATAAGTTCATATGATATTTGTGTGAGTGTGTCTAATATTGATTGTGTATATTACATTTTGTTATAATGTTATTTGTAGAAATTATAATGTGTGTGGATGTTTGTGTGTACAATATAAATATAATATAACTTTATATAATTTAATAATTAGGAAATAAAGAGGGTTTTTTTGACATGCATGAATATTGTTATCATGTTATAATAACTTTTTGTTATAAAGTTAGTAAAATTCAAGAAAAAAAAAATGTAAAGTTAGTGATTGTTCAAGCATTTGATTAGTTAAGTAGACACATATTGTACAATTTTATTTATAAATAAGTGTGATTGTGTGCGTCAATAATTAATATGGAGTCAATGAGTTGAGATTAATCATTTAGTCTAAAATTTGTTTATAAAAACAAAGTCAAATGGATAATAACAACTTTATAAAAATAAAAATGTTAGACAAACTTAACAAAATAAAATGTTCATAGGCTCATAACTACCCACATTGACAATAGATATTCATGATGAACTATCATGTAATATTCAAAATTTGAAAACTTGTAAAATAAAACTGTAAAACTTCACATATTATTATTATATTTTTTGTCGATAACTCGATATATTCAAGTTCTCTTTTTATTAAAAATTTTTAATGAACCCCTTAAACAAAATTTCTGGAGCTGCTACTGATTTTCACATGAACTCACAACTCAAAGTCAATCATCTAAAAGTTATGGTAAAACCGTAAAAGTCGGGGCAAAAAGTCATGTTCCTAACCTTTTTCCTAAACAAATGAAGAGAGTTGTTGGAGGGTTGGGGGGCTTCAAGGAGGCAAATGAAGAGAACGAAGATGGGGGTAGCCTTTAGGATGGGCATTGGTCACAGTTTAAGGTAATGAAAATTGTACGTGCATGCCCTAGGTCCTCAATGGAGTCTCTGGCTCAGCGACTTCTTTGGTTTAGCTGTTACTACATTTTTAGATGGAATTAATTCACTCTAGGAAGTGCCTTCTTTAGCTTCCTTTTTCATTGGCACTCGAGATTCCTGGGCATTGGGGGATTGGAACGGTAAGTAATGTACTCAATTGCTGCATGTATCAAGACTAGATTAGCTTGAAAATTGTTACGTAAAAATGAAAATACATTTTATTGTTTCAAATAAATTAGTTTTAATTTGGATTAATGAGATTCGTTTGAATTAGGATAAATTTTATTGATAAATTATTGGAATTTTATACGTATTTGTATTTATTCTGAAAAAATTAGGTCTCTAAATGGAAAATCCTTTCAATTAGGCCACTAATTATTTGGGGGGGGGGGGGGTGGTTTATATGTGGTAATGACTTCAAGCAAATTGAGTCTATATATTAATTTCTTGCCGGTGCCAAGAAGCAGAAGGATAAAGGAAAATAAGGAATTGCGGAACCATCCCCCATACTAGTAATTTTTAGTTTGCCAATCTGCATAGCAAAGTAACTCTTTTTAAACCACATTATTTTTTATTCTTATTTATTAGTATTATTTTTTTTAATAGAAGAGGAGAAGATATATCATATACCATAACATTAATTGAGTATTTATTAAACCTTAATTTGTGTCATTTTATGGGATAAAAGTGAAGAGCCAACATCACTGCTAAAACAAAATTTAATCATAATTTTATTTTATATTTAAAATATGACGATGCAGTGAAATTCAACCCATTTATTCTAGTACATTGAAATAACCAAAAACTACAAACTTAATAGCATCATGCTTGAGAGCTTTGATTAAATTGAGGGATCACGGCAACATTGAGAAGAAGACATTGGTAAAAACCTCTTCGAATGCATAGAGGGCTTGAGCAATTTTACACCGGACCCTCACAATAAACAAGATAAGAGAACTAAATAGTTAATTAACGTAATAAAAAAAAAAAGCACTTTCACAATATTTCATCACAATATTCAGCAATAGGACTCGTATAGTTACTATTAATTAAGGAAAAAGTTAATAGATACCCTAAGGATATTGATTTAAAAAATAAATTAAAAACTTTTTATAAGGTACCAAAAAAAAAGCAATTGACTTTGACATTTTATTTTATTTTTATTTTCCATGAAAGTAGTATATATTAAAAGTTTCCTAAAATGATCTATTATCAAATAACTTAAGGGTGCCGGACTCATTAATTAATACATCAGTTTAATGAGCTTATCTTGCAACAATGTTGCCCATAATGAAACTAGAACAGAAAGTAAAAAGTAGAAACAAATATAAGTCATGCGCATGAAGAAAGCAAAGAATGAGTGACATACCACATTGCCCAAATCGACCGCTTTCCTTTTCTCCTCAATAGCCCCAACTTCGTTGACACCAATCTGATTAAGCAGAGTCATCATCGAAAATTTGGACAGGGGTTTCACCTCCAGATCATCCGTCACTATGTACGTAGCCCCTTCCACTCCAACATTTGATGGGAGTACAAGACTCAAGTCGAAGAACATTGCATTCTTACACAAAGGACAGGGATCACCACAGACATCGGACATGTAATCACGACTTTTACACTTATAGAATTTCCTGTATTTTTGATGATTGAATGTTTGGCAATTGGAGAGGAAATCCAGTACTACTAGAGGAGTACACTTTCGGCCTCAGGAGAGACTCCTGCACTTAAGGTTTAAGGTCAGTACTATTTAAATCTGTTAATGCTGTATTAAATGTTTCCCAAGCTGCCAACCATTTCTTGTTTGAGAAGCGGAATGAAAGTTCCAACTAAAAGAATGAGAATGTTGAAGTGGAAGTCGATGAATTCCTTCCCTAGCTACTTCAGCGAAGAGCACTCGGTTACTCTTTTTGTCTATATAAATCATAAATGGCTTCAAGCTAACCTTAGTGTCAGCCATGTTTGGTATGTGAATGATTATAGGACTTGGAATTGATTCTCTATGTCAAGTAGCTTCTTTCCCGTGGCTGTTAGCTTTATATATGGAATTCACTCTGGATTCTTTAGATACCTTTTTCATTGGTACTCGTGATTCATGTACTATGTACCTTTAGGAATTGGATCCGGTAAATTAATCATATGATGCATGCATGGGACGTTGGGAGATGGGACTCTTGACTTTCTCAATTGAAAATCCTTTCGATTTTTGCTAAAATTTGATGAGAGAGTTGAGTAGCAATAACTTCAAGCAATTGAGAAGCCAATTGGAGTTAAAACACAATCATTTTGGACTGCATTCATTCCATTTTGGTTCTATAATATGGGAACAAGTATGGCGTTTCAGAAATAAAGTCGTATTCCAAAATAGAGAAGTAAACATTAACCTTATGTTGAATACAATTGAGAGGAAGTTCCAAGAACATTCTAAGCTAGGGGAGCACCTACATCAGTTTGTCATGACTAGGCAGATACCTCAACGGTTGGCCCCACCAATGGGATCTTCAAAATAAACTGAGACAATGTAGTATCAGATAAATTTCTATGTATTGCTGTTATGGTAAGAGATTGTTAGGGTAGAGTAATTGTTGCTGGCACAAGGATGGTGTTAAGAATGCTATAAGCATATGGATAATAATTGTTGTATTGAAATTTAGTTAGTTACAATTCCAAGCATGTTAATCACATTTAGCACATGTTGAAATTATTAATGCACATGGGGAATAATAGAACCAATAGGATGAGGCCATGTGGGCCAATGAAATTAGAGCTAGTCTTCTATTAATACATGATTGTAATCCAACGTGAAATATCAATTGAAGAATAAACCAACTTCTTAGTGTATTAGTGTATCTTTCTCTCTCTTAATCTCTCTCTTTCTCTATGGAGGGTGACTATCTTGAATTAAGTCAATTTCTCTACAATTCTTATCAATCCCCCTACAATTCATACATATCCCAGGAACCTCTCTAGGTTCCTAACATTTGGAAGGCAATATAATAGGTGTCTATTGGCTAAATATTGCAAAAAAACGAAGTTTATTGGTGTTATAGGCACTGTTCAAAGTTATTTGGTAAAATGAGGGAAGAGACTGAATTTCGGCAACAGCATTGCCGAAATTGCAACAAAAAGTAGGAGAGAGAAAAAGACAGTGACGTGATGGCAGGATTTGAATTTCAGTAAGAATTCAAAGGTTACCTGTACGACTGACACGATGGACATTTTTTGACGTAGATATCGGAAAGTAAAATTTATTTGATTCTTAAAGGTTACATGTCTTATATTAAAATCAAAATGTGAGAAAATTGGAAAATTCAATAAAAGATGATTTTATTGCAATAGATATGAGCTTTTTCATATGAACTATTGCTTTATTTTCCTTTTGACAAAGAGAAAAAGAAAATTCCCTGCTAGATCCTCAACTAGAGATTAAAGAAAGGGTACGATGCTTATTACTTTTTCTTTACAAAAGTAAAAGAAAAGAAGTTTTCAGAGTATGAAAATCTTTTTCGTACTTAATTGCTTTAGCAAACGAATCCTAGGAGAAGTTTTAAAGGACGAAAAAAAAAAGAAAAAGAAAAAGAAAAAGAAAAGCTAAGAGATAATTACAAGTAGAACTTAGAACTTTTCATCAGTCCTCAATTCATGGTTGTATGGAGAGAGAGAGAGAGAGAGAGAGAGAGAGAGAGAGAGAGAGAGAGAGAGAGAGAGAGAGAGAGATTTAAGTTTGAAATGAAACAGGGGCAGGGCAGGACGGTAGGGGTGTTTCGGTTCGGTTTCGGTCGGTTTTTTTTTGATTGGCCAACCGAAACCGAAACCGACCAAATAATTGAAACACCGTTGGTTTGGGTTTGTCTCGGTTTCGGTGTTCGGTTTTTGGGCCTGAATTTTGGGCCAGTTGGGCCTTCTGTTTTTTTTTCAAAAAATTTTATGTTTGGGGCCTTTGGGCTTTAAAAAAAAAAAAAGTAATATTCAGCCCACTTGTTTTATAGCCCTTTTATGCTCTAATTAAGCCTATTTTAGAAACCTGTTTTGGGCCTATTTTAGGAACCAGTTGTGGCCCAAATTCGGGCCTTTATCTATTTTGGCCCATGGCCATCTTTAGGCCTTTTTTAACTTTCTGTTTTGGCCCTTTTGGCCCAGATTCGGGCCTTTCCTATTTTGGCCCATGGCCATCTTTAGGCCTTTTTTAACTTTCTGTTTTGGCCCTTTTGGCCCAGATTCGGGCCTTTCCTATTTTGGCCATTTTTGGGCCTTTGTACAGCATGTTTTGCATTTTACCTATCATAACTTGCTTTTGTTCAACATAAACCCAGATAAACCCAGCAATACACATTACAGCAGGTTCATCAACCAAGAAAAAAAAAAAAAATTTCACAACCTGTTACAGATTCATAAATCCAAAAATACAACACATATGACAGATTCATAAATCACAACTTGTCATAAATTCATAACCTGCTTTAGAGCTATTATACTCATTAAAATACACATCACATATTCAACAATCAAAAAATAACCCGTGAACATGATATAACTTGTCAATAATACAATTGCACAAGCACAATTTGACAACACAAATTCACAAATCCAGAAATAATCTAGAGCAATTTCACCAGCACAATTTGACAACACAAATTCACAAAACCAGAAATAACCTAGAGCAAAAAATTGCTTTAGTGCTCAAAGCCTCAAATCTAAAACTTTTATAGGCAGTAGGCACCCATCAAATACAAACAAGAGTAAAAAAATAAACTGTACAACTCAAAATAAAATAACTAATGCAGATTTCATTACTTCATTAGTAAATATGTCATTGTCCACAATTCCACATATTGTCCATGTGTCAATACTTACATAATAGCATTATAGCCAAAGACTCAAAATAAATTGGCCATATGTCAATGTCAATGTCAACATATACTGTCCATATTTAATATTTGGCCAAAACTCAAAATAAATTGGCCATATGTCATAATATTGTCATTGCCTTTTGTCTATTGCTTAATATCTTATATTGTCTATGTATAGGCCACTGTCAAAACACAAAATAAAAGCCCATATCTATACGTAGGCCACTATCTACTAGTTTCTAATAACAAAAAGTATAAACATAATCAATACCACCCATCCAAACAGCAAAGAACGATCTTCAACCATCAACGTCAATAGGTGTTGGTGTGGACATGTCTAGTTCCGATGTTAATGCAGCATCACTCACAAGTTCTACAAACAAAAAATGAAAAAAACATAAAAGTTACTTGTACAATAAAACAATATATATGCCAAGAATCCAAGACATGCAGTTCTTTTTAATAATAATAGACATGCAGAATTTTTTTTAATAAATAAAGAAATAGAAATTAAATTTTTTTAATATAACAAATAATAGTTATACCTCCATCAAGCTTTTCAAACTCCTTAACATCATCCATGACAGCACGAAGGCAGATTGGAGCCGATGAAGGGCGGAGCCAGTTTTGACTACAAATGAGAGCTTCCACCATAAGTGGAGACAATAAACTCCGGAAAGGATTGAGGACACGACCAGCTGTACTAAGGTAGATTCTGAGGCCACAATGGATACCGGAATTGCAAGAACATGTTGTGCAACTCTTGAAAGCACACAGTATCGTGGAGAATTAACCTTCCACCAAGCCAAAATATCAAAATTATCATCAAAGACATCTTCACAACTCTATAACAAGTACTTATCAACCTCTGATTTGGTATTTGAAGAATCAATACCCTTCAAGTGCTGCTTAAATCCTATCATCCTCATTGCCTTCGCATCAACCACACTAGAATCATCTCCCTCCATTGATTCACTTGGTTTTTGGCCTTGGGCTTGTGCAGCAGCACTAGCACTACCACTCCCCACTTGATTTTCACCATAAGCATTATACAAATCCACCAAAATAGCCTTCACTCTTTCTGCCATATCAACAGCCTTTTGGTTCTCATATAAAGTACCAAAACAGTACTCAAGATACCTCATCTTGTATCGAGGATCAAGAACCAACCCTACATACAACAAGTGCTTCATATTATCAAAGTTCCCCCAATATTTTTCAAATTTGGTTTTCATGTAATCAACCATTTTTTTCAACAAATAACTATCTTTTTCATACTCCAAGTCAATTGTGTCATGAATTGACATGAGCTCAAAAAAAAAAAGAATTGCTAGTGACATAATTAGCACCCGATAACCGCAAGGTTGCATCATAGAAAATTTTAAGAAATTTTGAAAATATAATATAATAATCTATAATAATATTTCGGTTCGGTTCGGTGGATAAAAAATTGCCACCGAAAACCGAACCGAAATATTCGGTTTTTTATATTACAAAACCAAAACCGAAACCGAACCGAACAAAACCGAAATTTTTACATCAGTTCAATCGGTTTGAATCGGTTTTTTTGGTTCCTCGGTTTTTTGCACACCCCTACCGGACGGGAGATATTTCACACCAATGAAAGCATGACATGATTTAAAAAAAAAAAAAAAAACTATGCATTACATTTTGTTGGTTGGGTCGATTTCGATGTATCAAAATCCCTGAACCCACCAACTGACTCAAACCCAAGAAAACCTGAAAACTTCACCCGATTCTGCTCAATTGATTAGGCCAAAATCGTTGATGGCCTTTCAGTTTGGGTCGAGACATCCATGTGGGTTTTTGGATAACCCTAGAGGTAACGTGTGTTTTAGTTTGTTAACATGGCCTAGGCTTTTCTATCAAATGTGTTTAACAAAAGGTCCCAGGCGGGGCCAGATGGTATACCCTGGTTATTCTTCCAACAAATTTGGCCATGTACTGGGTCTAAAGATAAAACTTGAATTTGTGGAGACCTTTAGGAAGGCGTACAAGATGCTAAAGTTGTTGTGTATTTTTTTTTTTTTTTTTTTTGCTTTTGAGAACTAGTATCTGTTATAGTTTTTTTATAATTCAATCGTTAATTACACGCTAGTATTTAATGGTATATAAAGTTTGTATAGATAATAAAATGTCAACAAAGTATTTTAAGATATTTGACTAAAAAATAATGTAATTCCACCACCGTACCATACCATACCAAAATG